>CM029928.1:16065053-17352553 GCA_017639245.1 Myiopsitta monachus
CAGTGAAACTGAAAGGCAACAAATCTGATACTGTTAAGTAAAAGGAAGAGGTACTTTAAAAAGCAATCTATCCACAGCACTTACCAACTGAGAGACAGGGTTTAGCAAATTTGAAAAAAAGAAAAAAAGAAATCATGATGGCTACATTATAATAGTTAATATGAGAGGGTATTAAAAATGGTAAGGGATATAAATATTTTGGAACCAATGCATAAACAATTCACTGGTGTGGCCTAGGAAGCAACTTCACTCCTGGAGGTTCCTCAGTGCTCTGTTTATAACCACCCATTTCTGAAGCTTTTGACAAGGATTACAGTTGACTCCAGAAATTTGAGTAGCAAAACAGAGCAGTCATCCTAACCTGGTACGGCTCTGGGGAAAACTGACACTAGCTACAAAAGGAGCAGGAACAGACACTAAATATTTATTCTGATAAAAAGTTCACATGGACTTTCTACCATAGTTCAACTTACACAAACTGCAATTAAAATACCACAAGAATAAACAAACCAGTCTATCTCAGAGCTTGGTAGGCAGCGTTAGAAGAAAAACAAACATGGAATCTGCAGTGCTAGGTTTTAGGCATGCTACCAAAAAGTTTTCCTTAAAGACTGATAAGAACTGAAAAAGTGATCAAAAAAAGAGAGCAAAATTTAAAACAAGATTAAAAAGTCCCTTCCTCAGATCAGTATGCAGCAATACAGAGGAAAAAAAGTTGATGCTGAGAAAATAACTCGTTGGAACCCAACCAACCCAGGGGTAGTCCTGAAATGCATTGTAACTATTTCAGCAGCAGAGAAAGATGAGAATACAAATGCTTGCTCATTTTCTATTAAAGCATCAGAAACACCACTTCTTCCATATTAAAGGCAAAACCAGCCTCTCCAAGGGACTAAATTTTCTGAAAGATTTGAAGCCTTCTCAGTACATTTCTCCAAGCCCAAAACTGCACATATCCGAGTTTTGAAACACTTTTCTTTCTGCTTTGAAGCACTCAAGATCAAATGACTGATACTTTAAAAACATAAGTGCAACAGATTATAGACAAAAATACGCAATATATTTTTAAGTATATTTTCTAATTTAAGTAGTAGCTCATTGAAACACATTGGGGTGTTTTTGTGGTCAGAATGCCTGACAAAATGACTTTTACATGACTGATAAATTGGTAAGTCCAAAGAAAAATAGATGGTCATTATTTTTGTTGTCCTAAATGCAATGCATTACCTTAAGCTATAATGAAAAGTTTGTATTTATCCCCAAAACTTTACCTACTGTTTGAACAAGCAAATATTCCTGGTTTTAGAAATACACTAGTAAAATAAGTATATTTTGGTATCAGCGAAATGTAAAAGTTCAATACATAAATATTTATAAAGCATTGCATGAATGAGTTAAATTAATTCTTTAAGACAAAAAAATACGGTACCTATTTGCATTTCAACAAGTGAAACTTTTCCATCCATTTGACAGAGACAAGACTATAAAAGGTCTCAAATTTCTCCAATAAAAGTGGAAATTACATCTCAATATTTCGTCAAAGACTAAAACCAGAATTCTAGATGAATTATCTGACACAAAAATGGAAGTGAGGGTGCTGCTTCAAGATCTACAGAAGTAGAGCACTTTAAGACAATTAAATGATTTCCCTGCAGGCAATGTCTTTTCAATCCAAGCTAATGACATCATTTAAGGAGGATGGTCCATTTAACTGAAAGGATCTTTTACAAGGCAGACAGACAGAAGGCAATCCCGGAATGTTTTCAAGGACTTCCCATATTTCAGAATTATAATGGTAAAATGCCTACATCAAAATCTTAAACTCAAGCATTAATCAACAAAATGAAAGACTAATTTTATAAGAAAAATGTAATAGAACTCATTTTAAGAAGTTTTCCCTTCATTATTTTTTCCTTTAAAGGAACCAATTCTCTCCTAATGATAATTATGCTGCTTTGGAGTAATGATAATACTCAGACAGCTCAGTTTTAGGCTGCTGTTTTTAAAGTGAAGCCAAATCACTTCAGTCACTTGCAAGTTGAAGAGTAACTTTCATAAACTTTTCCACCAGTTTATATAAGTTAGCTGTGATCTTTCAGACAGAAAGCATTTTATTATTGCCTCCAGAATGTACTTCACTGCTTTTAGTACCATCTATATACCAGCCTTTAAATTGCACCACCACCTTTTCCATAAAAGAAAAAGAGCAACACCCTTAAATGAACTAGTAAGAAAACCTCACAGTTTTAGGTGTCTGTATCAGCAGTTTTATGCACTGCTCTAAGTCCAGGTGGAAGTGAGATGGGGTGTCCTATACTTGGTATTAATCTAAATTATTTTTCTGATATAGAAAAATCAGAGCACAATATGCTCTTTTAAAACAGTTAGAGGAACACAAACATTTTCATATTAAAATAATGATATTATTAAAACTAGGACAATATACAAAACTACAAACACCTCTTGTACTTCAGAAGGTGGCATCAGTTTAAAGCCAACCAAAGAGTCTTTTTACCATTTACAATAACACTCCGAGCCATGGAAGTTGTATACACGTTAGGATGACATCTGTTAATAAATGATGTGGTTCTGAGGACAGAAAAAAAAGTTTACCCTATGTTCCTTTAATATGCATTTCAAATTGTCAAAAACTTCAGAAAGCTGGAAAGTGTGAGACATAATGGAGAGATCTTACCATGTAAGCAGGAGCTAGAAAATGTAGAACTAGTCCTGCCTCTTAACCAGACTCCTTTTGCCTCCGCTGCTCCTCGTCATAACAGAGAAGTAGCATTCATGTCTTTCTAGAAATGCTATAAAATGTTGGTTTCATTACTTTTAAAATAAAATAGAAAAAAATCAGAGAAAACCACTGCATTTTCAGACCTGCTGTGCCACTTAACTGATTCTTCCCTGCTGCACCCATAAACACACTTTCCCAAGGAAATGTAAGCAGTTGGACAGAGGGAGAGAGAAGGGGCGGAGAGAAGGTTACCACATATAGTAAGGCTGGGATGTCACATATGTACTGACTCATGCATTTCACAGAAAACTGCATACTTCCTTCCTGCGACTGCTTAGCATATATCAAACTGACAAGAGAAAAAGTGAGGAAAAGACCACAAAAGATGATCCTTACAGTAAAAGTAGGATGCTGTTCTAAATGTTGACTTTTAAAGTCTGAACAAAGGAATATGGAAATAACAATAAGTGGCAATGCACAGAATACTACAGTTGTATTCCTAACCACCTGGGCTTTTTCTTCCTTGACAGCGACATTTTTAGTACAGGAGGAAGAAATTTCTATGGACTTCAACTGACAATATAATTTCAGTCCCTGCTACACACCTTCTGTACAACTTAGGTCCTCCACTAGTATACTTGCATATCAGTTTCCAAAACTTTTCTCCCACTTCTTGTTTTTGTCCCAATTAGGTTCTCTGAAGCTCATTCAAATGAAGGGCACGTGCATACAGTGGAGGATTCTCAAACTGCCTTGATCCAATAAAAATAAGATGACACATGGAAAATACACTACATACATTTACAGGCACTGAGCCAATTTTCATGACTTTTTCATTTTTTCCACCACAAAAGCTAAAGCACAGGTTCAGTCTGTACATAAACTGAGCTCCCATAAGCAGCCAATAAATATATGACTAGCAAAAAAACTATCAAAATAAAAATCATTACAAAGGTTCTTTTTTATTTTGGCTTCCACAAAAGCATTTGCATCTACAACAGTTATGATAATGCACTCTCAGGTTTTCTCACATAAACTTGTGAGCCTCTAAAAATAATATAACTTTGACAACAAATACTTGAAAAGCACTTGACAAAACTGTGCTAGAGAACACTACATGGAAGCCAGTCAGTGACATAGAAGTACTAAACACAAGACTATGGGATCAACTTCTTCATGCATTATCTATACCAATATACATCTTTAAATCATCCCCAAAGCTTATTTCTGTGCAAGGTTACAGGTATACTGAATAAATAAAATGACCCTATACCAGTTCTATTTGTTCTTATTTCATGAAAATAATTTTATTCAGAAGTATAGTCAATGGATTTACTGGAAGGGAAATACAACACAAAAAGATAACTTTGTTCAAAATATTTACAAATCATTGGTATATTACTTAGAATAATCTTACATATGAAGAAACTGACATGAAAAAGCCTTCAGAGCTAGACAACTGACTCTCAGTCCCAAAGGGTCTATGAAGAACTACAGGAGGATCATCTGTGTAAGTATCAAACCAAAAGGACAAATTATGGCTTCATCTGTACAGCAGTGGGAACCAGAATATCTAGCTCTGTTGTAACCATGTTCTTCTTTATTGTAAGATTCTTAGAATAGTATTGTTCTGTTTTAATTTTTAAAAGGCATTGGAACCACAGCAACCCAAACAACTCCAGTTCTGAATGAATCAATTTATTTCTCTACTGTTAAGATTATTATTATTATTATCATTGGTTTGGCCTGTTCAGTTTCACACATGTGATTTTTAGGTTTTAAAACATTTTGACTCAGCAGATTTGCTTTTGGTACAATATTTTCACCTTCCTGGTTTATACCTGTGATGTCCTTCATTGAAGGCTGTTTTTAATTTAAGACCTGAATCATCACTAGCTACTGGTACAGTGAAGAATTTCTCTACCTGACACTCCTCAGAAGACACTAATCACAGAACTTGGAAAAGGAGAAGTCAGTTGAAAAAAGACCAGCCTAGAGATTTGATTAAGGTTTAGACACTTAAGGCCCTTTCCAAAACATAACAAGCAGCTAACTGGTACCAACATAGTACAGTATGAATCACTACACTTCATTATTATTCTCTAAAAGGGAAAACAAAACCAGACAAAAACCTTCCTCAAAATGTCTGTTTCCGAAGGACAAAGGCAATTAACAGGGAGAGAAAAAAAATACTCCAATGACAGTGTATTAGAGTGTCAAGGGAATTTAAAGATGCTGCACACATTAAGTTACATTTTCTAAATTAATGCTTATAGACAACAAGAACTGTAGATTACTCGGACCTGTTCAAATTCACCCCAGGTTGAAAACATACTGGGAGCACAACAAAGCTTGATTAGTTTCCCTTCTCACATTTCTAAGGCTAGAAATCCTGGTAAATGCTATTTTGGAAAAGATAAAAAAAAATGCCACTAATATAAAGATGGTAGTGGCTTAGTTGTGTGTGGGACACAGTCTACCCAAATGTAGGCACAGGCTTGCTGACTTCAGTCTTCATATATTAGGTGTTCTGCACATCTTAAAACATTCTTTTATTTCTACCTATTTTAAGCCATACAACCGAAAATGATCCATAATAATTTTATACAGACTTCTTAACATGATATAAAAGATGTTTCTAAAGAATTCTAATAATTAAATAAAATATTCTTTATCTGTATTATGGTTATGTTCATACACAAGTCAGTTACTCAATATCTCAATGACTGTTAATGAAACTGAAAGCCTAATTAACAAGATGAGGGGAATAACCCCAGCATTCTGGCCCACCTCCAATATGAATAATTGCATCTACCTATGCAAAATCCCCCTTGTCATTTCAATTAGGTGAGATATTCCTCATATCCTGCTCTTCAATTGCTGGGTATTGTTCATACTGCCATTGTAAAAGCTACTGCATTCTACTCTGGCTACAGTTGCATTTTGACGGTAGCAATGTGGCAATTCCTAAATATTTTAGTTACTTTGTTCAAAAAGCCTAATGCTTACAAAAGGCTCTCTGCTATCAAAAAAGCAAACAAAAAAAACCACAACATTAATTCATTGTGAATATATCACTGAAAGAATAATAAAATCTGTGTAGGACACAAGTAACATCGTAACAGGTACTGCGGTACAAAAATAAGTCAACCAAATGTAAGCATCTCTGGCAATTCAGCAGCACAGCAAGCAGCCACCTTATCACACTATCACAACTTTGAATGTCTGAGAAATTAAGCCAAAGCTAAGACCTCTTCCTACTTACTGTGAAATCCTACCAGTACATTAAAACACCCATCTGAAAACTTATATATACAAAGTTAACAAGGAAGAGAATGAAGTCAGTCACCAATCAGCCCTTCCAAGTCCTCCAAAACAACAGCTGTACCCATTTCTACACCTTGCTTCCTTCACACCCCAAATACCTGTTCCCCTGAATAGGCACTGATTCTCCCTCATAGTTTTTATCTTGTCTCACTCCCTTTGCCATCCTCAAAATTCTCCAAAAAGCCCACATTTCAGATTATGATTTACTTTAAATTGTTCATCTGGCCAAAAACCAAAACAAAACAGCAAAAAGAAAAACAAGCAAAAAAAAACCAAAAAACTCCTACATGAAAAAGGATTTAAAACTTTAGTAGGTTTCATGCTGACTTGGAGAGAATCTGAGACTTGCTATTGCTTCACCAGAGCTTTATTCCTCTTTTCTCTGGGCTCTGAATTGCCACTGAAATGGTTATTACTAAGTGAACTTCTTGATGATTACATTAGCCATGCATAATATGGACCACAGTCTTACTGCGCACTCCTGCTTTAATTCTCACTCTCCCTTAAAAGACACAGTTTTAACAGATTACAAAATCCATTTATAAAGGTACTCACTGGTTTTAGTTATGAAAGTAAGAGATATCTTTTATTTAGGAAAACATGAAAGATATCTGCATCAAAAATCCACTTAACACTGATTGTACTTACTACTTCATGAAACATCTCAGTAACCACATCAGTGATTTATTGCTCCACTATGGCAGTATGGAAACTTAGACAATAAAATACAGGCCAGGAGTGAAAAGAGCTGTAAAATCATTAAAAAAAAAAAAAGGTTGCTTTTTTCTTGCCCGGGCCTCCTAGGACTGTAAATCCCAGGCTTTCTTTTTCCCAAACTGTCTTTTTTTCAAGGATTACCAGTGTTATAAATAGCTTTGCCTTCTACTGACTAGACACATTTTCTTCTGTAGACTCACTTCCTGTGGGAAATGGTACATCCAAAATCACACGCACGCTATTAGTATTGCAAACACTGCTGCATTTCTGTTAAGATATTAAAAAAAAAATTACTACGAATTGAACAGCTTTCATTTTATCATTATCTTCTATGAAAGGAATATCACTCTTGCATGGGAAATAGTAATACACGTACTAAAATTTATGTCGAAATACAGTAGAAAATAATTTCCATTAAGTACACCTGCTGGGGAAAAAGCTGCACACACCAATGATTAAGCCTAAGCATGCATCTGTCCTTTAAATACACATAGCAGTAGTAGCTTAAATGTAGGAGTTCAAATCATGGCCAGACTTGCTGCATATACAATTCTGCATCAGACAATGCTAAATTAAGAAGCACCTCCAATAAGTTTACAAAAGACAAAGAAAAAATTGGTTGTAAACTCCTCTGCATTGCAAAGATCTCTTTTGTCTGCCAATCAACAGAAAAGTATTATTCCACCCTCACAAAAGGCAAACCTTTGGAGGCAGTATAGGTCAGTGTGTTGTGCAAATGTGCAGTTGCTAAGAAGCAAATATGCTTCTCTTCTAATCAAATAGCCCAGCTCAGCAATGCTGCTGGCTTGGGGCAAGAAGCAAATTCCACCAGCCACAAACTTAGAAACAGTCTTGAATTATTTGTTGCTGACCGCTGGCTGAACCCTGTCCTGATGAGCACCATCACCATTAGCCACTTCTCAGTGTATTCCATCAACCAATGGCAATAGCAGCATGCTACAGCTCAGGCTGCAAGGAATTGATCAAACAGGGTAATGAGACTATTTCTTCATGGAGGTTATTTTAAATGAATATAAATATTTTCTTTCTACATAATTTGCCACAAAAGGTCACTGAACTCCTTGCGATTCTAAAGAAAAATGCTGTGGTATCCCCATTATATATTTGAGTTAGGATATAACCAACAAACAATCCTGGCAATTTTTGATGATTGTGTAAATCTTAATGAGGTGGCATCCCAGACAACTGATTAGCAGCAACATTTTATCTTCACATTTAGTTATGAACAAAAGGAAGATTTGATACTATTTTAGAAAATCATGAAATACCTACACCCTTAAAATCTTTCATGAGAGAATAGATGCTGTGAACCTAAAGACTAACACTTTTACTATAAACAATAGATCATGCATAGTTAACTGTGCTTGCCATACTTTGATATTATAGCCTTTTCTATAGATTTCTTTCAACTGAAATATATGTTAAAAATACCCACTTTGTATCAGAGTCAAGTTACTGATAAGGAGACCCACATTCAGACACCCTGTCTCTTATCTTTTTTAAAGACTACTATAAAGATACAGCAAGAGATCCTTGAAATTTAATTCAAACCAACTGCTACAAAAACCTCACTAAGGCCCTCCTTGCCCCATGTAATATTTTTGCTCCTATAATTTGCAGTATTGAACAATTTCTTCAGTGCTGAAAAAGCACAATAATACTGATTTAAATACCAGTTTAATAGTATTTCATTAACAGAGGCATTACACTAAGGTAGTACTAAGACTATGATAAACAAATAGTGCTTATTAATTTCTACTTTTAGTAATAATAACATAAAAATATTCCAACAGGCCGACTAAACACAACTGTTCGTGTTTGAGAGCTCACAAGGTTACCTTGAACAACTCTACAACTCTAGGAAAATACTTTCAACAGAAAAGAAAATACAGATTTACACCCAAGGATGAGTATAATTTATTCATCTGAGACACAGCACTTCAAAATAGTGGTTAAAATAAAAATTATAAATACGTATATATAAAGGATTTAAATTAATTAGTCTGATTAATAGGAGTTCACTTACATAATAACAGAAAGGGCTTTCGATTTTAATTCACCCAAAATATTTAAAACTGTTTTTCTCAGCTGAATAAAAATGCTTTCTGAAACTCGATTCTTTATATCTTGTTGGGATCCTTGCTCTTCAGGCTGATTTCCCCCCTTCTCCCCCAAATGAAGGTTTCTGACCAGCAGAGGAAATTAAGAAAGAAAAAATAAATTAAAAAAAAATTAGAACAACAATAATTGCAAAAAGCATTCAGATCAAGAGGATTCTCCTCCCACCTCCCATCCCCATTAAAAAGCTATTTACAGAGCATTCTTTCCTAACTCTTTATCAATACTGTCATTAGGCCTTGTATGGCAGTGAAGTGCAGCTAAGACCTGAATAGAATAAAGCAACTTGGATGTGTTTGCTCTACTGAGCCACCGTTTCTATAATTTTTTTTTCTTTTTTTCAAGAAAAGTTGACATAAAAATTAAAAGTGCAGTTCTGCAGTACAAAAGACAGCTCGGTTGGCCGGCTATTCTGAAACATAAAGCTTGCTACATCTGTGACACCGACTCTACCAATTCTTATGATTTACCAATAATTTCTTTAAAAAGTGAAAACTCCCCAAACTAAAAAGGAGACAATTCTACAGTAACAGTGAAGGTCTATAAAAAACCTGTGAGAGGACACAATGCTAGTGCTATTCAAAAAATACAAAAAACCTGGGAAACTGTATTTTAAACATGGATGGAGGAAGCCAACTGATGCATAAATCCTGACTTTTCCGCAAAGAGATCCCATATTAAGTCTTAAATTCCGTTTGAAAAAAAAAAAACAAAAACAAAACGCACCACATACAATACAAGGAGTCTCTTACAACACCAATAAAAAACAATATTGACTTGGGTGGAGGTGGAAATCAGCATCCACTAGCAAAAGACAGCTCATCAACAGACTAACATTTGACAAAAATCAGTAGAAACAGCAAAGAAGCCAATACAACTTCCAGTGCCAAGGAGCCAGATGGCACCGCTGGAAAAATTGTATCTACAGACTGGCAGCTTGATCCCATGATTACTGCCCAAGGGAGGAGGAAGAGGAAAACAAGAGGTGTTTCAGTGTGATGGAGTAAATCAATTATCACCAGCTCACTATGGCATTTTCACATTATTTTGATACCACATTCTAAATGTCTCTCAAACGAATGAGAGCACTGGAAGATTCCAGCAATTGGAGACAAAAAAAAAAAAGGTACGTCACATATTAAGAAAGCAATATGCACCTCTATTGACTGCATCGCACAGTCCTTATTTCCAAATGAGATTAGTGGGTATGCTGTGGTTAATAAGCAAAAAAAAAAAAAAAATCTTTAGTTTGAAGGTTTTATTTTTAACCTAAAATTCTAAACGTTATCTGTACAGATGAGAGAAAAAAAAATCTCTTCACTTCTTAATGTTATGACTACATTCCCTTGTGCATTTTCAGCTCTTATGCAGTTTTCTTACATACACAATTACAGAACAAGAAGTCTGCTAAAATATTCCAAACAGCTTTGATCAAAAAAGTTTGTGGTAGTCTCACCAATTATTTTTCTGCTAAAATACAGCACTAAGGCTAGCTTCTGAGGAAGCTGCTCACGGAAGAAAAATTAGTCCACCCCTACTTTCATACAAGGAAAGCTGCTCTAAAAATCAAAGACTCCCCTGCTACCTTCATTTGCATACATATTCCAATGACTAAATACAAAACAGAATTATGGGAATAGGTCAGACTCTCCACCTGAAAACAGGCCAGGTTACTTTTTTTCTTAATTGGAAGCCAGTGACAACACTTTCATCAGCTTCTTTTCCAGGTAGCTGTAATAATAAGGCCCATTTCCTGTATCCATGTTTGCAAAAGAACAATTCATCTGTTACCGACCAAAACCACTTGGACCAACTTCACTTCACTCGTCTACTTGTGTTGTATCACAGCCATGTACACAATCCGAACATCCTTCTGCCCCCATTCACATTCTTTCAACACTAATCCTTTCCCCTTACTCTTCAATGCGAAGCAGTGATGCACAAGTGCAGATATGTGAAGCCCACAAACTGCATCTTTGAACACGCTTTGTGAGTATTTATACATCGCCCATGTCCGTTTATAGAAATACAAAACTTTACTATTGAGGAGACAGCAAAACGATGTTTTACATGAAGCCTAGGATGTATCTGGAAAGTTATTGTCAGGCTGTGATGCGTTTCCCATTAAGGAATGTGTGTTCAGGTAGATACAGCAAATATTCAGGACAGGAAAAAATTGTTCGGACCAGATTTCCTGCATTTTGTCATATAAGATTATCCATAATTCCTTGCTCAATATGGGACCAAAACTCTTTCTGACTACCACCAGTAGAGAAGATAAGGCTAATATCCTCATGGGATCTCACCTATCATTATTGTGATAGTGGTGAATAGGCTATGCCTAATACTAGTTAAGAAACTGTAGTAATAATTTTAGTTTGGAGAGAAGACTGCGTTTTTAGTCTGCTACTCTACTTTTAAATCCTACTCTTGTAAGTGATCCAAGTAAACATCTATGAAGAATTACTGAGGAAACTATCAGTCAAACTAACACTGTCTACTGACAGATATCCAAAGAAGTATGGTTCCTGCTGCAAATTTTTAATCAGCAAATACCTGCAACATCTTCTTGAGAAGGATAACAATGAACTTGTACATACAGTTTACAGCAAATATTTAATTTACATTGTTTTTTCATTGCAAAATGCTTTAATAAACCTTTTAATGACATAGTTTTTACTTTCCCCTTCAAGTTTAATCTCAAAATTCACAAATATTAATCTACTGCAACCTCCCTCTCATTTAAAGGGAAAAAACCCAAATCCATTAATTAATGCTTGGATTGCAGGATGCCTGACAGAAAACAGGCCTGTTTTGTACTTGCTTACTCTACAAATACAATTTGCACCTCTACAGAAAGTACTAATCAGTTAAAATACAAAAACAGGAGTATGGGAAAAATCTGTTTCTGTTCATTAGGATTGATACACACTTCAGTGCATGTAATAAATTAAATATGGGCACAAATTCCTAATCACCAATTCGGAGAAAGAAAAGCCTACACCAAACTTAATTTGTAGTTTTATTGCAAGGTTCTTGCAATAAGACAAAGAAACAAAAAATTTCTTCCTCATATCTAATCTAAATCTACCCTTTGTCAGTTTTAAGCCATTCCCCCTTGGAATGTACAGTTTGTTCTCCCAAAATGTTTGGAGCAACTGTATGTTGAAGGCAGACCTGAAGGCAGACCCAAAGGCAGACCCATTTTCCTGTTGTACTTCATAAATAAAAGGACAGAAAAGATGCTTCTTGCCTTGAATGCCAAGCAATAACAAATCTGTTGGACTTGCTCACCTCCAGAAGGGTACTAGAAGGGTTCCCACATCAAACTGCCACTGTAGTAGCAGGAAGCAATGCCATCATCTACAGTTGATGCAACTGTCTGGTTCTGGGAGGAAAGAAGTAAGGAGGAGGATGGTAGCTGATTTGCTACTAATGCTTGGCAGGAAGAAAGAAGAATTACAGGGAAGTTAGAAGGTAGAAATTCATTCAGCTGAGGGGAAGTGTTAATAAGGTCTTAAATCTGTAATTAACAAACAGCCTCCAAAACACACTTGAAAAACTTATTACATATTATAGAGGCTGAAGGGAAAGCCTCCCTCTTCCATTTTATTTCACCTATTTGTGATCTATAAAAATTGATACAGAAAAACATTAGGCCAACAAGCAATATAAACAAAATAGAAAAGTCTATTGCACTTCAGCTTTCTGTGCTTATGGGGTTTTTTTTAACATAATATTGCATAAAATTATGGTATAATATGAAAAAGAAATGGGTTAAGCAGGTCCTTATTTGTTTTTTATTGTGGATATTGCCCTACCTAGTGATGGAGCATACACGGCTGTTTTGTTATTGCTTAGTCACTGAAGCAACATAGATGAAATAAAATGAGCAACAAACCATGTCATCTCTCCCATGGGAGAAAGGTAAATGTTAGAAGAACACAGGGGTTTACTGTTTAATAGGAAGTTTTTCATCATGATAATTAGAAGTTGAAACATCTTAGTATCATTAATTTGTACACACTGTTAACCTATATGATGCCATTTTTAACTTTACTGTTGACTTTAATGGGACCAAAATTTCACTTAAAACTTCTGTGTCCTATCAGAAATAATTCCCTTCTGTTCTGTGTAAACAGTTTAAATCAAAATTAATTAGATTAGCTTTGCATATTTCACATGCCCTTTTTAACTTCTTGCTTATCCAAAAATGAGGCATTGCTACTATATTCACTGCTATGGATCCTACAAACAAACAAGTAAGCAGTTCAGTTGCTTGTTCTTTTCAAAAGGTTTCAACAGCAGTTACATGTGGAAGGTTACCAGGATTCTTCTCAGTCTTCAAATGTATTCATGACAGAAGGGGGGAAAAAGGAAATACACCATCCTCATGTCCTCTATCGACAAAAGGGAGGCAAATGTCAACAGACTGACAAAAAAAAGGTTAGGGTCTGTACTCTTGCTAGCAAGTACAAAGCTGCCTAAGGGAGACTGAAGTCACACTATTAAGAGATTTTTAGGAAAGATGAGACAGACATCCTCAACTTGCCTGAAACATTTCTTGGCAGGTGATACACTGACTTTACTCTTAAGATTTCTCTTATCCAGCAAGGACCTAATCTTCTTCAAGACTTCTGACAGTTTCAGCAGAGTTAGTGCCCTCTTCTCATTTGTTAAACAGATTTTGATCTGGGAATTTATTCACATATGGTCTCAAATACACCAATATCCTGTTTGTTGGGCTTGTTTGGGTTTAAAAAAACAAACAAACAAAAAAAACCTTCATATTTTAAGTTACTCTCTAGTATGCTTTACTTTTCATTGTGTTCCATCAGCTTATAAAAGATTACATTCTGGGTGACATCTAAGTGTCTCAGCCTAATTCCCTAGTGATGTATCTTTCCTCTCACAGACTCAGCATACCATATCAATTCTAAACTTCAGCCTTCCTGCTTAAAACTAAATTACTAATTACAATTTCTTAGAATTCCTAAAGCAACATTTCTGATCAGTCATATTACCTTTTCAGCCAGAAATGTCTCAGAAATGCAAAATCATGGTACATTGAAATACACAGCATTTCCTTTGCTATTCAACATCTGTTCAGACACAGGAAGAGTCTATTAAACCATTGAAGAAAACATAGAATTACATACATATATAAAAATAATAAATTAGATTATTTCCCAGTCACAATTCTTGACAGAAACTAGCATCTCCTCAAAACAAAGCTGGCATGCCAGAACCCCTCTCTTTACCCATTTCCCATGGCACTGATGCTCCTGTCCTCCTGCCAGGTCCTAATAATAGTGTAAAGTAGAAGTCACCTTTTCCCACCAAAGATCAAATGTCCCAATTAGGGGAAACTTAGATCTTTCCTGCCCTCAATGTGATATTTTGTAATTGAGCTTGAATATTTAAAGAGACATAAGGAATAAGAAAATACATTTTTCTGCCTTCAAAGAGATCTACCTATGAGAAAAACAAATAAAGGAGTTTATCACTTCTTTTAATGGCTGTGATGCACTTAGTTCGGAACTCTCACAGTGCTGCAAAGCAAGCAACTAATCTCCTAGAATGACTAAGGTAAACTTCCAATGCTGTCATCCCCAAGACAACCAAACATCCTCTCCATGTACATGAATATGATACTAAAATAGTATTAAGCCAATACAAGACTAGGGGGATAGGAAGGGCAAAAGGAGAGAAGACAGAAAACTACTAGCTGTGTTTTCTATTTCCAACCTTTGCTAAAACCACTTAACTGGCTAGCTCAGTGATGAAACACACCGAGTTTATTATTAAATAACATATTAAAGTTTTTTGCTTTAATATAGTGCCTCAAAAATGAACTCAGTAGAAATGTAACCAAAGAAACAGGGAAAATATTTGTATATGCATTATACATAGAGATAAGGTGTTACGCTGAACTCTACCCTTCTTCAGAGACAATATTCAAACCTTTATGCCTACCAAATAGGGAAAAAAAGAAAAAGAAAGAAGCTTAACCAGTACTTGTGTTTGAGACTAAAAATGTCGAAAGAAGCAGCAGGCAAAATTTAGTCACACAACTTTTCATTCTCACTTGATCAATCAAAATGCAAAATGGGATGCTCATGCAAAGGAAATACTACAGATCACGTAAAACAGCTGAATCAAGCCTGCAAATACTTGTATGAAACTTTTCTGGGGAGCTGCATAAAAACGAACTGCTAAAACTCATTGTTTCATCCAAAAATTATACCAAGAAAAGCATGTTGCAGGGAGCAACAAGTTCTGCGCATTTTCAAGACTGCACTCTGAAGACAGTTAAAGCACACCACCTTCATTTATTCTGATTTCCTCCAAATATCCTATTTTAATCCTATTTTAACATCCTTTTATATTAAGACCTTGCTTAGGCCTCACCTTCCTGCATTTCAACTATAGAGAATTTCTAGTATGAGATTCTCATCCTATTTAAGATTCTTCTACTAAAGAGCATATTTTATTCATAAGCTACAGCCAAATATGATAGTTTGAAGAGCATGCAAGTCCCGAGACACGTTTTCGGTACTTCTTTTATCCTTACATGCTCAAGGCAACATTTCTAGACCTTCAACAGAAATGATGAAGTTCTAAATTATTTTATCCCAGCATTCATTCTTATCTTTTCAGATCTGGTAATTATCAAGTAACACACTCCTTGCAGAGCTAAACAGACATACCTTCTTCAGACGCAGCTGGATCACTCACATTACTTCCAAAGTCTAAAAGTTTGTTCCTTTAATACTAATGGCATTTCCTACTATGGAATCAAGTTACCATACCACAAAAGAAAGCGAAACAAAAATTACTGTTAAAAAAAATCCTTTAGGATCATAAAAGAGGATAACTGCCTTAAATAGGAAAGCGTCAGCATGCATTGCATCTACATTTAATACCATCCTAAGAAACCTGAAAACCAAATTAAAACCAGAAACTCTTTTCCCCCATTAATGTTTCAACCAAAAGCAGTAGTAGTAGTAGTAATAATAATAATAAATAACAAGAATAGTCGCCAACTTTAAAGAAAGCCTATTTCAATTTTTAAGTATTTTGGTATGCTCTGGTTTTTAACTGATGAGGACATATATACTTTTCTGCTACACACATTCTTCAAAATAAAGATGGAAGGGGAGTAAGAATTTACAAGACATAACATTGTTATACAACGTACCATACAAAAACCTGTCATTTAAGTAGCAAGAAACCTAGTCATCAATAAGTGAAAAAAATACCCCGCTCAAAAATCAATTATGTTGAGTCTTTTGTATAGAGAAGTAGTACACCTTTCAGGCAACTGGTATTAATGAGCAGACATGGCTATAGAATCTCCATTTGTTTTTCTGACAAAGCTGTGACTACTCCAGTCTCTCATTGAAATTCCATTAATCTGGTGCACCAAGGACCAATGTGAAAATCAAAACTCCATCTAACCCTTTATCAGCTCACAATAACCTACAAGTGAACTCTGCCTGTTAGCATACAGCAAGTTATGATTTTGCTATCAATCAGGCTGTTAGTCAATAAAAAAAAAAATCAAGTTAAGAACGGAGTGCCTGGCAGTGCTGTTTTGTTTTGTCTGTCTTGTTTTGGGGTATGTTATTTTATTTGGGGGGTTTGTTGTGTTTTATCCCTCTTCCAATTTCTGTAGGGTAGCTGGACATGTAAGCCTATGCATCATTCTCCTTCGCTGTGATTTAATTGCTGCCAGCAATCAAGTCAAAGCATCACTGAAGTGTGCTTGAATTTCATTAGATGATATAACTTATGCTACTTTCCTACAGTACCTAATAAACCATAAAGAAACCAAAACACATATGGCTTGAGGGAATAACTGGAAAATTAGGTGGCCATTTGGGAACTGAGTGAACTTTTGAACCAGAGGAACAGAGAAAAAGAAATATTAAAAGGAAAGACAGACTTAGAATGCACACAGAGATGTGGGGGTTTGACCTTTTCAGTACCTAGAAAATTACATTAGCATTATGAAAAATACATATCATGTTTAGAGTTTATAATCCATCAAAGTTTAGATACTTTGTTAGTGCCTACCATAAGGTAAAAGTCAAAAGGACAACATAACAATCAGATTTGACAAAAGGCCTTTAGGGGACCTGTGCTAATTTAGTTATCCCGTACTTATTGTTAAATGGATTATCTCTCTTGTAATTAATACACCATTAGACAGAGGTCACACAAAACCTCCAGGATTTTACAATGACTGTAATGTACACGTAACACACTAGTTCTTTATCTGTTACCATGTGGGTGTCTTCACAAATTATATTTTGACAGTAACACTGCAAAGTCAAATAGTGACACTTTCAGAAATCGTACAAACCTTGCAGTCTAACTCACGTGTGTAGAGGTAAATGCCTGTTTTGGTTTGGGTTTTTTAGCAGAAAATATATATAAAACGTTTTACATAAAAATATGAATGGATGTAAATATAAATAACTAACACCTCGGTTTGGTTACCTACAGTTAGGGCCCTCTGTTAAAGCTAAAAGCCTTAATCATACACAAATGTGGTTTTACACCTGAACTAAGATGGTAACAACGATCAATTATCTACCTTACAGACACAGCTTCTTGAGTAGGATTTAAATATTGGGCATTAACAGACTGTTAAAAAAAAAAAAAAACCACAACCCTCACAGTATTAAACTTCAACAAAGGCATTCATGTCCGCAAGAACTGAAACAAATGACACCTCTGAGAATCAATCCACCTCTCATAAGATTCTCGCAACATATATTTTCATACATAGTCTAGGTAGCTAGACTTGAATGATGGACCACATATGTTAAAATCTAATGGTCTTAGAATGACACACTGGACATTCAAAGAGAAAACAGAAACACTTCTCCAATAAATGAAAATATTTACAGATCAAAATCCACCACCTTTTCTCAACTTCTCCTCATGTTGTAGTCCTACAAGATAATTGAAGAGGATTTATCATAAAAAGTAGAAAGACTAGTGAGGCAAAATAATTCTAAATACAACAGAATCGCACCCGCTATATTTCTACCTAAACGGGAATGTATCAGCCAAGATACTGTTGGGCAGCTATTATACGTACTCTCATAATTTTAACTTCCAAAATAGGCTAAGAATTATTCACCTATCTGTTCAAAGTCATACAGTATTTCATATACTCTTGCATCAGCATTATTCAGCCATTAATTATTTAGGTTTATAAACATCATAATTTTTTTTCTTGATTAATTGCTTTGAAACAAATCTATAATCATATCTCCTATTAAACAGCCATATAATTTTGTCACATACCCATTGTGCAATCAGTACCATGTTATTAAGGTACAATTAGAAATAATGCTAGGATTATGTTTGTAAGCAATAATAAATACATGGAAAGTTGCACTCAGATGTATTTTGGAAAATTAGCTTGGCTTTCCTAAAAGTGATATTCAATTTGTCTGATAATTACGTTTCAATCAGAGAGCAAAAAGGGTTGGTTTTATTTCTTAATGGAAGGTCACATTGCCAACATGCAAAAAACTAAAACAAAACCCCCAAAAATGTGTGATTATTGTTACACATTTTACGGAGTTCTGGATATATTAAAAAAAAAAAAAAAAAGGTGCTTTAGCCTGAATCAATGGTTAGAAGGTTTATCACTTATGCATGTACTTGACTTATCCCTGTTCTGCAATAAACATAATTTTATACCTCATAAAAGGAATTTATGTTTCCAAAGGGAATAATCTGGATAACATAAAATGTGGAGTGCTACGTTGCAGGGAGCATATTTTCATTCAGCAATTGTATTTCGAGATGGAGCTGCACAGTTTGATCATCATATCATGTCAGAAAACATCATTCACTAGTAAGTCTATCTAACTTCTAGTGCCAGAAATTAATATACATAGTTAATTTGTACATATATTTAATTTATTGCCAGATATTATCCATAGAAGGTATTTATATTATGTATACAATAAACTAATCTCAAATATGGACACCATGCTAAAGCAAGCTTGTTAACTGTTGAAATATTCAACTGTTCACGTCTTCAGAACAGTCACACTTAGCATTAAATTTAATGAATACAAAATAAAACAAGGAAAACAGCTACAGAGCCTAGATTTTTTTTTTAACGCAAACTCAAATTTGAAATTTATATAATGAAAACATTCTACAAAATACTGCCTTAATGGAAGGAAACATTGTAAGAATAATTAATTTAATATTTTATGAATCTATTCTGCATAGAGTTTGCAGAAAAATATCAATCACATAAACTCTTTCATTATTTATTAGATAAATAATACAGTAAGCCATTAAGTAGCACAATAAAATTAAGCAAGAATCTGATAACGTTGAATTAACAAACAATTTGTTACTACAAATGCTCAGTTTTAGCCACTGATCTATCTTCAGAAACATACACATCCACAGAAGCTGCTTTGTTCCGAAAAAACATGAGTTTAAAAAAAAAGTGTAGATTTGAGACAGCTTCACTATGCTCTAGAACCACTAGAGAGAGCTCTTCAGTTCCTTTAAAGGCTCTTGTAAAGGTAAGAAAACCATCCAGATACGACGCTTATCTGTTTACCTGATTTCCCACACTAGCATTCATATCAAGAGGATCCGACTGCATGAGTTTATATCAAACTGGCAAATCTAGTACATTCTAAGGTAAGCAGTGTCACGTACCATCAGAAGGCGCTTCATCCTCTTTATCATATCGGTCAGATGCAATTGAGAGACTATCAGGAGGTGAAGAAAAAGAGACTTCACGCTGTTCCTCATCTTCCAGTTCTGTAAAAGCAAAAATACACTGATAATTAATACAGTCTGTCATGCAAACAAAGATAGAATCCAAAGACAATTATTTTTATTAGGAATAAGGATATAAATTCCAATCTGAAATGGAAGAAATCTCATTTCTCATTGATGCTCGTAACAGGTACATTGCACACTCATGCACAGCTGTGAGCACTGCTGTTCTGGGGCCACCTTCCAACCAGCCATGTACATGTTGCTGAAGCAGTTTTGCTAAACACTGTCATACAACAAACCAACTCCCAGCACAGCACATCTGAGAGCTTCTCACACAGGGGGGGGAAAGAAACACAGACCACAGCGAAGAGGTGGGTAAGGGAAAACGCTGACAGGAGAAACAGGCAGTGCCAAGCTCCAGAGTTCCACCCTGTCCAAGGGCAGGAAGGATCTGCAGCAACTTTCCTCCAAAGAACTGCCAAACTCCTGTTGGCAGCAGTCTGTCACCCTCTGCCCACTTTCACTTTTCTTCACCATAATTAGGCGCTACTTTGCAAATGTTGTGTGTGTACTCCTCCCACAAAACTAAAAACAGAATCACGTTCTGACAGCACCCGGTCTGAACCTGTGCCTTCATGCAGCATTCTGTTGATGAATTTCTTATGCAACTGAGAGTCCTACAACAATATATACAAAAATCTACATTATGAACTAACCTATGTGCTACAGTGATCAGAGTGCATTAAGTGAAAAGGTCTGGGAAAGGTAAAATGAAATCAATATTAGTTGAGGTTTCCATTTAATTAAAGAAAATTCAAGTTCTCCCTCTCAAAACTCAGTATATTTTTTCAGATTTTTTTTTTTATACCATCTAGGTCAAGAAGAGGTGAAAAAAATAACGAACTGGGCTGTTCCTTCTTTTAAAAAAAAATCAAAATCAAGGAAAATTCAATAATTAAATATGATACAAATCACCAAACCAAAATCATAAAGGTAATGCTTCAATAGATCAAATGACCCTCAATCTTCTCAAGAATCATATAAAGCAAAATTGCTCTATCATTGCCTTTTGGTATATTCCTATGGAGAAAGCTCTCCAATCACCTCAAGATATGCTTCCCTATTCATGTGCTCCCTTTTGGAGCATTGTATCCAATAATTAATTTCTTGGAATCCAAAATAAACCCCATGCATAAAGAAAATACTCTTCTCTGCAGACATGTGAATTGCATTCACCAGGACTGCTTAGCCGTGGCTGAGTTTTACCCCTTTACTTCCCACTTAATAATGGAAAATCACAGAAAATTCAGAGTTTGTGCCCAAAAAGAACCATTGCTGCTAGCAAAAAACAGCAAGTTTTCTATGCAGATAAGACAACAAAGCGTCATTTTTGCTTTGCTGGAGTTCTTTTATATCCTACAATTGTCAAACACCAAATTGGTTTTCCCTTAATTAATTTAGCATGCTTTTCTTGGGAAAGCTTCCTTCCAAGCTCCCATGCCATATAACAACTGCTTTGAATCTGAACCTGACTCCAATCTATTTTTGACAAGGCCATCCTCCAGTAGCACTCCAGCCATCGTGTTAATCTGATCAAAAATATTTGCATTTCATCACACCTGTCAAACCAATCAAAAGTAAATTATCCCCCTCCAGGATTCACCTCTTCCTCCAAACAGAAAACCAGAGAGCAGATAGCACATGAACAGAAAACACTACGCCATATTTACAACCAGCGTGATTACCTTTCACACTTACATACTAGAGACCAGTTGCCTGTCTCTGTCAATATAAGTATATCTTTATTTGACAATAGACACCCTATAAATAGAACAGACATGATATACACAAGCTACACTGTATCAAAAGTCGCTTCAGTCTTTTCCCATCCTAAACTAGAATACTAGTACTAGAACGCACGGAATATGCATCTATATAGTGTGTGTATAAAAGTGTGTAGAGATATATATACACACACACACATATATATGTATACACACACACATATATATAGCATATATATAAGCCCTGTTTGTCAGTCAAAAGTGTCCTCATCAGCTATGAATAAATGTACTATCATTTAACCTTCATGAAGGTGCCAGCATAAATTTAAACTATTAGGCTCTATTGACAGCAAAAAAATGTTTCCACAAACACCACACTCCAGCACTCAAAATTCACGGGCTGAATAGTAAGAGTAAACCTAAATATATCTAAATGAATAGCACTTGTGGATGATAAATAGGCAAGTAAATATGTAGGAAGAACATCTCCAGAGAATTGTGCCCCACTCAGCAATACATAACCTCTTTCATATTCTTAAGAGGCTTCTTATGCAAGCTGCACTGTTACCTATCTTTTCCATTAAGTCACAATACTACCATTTCCAAATTATGCTTAGGATTTCAAGATCACTAAATGTTTGTGCTTTGCATTCATATAAGAGCCAGATCTAGACACAAGGGGCTTTTTAATACATATATACATATATAGTTAGGGCACGCCATGTACCTACCCCAGGTATATCCTATATTTGAAACAACAAAAGCCATGGGTTCAGTGCACGGATTTATAATAAAACAAGCATCTAAGTGTACAATATCCAAGCTCAAAATGCTCTTAAAAAAAAAAAATTGTTGAGGTACTATAAGAAAAGAAGTTACACACTCAGTGCCTTTAGCAAGTTTATAGTCTTCAAATCATTCTCTAGATGTTAAATCCCAAATAAAGGCTTGAAGACTTCCATGGGAGGAGAAAACGGGGAGGGGAGGAAGGAAAAAAAAACCCAACAAAACACTACACAACTTACTAAGACAAATATATAAATCCCATATACAGCTACAATACTACATTTAGGTATCCACATTTTACGCAAAAAACGTGGTGAACAGGTTACAAACAAAAAATAGAGGTACAAGCAACATGTAACCTTGCAGGACTAGATCAAACGAAAACTCTTCCAATTTTTATTTTAGATTAAATCAACGTATTTGGAAGTTTATATTATACATTGAAATGCAATTCTTAAATTATCTAATTTGTACAAAAGAACTGCAGGCATGTTGATAGGAGAGGTGACTCAATCTGCTCTGAAGCTTTAACAAAGAACATTTCACAACATTTTTATGTACTTACATAGGAAAATGACTACAGGCCAGATTCAACCTTGGGATTTTGCCTCCTAATTCTCACAGGGTTAAAACACATCTTAGAAGTGTATGTAATTAATATATAAGGATATTGCTCCTGACAATTCATAGAGGGTTCCTGTTGGTTATGTGGGATCCCTTGCATTCCCCCTCAGAATAATCTCCACCTCTTTTCCATTTAAAAGCTCCTCCATCAGGGTGTTGCACTGCAGTTTACACTCCACCTACTGAGAAAGGCTAGACAGAACCGCATTTGAAGCTACATGTGTTACTCCTTGAACAGTCGGAGGAGTCAGTGTTGAGCAGCACAGACCACCACTCCTCTCTTCAGGTGCCAAGTACCTAAAAATACACCCGAAAAGCAACAATAAATTAAAGCAAAGCATTCAACTTGCATTTATGCAATAGAAAACCGAACTACAAAGCAACAATGGCCATCAGGTAAATGAATCCAATACAATTTGCAAGCATAATTGAAAGCATTGCTGCCTAATCAGACATCTAAAAGCAAAGCATGCTCAAACAAAATGTCTATAGACTCATTAGTTGGCAGCCATTCCATTACAATCACACATAATGTCAGTAGTGCCTTGAACCTGTGCCAATGACAACAGCATAAATTTTGCATCTCATTTCTGTGGCCATAAAATTAATGATCAGTTTAAAAATACTTCTTTGCAAAAGTTATTGCACAAAGAAATGACATGAATGTGTCCCTGTTATGTAGTCACAAGGATAATTAAGGAGTTGATGCTCATTAATATAGTTTCTTGTTTCCCCAGAATACTGATTTATCTGGAAGTTGAAAAAAGGAAGTTTAATTAACAGAAGATAGTTAGCAGTTAAACAATAACAAAAATATGCATATGAACTGACCCTATTCTCCAGTTTCTGCAATTTAAACTAACCTTTTGTACGTTTGATAGCAGAATCAATATTTCGTTATCTGTAAAAAAACCCATACAGTGTCTTTACTTATTAAATGCTACCTTTTCCATTACAGCTTATTTATTGATTTCGGAAGTAATGCATAGCAAAGGGTAAGTGTACCGCATGAGGAATGGAGCATAAAACAAACTCTCCTCATCGTAACAAGGGCTGCACTTCAGTCCTTGCCCCCTATTTTGAAGATTTCTAACAGATTTAGTTGGTACAAATTTAATATAATGAACAGGACCATCCTATTTTGTAAGAATCCAGCTTATAAAAAATAAATAAATATTTTTCCCCAAGAATTCATTTTCTTCTAAAACAGTGGTTATAGCAATGAACTCCTAAGTATTAAAGATACTGCTTCCACCACTAACTCTAAAAAAAAAAAGCATGCAAGATGCTTCAGCCAATATCCCTGAAAGAGCCTTGCTAGCTCACATCCTCAGATCATTAAACAAAAAAGTCTAGACAGAATGATGCATTAGAGTTGCTCAAGTATAAAAGAAATAAGACAACTCACAAAAATAAAATGCCATGCAGCTCAAAACACTCTGCCTCTTGCCATTTTGGAAGGTCCCAAGTCACGGCAGGTTGAAATCACTTCCTCCTGTCCACTCTGATGCAGTAAGAGCCCACCAAACAAAGAACTGGATGGTGCCATCAAGCAGATCAATGCAAGGTTCTCACTACACAGTTTTCCAGAAAAATAACTAAGCAAAGCTACTTTCAAGCTGGCACAGGTATTCTTTAGCCCCCTAATAGTTGCTGATGCTTTTTTAAGAAGATGCTACTGACCCAATCCACCCAATCCCTCCATCTCGCCAGACTGGATTCTTTTGACAGCCACCTTCTCAATGTATGCTTTGCCATGCAATCTGCTCCAATACACTCATTCCTGAAGAGTCTTCTGGATTCCCAAATAAACATGTCTGGTTTTAATGGCTTGTTTTGGAAAGGTCAAGTAGGAATTCTATTTGTTAAAACAATACTGAAACACCATTAAGTTTGTAAGCAAATGTGCTCCAAGCAAGAAAAGTAACATAACTTTCACTTGTTGAGTTGTCTCTCATTCTGACGACGCACATAAGACCATTTCGTGCTGCACTGGTGGTTCTGTTTTGGGCTGCTTTAAATTGCACTTGGCAGGGACACTTCACAGATACCAACTACATGTAGCTGAAACAGACAACAGTGACTTGCCTACAAGGAAACCCTCCAGACTTCCAGGAGAGAGTGATACTTGGCCCAATTCTAATGCATCTGATGGTCTCTCCAGAAACACATCATGAAGATCCCCAAAGGACTATGCAAAAACTAAGCCATATCTTTCCCATTTAAAGTTATTACTAATGATGTATTTATGCCCCTGACTGAAAGCTCAAGTGTGTTAAAATACAGAACTCACATCCACATACTGCTGTGATGACTACAAGCTACTGCCTCCCTTTCTCAAGTCCATAAAGATTCCTCCCTGCTGCCATTTCCTGAGGGGGAAGAAAAAAAAAAAAGAGTACAGAAACAGAAAGGAAAATAGCACCTCAACAAAAAAACATGGGGTAGGGGAAGAAAATACAAAGCCCTTGCATACAGTGGTACTCCGTCAGCTTGACTATTTCCAGGAAACAGATGTCTCAGGCTCCAGACACTGCTCTACCAAGAGCCAGAGACATCCAAGTTACTTAAAGGTTTCCTGCAGGTACTCCCAATAAACTACATAGAACACTGATGCTCTAGAGACACAAATTTATCTTATCTTATACTACAATGAAATTAAAATGAAAGTGGACCTTCATCAGTTTTCATCAGACTGAAAAGTGGTAGTTAGTAAAGGTCATACCATACTTTTCTGCACAAACAGAGACAAAGTCATGTGCCACAGCTCATATATAAGGTACACCAAGTGCTTTATGGGGAATTGTTCTGCAAATTCCCCAATTACAACTTGATTTGGCTAGTACTTTTGGTGTCTCACTTTCAACAGTGGGCCAAAAATCTTTTGAGAAAAGCAATTAAAAATGTATCTTTTACTAAAATAAATGCAAAGAGCAGATGGCAAGTGAGCTGCAAACACGAAAACAGATTCTAGGGCTTATAGTGCTTCTGCCAACTTTAGCGCTATTTTTAGCATAAATTGAAAGCAAGGTTCTTTTAACTAAACATTTTGGCAGCCATGGTATTGATTCAATTAATCTCAAAACAGAGAAATGCCAAAAACTGTATTAACTCAGGATCTCTGACAAAATCCAGACTTTTATATCCTTAGTGGAATACTAGTCTTATAAAAAATTAATCCAATTTGTATGAGAATTATCTTAGCTTTCAACTTCGTTCCCAATTCTAAGATCTAGAACAGGTCGCTTTGAGTGCCTCTATGGCTTTTTGGTTTTGCTTAAACTGCTTAGATGAGGAGTCACATATTTCAAATTAAAAGAAAAAAAAAAGCAGCAGTTTCTTAATTTTAAATTAATGCAATAAATGTTTAATAACACAGTAAAAAATAAAAGTTGTGAAAAGATTAGTGTTTTGGGTATTAATACAATTTTACATTTTCTGTCATAAGAATAACATCCACTTGGTTTATAAATTAACTATAAAAGTCAGTGTAAAATCAGATAACACATCACGCATGAGAATTAAATATTTTCCTATGCAACTAATTTTGTGTCTTTAATTTTCACATATACCCACCTTCCCAAAAAAGCTTATTTTTTTCACTGTGTAGACACAAAAGATGCTTTTGCCAGCATATTTACTGACCAAACAGAGAACCTAAAAAGCCTTCTTCCTAGGAGGATGCAAGCAAGTCCCAAAGTTTATCAATTTGGTTGCAAAGAAGTACGTTATGTGCTTTCTGAAAGTTAAGAAATATTCACACAGCTGATTTTGGTTTTAAGGAGCCTGGTTCTACTTGAGCATGTGCTCAACTTCTTTTTTATTCTTTTAAAACTTCTTTGCCTTATTTTTATGAAAGATAAGATTCTGTGATAGTGGCCAAAGCCCACATGCATACAGTAGCTTGGTCAAACTGACCAGTTACCACATGCAAAGCCAGTAGAACTTCAAGAGCATGCAACGATGAGAGCGAGTGGAGTCACAAGCTGATGACCACAAAGCATAACTGTGGAACAACTCACAAGCCGAAGGAGCTGCTGTTTGAGAAACCATAGTCAAGTTTCATTATGTTATACAGGAGATACAACAATTTTTAAAGCATTAGTCCACTTCTTTCAGCTTCCAAAAGATTCTTCTGAGTGATTCTGGAAGGATGACAGGTCACAACTCATTAGATTCTTGTAAACAGCCAACACAGTATGATAATTAAGGTACTGTGATATATACTATATCATGATAGTATGGCACATAATATGAACTATTCTTCACCTTCCCTTCCAGCTACAAAGACTATTTTATTTGCATTTTAAAAAAATGGAGTAACTGCTACCACAAAACAAGGAACAGCAAACATCAAGTGTAAATGTGCACAACAGTATTATTCTTCCTAGTTTGTTTCAGTGCACTTTCCGCATTTCTGCTTCCACCTCTCCCTTTTTCCTAAATGATATTCTCCTTTTTCATCTTTTATTTTGGGATATTCTTATTCAGGAGGGGGAGGAGCAGGAAAATGTCTGTCCAACGCTGGCTTTAACCTCTTTTCAAATGTTTAACCTTTTCTCAAAGGTTAATTTTTCCTCAGTTTTTAACCTTTTCTCAAATTTTCCATTTTTTTCAAATGTTTAGGTGTGCACAGAGGTATGAATGTGCACAAAAGCTGACCTCACTCAGCTGCTGCCACTGCTTTGTTACACTAGTAGCTGGCCAAGAATCTGACTGCTTACCTCCATGTGGGTCCTTTGTCCTACACCTACACAAGTCACGCCTAATTTGTACAGGCCTGAAGCAAGAATGACACAACCAAATAAGTTTAGAACACACTTCTTGAAGTCTGGAAATTATACCAACAACCCATACCACATTTCCTCAAATATTTTGCAAACAAATGTAGGCTCCCATTTCTCATGGGGTATTTTTTTCATATTTATTAATGTAAAGACACACAAATTAGAGAAATTTATCCTCACTTGCAGAAAACAATAGTATTACTTTAGAGCCCTCTCATTTTATTGACAAATACTAACAGAAAACTAAAGTATCGGCATTTGCAAGCTTCACCATCTATATGTAGTTCTACAATCTGAACCAGAGAGACATCATGAGAATTTAAAGCAGCAACATACACTTCCTAAGAATTAAATGCATTCTAATAAATGGAATAAGACTGAACACAAGCTTCACAGAAATCAGAACAAGTTATACAGTAATAATTACAGACTATATCAATTAAACCATCTATTTTGATGGAGATGAGATTTCATTAATTAATAAATTTGTTGAACCAGAAAAGAAATTCCAAATCAAATGCCAATGAAAAAAGTAAGCACAGCGGAATTTTCCTGACCTTCATAAACAGCAAGCCATTAAGCATAAACTCTGCTCTCTACAGACAACTGCCATGTTTACTGGCAATTCACCGCCTCAGAAAGTTACTAAATCTTCAAAAACATGCTCTCTGGAACGTCAGATGCACTTGTAAAGAAACAACTAGCCTACCTTATTTCATCTTAGTCATTCGTTTAACAAAATAACATTTGATTTTTCCACATTTAGGTCTGTTGGACAGTGAGGAGAGGAAGGAAACTGCATTTTAACTTTAATAAGGGTGCTGAGGTGCAATATTGAAAAAAAAAACAGCAAATTCTTTTCGTACATTTTTTAAATAATCACATAGTTTGAGTTTACAAAACCTTGGCAACCTTTGGGAAGTTTCAAGTTGTATTTTCTCCTTATTCAATCTGCTATGGCTGTGTAACTTGATTTAAACAGGGATAAGAAATGTATGAACTTGTTGTGCCTTGTTATAGCATTACTTGCCTAATACGAGTTACATATTTTCACTTTATCAGGAGGCACACTGTAGCCCACACATTTCAACCTCCTTGTCCAGAAACAGATAGTTCTTCAACCACTGCAAAAAAAGTGAAGCTTTGCATTGGCTTTTTTGACCTCACACTGTGACCCTCATACCAGCATCCACAGGCTATAGGTCATGACCTCAAGAATTAGCATCATGGAAATAAGAGCCCTTCCAGGTTTAGTTACAGAACAGAGCACTGCAGCAACACACTCAGTCTTCTCTAAACTGAACTCTGCAGCTTTGTTTAACTCCACTAGAAGACAATAGATAACCCACACCTCAGTTTTCATTACTCACATACTAAATCATCTCCTCTCCAGCTGAAGGTCTGAGCTCCAGCTGCACTACGGAAACATTCATTCAGCAAAGATCGAAAGCCAATATCATATTGCCACTAGATGATCCTATTAAAAGGTTAAAGAAACATCACTATAGAATTGAAGACTTTTGCAATGTTAAGAGAAAAAGGCTGAAATAATTTATCCCTATTAAAATTTTATCTCCTAAGCAGGCTGCTTTGCACAGGCTTCCTCTGAAAAACAAAAAAAACCTGCTTCACACGGTTTTTTGCAACGCTACCCTACTGCTAATTAAGCCAGACATAACAAGCTCCTATTTTGAACTATATTTCTTAGCTCATCTTTTCATCAGTAAGCGTTCTCAGAGGCGTTCAATGAAGGAAATGCGACCTGGCTTTGAGCGATGGCGCAGCGAGAACTTGGCAACCGGGAAGCTTTTCCCACTTCCCTCAGCAGGGGGAGCCAGGCCCTTCAGCCACGGGAGCACCTGGGCACGGCCGGGCACTGCCGCAGCCAGGGCGGCGCGCTCCTCCGGCTTAGGATGTAGCAGGGGGCAAAAGTACACCACGGGGGGGAAGGACAAAACAAACAAACAAAGCGCGACATTTACCTTTACCCTGGAATTCTTGAGGATATCTGCAGAAAAAAGAAACACAGTAAGGCAATGCACTTGCCAATCCATGGTACTAGAACACAGCACAGAGCAGTTACTAGTTTTCAACAAGCTTTGTAGTTGAAACACAACACTGCCAAGTTTTCCTTCATAATTTTAAAGTCTTTATTTTTGCCTAACATATTTACTCAGTTTTTCTTTTGCCTCTCAAGCTGAGAGAATCCCCAGTCGCTCCACAGAAGGCTTGAACAAAACTGAACTCAGAGCTGCCTTTTACAGGGATATACAGCTACTCAGATATCTTAAGGTATAAACATAAATAAGCATCTTTAGTAAATTTTCCAAATGGTAACATATTTCAAAGTTTTGTACACACGTAAAAGCCACTAAGCACACTTTAAAATAACACAGTAGGTCAGCAGGAAAAAGTAATCATAGGATACAGTTTGATGTATAAAGATAAATAATCAGGACAGTTACCTAAAACAGCACCTGAAGAAGCATGCATCGACTTTATATGAAAAGGAGAGGATTTCACCAAAAATAACTTGCAAATAAAACGCAGCTGCCAAGACCAACTTTATAGACAATAAGCAGTAGCATGCGTATCAGGTTAGTCCTTAAGGAGATGCTTACAAGTAACAAGCAGGAGAGAAAGGAATGGTCTAGGGATAAGAAACCAAGAAATGCAGAGATAGAAGGACAGATCTGAGAAATCCTGCATAGGAAGTAGGAATGTTAGGCACAGCCCAATATGTGGGATGTGAAAATCAAAGATGACTACAATGTGCACAGATTTTATAACCTGCATGAAAAACAAAATGTTATTAAGACTTAATAATATTACAGGAGACAAGGAAGGAATTAGAAATAAAAACAAGACATGAAATAGTGAGGTCACGTAAGTGAATGGCAAAGCATTCAGGGTCAACTGCATTCATAACTGCAGGTTCCCTCCTTTGATATTTCATCACCAAAAAAAAACCATAGTTGACTCACAAGACTGAAGACATGAAAAGAAAAAAAATCCTGATTCCTCAAAAAAGTAGTTCCCTAAGCATTTATAAACTGAATCAAAGGCACACAAACCCTCAATTACAAGACTTTGGGATACATCTCATGTCTTCCCACAGTCAGTGTGATGTAAAGAATGATGCCCTTGCCAGATGATTGTGCTGTCTTTGAAATTGTAAACAAGTTGCCACAGATGCAGGAGTATGTCATCAAAGGAAAAGTTAAGAGATATCACACAGGAGTGTATCAGTAGAAAAACAATTTGGAAACAACAGTGGGAAAAGAACAGCAGGTACGAGATTATATCCTAGCTGATCAGAGTTGTAAGAAAAGAGATTTTGCAAGTAAAATTTTGTAGCACGAATAAAACTACAGCCAAATCGCTTCAGATGAATTGTCTGAAATTAAGACACAACAGAACAGAGTCTCAAATCATACCTATTAAGAGAAAAAAGAGAGGAAAAGGAGAAAAAGCCACAGCCCTCTGCGTGGTCTGTCACAGTACTTCACTGTTTTAACACTGCGGAAATAAACTTTTGCTTGATAAATAGTTTCTAGTTATGTTGCAATTTGCTATTACAGAGCCAAATGACAGAACATACAGTAAAGTCAAGTCAGCATTGAACTATGCTGGTTTACACCAGCAAAGTATGGTGACAGGAAACTCATTCATACTCTCAATGCATTATATTTCTTAAATTTCAATGAGTCTTACCAAAGCAGAAGTGAAGCCAAGCTCTACTGAACCAGTCCTGCAATCGGGGTTCACGATATTACAGCAATTCAAATGGGACAAATCCTTCTGTTCCCATTTCTGACAATTGTATCAGCTTCAGAAAAGACATAAAGACTTGAAACCACGGAGATTATTTGACAAAATCAGTACCTAAACAGATTTTTGCTAATATTCTTAAAGGTTATTGAAAGATTGTAAAAACTTTATGTGTGACCTCATAGCACATTAAAGCCATGAAGCTTACCTACCTTGCCTTAACATCTTTTATCTTCTTAAGAAGAACTTCCCTTTTTTCTTTTGCTTTCTTAGATAAATTTTCTCCTTTTAGCGTTTGAGAAATAAATACTGTCAACATCTAAATAAAGAAGAAAAAAAAATACACCTCAAAAAAAGAGAAATACCGATGTAATGAGTTTCTCCTGATTCTAGTCTGAAAAAACTAAGAAAATTATTTTCAGACCTACACACAGCGTAGTTAATGGACATTTCAGATTCTAAATGAGATACATTTGTTCTCTGATCTACTTATGCTTAGCACAGCAAATCCTATGGTGACGTTTGATTCTTGCTCACTTAATTATGCCACATAAGTCCTAATAAATTGCAGTACTATAACAATTACTTTCCATCACCTAAAGTAGAGGATAAAGCTAAAACATGGAAATAGGCTTTATGCATGTATTACTGCCATGTTATTTCAGAAGTGCAAGTCACAAAAATGTCTGAGTGACTCATTATTTCAGCACTAGCACCTACCCAGCTATTACTAATATAGGTCACTTAGTGGTTACAGCATTTTCCAATGGTCTCACATTGCCTCTGAACTCCCTAATTGACTAAAAGTTCATATCAAAAACCTTAATCCTGTAAACAATTATGGTTATTGTGCCTACCTATCAAAGACGTCAAACTCAGGCGTGTACTTGAACTTAAGCTTACCTACACTTGTAGAATCACAAACTAAGGCTCTAATCTGCACTGTAATTTTTAATTCTGATATGGACGACACATTTATATAGTCATGTAAAATCAAAGCATTCCATAAAAGTTACCATGGTTCTTTGTAATATAGTAAATATCCATTCCATAGGATAAAAACAATGCAGTGACTGAGAATTTGGAAGAGTGTAACTTCCCCACTAGTATGTTTTCTTGATTAACAAAAACAATTGAGAAAAGTAACTGTAAAAGTTTCTTATAGTTACCAATCAACATACAATTATCCTGAAAACTGAAAAGTAGGAATATGACAAAAAAATCCTGCTTATTAACTTGGATTTCTCAGATGTATGGGTAACAACTGTTCATTGAATAAATGAAAGCATATGTAAGTAACAAACACCCCAACACAGTGCCTGCCCGTTCCCCACACACACACAGATACACACACTTTGGATCAATCTGTGCAGATGCAAATAGATATGGATAGTACTGTTTTAATCCTGTAACTTTTCCAATCTGATGAGATCTTCCATTTTCATAAATCTAAACCAGCCAATTAAGAACTCCACTGTTTGTGAACAAAAGTTCATGTTTTAAAACATTAAATGAATATTTACTGCAAATTTCCTAACTGAAAAATTTAATTGACTGCTTTTTTCCTTACGAAACAGAAGTTCTGCAGAAATATATCCCACTTCATATTACACACTGCAAGAAAGATTAAGTTACTCTTTGAGAACACTGGCATAGCTATTGCAACGATGTTGTGCTTTATAAATTATTTACCAGATGATTATTTAGATGCTTAGATTGCTGTCTTCACAAAGCATGGCAGATATCTTCTTTTTGTTGCCTTCTTTTTTTTTTTTAAAAGTATTTTAGGATCCTGAAGAATTATATTATTCCCTTCCCCATAAGACAGAGAAGCCTCCCCATTACATTTTCCAAAGCAGTCCTGAAGTGGGGTGAACAACCAAATTCAGTTCTATGGCATTCCTTCTTTAAAAAGACAGAAGGAAAAACACTTAACATGCGTATTAATGAATCCTCCAGACACACCCCCAGCAGCCTCTATGCTGTACACCAAGCATCCCTGGAAACATACCTTGCCCTAACCCATAAAAAATTTATACGCCTTCATAAATTCCAATTACTAGAATTGGCGATCAAGCAGGCAAATGAGGACCCATGCAGTCCAAAGACCAAACATAAAACTTAGGTTTAAAAACCCAATAATTTTACTACTGAAGGCGAAACCCAAAACCATCAACAGTTTCTCCCTCAGTGAAACCCAACAGGATTTTCCAGTGCAGACCAATATTTCATTCTGGGAGGTGCAGGTAATTTAAATATTTGTTTCTTCAGACTTTTACATGCTTATTTCAAAAATCAGATAGCAGTTTCAAAGTTCCACCTAGGCAACAGTATGTGAAAGCTTAGAGGAATTAATCACATTTATAAATAAGGAACAATGCTTGGACAGTAATCTTTGGACACTAACTAATCACAGAACTTTGCTTCAGAAGTCTTCACTAAAACTCAGTGGGCTTCTTTACTTTTTGGAAAAGCTCAAAATCCAGGTGAGAACTCTGCCATCACAGGTTTTGACTGACTGTCAAAGCTTTTTTCAAACACAAATGTTGAGGTAACACGATTATGGAATATGTGGGGAAGAGAAACCAAGTTGATTATATCAAGCAAGGATTTTCACTTCTGACATACACATGATATTCAATTGGATGCTAAATAAACAATTTACTTGAAAAGTACGCTTTACTGTATCATAGATTTCTCCTACCTACTCACAAATACACAGACTGGTATATAGCTTGCTCAAGCCATGTTCTTATCAAGTGTTGTAAATTCATCCTGGATGTGGCAGATGTACGTGAGACGAGTAACTTGGCTCCTCTGGACAAGAGGCAAGAAAGTTTAGGATATCTAAGTTGTGATCATCTCTTCGCTATCGGTACTTCCAACACTAGGGAAGAGTATGGAAGAAGCAGTCCTGCCTGTCAAGAGAAAGCTTCCTCACTGGCTTGACATAAAGGAACGTTCATGCAATTTCTCTTACATTCCACTAAGTGATATACCTTGGAATGAGAACAGGACTCAGGACTTCAGTATGACAGATCCAACTCACATACAGTGAACTTCAAACAAGCAGCAAAATTTACCTATTTCTCACCACTATTCTAGTCAGCTACTTGCTCTTCCTTCTCCAGGATCCAAAACTGACCTCCCCTCTGCTAGTTTAATGCTAGACAGAAAAGTGTAAACTACGAGCCACAAGCACTTAAGCGTAGACATGTTTCTTTATGCTTCAATAGCAGTTGGTCCATTGAGGAATTTAAAAAGGAATAAAAGATAAACTCTGAACAGAAAACATCTTTGAGCAGATTTCCAACTTAAAAACACTTTTACTAATCGGTTTCCACACAACAAACAAAACAAATTATTTCCATACACTGTTTGTTCTTAACAAAATGAGCACCTATTTAGTATCACTCATTGCGGAGACTCGGGTGTTTCCATTGAAAACACTAACATTTCAAAGAGAAATAAATTTTGGAAACCTATTCAACACCTCTTAAATTTTTTTAAGCTTTTGTGTTAGACTTCCTGATAGCCTGAATACCCATCTTTGTTGCTCTGATTCTTAAAGCTTGCAATTTTAACTTTGCATGAGCCATAGACCAGTAAAATTATGTGCCTCTAGAAATGAACGATAGCTGCTGAACTGGAAGATCCAATTGATGTGATTCACTCACAAATTGCTCTGTCAATACAGGTTACAAACTGACAGAAAAAGGAAGTCACACCACAGTCTAGTTCTGTCCACTTCAACCAGCTTGTATAGTTTCAAAGCTTAATTGCTAGTTCATACAACAATCAAAAGCTAAAAGGCCATTTTAATTTTATTTTCATCTACATTCCTTTTACAAGGGAAAAAGCTAAGATTTATTTTGCACTTCATTGTTAAAACATTTTGTGGTTCTCGTTACTTCAATGATTATAAACAGACAACACTGCGAGTTTTTCATTGGTCTAAGTCTTTGGCACTATTTCCTTTCATGAAGGCTGAAACTACGCAGATGGGCTTTTTCAAGAACACTGTAAATTTTTAGCCCAAAGCAAGTGCTGTGTTACAGGCTGTTACTCATAACAAATCACAGCACTTTTGTTGTTTACAGGGTTTAATATCATGATCATAATTCGCACTTAATAAACAAATATACTTAGGACAGAACTACCTCATTTTTGTGTCAGGGTGGGCCAAACAGGCTCTCATAGAGGCACTCAAAGACTGCTCCCCGGGTCTTCCTTTTTCCCTTCCTCTAATAGACATCCAAAATGTTGTCCATCACATTATCAAAAAGTTGGTCACTTCTTCATCACCTGATGACTTCGTACCATTTAAATGACAGAGGACAATCATAAACTGGTGATGAGATAGGTGTGTTTCCACTCACGTGGCAGAGCTTGCAGGCAATGCCCTGCCCATTACCCAAGGAGAATGCATGCTGCTGTTTTGTGACTGGACATGCCTTCACCATAGGACAAGGGACACTTGCGTGGGGTCACCCGCTGGATGCGCTGCCAGTCACACAAGAAGGGAGTGGCAGGTCAGCAGAACAATTCCTCAAGCCACTAGCCTTCTCTCATCATTCTCCTCCACCTCAAGGACTGAGAGAGCCAGAAGCTGGCTGCAAGCCAGAGAATTTGGGAAAGCAGACCAGAGAATTTTGGAAGGTAATGCAAGCTAGATGCATTTGTGCACACACACTGTCCAAAGGTGACCAGCGCAAAAGAGACTGTATCTTTCAGCTTTACATGGGCTGACATTAGAAAGCAATTAATTTGATTTCAAAGTCTTCATGCAATTCATTAGTAGTAACATATTAAGCATATCATGAAAAAAACCACACCAGTACAAATCACGGTCAAATTACAAAGCGAGTCCAAATGAACTATAATAAAAAACCTTAAGGATTAACCTGAAGATTTACACTGTGTGCCACATTATGCTGCATCTATTGTGGTTTGTTGACATATGATTATGAAAGAAACGTAAACCCAGTCAGCTGAGAAAGACAGACTCCACATTAATTGAAAAAGACAAACTAAGTGAATAATGAGTATATAAAAAATAGCCTGTGCCATTTTTATCACCCGTGTATGACACTTATTCTCAAATTTATGGCAGAGACAATTGAACTATGTTTCAAATCACTGGAGGTTATTTCTTACCAGGAATGCCTCCCTGCATTTTTTCACCTCACTCTTTCTATTTTTATTCCATTATTATTGAAATACATATATATTACCAAAGCTGTAAATACATGTCTGCTCAGAAAATGTCTCCAATAGTCACCCTGGTTTATCTTGTAAAGATGGATTCCTCAGCAAGAACCAGCATTCATTAAAGCCTTGGAGTTGTGAAAATGATACTTTGAAGCAAAGAGTAAAGTTTTAAACAACAATATCCTTCTCAAATTGAAACAGCCAATTAAGAAGAGCTACACTGTACCTAGGTGTCTTTTTCTACAACAGGAATGTAAGGAGCAAGTCCAGCAACAGCTGACCAGAGGTCACAAAAGGACAGTTCATTTTCAGGGCAGCAAGGGTAAATATAACTACTGTAGGGGCCAAAAATAAGATGCAAGCAAAATTAAACTCATGCACTGGATCTGCCACCTTGCAGTTTCCCTGCCTTGCCCTCTTCTGCATGCCATTTCCAGGATGCAACTGAACAAGTGGATAAACAATATTAATTTGAAGAAAAAAAAAAATGGAGAAATCACATTGAAAAAAAAATGCAGTTTTGACAACGTAACTCAGCATTTAAGCAAACTCAATAATCTCTTGGTGGAAATGGTCTCTACCACAAGAACATTGTTTTCTGTTTAGTTCTGGAGCTTTGTTTAGTAGAACAAGGAAAATGGGTATTAGGACTGGATATAAGGTTCCATATGAACTAGAGAAAGAGTTTTATGCCATTTTCATAGCAAAAACTCTTTGTAACTTTTAAAATATGAATACACAAAATTTAAACTGGAAATATTGCAAAATGTGAAAGGAAAACTGGAATTTTAAAAAAAGTAATAGGACCCTTACTGTAGTCACAGGTATCACAAAGAGAGGAAAGACATAAACAGGAACATATCTAATGAGCATGACTCCATCAAGAACTTTTACAAAATAAAGAATTCTTAATTCCAGCTAAATCCCCATTACTGGAGGGGGGGAAATAAAATCAATATTTTCTTTTTTTTTTCCAATCAAGGTGACTGAAGCAACCAGTCTGATTTATGTTACTGGAAAAATTATATGCTTTTGGAGAAGAAGTGGCCTTTAAAATCCTCCTCAGCTATGGACAAGCCAAAACTTAAGAACATATATCAAAGAGTAAGGAACAGCAAAAATGAGGAGGCCTCCAACTACTTACATAACCAATAATAATTTGACAAACAAACACCATACAAGTAACACCTCAGTTTGCCAAACACCCACAAAATGATCCTAAACATATAAACACGACAGGGGATACCTTTTCAAGAGAAGGAACAGACACAGTAGGGCTGGGCTTCCTTTGCTAAATTCCCCAAAATCTCAAGCATCATCTAGAAGGTCCAAAGACACGAGTAGGGAAGGAAGAAATTACATACACTGGCACACACCCCCAGGTGTAAAGAGGAAGATAAGAACAACAAAATTACTTTCTCCTCCTACCAGAAGCTCAATCCATGACCAGAGGACCCTGTTTCTGTCTCCAGTGTTTCCCTCCCACCACTTGAACAAGTCAGAGAAGAGAGGATGGGATTGTGAAATCCTCACAGTCCTCTGCCATAAGCTTATTGCCACACTGACCTTTCCCCTTCAGCTTTACAGAAACAGCTTCCTCCTGTTTCCAACTAATGCAGTTAGCCCTGAGCTCAAGCTGTGCTTCTGCCTGGAACATTTCAGTGCCACTGACATGCAAGTATAATGACCCTGCCAGCAGGTGTGACAGAATTTGTTTTTACGTTGCAGATATAATATTGTTCAGGTTCAAAGAAAAGCACCCCCAAGTCAGAAAGTTTCCTGTGCAACTTTAGTTCATCCCCCGGTGTGTTTACTCCTATTATCACCATGTTTAACTACAGGAGCACTTAGTATGCTTTCCAGCAGGACCCTTACTTGTTCAGCATAGTGGATGGACAGTACTCCAACGATCAATCAAGGCTAAGCAGGGATAAGGAAATCCATATGATCACTCCTCCACTTGTTTCAGAAGTTGGAAATTGTAGGCAAAAAGGCCAAGGAGATGAAGAAGAGCACTATATTTACGAGATTTTGTATCTGTCACTGTGTCACTGCTATGTGAATATGGGGTTAAAAAAATGATGCTTCTCGTTAGACATTAACTGCATATTCTCAACAGAACCTGATATGAAGAAATGCCCAGCACTTATAATGGCCACTGAATATAGATACACAACTCACTTTATTTTCTGGAGAAACTAGTACAGCACAGAGGCAGGTGAATTTGAATTCTAATTTTGTTCCACCATTGATTATTTTTTGCAGCCCCAGATCACATCTTGTTTATTACACTAATTTTACCGACGAGAAAATGATATTCCCTCATCTCAAAGAGGTGCTGAATCAATACTCGTGAGCCATTAAAATAATACATTAAGAAGCACCTTCGAAAAAGAGCATGCAGAAATTAATAACTACCTACTCACTGCAGTCCTTGTATTGTGTAAGAGTTGCGTAACGAATAGTAAAGATATGACAGACCTCCCTTCCTTTCTCCATTACCATATATCTTCACTACTTGAACAGCTTGAGCAAAAAGAAGCAGGAAACTACATAAGATCAACAGAACCTAAACATATCAGTAGAATTGCTCATACCGTCTGAATTACTCCAGTTTCTAAATTTCATGGACTTAACTGGTCACCTTAACAAAGAAACAAAAAAAAAGGGGGGGAACAAGAGGTTAACAATACACAAAATGTAAAAAGTAATGCTGTATCTTTTTAAACAAGAAAGGAGGTTAGTGACTTGTATAACCATAATTACCCTTATATTTATTTCCCTTTGATAATTCTGCAAGTAATAAGTAAAAGTTACAAACTGTTAGCTGCTCCTCACTACTCCATTTCCATCCTGTTGATTTCTGCTTACTCCATAATTAAGCTGCCATAAAATTAAAAAGTGTTAAGTTCATTTTGCATTGAGTCCCAAACCAAACTTTTGTGTGAATAAAAATTAAGTTGAAATTACTACCTTTATAATGTAAAGATGTATTACGTAGCATTTATGCTACCATATTAACAAAGATTTAAAGATCATGGGTAAATCATTCCATTCTTTTCTTCAGTTATATAGACAACACTAAAGAAACCATCTCATTTTCTCCCAGAAAAGCTAAAGCTGTACACACAGTACAACTCTAGATACCTGTATATAACTTAGGTCATTGATCATAGTGACTCTGAAACAACGCACACACATCCCCCTTGAGGGAAAACAGGTGTTCTCAGTTTCACTTCAAAATACAAACTTCTGTATCACTCTTCCCATGGCAGACTGGATAAAGATAGAAGAACAAGTTTCAAAAATGAGGCACTATGACAGACAAACAAACAAATCACAGTGTTGAATGATCCCATCCCCTCAAAAAAAAACAAATAAATCCTAGAAACACTTAAAACGTTGATGAGTTTCATGATCAGCTTCACCTGATCACTGGAAAATAGCTCTGAAATACACACACACTTCATGTGATCAAAAGCTGCAGAATACAGTAATGTCACAGAAAATACCAGCGGTTTACAAAGGCTGTCTAAGGCTATTTATTTATTTATTAAGAATCTATGCCATGATAACACATCATCAAAAGCTTTCAATTTTTTCTGGTGGCTTTTCATGCAGATTTTACTACAGATGGCATAATTTGCAAATAATGTACTCACAAATAGCAGTTAGAAAATACTTCAGACAGCTGGCAGAAGTGCTTTAAAGATGAGAAGATGTGGTAAAAGCAGAATGTTTGAAGCACTAACTCTTACAATCAAAGTGCTACAAAAAAGAACAGCCTTTAGAGGTGATGAGCTACTTTACATTCTAGTAGGTGCCCAGCCTTGTAGTCAAGTAGTTGATTTCAGCGGGAAGATTTTGAAAAGCATTTGGATGACTTAATCAGAGCTACGCAAGTCTCAGTGGCAGAAACAGAAGTTCCCCAAAGAGACTCCCACTGAAATTAAAATTGTTTCAGGATAGCAAAGCCTTTTATTGATTTTTCCTCTAGATATAAGAAATCACAAACTGGAAATGAACAGTTTATTTTAATGAACAGCACAAAATAAATTTCAAAAGTGAAATGTACACGGAAATCACTACCGGTATTTTGAAGTCTACTACTACTACTATTGCTGATAACCTTTCATGGTGAGAAATCGTCCCACACCTGTGCTCCAACACCCGCAAGGGCACAGACAGTCGGAATCAGACGGATCTGATTGATATGACAATATGCCAGCAATTCAGTGATATCTTAACTCACTTCCATATCGTTAGCCTCGGTTGTTTAGCGGGAAGGTGGGGGGGGGGGGGGGAGGGTTGCCGTTAATTCGGGGAAAAGGGCCCTGTTGGCACCGGGACAGCACGGTGCAACGCAGCCCGAAGGGGAAAATTCCCACGCTCCTCACCACTGCCCAGAGGCAGCGGGCGGCCGCAAGCGCCCAGCCGCAGCCCGACGGCCTAGAGACAAGCCAGGAGCGGGACCTCGCTCCTTCCTCATTTCGGGTGCGCCGAGGAGCCGCGGGGAGGGAACCGCAGCCCGGCGCCGGAGGGCGGCCGCCGCCAGGGTACAGCGGGAGGAAGTAACCGGGAAAGAGAACTTGATGGGGGACAAGGAAGCCCCGAATCCTCCAAGTGGAAGCGAGGAGAGCTCCGCCGCGGCTGCATCTCCCGCACACCCCGACCCGTCACACCCCCCGCCGGCCCGTCCCCCTCGGCCGCCCCTCCGCCTTGCTCACTGCCCGCCCCCAGGGAAGCCCTCCCTCCCTTCTTTCCTTCCTTCCTTCCTTCTTCCCTCCTCCCCCTCCAACCCTCCCAGCCGCCGGCCGGCCGTACCTGCAAGGAGGCTACAGACATCGTTGGGGATGGCGAGCGCGCCGTGCATGTCGGGGGCAGCCGGAGACACCCAGGGGCAGGACTCGACAAACCGCCCTGGTCCTGGTCCTGGTCCTGGTCCTGGCCCCGGTCCCGGTCCTGCCAGGGAGGAAGCGGAGGCCCCGCCCCCGGCCGCAATGACACGGCCACGAGCCACAGGGGCGGCACTTTCTCCCCCGGTGGGTGGAGCTTACTGTCACGGGGGCGGGGTTTAGCGATGCTTTCCCCGCCCCCTGCTTTCGCGCATGCGTATCGCCTCCACTCCCGGTGTTTACACTCGCGGCTGAGCGTCCCCTTAGCAACGCCCCCGCCGCGAGGGGCTGCCTCCCACGTGACCCCTGCCGGCAGCCATTCAGCGTGAGGGCGCGGCGCGGGCTCCCTCCCTCCTGCCAGAATCCAACATGGCGCTCCGCGTTCAGCCGTCTGCTCGCCCCGAAGCCCACGAGAAATTAGCTATTGGATAAGAGTGCCCAGAAGTTGCTCTCTGACTGGTTCATTGATCATCCCGCCCCAGCGTCAGGCCCTTCCCGAGCTGAGGCTTGGTGGTTCCGGCCTTCCCTCACAGCCACGGGCTGGGGCGTAGCCGGATATGAGGAGTGATAAATGTTGGACCTGGTTTCTCTTAAATGCCTTTCTTGCTTGCATTTGGAGCACGGTGCTGGTTTTAGCTCACTTGTTAGCGGCGGGATGGCGCTGTCCGGGGATGAAGGCTCCCTGCTGGTTCCCCGTCTTCCCGCACGGGCCATTGCCAGAGCGTGGGTTTGGGGTGGCCGAGTTGTTGTTGCCAGACTCAGGGGTTGGGATAGCACACTGCAGCCCAGCCGAATGCCGCAGCTGTGCTGTGTCCTGGTGTTTGCAGCTGGCAAAATGAAGCAGAGAACTTGAGGAAATCGCATACATGCATGAGGCGTGCAGTGAAATAAGAAACGGAAAGTGAAGCGGTGGGAACTGGCCTGTTAGTACTGGTGTCTGCTAGCGCGTATGTGTGGGCAGCGGCGGGAAGAGATGCTAGTTTTAAGCAGCACGGGTGGGCTGTTGTAAGGGACAACTTTGTGGAAATCTTGCTTATGGAGCAGCTTGGATATACTTCTCCCAGAGATCTCTAGTCATATATATTTGGAGCACATCAGTGATGTAATTTGTTTAGTGTAGAAATAGTCAAAAGTAAACTCTGACCATGTGCCTTCTGTGACCTTGGTGGTTTTGGCTATATCTATGTTATTACTAGAGAATAATGTTTGTGTTAGAGCTGCAGTTATGTTAGCACATCTGTATATCATGCCAGTGTAGAAAAAAACAGCAAGGAAAAGAAGTTACATTTATGAAATTCTGCATTTATTGTACTGTAATTATATTAGCACTTGTAGCACAGCTGGCACTACAGCTGCATCAATCAGGTATTAAATAGTTTTTCACTTCTGCTTGATGTAGCTGTGCCAGCTGAAGTTTGCAATGTAGACATGGTGTTAGATTATATTGTTCTCCTGACCTCTCACATCTCTTTTAATTACATGGAGCAACTCATTTCAAATACATCTGGGTTTTCAAAGCATTGCAGGTTTATTACCTGGTTTTATGGCCAGCTTGACTGAAACTCAAGCAGTTAACTAACTGACCTGTATAATGTCACATAATGATTTTTATGTTATCTAATTTCAAAATAAACATGCACACGCATCTGGGTACATATGTGTATAATTGTCTCTTGCCTCTATTTATATAAATACCTACTATCTTCTGGTATGAAAACATGTTTGATTAATTTTTCTGTGGTTGGTAAGGGGGGCTCTTTGGGCTTACATTAAATTACGCATTTCAGACGTGCAGCCTTGGGAAGCTGCCATAAGGAATGGGAAAATGGCTTGTAGTTTAATTTGCTTGCCCTTTTTCAGGTTAGTCATAATCCTGCTTTCTTGTGTTGACTTTATGGTTCCATCCATTTCTGTTCCAGAAAAGTGTCACTTGAATTCTGTTGTAGTCTTTGTTTTGCGATCACTTTTCATGATAATTTATTCCATATGTTTACTGTTTGTGTGAGCTTTCACTGAGTTTCAGAACATAAAATGAGAAGAAACAACTTACCTTTATTATTCCCTTCTCCCACCCCCCACCCCCTCATATTCTAGTCAGTATGGGGGTTTTCTACTTATATTTTTTTCTTAAAGACCTTGTTGTTGCACTGCAGACCAGCCCATTACACAGTTAGCAAGATTTGTGACCCAGGCCTATTTTAAGCCTTGTTAAGTTCCAGATTTACTCATAGTTCCCTAATTTTTAAATCTACTGCTAATAGGAAGCATAATTCAAAACAGACTCCTTCACTGAAACAAGTCTGGCTTCAGCAGCGTTTCAGCCTGGTTTCCGTGGATTCCAGAGCTTGTGCCTCATCGAAACCAGACATGCTGCTTCGCCTAATCAGGCCCATAGATCAGGGGTTCTTGATGTGTGGGTAGCAATGCCACAGGGAACACACGGAAGCTTGTTGTCCTTCTGTGTGGGGAAAGCTACAAAAAACAGGACTTCAGGAGGAATAGCCTACCTGAATCTGCAGAGAGCCTACAGTAATGCATCTATAGGAAGAATAAAGTTTCCCATTCAGGAGCAGCATCACCACCACCTTGCTTCCCTGAAGAAACCCAACATCCAGCATGCGGGAAATCCAGTGTTTTTCCATGAAATGTTCCACTTTCCTGCAGCTGTGCTTTTAGACTTTAGATTCTAGGAGAAGAAGGAAACAGGACCTACGCACAGCTGCTGCTGGTTCTCTACATGTCCTTTAACAGAAAATTAATTGGATTACAGAGCGTGCTCCTTGCACTGCTTCCTGTACTATTTCACACAAGCTGTGGCGGCCCTATTGAGGCTACTCTGTGTTCTCATCTGTTCATCCCATTGACTGCCTGTCTTCATTTGACAGATTCAAAACAAAATAGCTAGTCAATAATCAGAATATTTATAATTTTTAATTATTTAATTACATTAAGCAGTAGTTGGCAAAGATTCCTGGCATGCACATATAGCTGTTAAACGGAAGGAGCACAGACTTCCTTTATAGAAGTGCTTTCTTTATGAAGTGCAAAAAGTTCTGTGTTTGGAAAAAATTAGAAAATTAGGTCATTGAATGACAGTGCTCCACACATGGCAACTCTTTTTGCATTTTGACTGTGGCTGCTGCCTTGAAGAAAAGCTGTGGTGCCTCTAGCAGTGGAAAAGAGCCTCTGAACCCTTTGTCCTGTGGCAAAACATCATTAATGTTTCCAGGATTTGCTGTACTGGTCAAATTAAAATGATTTCCTCACAGGCAGAGTTACATTCAGGACATCACAGTAGTTGTTTTGAGAATAAGTTTACAAATTAGCTTTGAAGCATAAAGAAGAGTTAGTACTTCATGTAACAACTCATTACAATTTTATCTTCTTCTGTTCAGAATCCATCTCCATGAAAGCTTCCTATTTTGCTGTCCTCTTACCAGCATTTTATACAGAAACAAAATCTTTGAAGCATTCAAGTATTGTTTGCACAGTTGGGTTGCACTGGCTGTACTTTGTTAAGATGTGAAAACGTGGTCTTGCAGTTAGAATTCAGCCCGTGGAATTCAGCCCATCAGACATGAGCTGAACACACTCTTCAATTTATGGGATGCTTTGATGACCACCTAATGGAACTAAAATGCACTCAGTGAGACTGTGAAAGTTTTGAACACTGAGTGCTTGTTTCTTTGTTAGTTTATATAATGAAAAACAGCTTTTTTCTACACAGTTTGGAGACATTAGTGTCACTGTTTCATGTTCTGAGTTATATATCTGTTGTACTTTTCTTTGTTAAGGTGACATGCCATTTATAAAAAAGATTGAGAATAGTCCCCTGAATCATTTGCTATGCACCCTATCATGACTACCTGCTCAACCTTCAGAACTATGGGTTTTGATGCTGAAGTCTTTGCCTTTCCAAAGATCAAGCAACAAGGGCATGATTCTTCATTTTTGTACTTGAATATATTCCAGGAGTGTCTAATTTTACCTAAGAATTACCTCTGGAAAGAAAGATTGGTGTTTACATGATCAAAACTACAGGATAATAAATATATCTTTGAATGATGTTTTCTAAGCATTACCTGTTGTGGCATAAGCATTTCTTTTTACCTGACCATCCATTAGTTTGTATAAGATTGTACATTATCCAATATTATATTAGACAAAAAAAATATGCTGTATCTCATCAAGTTCAAATTCAGTGTCTTGTTTAAAAAATTCTTACTAAAAAAACTCAGATAAAGGCTTCAGAATTTCGCTAAGATCCTGTTTTGAGGTGGTTTTCCAGATGGATTGATTCAAATGGAACATCCTGAAAGTTAGTTTTGGCACAGGTGTGAGATTTCAGTGGACATTTTGTCTCGCTGAAGTCTATGAAAGCAAGCCAAAGATAACTCCCCAGGTATCACAGAAGATGACCTCTGCTGCTCACCCTGCAAATAATTCCAGTAAAGTGTGGAGATGACTGTCTGAATTAGAATTGTGAGGTTTCAGCTCATACTAAATCTGTTTGTTCCTGCTTGTATCCAGCCCTTTGTTCTTAGACATCTTAAATCAAATATTAAAGGAATAAAGACTCCTCCTCATTTCTCCTCTTCAAGATGTATGGAGGTGCTCTGATAGGTGTTCTGCAGCTGAACATAGTTTTGGGAAGGAATAGGGGAGGGAAGTTCTTTTTGTCTAGAGTTAGATTTTTTTTATATATGTATATGTATTTATATATATCGATAACCACTAATCTAGATTTAGTATTCTTTCTAGTTCTTTTAGCCTGTTATTAATTGTGATCATTGTGGCATTGAGCCACATTTGAAACAAATTATACCATAAGAAATGAGATTAATGAAGAATACTTTTCCATGCATTTCTATATGAAGACCCTATATTCTTTTCCTATTGCAATAACGTCACTTCAATCCCCTGTGCTGTAAGGCACCCACCATCATCTGAGCCACTGCCCTCTGTTTCTCCCTCCATGCCTCTCACTGCATCAATGAGAAGGGGGGCAGCATTTTCAGAGACCCATTTGGAGGGATTCCTGTGCTGTTTGACCTGTCAGCACACTTCCACTGGTTGACCAAACTGCAAACCAAACAGAATAGGTACTCACTGAGCCTGGATGGCAGTTCTCTCTGCGTTGGTGCCATTGGCCTGGCCCTCTCTCTGTCCTTCATCCAATGGCTGCTTCTTGAGAACTTTTTAAGAAGGTAATATCCGAAGACTGTATCTACCAGATACAATAATCAGATTTCAGGGAAAAATCAATAGGTTGACAGGTTTCCTTGGGTAATCAAGCAAAAATTGTTACTTTGAAGTCTTGGAGGTAAATGTGACAATAATTAGCAGAAGCCTTAAGGCACAGCCAGTTTGTGTGTCTGTCTGCTAGTCATGTGTTTTGTGTGCAGCAGGGTAATTCCCTTTTTCAAGCTTCCTCATCTGTACATTGTAGAAGAAGCAGTAACAGTAGATATGAGGGGGAAAGGGGGTTTCTAGAGTAGCAAAAGTTTTTTAAAGTAGAACTGAATCAAAATCAGGGTAAAATATAAATAAATCTTTTGCAATAAGCTACAGAATGCTGGCTCGGTGCCTCTAAACTGCCAATCTTTTAACTAAAATAAAAACAAAGAACTTCCTAAACAAGTGGCATTTCTCAAAGAGACACGTTGAAAACCTCCACTAAACATTAGTGAAGTGGTAAGCTAAGAGTTAAAAAAGTTAAATGGAGCTGCTATGTTATTTTTAAAAAGTCAAAGTGCACTTCAGAAGAGTGCTTCCATCAGGCTGAAAAATGAATATATGACAAATTATGGTCTAGCTAACAAGAAGAATTAAATATTACATCATATGCATAGGCATTAGCTTTCCACCTTTCTTTTTAAAACAGCTTGAATGAATTTTTATCTTAAAGTTCTTAACTTAGTGTTTTTCCTTGCAGCATTTCTAGCTTTTGTATTATTACTTTTTGCTGCCCATATGTGATTGCCACAAACAGCAACAAATCCAGAAAGTATAATAAAATTTCAAATGAAATAGCTGTTCTTGTTGTCTGAATTCAACATTGGTTTTGGGAAACATAGATGAAAATCTTCTTCAGGCTCATATAGAAAGGTCCAGATGAGGCAGATGTATAGGCTCATTTCTTGCCGTGCAAACTAATTTTCTCTACAAGAGGAACATCATCAATTACCTTGTTTGAAGTGATACATAGATGTGTAAAATATCATGCCAAATAAGACGCATTTGATGTCTCCACTAGAAATTGCATTTGATGCCATTTTATTAAAGTGCTCAACTGATAAACTTCACCTCAATGGATTTAGTTTAAGCTGTGAACTAGTATTTTGTGAAATAAAGAACCTTGAAAAACTCCTGATGCTAATACACTTTATTTATAAAGTGTCTTCTGGGATATCACATGGTTTACAGTGAAACTACTTAATTAATAAAATAGCTTTTCTCAGCAAGTATTTTGACAATAATGTCCATAAACTACAGCATGCCTGCCTAAAAGTATTCCAAGACAATATGCTAAAGGGGGCAAGCAGACCCCAAGCCAATATTGTCTCACTTTTTTTTTTTTCCCCTCTTCTTAATTTAATAAAAAGCTCTGAACACAGAGACTGATGGGTTTTCAAGTTCTGAATGATGGGGTTTAAATTGATCCTGGTACTTTATAGCTCCAGACACTTGGGGAACTAAGCACCTTACAAATCCAACCAAACCAGGAATCTTACTTGGTAAAGAGTAGTTATTACCACCAGGCCGTAGAAGCAGCGCCCAGGAGGAGAACTGGCTTTGCCAGAATGACAGAGGAAGTATGCGGCAGCATGTGGAAACCATCCAAATCACAGAAATCCTGAACAAGTACATCCGCTGCTGGGTCATAGCACCCCTCCAGCAAGCCACTGTAAAATCCTTTGGCTGTTGCCAGCTCACTAGATCATTTGATTCCTGTCCTTCCTGTGAAACGTGGTGTGTATAGACTCCTTATAATCCTTCTGTCCCTCAGGATCCTTCAGTCTCTGCATTCTGAGACTACCTGACATTCCCACCAGGCACAGTGCAATCCTGCTAGCTTGGCAGAAATACTCTGTCACTAGTTTTACAGCTTATCTGTCCCAGGCATGAGCTTGATGATAACAGCATAATCAGTGCTATTAACAGCTAAAATGCTAAGAAAAGTTAGAAGACTGGTACATTATATTTCATTTAAGAAATCAAAGGACACAACGTAAGACTCCTTCCACGTGATTGTGTTTGTGTTCAGAGACATCTGTATGGATCTTCCCGCATGTATGGATCTTTCCACATTTCCTGGCTTCACCTCAGCCTGTTCACCCATCTATCCTTGCCATTCCCAGTGAGGCTGCTGACCTGGGAACCAGCTGCCAGTTCTGTAGTGCCTGCTGAGCAAGTGTCTCCATGATGTATAAAGCATATAAATCCATAAAGTATGAAATTGTTGTGCTTTCATCTTACACTGCTTAGCATTAAACATTCAACATCCTAGACCTAGTCACTGACAAATGAAAGAAAACAAGGCTAGGGCACAGAATGGAGTCTCAAGGCTTCCCAGGCAATTGCTGGTAAGCTTGGTTTTGCCTAATACACTGATCCATCTTACCCATTTCTGCTTAAAAGTTTATCAGTGCAATTATTCCTAATGAAAGTATTAAATTCAGAGCCAAACTCATGAGCCAGAGGGCTGTTTTTTCAAGTTTTTCATTACCTACTAAGTAAATTAATTAATGCAAATGAAACTCCTGTGTCATAAAACCTCATCCTGCTCTTAATTGAAGACAATGGCAAAACTGTCATTGACCTCCATGGGAAGAGGTTCAGGCCCATAACTTTCATATATTGTACATTAAGCGACATAATCAGAAATACTATCTCCTCCCATTAAAATGATATATAGATATAGCATGACAAGTAGCAGCACAGGGACTCATCTGATGGGTGTAATTAGAGGTTTTTAATGACAGGTTAGGTATGTTTAATATGCAATTCCACATTGCTGTTACAGTATCAGATTCTATTCAGGATCTTTACACATAGCATAACTGAATTCGGAGGCAGATGAATGTTCCTAATATTTCAAATTCAGCAGTTTAGCTGATTTAGCACCTTCTGAAGCATGCACCATGTGGTGAACAAACACTGCAAGCAAAGATGTTTTCCACTGAGATTTGCCAGGGATTTAAAACATTAACACTTTCCTGCTCTCCTTACAGATAGAAAAAGTCTTGCTTTCTATTTAGACACAGAGAACTGTGCAATCATTCTAATAGGTATCATTTCATTATCTCTGAAGAATTCAGGTGTGGAGCCAACTCCATGTATTAGTTAATAACCAATCCATTACTTGACTAACTGACTTATATGATGAAAGCCTATCATCCACAGATTTGTCTGCTTGGAATTAAGTCAAAACAAGATATTGAAAAGGTAATTTTTTTGGGTTTCAATATCTTACAGAAAAATCGTTGTGCCAGATAAGAATGAAATAGACTGAAGAATAATATGCACCTTAACAATAGCAGATACTATAAACCCATAAAAACAATGTAAAAATAACCCAAGGCACCACTAATTAAGCATGAGTCAGTGCTTCCAGTAAATTCATGGCAACTGCAAGCAACAGGAAAAGAGTTGTCTATCTCAAAGCATTGCCAGCTTACTGTAAAGACTTGATCCAAAGGATTTGAATGTCTCATGTATATAAGATTGCCAGTTCATATCCATCTATACAGTCACCTTCTCTTGGGATTTTTTTCTCCCACATAGCTATCAGTAGCTTCTTCAGAAAGACTTCACTGCCAGATATAGTAAGATATAGGAATTATCTTATGAACTGATATGTTTCTTTTCTTGACATAATGTTAGGAGTGTATTTTGTCCAGGAAGCCTGAAGCTAAATACTCCAGCGTTCATAAGCCATGCCAGCGGTTCTTGGAAACAGCTGCACCTTGGAGTTATGCAAATGCCTTTGAGATATGTCAGAACACTGTTTATTTGCACCATACCAACAGCATGTTATCTGAATTAATTTTCACATTCTTGTCCTGATGGGACATGGCTCTGAATATAAAAATTGACATACGTGAGTGCTGTGTGGTTAAAGAGGTATTGATACTTCCCCCAAGTTGCCCAATAGATCCTTGCTGGCCAATTACAGGATTAAACTAAGATTCCTTGGTGAATTACATATTAAGAACCCCAGTTCACTAATGCGTATATTGTTTCACAGAGATGCATCCAATAGTGGTGTGACTGGGCTGAGAGTCAGACATACACCAGTACTAGAGTAGTATAGTAGACTTAAGTAAATGCAATACATAAATGCTTCTCAGCAGTGTTTTGCATGACATCCTACACCTTGGGGCAAAAACCCCTGTGGGCCGGTCCTTCACTCCTTCAACCAAATCAGGTCACTTGGAGAGCAGAAATGAGGTGGGAAAGACCATGCTCACCTGTAGTCTTTCAAAACTTCACTTTTTGTTTAAAATGTTCAGGAACATCATGATAGCTGGTTCTGGAATCAACGTCAGAGAAGATTCAGACTATATCACATGTACCTTGGGAAGGCTGTGGCAAGATTTGTTCATTTCCTATGTTTTGGCTTCATGACCTACAGATTTGAAGACTGTATTACTCTGAAGGTTGTCCTTTTTCTTCAATCTCTCTGCCTTCCGTATGCATTTTTCTTTGCTTATGTGACACTATCAAAGTGCCTACCTTCAGTAGATGGCTTATCTGAAAGCAGGACTGTAGGAAGAGAATCTGATCTGTACATGTTTGTCATGTTTCACAGTATATATTTGTCTGAAAGGGGTGGAGATGATAGAGGGGTGGGCATAGTGCTTTTATGGCACAGATTTCTAGCTTTATCAGCTTTCTATAAAAGAGAATAAGCAATGGTGTCAAGCTGGGCATTTACTTCTAGATGTTCTAGATGTAAATCAAAAAGGAAAGTTGAGGAGATAGAATGATTTGCTTTCAGTGCAGGGAGTATCCCTGTTACTGGGTATTGCTTGCAAAAGAGGACACCTCTGAGGGACATGGGAAGTCCTGTCAGTTCTGTCTATTCTCTTACAGATTATATCACCTTTTTAATAAATGAGTACTTTTATAAGCACTGTAACTGTTTTTGTCTTATGATTGATTATGAGCTCTGAGAGAAATTTGTTCGCAGACTGGCACATATTAAAGATCCTGCTGTCTTCAGTGTGGGTTCTCTTAAGTCTTACAACTTTTGAACTCGCACTCCAGCCTTTTCTTTGCCCAGAATTTATGGGATCTCCTCTCTATTCATCTTCATATTTTCATGAGCTTTTGAGTAATTTAAGCGTCTGTGAATCATTTCTTCATTTCTAATGAGGTTGAAACTCAAAAGGTTCAAAAACAGTATTGAGTACATACATAGACATGAGCAAACAAATGTGTAACACCAAGAACACCATATTCTCAGGTGGCTCTGTTAAAATGACACGTTGTGGATAGTATATGCCTGCAGGAATTGCTGTCCAGTTGCATGTTTGAAGCTGAACATATTATCTTTAATTATAATACAATTGCTACCTGGGTTTTTTTCTAGCTTCTGCCTGACCACATTCTAATGTGCCCATGGCAAGGAAAATATTGTTTCCATTCCAATTGGCATAATGAGAAAATGCGTTTAATGTGTTGGCTTTAATACAGTATTTATCAGAGGATTATCCTTTGAAATTGTCAGCTTATGGCATGATAATTAGATCTGGTACTTGAAACCTGTCAAGTAAAAGCAAGCTTTCTCCAGTAATCTTATTCCTTTTCACTTCACAGGTGGGGCCTAATAAAGTGAACTACTGAAAAGTATTGAGGCAATAGGAAGCTTGACTTTTCAGTACGTGCAAATAAGACCTCATCCCAAGAAATTGCTTGGAAATGTTTCCCATATACAAGATTTCTTCATGAGGTCTTCCTCTCCCTTACAAACTGAAATGCAGAAGACTATTGAGCAATAAAGGATGAAGGGAAAGGACATGGTAGCATAGCTAATAATTAATAAAAATGCGGTTGATATTTAAATATTTATAGGAAACCATAAATATTGTCTTCAGTCCAGTATATTCTGTTGAATGAGAAATAGTCTAGCTTGGCCTGATTTGCCCAGCTGGTCATGTTCTATTTTACAATAGAACAGCCTTTTCAATGTAAGTACCCTAAACAGTAAGATAAACTCTGAGAAGTAACAGGGGAAGTGTTATGCCACCTCTAGGAATGGGGAGGTAAAAAAGTTAATTGTTAATTCTAAAATAAGGTCCATGGAGCAGCTGTTCCCTTGTTTCAGCTGAGGGCATCACACTGTTGTCAATGATGGGAGTTGAGAGAGTTAGCATGAAAATTATAAAATTCTTCCCAAATATTAATCTATTTAATATACTGTCCCATTAATTATGTTCAGATGAAACATAGCAAAAGAAAGCCTTCTCATAGAGGTTAAAACTTTCATAAATTTAACTAATTCATTCCTTAATTCTAATTAATAGGACTAAGGAATAATACTGGCTTTTTTTTCCACTGCTTAATCAAGAAGTTCTATCTGCCTATAATAAGCCAACGCAGTATGCATATAAATGGCAGTATCAAAGATATCTGTGATCTTAGCTGCGGCGTTTACCCTATTTGGATTCTGGAGCCAACTAAATGCTCAGGGGAAAAAAAAAACCAGGAACAAAGTGAGCTAGCAGCTATGCAAAACTGTTGTTCAAAGGGCCTGTCGCCAAGCTTGAGATCCTATCATGAGGTTTTAATTGCCTTTGTTTCTTCTGGCTGCCAAAGGTTTTGGAGCCTACTCCAAAGAGGACTTAGAAGAATGGCAGAGAGTCCCGCTTTACATTGGGAATTCTGCACCTTATTTCCACCAGTGTTAAAAGGCAGCTAGGAAGTGCTTCGTATCATATGAGTTACCAGAATTTCATGTTTTCAATTAAGTTTTTTTAAATTGCTAAGTTTCTTCTCTTCCCCCTGCAAGCACTGACCACATATGCCCATAATGGACTTGAAGGTCTCTTTCTCAAGTATTTTATGTATGTATACATATATATATGTAGAAGTTTTATCTTTTGCCCTTATAATCATTCCAGTAAACCAAAACCAAATCCTGATTGCTTTTTCCATGCTACAAATTAGTTCCTGATTTAAAGTGCTCTAAATAATACCCTGGACCATTAATAGTGCATTTTACCCTTTCAGAGGGAACAGTGGTGTACACAGAAGTAGCTGTGAATCTGAAGACCTTACTGATTGCTGAGTTCATGGCACAGATTTTACTCCGACACATGGAAACATTCCATCAAAGTATGTTATTATTTTTGTTTAAAATCTGCTTCATTATGTCTGTGAAAAGAAACAATCAAGTGTTGTAGCAGTTATTAAAAAACAATCATTTAGGGTCATTTTTCTCTTTCTTGGGCAAAGGAAGTCACAAACCTTTATGTGTTAAGATACAGTCATTATAGAATTTTAAGGGCAATAAATTATCATCAATGATAGATTCAAAATCTCTGTATATAATACATAATACACTATAATACCTGAGGTATATTTTGCTTTTATTCCTTCTTCTGAAAATGAAATGTTAGAATTCTAGAGACTGGCAACATCGCATGTAGTAATCTAAATTCCATGCAAATTCTGTAGCAATTTTAGAAGCATTTAGACATTGATTCAGTCCACATCTTAAGCTTAAATCATTGACATAATGAAGGTCCACTTTAAAAATTGACTTAGCTTCAGTGACGTTGACTTACAACAAAACTTAGAATCTTAAGTGCTCAAAATACATCTAAAAAAAAAGTCTCAAATCATGCAACACTGAAGGCAGCAATTGCTTACCACTGTTAAAAATCTAGGTCCAAATTTGAATGAGTGCCTAAGTAAACATCCAGAACTTGGTTCATAAAGTAAACTATGGGAAATCTGTTCTGAAAAACACCAGGGGTTTTCCCTACAAGTATGCTGAAAGGTGTGCCTGGATTCATTAGGGAACAAAGACCTGTTCGAGAAACATTATGAAGATTAATAACTATGCATACAAGATTGGAAAAGAGCAAGCAGAGGGCATACTGCTTATTGCCCATATCTATCTGGGACTGGGATGAAAAATAAACCAAATCCGTAAAGGTTTTCAAAGAGGTTTTAGAAAAAATTAAGAGTTGTAGCAGGGCATGGGGAGTCCCAGTGTAGGTACAATCTTTCTTCCCACCTCCTGGAACATTTGAAAGAAGGCCTGCTCTGAAAGCTTCAGGCTGACAGTAAAGTACAGATGCAATATTTCCATATTCATTTACAGAAGGAATTTTTGCAGGTATCATAGGCACTGAGAAGTCTTTGGTTTGAAAAGTTAGGCATACAAGATGATGAGGTGCTTTAGAATATGTTACCTGGGTCTTGGCCCTTTTGTTCTTTTAACTCATTAACTCACTTAGGGAATATTGGAAGTATCTGTGTAAATGGAAAACTTAGTGGAAGCCTCACAGCCTCCTTACATCTTTATTCCATTGCACTTGTATGACACCAGGCACTAAATAAATTGAACAGTCTTTTGTTCTTACACCTAGAAGACAAACAATTAAGTACAGATGCATGCAGTGCAGAGTGAGAAAGTGTAGTTTGGGAATTCTTACAGGGAAAGGTTAAATTTCACATTCCGCACAATACCCTCTCAGGTGTCTCGTCTCTTGCTTGGAAACATATTTGGAACAGAAAGGAAAAGAGAGAGCTGTATGGATGTAATGTTGGAGTCATGGATTGCAGTTACTTGGCTTGAACTCTTTAAAATTGTTCAGGTTAGAGGTAACAAGATAAAAGGGAAATAGATACAATCAGTTTTAAAACAGTTTTTCTGAGTTACTGTAACAAACACTTCACTGCTTTTATCCCTTTTGTTAGAAATAATGTCAAGAAAAAGGCATCTGCACTTCACGGGGAGGGGGTCTTATTGTTCAGACCCGAGTCATCTAGAAGAGTGAATCCAGCGTGGTTTTGGTTGTAACTGGCTGCAGAGGACTGTGATGTACACTTGCAAAAGACAAAAAAAGAAGAATTTTTTAGTATGTAGCTAACTTCACTGTGAAGTATTTTACCTTACAAGCACCACCTTGCTACCTGTTGCAGGATTAATCAGATTGGTGTGTATTGACAGGATTGGACTCTGGCAGAAAACAGTCAAGGAGCCAGCCATCAGCATTATTGGGAGACAGCTTTTTGGAAGGATTTATCCACAAGGATAAATTCCCCTTATAGAGGAAAATGCGTATAGTGCATACCTGCACTAGGGAGGATTTCTGTGCTTGGAGCGTTTATTGTTGGCTTTGCTTGAGGAATATGCTAGAGATGAGAAAGTTTAGTTCACATCAAAAGCTCTTCAACTGCCATCAACAGAAGCTGCAGGGAAGATAAGCTGAATCAAACCACATGCTCTGCCATGGGCTTAATGCTTCCCTGACATGACAACTAGTGGGATGGATCTGGTTTTGCAGCCAAGTGTGTAATCCTTGTGAAAGATTAGAAGTTTCAACACAGAATCAGGGCAAATCAGATTTCACAAGAAGTTAGAAATTTCCAGAAGAAAGTTCTTTCTCACTTTGGATTGCTTTCCCCTTGACTTTTTCTTTATTTCTGTCATTATAATGTCACAGTCCAGAAGTTAGATAAAGAGATTGCATACAGAACTCCTCTATTCTGTAGGGTAATTGTGCCATTTGGCCTCATCAAGTCCAGTATAACTGGCTTTTTCTCTTTGCACATTTCCAGACCCCCTAGGTTTTTTTTTGGTTCTAGTCTGCCCTTTAACAATGTCATCTCCCTTTTAGGACACTATTTGTCATTTTCTCCCTGCTTTACCCAGATAAGTGGAAAGATCCACACCATTTCCTTAACCATATATAAGCTTTCCAAATGACCACTAATTTTAACATAGACTTATGGGAAGCAGACTTAATGCTGAGTAGTTGTATTTGTGACTTTGATAGCATTTCCAAATGTCAGCTGTGATCATTTCGCTCATAATTGTTTTTTGTTGCAACATTTATTTTCATAATTTTCATTTTAGAACCTCTTTAGTGTTAATAATAAAATGCAGTGAATGTAAAAAACATACAACTCTTTCTGGAGCTCTCCTGAGATGACTCTGTGGTGTTCTTGGACATGAAAAGATTCTGCCCCATTTCTGGACAGCATGGAACATGTCATTAAGAGTTTATTTGTGGCATCTTTCAATGGAGTTAGTAATTGATGAAATGTAGTATTATACAAGAAGCACAGCTGCTGTATAACACAAGAGTCTTACAGCTCAAAAGCACTCTAGAGGAGAAAAGCCTTCAAAACATAAACCTTTTACTGTCATCATGTGCAGAATACTGGACATTCACAATGTGCAAATGTCCAGGTTCTAAACTTGGAAGCTGCATTAATATGGCAGTTGAATTTACTAGTCTGAAAGCTGCACTTGTAAAATATTTATGAATACATGTGGTTGTCACTGCAGAGAAACTGCACTGTCAGCTCCCCTCTGATTGTTTCCTCTCCCAGTCTTTCCCCACTGGACTGTACTCCACAAAATTCAAAGCATGAGCCTTACCTTATTTTACAAATACCTACATGGGAGATGTTACACTGTGAAGAAAAAAAGAAGAGCTGATGATCGTCATATTTTGGTGCAGTCATTTTCACTGTTTTATTCACCAGGAAAGGTTCAATTTAGTATTCTTTAATGAGAGATTAAATTGGGTTTTCACGTCTGTGGTTTTTCAAATTAAAAAATGAAGTGTGAAGAACGACTCGAATTTTTTTCCCACGAAATTTAAACTGTCCATTAAGTCATCAAGTGCACTGCTTTTGGTGCCCTGCATTGCTGCCTAACTGGACTTTGTGGGAGAAGAGCATTGAAAATTAGGCTGGAAGGATTAAAAAATATGCTACGTGCTTTAAATACATATTGTACCTTTTCTTTTTCTTTGTCCTAAAAAGGTCACAGCTTTCATATTTAAACAATGACTAATTTTACATTTATTCTCCTTATAATCATTCCCATTACTGGGGAATGTCCCCATCTGCATTTTGAATGGCTCAGAGTCTAAAAAGACTATACAAAAAAGGCAGCATAATGAAGAAATCTTCTGGTTTCCTTATCTGACAGCAAAATTACACCAGTGTGATTTTTCTCCAAGAGGTGTTCAGGAGTAGATTCTTTCTCAGTGTAATATTGAATTTTGGAAATTAAAAACTAAGAAATTGTTAAGTCTGGTTCCAGTTGCTCAGTTGTGATAGCAACAGTGCTATGACCAGATTTATTTAGTACATGCATATCTTCAAACACTGTAGCCCAAAGTACCATTGAAATGTGTTTGCAAGTACCCATGTTAAAGCTTGGGGCTGAAGGAGAAAGGATTCTCAGATGAGCTCTGCAGCCCATCTAAGCTCCCATCCACCAGTACAGGTGGTGGGACAACCAACCAGGAAGCAGCTTTGCAGTAAAAGGCCTCTGAGTCCTTATGGGCACTAAGCTGCACATCAGCCAGCAATATGCCCTGGTGGCAAAGTTGTCCAACAGCACCCTGGTTGCCGTAGGAAGATGATAACCAGCAGATCGAGGGATGTGATTATTCCCTTTTACTCAGAACTGGTGTGACCACATCTGGAGTGCTGTGTCTGGTTCTGGACTTCCCTGTACACGAGAGACATGAGCATACCAGAGCAAGTCCAGCAAAGGGTAGTGAAGATGATTAAAGGACTGTAGCATCTGACATGCAAGGAGAGGCTGAAAGCTAGAATTATTCAGCACGAAGAAGGCTCAGAGTGATCATACACTAGAACTAACTGCCCAGAGAGTTCTCAGAGTTTCTATCGATGCAGTTAATCAGAACTCAACTGGGCAATATCACCTGGGCAATAAGAAACCTGCCCCAGCTGACCCAGCTCTGAGCAGCAAGATTGCATTATATGATCTCAACCATTCTGTGATGGCCAGAGTTTGACCACAGTCCTTATGCACTCTGGGATAAGACTCTAAAATACAGAGAGCATGGTTCAGAGTTTGTATAGCTATAAATTTGGCCAGGGAACCCTCTATGAATGTAGAACTCAGGACCTGGGAAAACCCTTCTCTAGAAGCATGTTCTGGTTTAGCCTCTTCTTGGTGCCTTAGTACTGTGGATCGCTACAGGTCAGGTTGGCTTGTCTCCCTCTTTAGAGCAATGTGGGGGCAGCTGCTGAGCCCCTCATCCACATCGTCCTATCTAAAAGGGAGAGATTTGCCCAGGGGCCCGTTCTCATGGAGTCTCATTCACTACTGTCCTGGCTGTGAAGAGAGCATCACCAAACACTGCAGACCATCTGGCACACTTCTGAGCTGGTGAAATGCTGACTGAAGTGGGGATAAAGAGCTCTGGCATGCCAGTCTAATAGCGCTCAAAGCAATATCCGATACAATACCGGCATGAGGGTGTGCTCTGCTGTGCAGAGACTGCATATAATGAAATCCTTGTTATATAATGCAGCTGATGGATAGGGGTTGATGTCCAGTCAACAACTGATATTTACAGGAGTCAATATTGCCAAAATCTCTATTCATATTTAACTTTTCCCTGCACAAAAAAAAAAAAGTGACTGCAAATGTCTGTGACACTTGAACAATCGAAGTCTTTCAAAGTTATCAAGGCAATGCTCAGAAAATATTATTAACAGTAGCCCTACTACAGTATTTCCTTTAAAGATACATCTGGGGTGAATTAGGGTGCTGCTAAAACTGTGGCACTGCTACAGATGTTGGGGTGTAAACGTGTTTTGCAGTGACTGTAGATATGTGATCAAGTATAATGCTTTTATTAGGAGCTCAAGCACTATATTTCCAGTAATATGGAGAATGACAGAGAAGAAAAGAAATGCCTTCTGAGTTTGAATTACAGCCACATCTAATGAAGTCAGAGGTGCTTTCACTCTACTTTAGTATTACTTTTCAACTCCTGCAGCTTAAATGAGCCTGCTGATCATAACAGTAAGTATGGGTTCAAATAATATCCCAAGAGGTGTTATTAGTCACATATTACATCCTTTCCTAATTTGTACACTTACCATGTTGCAGGATTTCACAGGACTGATGAAACCTCCAGAATTTCATGTTTCCCTCAGCAGTCTACAATAACCCTTAGTCTGAATGACATGTATTATTTCCTTGTTGAACATGTAATGTAGAGGGTTTAGTAAAAGATTTATTGTAAGAAAAACTAGATGGTTTATTTCCAGCCTAATTGAATACATTATTGCTCTGAGTTTAAAAATGCTCTGACAATATATTACATCTCAACACAACTGTACACATGAAATCTGCAGCAAGAAGGTTTATTGGACTACAAATCAGAATACAGCTGTTGATAAGAGAACTATATAACCTAAGTTACAATATGTTACAATAAAGTTTCACTATATAAGTCATGGTGGGAAATAAAATAAAAATCTGATGAAATAGTTAAGCAATACTTCATTTTTTACTGACTGAAATAATGGCAACTGCCAGAACTCAAATCTTCCTTGTTGTATATGGATGATAAAAGGGCCATGGTGAAATCTCTCTGTCACAGTTACATGGAAAATAGTGATGAGGTTACTAATGCCAGTAAGGATTAACTGCAGAACAGCTTCCAGATTCGCCCTGGAATGGAAAGTCTGCTTTAAACCGTACTCATGGCTTACCCAAGTGTTTGGACACAATGCAGATGAAGTGTAGAGCAGTGGGGGATATGAAATTCTCTCTTCCTTCAGCCAATGCCCAGCAGGCAAGAACTGCTATGCATCTTAGCCCAGCACTGACATTACACCCTTCCCATACCTTCCCACCGGCTTAGGGACTTGAGAACAATGGAAATGCTCTTTGATCAGGGGTCTGTCTGCTTTGCATCCGTTCAGCCTCATGGAAATTTCTGCAGCTGGATACCTACAAAAATGGGTGCTGGCACCCTTCAGTATATTGTAGTGCCATTTTGTGATAAGGTCAGCAATAGAGACCCTTTTTTTTCCTGGAGCTTTATGGATGAGGCATAGGAACTGGTGAACAGATTATTTCTACAGTAAAACTTTCTTCTAAGGCTTAAGTTGTGTTTACAGCATTTTACGCTGGGTTGAATTTCACCTGAAATACTACCTTTCACTCCACTCTTATCTCCTATCTTCTTTATTATTTTTTTATTGTTGCTTATTATTGTTTTCACAGACATGTATTTTTCAAGTAACAGTTGGTTAAATTGTAATCTCTGCTCAGAGTTTATCATTTCAGAAAGTCTGGAACATCACAGTGCTGCTTGCTCAGAGGCAAAGAGAAGCTGTAGCTGAGTCTGTGTTACAGCTTTCTGCCCATTCACCATCCCTCCTGCTTTGTACCTGAGCTACCTGCATAGGTAATCAAGGAGAGAAAAACTAATAATAATAATTTTAAAAAATTCCAAATAAAATTATTCCAGAGGTCTGCAAAACATGTGGGTCTGACATCTAATATGATGATGAATCTAGAACCATAACAAATTCAAGAACTCTGAAGGTAAATTAATCACTACATGGAATTTATTATATAAATATAATAATTTGGTTGCAGTCCTATCTAATAGCACTGGGTCCAACTGAAACTGTAGCAATGAAATGTTTATTCTATTTCACATCATTAATGTTGGAGTTCAATGGGGGTCCTAAGATGAAAGTGATACAGAGATTTTCCAGATAACAGTATTTAAGCAGACGTTTTAAGGTGGATGGACCACCCTGCTAGCTTTAAGAATGTTCTCTCTACCAGGACAAGACTTCTTTTGCCAAACCATAACTCCAAGGATTAAAGCCACACTAAATATCTAAATGCCTACTTTTAGATGTTTGGTGAATCTAGGGGAACTGTTCATCTCTCCATGGTCTTTATCCACCAAGCCCTACAAGATGGCTCAGCTGCTCAGCCTATCAAAAGCTTGTCAGTCTTCCACTTCTCTTGCCAGTGCCATAATATTTCCGTTAAAAATAAGAAGTGCTCATTGCACACTTGAAATACACAGTGAAGGAGCCAAGTGTTGTGAACTGCCTCCATCACTTCCATCTGACTAGCACTGTCCTGCTCTCCCTTCCTGTGTTTTCATTACAGATATTACATTTCTCTTTAGTTGACCAAACGTACATACTGTTAGCTACCACTGTTTCTTTTTTGTTTCCTCTGATGTGTGTTCTCTTTCACTGGCTTTTTCCCTCAGCCAACTAATACAAAGTTACTTTCCCCTGTGCGAAGAGGGTCTTTATGTGTTCCTCTGAACAATTTTCTGAACCAACCTCCATCTATTGTTTTAAACAATTGATCCATGGGCTAAAATGGGAAAACAAAATAATCCCTCATTTAAATGATCAATGGAAAGGAATGACTAAGGGAAGATGTTGGTCGCTGCTGCAGCCCTAATCATCCAAAGTGTTAGCGCAATTCAGAGATGGGAGGAGGGGAAGAGATTTACAACTTTGGGAGCTCCCAGGGAAGGAGATCTGTAAGGAATGGCTCCCATATGGAACTGGAATGCTTTGTACACCCTGGCTTAGCAATTAAATTTACAAGGTGTTGCTAAGTAGCAGTACCCCTGTAAATTCAGCAAACGTTCAAAATGCTGTTACAAAACTAGGGACTTCATTTATTGCTTCTCACATTTCAGTAGGGAGAAGGACATTAGCAGAAGGCTGTTCTTTGTACAGACTTCCCATTTGGAGAGTTGGGAGGTGTATTCTGATACAAGATCTGTGAGCGGATGCAGCATGACCCATTTGCAAAGGCAGGGTTTTTAGCAGGGAGGACAAAAGGTGGAACAAAACAAGCATTTGGATCTGAATTAGAAAATACGTGTCTAAAATGACTGGGCAGTCATTTACTTACACACACACATGCATATATACATATATATGTATATATGTACATTTCCCCTTGGAACAAAAACTGCCTTTTAAATTCTTCTCAGTCAAGTTTCAGTGACAAACTTGCTTGATGGGCATCAGGGACCTGAAGCAAGGGAAAAAGTAACCATCACTCATTCTTCATTGGATTTCTATGACAGAATGATCAAATCCTGTAGAACCTGGCATAAGCACATCATTATCAAACCCTGCTTTAGCATTTCTTAACTGATCACGGAGGCTGAGGTCCTTGGTGACTCCTGTTTTCTGGCACTGTTTGTAGTTATTTGACCTTTTCTCAGTGGATAATCCACACAAAAAGCCCTAATTACTTCCCCAGCTTTGAGCGGTCCAGCACTGTGAATAATCAATGACACTGATTTAGGTATTGCACAGTCAAATGCTTATGGTGTTTAAAGAACATTTTTCCATTGACCTGTCACAGCTGTAGGACAATACGAAGCACTGAAGTTGCTGTTGTAATCACAAGCTGGTCAAGTGACCTTGGGGCTCTGAAGTTGATTACTAGGGCCTTGATTTGAACAGACACAACACATTTTTAATGATTTCCTTATTTTTATTTTCTTAAAACAGGACTTAGGATGCATCTAGCAAGATACCGTTGTACTGACAGAACATAAATGTAGCTGAGTGCTTTTTTCTGTCTCAATATCAACTTAATTTTAATTTTGGCTGTTAGAAAGCACAGTTCCAGGGGCATTTTTTCCAACATTTTATTTTACATTTGTATTTAAAGGAATAACACAGTCGGGCACCTGAATATCTGCTTGCTTCAAATGTATTCTAGGATTAAGCCAGAGCAGGAGAAAAAGAAAACAGAAAATGCCTACATATTGCTATAGACTGAAGTGTCTGTCAGAGGAATAGCATGAGGATTCTTAGAAATTAAGCAGTGTCTCATTTGCTGGGTTCTTCTCCCCTGTTCACATAATATGAAAATTTTAAGTTCACCACCTGCTCAGCTATTTCAGCTTTAAAAACTAAAAAGAGGAAAAAGTCCTGATTTTGCCCTGGTTTTGCCCTAGTTTTGGTTAGAATGAAAGTTTTGCAGCGGAGCTTTTTTGCTCCTTTTTAGTAAGGAGCAATTTCCTCAGGAAAAATACAAGATGGAATAACAGATCATTTGAGGGTGACTTTAAATCACATCAGTCCTCCACCAGTGAGACAGAAAATTAGAAGTGTTTGGTGAATATAGGCATAAAAAAAGAAAAAAGGGGATCCTCTTTGCAGCAGAAATTTCAGTCAGCCAAGATAAAACGTTCCTCAGGCATTGTTTTGTTTTGGGTTCAGGTTGGGTTTTTTAACAAAACCTATTTGTCTCATTCAAAGAAGTATATTTCGGCAAAAGACTTAAAGGTTTACTTACTTGAGAATTTTGCAATAATCAGCATGTTTCCTCAGAGAAATCCCAAGCAATGAGAAGCAAACACAAAAGAAGCTGAGCACCTCAAACTGCACAGTTTGAGGAAAGTCTGTGGATAGCTCCATGATCTTTCCCCTCCCAAAGCAGGGAGGAAGTCCTTCCTCCTAGCAGGGGATCACTGCTAGCATGGCAGATTCTGAAGCAGAAGCAACAGGAAAAAGCACTTTTATTGTGGAGTTTTTTGTTCTTCCAGACTTCCTGCCATGAGAGGAAATCATATAATAGGACCTAGGACAGTTCATCAAGCAAGAATCTGTGTGTGTCTTCTAACCAGTTTCCTCTCCTCTGGGAACATTACTGCACATCTATTTCCCTCAAATAACATCTCTTCTTAAGGCACCTGCTTATGTTTGCATCCATCCTGATCAATAACATCCTAAGCAATAACATCCAATGGATTGGTTGTAGAACTGCTTGTTGGAAAAAGTTTATATTGCAGAGGCATCATGTAGGTACAGCCTGCTTAGAATCCACTTTGGTAGGTGCTGGTCAAGCAGCATAAATAGCATTAACTGCCCTGAAGAGCTGAAGCTCCCCATCTGCATAGCTCTGCTGTGGATGGCTGGGGAAGAGGAACCAAAGAACAGGCTTCGGCTTTTATCTGAGAGCTTTTTCCTCACTGAGAGACAGAATAGGAAAGAAAATGCTCACTACAGAAGAGGAATAGAATAATGATGAAGTTAATCTTGAAGTGAAAACAGGCATTGCATTAAGCTCGTAAAGAGGGTGAAGCAGAGTTGTTGGGGCAGCCATCTCCTGTCCTGCTACATTCACATCCTCCCATGGTACACCATAGGCTCCTTAAATATATAAATTGCTGTTGGTTGTACTTTGTGATCAGAGACTACACAATCCAGATAGATGTTGCAGGATGGCAGGATCAGGAATGGCGTGATTTTGGGGCAGAAAAATACTGGAAAGATGATGTAGAAAGGACTATGAATAACTCATCAATTGAGATTTATACTGCTCTGAGTGATTTCAGTTTGCATACCTAAGCTCTTGAGGCAAATAAACTAACTTTCTAGTAATCTTTGCCAGTTTAATTTGGTGATATTTTTAGAACAAGCTGGTTTTGAACACTTTCTCCAACAAACTGAACACAAACATACATGATTTTCATAGAATCATAGAATAGTTAGAGTTGGAAAGGACCTTAAGATCATCTAGTTCCAACCCCCCTGCCATGGGCAGGGACACCTCCCACTAAACCATGCCATCCAAGGCTCTGTCCAGCCTGGTCTTGACATCCCATTTGTTTCAAAACTACTTTCTACATGAAGAGTATTTAGGCTCAACAAATGTTTGTTTCTAGGGCATCACGAACAATACTAAAACTTTTCTTTTTTAGTTGCCTTATAAGTGGTCAAGACACTAATTACAGACTGCTTTAGTCTGCAGTCAAAATTACCCTTTTTCAAAAAGATGTCTCTACTGCTATTTAGTGTGAGCTAAAACGGTGCACAGCAGTGCAGCCTCTTCTTTCTAATGATTGACTGAATCTGTGTGCTGTCAGTCGGCTAGGGTATCGGCAGACTTCATTTGTCACAATGTCCCTTCAGATGGTTGTACTGCAGGCAGAGACCAACTGTGCCCCAGATTCCCCAGAGAGGTACAGCTCTGGGTGAGGATTAAGATGCATTTGCTTTTCAGCAGTTGCTAACCAGGGTGAGTTTGAAAACAGGCTGTTGATCTCTTTTTCCACAGTGACTCCGTTTCTTTATACCATATGGTTATGTTTATGTGTTCTGTTGAGGGAGAGCTGTAATCGCTTTTAAGTCAGTGGTGGTGTCAGTGCCAGAGAAGGAGCAGTTTTCTAGGGAAGCAAGAGGGCTGAGCTTGATTTTGGAGAAAAGACATTGTTTATAAATGCCACCTTCAGTCTTAAAGTCTTTTAATTCAAAAACTGTTCAACTTAATTTTAAAATAGAGGATGACTGCGGTAGTTAGGGTTGGCTAGGTGAACCTTTTCTTTGTTAATATGTACACAAATGATCTTTTTTCTGTGCTGGATTCGTTACTACTAAACTGAGATGAGCTGAAATTTAATTTAAATAAATATTCTATCTCCCAGTCTTCTGATTGTTCTTTTCTCTTTTAAATCAGATAAAAATGTTAATGAGCCACTTCACCTTATTTCCACCAAGATCAGAAATTCTCAAGTGTTTTAATTTCTCATGTCTTCAAATTATGGGTAGCCCACTACCTTCAGTAATTTCCTGAGATGAAAGAAGAATTATCTCTCTCACAGGCTGCCCTGGTGGGTGTTGACCTGACCATCAGAGCAGCTGAGGACCAGGTGGCTGTTCAGCAGACTTCCTTAGCAAGGTTTTTTCCATGAGTTCTGAGAAGCAAACAAAACCTTGCTACTAAAAATAAAAAAAAATTTAAAAATTAAAAAAAAATAAAATAAAATAAAAAATAAATAAACCACTTGCCAAGTTGTGAGTGGTCTTCTCCATGTAACTTTGCTATTAAGGAAATGATATCTAAACAGCAGGCACTTCACTATCCCATTCTGTGTTAGTGCTCAAGAGATACAGTCGCAGTGTTTACATACACTGATAAGACTGTTGATTCTGCTGAAAAATAGCATGCTAAGTAGTAACTCAGTTGAATAACATTTTTTCTGATTTATTGGTTCTAGTCAAATAAAAGCTGAGTGATTCATAGTGCAAATACAAATACAGTGGCACATCTCAGGAATCCACCTGGGGTCAGATCCGAGCTCTTACACAGGTCAGCAGCTGCCCCAAAGTTAGATGATGGCACTTTATTCTGTGATAATCCTGGTAATTCAGTTACACCATGATTTTTTAAAGGTGAAATAAAAGGTGCTGTCTGGATTTTTCCACATTGCTGTGCAGTTGAACTACATGCAGAGACACTGGCCTGCAGGAGGGGGAGGAGAGTTCCTGCCTCTGTTCAGTGACAAAAATCTGATGGAAAAAACAGCTTTGTTATTTTGTACCAAGAGCAAAGACAAATCTTTCATATGTCTTCTTCCCTTTACACCTCCATCCTCTGCTTTGTTCTGCTTTGAGTCTTAATGGAGAACAGCCAGTGTCTTATTTCTCATGACACATCTACAGCTGCTGAGAAAGGCCTTAAAAAAGCCTTTTGTCATTTTTTGCCCAATTTACATTTTTACAAAATGTTTTTTGAATCCCTTCAGAAAATAAATACTTTGAAAGAATGTATGCTTCTTAAATGCAACATTAGGAGGTGTATGCTTCCTAAATACAATATCCTTATTTTTCTCCTGCGCATGAAATTTATTGTATCATCAGATCTGACTGAAATTTACAGTTACCCATAATGTTATTTTGATATATTTGAATTTTTTTTATTATTATTGCATTGTGGAATAGAAAATGTGTTTATGGTTTTGTCCTATGAATATTTTTGCAGGAATTTAATCAGTACAGATTTTAACCAAGAAAGTTTGCAGTTCTGTTTTGACAGTCATCTCCCCAAATGCTTAATCATTTTGGCAAAAATAATTTTTCCTCCAGATAAATTTCCCTTTCAAAGCTCATATAGCTGCTGCTTACTCAGTCAAACCAGTCCTGAGAATCATTTCATTTCATTTGCATGAGAATTCATATACATTTCCACAACATGGATTTAAGTACAGGCTTACTGTGAAAGGCTATTGTTTATGTGCCTTTTTTAAAAAGCAAAATGTGCTTAACAAGTGCCATGGGCTTCATTTGTAGCTTGGTTGATGTTGAATTGTTTCAATTTTCTCAGCCAGCAAAAAATCCCTTTTTCTGTCGATATCAGTTTTTGTTCTAAAATTAGACAGTGGAATGTTTTACAAAGCATTTATGCTACAATCTAAAGGAGAAAAAGGAAAAGAGCTGTATAGCTCCTCTCAAATCCAGAGCATTGTAATGATTGTTATTCTGGAAACCCACATAGGAATGGTCCAAGCAAGATAGCTTCCTACACAGGGATGGAAGGGCCTTCAGCATGGACAGGATCATTCTGTGAAGAGAGGACCATGTATTAAGGTTGTGATTAAAAGATAAAAAAAGATAAGCACTCATAGCCTGAGAATTTATATATATATTTTAAATACATATTTTAAATATTATAAATTGGGGTGTTATTTCTGGCTCCTTTACTAACATGGAAAGCCATTTATTCCACAGGCAGCGAAATCAATAGGACCAGTTATATAATATTCTTCAGCTGGGCTGTTGCCAGGATGTATATGAATATTTTATTGTACTCAAAGCTCAGGGAAGGAGACAGAAGTAATAAGGCAATTGAGAGAGGGGTTATTCAGTTTATCAGTGACTCCAATCTTGGAAACTTCCTTTTAATAGCCAAAGTTGGGAAATTCCTGGCTTTTTATTAGCATACTTGCAGGAATTTAGAGGGAAAAAGTCAGATCGCAATGCCACTTCACAAGCTGGCTTTGAGGGAAGGAGGACAAAGAAAGAGCTATCTGTGGGGTGATGTATTCCTTCTAAGCCTGTGCTTTGCGTTTTATTCACTTTCTAATCATAGCTTTTAATTTCAGCATTTGTTTAAAATGTACCAATAAAAATATGTCTCAAGAAAAGTGGTGCAAGTTTAATGCCAAGTTTAATGCGAGCTAGCGTTATTCCGTACAATGTCTGCTTTACCTTCAGCCAGGTTTGCTCTGCCATTTTCATTTTTATTCACTTTGACCAATATTTACATTATACTCCAGGACACACCATTCTTTTCAGAGTTGTAGAAATTAGTAGAAATAGTAATGAATTTGGTCTGAAGCTTAAGCTAGATTTCGGGTTGGGTAATTCATTAGTATAACAACATATGAACAGAAAGGGAAGCTGAGGAAGGTTGACATCAAGGACAGAGATAGGGCATGTCTAATTGGCAAGGGGATAACAGTGAGTGGCCTTTAGAATAAGTGGTGGGATTGCTGTATGTGGCTGGTTGTCGTGTGTAGTGAAGTGATCCCAGATGATTGCTGGCACATTCATGAATAGAAGCTGAAAGAAGTGGATCATGTTTTCTGTGTGTCATCTTATTCATCAGCCCCCCTTCTGTCTGCCCTTCCCTTTTTAAGTTCCCCAGCTGATTTCATCCAAGCCTGAGAGAGGAATGAAGTTCTCAAATATATTAAGCTCTTGAATGAATCCTGAAGATTATCAATTGTGTAAAGGAGGGAAATCGTATAATTGCATCTGCATAAAGAAGAGCCATGCTCAGCCGTTGATAGAGCAGCCAAGCACCAGCTGTCCTGCAAGGAATTTCTGTTACCCACATGATGGGAACTCACACCTCATTCTCATAAAAAACATTCACAGATCCTTGACAAGGCCATGCCTACATTCTGCTTTGATGATCCCAAATCACCACATTATTCTCATGTTGTATTTGACTTGCAGCTCACTTATGCCAGCCATACTTTGCACATTCCCGTTAGCTGGCATGGTCACTGTGCATTTTATCAAAGGCATTTGGAAAAATATCCAGGGAACTAATACTATCTTTCTTTAACTTAACAGGTTAGGTTATGCAATTAAACCAGTGCTGCCAATGCCTCCTGGATTTCTCTTCCATCATTCCATACCTATTAGTCAGCCTGTGCTTGCTTAACACTACTTGCCAAACACTGTTTCTCTGTATTCCTTTATATGTCAGAATTGTTTATTTCTTTCAGGGAAATCTTCTTTATCATGTTGTATTAGCAGAAAAAGCACATTCATGTATTGGAATTAATAGCACTGAGAAAACTAATTTTACAGTCTGAAAGCTGAATGAAAATATTGTATCCACCGAAAGTGCTCTGAGCTTGCCTTGTGAAGTTACATCTTTCATCCCTGAAAAATAAAAAATGCCAAACAAAATCAAGTTTGTATAATGAAAACATTTTATTTAGACATCAGGATCTGGGGGAGAGAGGATTAGATCTTCACTTTCTTTGTTAAATTAAGGCATTCTTGAAGAACAGATAGAATGCTTTGACTGTTCTGGGAAAAGAAAAAAAGAATCAGCAAAGTTGGCATGAATTTGTCCTTTTTTTTCAGCTGGACCAAAACTGATTTTTCTAGAGAACAAAAGTCATCTTTACAAATTTGGACCATTTGTATTCAGTGCTTCATTCTATATGAGCATTGGACCTCAATGGCATGGTATAGCTAGCCAAATCAGTGGTCGTCATTATTGGGAATGATAGTGCGTGGGAGTCTCAACCCTGGTGGTAAGCTTGCAAGGGAGAGAGTGGTGCCTAAATGCACAAGACCCCAGATATCTGTCCTAGCCAGCCATGGGGAGGTCTCAGATAAGCCTGTCATCCTGACAGGGCAAATCAGTGCTGAAAGGCCTTTGCGCTCCGCAGGACTCAGACTGGTTGATAGGAGAGAGTCATCTTCTGATAAGCAGAAGTGCTCTGCTTCCTCCTACTCCCCTGGGTCCCTCTCAGATCTCTCACATCTCATCAGCTGCCAGTAGGCCACTGCACACCAGCAGGCATTGCTGCCATGGCTGGGCAATGGTGCCCATTCTGCCGATATTTGATACTGAAGTGGCTAGGCTGGCATGCTCCCTGCTACTGATGCAGGAGGAGTGGTACAGTCCATTCCCTTTCCTGGCTGTCAGTCATTCATATTAAAATTAAGCACTTTTATCCTAATGAAACTACAGCCCTGCTGGCCTGGGAAAGGGAGAAGGACTGTACTGCTTTTTAAGCAGCAATATGGTTCAATTGACACATGTTTTCTGTGGCCAAAAAACAATGTGCAATGCCAACACATTACTCAGTTCGCACTCAAGATTATACCTGTTTAACCAGAAAGATGCAAAACCTGTGTCTTAAACAGGCCCTTAATGTCTGGAACCTGTTAAACCTCTCAGGCAGTAATAGTAATTAAGCAGCAAGTTTGAAAGGTTTGATTACATGATTTCAGCAGAGGATGTGGATTTGTAATCCTGTCTGTAAACATGAGAGTAGTAAAAGATGGAGACTTCTGCAAATGATTTTTTTAATGGTTGGCTGCATTAAGAATACTTTACATGTCTTGAAATGAGATACATTTAACTTCAAAAGAGCCTGATAAAGGTGATCACTTTGACTTTTTTTCCAAACTCTTATCATGATTGTGAATTATTTTCTGGTATTTTGAACAGAAGCATTCCCAAAGGGATGACAAATTAGTTGATGGTGCTGCAAGAGAGGCTTTGCAGTCCTCCTCTTTTGAAGTTCCTAATGATGTGAGTTTCTCAGTGTTTCAGTCCTGGCTGCTGCTCACACCATTCATTTAAAAGTTATGTGAAGCGAAAATTATCCATAGGCTTTTTCTTCCTTTACGCCTGTTCCCAAGAGCTGTGACCAGATGCAAACGTGATGATGTGCCTGTGCATGCCACCGTTGCTAAACTGTAAGCAAAGCAAGGGAAAAGGCTGATTTAGAAAATAAACCCAAGGTGCTTGATGAGTGAAATGTCAAGTAGATTCATGTCTGGCAAAGGACTCTTCCTTGTCCATCATCATCCAATCAATGACACTTGAACCTGGGTTGACCAGGTCACCACACCACCTCTGCTCAAAGCAGGGGGAAATTTATAGGTCACCTTTTTGAATGACAATTAGTACAAGAAGACATGGTAATCCTGCTGCCTTTCAAAGTGTTATTGTTTTACTATGCAAAAGTCTCAGTGTAGCATGCACAGCAGTACCTGCTCTCTATGCTCTTTACAAGAGGAGAAACAAAAGACCTTTAGGAAACTATCTCCCTAGTGGCTCTTGTCTGATTAGAAAGTCCTCAGGGGATTAACAGTATGAATTTCACAGCTTGTCCCCCCAACTCCCTCCTGCCCCTCTGCATTAAGGTTAGAATGATGTGCTTAGATCAAATCAGGAGGAGATTAAAGGAAAAGAAACCCCAGAGCAATTCTCTTTTGCATTTGAATGAATATTTGTAGTCAATAGTCATTTACCATTGCTTTTTAAATATCCCTGAGTTTTAGTGAAACAAAGTTCAAATGCTGCCATAAGACAGTAATATCTTATACTTCCATTTTAGATTAGTTTTATCATTTACATTTAATTTGTTATACTTGTACATATTTGCTGTTGCATGTAATCCTTCAATTTGCTCAAGAGATTTCATCAAGTCCCCAAGAAGATCAAAAGCTTTAAAGGTTTTGTTTGCATTTCCATGTAAGACCTACTACTTTCTCACTGCAAAATGGCCTAGAGAGCATTCTTTAAACCCATGTTAACTGCCAACAGACAGAGCCTGCAGGGGACATCTTTGAGGTGTGCACGATCAAACAGAAATAAATTTTAACCTTTTGTACAACAAAGTAAGGGAAAAAATCCAATATCCTATGAAACCCTCACTACATTACCTGTGAAATCTATTTCACCAAAGATGGCCTTTAAAAGGGGCAAATGATGCAGATAGGTTTCTTTAGCAGGGAGTTGTAAAGGATGTTTTAAAAAGCACAATATGGTACTAAAAGGAGAAAGATGGGAAAATGCTGTTCTAAGGTATATTCATTTATATCTGCATCTGTTACCAAATAGCTGTAATAAGAGCTGGTCCCTGCACTAGCATCATCATGCTAAGTAATATCATAAGTCAAACCACTGATTCTTCACAAAGGGAAAAATAAATCCCGCTTAATGCTAGCAGGGAGAGTCATGGCTGCAGGACTGATATGCAAGTAAAATCACTCTGGATTCATTTTCTCTCTCTTCTGCAGCTGGATAATGTTATTTCTCTGACGGAGTGCAAATGAAAACCAAATTTAATCCAGCACATTTTGAAACTTAAATAATCAGCTGCTGAAAAGGTAAAATAGAAGTATAGATCATGGAGCAGAAGGTGCTCTGAGAGTGGATTAGGTTTTTGAGAGCGCTTGGCTTTCCATGTAGGCACCTGGTGAATTGGCCACCTTTCAGTGTGAGCTGCTCAGCTGGAAGCACTGTGTCAGATTCCGGCTCCCTCACTCTTTGTGTATTTTATTGTGGGAGAAACTCATCACTAAAAGAAGCCTATGGAAACAATGCACACACATAGCAAAGCAGTTGCTCATTGCACCCTTCCTAACTCGGATGTGTGAAGTTAAATGTTTGCTTTACCATGGGCCTGAGCACGTAGCCCAACACAAAAAGCGAAAGCAAAGCAATGTCGTGTGCAGTGTTTAAGACAGCAGCGCACATGCAGGTCTGTATCTGCAAGCCTGAAGTGACCAGCATCAAGGTTCAGATGTCTGAGGACCTTGGGAAAGGGAAAAGTCCCTGCTTCTTCCACAGCCACCACTGGAGACTGGCATGGCTCCCTACCTTGGTGTTTACACAAACGTTCTCGCCGGTATTACAGCCAGCCAAAGGGCTTTCTGGTAGCCTCTTTTTCTCCCTCTTTTCTTGCTCCCAGTGGTCACTGGTCTCTCAATGGTGCCAGTTAAGCAGTTTGTGAGGTTGTGTCCTAAACTGTATCAGTGCAATAACTGGAGGAACTTGCTGTTCTTTCCGATTTTCTTTGTTAATGGTGCTTTTGGAGGTATTTAATCTAAAACAACTCACGGATTGACCATATAGCTAAATTGCACTAATGGCTGCCCTTAAGCAACCACTGGAATGATGAACAGAGAGACAAAGGAGAAAATGATCAACGAGGTTGGAACCCCTTGAACTGCCTTTGCTGCCAGAGAAAAATGCTCCCCTTTCACATTCCTAAACTTAACAGTTACTGTGATTGCTTGTCTTTAACACTGCCAAAAACATACATCTGCCTACAAATAATGTTAGCAATACAGCTTCCAGCTAGTGTTCAAGTCTGATAGGAAGCACAGCAGAGCAAACAAGTGCAATCAATGCAGATTAATGATGCCTGCTTTCATTCATGTCTAGGTATTTCATTGATGCAGCTGATAGCCAATCTTTCTTGCTTGTATTTATGCAAGCCACATTTATTTGGTTAGCTTTTGGTTGATTGATTTTGTACTTTTGCTTGTTTGGGTTTTGTTAGGTTTATTTCATTTCATGACAAAATGGCTGATTTATTTCTGACAACAGTAGCAGTTTAATGCAAAACATTATTGAAAGCTTCATATAACTTATGTTTTTAATTTCTGCAAATACCACCTAGATGCTGTAGGGAAAGACACTATATAAATCTTAAAGTTAAATAAATATTTACTGTACAAGAGACTTGTGTTAATGAATATTGCAAAGGGAGCAGAGCACACAGATTCACCAGGAAACAACTGCACAGTATAAAACATCTTCCTTAGGTGAAGGTGGATTTTGCACACATTCGGACTTCCATGGCTTTATTTGCTTTTGTAAGGCAGATGGGTGATAGTGCTCACTGGCATTCACTGGTGGGTGGTGGAAGGACAGCCTTCACCTATGGTATGAAAGGTTGAGTTCACAGCATAAAAAGACAAGTGTAGATTGTGGCATGTGAGGAAACCGGGGGTAAAGTTCTCTCAGCAAAAACAATATAAAGAATACCTGTAAAAAAATGTTGGTTAAAATACAAGACCAAAGGTACAGATCTCCTTTGGTCATGAACATTCTTGCTCATCTCTATGTCTGTTTGTCTGCATTTTTGTACCTCACTCTGCAGTGCAGTATCTTAAAATCTTCCAGAAGTTAAGAGGGAAAAAAAACCTAATTTATGTATCTCTTCTCTGTATGTCTGTATGTCTTCATCACAGGAATGAAACAAAGAGGTCCAAACTACTGAGTCTTGTTTTCACCAGCTATAGAGTTTCATAACTTATTGCCTGTGTGCCAGTACCACAAAAAACATTGTTTCATTCACTTTTGTGTGCCTTTGTTGCATGGTTTTATATTTCCTTTCATTCAACTACTCAATCTACTAACAATAAAACACCTGAATTTATGCAAATTATCCTTATTTTTAATTTTATTGCTCCTCTTCATTTCCACTTAATTTGTCTGAATTTCTTCACTTCCTTGGTACATCCTTCCCCCTAATTTAAGAGATTAATAAAATGTGATCCCTATGGTTCTTTGCTGGGCCCTTTCATGTGCTTTGAACTTTCAACAATGAACAACAAAAACAGGAACATCTTTGTTACCTCTGCCATTCTCTTACATGTCCCACAGAAGTTTTTTGTTTGATTGGTTGGGGTTTTTTGCCATGCTTGCCAAAACATGTGTATCTAAATAATTAAATGTTAATCACTAAAGTTTACAGTCATCTTATGGCCAGTAAAATCATACATTTCATTATTTAGTCTGGCAACAGTAAGAAGTGAGATTGCTTTTTTTTCATTGATACATGAAAGACCCAAAATGAAAGATTACCGAATAACAATGGAAGTTGTAAGGTGCGAGAATTCTCATCTTTGAGAGCATTTCATGAAGCCTTTGTTCAAAGATCTTGTATTTCTGGTGTTAATTTAGTGAAACAATGATGAAGTATTTGTGAAGCCAGAAGGAGTTTAATCAACAGTGCTTTATACAGCCTGCCATGAGAAGTAGTTCAAAGTATTCCCTGCTATTGTCTCAGATTGGAATCTGGCATTGGGTAGGTGGTGAAATATCCCTTGGATAAAATTCAGCCTGTATCTTCATCTTTGATGTAGAACTTTTATGACTCCTGTGATGCTGAGTAACAAGCTCAATTTGCATTCCAAGGCACTGAGCCCTGCTGCTGCTATCTCGAGTAGGAGTTCAAGCCCCATTGAAGGAATCTCACTTAACGTTTGTGTGAGCTTTAACATGCATTCCTTTTTCCTGTTGACCTCCTCTTGGGGGTTACAGTTGAGTAGCTGAACTTTAGCTGCTGCCTAGATATGCGCTGAGTGTTTGATACACATTGTCATCGTAAGTCCATAAGGAACAGTTGTGCACATTGCCTTCGAGTATTTTTACACATGTTTTCTGATAAGTTACTGAGGATGCAAACACTTTTCTAAGCTCCTTCACCAGATACTGGGTGCAATGGTAAGTAACACTTGAAACAAAACCAGAAAACCATTTCCTGAAAAATGTCCTAAAGACTTTAAGAAGCACAAGTGCCCCTTACATCTTTGTGTTCTTAAAGTCAAGGTTCAAGATTTTATAGTTTTAAACTATATAACACATTTTTAAATTTATTCTTTGCACTGTGTTGATTACAATGGCCAGATCAAAGGCATTTTCCACTTCTTCAGATGTGTCAATCCCGAGAATGTCTCTGCATTAGTACAAAATTTGCTACTAGAGTCAAGCTAGTTAATTAACTACAGGAGTAGTACCTTGCAGCCCTGACCAATTCAGGTTCTGTTACGTTGTTCTACAAACATGTAGTGACATTCAGGCTTGAAGCATTTTCAGCTGTATTGACAAAATCTACAAAAGAACAGGCAAATACAGAGCATCAGAAATAATACTAGGTATAAAATTCCTATCAGGTGAAGTGTAATGAGAAAGAATATTTTGATGGCAATAGAGGCAGGGAGAGAGGAAATAAGAAGATATTACTCTACTATGACCATCTCCCATTTAAGACCGGGCATTTAAAGGGGTGAAGAGTTACTGTGTGCTGCATCTCAGTTAGTCATCAGCCTCCCAGGTAAATCATAAGTGAAGCAGTAACACGTTTCATTAGAACTGGTTCAGGAATTTAAAGACTTGATTAAGCAGTAACAGAAATTTTCAAAAGTCCTGGGAAAGTCTGGGCCAATTTCCTGGAAATCAGTAAGAACTCAATGCCTTATCCCCTGTGAAAGTCCCAGAAGGGGAAAGCAGCACAGTGACTTGTTAAATCAGCCATCTTGGTAGCCAGCCTTCTAATATTTAGCCATTACAGTTATGCAATAAACCTTCTACAGTCTCCTCCCCACAAACCCTGAGATTTTATGCCCACAGTTTATTCGGTGAAGTTACTGGTTACTACATCTTACATCTACTATCTTCTTCAAGACCAGCTGAATCTTGGATATTGGGAAGAGTCAGATACTGATGCTGCTTCTCCAAACTCTTCCATTGGGAGCAAATAAGAAGAGCAGAGAGAAGAACTGCCTGTGTCAGAACAACAGAGAAAGTGGAAATATCATAATCTATCTTTGGAAAGAGGGAAAGAAGATGCAGGAAATCTCAGTGAATTCTTAAAGTAGATAAAACTCAGAAGTGAAAAAAGGCAAACTGGAGAGAGAGTGATAGAAAGTTCAGAGTTCAGAAGCCCAGAGCAAGCAGCTGTGATCTCAGGTATGCCCACACCCATCCTCTTTGTAAAGCTCTCTGCAGACAGATGAGAAGTTACTGAAAGGGCTTGTCCATCTGAGCACTACAGAGAGATTCAGGCTTGGCCTCAAAGAAATCTATGCCTATACTGATTTAAGGCTACTCTGCCAGTCAGTGGCCCCTCAGTACTGAATTAATGAAATTGTCTTTTTTCTAGGGGTGGAGCAATCGTTGCTTGAAGAGCTATGTTTGATTTGAACCATTGCTGCTTATATGTATGAGAAAAACAATATTTGGTGTTGAGAATGCACATTTAGACCAGAAAGGAAGTAGTTTTCCCTTAATTTTATTCTCCCATCTGATATTCTACCAAGAAGCTGAGCTATAAGTGTAAGAGATATGGCGTTTTCTTGAGTTGCTGAGCACCTTCACTCCTTCTTTGGACAGATCCATTCTCATTTCGACCGGTTCTCTACTGGTGTGAATTAACTGGTTTCAGCAGAGTTAGCTGTAGTGACATTATATTAAGAGCAGAGAATTCATCTCATTGACCTCGGTATCTGTGAAATCATTCAGCTGCCTGCAATGCTGAGTCCATTATAAGGAAGAAATGGAGCATCAGAGGAGAGATATTTTTCTGTTGAGGCATCCCCTGCCTTGGATGCAATGAATTTATTCATCACAGTGAAATGTTAACTATGAGATCTAATGAGCTTCTGTTTCACTTCTGATCAGTTAGATAAAACATGTAGATAGCTACAAAGAGATTAGAAATGGAGCTGAAGTACCTTCTCTTTATTTTCCAGACTTATCCCTGAATCCATTAGGATTTGTGCAATGGTTCTTCTTACTCTGATCTGCATACCAGAAAAAGAAGAAAAGAGAAGAAAATCCTGGCCCCATAAAGCCTGTGGCAGGTTAGTCTTTGTCATGGGTTCAGCAGTAGCAGTCATTTTTCTCCTTCTTGGTAGCTGGTGCAGCGCTGTGTTTTTGATTTTGGGCCTGGGAACTTCACTGACAACACCAGTGTTTTCAGTTACTGCTTGGTAATGTTTTGGTCTGACAAAGGACTTTCTGAGCCTCATGTTCTGTCAGGGAGGAGGGGAAGCCGGGAGGAAGCAGAGGTGGGACACCTGAGCCAAAATTAACCAAAGAGGTATTCCATACCACAGCACGTCATGCCCAGGATGTAAAAGTGGGGGCAGAGACCCGGAAGGGTGGGGGGTGGACTGCTTGGTTGGGCTGGGTATACATGGTGAGCAGTTATATTCTCTTTCTTTGTATTTGCCTTGTCATTATTATTATTATTGGTGGTAGCAGTAGTGATTTGTGTTATACCTTAGTTACTGGACTGTATTTATCTCAGCCTGTGGGAGTTGCATTCTTTTGATTCTCCTCCCCATCCCCTCGGGAGCTGGGGGGAAGAAAGAGGGGGAAGTGAGAGAGCGACTGTGTGAGGGGCTTAAACCACGACAGTCATTAATTTCAGTGCTGATGGGTTTCTTCTTTTATTTCCAATTACAAGCCAGTTGATAGAAATCTTCCTTGTAATTCTCTCATTTTATCTCTTTAAATGCATTCATATTTCTCATCGTCATCACTTAACATAGTTCATGGTAGAAAAATTCATGTAAACATGAACAGATATTTTTTGAGCTTATGGACAAACAAAATCAGTAAGCAGAAATGCAAATATTAGTTCAGTTTTCCTTCCTGGTCTTTACAGAATGCTTTGACTTCATTGTTGCACAGCTTCAACACAAAAGAAAATCTAGGAGATATGCTATGAATATGTTAACATTAAATAACAAAGGTGAATAACAAAGGTGGAAGAGGGGCTTCTTATTTGAGTTTCAGGTGGATGACAGATGACAAACTTACTATGTTTCCAAGTTAATTCTAAAATATCTTCTAGTCTTTTAAATAAGAAACTACATCTATTGATTTCAAGTTTCAGCCATTTAAGACATAATGTAGAATTTTATTCTTTCCTCTTGCCTGTAAAAGAGCTTTTCCAAATTAGACACTGAAGACTTCAACGTACCTAGAAAGATATGGCAGCTTTTTCTCCAAAAGAGGTATAAATCTTTCAGCTCTGGTCACATTTATATCATGTTCAGTTGTAACCATTTTGCTTCAAATTTTTCAGTACAACCTAAGTTACTCATTTGTTACCTTTGGCAATCAAAAACACAATAAAATCAATTTGTGAGGTCATACATCTGTGATCCTCATTGTTGTAAAGTTTTTGTGAGAATGCTTGTGATTCTTCTATTGTACACTTCTGTTGTAATGGTAATTATAAACCAAAATTATGTTATGCTTGGACAAAGAATATAGAACAAGAGTACCTCTGTCCATCACAGAGCTTATGTACACCACAATAATAGTTCCAGGTTTGTTTATTTAATGATAATGAGACTGTGCAGCTACTGATGCCAGAATTTGAATGAGTTTGAAGATGCTTAAGATTAATCAAATTGCTGTGTCTCATTGTCCTCCATTCAACCTCTTCAACAAAGGAAAGGATATCTGGCTGTATTGAAAAGAGGTGTGGTTTTTAGTAACCTTCTTGTCCTGGGTTCAGCAGCAGCAGTCATTTTTCTCCTTCTTAGTAGCTGGTGCAGTGCTGTGGTTTTGACTTTCAGCCTGGGAGCAGCGCTGATAACACCGATGTTTTTAGTTGCTGCTCAGTAATGTTTACTCTGACCAAGGACTTTCTGAGTCTCATGTTCTGCCAGGGAGGGGGGGAAGCCGGGAGGAAGCAGAGACAGGACACCTGACCCAAACTGACCAAAGAGGTATTCCATACCCAGCACGTCATGCCCACCATATAAACAGGGGGCAGTCACCCAGAAGGGTTAGATCACTGCTCGGTTGGGCTGGGTATTGGTTGGCAGGTGGTGAGTAATTGTATTCTCTTCCCTTGTTATTTCCCTTATCATTATTATTATTGGTGGTAGCAGCAGTGGTTTGTGTTATATCTTAGTTACTGGACTGTTCTTATCTCAACCCCTGGGAGTTACACTCTTTCGATTCTCCTCCCCATCCCTCCAGGAGCAGGGGAGGAAGCGGGGGGTGTGAGGGAACGGCTGCGTGGTTCTGAGTTACTGGTTAACTGACCTTAAACCATGACAGTTCTATAAGCATTTTAAAAATAGTCCAGAAACCTCCAGTGGCCAATGGGCAAGAGAATAAAATCCACTTGTCTAATCTAACCTTTTCCAAACATCTACAGTGTAAGGTACACATGACTTCTAGGCTGTGTAAGCTAGCTTAGTCTTGGGTGTTGATGATCATGAAATTGTTGCCTTTCATAGAGCTACATGTATTTTTATTCCTACCAAAGATGATTTTATTACTTTCATTGCATCTGTATACACATATGCCATGTCTTTTAAATTACATGGTAGGTATATCAATCAGTTTGGCTTTGGCACAGACTACAAGGGCTCTTAAAGTGCCTTCCACAAATATGTTCATAATCCAAAAGAAAACTCTTCTAAAATCTCATACACGATACAACCCTGGCTCTAATAGATAGAGAAGGAGAAGCATATAATAAAGTGACTAATATTTGTTATTTGTGATCATAAGGACGCCTGCAAATTCTGCACATTCTTCTTTCTTCATAGCTTCAGGTAGCTAGTATGACATCTGTACCAGTCAATGTTCTTGAGACAATAGTCACTGAACAAGATCATACCAGGGACCTTCTAACAACTTATCAGCAGCATCACCGACATCCAGCGCTTGAACATACCCAGTAGTGTTTATACAGCTAGCAATACATTGTTTCTACCCATGGGAAAACAAGACATTTCCAATAGGATTTCAGTATTGTCCAGAGAGGGACTACATTACTGAGTTCCAGTGTTTAGACTCATTGGAGAGATGAAAGAGAATTTTCTTTCCTTGCTGTCCACTGTTATTAAATCTTCTTATGTTATTTAGTCTAGTTATATTAAACCACGCAAGCACAATTCCTACCCATAAAAAGCCTGTATATTATCTAAACTGATTTCAAACTTAAAAGCTTCCATCTTCATAATATTTGCTTGAAAGTATTACATAAACTGTTATTATTTTAGTATCTGACTTTTCTTGACATCCATTTAGTCATTTTACAGGAGTTCTTTCTTCAATTAATAGCAATTTTTTTTTATTACTGATTATGGTACTTGTGAAATCATCAACAGAAGACTGTACAGTTATGCCCTAAAGGAAAGCTTTAAAGTAGTTGGATTATATTATGCAAATAATTTAAAAAATATTTTTAAGCAGGCATTACTTCAGCATTTAGATATTGGCTAAAACAGCTTTAATATGCAAGACAGGATGTTAGGTGCTTAGCTGATCCAAATGCCAGTCTATAGATTTGAAAGACTAAAGATCACATCACTGAGAGGTTGACAGAAGTGACACTTTGCAAAGTGCCAATGATTTATGCCAATGTCTTGCTTGATGGTACTGTTATAGACAGCACTGTCATTACAAAGTCCCAAACGACTTCAGCCTACATTTATGGTGCACAAATTATAGGTGAGCCCAAGGATCGAAACCTTCCTGACTTTTAGATTTCAATGACCAAGTAATTCTCACTAGGTTAGCTTCTTGTGTGTTGGCTGATACTTTACACTTGCTTTTCTATTTCAGCATTGCAATTAAATCAGATCAACATGGGCAAAATATATATTCATTATATGCTACCAAGCATTTTTTAGCCTTCTTCAGCAACCACCATGCAAAATACACAAAACTTTATACTCTAGCAGTGAGCAGTAACAGCTCTGGCTTTTTCATCAACAGGAATGGTGCAGCTACTTCTGCAAGGTGTCAGGGGCCTCATGCAAGCTGCTTGGGTCTGCTTAGGTCCTCTGGTTCCCAGTTATGTCAGTGCTTGCTAAAGGGATGTTCAAGATCAGGAAGATCTGTGCCTCCCTCTAAAGAGTACCTCTTGGGCTGGACTCTAGAATAAGCTTTCCATACTGTTACAGACTGACCACCTATGATCCTGTGATGTGTATACCATTCTGACTTTGTACATTTTAAGCACCATTCCCATGCAACATTATTCCCCCTTTAAACAAGCCTGGAATGATTGCTGATACTAAAGCAAATTACGATGCTTGGGGGGTTTATTCTCTTCAGTAATTCTGTTACCTTAAGAAGACAGAAATTGAGGAATAAATTGCATTAAGATATAGAAGTTCCCAGGTAACACTGACAGTATCAGAGGATATCAGTTTAAATCAGAAGAGACATTGTTTCCTACGGCTTTTTAAAATGAAGGAGTAAACCTTCCTAGTCTAGCATTTCTACTGTAAGAGTCAGAAAGCCAGCCACAAAGGAAAAGAGGAACAGCTGAGACCTTTGATAGATCTAGAAATAGTGGGACGGTAGGACATGGAGGGAGACTCCAGAAGCAAAGCTATAATTAGGTGAGCCATAAGATTCCACACCTCCCAAATAAAGTTCTCTCTGTTATTCGCAATCAGAGATATAATCTTCCTGAGGGAATAATAATTTTAAAGCATTGAGTGAAACTCTACAGGTTATTTTAAAATAAGACATTCCTTTCTGTGTCCATCAAGCAACCTACTAAGCATTTAATTGCTGCCTAAGAGCTGAATTGGAGCACATATATCCTACTGTAAAAGCCATTCAGTCCAAACATGCTAGAAAGTACCCAATTGCTTTGGTCTTGTGGTTTACTTTGTAACCACAAATCCTCAAGAAAAATACAGCCCTGTATTACACAATAGGATATATTCATGTCTGAGCTAGGACTTCCTTCCGTTTCCGTCCCAGTCAATTAAATTCCCTGATGGCTCTGAGGACATAATGCAACACACAAAACCAGCCAAGCAAACATACGAATGATGGATGTCTCGATAGAAACAATGTCTATCTCAGTGAATTTTTGTGGTGCAGCTGGCAGTATTCTGCAAATTGTTCACTCAAACATGTCAACCCAAAGACAGATTAAGATCTTAACCAGAAAGTTATGTGTCCAAAAATGTGGGATTTTGACTACCCTGAATAAAGCTTGTGTGTATCAAGCTTATTACTATCCATAGCAATGTTAAATACAGGGGATGACAGGCCTGTTTAATCCCTTAGCAGTATGAAAACAAGAGCACTGGTGTCTTTGGTTCCACTTTAGGAAAGAATAGATAAAAAAGTAATCATCCAGTGAGGAAAGGATAACCTTTTATACATAAAGTCTGCTCTGGCAGACCCCAGGAGACAAATAACTTCAGAAATGCTTGATTCAACAACATCCCTTATACAGAACACTTCAGGCAGGAGTCTCAAACACTATGTTTCAAACATGCTGTGTTAATATAGTTAATAGCATACTTTATATGAAAACAAATATAAAAAATGTTAAGTAGCTGTTCTTGTGTCATGGGTTCAGCAGTAGCAGTCATTTTTCTCCTTCTTGGTAGCTGGTGCAGCGCTGTGTTTTTGATTTTGGGCCTGGGACCTGTGCAGATAACACCAGTGTTCTCAGTTACTGCTTGGTAATGTTTTGGTCTGACCAAGGACTTTCTGAGTCTCATGCTCTGCCAGGGAGGAGGGAAGCCCGGAGGAAGCAGAGACAGGACACCTGACCCAAACTGACCAAAGAGGTTATTCCATACCACAGCACGTCATGTCCAGGATGGGAAAACGGAGGGCAGAGACCCGGAAGCGTGGTGGTGCACTGAGGGGTTCGCTGCCTGGGGGGTGCACTGGCTGGGTCGGGCTTGGTGAGCAGTTGTATTCTCTTTCCTTGTATTTCTCTTGTATTGTTACTGGTGGTAGCAGCAGTGATTTGTGTTATACCTTAGTTACTAAACTGTTCTTATCTCAACCTGTGGAAGTTGCATTCTTTTGATTCGCCTCCCCATCCGCCCAGGACTGGGGGAAGAAAAAGCAGGGAGTAAGTGAGAGAACTGGCTTAAACCACGACATCTTGTTATAGTGAATATACCTCAATTTAATGCTGCTATTCAGTCAGATGAATGAGAATTTGCAGCATCTACAGTTTACTTTTTAAAATTTCTGAAAAATATAAAGTCACCATTTGAAATTCTTTGGTCTCATATTCTGGTAAGTTCATAAAAGGAAGTTCTAGGCAGTTAAGTTAATCTTTGCAAGACTAAAAGCTTAAAAGAAGGCTGAAAAGACCATTGAAGGTCAGAATTTACATATTGATCAAACTGTAAGTTTATACTCTTGCAAACATGTAATTAACTTTGCTGTTACTGAATTTTGGTTCACAACCAATTTTATTAGTCATAGTTTCACCAATAAATCCATGGGACTTAAGCACGAGTGACAGACACCTGTGATAGGGTACAGTGCATATGAAGGTGCTATGTTTTAAAATTGATATAAATAACCTGAAACATTTGTAATTTTGAAGAAAATGTCATTCATAAAAACACAACTTTTGGCAATAAAATCCAGCCATCTTCAGAGAATTATTGATCAGAAACTTATATGAAAGTTATGTTTCAAAGTTCCAAACCACTACCTTTCTCTATGCAATTTAATTTTATAAGCTAATAATATTAATTCAGTGATAAAAGAGCTAAAAATTTTTTTCAACTTTTGTTTTCTGACAACCAAATAGCTAGAAGCTGGTAAAAAAAGTATGTGGGAGGTTCAACCTCAAGCGTATTGGAGGGATGATTCCTGTCCAAAGAACTAGCAAGAACACATGGGTGAACAAATGTTGCTACATTTAAGAATTGCTCTAGAATAGCTGATGAGCAACATGGGATCTGTTCTAGTTATGCATCAGCAGCAGAAGTGGTCATTTATATTCCCGCTGAATGAGCAAATGCAAGATTTGCTCCTTGAGACGTGAAGAGAATACACAGGAACCAAACATCACTTCAAAGGACTATTCCTTTGCATCTGATCCCCAAAAATGCACCACAGCCAGGGATATTACAGTCATATAAATGAAGATTAAGGTCTCACATTCTTTAAATTAGTCATAACAGATAGTTACAATGATCGATCATAAGTCACTGATCTTAGACGTCCTTTCACCTTAGGACAAAGAAAGAGCAGAGGGCAAGGTTTTCTTTTTGGTGTCTCTTTGAACTAACAGACTTCTGCACTGTCAGGGTTTCTGTGTCATGTTCCTGCTGGTAGACACATAATGAATCTGCATCCTTCTTATCAGATAATATCCGTCCTTCTTACCTGGGTACCCTGGGAGCTGGGTACCCAGAAGAAGCAGTAGGTTCTCCCTTCTTAGAGATTAATGAAGCTGTTTAGATAAGGAGAGAGCTGTTTGGAGTTTGCTGCCGACTCACATGCAGGTGGGCTGGCACTGCTAAGAAATCCCACACAGCCTGCAGCCAAATATATAGGTGACTCTGACACCTTTTCCTCCTATATTGCCAAATAAGAGGACCTGGATACAAGGAAGACCTTCAGAAGTCTGCACATGTGCTCTCATGTCTAAAAGATGTGTAAAGCAAAGCTAGGTTCAGACCTGAATGCTTGAAATTACAATAACTTCTAACCAAGCATGCCCTTGCTTGACAAAATACTCAAAAAAATTGAGATTATATTAAGCATTTCAGGAATGACTATCACAAATTTCAGCAGGCTGCTGTGCCTTCAATACACATTACCCCCAGCCATCATCTCCATGTCAATACAGCCATCAGCAATGAAGGCTTCACTCTGAGAAGGGAATTCCTTCTCACTTGAAGACTTCACTTGTTTTAGCAGGACCCAGAAGTGCAATATCACAAAACACTGGAAAAAATGACAGGATCATTGGCAGTATAAGCAGAGTCTAGTGGAAAAATGTAGCTGTTTGAAATGTGTTTTATTTCTGTTGAAGACAGGTAAGTTTAACTGCAAGAGAGTATGTCTTTGGATAAATGTCTACTGAAACCAGAAGAAAAACATAAAAGTGTTATGGTCTATCATTAGACAGAGCTAACCAGAAATAGCAATATTGCTTAAGGTTCATCTGGCTGCATGCTCTCTAGATGGAGAGAGGCAGTGTGTTTAGTTAGACTTCAGTTCCAAGATATGAGATGTTTGCTTGTGGCTTCTGTGGTGGCAGCAGCAGTAGGCTTCTTGTTGTTTTAGCATTTGAACAAATTACTGTGTCCACAAGCAGCTGTCAATTAATCTCTGTTTTCCTTTTTTTTTTTTTTACTACAGAGAAAATGTGGTAATAGACTATATCAATCACCATGTTAATCAACCATCATATCTGAAATCACTGCATTTCATTACAGTCTTAGGCTAGAGCCTTTCAGTTAAACCTCCCCATATCTAAACACATGAAGCAAGCCAGCAAAATGAGAAGGTATGGTAGAGAGGGCTGTCAAGGATGCCTCTTTTCTCCAAGTCTGAGCTCCACCTCATCATCTTTCAGAAGTTACTTATTGTGATGGCTGTGAAAATTGACTGCTCCAGCTGTTATTCCAAACAACCTCCTGGTAAAAACTAGGTTGCTGCTGCAGCCTGTGTTTACTCTCCCAAAGTGATCTACCATCCTAGAGCTGTAACAAGCAGTTTTCTTAATGATGTGCTAGCTGTAAACATTTTCTTAGCTATAAATATATGGTGTTTAAAATTATTTAGTAGCTATTGTACATTTCATAACCCATGCTATAACTTAAGAGCACCAGGAAACTGAAATTCAGAGCACAGTGTAAGATGACCTTTTGTATGCAAACTAAATCAATTTTATACTCCTCAGAATTTGGCCCACTGAATACAAAAGAGTCCAAGCTGTCAAAAAGGGAAAGATATATATTTCAAATAAATAAATAAAGGAGGGAAGTGCATTTTGGCAATGCCTTGTAAATAGGTAGTTCAAGAAGTGCCTGTGAGGTTGTAGCACAGATCTCCCTCCCCTCTAGCAGTCCCCAGCCAGTACTTGCTGCCTGGCACATGAAGTGATAGCACTTTCCTGGTGAAGAACAGGACCCAGTCTAAAAGCCTCTGCTGAACCTCTCCAGAAAGGGAGGGGAGGCATTGGAGTTGGCTGGTGACAGGCTGGCAGCAGAGAAGGAGCTGGAGCTAGTCCAGCAGAAAACTTGTTTTCTCAAGCAAGACATAGGTGTGGTAAATTAAGGAATGACTGCTATAATTCCCTACTCCATGTTACACTTATAGTCACCTCATTGGTTCACACTAAGCCAGAAGAACCAGCTTATATAGTGGAAATGCTGAGAAATGGCTCAGTGAGCATCTGATGCTGCAGCACTCTTTCTGATGGCACAGCTCAGCTCCTTCAGTTGAACCTCTGGCTGCTTGGGGAAAGCAGCTTTACATCTTGCCACCCTAGAAGCCATTTGTTTCTGAGGATGCTAAGAGAGAGCAGACCTTTCACTTGCATGTGGAGTGTGTGTAACACTGGTAAAAAAGCCCTGGAAGGAACTTACCCTATGTTTATGCCTCCAGCACAAAAGCCAGATCCACAGGGTTGTGCTGTGTCTTTTAAGCTTCCTTTTATCTCTCTCTTTCTAGTAGAAACAACAATAGATGGCAGGAGCCAAGGGGATGGTTTCATTTAGTTTCATTTAGTTCTATGAAGCTGGAAGAGCTGGGATTTTTATCACTTCATTTTTACAAAATTCAGGATTAAATTCTATGTTTGGTAACAATCGGGTGACTTCAGAGGAGTCAGCAGGCATATCACAGGGCTAAATCTGGTTCTTAACCATTAAAATATTATGTAAAGGAACATGAATAGAAACAAAGGCAAGAGAGTCTTCACTTCCATATCAATGTTCCAGATACTTTGCATTCATACAGAGCAGAGTTCATGAACCCTCTCTAACCATGTTAACAATCCTCTGGGTTTCTAAAGGAGCAGCAGGGGTTGGAATGAGAAATCTCCCCATATACATCAATAACATCAGTCTTGACACACTGATGGGATTTCCAGGGGGTTCTTTGCCTGCTAAATCCTCTGCACCACTCAGCAATGGTAGCTCAGTATGCCTTGCAGGGAGACAAAAATGTCTGAAGTTTGTAGTTGAAAACAAAGTGTGCATCTGTGACATGTGATTTCTTGTGCAAAAACAAGTCAGAGCGCAGACATTCCTCAGTGACTGATGTCAGTTCAGGTGTCTTCAATGGGTATTTTTACAGAAATTAAGCACAGCAATGTTTTGCACCACACAGTTCGTATTTCCCAAGATATATGCAAATAAAGTTAAGCATGGCTCCATTTGAAAATCAGAGAAGTACGGCTATTTCTCATATATAAAGATGAACTGTGTGTCTGGTGGTAGCTAGCATGTTGTTATTTTTGAGGAAGTAGAAAAATCAAAGTGGCAGAACTGTGCCAGACCAAGGATCCGCACAGCTCAGCCCAGTTTCGCTCAGTGTCTGACACCTAATGATTACAAAACAGACATACTTTTATTCAGTAAATCCTTTCCAGATGCAGAAATCCACAGTATAGGGACACCCGATGTACCTACGTCTTTTTTATGGAACTGTCCCTGATGGCCTTTAGCCATGATTCTTTTTCTAATTGTTTTTTGAATGCATTTATACTTTTTGAGTCAGGAGATTGCATTCCGGATCAGATAGTCAGCTGCAGCTGATGGCATGCTTCTATCAAACCACCGTCCATACCTTAGAAAATTCAATAGTAATGTAACAACATCTTCAGCTGCATTAACTTTTTAAGTGATTCATCTTTCAATGTAAGCAAATTTTTTCATAATGAAAAAATAACCATGTACTGAAATCAGGCATTTTAATAGAGTGTTCCACAGTGATTCAACAAATTTTTTAAAAATTAATCTTCATCTTGAAAATAACTTTGAAGCTTTCTAATTCTGAATTTAAAAAAAAAAAAAAGTAGATTTTGTTGATTTATATATTGCAAATCTTACCAGAATAAAAGAAAATGTTTCAAAGTAGCAGTAGTATTCTATGTTCTATATGCCTTGAAGCTACATATATGGAGTTCCTAATGTATAACCAAAATCTAAAAGATGATGACAACAAACTAATACAATCTGCTCTGAGCACATCCAATAAAGTTTTCTTTGTGATAGTTTCACAAAACTGGAAGTGAAATAAAACTTTACTGTACTTGTGATTAGGCACAAAATAAAACCCAATGAAGGTAGTGCTGTTGTAGCTGATGTTTTCCTGTCTTCATCCCAGACACATGAAGTTCCATGCTGGACCACCTATACAAGAAAGACATTGACAAGCTGGAGCAAGCTCTGCAGAGGACCACTGAGGTCAGGGCTGGAACAGTTTCCCAGTGAGAACTGGGCCTCTTGAGCATGGGGAAGAAGTGGCTTTGGGTGAACATAAGGGCAGCCCTTCAGCCCCTGAGTACCAACAGGGTAGTTGAGAAAATAGAGGCAGGACCTTCACAGAGGTGCATGGCAGCAGGACATGGAGCGATGGTTATGAGCTGGAACATGAGGTTCAGAATGGATATCAGAAAAAAACCTTTCATGATGGGGACAGTTGAATACTGGAAGTCTCTGCCCAGGGAGATTTTGCTGTCACTATTCTGGGAGGTTTTCGAGACCCAGCTGGATAAAGCCTTCAGCCATCTAAGAACTCTCATAGCTGACCTTGCTGTGAGCAGGAGGTTGAACTGGAGCCTGCCTGTGATCCCTGTCAGCCTCAGCTGTCCCATGATTCTGTGATTCTACATGTGTCTGTGGTACCAACAGGATTTTACACAGTGTAGATGCTCCATCAGCTTGCTCTACTAAGCACAGGCTGCCTCCCATACATACATGGCAGCACCATAGAGAGCAGTGGGCTGAGCTGTGAGGAGAATTTCCCTTGCTGTCTTCCAGACCTTCGGTAGAAGTCCCAAGAGGGTGGGGTGCAGTGGTTGTACCCACATGTCCAAGGTCTGCTGGCCCTTTTGGGGTGTACTGTTGCATCAGGCACACACACGCAGGCAGAAGGTGAATTGCCCACCAGCACCTTCTCCTGCCTCACATCCTTCCCCTGAAGAACCTGGCCTGTATGTGTTAGAACCACACTGGAGGAAGCTGTGATGTGGTTAGAGAGGAGAAATGGAGGCAGCTGGGGCACAGCTATAGCCAGGAGCACAGTGGTGTGATGGTGCAGACATGGCTTGGCCTGCTGATGAGGGCAAGCCGCCAAAGGGGGACTGAAGCAGTCTAGCAAATGAGCAGCTCTGCCTTTTCCTCCCAGGCTTTTCCAAGCTCTGGAGCTGCTTCTGCGAGAAGCGCCTTATTTACTCAATTCCTGCAGTCATAGGGACAGCTGACAACATTGGGGTGGTCCTAGATAGCCCTAAGAGTTCACCTGCTTCAAAGTCTTTGCAAGATCACAGCTTAAGCAGTAGTCTCTTCTGTCACCTTCATTTTAATCATCCTCATTTCTCCAAGCATGCCAGCTTTGGGGTGGAAATGTACCTCTGCAGTCTCCTTCTCAGTTTGCTGTGCAACGATCTGAGCTACTTGCCAGAGATCAAATGCTTCTTTAAGCAAACAGAAACAAACCTTAAGTAGAAAGTGAGTAAGTCCTCAGGCTCTAGGTGACTAGGGTGGATTGATTGTACATATGGGAAATGTCGTGATAACAAAACAAGTGTTACATTGTAATTGTGCTAAGTGTCCTAACAAACAAGGTTCACCATGGCACAATTCGTCCAAAGCCCTCAGGGAACTTACAAAATTTATTTATAAGTGAGATAGAAAAAATATTCTCCTTAAGCGAAGGCAGTGTGGAAAAATGGAAGCTAGCCATATACATCCTTCTTGTGATGGCAAGCAGGTCTGCTTAAACAGAGGGTGATCCTCCTGGGCACTTCTGTAGGAAGGAATGGCCTCTATTCCCTACCAGGTCTCCTGCCCACACAGCCTGAATGGAAACTGGATTCTCTTAACCTTAGACAACAGGGGAGGAGAGCAAGAACTGGAAAAAAATTCTAAACCCAACTTCATCCTGGTGAGTTTGGGCTGATTTTGTTTTGTGTAGATTTGGGGTAACTCAGTAATGGGGTGTATGAAAGACATGATGAAGGGAAATGTTATGGAGGAAGCAACTTTGCAAGTAGATATGGGATAAAATATTTACAAGTAAAATACATGAAAGGTAAAATAAGGAATAAAGAAATTTGCCAACTCTGGGGCAAAGGTCAGTGACATAGATTAATGCATTCATGTTTCTATGTTTTCTCACTGTTAAAACCAAAAATGTACTCAGCAGCATATAATCATAAATCCTGACTGGATCAGACAAGTGTTTTTCATTGTTCAATCACCCTTCCACCAAAGAGAGTGCTGACAGCTTTTGTAACAGGTGGCACTTGCTCTATTATGTGCTAGTAAATAGTGAAATGGTATGAGCTGTCATCCTATTCCCAAGTATCATGCCTTAAATGTGAAAGGGTTTTCAGCATCTGACTCAAACTGGCAGTGCGATCTTCCCTCTTGTATCATAAACCTGTCTACAAAAAAAAGTTTTTGGACTAAGTTTAAATAGGTAGATTTTTTTAGATGATTTGTGGGCCTGTGTGTCCAAGATAAAATTCTAGCTCCACCAAAATCAATTATAAAATTCATACCAACTGTAACAAAGCCAAGTTTTACTGGACTTTCATAGAGCCAGGAATTTTTAAATGTCAGAAATAATGTATTCGGGAAACACTAGCACCTTTGCCTAGCTGAAAGTGGGAGCTCCAGTCACCAAAGTTTGGCCTTGTTCTTCCAGCTTAGCAGCTTTCTGGACATACTTTGCTGCTTCCTACACATCACATAGCAGTGTTGAAACTGGCAGGGAGCAAGATATTTCTTTCCCTCCTGAAAGCTTCCTATGCCACTCCTGCTGGTGAACCTAGGGTGAGAGCTGGGATCTCAAAAAACACATCCCTGATAATAGATTCACTCAGCAGTGCTCAGGTTGTTGGATGCTCAGAAGCAGGCTGCTGGAGGCTAGTCTAGTGTTAGATCTGTTCCTAGGTATGGGTTTGGATTTGCTCTCCCAGGGTAATGAGCCCTTACTCTGTCATGCAAGAAATGCTGATGTTACTGACAGTGTCTCTGGGTAAAATACCATCTGAATTAGAGTCGTTAAACCCAGACATATCTCTCTGGGGTCAAGGAGGCAAGGAATTGCAATTCACACTCATGGGTGAGCGAGCACATAAATTATAGCTATTTAACTAATTCCTTACCTTACAAAGATTAATTGGACAAGGCTTTCCCAGAAACCAAAGACATTTTGGACATGTTTGTATGTGGGAACACTTTCACAGTCCTCACTCAAAATGCTATCACAAGATCATTTCTCATTACCTAAACTTTCTGAATTATTTCAAACTGTTTAATGGAGCCAGTATATCCAACGCTTCTCTCTATAGCAAGGATAGTACAATTCCCTGTGGTTCCATTAGAGATGCAGCAGGCCTCCAACAGCACAGGCAACAGCCTTGTGGACTGAAATCGGAACAGTTAAGGAGCACACAAATGAACTCTGGTCTGACCTCTAGTAAGTGAAACTGGGTGTTTCCCATGCAGTCCTGGAGACAAACTGTGAGACATTAAGCCAGCTCTCTTCCCTAAAACATTTGTATTTCCCCAAACCTTGTGAGTTTCCATAAAAACAGGACCGGTCCCAGATGACAGGAGTCAGGGGCTTGTATTTTGTCTTCACAGGAACAGAGCATGAGGAGTTACTCACTCTAGAAGGTGATGTACAGTAACGGGTATGAGCCAAGCACTATTTAGCCGCAGAAAGGAAGTATGAAGTCATAAGCTGTGCACTTAAAAGAATAAAAGAAAGCTATAAGAATCAAAGACTTTATCTGTGACCAGAGGACGCTTGCCAGAACCAGACATAGGTCTGTTGCCTGATGCTTTCTTTCCTCAGGCTCACAAACCCCAGCGGTGTCTTGGGGATGGGGTGAAGCTGCAATGTTTTAAAAAATTACTCTGGAATTTTAGTAATGTGAAGGGTTGCAAACGCCTGCAGTTCTGGTCATGTGAGCATCCACATTCAGCTGTCCTGGATTTTAATGAGGTGGTGAAGAAAATCAGCTATGTAATTCATGTGGCTGCTCTTTTGGCCTATAACAGGGTTTAGCAAGGTTAACATTATGTTCACGTTCAGGTTTTAGTGTTTGGCTTCCTGGAAAGAAAAGATAAGCAAAAAAATCCTATGTTACAAAAGGGATCAGAAGGACACTTGGAAATGAAAGGAGTGGTTTGGAAATGTGGAGCGCATAGAGTGCAGTGGAAGGTTAGCCAGGAGATACAAGGGACAGCGTGTTAAGAGTTTCATATCCTTAGACTTTATTACAGATCTCAGACTCACAGAAAGCACTGATTGTCCTGTTTCATCCCCAGCTAGGAAGAGATGAAAGCTGACTTGACTTTTTAAAACCTTTTTACTTTCAACAGCAAATCAGGTCAATCATACTTCTTAGAACAAATGGGGCTTCTTTATTAGAGAATATAGTTAACTTTTGGTCCCAGTCCAGCTCTGACAGGACCTCAGTCCCTGTGAAAGGGCTGCCTGTGTGTTGATGCCTCTCTCAGAGAAGCACTGCATCAGCCCAGGGGTAGGCCACTGCTACAGAGGTACTGCTTACAGCCCAAAGACAGTAGATCCCTCCCAGGAAGCAAACTGAATTCCTCCATGTGCCCCTGCTCCAGTTTCTGGTCATAAATACTGAGCAGCATTCTGAGAATGGACTGGTGTGTTGTATCCTGAACTTAGATTTAGTGCTCCTTCAGCATGCTTAGAAGTGGGAAGAAAGCAATTCCATATGTGAATCCTACTCTGAATATCAGCTTCCTTTATAGCTACGGTCATGTTACATGGCTTTTCCAACCTGGTTTTCTTCCTCCCCCACTGTTGGATCTGGTACAGTGCTCCTTTGCCGCTTGCAGAGGAGGACTTGGAGTTTAAAAGGAAGTACACTGTGAGATTAATCACTATACAAGCACTCATCTTCTGCATACAGCCCTTTCTCTAGTCAGTTATCTCTTCTCAGTGGTTTCAGCTGGAGAATGGTCTTAACCCCAGCTCTGCCACTGCTTGCTATGGAATCATCACCTTACTAGGCTTATCTTTATCCTTCTTCTGATAGCAGTCTGAACAGTTCAATCACAACATGTGACACTCTGGCAGACATGCTAGTGACACTCCCTCTATAGCAAGACTATTAGAGGGCTCTGGTCAGACTTTCAAGGTCAGGCAGGGATATTTATTGAATGCTCCTCAGAAACTGTATTTCCAGCAGCTGCCCAGCCCCTCAGGAACTGGGGGTGTCGGAGCTGGAGAGAGAGACAAGGCATGTTGGACCAGGGCTGTTGTGCAGTCCTTCTCCCATAAGCACAAAGGGCAGTTTGCCTGTGAAGATATTTGAACAGCATTTTTCCCCTGTGCCAGATTGCAAGCTGTATATCATCCTGTCAAGCTTAGCAATCAGCTTGATTGTTGCAGACTTGACAAACAGGCTTATTTTTAGAACTGCTAGATATTACGCATTGCACTAGATCTCTCTTTCATGTTAAAGACTTTAATCTTCTGCTGGAGTTTCTTATTGGACATCTGCCCAGAATATAAAGACTGATCTTTCTCTTTTTTAGCCCTCTTTGATAAAGTGTCAGAGCCTCACTGAAAGGTGTAGATGACAGTCAAAGGATCTCAGCTGAAGTCATGCCTCTCCCACCTCTCATCCAAATTATAAGTAGGGGTTATTGGCAGTATGTTGAAATAACTTTACCTTGGGATAATAGCCTTTTGCTTATCTCCCATCTATCTGTCACACTGTCTAACTTCTGTATTAACAGAGTCTACCTTTGGGCAGCTCACACAGCACAGTAGCTGTCATTCTGTCCTCACTCCTGGGTATTTAATGTAAACTGAACTAAAGTATGTTAAAGATGTACCAGGAAAGACAGTCATTTTTCCACCTCTTTCTCCAGCAAAGTGAGAGGTGGCCTAAAAAAACGGCCCTGCAGCACTCCAGATGTGAAGTAGCACAGTTCGTATCATTACAGAAGAAACATTTTCTGCCTCAGGGGTCTATTAGTAATTTTGACAGCAGAAACACTCTAATCCCATGTGGAAGAGAACAAGGCTAAAATAAGCTGGGACCTAGTGCGTTCCCAAATTTAAGCCCCCAAAGAGATACTCTGGCCCTGCCGTCAGACCAGAGATTGCTGTAGACTATATTCCATGACTCAATATTGCCTGACTCTGATGGCTGTGAAAAAAAATAAGAGTTGAAAAGATGGGAAAGTTCACTTTAAAAGCTCATTTCTTTCATCCCAAATGTAGGGCTAGGTGACAAATGGCCCACGAAGACAACGTACTCTGAGAAGCCGAGGTCATGGGAGACATGTGAGCATGTCCTGACCAGCACTCTTCCCCCTCACTGCAGGAGGTGCTATCAAAACACAAGAAGAGAGGGCAGAAAGGAGCTGACATAACAACAAAACCTGACTGGCACACCAAGATTAGCTTTCTGAGAAGTAGAGTTCCCAACAGCTCAGCGTCCTCCTCCCCAGGCTCACCTCTCCTTTGCACTGTGCCACAAGCTCAATCTAAAAAATGTGGTTCATATAAGAATAAGCAAAAATTATTATCATTAGCTTCATAAATTACTCTTACCCCGTATTTTCCCTTATTATTTCTACTGTCATTTTTTTCTAAACATCATTTACTTGCTACTCTCTTTTTTGTTCCATCTCCTTTTTTGATGGGGGGGCGATGTAGACTTTTGATCCCTCTTTACTGATTTGAATTTTTAAAGGAGGATATGTGCAAGAAGTCTGTGGCATTTGAGTGAAAATGTAAACCTGTCATGTTCAAGGGAGCCTAAAAATCAAGGCAAAAACTGTCAAAACATGGCATAGCTTTTCCACAGGATATAGTGCGTCCAGACGTGGAAGTCTCCTTAAGGAGGAATCATTATGCCTTTACAAGGTGTGTGATCTTCAGAGCTGCAAAGCTAAAACCTGCTAAGACTTTGTGCATTTAATCATATTCAAACCTCACCACAACCATATCTGACCCTTCTAACTTGCTGTCCAGCTGGTAACATAAGCTGATAAGGACATGTTCGGCAGCCAAGCTCCATACAGAACAAGTATCAGTGGATTGTCTCTTGAACAATTGTGAAAAAAGGTAGGAGAGATGCAAACAGGAGCTGGCCTGAGGCAGTTCAGGTTGTTAGCAGAGAGAGTGGAGCAGCCCTGAAACAGATGTAACCAACACCCTCCATCTGTAATCACTGTACAGTTCTCATGACACAAGAGTCTGGGCAATATGAGGATCTCAGCTGCTGTCAGTGTCCAGTGAATGAGAAAACAGACAATGTGGCAAACCTCCAAGCATATCTCAGCTTGATGGTTCAGCAAGTTAGTGTTATACTGGAGAGACACTTGCTTTCCAGCTACCGATTTCAGTTCCACCTTTTTTTTTCTAGTGACAGATGGGGATTAGTGTAGCTAACCAATATGCTTAATCTCTGGAGAGCAGGAAACATTTTATGCCACTCAACAGGAGGCTTTACGGATGCTAGAGGTCAAATTCACAATGATATCTGAAAACCTAAATCCTATGGGAGCATTTGACTTCCCTCTGGCCTTGGTGGGAATTTAGCCACTGGAGAGTTAAACCTTAAATACCTTTGGGAAACTGAGCCTAGGCAGTTGACATTTAAACAATTTCTTTGGGAGTTACTTCTTGAACTGTTCCCAAGTTTTGAGAATCCCTACTTCACTTATAAGCCTGGGAGGAGAGAAGTATCACACAGATTATAACAGCATCTACAGAGTCAATAATCCTGCAAGTAGCAAGACAGCTACCTGCTGTAGAAATAGTACTGGCAAGCTTGTACTTTTAAGCATAACACTGGCCTTTCCTCTTTAAATGCATAGCTGGGAAGCTGTCTAGTGAGTAATATAGCTGCAGCCACAGACCCTGAGAGTCTAATACCCCATTCATTTTGTTTAGCTGGAATGATATTGGAGAAACTGAATTTTATCAGACCTGTCAATAATTCCACAACACTGGCATTTTTCCACACGTATTATTACAGTGTGTCTCTCAGATACCACAGGCAGTACTTTAAAAATATTTGCCATGTCATCTCACCTGCAGGAAAAAGATTAGCACTGGATTTCACTTTGAAATTAGAATGTCCAGTATGTGTCAAAATGTGTCGCATTTTGTATTAATTCCTTCCCACAAGTATTTCAATGACCAAGGTTTAAATTAAAATTTAAGAGTGAAACAACTTAGAATAAGGTATCGCCAGTACCTGCAAGGACACGGTCCCTTTAAGGCCTTGTAGTCAGCCCCAATTAACATTCCAGTTTTATTGCATGGACCTAGTCTGAAAGAGAGTCAGTAGCCACTGGGTGTAGCATAAATTGTTAGCCTTCAGCAAAATGAACAGCTGAAATGCACACAGTACCTGACCATGCTTGTTAGGCTATTTGCTCCTTTAATCACCCGCTTCACTCGTGAATGCCTGCCATTAAATTATCTGCAAAACCTTCATTGTGTCACTAGACAATAAAACGTGACAAGACAGGTATTACTGTGGTAAGGTCATCTGATATCTAGAAGTGTCTCATTATTCCCTTCAGTGATTAGCTACAATTACTGCTTTAACCTAAGTATTTAAGGCCAGAACTAAGTATTTCATATATTCATTATAGGATACCTTATGAGCTGGAGAAGTGTTTGTGGAGGAAGGACCAGAGCTTCCCAGCTGACTGTCCCCAGAGCAGCAGCAGCCACAGAGAGGGTGCTCCCAAAACTCTTTCAACACCCAGTTTGCTCCTAAGACACACCACTTGCTAGCCTAAGGGTAAGCAGCCTGTATCTTGCCTCTGCTGTTTGCAAGTGATATCAGATCTTTTAGGAAGGATCCATGCGCAAGATCAACCTTGAGTCATCTTATTGCCCTAAATCACTCCAGGCAGGGCTGTGGAACAGTTAAAGGCCAGAGATTAACCTGAAACACTCAAAACATCTCCCACAGGAGGTGCCAGAGACACCACAAGAAAAGCTGCACTTGCGAATGCAAGCTATGCTGGCCTCAAGGAAGTAATGTTACCCCTCTCCAGTCATGCCTGGCCCCAGAGTTACTACAGTAACTTTGCAGTAATTCAGCTGAAAATTTGTAATTAGATTTAGGATCAGGCCATCTGGTTTGTTAAACCAATGCAGTCCTATTCTAACAAAGCCCCTTCAACCAATTTAGGACGAGAACAGGTTTTTACTCCTGATGCCTGAAAACAGCAAGTTAAGAGAGTTAGAACCAATAAAGGATTACACAATCCCACGTTCCCCGAGTTTGGGTAAATTTAGTTAACCCCCTGAACTCAAATTCTTTGTTTCTTCCAGGCCACACCATTTATGGTGAGCACCTCAAAAAGAGAGAGTCCTACAGGCAGACAGAGATGAAGGAGATAGGGCCGTCATTGGTGCAGTAGGAATGCTGATTTTCAAGAAGTCAGGACAGACCCTGAGTTTAACATTTCCCAATAAATCTAAATTACATCCAGGATCAAACTGAGTTTGTTTCTCTTCCTTTCACCCTGCCCAACCTAAGTCAAACGCTGTTGAAGGGGAGAATTTGTCCTGATCTGTGAGTTCAAAGGCAAGACACACATCTCACAGCGGTGCTGCAGGAGGTGGAAATAATACCTGCATAAAAGGAGTAAACAAGAACAGCCAGCCTTTCTCTGGGGGAAAGGCAGTTTCATAGGCACTTTGCCAATTGAAACCTCTCTCCCACTGTGGCTCAGAGTGGCCCCACTATTCACTCTGCCTTTCAGAGTGCATTCAGAGTGACAAACTAATAACCACAGCTGGCACTGCCGCTGGCGAAGTCAGCAGTAACCTCAAGCAGATGACTGGTTGGAACGGCAAAATAGCTTTTGTGTTACCTACCAGCAGAGCCCTGGAAAGTCAAGTAAGGGGATGTGGCAGATGTCCCACCCCAGTGGCATAAGAGTAGCAGGCCTGGCTCTCCAGGACATGCCTCCATTCCAGCCCTTCTTTCGTCCTTCCCTGTGTAGCAGTAGAATGAGCCCAGTCCTCCTACCTTGGGGCTGCAAAAGTCAACCCTGCCAACACTGCTGAGAAGCTTTGAACTGGCCCTGCAGACCACGCATCTCATTGCAAGAGAATGAATTGCCAATTTTGTTTCTTGTGCTACAATGAAACTTATTTAAATAAAATCCTGATTAAGACAGGAAGCCGTGGCCTTGATTCACAGCAGGGAAAGCTGAAAACTGCTTGCTACATGCCGTTAAATTACCGATTTCTACCATTTTATTTTTAAAGCAGAATGCTGTTTCTTTGAACAGGGAACAACGCGGCATGCACATCGTTTTGGATAATGTGTATGCAAGGTCACTTTGTTCATTTGATGTTATTGAGCCCAAAGTAAGAAACACGAGGGATATTTTCCTCTCTAGTAGAGGAATGTCTTTTAATGTGTGGAAGTCAATGACCCTATGGCAGAAAAGATCTGTTCTGATGTAGAAGTGGTAAAGCAAGGTGGCCCACCCCACCATAAGGATAATGCAGCTTTCACCAGACATTGTCTTATGCCAGGGTAAAACAAACTTTGTAGCTCTCTCTTCTGTTCTTCCCATTAAAATCATAATTGCTACAGGGCACAGTTAGTATTTGCAGATCATTGGTTTCTGTCTCGGTTACAGAGAACCTGTTACGCATACCAGGCACAGCTGGCCACAGTTCAATTAGACAAACATTAAGATACCGTATAACAATGCACCACAAAAATAATGCTGGCTGTGAATAATTTGGCTGATTTTGGCTATATTTCCTTCTAAATGTTATTCAGCTAATCACTTGTCAATTTTTCCATTGCCTGGCTATGACTGTTCTTATGTTAGCCCATGCAGCTTTGCCACAGCAAATCATATCAGGTCATTTCCATTTCCTGTTGGGATAAGCATGTGAGCAATTCTGAACAAATACTCAAGTGTACTTCGTATGAATAGTTGTGTCTAGAGACAGAAACTGGAGAACTTCCATGGAAAATGGCTATAAACAGAGCCTGATCATGATAAAGAAAATGCAGTTACTGTAATTCATATTTGTTTGTCCTTTAAGATATTTTCCTAGATCTTCCTGAAAGAAATGTTTTGTCTCCCATCATCTAGCCTAGCTATGAATTTGGGGCACTATATCAGTTTACAGCACCTGAGAATCTTGTCCTTTTGGTACTGTCTGTACTCAACTATGGCAGAAAGTCACAGAAAATATATCCAATACTTAACTGCTTTGTTTGCCTTTATATCACAAGAATGTGTCATATATATTAACCACCATAACTGTTGTGCTTGTTTTCAGTACCCAGATAGAATTAATGGCACTGATTTTTAGGTATCTACGTTTTAGATGAGGGTGCACTGCACAACACAAATGAGTTTGCATCATTGTAAGAATAAGAGCTCAGCCATTTTAGAGCACCCCTTTGAAACTGAGCCCTGGCCTTCTCTAATGACAGAAGCTTATATCTGTAGCTGTATTCTGTAATAACAATTTTCAGTGGAAACAACTTCCTTTAGCAATACCCTGTCTTAAGGGATCCAGCTATGTTAGCAACATTCCCTTTCTCTGCAGGGCTATGAGGGGGCACTGATAGCCCACTGTCACTGTTCTGCTGCAATTCCACTTTAGGTTGTGATGGAGAACAGTCAACCCTGGCAGCTGCCACCAGGATAAGCTTTCATGTTTCATTCAGGCTAGGTCTTTCAGCAGTTATACCCCGGATTGCCTGAACAGCACAGATAACATGCTGGAGAAATCTAAGGCAAGTAAATTAAGAAGTGCTGTGCTGAAACCATTACTGCTAATCAAGGGGGGGTTTACTGGATTTTGGGGAGTATCTGCATGTCCCTTCTCTGCTGTGTGGCACTGTTACCTTACACGCACCCTCCTTCCTTCCTTATTTCCAAGTAATTTTACATGGCTGTAAGTGCAAAATGCCATTTATTCCACACCACGAGTGCTCAGGTAGCATGCGGCTATGCATTCATGACTACTTAGGAAACCCTCTCTTCCTCACCAAACTGTCCCTCCTCTTGTGCAAAATAAACAGACAAATGGAGGGATGAGAACAAAAAGTTGATTTAGGAAAACAGAAAGGGTGAGGTGAAGAAGACAGGTGCTTTGGAATATTAGCCCGGAGGACAATAGGGCATTGCAAAGACTATAGGTCCTCCTAGGCACCCGGGTGCAGGCTGCTACTTAAGGAGAAAAATTGTTTTCATCTGACTGCTCTGCAGCTTTTTCTCTTCACCATAAACATCAGATTAATAGCAGCAGTAGATATGAGCGGATTATTTCAACTTCAGTTAATTAGTTTCTGTGGCAGGGTGTTTAGCCATGCTTGAGTTTGCTGTACCTGAACTTTCTGAATGGTTATCTGAGTCCCCTGGACAGGATGGAGGGTGCCTGGTTTCCAAAGCAGGCCACAAGCAAATTCATTCCACTCAATATGGGTACAGATTACTGAATTCTTTATTATAGCAGTCCTTCAGTGGGACCCTGAAGCTCTAAGTGACTCCTAGCTATGGACTCTGTTTATATATGTGACTACTGAGACCTCTATTACAATCATAAGCCATTGGAGAGATTATTCATGATACGTAATTAAGATGTTGGTTAACCATGACACCCAGAATGAGCATTAGAATAATGACACTTTGCTAAATCTGTAGCAGTATTCCAAGCCATCAAGATATCAGTTTGATTGGCAGAGCAGATAATCTCTTTAGTAATCCTCTGAATTCTAAACACAGAAACCCGTAACTCATCATCAAATAAGAGTATGCTGCAGTTATACTCTACAGTAATGGAGAACAGTTTCACTTGGCTGGGTTTATCCACTCACTGTTTGCATAAGGTTCTTAGAGCATCTGTTTCAAAATAAAGTTTATCTTTTACTTTACTAACGTCAAGCGTATTCATTAATATCAATGGCACGTTCTTGCAGAGGTTCTGTTTTGGTTTGTTTTTTTTACGAGGCACTAATGATGTAATAAAGATTAATTAGTGTAAGTTATAGTGTCTGAAGTGTATACCTTCAAGCTGTTAAATGTGTCAACAGAGATCCATTATGACAACAACGGGCATATTATTCTCAATAGGGATTGCTCTATTTGCCAGTATGAGGTGTGTGCATGTTAGTGAGACAAAACCAGTAAGAACAGCCCTGATCTGAGTGCAGCTGAAATAAAAGCCTAGCTAAACACAGCATGATAAGCCTTGATTTTGTAAACACAATTACTTTGCTTTCATTACATATTCCTGCTGGTATTTCATGTCATCAGCTATTTTACAGGCTTTTATTTGTCATCATACAGTATCAGGCCAAAAGAACACGCTTAGCACTTCAGAGCTTAAAAAAAAACAAAATCAACTTTGTGATTTATGAAGGATGAGTACTTGAATATTTAAATAGAATCTTTCTATCCATATCGAAGTCCAGGTCTGGATGGCCTATTGAATGAAAAATGTTAAAGTTCACCAAATTTCTGCAACAAATAGAACACAAGGGAGTGTTGTGGCTAACAGCACATCTATATGCTTGGACATCCCATAGTCCAGTTAAGCAGGCATCCGCTCACTACTGGATCAGAGAGGGGCGATTACCATTGCAAAGCCCAATCCATCTGCGTCTATGAATCCATATTGACAATTGAGATATATTCCCACCATCTCTTCACTCAACCATCTCTTTAAGTCGTTAGAAGATTTAAACTGATTTTAAGGCAATTTTCAACATATTTTAAAATCAACATTTAATTTAGTGGTGAAATATGTGCTGCAAACTTGCTGTTTAAATTTTACCAGGAAAAAATACCTTGCTTGGAACATTTTGAGTGCATAAGCCAGTTATTGAAATTCAGGGCTTGTCGTGGTTTTCAAAAAGGCCAGTAGTTGCATGGGGTGGGCAAGTCCTCAATATACTGAGATGGGTATGTCTGAAAGCATTTCCAAAGCCCCCATACCAGCCTTACCCCAATGTGGTATTCCACCCAGACGGAATAGTCAGCTCTTCTCCACTTCCCAGGTTGTCACACTGAAGGGTTTTCCTTTGTTTGTATTTCTCAAAGGAATATTTTTCCCATGCACACTTAGAAATCGTTTCTCAACACTCTGCCTTTCAAACATGAGGTGTTGCTTAGGAAGCTTCTGTGCATGGCATTCCTTCAGTTTTGTGGAACTGCAGGTAGGCTAGACCACTGGCCTTTACAGAAGAACATTCAGACATCAAAATTAGACATCATCTTCTCTGGGGTATTTTTGTTTGTTTGCTTGATTGATTTTAAGTTGTGGCCTGTAAGAAATTTCATTGTCTCACTGTTGTGTGGCTCAAAGTTGGAACAAAGAATTTTCCTCCAAACTTCAGCAGAAAAAAAAAAGTCCTTTTATGAGCTGAGATCAAATATCAAAACTCTCAGCTCTAGAGGAGCTTGGGAGAAATTTACAAGTATATGAAATTGAGGGGGAAAAACAAACATGCCAAGAGTAAATTCCATGACACCTGGAGAAATGCAATTCCTGCCTCTTTTCCTGCCATGGCCTCTGGTTAAATCAACTTCTTCAGAGCAATGAATAGGGCTCAAGGCTAGATCTTCCACTCACTTTATGCTGGTGTTTTGCTAGCCGTCTCATTCAGGTTCACCTTAATACAAGAGAAGGAAAGGAAGGAGAAAGACATGAGAAAAGGAAAGATCTCTTCTTCTTCCCCTAAATGCAGTGGAATGATGATGCTGATCCTACAACCCAGAAATACTCACTTCATCCACTTTGATGGACTCATAGTCCAAGGGGACTTCTCAAGAAACTTGATGGGTTCACAACACCCCATGTACACAGTCTCTGCCTGAAGTCTTTTCTCTTGCAGTTGTCCTGGTCTGGAGCTGGGGTCAGCTGGTACTGAAGCAACAGGATGACTGTTTGTAGGTTTGCTCTGATCCAGGAAATCCAGAGTAATTCCTATGCTTAGCTTTCTACATCTGGGACAGAATCACAAATGCATGCAATGTCAGAGCCTAAGCAAGGTTAGTAATACTGTGCAGTGCACCAAAAACTGTTTCCCAGTGCTGTCAGAGACTGAAATATTAATGGACTATGCCTCAAGAGAGCTATGAAAGCCCAAAACATTGTCTGTGTATCACTGACTCTGATCTGCTTGTTTGATTTAGATCTCAAGATTGAAGCTGGATCAGGGAGAAAACCTTTTCCACCAACCCTTCACTTTCTCAGAAACACATAGATTATTCTGCCCCGTATGCAATGAAATCATGATTTTCTGAAATAATATAAAGAATCAGGGCAACCCACTCCACAGGAGCACAGACAGCTACGCTGGGAGATTGGGTAGCTTTTGTAGATGAGTTAAAGATTCACCTGAACCTGGCCAGTTCTGGGCCTTCAGACGCAGCTCCTGCTGATCACCCCTGTAACACAGATCAGGAATGCTACCTAGGTGCTGGTGTCTGGTTTTGCTTTCTGTAAATGAAAACCAATGGCAATTACTACTGCACTGCTGATGAGCATCCATTTGTGGAAAGTGCTGAAAAAAGGCTTAAAGAGCCTTTGCTTTATAGATTTGAACTCAGAATTAACACTAAGCTATCATGAGGTTTCCTACCTTGGATTCCCAAGTCTGGAACTTAACATCATCTAAACTACAGCTCATGTTACTTTCTACACATTAATCATACCTCGAGTTCAAAATATGTTCATTTGCTTAATATGAAGCTATTAATGTGTTGTATGAACATGTATTTACTGAAGATCACATCTGTGCTTTGGCATATTTATAATCAGATGCACAGTTTATCAGAGAGTTACAGAAGAGATATCTCTGGCTGCAACCCACTTAAGGATTCCAGCCATGTGATTTACTTTATTTATTTATTTTTTAAACCAATCACTTCTCCTTTTTGGTACTATATCTTAAAATGCCTCAATTATGTGCATTTCACAGTGAATGAACCTTTTTCTAATAATGGCATTGCACCTGAAGTAATTAAATAGCTGTAGAGCTTATAATCACAACAGAAATTGAATTCTCAGTTAACATTTTCAAAGTCCTATTGATGCAGATTCCTACTGATTACAATTCCTATTGATTGAAAGTGATTTTAATCAGTTCAGTTGGTTTTTTTAGAGGTTTGACCACAAAATAAATACTCCTTTCCCATGTGACAATATTTGCATTACTAAGACTCATACAGGGATGAAGCTTAAAATGCGGTGTTGGTTTACTTAACTTAGCTGTCTCCCCTGGAAATAGAAGAACAACTCTTGTTTGAAGACACTGAGCACCATCATTTCAAATGCATGGGCATATCCATCTCCTATGGATAAATATCAGAAACTATTTTAAATGTCATTTCTGAGACTGCCGTACATCTCAATTAGTTCAAGCATCTACTTGCTTGGGTGCTTAAGCACTGAGCAAGAGTGGGAATCAGCTATCAAAAAATTAAAGCTAACCGTTTATCAGTGCAAAGCCTAAATGCCCAATTTCGCTACATAACAAGTTAGCTTTATAGAATTCTAGTAATTTGTTCATATTATACACCTGCAGTATTTTCCATTGCTTTTTTTTTCTGATATATATATAGAAACCTTATGGCAGAATTAACTAGTGGTGTGAAATAACTAACATGAGCCGTTCAGTTTACTTCAACCTTCGCAGGGGTTGCTGTTTATGATTTCTCAAACCTCATATTAGTGACAGCCACAGCCAGATCAGCTGTCTCTATCCATGATCCACCCCATAGTGATTATTAGTCTTTTGCCACAGATTTTAGTGGCCTAAATGAGAATTTCAGTGGGGAGAGCATGGTCTCTGAAGACATCACAGCGACATTGTGCAAACTGAACACCTGCCTGGGTGGGGACTGTGAAAAACCCAGTGACTGGCTCCATTTCAGAAGCATAAATTTCACCACAGAAGTGGAAATCCTGCCACCAGCAGCTTATTCAAGGATACATGGCAATGAGCTTCATTAAAATCATTACAGAACTAACACTGAAGTCTCCATCCAAACAGAAATCCAATTGCAAGACAGTCAAGTCTGTCCTATGGAGTATAAGACTGTAATACATGGTAACAGAACTGAGTCAACATTGTCCTAAACCACAACAGCTTCCTATTTTTCACATGATCCATAAGAGCATAGGCAAGCCAAAAATTCCATCACAGCAGGGAGTATTCACTTTCTCTTACTCTCATGCATAGTATGGACAGGCTTACAAAAAATGGCTACAGTAAGAGCCCTGAACGCCTGAACTTCAATAAAGGGCAATTGCCAAAATACTTTAAGTTCATCTTTAGATCTAATATTCTAAATGGTTTCTTTGCACACTAAAATCTCTTTGTTTAGGCACTATGTGCACAAGCCTTCCTAGAAGGATCTTGGTTAAGATAAGTTGATGTCCTGTCTTTTAGTCTTTTAGCACCTTGTCTGTCCTTTAGCACCCTAACTCTATATTGCTATTTACTATCAGCTCCAGAATCCTGCAATGTTGTGACTTCATCTTAGTGTCTAACCTCAGGTGGGGAATGCATTTTCCTCCCCTGGTATTGTAATGCTATTGCTGAGGACAAAATATATAACATCTGCAAGTGCTTTGATAAATTAGATCATTTAAAGACTTTTTTTATTAAAAAAAAATCAAGGAAATTAAAACCATTTGGGTAGTGTGCCAGAGAAATTATCGGAGAAACTGCAACACACAGAAAAGATTCAGGACCCCGAGTCTGGCCATTTTTTTAAATTTCACACAAGACACGATGACAAACAGATGGCACAGTTAGGAAAATCTAAAAGGCAAAATATAGCCCCCATGTCACTTTAATGATGCTTCTGCTTATCGCGGCCTATACTTTAGATCAACTTATAAAGTATTTTTCTAAATCATAAAACTCTCTCGAGCTCTATTTTCTGAAGACAAACTGATCAGTAAAGATGCATCAGTCAAGCAGAAGATTAATTCCTGTTGTACCAAGTTGTTGTTTTTGGCACAGAAGTCAATATTTATAAGACAGAAAGCAGCTGCAGCACGCAAGTTAGCATAGTGCATAAATCTTTGCAGCAGGTTATAGCAAGATGATGATACTATCCACAGGTAACACGGTGGAAGCACTGCCACAACAGAGCCTTCCTAATGGTGGTCATCCATTTACCAGTGTGAGCCACGCTAATGAGGTCACACTAATTCGCTTCATGTCATTTACCCTTTGGAAGCAATCAGCCCAAATATAAATCAGCAATACATTAGAAGAGTTCACCCAGCGCAGTAGCTCTGTAAAGAGTGAGCTGTTTGCATAGGACTCCGAGCCAGATCTGAGCCTGCCCGGAGCAATAGGATGTGCAGATACTGACAACAGAGCCTGGGAAGCAGATTAACCCCCTGTCCCCTTGAAAGCTGGCTGAGGTGAAGCGCTGCTCTCTGCTTTGCCTGTGGTGTGGTGCTTCATCCCACCTCTCTCATCACCCTGCCACATCAGCTGTGGGGGCAGCAGAAAAGGCAGGGGGTTAACTCTCAATTTTCCTTCTGCTGATTGAAGCTTTTGCCTCCCTTTTGCCTCCCACCCAGTGATGCCAGATGGCAGCTTTGGGGCAGCAGCAGGATAGGGGTGCAGCACTGCTAAAGAGGTGTGGCAGATGTGGTCCTGCCTCCCTTGCAGGGGGACAAGAGATTTGTCCTCTGACAGACATGCTCTCCCCCTTCCCCATCTTTCCACCTCTTTTGCCTATCACACCAGCAGCTTAACTGCTGGAGGCTGGGGAAGTGTTACTAACCACTCTATTTTGGGGTTTGAATTTTTTTTTTCAGGGGATGAGACATGATATGAAGCCCACTTAGGCCAATAGAACCATTCTCTTGCCTGCAAAGGGTTTCTTACTGATGCCAGAGCTCCTGAGTCCAGCCAAGGGGCTTGGGAGAGACTGTCCAGCACTGTGCTGAGTACTGCCTCTGGGGCAATGAGATACCAATCCTCCCTTTCCTCCACATCAGAGAACTGTGTGGACAGCAGCAGGGTCAGGGCACAGAGGTTGGTAAGTGACCAGCCAAGTGGCCCAGGCAAACTCCTTCTTGGCCCAGCCTTAGCTTCCATGTCTTCAGCCTGGCAATCATTCCTTTCCATGGCATACAATGAGCTTGCAGAGGAGAGGCTAGAGCTGATCTAATTCTTGATGCACAAGGTTAAACAGATTACTTGTATCTCCAGCAGCCTTATTCGCTGTGCTGAAATTGAGTATGTCAGATCCCTTGCCACAGTGTTATCCCTAAGACTAGATGTGAAGGAAGTGAAGCCTGGAAAGGTACTCAGGTATTTCTCTTCTTAAGAACCCTATCACATCAAATTGTGGTCTCCTGGCACTGTTCACATGAGTGCAGTTACTCACATACGAGGCCATATGCAGTTTCTAGCCCACGGCTTTCTCTCTAACCACTGCTGCACTTGTTCTGACATTTCCAGCCTCACTTGACCAAATTATATGTGGGTTTAGGCGAAGATGTTCAAAATTTAATGCAGATTGAGCCCACATGGGAAGCAGGAAATACAATAGAAATGTGCAAGTCCATTATATGAATTTATCAGTGTACATTCTGCATGCTTTATAAATTTCACTAGCATGATCATCTGTTTCATTCCTAGAAAAGAAAAAGCTAGCAAATATGAATTTCTGGAAATAGGCAGCAAAAAGAGATTGACTTGAAATAAACAAAATAGTTGAAATTAAATTTTCTTGGCAAGATTTGCTTGTGTTGTTCATCAAATAAATGTACATTATGTCTTGCACTGTTACTCAGCTGTGTTCCTATAATGTGTTTTCTGCATCCTGTCAGACATATGATCCTTTGTCCCATAATAGACCCAACTATCTCACAACCAGCTGAGCTCAGGGTCATCCCAGGGTCAGGCTGGTTAAAGATGGCTGTCAGTTCACTGCCTGACTCACAGATGCACTTTAAATCACCTTTATCTTACTTGTGCTGATGCTTTCCAGCCATCACTGTAGCAGGAGCCGTAGCATCTGTGTACAATGTAGGGAAATGTCTTGTAGCATCCCTGAAAATTTCTCTGTGAATATGCAATTTGCAATGTGCCCAATATAAAGCAAGTGCAGCTTGATGTATAAAGTGAAATGAGAACTATTTCAAATTCCTTTATGGAAGGTAGCTAAACAAAGTGATTCTCACCCACCTTCCAAATGAAGACAAAAATTCAGAGCTTGAAATGATCACCTTTCGGATCAGAAATATAATTATTATTTAGCCTGAAATTTCCAGCAAAAGGAGTATTTGCATAAGGACAGATAATCTGGGAAATGCATCACCTGATGTTTTTATTGTGATAAATACCTCCCTTCAGTTCCTGATGCAATACAACTTCTTAATGTTTGTCACTAGTCTCCAAGGTATAGAAGAAAGACAGGCCTTAATTGTAAATTTACACATGCTTTATTGCCAGTGCAATGGCATGAACACGTTTAACAGGATTGTCATTCCAGTTAATTATGCTGATTCTGACATGTACCTATCACGTCTAAAATTGATAGTGCTTTTCGACCAGTTAGTAGCATTACAATATGCTGTGCCTTTCTCTCTAAGGTTAAGCATGTTAGGGGCCAGAGAATGGCAGGAGGAAAGAGTCTCTGCATATTAAGTGCTGCTAGCTCAACAGTCAAACCTCCTCATAAAAGAACTGTACGTAGCTCAGCCCCAGCACATGTTCTGCATTTCTATGTGTGCTCCAGCTCCAGTCCACCTGCCCCAGGCAAAGTCAACAATCTTCATTACACCTAATTGTAAACAACACTGTCCCAGCCCCTCAGAAACTCTTGGCCTTGTTCACGATGTATAATGCTAGGCACCCAAGCAGATGGTAACACTTATTAAAGATATTAAAGCAGAAAAAAAGACAGCAAAAAAGGAGGCAACTATTAGAAAACACTTTGTGGCAAGGAAAAAACAATTTCCACGTTTTCCCTGCAGCAGAATTCTGAGTCTGTGAATTCCAGACTGAAGAAATTGGGGGAAGACTTGAAATCAACAGAAAACTACAAACAAATATCAGAGAGCAAAACACCATCCTTACCCTCAGCAGGGTTATCATTGCTTGGATCAAAGTCTCACTTTAAAACCCCTCACTGAAAAGTCAGATAGAAATCTGGGGAAACCATACATCCTCCTTTCCTTCCCACACATCTGAGTATAAATCTTGTGGGACAACCCAGAGGGGAAATGGAGGTACGCATATATCTTACAGTCACACCTGGCTGACAAGGGTAATATTTTCAGACTGTGGGAGGAAGGGAAGGGAAGGAAGCAAGGAGAAAAGGAGGGAGGGAGGGAAGGAAGGAAAGAAAGAGAGAGGGAAGGAGGGAGGAAGGGAGGGAGGAAAAGAGGAAGGGAGATGTTTGCTTTTGTAAAAAATTGATTAGAAATAATTGTCATTCATTTTCTATCACATGATCCACATGTCTTTTAAAGAAAAGCAAGCTTCTGTGTTACATCCAAAAGCACAAAACTATGGGTGATTGGATCCAAGCTAGAGTAGACAGCACAGAAAGGAAGAAACCTAGAGGAATTATAAAATACATTAAGGAATAACAACTCTCTTAAATGGTCATGTGAAATGCAACTTGGAATACCTCTCCATGTACTGTAGCAGCTTCATATTGTTCCTGGGAAAGGAAAAGGTATCACCACCAAAGTCTCTGTTCTCTATGCTGTCCCCCTGCTCCTGCTTAGCCTGGGCAGCAGTCTCTCCTTCCAGCTACCCCACTGCTCTATAGCAAATATCCTTGGGTACAGTGGCAGCAATGACCAGCAAAGCCCCTGCATGGTGGTCCCTCTTCTTTCCTCGCATCAGCCTTGCCCTTTTGATCACTTTTATCCTAACCTGGATTAAAGCATTGGCTGCACCAAGGGCTGGAAAACTGGAAAAGCTTGGAGCACCAGTGAACAGATCCTGAAGAGCTTGTCTCATAAGTGTGGATAAACATCTGGGAAACATCTAGATAGAGCTTTATTTTTTTATTATTTTAAATAAGAGAGTAAGCTGTGTGCAAGGAGAGATTTCTTCCCCCAGTTTTCCCAATAAGAACTTCTGCAGCTTTTCACCTTTTGAGTGCATCCAGAATTCATTTTGCTGGTCAAGAAAAAGCAGTATTTTCAATAGTGGTGCTCTGGCTAAGCACACATCCTCCTGTTTACACATGAAGGAATGTCCTTCCAATAGTGTAGAGCATGGTGCCTGCCTTCAGAGAAACTCCCATTGAGCAGGTATGTCTCAAGACAAGGCTGCTGACACACTTCATTCCCTTCTCCCTCTTCTCTTTGAGCTCAGATAGTGTTCATTCCCCAAATAGTGACTTTGAGGGCTACTTCCACAGTCCTTTTCCTGAGAAACTCCCCACTGAAACTGCCAGGGCGTTTTAAATAGCACAAATACAGCAGGAGTTAACCTTTTGTGATGCCTGATGGCATTTTTTACTTTAAACATTTTAGTACAATAAAAAGTCCTACCCTCTGAGATGTGAGTGATAAATCTTAGATTATTTAATCTTCACTGAAATGCAGATTGTTTGGAGTTTTTTTTAAAGGCTGATATATATTCCTTGCCCTGGAGAATATTTAGAGACAAACAAACCTAATTTTAAGGCTCAAGCTGGACTCCATCACCTTTAGTGCTGCTGTTCCAAACTGATATAGAATTGCACTAAACAAAAGATGTGCTTCAAGGATTAAAAAATGAAAAAACGTGACTCATTGCCATGAATCATCAACGACACACCCATACACCCACAGATCACTCTCTTCCTTCAACATAGATACCTCAGGCACATTAGCACATGAGGGAGCTCTCAAAGGCACTTCCCTGAGAATGGCTATTTGAATTTCCTGTATGAAGTAACAGCATCCTTCTCACTGAGGTTGCACACTGAGTGCAGTCACCAGGAGTACAGGGAACCTTGTACAGATGCGCAGGGACCGCCACCCCACAAGGCTGAACGTGCACACTGCCCTCAAGGAAGGAGCCGGGTCCTTCTTGTCTCCTCTCAGCCAACACACACCTGAATGCTGTTAATATTGCTCAGCTCTTCCATTCATCTCCTGGACAGTGTTTTGGTCTCTAAGACAAAAGGAATTTTATGAAACAAAGATCTAAGGATTGAAAATGTGTGTGCAAAGGAGGAAGAGAGTGTGACAAACCTCACAGCCCATGTGAAAGGTTGTTTTGCTTCTAGACCAAAGGGGAGGAGGCCTGATCCAGCTCCCATAGCTAGATAAGCAGATATCCTGCAGGCAAGCAAAGCTGGCAACAGGCTGAAATCGTGGTGAGAGTTGAAAAGCTTGTTTTTCTATATGCACAGCAAACCAGAAATGTTGACAGAAAAGCAGAAGAACATCTGCTCGTGCTGATCTATGAACGTTCTCTCTGGCTCCATTAACCTCCATTCTTTCTCTGCCTCTCTTTTTTCCCTAAACTGAAAATTATAATTTTAAATGTTCAAGGCTTTCATTTCTCTATTAATCAAATTAAATCTCCTTAGCCACAGTTAAGATACTCTGTGAGGTACTTCAACCAAAGATCATTTGCCTTGCAATTAGAACTCATTTTTAATACAACAGGGGGGAAATACAGAGCCACAGCTTTAGAATCAATATAACTATAAATTACATGGAAAAGGAAAGTGTAGCATCCTAGCTTGAAACAACAGATTTATTATCAAAGCGGGTAGTATTAGTATCGACAGAGTACATAAGGTTTATAAAGAAAGAGGGAAGGAGACACACAGAGAGAAATCAATGTTAACATGGGCTGTTGCTTAAAATGCTGCATTTGTTGCAATTAATTTTCACTTATTATTTTAAATTGTAAAATGTCACATTGAAAAATGGTTAGTGGCTCAAAAAACCCTCTCTGCAGTATTTTCTGAGGCAAAACTCTACAGATTTTAATGCAAAAGGTCTGCAGAAGATGGTCCCATTATGTGTTCTGTATTTAATCCTGGTTAAGACAAGTTGCTAAACAGTCTCCTCCATTCCCGTATTTTGAACAGCATCACAGTTAAGGTTGCAGCTAAGATTTATATGTAAACTTAAATGGTTTGCATTTATTTTGATTCACACCTACTGGATAGCATGACAAAATTGTTTTTTCTGATAGCAGTAAATATTTTAAATGCATCATCTTTCCCTTTCACAAGCAGGATTCCCCTGTGGTTGCTCACATATACGATACATAAAAACCTTCAATGTCTGACCATAGGATTTCTTGTTATGTTTCAACTGCTTTCAGTGCATAGTCAGCCCTGCTGTCTGCAGTTAAAAGCAGAGGGGAAATTTTTGCTCATTATTGAATACAGAGTTTGCAACCAGGGCCTGATCCAGAGCTCAGGATAATAGTTGTGTCTTCTTCTGTTCCAGCTCCCGCAAAAGTGCAACTCAACCTGTATGGCCACCTGAGTGGTCTCAAAACACATTACTGTGCTCAAAAGGGGGAATACACGGAGATTACATGGATTTCTAGAATCTCCCGCCTGATTTGCAGTCAAACCATTTTGAGATGCCTGTTAGAGGAGTCTCAGCAGAATTTTTAGTGTGTTTGGGTTATGTTAATTTTATGCTTTACTGCGCCATTCAAACCCTGGGGTGAGAAAGGTGTGACCTGAAGAGAGAAAAAGTTTCTCTTTTTCCTGGATTAACAGGAAAAATCTTCTGATTTGCAGACCCAAGGGTCCCAGGTGACCTGAATCTTCCTGGGAAACCAGCCACAATAGGTCCCACTCAAAGCTGATGTATGTGTAGGGCCAAGCACAAGCTTCTGCTAATATTAAACATCTGCTAACATTCTTCAAATGTATCTAAGTTCTGGGGGAACGTGTTTCTATGGATGAAAACATTGGATGTTTCCTGTGCAGTGTGAGCTGAGGCGTAACACTGAGGATAGGTCTTCTCAGGCCCTTTTTGCCTCCCCTTCTATTTTCATGATCAGTTGCCTTGCCTTCTAGCACTGTCAGAAATACAAAAAAAAAACAAAATATTGGAAAGGGAAGGGGAATGGTAATAAACTACAAAGCCTCATGGGGTCCTGCCTGTCTGCAATGTCCACTTCCATGTCTAAACATTGTTTGTGCTAATACTGTTTGCTGGAAGGAGTGTTCCTCGAAGATAACAGTGAAATACGCATGACTCTGCTGGCTCACCTCGCAGGGAATCACCTTTCAGTTTCTAGACAGTGGTTTGATTTATATATATATTTATCTATTTATTTATTTATTTACTTTCTTTATTTTACTTTTTTTGCTTGTTTGTTTGTTTTCCCAGCACAGCATGAGGAACATAACACTACCCCAACCAATACATTTTGGTCTATGATCCATACACCCTCAGAGCCATGCATGGATATTAAACCCACTGATACTACAAAGCAGCACTGCAGGGATTTTATTTTTTGCAAAATAGACTAGTCTGGTTAAAGTCTCTGCCATTGCTGGGTGCTAACAGGAATCTTTTACAACTATGCTACAAAAATAAATTGAGACTTGGGTGGCATTTCAACTGCAACTGATGTTTTGCACAGGAGATATTTGAGGTAGTAGACCTGTTGTAAAAGTCAAGAAAAAGCTTTGTTTTACTGGTACAGAGGAGATTCAATTAAAACTGTCTACAAATCTCCACCCCTGTGGCTTAGCCCTTTCCATAACCTTCACCTTCTTAGGAAGTCAGGGAGAAGTCTGGACAAGTGGTTATTCTCTGAGACTCCTCCAATGTGCTCCCCCTGCTCTGTCCCCAGATGGAGTCCGTGATTTACACAGATGTGCTTTGCACCTGAAGGCTCGCTGGTGTACAGCGGAGGAGAGGTTCCCACTGCCTTCCACCCCCCTATTTCCACCGTCAGCCTCATCCTCACCCCCATCCCTTTTCATTACTTAACGAACACGGTCTCCTGTGTTTTCTCTGCTCTTTATTCCATGTCACCGGGACTGAGTGACTGCTGAAGATGAGAGGAGATGAGGAGTGTGAAGAGGGAAGCTTCTGCCTTTGGTCTGAGCCTGATGAGGAATGATGAAAACCACATGGGCTATGAAAAAGTCCAGTCCAACTTTCTGTTTACCGAGCTCCCTAGAAACGTCAACATCTGTCACCAAGTTACCCCTAAAAGAGGCACCCCCTTGCTAGGGACCCCGTTGGCAGGTCCCATCCCTCTTCCCCCGGCACGGCCTGGACGTGAGGGGTGTTGACAGAGGCAAGGGGAGGTTATCCAGGATTTGGTGATGACTGTATTAATAGACAAAGGACAGCAGAAGCGATACCCCTGCCTCAGACCCGCCATGCCACCGGCAGCGCGGGGGGAGGGCCGCCGGGCACCCCGGCCGAGCTCGGCGTTTGCCCTCGCTTCACCGGGGCCTCGGGGAATCACCAGCAGAGAGGCTCGGAGCGGCCCAGCGGCCGCAGCCCTGCTTCGTTGTTATTACAATGCACACAACGAATTTTCCTCGTATTAGTCATTTCCCGAAGATCAAACCCAAGGACAGCTGCGAATGCAATCGATCCCTACAAAATGCGTTAGCGAAGCGTTCAATCAAAGCAGATATTTCCTTGGATTTATTTCTTTTTTATGTTTTAGTAATCGATAGCATATTGCCTTTTTATTATTATTTTTTTTTTCCTCCTGGCGGCGAGTGTCCCGCCGAGTAACAACCCGCGTAGGTTAGAATTAGATAATGTATAAATGCTTATGCGTAAAGCCAGGCGTATAGCATGCAAAGAGCAGCCGCTGCGCCGCGCCGGGACGCCGAGCAGGCAGCGGGCGGCTCCCCCGGCTCCCGACCGCTCCAACACTTCCTACACGCTCCAACAACTGTTGCGAGCGAAACGCTCCATGAGCCCCTGTATTTTCCTAATCCCTCCGCTTCCCGCTGGCTACACCACGTCTTAGATCCATGTGAACACAAGAGGCGGTGGCAGAGATTGGCTTCGTTTCCTCTCGCCGTCCCTCGTTTGGGCTTGCTTTATTTGTTTTCTTTTTGCTACTTTTACTTTCTTGGACAGGGAGAATTTTTGCAATACGTTGGGTTTGTATTTATAAACTGAGCACTTGGCAAAGTCGTAAACTAGCTGCTGGTTCCATCGTAATCGAGGTAGATCGTTATTTGGGTACATTTTTATGAGAATCAGTAGTCCTGATTTAACTTTTTGAGATAGACATTTTCAAGGAAAATAGATTGGGAAGCCAAAATAATTTTAAAATTAATGTCTGAAACATTCTCCCTGTGGAACAAATGCTTGAAACATGTCACTGCCCTATAAAAAATAACGTGGAAGCATTTTCCGGGCCAATTTCTGCTCGTAGTATTGGAATGTGTAATCCTTTCGGAGTTGCATGGCAAAAAGTACTCCTCATATGACCAAAATCAACAGTTTCACCCCAGATTCTTAGGCACAATGGAAAACTTCTTTTCCCAGAGTTCCCGTTGATTCCAATGGTCTTCCTGAGCTTGAAACAGGAGTAACTGTGACCTGTAATATTACATGACACAGAAACTATGAAAGGATGATGTTAATAGTGAAAGTCGGCCGAGTAGTATGCCGGGGGGGGGGGGGAGGAAGGAATGTTTGCCTTGGAAAAGGAGAAAGGGAAAAGGAAGAGAAAAAGTGAGAGAGAAAGAAAGATGAGAAGATAGAATGTGAGAAGAAAGAAAAAAAGAGAGAGAGGAGGAGGGAGGTACAGCAGGAAAGAAGGAGAGAAAGGAGAAGAGATAAAGAGAGGAAAGAGAGAAAGAGAAAGGGAAAGGGAAAGGGAAAGGGAAAGGGAAAGAGAAAGAGAAAGAGAAAGAGAAAGAGAAAGAGAAAGAGAAAGAGAAAGAGAAAGAGAGAGAAAGAGAGGAAGAAAGGAAGGAAGAAAGGAAGGAAGGAAGAAAGAAAGGAAGAAAGGAAGGAAGAAAGAAAGGAAGAAAGGAAAAAAGGAAGAAAGAAGAAGGAAAAGGAGTTTTTTAATATGATATAGCCATTTATTCATATATTATTAATTTCACCTATTTATGTATTCCATTTCTGTGGTCACAAATTTACTGCGGTCTCACAGAGCTAACTGCTAAGGGAAAACAAAGAAGACATTTTGCTCCTAAGATTATGCGGGAAAACATTCTGAAACGATTCAGGAAACCCCACAGATCCTCCAAAAACTACAGACTACGCCTCCCCCGGCTTGCCCTCTCAGGCTGCCCAGGCTCTCCCGCGGCCCCGGTAGGAGTCACCCGGGGCCGGGCCGGGAGCTCATCGCCTTTCGTGCTCGGGGTCCCCAGGCAATTCTTCGCTGGGAGTGGGACAAGAAGCAATTTGCCGGTGAAAACCCGCTCGAGTCTATAGCCTGAACGTGAGCTGCCATTAGAGAGGTACTAATAAATCCCTATTAAGCATGCATTTATGCAGTGATTGCGTGAACTTTGGCCTTTGAAGAGTCCCTGCAATTAGCAGCGACGTCCGTCGCACTTTGCCCGGCTTTCTCTCTACCCTTTTTCCATCAAGGATGGAGAGGGAAGTACAGCCCCGCCAGCGCCTTCCACAGCCACCCCCGTCTCTGCCGGGGGGTGCTCCAAGCATTCCCCCGTTTGCCTCTGGACCCTTTCGTGAAAATGAGGATGCCTTGCGAGGGAGATGTTCCCCGCACCCCCGGTACCTCTCGCCGGGAGTACCAGCCTTTATGCCGGCGTCGGCTGCAGCACGGACGCGGAGGAGAAGCTGGGCTTTGTCGTCTCCGCAAAAGAGCGGAAAGTGCTTAAAATTTAGTAAAATCGGATGGGCAAAAATGAGCGGAAAGTTGCCACTGCCAGAGAGACAGCGAGAGCGAGAGGGATGAGTCTAATTGTTGCCTTTACCAAGGCTGTGAGATTAACTACTGGGATTTATTCTAAAGTGACCCATCACCGAATTCATTTCTGCTTGAACTTTCGGTGAACCTGAGATTAAAGAGGGGAGAGCAGCTAAGCAGTTTGTTGTTAGCTGCCTTTTCAACAGCCCTTTCAGTCTGAGTAAATATTGATCGGTTTCAATCTGATTGCCCCAGAGGAAAACACCAAAGCATCTCAATAGCCTCCAAAAGTAAACTTTAAAGGTGAACAGCAGAAATGGCCTTAAGTGTGATAGGAAGATGCTAAACTCCCTTAGACATTTAGATGCGGTTTGGGTTAGAGTTTTCTTGGCTTGGTTTGGGTTTTTTCCTTTTCTGGGGTGTTTGGTTTGTTTTTTTATTTTTTGGTCCTCCTGAGAGCCTAGAGAGAAAAATTAAAATCAATTTAGAAAGGTATGAAAACAAAAGGATCCCTGCCACCCGAACGGTAAATTCGTGTCTCCATCAGGCCAAAGCACGCTGTGATTTGTATTTATTTATTTATTTAGCGATATCTATGTGGTAGGAACTCCAAGGTAGAGATTTTCATTTGTCTTTCCCACACTCCCTATCCCGAAAGGCTGATCGTATCGAAATAATAATACGGCTAACAAAATAAGCCAGGATCCGGGAAATTTGGGGTGACAGTTTGAAATCGATCAGGACTGCGAAAAAAAACATAACCTGGGGTTTGGGCTTGGAAGGACCAGGGATTCTTTGCCGATGAATCGCTCACCAGCAAGATTGACGCTCTGACAAGTGTCTTGTCTCTCGCATTTCGGTTACAATTTATGGCCGCTCTTTCGAACGCATTAAAGTCAACACCCGGGGAGCCGGGTTGCAGATCCGGATTCCACCAATGTTTAGATCCAGATTTCGATATTGAAATGCCCTCATTGACATGCAAATGCCACTTTAACACATCCAAGTCTCTGGAAGAAAGCCATCTGTTTTGCTTTGTGGCTTTACACTAATAAACAAAAGGTAAAGTATATGGCAGTCGGGGAAATGAAAGAAATAGGGTCATCGGCGGGAGACTTTGGAGACAGCCCTGCTCCCTTGCAGATATCTCAGCTCTTGATATGGCCGCCGTGCCTTGCAAATCAGGGCTTGTCTCTTTTGACACTGAAGTGAAGAAAATTTCGTTGCTTCTGTGCGGATCCCGCAAAGCAAATCCTGCGTGTGCAGCCCGGCCCCGGGAGAAGTCAGGGAGCACCCAGCCCTCTATAGCTGGGCCTCGGAAGGAGATGCTGCGCATGTTTGCGCTGAAAGTCAAGAGGCATCAGTGATTTGAGAGACACCCCCCCTTCCAGCTGTGCATTTCTCTAGTTCCTCCTGCCACCTGCTTGCTCTCTACACGTGCTCCCTCCGGCCCGACCCGGCCCGCTGTCCGCTTGACATCCCTTGGAAATCTAATTATATTTACCCCCCAAAACTTACTTTAGCCCCCCCAAAAAAAAAAAAAAAAAAAAAAAAAAGTGGTGGTGGTGGTGCATGGACCAGGGTTAACGTCACAAGCACCCTGCCAAGCACCTGGGAGCCATCTCTCAGCTTGGCACCCACCAGCCACCATGTTTGGGAGCCTGGGAGAGGGCAGCAGGAAGGAGAAGCTGGACCAGCTCAAGGCCCAGGCTAATTGAATGTGCAGCCCTTTGCGAGGGGCCTGCGATGTGAGGAAAGACTGGCTGAAGACAGTTTCTGCTTTTGAAGGGTGCTCTGTTTACATAAGTGTCAGCATCCATCCCGAGGTGAAAAGGTTAGCACTTGACCCAGGAAGTTCTTGTGTTTGTGCTTCAGAAATAGAACAGGATCATAGATTCCTCCCAGTTATGGAGGAGGGCCTGATATTTCCTAAAAATATTGTTATTTGAGCATAGGAAAGGAAGAAGCTTTGTGTTATGAGTAAGGCTGGGCAGCCATCGTTCTGAATCTGGCAAAACAACTCATGAGGAGTTACACTGGGAGACCTTTCCTCCCTTTCTCCCTTGGAAAGGCCCCAGCAGTGGAAAATAAGGGAAACCAAAGTGCTGAGCCCATCCTGTGACTCAGCGCTGACGTCACACAGAGGTAGGCATACAGAGCTACCTGAAAGTGGAATTTATTTATTACAGACATTATAAGGACCCGTAAATCTTGCCCTGGCTTCCATCACTGGTGGAATCCAGAGCCTTTCATGATTGTACAGAAAATCAGGAGGACATTTTGCTCACACACGACAACTGATATAACTCAGTGTACCCGCAGTACAGCAAAGTACGGTGCATCATGCAATGGTCCGGACACCAATCACAGAAATTATACATTCATTTGGCCATTCGTCACATTCACAAGTTGGTCGAAAAGACATCAAGTCTAAAGTAAGGTTAATAGGAAACTAGGAAGAGGTGAGGTCTTTTGGACAGTTATACCCTTCGGTTGAGCATAATCCAGCACAGCTTTGGGGAAGAGGGGGCAAGCACACCGGGTAGTTTACAAAACCTAGTGCAATTGAAGCCTTGTTTGTCACACTTAAAGATATAGCACTACTCTTTTTCGATTTGAGGTATCTGCTTGAGCTTAAGACTTCTACTTGATACGGTCGTCAGCTTTACCAATATAAAAGTGGATCCAGTTTGGCGAATGCACTCACCCTGCTTAACCTGATAATCGAAACGTCATTTCTAGAAAAATCTGTAAAAAGATAAATCTCTCAGACAAAGTATTTACAAGCAACAAACTCATAGACACGAACAAAGAATACATTAAATTAAGGGGATGAAAGTCCTATTAGTCGTGTAAACACTTGCAATAGTGCATCTCTTCGTGAGGTTATGTATCCTAGATAACCTGTTTGTCACTTCGGGAAACTCGGAGGGCCGTCCTTGCAGCGGAGGAGGGAGACTCATGTGCCAACACAGATCCTCCAGCAGAAAGAGTTTGGGAGGGCTGCCGGGGGTGGGAGAGAAAACCTCCTGGCACCGAGGCACCAGGAGCCGGCCCATGGGAGGCAAGAGGGCGTCAGAGCCGGTACCCCGGGGCCAGGCAGCGTGGGAAAGAGGAACTGGGGGTAGGAAGGGGAAGACGGGACCTCTCAAGGAGAGCCACCGATCAAAGGACCAACTGGAGGACCGACATAACGGCGGTGAAGGGAGGCGAGCTGCGCTGGCGGGGCCCTCGCGTCAGGCGGCTGTCGGGGTGCGGCGGGTCTCAGTTGGAGGCAGCGAGCGTGTCCGAGGCTGCAGAGGAGGCAGGCGAGGCGGTGCAGGGCGAGGAGCAGGACTTCTCTGACGACTCCTCTGCCTTCTCCTCGCAGCCCGTGGGGGTGGCAGGGGAGATGGGCAGCAGCCCCTCTTTCTCCCGCTTCTTTTGCTTCATCCGCCGGTTCTGGAACCAGATCTTCACCTGTGTCTCGTTGAGCTGGAGGGAGGCAGCGATTTCTACCCGCCTGGCCCTGGTCAGGTACTTGTTGAAATGAAACTCTTTCTCCAGCTCGGTGAGCTGCTTGGTGGTGAAGTTAGTTCTGACGGTGTTGGGCTGCCCCACGAAGCCGTATTCTCCAGCTTTGCCTGAGAGGAGACATGCAACGGTAAGTAAGCACGAATGATTTATAGGCGACGTAATCAATATGTCCACACCGGCTAAGTGATAGGGAGCAAGAACTCCTTAGGATAAGGGGGAAGCCCCGGCAGGGTGAGTGATGGAGTGCTAGGTGCTAAACCGGAGCCAGCCTCCAGTGTCAGAGGAAACTTGATAAGTGGTTTATGAATTACAAGAAATATGACCGCGGGAGAGGCGGAGAGGGGGAGTCGGGAATAAGCGGCGCTGACGGCCAGCGCCGTGGTCAGATGGCAGCGGCTTCTCCCAGAGGTGCGGGACGCCCCACCTGTCCGGTACCCCGCGGGCACAGAGCCGTTTTCCCGCACCCACGGCCGAGAGAGGGAGAGAAGGAGAGGAGCGGCCCCAGTCCCGGCCCTCCCGCAGGCCACTGACCTGTTTTGGGTGGGTTTCTTTTCACTTTCATCCAGTCGAAGGTTTGCGCCGGTGGCGAGGTCTCAGCGGAGGGGGAGCGGGCGTTTTCCCGGTGGCCGGCGTGGAGGGGCGACAGGGCATGGTTATAGGCGCCCAGGGACAGGCTCTGCTGCTCCTGCCCATAAGGGGGAGGCACGTACTGAGCGGGCCCCCCGGCGTAGCCCTGGTGCGGGTGCTGTGCGGCAGTGGAGGACGAGGAGATGCTCCCCGAGTACACCGCTGGGGCGCAGGGGGGGAAGCCGCCGCCCATCTCCGCGTCCTGCCCCAAGGGGTATGGGCCGTATGCCGGTCCGAAGCCCTGAGCGCCGTAAGTCGGGCCGCAGCCGGGATGCGCGTAGGACACTCCCAGACCGCCGTGGTGCTGGTAGGCGGCGGGCTGGGCCGGGGGGTGGTGGTGATGGTGGCGGTGGGGGCTGATGGGCACCCCGCGGCCAGGGAGGAAGCGGTCCTCCCCGCTGCAGCTGCCGGCGCTGACGGCGCAGGGCTGGAAAGTTGTAATCCCGTGGTCAGGGTGGTAGGCGCGGGCAGCGCAGCCCCCCGCCTCGCCACCGAGGACGGGGTACTCGAGGAAAGAGCTCATCCTCGCCGCGTCCCTCTGTCACGCCGCCACCGGGTCTTCAGCGTCCGGCGGGGCCGCGCCAACTTTCCCACTTCCTCCATGGGGCCGGCAGGAAAATGACACGAAGGTACAGGCAGCGGGCAGGCACGTGGGGGGCGGCAGCCAATGGCTGCGGCGCCTGCGGGACTTTCCCGGCTCCTGCCGCTGATAGATCGCCGCGTCGAGGGCATTTAAAAGCCGAGCGCTCCGACGGCGCGGCACGGAACGGCACCGCGGGGCAGGGCGGAGGCGGCGGCCACCCCCCAGGGGGCGAGGGGGGGCCGGGCTGGGCTGTCGCCCCGCCACCACCGAGGTCCCGCCCGCCGGCTGAGCGGGGAAGGCAGGAGACATGCGGAGGCTGAGCCCGGCCCGCGGAGCCCACCGGCCGTCCCCTCCAGGGTGAGTGCTGCTTTAGCCAGGGTGCCCCTGCACATCCCCTGCTGTGGGCGCTGTCAGGCTGGCGCTAGGCACCCCCGCTGCACACGCCCCCCCCCCCCCCGTCTCCCTGCCGGGGCCACGGGGTGGGGGGGGCTGCTGAATCCGTGATACGCGTCGAGAGGCTGGGGAGGAGGGCGGCTGGGACGGCGCTGGGAGCATCAGCCCTGGAGACGAGGATGGGGGACTGTGGATAGGGTGTGGAGTGCTATGAGAACGAAGAATCAGAATGGAGATAGGGACTGGGTTGAGGATAAAGCGGAGAACAGGAATGGGGCCGAGGATATGGATGGGGATTAGATGGGATTGGAGACGGGATGGGGACGGGGCCGAGGGATGTCGCAGGTCCTGCCCCGCCGCAGCCCCAGCGAGGCGCCACGCCAAGAGTTAAAGGGGCTTGTCCAGCCGCATCACCAGGCGGTCGCGGACATTAACATGGAAATGAGCCGCTTTGGGGACTGACGGCCATTGTGCTCTCCCGGGCCCACCGGCCTCTCCCTGGCTCGTATCCTTGCTCCCCCCCGCCGGGATCCCCGCACCAGCCCGGGGCTGGGGTAGGGAAGGAAGAGCAGGGGCAGGGAGACGGATGTTTGGGAGGGGGCCCGCGGGCTCCACAGCCCATCTGCTGGGCCCCGGCGGTGCCACTGCCTCCCGCCCTTGGGCCGGGAGGGGGGGAGGCTGCCCGGAGTGCCGCGGGTCGCAGCCCGGCTGCCCGGGAAGGCGGCCCGGAGCAGGGGTGGAGGGGCGGCGGGAGGCGCATGGCCCACCTCCCCGGCCCCTTTGTCCCTGCTCTCCGCCACCGGTCCGGCATTGGCGGGAGGTGGCAGATGGCCAGTGGCAGAGGCGGCCTCTGGACCCTTGGGAACCGCGCCGAGCATCGACTCAAACCTACCCCTCCCCACCTTCACGGAAAAAATGACAGGGTCCGTGGGCAGAGAAGGAGGGAGGGAGGTGGGATATATTATGTTTACGTGTGCGGAAAAGGAAAGGGGAGGTAAAGGCCGAGTATCCGTCCGTCCAGGCGCACCCAGCCGTCTGCAGGGGGAGAGGAGGGCACCAACAGGCTTCAAAGAGGCGTCCTGCTAAACGTTACCCTCGGGGTTAGATGGATGGATGGAAAATCGTGTCCCCTGCCACCAGCCCCAGCGGGGGATGTCCCCTCTATTTCTGCAGGTGCATTTCCAGCCGGCTTCTACATCCTTCTGTTCTCACTCTCAGTTCTTGCTTGGTTTGAAATTCAAAAGGCTATTCTACCCTGCCACCTCTCCCTGCTCACGAGCATACACACACAAACCCTCAAGCTCCTCCCTCCCACATAGACTACAACATCCTCTCCTAGGTGCAAAGCTCTCCTACTACCATTAAATCATCTCCATGGCCTCTCTACTGCCAGGCAAAGTCAGAGAGCTCCTCTTTCCACCACGCATCTACCCGTACGCCCTCAGTATTTCTATTTGTTCCGATTTACTACTCGGGCACGGATGGTTAAGAGCCCTCCAGAAAGGTTCAGTTTCTTAAACTCCAGAGGGTAGAGGACAAGAGCAATAACACTCCAGAGGCATTTATGTTATTATACTGCACCAATTTTGGCTATGATTATAGCTATAAACACATTTATTTCATTCTTGTAAAGCAGTTGTGATAAACACTGCGTAAGGCAGAGAAAAAAAAGGCATGCCGCTGAGACTGTTTACTAATAAAAAAGCTGGCGTCTTTTCAGTGCTTTTTCAGCCAGCCAAGGAAAAATATATTTTACTATAAATAGATACAGTTTACCTATAAATTCATCCGAATCACAGCCCTTCTCTTACAGTCTCCAGCACTCTGAAATCCTTTTCCCTCTCCCTTTTTTGTGCCATTGTCTCTTTTGTTGCATTGTCTCTCTGACGGGGCTTTGGGGGTTTGCTGCCTGTACTGTGCGTGGGGGCAGCATCAGCTGCCCGGCAAGGGGGTGCTGCAGCCCCTTCCCCTTTGCCCGCCGGCCGCGCCGGCCCCTCCGCTCCCCTCTGTGGCTCTGCTCCACGTTTCCTGCCCCAGTATTGGAAGTTATCCCAGCGATTTAGGATTTTTCGTGAGATTGTGCCCCGCTGTGGCCCCAGGGCTCACTGGGAGACTCGGAGGCGACTCCTGCTCTCTGAGTTCCCATTTATTTAAAGAGCGTTTGTGAGAAGTTTAAATCTCGTATCGCATTTTCCTTTACTTTTCTTTGTTTTCCCTTCCCCCCCCCCCTTCTTTTTTTTTTATTTTCCTTAAGCGTTGCCGGCATGCAGAACTCTGGGCGCAAAAGAAACCCCAAGCCCGTACGTGCTCTTTGCAGTCCAATTTAGCCCAGTGATAGAGGAGTTAAAATGCCGGTGAGGCTGCTCCCTCTCCGCAGGGACAGGGCTGGAGCAGAGACGAGGAGAAGAAGCAGGGCAGAGGTTTCGCCGCGTCCGCAACTCAGCCAAGCTGTTGTTTTAAGAGAGCAATAAAAATGACTTATGACTAAACGCCTTCTCACTTAATGGTTGTAGACGGGGATCCCCAGCCCCGGCAAATACGTAAGAGGATTTTTATTTGTGCATGTGTTCCTGCAATTGATCTCTTTGATGACATTCTCATTCATAGAAAGAGTTTGATTTATGACTTTCGGAAAAATTGCGTTCAGCCCTTCCAGCTATAACCCACGCATTCCAGCTCCACAACGTGTTGCAGGGCTGGGAGAAAGCACTCCTCACACGGACGGACAGCAGAGCCCCGGCCACAAACCTCACTCTCCCGTGTAATGTATCCACACGCGCACACACACACACACACAGAGGGAGACGCGATCGCACCCGCCCGGGATCCCCCAGCCCCGGAGCGGCAGAGCCCCGTTGGCATCTGTTGCTCAGTTTTAGCCCGAAGGACGGGGCTCACCCTGCGTTTTGGGGTCCGCTGGCCTGGTGGCAGGCAATTTGGTGGAGGTTTCTGAAAGCCCATCTTTGCTGCCGCCAGCAGAGAGGGGGGAGCCCCGAAGACATTGCAACTTTAAAGTCAGAGTTTCTCCTTTACGTTATCAGTCCTTCGCCCCGCAAGAAGATTTTAACAGAAAAAATATATCTCCTGTTGTGCCCCTGCACTGCTCACCAAAAGGACGGGTGAAGGGGCTGATTCCTCCCTACGTTTTTTATCCTATGTTTCTGCTACCCTTTTGATTTTACAGGCACTAATTTCTCCATTTCCTCTCCTTCTAGGGCTGATTTCTTGGACCGCTCAGCACGTGAGACATAACCAAGCCCCTTCTCTGTGAGGTCTGGTATTTTCTAAGATATGCTTCCTGAAACAGCTTGCTGGCTGCTAAACCACTAATTTCTAGAAAAACAGGATTCTCCCCCCCAAAAAAAGCCTTTCTTGTGTGTAACAGGCTTGTTTCTGCAGGAGACGCTTATCCTACTGAGTCTCTCTTGTGTTTTCCCTGCTAGAGAAAGTGCTCGTTCATGCTTTTGTTACAGCTCAGCATTTCCAAGCTTTGTATCCTCACAGAGATAAGATGCTACATTTATACATTAAAAGGAAGAGGTCTCCATCGAAGCTGTGAATGATTTTAGTTTCTCTGGTTTCTTTTTGTTGCTTTGTTTTGTTTTGTTCTGTTCTTTTTTTTTTTTTCCGCGTGAAAACCCTTGCAATAAAGAATGTGAACCTATTTTGCCTTTCTAATAAATGTCCTAAATTGGTAATAAGGGAGAGCTCCCAGTCAGAATGCTGAATTTTGATTATTAGTACATTAATAGTACAAGGGATGGGAAGGGATGCCCATCATGTTATCAGTCTTGAAAGGAGAGAGAAAGAAGAAGGGAGGAGAAAGAAAAAAGAGGAAGCTCCTTGTAGCAAACAAGAATTTATTCTACCAAAAATACTTATGACAATGCATTCTAATGCAATACAAAAATAAAAAGAAAGTGAAGATACAATTCCTATATGATCACTTTCTTACAGACCTCATATATTGCTTTCATAGAAGGACCTAGAATGTGGCTAGGTTAAAAACGAACGCAACTAAAACTTCGCAAGATGGCAAAATGGCATAGCAGAGGGAGGTAAAAACCAGAAAATACTGACCAGGAAAAGGGAAGGGGGGAAATAAAATAAAATTAACGGGGAAAAAGCAAAGAAGAAGAATAAGGAGGAGAAAGCAGGACCCTTGGAGAGGACGTCTTAAATTTCTCAGTAATTCAGATGTTGCAAGTCAATCGTAGTGAGTGTGTCTGTAAAAAAGTCAAAACTGTCAGCAGAAATATCTACAGGACTGTCTAGAGATCCTGGCAAACTGGGGGAAACTGCATCTGAAAGCTGTAGGCAGGAATCTGCGGAGAAAACGTTAAAGTCCTGTAAAGAAGTGACATCTAGGGCCTCAGGACTGTCATTGTTCAGGCCAGCTGCACAGTTCTGGGCCATTGTTGAGAGGCAGTTTTGAACAGTGGGTGACTGATGTTGAAAATGTTTCAGATTTTTCTCATTGCTCGTTAAAGGCGAAACGGGGAAAGTTTGGGACTCGCCATTGTGCGCATTCTGTGCCTGCTGCTGGGAGAGGGCATTCTGCTGGAAAACGTAGCCTTCCCGCTCCAAGAGAGCGCCGGAGACGTTGCTGAGGGCTTGCTCGAAGAGGGATTTCTCCTCCTCCTCCTCCTCTTCCGCCGTTTTCTCGGGGTCCTCTAGGGTCTTAAATTTTCCGTCGCTGTTCTGGTTCTCCTTGCACTGGGTCTGTCTCTTGTGCTTCATCCTCCTGTTCTGGAACCAGACTTTGACTTGTCTCTCAGTCAGATCCAGCAAGGCTGCAATCTCAACCCTCCTTGGTCTACAGAGATACTTGTTGAAATGAAATTCTTTCTCTAGCTCCAAAAGCTGGGTGTTGGTGTAAGCCGTCCTCAGCCGCCTAGATCCACCGCTACCGCTATCGGGGATTTCAAGGGGGTCTGTTAAAAAAAGAAAATAAAAAACAAAAAAAGAAAAAGAAAACCACAACCACCACACGCACCCCAAATTACCACCGCCGGAGCAGCGAAAGTGAACCCGGACGCACGCACACACAAACCAGATAAATGCACGGCTTGAATTTCAGCACCCCAGCACATCGTATCCCGGGGGGGGGGGAGGGGAAGTGCTCTCTCCACACGTATGTGTCTATATCTATATGTCCATATAGCATAAAATAGCAACTGCAACAAAATGGCCGCCTTTGGATGCAGTAATGCCATTGTGTTGCAGTGCTGAGCGCCTGGTGCTGCGCTCCCCTCGGCCACCTCTGCCAAATCACTGCATCCAGCTCCCCAACCTCCCCACACCAAAGCAAACTTTATATTAGCCATACCGCAATTTATAATTAATGCATCAGCTGCTTAGCTGAGCGGGAGCAATCTATCACTCTTCATTACTGTCAAATATCCTAACTCTAAGACGGCGAGACAAGAGAGGTCAGCTCCAACTCAAATAAATCATCCCGCATTAAGCAACTTGGGGGAAAGTTTGGGTTTCCCTCTAGCCCGGGCAGCGCCATCCTCCCGCCCGCCCGCCCCTCCGCCTCGTTCCCCCGCGAAGCTGGGGGGATGCGGGGAGCCAAAAAAAGCGGCCCAGCGGGGCCGGCGGCGAGTCTTTGGACTGACCTTTGTGGCTGAGGCAGGCAGGTCCGGCGGCTGAGGCGGAGGCCGAGGCGGGCGGCAGCGCGGATCGCTTGGACGCCTTTTTCTCTTTCATCCAGGGGTACTCCGGCTGCGGCGGAGCGCCGGCGGGGCCCGGGCTGCCGCTGCGGCCGCGGGGGCTCGCCTTGGGGCGACCGCCTGCCGCTGTGGCGAGGGTGGCTGCCGGGGTTCAGGCTGGGGATGGTCTGCTCGAAAGGAGGAGGAATCAGTGTCGAGTGTGAAAGCGTCGAGTTCTTGATTGATGAACTTTGAAATGTATCACCGACAGGGGGAAAAGATGTCAGGCACTCAGCAAGCGATGGCTGGCTATTGATAAAACCGATCTCTCGCTCAAATGCGAAATTCATGGCCTTCAACTGGCAGCCCCCGCGGAGAAAAAGTTCGCTCGGATTCAGGGGGCTCGGGGGGGGGAAGGCCCAGGAAAAAGGAGAGAGAGGAGAAAAAAATATAGCATAGAAGATCGCTGGTGGGGTGTTTTTTTTCTAATTCACTGATTACAGCCGTATGGGGACCGTGCTACTATTAAACTATTGAATTCATGGAGACAAGGTTGAAATTGGACCGAATTGGCTGTCACATGATTGCCTCTGCCCAATGACAATTTGGGCTTTAATCAAAAGAAGCCACTGTCTGTTTGATTGATCCAAAAAAGTCGGGAAGGAACGCCTCATTGGGGGCCAGAAAGGATTTATTTACACTTTTTTTAAAGAGGGAAATGATATCTCGAGTATCTATCCCCTTGGCGTCCTAATCTGAAATGATCGGGGGGGGGGGGAGGGCGCGTGTGCGTGGATATGTTTGTGTGAGAGGCTGCGAGTGTGTGTGTGAGTGTGTGTGTGGCTGCTTGTCCTGCAGCCTGCTGCCTCCCTCGCCTCCACCCGCACACTCTTCTCTCATTGTTTGGGACTGTCAGGAAAACGCTTTGCACCTCACAAATCATTTAAGCACCTCAATCTGACGCCTTGAGTCATTAACAAAGTAATCCATTAATCTTCAAAGTTTTGACACCGCCAGGCCCCCGCATAAGAAGTTGCACCCAGGCTGGACTCTGAAGCAGAATGTCTTGATTTTTTCCTAGGAATGGCACTTCCTCTAAAACTAGTTTCTTCTTCCCGACCTAGTCTCGGTGGGCTCTTTTTCTTCCCGTGTGGGTTTTTTTTCTTTCTTTCCTTTTTTTTTTTTTTTTCCTTGTTTGTTTCTTCTTATCTTCCTTTCTTTGCGGTTTTTTTTTTTCCTTTTTTCCCCTTTTTTCCTCCTTTTATTTTTTTTTTCCCTTTTTTGGTGGCTATCGGGTGTACAGTACGGAGAACAATTGGCCGCCGGTGCTGAGCCATTGTTTAACAGGATCTTCCTCAGCAACCTTGCTTCTAGGGGAAGAGTCACATAGGCAACAGCCCTTGTGCTTCATGACTTCCCTCTCCAGTTGGCTTCCAGGGATTGGACCATAAAACATAACCCTAGGAGTACCTCTCTGGGCGAGCCAAATTGCGAGGCTGAAAACGCGTCTGGCTGTTGCCTCTTTAAAAAAACCCAAATCCTGATCCTTAGCTTGCAAACGATACTCCCGTCTGCTGTCATAATTTGCTTAATAACCGTAGTAGGCTGGCTCTGGTGAGTATTTTCGATTACCAGGAAATATATGGGCTGGTAGCGGGTTTGTTTTCAAGGGGCCAAGGTGAGCGCAAATGCTGTGGGGTTGTGACTTGAGAGATGGGCACTCGCCTCCGACGCTTGGCTCTCGCCGCCGCCGCCTCCTGTCGCCCCTGCTAGATCGAGGCAACTCCCGAATTTGGATGCTTTGGGCACGGTTTTCCGACAAGGCTTGAGGCAGAGCGATGACAATGCTGGCCGCAGCCACCAGCCTGATGAATCCCGTGGTCACAGTCGCCCCGGGCAGCCTGGATGGGACTTGCCTTCCCGCGGAGCAGGGGGGCCCGGCGGGTTGGGGGGTGCCGGGGCCGGGGGAGGGAAGGAGCTTCCGAGCCGCTCTCCGCGTCCTCCAGGAGCCAGGGACCATCGCCAGCGCGATGCCGAGCCGCCTCGCTCTATTTTCGGAGCTGCCAAAAAGGGGTCAGCAACAGTCTTCGTAATTTAAAAAAAAAAAAAAAAAAAAAAAAAAAAAAAAGGAAGAAGGAAATGGAAGAGGGGAAAAAAAGGGAAAACAAGAAAACAAGACCCCAAGCACTCAGCGGATCAGTCTGTGTCCAGACTGCACCAAGTGCATTTTAAAAATCGGTTTTAAGTTAATGCACCCACAAGATGCAGCATATCTGCGAAGGCATTGGAGAGAGGGGGAGGGGAGGGGCCGGGAGACTTTAAATGGCCTTTTTGGTGGTTGCTTGTTTAAATAAAATATAGAACGAGACTTGTCATTTAATCCCTCAAAAGGGATGCCTTACAAATATCGATGCTGTTGGAAAATGCAAGGGGGTTAATTTTCTTGCTTTTAGTCCAAACAAAGCTCTGGTGGTGTCTGCGCGCGATCAATCTTGGCCGCCAAAAGGTTTGACAGCTACTGGCCCTTAAGAACACATTTAAAGCTTCTTGCTCTTTCCGAGATCAAATGTGGCCGAGAAAAGAGGCAGAGCAAGAAACGCAAGTAAACAAGGAAAAAAGCTGCTTTTAAAATATGCTGGCAGAGGATTGGGCTGCTTGTGGGAAAAGTCCGGTTTTATTTTGCTTCTCAGTGCCTACCTCGGGGTCGGGCTTTTCTTTTTCTTTTCTTTAATTTTTTCCGTTTTTTCCTCTCTGGAAAATATTGGAATTAACAGCAGGATGACAAAAAAATAAAGAGAGAGGTTTGGACTATAACCAGGCTTTGTGAGTAAAACCTGTGTGGGTGTCTCTATTCTGCACATTTGTTTCTTGTGGTCAGTCTAATACAAAAACCACCTGGAACAAAAAACCTTTGGAAAGAGGACGCGAAATTCTTGGGCAAATCGATTACTGCTGCCTCCAGAGGGATCTTTTAATCGGGCGAATCTTAAATGCAAAAATACAAATTCTCATTTGCAACCTCCACGCTCCGAGGAATCGGTTGAGTATGGTTCCTGGAAGGAAGGGGGCAAAATCGCTTGTATTTTATTTTCTTCTGAGTGGGGAGGGGGGGGATGAAACTCCAAATTCCTTCTCTTTGGACATTTTAGTTAATGTACTTCGTGGTGTTAAAGGATCCCCACAGTAAGAATCACCGGCTGTACCGTTACCTTTTGTCATATCTAACCTAACTGCTCCGAGGGGTGGGGGGCCGGCTTGAATTTTATAACGGGCGCTCATTTGAAACGAGCTGCTTCTTGCAATGTTGCAAAAATGCTTCCTTTGCCTGCAAAACAATAATCAGTCATTGGTCTGTGTTGGGAAATAATCAGGTTTCAATGAAAAATATCAGACTACATAACCTTTCCTTCCATGGTTACGTATCTATATACACAATAAAGAGCACGGTATAAATATATTTGCAATCCCTTTTTTTGACTGAGCATACTTTATCTATTTATGCAGAAAAGCTCTATATAGATTCATGGATGCATGACAAGGCTTCAGCATCAGGCAAGGATGGTTCTGGGAACAAGATAAAGCCCAAAGATTAATAATATTTCAGCAGGAGACCAAAATGGCGACATTTTTTCTGTGCTTTAAAAGATACAGATGGTGAACAGCGTGCGTTATTATCTCACAGCATAGGAATATGTCTTTATAAACGTGCAGGGGTATATTTTACCTAGTCTATTAAGGTCCATTCTGATTTATCTTTCAAGTTTCAATCTAAATATTACAGACATTTTGTATGAAAGGAAGAAAAATCGGATTTAAACACACGCTGGCGGGTTTCTGCTTTCCACCTCGAACCGACTCGAAAGGGGGACCCTAGCGAGTGCCCGTTTAGGGCCGAGACAGTCGTTCTTGTGCAATACCGTGCTCCCACACACACTGTACACATGCACACACAAGCACACGCATCCACACGCATGCACACCCCCGCGGGAAGAGAGGGAACACAAGTCTCCCCTCCCCCACAGCTTCAGGCTGCGGTGGGAAGGGAAGGAGGCTCAGCAAACATGAAATCACCTCAAAATAAAATGAAAAATAATAATTAAATATAAATATATATATATTTAAAGGAAAAAAAATAAAATCCGCTTGAAAGAAAAGGGGCAAAACGGCGGCGGGAGTGGAAGGAATTGTGTCCAGAGGCAGCGATGCTCTGCGTCCACCCCGCTTTAGCAGAGGCCCTGCTATACCTCCTTTTCTCCCAAGGGCTGAGGAGCTCCGCCGCCCAAGCTCCCTTCCTTCCCAGCTGGCGACCCCGGGGCCCGGCAGCCCTTCGGTACCCACGCGGGGCTTTATCCGGAGCTCTGTTCCCTTGTGCTTCACTCACAGACACACACACCCGCCCGGCAGGCCCTCCGGGAAGACAGCGGAAGCTCCCCGCGCTGCACCGAGGACGGTCCCCGCCGGAGCCCCGGGGAGGCACCGCGCAGCGGGCGCAGGAGGAGGTGATCGCGGAACCCCGCTGGGAAAGCGAGGAAAAAAAAAAAAAAAAAAAAAAGTTGTGGTTTTTTTTTTTCCTAAAGAAAAGGAAAAAGGAAAAAAATAAAAAAAAATAAAAAAAAATAAAAAAGGGAAAAAATCCTTCTCCTTGCCTATAAAATGCTGAAAAGGCATCGCGGAGCCCTTCGTGTGGGTGAACGGATCCTCGTGTGAGTTTACAGACGAGTTTCCCAACTCCCCACGTCATGTAGGGCTCTCCCTTCCCTTGCGCTGTGAAGAACATGTGCTTAACTCTTTATTATTCAGAATAAAAACTTTATTTTTTTTGTTTTGCTTTCTTCCCCCTCCCCAGAACGTGAGCAGCAAGGAATGTATAACTTTCAAAACAAATCTAGCCTTTTCAGCTTCACACGCTTCCTGCCTAGCTGGATGTTACAAGCATAAAGTATTCAAACCGTGATCTTTTTTCCCAGATTTTATTGCATCGTCATCATCATCGTTATCACCATTTTTAATAAAAGGAGTTATAGTTTCCTTTCAAATGCTATTTCCAATGCTTACCAATATGCCATCTAACATATGGCCTGGTAAATACCTCCTGAATATTCAGGGTACAGATTTTTTATATATATATAAATATGAACAAACGGGGATAAATAAAATTTTAAACACTTAGATTATTCAATGTTTGAAAAAAAAAATAAATAAATCTGAAAGTTCACCAGCATACACACATTGAAAGACTTACACGTATTAATAATTGTCCAGGGAGTCCCTGTCCAAGTGTTTTTGATGTCTTTCTTGCTATTTAAAAGAAGTGCAATAAAAAAAATTGCTTCCCCGTGGGATCAATCATGTACGAACAAATTCACATTTAAGAATTCCGTTTATAGAAAATTTGTTCATATACCCTGTTTTGATAAAAGTGTAGAAGGTAAAGTATAAAGCCTCTGCATACTCCCAAAGTGAGACACAAGGCTACAGTTCAAGAAGATAAATATCCACTAGTGAAACTATAGAGCAATTCAAGCAACAAATATTGCTACGTCACATAAACTAGAAAACGCTTTTACCAAAGGAAACAAAACCAACCAAAACGAACAAAAGAAATGAAAAGGGGAGGGAAGGGCACATGGGAGGGGGAGGAGAGAGAAGGGAAAGGATGAGTACTCTCCAAAAGCTGGGGGCTTGGTGTTCCACTTAGTGATTCCTGTCTCTTACAGATGGGTGAGTTTGGGCGCTTCCTGAATTCTTCCCTGAGAAGGATGGTGAGCAGTAAGGTCTGTGTATGTTGGGTGCGGATCGCAAGGTCCATGATGGTGATTGTTGGCCATTGGCCCAGCCCCGCTGTAGTCCATGTTGGCAGAGGGAGGAGGATGAGGGAGATGAGTTAGACCAAAGATGGAAGGCCCAGAACTGGTCATGGTCTCCACGTAGTTGCCCCCTACATAAACGGGGCTTCCCTGTATATGTGGATTCCCATAACCGTTGCCTTGAAGAGGATGAGTATCGTATTCAGGTGTCACAGCTGCCGTCCCCGTGTATCTCTTTTGAGGAGGTGGGCAATTATTAAGAGGAGCGGTATACGATGCAGGGATGCCATAGGTGTTTTGATGAGGCTTGTTAAATGGCGGAGGCGACTGGGGCTCATAAGGGACACTGTTTACTAAAGAATGCATAGAGTTTAGATATCCCCCAGCAGCTGGAGGGACAGGGCTTCTGCTTGGGGACTGTCCTCCTGAAGAGGTCATCATGCCCTTGCCCTTTTGATCCTTTTTGTATTTCATTCTGCGGTTCTGAAACCAGATTTTGATCTGTCTTTCTGTGAGATTGAGCAAATTAGCCATCTCTACCCTTCGTGGCCTGCAAAGGTACCTATTGAAGTGGAACTCCTTTTCCAGTTCTACCAGCTGGGCACTTGTGTAAGCTGTACGGGCTCTCTTAGAGGAGGCTTGCCCTGGAGGGCTTTTATCACCAGCACAACTCTCACCTATGTAAATCACACAAAGAACACAATCAGCATGGCGCACCCCAACACAAGAATCACAGACAACTGCCAACAACACCAGCACCTAGAAAGTCCAGCTCTCAGACACGAGATGGATGCACATGTGTGTAAGGAGTACCCTCCTCTACTGGCATGAGCTGTCATGCCAAGCTATAAACCTCAACAGACCTCCTTTACCTCACTAGTAGCACTATACGACTTTCAAGAATGGCAGCAGACAATGTATCTTGAGCTTTGCATAAAGGAATAAGAAAAGTTTAAGGAAACACAAGTGGAGTTTAGTAACTGAAGGTGAACCTATGGCTCTGCTCACATGGTGGGATCACGGTCTTCAAGAACTAGCTGTTCTTCAATGCTGTAAAGACCTGCTGCCCTCTTTCTCTGAAAATCCTGATCTGTACACATCAGCCACAGATGCCTGAAAGTTAGGTATCTACAATATAACATTACAACATACAAGCATTAAATTGACAGTATAGTGTTTCTATCATGTCTAGCATATGGCATAAACACATGGCAGTGATTGGGAAGTATAACACACATAGAAAGAACATACAGCGGCTAGGCTTGCGTATAGGCACACAGACATGTTTACATGTTACTGATTTTAATAAAATAAATATATGATATGGAATGGTATAAACAGCACTGTCACCAGGGCTTTAAAAAGCAGACTGCAAAGACATTTGCAAAAGTTTTGAACTCTATTTTCAAGACACATTTAAGGAAAAAGGAGGAAGAGGTTAACATAAGTCCAACTCTTCGGCATTGGAGCTACCACTGGTGTTATCGATTTGGGTTTCCTCAGGTAATAAAAGTGTTAATACACACTTCCATCCCTCAAATAATATTTTATGGGCTGATGTTCATGGCACTCTGGAATGATTTCTGTTTACCGGGCTTGTAACTTTGCCAATCAGCTTGTTAAAATAGGAAGAGGTTCTTACTGTGTGCAGGGCATTGATCCTGCCTGCATGTCATTATGAGCTATTTTATTCCTGTTACACTTCAGCAGAGATAGGTCACTGTCTTATTAATCTAAGAGCACCATGCCAACAAAGTACTTGGGACAGGCCTCTGGCTTAAGGCCTGGGCTGTTCCACACTGAAATGATTTACTAGAGGAGGGATTACGTAAGAAATGTGATAGATGCAGGAAGGCACAAGTGGCTTAACCATAGGAAACAAAATCACTTCAGACCCATCCTGCAAAGCTGAGAAAGCTTTGCAGGGAGTGGTTTGTTCACTGAGCTCCCCTTATGAGTGGTGGCAACCCATTTTCAAAAGTTTGAGGGGGTCAACTTGGAGAGGAAAAATACCTCCTCCTTTCCCTCCCTGAAGCAAAGGTGAGCAGGGCTGCTCTCCTCCCCACTGGATGGGTGGCCAGCCCAGGGGTACCCAGGGAAAGGGGGGGAGCATGTTTCATACCTGAACTGGAGCTGCTGTTTTTCTGCTTTGTGTTTTGCCGAGACTCTTTCATCCATGGGAATATCTGTTTGGACATGGTGGGCGAGTTAAGAGCTGTGCTCTTGGTGGGGTTGGCCGGGGCAGGGTTGCTGCTGGCATTCTGAGACGGTGAGGCAGAGGATGGAGGTGGAGGCTGTGCCTGCTGGGCTGGAGCTGGCTGCGGTGGGGCTTGCGGGTCGGCGAGGCCAGGGGGCTGGAGAGGCTGGCTGGGGAGGGTCCTCATGCAACTCTCACTGATGTCATTGGCTTTGTGGTGGGACACAGAGCTGCCGGGGGACTGAAGGGAGCACGCGGGGCGGTGGTACTCAGTTTCCACAAGTGATGAAGATGGAGGATATTGCTGCTGACTCGCATTATAAGTGAAACCATTTGCTCCTTGGTAGGGGTAGGCACCATAGATTGCAGAGCTGTCGTAGTAGGTCGCTTTTTGCATTTCGTTGTTTCCCAATATTTATTTCACAAACTGACAGGGTCTTGACACCCTCGGAGAATAACATTGGCACCCCTCTGTCACGTGGCGCTCTTCCTCCAATGGCCTCTCCGGGCAGACCTGGGGTGTGGGGAGAGCAGAGCAGGGTGAAGAAATGGTACAAATCCATCTTACTTTCAATAGCTAAGTGACATGAAAGCCATAAAAGAAAAAGTGGTCAGCAATATTTAGCAGCATGACTTGGCCTCGGGCGCAGAGCATTTCTATATAAAAGCTGCCTGGATTTACTGGCAGCTACAAATATGTGCTTTGCTGCACCGGGATAGGGGCTTTCTAGGTTTTTTCTTTCTTCTTAAGAAACAGCACAAGGGGGTTGATCGTTTATCACTGCGAGGCTGTTTTAGTACCAGTCTCTGAGGTAAAGGTGATCGAGGAATCTTGTCATGCAAAGGAGCTGAGCTGCTCCTTCATTCCAGTTCTAGGATCAAACCCTCTCCTGTAACCGGTGTCGTTTTATTTTCTCTCCAGGTTATGGCTTTCCATACAACTTCAAAGAAAAACACGGGATTGCTCCTGCCTCCATGCCTCCATGTGCCAGGAGGCAGGAGCAGGGTGGAAAGGATTCCTAGCCAGGGATATTTAAACACCCCGATCCCAAGTGACGGATTTCGACTTGCCTATGAAAAGCTCGATGGGAAAATAAACAAAGCCAGCGCCTTCTGCCCTCTGCGCTTGCACCCCACCCCGAGCCGCCCAGGTCGCGCACCGCTGCAGGGACAGCTCCAGCCCGGCCCCGGAGCGCGGCTGGGGTCGCCCTGCTCAGCTGCCCGTCTGTCTCCCACCAGCGACTGGGGCCAGAGCCCCAGCTGCACCCAGAGCAGGGCGAAGCCCCCTCGGCCAGGCCAGCAGGACAGGTTGGGTGCTCGGGTGGTAGATGGTTTGGGGTTTTGTTTTCAACAGTTATTTTCAAGACACTAACTTTTCGTGGAATCAGCCAGGTCCTACCTGTTAAAACATGATGGATTGGGGGAAAAAAACACACCAGGAACCTGAAAAACCAGCGTTCATCTCCATGACCACGGCTTGAACTTTCCTTCCAAGTTAGCGATAATAGGTTCTGTCTTGGAAACTGCTATGTAATTTGATGTATGAGGGTCACTTGGCCGGGGAGAGGGTGGACACAAACCCAGAGAATGCTTTTCCTGCCTGGGCGAATCCCTTTCTCCCCCCATCCTCTTTTGTCCCCTGTCCTTCTTTCTTTATGGATTTATTTATTTTTTTCTCCACCAGATTAAAGTCTACAGGTCACCTGCCTGAAAATAACCTGTAAAAGAATCTCCTGTTTTCATGAGAGAGGAGACCTGTGCATAATCTCCGATCTAGGAGCTCTTTCCACGAACGCTCACATTGTTCTCAGAAATTAAAGTGTGCTCCTTACCCCCCACCACTACCGCCTCCTTGCTGACAAACCACCACATCTTTTTGGATCAGAAGAGCTCACGCTTCTTTTGCCACTTTCCCTGTACTTAACCAGATGGATACTTTTCCCCCAAACATCTAACGAAGACAAATGCTTAGGGGCGAAAAACCTTACACAACACATGCACCAAACGAGCTCATTCTACGCCTTTCAAGTTATACAAGTTCTTAGAAAACAGTATTCCCTTTGTTAGATCATAACAAAATTAAGGTAACACACCTACAGCAGGGTGGCTACCCTGTCATTGCACTAATCAAGCTCTTTGGATGTTATTAAGCTAATAAGGCAATGGAGATCAGAAGCACGCACGCAATTTCCAGATCCTCACCTCTCCTTCCTGATGCTATCGAGGCCTGGTGTGATTTTTCTCAATTCCTTTGAAAGAGAGAATATAGACACCACTACCAGAGGAGAAAGAGGAAATAATGAGCCAGCAGTGATTTTACAAAGGCACCTGCCTTTCATGATCGCGACATCAAATATTCTGTCTCCCCTGCACGCTGGGACGTCTGCCGACGCAGGCAGGGCAGGCAACGCTGAGCCGGGATGCGGGACGCGCTGCTCCCGCAGCCTCCTGCCCTCAGACAATGGGCAACCTTGCTCCTAAGGCAAAAATACTATTGAGGCTTCGGCAGCCTGCCAGCAAGAGGGGGAAAAAAAGCCCAACAAACCAGCAATAAAAAAAAATCATCAGCTACCGCTTTTGGCTTCGCCAAGTTTATCACTTCCTATAAAGTTCTGGAGGAGCGGGGGTAACCTGAGGAGCGCCCGGCCATTCCAGGCAAAAGCGGGAATAGCGGGATTAAGAGCGACAAGAATCACTGTAATAACAGCGCCCTAACGGGAGAAGGGGGGGGGAATCTGTCACCTCAGCCGGTGCTCGGGATGGGAAGAGCTTTCCTCGCCCCTCGGAAACAAAAGGCCGAGTCTCACAGACACATATGGGCCCTCAGTTTTTGCAGGGCCCAGTTGATCGGCTCCATCTCTCCTTGTGCAATACACCTCTCGGCCCTTCACCAACTTCTCTCCCCCCACGCTCTGCCTGGAGACAGCAGATGAAAGCAGTCCTGGGGGACACAAGTCCCCCCTGTTTCCCCCGCTTCCCGCTTCAGCTATCCCCTACCCATCTCCTTCCCTCCACCACCACCCCTTCCCAAGCACACCACTTCTCTGCCCTGTAACCCCCATCAGAGTCCCAAACTCTGACTCTGGGACAAAAAAACCGGCAGCCCCCCCTGAAAGATTTCCTGAAAGATAAAGACAAAGTTGAGAGAAGGTAAGGGGGGGGGCAGGGGGAGGGGGGGGGGAAGACAGGAGAGAAAGCTGCCTGAACACGAAGTGTAAGGGTATCAGTCACTGCCTGGAAGGAAGCCCCAGCTTGTGAACTCTTCTTGAACCGACATTTAAGTCTACGGTCATAAATCACTGGGACATAAACTCCGCCATTCACGACTGATAGCAGCGTATTTGTGGCCTGCTTACCTTAACTTCTGACGACTGAGGCGGAAGCCAGCATGCTCGCTCTCTCCCTCTCCCTCTCTCTCTCTCTTTTTTTTTTTCTTTTCAAATTTTTTAGAGCCGACACGACCCCAGGAGCAGGCGCTGCCTGCCCCGGCCCGGTCCCTACAGCCGCGGGGTAGGCACCGGCTCAGCTCCTCCGTACCCGGCACCCCCCGGCCTGCCCCGCACGGGATGGGGATGGTTTCTCCAGCCACCGGCCTCCCCTGCTCCCCTCCTGCTCCAGGCTGCCCACCCTGCCCCGAGCCGGTCCCCGGCGTGCCGGGTTCCCCCTGAGCGGGGCACGGAGGATGGGGATGTTTCCCAGGGCTTCTCTGGGAAAGGAAGGAGAAAGAGAGAAGGAGAAAGGAGGGTGTGGGGGGAGTGGAGTGGGTAAAAAAAAAATAAGTAAAAAGAAGAAAGGAAAAAAAAAAAGGAAGGAAGAAAGAAAGGCGGCCGCCTGGGGAAGCCTGGGGCAGGGTGGGGGCTGGGGAGGGAGCGGAGGAGCTCAGCACTGAAGGAGTGCGGCCCCCCCGCACCCGGGCGTCACCGAAGTCCAGGAAAATTATGCTAATGAAGACAAACGGCGCTCACAAAGGGTCTCTCGCTCTCACCAGGCTCCGAGGGTGCTGCCGAAGGGGGCCTTGGGTTTGTCCCTCTTACCGGTGGGCTTGGGGGGCGTCTGCGGAATAGCCCCTCTGCTGCTCCCCGCCTCCGGGAGCCCCGCAAAGCCCCGGCTGAGTCCCGGGGAGGGGAGCAAAGCCCGGAGAGCTGGGGCTGGGTTTGGAGAGCAAACCGAAGCCCACCAGGATCCCCGCTCTGGGCAATGCTTTCAGAGCCACGCTGGAAATCATTAGAGTTACTAATTATTAACTCATGCATGCGTGAGCGCACAGACACACAGATGTATACACAAACACCCCTCGACACCCAGCCCCCCCAGATATCCCCAGCTCCCGGGACGGGCACAGAGGCGCTCTCTCTCTCACACACACACACACACGCACACACGTGTGCTGCACAGGCGATCGGGGTGCCCGCAGCCCGCCGTGGGGACCCGTGGAGGGCAGTCCCGTGTGGACGCGGGCCCAGCGCCGAGCAGATTCACCTCCTGCTCATCGTCATAGCTGGGAAGGGCCTGGGGTTTTGGGGTGGTGGTTTTCCCCCACACCCCCACACCCCCCCTTTTCCCTGCAACAGAATCACGGCAGCCACCGTGCAAACGAAAACTTAAATAAAGTTGCAGCCCCTGCCCCTCGGGCAGCCGGTAGCAGGACTGTGGGCTTCGTGCATTCAGCGGATGCTCCGGATAATGCTTAGGTGTAAATTTGACGTTACTTCGTTAATTAAGGCATTACAAACATAAGTAGTGCGGTTAAAGCACGAGGGAGCCCGGCGTCATCTTAAAGCACAAACAAAGCGAGAGGGAAGCAAGAAATAGAAAGCACTATAAGGCTGGGGTGGCCTCTTACGCATACCAATGGTTTTTGTCATTTATGGCTATGCAAGATTTATGACTTCATGCACCAAAGCTGTAAACAGAGCACTAAAACAGAAAACACTTGCTCCTTATGGCATAAGTGAGAAGGCACCACATGAAAGGGGAAGCAGGAGTGTAGGAGGAGAGGCAGAAATCCCGCGTATGCGTTTTGCTTCAAACAACCCCTTGAATGTTGCATCGGAAGGAAAAAAAAAAAAAAAAAAGTCTTTTTAGTCAATAATCAACCCCACACTTTCTTCTGAAACTGCTGATCGGCCATTCGCCCACTTGCCCGACCAAATAGCGAGAGGCAGAGCTGCGCCCCGACGGAGCCCCCGGGCTGGAAAGGAAGATTTTGAGAGGGAAAGCGAGCCGGGGACTACGGGAACCTGCGGCCGCCGGGGACCCGCCGGCGCGGGGAGCCTGCCGAGAGCCTGGGCCAGCTTTTCCTGGGAGCGTGTTTAAACTTGGGAGCGGACTCCAGCAGGATACTGTGACTACATGTCTGTATTTAAGAGCGGGGAAGGGGAGGTGGGGGGGAGGGGGTCTTTCTAAAACTGAAGGGATTTGCAAAGGACTTTAATCGCGAGAACCAAAGTGGTTCGTAGGAATACTGAAGTGTTTCCTCCATTCGTCTTAATGCCTGCAAAGAGTATTTTGCGATATTTAGCTTGTTAGCCCCGTTTCCCCACGCCCCCTCTCTCCCCAAAGAGATCATTTTAAACATGAGAAGATGATTTATTTTTTTTTTTTTGTCTCCTATGATGCCGGGATAAGTGTCCCAACGAGCAGATCCCCGCTGCTTTTATCTGTCTTTCACTCCCAGGGGCCGAATATTTTCTTTCTGCTTCATTCCGCTGAGAGCGATAGGGCTCAGCACGGGGAGGGACCAGCATCATTTGGGGCTGATTCCCAGGTCAAAAATTGGCTGCTTTTTCTTCCCGAAGGGTTCTACTCTGGAGGACTTCCCTTCCCCTCTTCCCCCCCTCCCTTTTAATGGAATTACTTTTAGCTTCCGAATAAAACAATGCCTGTAAAGAGCTTTGTCCTTGGATGCTCCGAAATGGAAGCAGGGAGCACCATAATTCAAGACTGATTTGGGGGAATCTCTCAGTGATGAAATAGCAATGTAGGGAGTTTCTGAAAAAGAGAACCAATTCTAGAAGTAGTGCCTGTCCAAGTAGCTAGAGAGTTAGGAGGTGATATTAGCTGCCTTAGAGAGGGGCTGGAGGATCGAAGCAAGCCGTGGTTAATCAGAATTATTGTTTCTATTCCCTAACGCTGAAGAATGGTAACGCGCTCTTTGCTATTTGCTTAGAAGGCTGAGTTTATTTACACAACTCCCTGAAATCCCTCTCTCCTCCAAAACTCTTCCTACTTTTCCTTGCTCCAGAGCAGAACTGTATTATTTATGGGTGTTTTAACTGGGTCAATATGCATCCGAACTGGGTCATAAATCAGAGGAAACGCTGCCAAGTAATTGAGCTGCAATTAAAGCTTTCACTTTGTTTTTGAGAGGCGTTTTGTCCCATTTCAAATCACGGCAAAGCCAACCTTGGCTCTTAGACACACAACTGGGAGAGAAATAGCTCTCCTCCCCTCCCTGAAGAGGGACGCCGGGTCTGAGAAAGTACAACGTGCTTCAGTATGGTGAGAAGGGGAAATAGCATTTCTTTGGGTCAGTTCGGCTCTGAGAGTGGCTTAAAGAGCAGGAAAGCAAGAAACCAGCACAAACAGGTCTCTGCAGAACAGCAGCGAATAGCTCCGGGTAGATATAACCTTTTATTTTGGTTTGTTTTCAACAGAGTTTTTTATCATCGTTCTCTTGCCATCCCCTCTCCCTCTCTTTTTGAACCCTCAGAAGATGAGTAATTACAAGCATCTAGTGACTGGGTAGCAAACGCTACAGCAGGAATGGGTGAGAGGCACGGAGCGACCTGGAGGAAAGTGAACCCCAGTGCTCCGACATTCCCCAAGCCGGGACACACGGGGGAAATGTTTTTTTTCTGTAGCATTTTGCCCTCCTTGGGTAGTCAAGTACTCTTTAATTTTCGGAATTTAGAGTGCATTCTTTATATACAGCTACACACACGTATTTATAAGTGTATGCAAATACTTAACATATTTATCCATATTTACGGATATATCTTTATTTATGTAAACGACGACATGGATGTGAAATTAGGACTAGCATATATTCTCCTAGAAGATAATATCCACTCTACCCCTTTTTATTCTCTCTTTCCAGATTCCCGTTCAGAGAAAGAAGAAAAAAGAACCCCACATTTCCAAAGCTGATTTATTGTTAGAAGCCATGACTGGCTCTTGGTTCAGCTACTTCTCACAGCGGAGAAAAAACGAGAAGCCCCCTCTGCTCGTTTGGAAAGGGCAAGCTTTGCCCCAGAGCTGAGCACCCATGCAGCCCTCCACACACGGTAAACAAAGTAACAACATAACATCATAAATAAAATGGCAGCGTGATCACAGTAATCGATTTACGGAGCGGCAGCGGCCGAATAAACCCCCATAAAACAACAACCGCCACCACACTCGAGCACGACCCCGACCGAGGAGCACTCCACCCAGTCGTGTTCTCCCACTTCCCCAAATGCATAAATAAACAAACACACAAATAAAATAATAAAATAGTAAAATAAAATTAAAGCAGGAGGAATCATCCAAACACGACAATAAAAGAAGCTTCCCATCTCTAGCAGGTCATAAATAATGATAAGATGGCAATGGAGGGGCTGGAGTGGAGGCAGCTGGGCATCAACAGCAGTGTGGGATCTCTATGGAGAAAAATAAATAAAGCCGCAAACTCTCCCTGCTTCGCTCCTTGCGAGGGGAGAGTTGAATATTTACCGCAGCAAATTGAAACAAAGGGGGAAGCAGCCCGGCTCCGGGTGCCCACACACCCGCACGCACACACACACACACGCACTCCCTCCAGCCTCCGCCACTGACCTTTGCCTCGAACAGCCATAACTCACCACAGAAATGAACAATCAACGGAAATACCTTAAAATAAAATCCATCCTTTCTAACGAAGCATTTCGTCCTCTCGGCTCGACAATAACCTTTCCATAAGGAACGAAACCTGTCAGTGAAATGGCCAGCTCTTGCGGGGACGGTGATGCGGGCAGGAGGAAAGGGAAAAGAAAAAAAAAAAAAAAAGAAGGAATAATAGAAAGCAGTGCTTGCTCTGAACAGAAACTGGAAAAGCGTAATCGCAGACGGAGCCAGACCGGGTCTCCACTCCAAATGCCACAATAATGCGCTGTATTATGTGCTCACGTGGTCATACGTCAACTTAAATCCTTTTATTTGAAATAGGGAATCATTGAAGGAACAGGGTTTCTTAGCGCGAGCCTTTGATTTCTAAAGCCTTAACCCAATGTGTTAAAGGAGAGTTTTTAAGGGAGGGGAAAAAAAAAAATAATCCAAGACATGCTGATGACTGGGGGGAGGGGGGGAAGAGCGGTTTGGTTCTTTTTCCTCCCACATCAATATTTCTTTGCACAAAGCCTATTGGAAGGTAAGAGGAAATTTTCATATAATACGGGGTTACGCTACACTTTGATACTTAGCCTAATTAACCGGCATTTGCTCCCCAGGCCCGCTACTTTGCTCCACGTCGCGTATCCTCTGCAACCCTCGAAGAAAGCCTAAATCCTAATACTATTATTTCCAGCCCCCTTCTAAGTGGGACGATTACCAGCCTTCCCCCACCCCCAGCAGCCTCAGCCCTGCCATTGTACAGGGCTTGCTCAACTCCCACACACTACATCAGGGCTCCTGTAGAAACTAAAAAGACCTATAATTACCTGACAAAGGCCCAAAAGAGTCTCTTCTAAGAGGCTAGTTGATATTTGTCCTTCTAACACACTATGAAGAATACACCTTCCTTCACTGGCGTGGCTCTGAATTTTGCAAAACCTTTAGGGACCTTGCAGTTAAACCTGTGCTTACGCATTTCCTATACAGCTAGTTTGAGTGATGCACAAAATTATAGGTTTCTAACTATGAAAAAAAATTGGGGAGGGGATCTCTCTGCCTAAGGGGGGAAAAATTAGGAAAAAAAAGAGAACAGCAAAGTTGCTTGCGGCCCTCGAGCTAGGCAGCTTCGCCTGTGTGCTAACACACCACATCTTCCCTGTAGGACTGTTTAACCTGTGTTATTGACACAATAAGCTAAACAAACAAAAGAAACCCTCAACTCACATAACATTTCTGGAAGGAGTCAAAGAAAATCAGATAATTCACGCTTTTAACTTGTTCCTGGTCCAGTTCTGTGACTCCAGCATTTTGCAACGTGATGTATATACCCTTGCCTAAATCTTCCCACCATCCCCCATGAACCCGAAGAAAACTTCCAGCTAACTGCATAGCTGCTCTTACTGTTTCACCTGCACTTCGCTGACTAGTGGAAGTTTTCTTTCTAAAGGTTATTTTTACTGTGATGGGCAAACCCTGGACACTCCTGCTTGACTAGTAAAAGTGGGCCACTGGAATTCAAACCTGTCAGAAACTGTGTAGTAGTGGACACTGCAGCAAAGTCAGCATGACATTACAGAGGAGGAAGGATTTTAATTTTTTCATATGGAAATGACTAAACTAGTAGCAGGGTACACATCTATTATTCCTCACTAAGAACTGGAATAAAACCTTCATAGACTTTTGAAAAAGAGAGAGTGTATAGTATAATACACACAACATGCCCAAGTCTGCAGCTATCAGCAGGACTGGGACCTCCACAGTTCTCCTACTTAATGTAAACCAAGGCTGCTATTTACTCTCTACGGACTCACGGCACTTTTAAATACTGCGCACTTAGATTCCATAAAAGAAACACACGGAGAAGTTCTTTTGCAACAATGAAACTGGAAATAATGGGGAACAGAGCTGATGTTGAAAAAAGTAGAGCGAGTCTTTCTTGGGGCTGTTGTAGAAAAGTTATCGACTGCTTTGCGTCAAAAGTAGAAAGATGGCCTTAGAAGTTACAGTCCTGAGCAAATAGAAACTACAAAAGCAATAAATCACAATCATAAGTCAGCTTAAATGCCTTAACGCTAGCTGCGGCTATTGGCTTCAAAACCCTGTTTCTACGAACATCTTTATTAGTATTAATGGTCAAGTTAATCCTAAAACTACTGTTTAACAATTAACTTCGTGTATGTAGTGGGAAAACTAATTAATTCTTAAGAAAAGTAACTTCTTGACGTGTGAATACCTTCCACAGGGTGTGCTTTAGGAGGGCGGAAGGGGGAGTCTGCCTAACTTTATGCTGTCCTGGATGGCAGCTCAAAATTATTCTCTTCCGCCGATTTTTGAGAAAGCTTGCTTTCTCCGGTATCGCGATTGCGGGTTTGCAAATACAAAATCAAATGATCTTGCCAGTCGCAGGCGCTAGAATTCCCCTGCCACCCCATAGATTGCTTTGTTCCTGTTCCTGGACATTCAGCATTGTGTTTTATTACCTCGATGATTCGGAGACCTGAAGCATGGTCTCTAGCAGGAAAAAAAAAAAAAAAAAAAAAGTGGAGTTTGTCCGTAGGTCTGCTACTGATTTTTCTGTGCTTTATACACATGGTTTCGAGCTGAGCTGAAATTCCACGCTCAGTAACGACAAACAGATCTGAGTTCATAGCGCGCCTTCATTAAGAGAGACCCTTTGTGCCAGCTCTGGCATTAATAGCCACTTTTACCATTAGTGCTATTCGAAGTTACCTTCAATATCATTAGATTTAGAGTTTGTACTGTCTTTCAAGTTTACTTTCATGCTAGTTGTTAAGAGGTAAGCCTATCACTCCCACGTGGAGACGAAATAAGAATCACTCTACTATGTAAGTATTTATTTCCTCGCTTCCTCGAAAGGTTTGAAATCTGCTGGGATGCAGAGCTGTTTACCTACATCTGCGCATCTGATAAAGTTGGTCTTTGATCATTTCCAAGCAGATAAAAAGAACAGAGCTATCGACTGTGCTTATGAGAGAAGTTCTGCTCAGAGTCAGCAGAGTCTGCCAGTCTTGGGTTCGTTAAGGAATCCCAAATATCTCTGCAGGCATTGCTGCGGGTACATGCCACCGGTGGAAGGCTCCTTCGTACCGTATTTTTGTTTTTAATTTCCTAACACAAGCGTGAATAGACATTTGCAGAACCTTTTTGTAGTTAAGATTTAAGCAGCCCATTAAGTCAACACAAAGAACCCTTGTAGTCCCGTAATTTATGACCGCTTTTAAAAGGTAGTAAAATATACTAATTGTACGTCAGAGTCCAAAAATAAGTAGGTAAATCTACCAGGAATTTGAGCTAATTCTGTGTAATCCTCCCCTCTCTGCAGCCGACACAAGAAAATTGTCACTATGAAAAGCATTACTTTTCTCCTGCCTAAGAGCCCAGCACATGTGAAGGACTCCAGCAGCTCTGAGCCACCAAAATCCAACCTCCGCCCGGTGCAAAGCAGGCCAGGCCAGGCAAATTCACAAAACTTATTCTGGTGCGTGCACGCAGGCAAAAAATAGGTTTTTCTAATATTCCCACATGAACTCCCCATGTTTGCAGGACTGGCTGCGGAGCCCTTCGAGAAGGAGGCAAACAGACAAGCCGCGACAAGGCATTCAGCACAGACATGGCTCCAGCCCGCTCTCCCTCGCCTTACGCCTTTTGATTTGGGAAGGAGCTAAGAATGGACAAAGAAATTCTCAATCTCTTTCGCTCTTCAAATGACTTTGCATCCTTCCTGTCCCCCAATGCCTTTATAAGGATGGCGATCACTCAGGTCCCATACACTTCTTTGTCTGCCCAGACACGCGCATTCACCACCCTCAGAAGATGAATAGAGCCAATCCAGGGAAAAGGGAAAAAAAAATCCAGCTAGGTTAAATATTTATCACGACAACAACAACAAAATCTCTTTCAAGCAGGCTTGTTCTGCATGCAGGTACCAGGCAAATGGCTTGCTTACAGCTGCGATCGGCGCAAAAGCAGAGCCCGGCCGCTTCCCGGTTCTTACCTCCTCCAGCTGCGCGGAACTGCACGGGAGCGCCCCCGGTTTCCACCGCCCCAGCCCAGCGGCTCTTTTTCGGGGCTCCCTGTAAACAAGCAACAAACAGTGCCTTACCGGGGAGTGCAGGGGGAGGTGTTTTGCTCCTTCATAGGCAACACATGCTTTGCCGGGTACTCTGGGAGAGCTGCGGAGTGGGGCAGGCAGGGATGGAGGAGCAGGAGCAGGCTCCTGGCGCGGAGCTTACGTGGGTTCCCACCCGGGTGAGAAGCACGGGGAGCTGAGAAATAAAAGCGTGCGGATGGGTTTTTTTTCCTTCCTTTTTTTTTTTTTTTTTTTTTTTTTTTTTCCCTCCCCGTAGACAGCTATGCCTTCTGTCTCCAAGTGTTTGGAAATATTGTCATTCCAAACTCTTGTTACATGAATGTCTGCTTTATTTTCCTCTGGGAAACCTTTGTTTAGGATCATTTAATCAAGAACAGACATTAAACACAAGTCGTGGCGTTCATCTCTGCTGAATAAAACGCGGAAAGTGTTCCAGTTTAAATGCGGGGCGTATTGTGGTTGGGCTTTTCTTCAAACGGTTATCAGGGCCCGATCCTGCCACCACTGAGAAGAGCTTAAAAATTGAAAAAATTTCCTCACTGAAGCAGGATCAGGCCCAAAGCCCCCACCCCATCCCCACCCGTTTGTTTTTGGGCTTTGTTGTTTTTTTTTTTACAGACTGAAAACCATTGAAATAGGGGGGAAAAGTGGACGGCTTCGCTTCCCCTAAAATAAATAATATTGCACAGTACAAAAATACAATAGTCAGATTATTCTCATGCCACTTACTGAATCATGTTTACATCGGAATTTGTCAGATATAATAATGTCGTCCCCCCCCCGGTATTCTTTCTCGCTAATAAAAGCCACCTAACGCATCTTAAAATTGTCAGTAAATGTAAATGCTAATAATTTAATAACGCCGCTCTTGCGGAAGGGTGTCATCTGAGCCTTGGAATTATTAACTCTGTCTTGGGAGAACTTTTCGAGGAGAGATTTTGCTTTGGTAATTTAGTAGTTCCATAACTACGCTAATAATTTTAAATCTGGTGTTGAACTTCAGTCTACATAAAATCATACCATAATAGCCTACTAAACTGTTTATTGCCGTCTCATAAATTTGAGAGCGCTGGCTGTTAAAATCTACTGGCAAACACAAAAGAAAATGGCAAGTTCAATCTGTGATCTCAGAGCCCTGCGATGCTGCCCAGGGTCGTTCTGAGCACTACCTTCCACCCCACTCGGCTCCGGCACAAGAGGATCCCCCTGGCATTTTATGCTTAGGCTCATACCTTAGCCGTTTTGATCCCTAATCAATAGGCATGTTACAAACGGCAATAACCATCCATCAAGCATGTCGTGACTGGGTTGCCCCACTCATGTTAAAGATGGAGCGTGTATCTCAAAGTGGTGCCAGCGACTTTCTGTTATTTATTTTGGAGTGAGGAAGTCACGCTACCATATTTTACAGTGCCACAGCCCTTCAAACTATGCTGCTCCTTGAGAGAGTTGCTAAGTAGCAGTAAAGCACTTTACAAACGCTATGACAGTTTTTCCTTTTTTTTTTTTTTAATTTGTTGTTATCCCAAACTCTAATATTCATTGCGGCACTTTAAGTCCGTACATAAATCGTTCAGACTAATGAGTCATAAAGAAATTCGCCCATGACTTTTCCTGTACAATGCTCACTGCCTTTCCATTGCTTTTTTGGCCCTGCATTAGGAGCCGGTGATTTATGAACGCCAGGAAAATTGAACAAAGCAGGTCCTCCTGCACTGTGGCACCCAGCCTTCCACACTGTGAATTAGAACATTATCAAATGTGTTTGCCTCGGTAACACTTAATCACCAAAAGCCGTAATGTGACCACAAGGCAGCTAAAACAAAGATTTAACATTTCTAAATATTAAGCTTGTTAAGCAAATGCTCAGCAGACAAAGCAAGCACAAACAATTAAAGTCATCAAGCTAGAAATACACACTACCTACTTACCAACACAGACCCTATTGCTTGCTTAAGAAGTTTAGAATCTTTCAAGATAAATCAGGTTAGGTTGTTTTTTTTTTTTTTAAGGAAAAGAAAAGGGGAAAAAAGGAAAAAAAAGAAAGGTAGAAAAACAAACTCCAGTAATAAGGAGTTGAGTTTCACTTCTGAGAGAATCACTCCTAGTGAGGACTGACGGCCACAGATCCATTCCTGACTATCTGCATTAATTATTTAATGAGTCACGTGACACTGAAGATTAAAATTTCAATATCTCCCCCAGAACAGACGCAACACCTTTATCTGCGAGCGAAGGGATCCTCGTACTTAGGTCCCCTAATCTCTCCTGGCTTTGACAGCTCCTCAGTCTCTAATGAGGACGCTTGGGCATTAATAACATGGGCTTGTCCCGCTCTGTGCAGCAAGATGCGGCAGCTTTGCACCCTCCTTGTGACTCCCAAATTAGTCATTTCAGCCCAGATCTTTACTCTCTGCAGGACCTGAGGCTCTAAACGCTGCTGGCAGGAGCACCAGGGGCTACCCTCCACCGATCAAGACGCCCCTTCCGCGGGCCCAGGCGGAGGCGGGGGGGGGCTGCCTGGGGCCTTGTGAGGCAGCTACGGAGTTTCCCCTGCCCACGGGGAGAGCTCCGACCCCACAGGGACCCGCGTGGGCAGGACTTGGGCGCCCGAGGGGATGGCCCCGAGGTGACCCCCACCCCACACGTCAAGGCACTGCCAGTTAGGGAGCCTCAGGACCCGGCTAAAGCCCCCAAAGTGTGCGGGGCATCAGGGGCCGCTCCGCCCTCTCTGTTTCGGCTAGGTGTGGGAACGTCGGGCGGGCCCCGGGCTGCCCTGATCGGGCGCCAACGAGGGGCAAGGGGGGACATGGAGGGGGCTGGAATTTCATGGCATGCCTGTCAAGACGTCTGCTTGTGCGAGAGCTCCCCCCACCCCTTTCTCGTTTACAAACACTGGGCAAGAAGGCTAAGGGAAGGCAAGCACCCTGAAGGGGAAAAAAGAAAAAAGAGAGAAAGGGGAAAGAAAAAATAAAATAAGCCCCAACATTGCGTAATCCTCCAATGCAGGATGGCTCTATCTGTTAAACACCGCAAGGCACTTCTCACAGCTGAGTTCCCTGTGTAATAAAACCGCAGGTATAGCAAGAGCTTGCAGGAAAAGCAGGGAGTAGGATCTTGGAGAAGGAGAATTTTTCGGGGGGGGGGGGGGGGGGAGTATTAGGAAGGAGAAGTGGGTACCGGGGTTACCGGCGTGCCCTTCCCTGCGGCCCCCGAATTGACTCCGAGGTGATTTGGTCTTTCTTTGAAAGATTGACAAACTTCCACTGCCAGCGTTTTGGGCCGCGCTCTCCTTTGTGACCAGGGCAGATAAATCCGCGTGTAAGAGACACGGGGAGAGCGGGAGAGAGGGAGGGGGGCTAAGAGACATTTAGGTCCAAGTGCCGGATTAAAAAGAATACTGTCTTTAAAGGTCAAGGGTTTGAAGGGTCAGTCTGCTCCTCTAAAAAAAACAATTAATGGGATAGAAAATTTGTCCTCTCGGTGAACTCCCGGTTGCCTTAGCAAAGGGAGCACAATGCGAGAATTTAAACTGGACGATGTAATTTTGGAAGTTATTGTAATGACGGGCGGTATGGGATGGGGAACACAGGGCTCCCAGCCCGGGAGCAGCTCCCGCTCCCAGCGCAGGCAGAGGGGGAAGGGGGGGGAAAGAGGAAAATTTACCTTAAACGATGATAATCTGCCATGGGGTATTTTGCAGTCCGCGGTTCAATCTCCACCAAGAGAGTGTACATTTTTTTAGCAGACAGCCAAGATGCTGTGTCTTTACACATGACCACTTTTTTTTTTTTTTTTTTTTTTTTTTCTCCAGGAAAATCCTTTGCGTCTTCACAGACTTTTCCAAGAGAATGCCTTTCAGAACCGCTGTTGAATTACAAAGAAGTATTTATTGTAGGAGGTGATTAATGATTCTCTCTAAAATTGCTATTTGCAGCGTGATTTCATTTCTCTTTACAATAGGAGCAAACCAGGTTTATATGCATAGGCTGCGCACTAAAGAAATCCTGCATCATCGCCAGTGAATATGTTTCAGCTGGAATTTTGCTCTGTTGTGCTAATTTTGGCTCTAAATATACTGAGAGATTCTTGAGCAATAAACAAAGCGAAGTGTTATATGCTTGCAGATAGTAGTTATCTCACAATTATATTTTTCTCCCTCTATAAGGAGGCAGCTGGCAATCAGGGTTTAATAAACATCAATATGAGAGTGGAAGTGCATTTTTCAGGCCTGCACCTTGGTCAGGTTTGGAGACAGTGGTGTTTGCTGAGGGTATTTTACAACTGCCATCTCTCTGATGCTGAACGTGCTTTGCAAGTGGCATGTTATGTTTTCCTCCAGGACGACCACTGTTCCACGGCCAGATAGGGATGCTGGCGATACCCTTGAGGCCTGATGCTACCTCACCCAAGGGTGCTGATGCACCTGGTCCTGGAAGCTTCATTCACCCAAAGAGAAGCACTGATTCAAAAAATCCCTCTCTTTGATGCATTTGCATTAAGTCAGACATGGCCTTAAGGCCTTCCCTTGAAGATTTACTAGCACTCGAGCTCTTTTCCAAGCGTTTTCTTACCCGGTTCAGTGCCACTCTCCATTGAGGAAGACCTGAGCAAGGCTCCCCATTACCAGCTCCGCTTTGCCTGCCCTCCTTAGCTGTCTGGAAGCAGCAGATGCGAAGCCTGAGCTGGAGCCACTGGAACCCCTTTCTGCCAGAGCCGTTTCAACCATTTCAGGCAAAGATACCTCTTGAGTTGTACCCAAATGTATGTTTCTGCCGAGGCTTTCTCAACACATTTTTATATAGTCTTTACAAGAAAATAAGAAGGAAACAGAAACAGAAAAGCTTAGAGAAACTAAGTTACCACCCATGTTTTCCCCTTCCAAAGTACTGGCCAGTTGAGAAATCATAATAGGGTGAAAATGAGCGAATAAATTACGGCTGGATAAAGATTTAAAGTGTTATTGTGGGGAGCATGTGTGACTTCTCCAGCAAAACCCATCATGAGAGCTTGTTGGCTTCCAGTAGAAGCAGGATTTCTCTGTAAGGCACCTGAAAATAGACGTCGCACGGACAGCGATGGACAGCCGGGCTGATTCTGCCCCAAGTCCGCTAAAGAGAGCCCCACTCACCTACACAGTGAAGCAAGACCTTTCCTCGTCCTTCAGCGTTCTTTTTCTTGGCCAGGCAATTAGGAGTCAGGACATATTTAAAGACACCGTTACCCTATCGACAAGATGAATCCAGGTCAAAACAATGCATGAAACCGTTGTTTTCCATTCCTGGTGCCAACACAAGCACAAGGTGGATGAAACAGCACTGAGTGGACTTGTGTTTCAAGCGTTTAATTCTTTTGTACAGAATATTCTTTATTACCAGCATTTGGCACTGTTATACATTACACCAAAAATCCACAAATTGTACATGGACTCAAAACGATTTAGACGGTGCCAAATATGAAGACAGCGACAGCCTTTATAGCAATATTTCTTTAAATAAATGCAATAGGGAATGTGGAGAAAACCTAAGAGATCACAGCTACTGAGGGAGCTACACTTAAACCAAGTTAAGTTACCTTTGATACATAAAAGATTTCCCTTCGACAGCGTAAGGGGACATTTTCCGTAAGTCCTTCACCTTCCGTGGCCGTGTTCGTTCTCTCTCCCGTGTCGGGGTTTGCACATAAGTGCGTATGCACACTCACACACCCGCACACGGGAACCCACGAACACGCCACAAAACAGCGCTATTTGAGTCAATGCCTCACACAAGTGTCTCACGAGGTCTTTGCTTTGTTTTAACCGTCTTTTATTTGTAAAGTGTGCTCTTAAAAAAAAAAAAAAAAAAAAAAAAAAAAGGAAAAAAAGAGTCCGTCTTAAGTACAGAGAATTCGTCCTTGACAGCATCCAGCCCTGTCTTACACTGAGGGCAAGGGAGCGTTTCCATAAATAGAAAAAAATGATGGGCATGGAACCATTATCTATATACAATGTAGGCAATCGTCCGGGTTTTGGTTTAAACATGTGCCAGTTCTTGGGCACGTCTCATCTTCTTTTCCTGCTCCTGTTTTGTTTTATACAGTTATTTGGTCCAAACGGCCAGCCTCCACCACGGGGCAGCTGGAAAACCCCAATAGATAGGTAAATATATATATATTAGGGGAAAAAAAAAAACAAAACAAACAAAAAAACCCGTATTTATAGCGCGGCTGCGTTGGGTGTAGCCCCATCGAGCTGGTGGGGGTGGCCCTGTGTCTGTGCTTTGGACTGCTGGCTCAGTGTGGACTGGTTTGAGGAGCGCATCTTTGTGTTAGGCAGTTTATGGTCTTTCTTCCACTTCATGCGCCGGTTCTGGAACCAGATCTTGACCTGGCGCTCAGAGAGGCAGAGGGTGTGAGCGATCTCGATGCGTCGCCTTCTGGTCAGGTAGCGGTTGAAGTGGAACTCCTTCTCCAGCTCCAGGACCTGCTGTCTGGTGTAGGCAGTACGAGACCTCTTGGGCTCCCCTCCGTTGTAATTGGGATTGACTGAAACATGCACACACAGGCACACGTACATACACATACACATACACGCGGAGGGGAAAGAAAAGGAGAGAAGGGGGGGAAGAGATGGAACATAATCATTATATAATAACATGACACCAGGTTCACATAAGATACATAAACGGCAAGAAAAATTGCTTCGCAGCCTATCGACAGTGGGGACAATCGAGGAGCAATAAAAAATGGTGATGGGCATTTGGGTTAGAAGAAAAGCTTCAAAGACACATGGCCCAGAGCCACTGCAGGGCAATTAAATTTATGGGGGCTATAATTACTGCCCTAACAGTTTGGCGTCTCGTAAATCTTTTGATAAAGGACCCCGGATACAAAAGGTTTCTCACTTTTTTTTTTTTTTTTTTTTATTAGGAAACGCGGAGGGAGAAGGAGGGGAAAAAAAAAGCGCCACACACGCAACGACCCATCCCGGCCCCGGGAGCACCCTCCCCCCTTCCCTCCTCTGCATCCCCACCTCCCCCTGGCAAGAGCAACTCACCCGTGCTCACATGGATCTTCTTCATCCAGGGGTAGACCACCGGCTCCTTTCCCTTCAGCCCGGGCAGGCTCTTGTCGGGCAGCAGCGGGCAGCCGGGCCCGGTGCCGGCCGCGGCGGCTGGGGCCGCTTCGCAGCGGCGCTGCAGGGCATGGCCTGGGAGCAGGGGCTGGGCCGGGCCAGGGTGGCCCTTGGCGGGCGGCGGCGGCGGCGGCGAGGCGCCCGGGGGCGGCTGCTCGGGGCCCGGGGCGGCGCTGCCGGCGCTGCTGTAGCTGTAGGGCGCCTGGGGGTAGGAGGGTCCCTGCGCCGGGTAGAGCGCCTCGGGAGGCGGCCCCGCCGGCCCCGGCGGCGCTGCAGGAGCCTGGTAGCCCGGTTCCCTGCGCGGCCGAGGGAAGTACTCGGGCAGAGCCGGGCCCGGGTGCGCGGCGTGCAGGTGCGGCGGCGGCTGCGGCGGGGCGTGCGGGTGGTGCGGGTGGTAGCTGGCGGAGCTGCCGGCGCTGCCGCTGTGCTGCGTGTACTCCTCGCAGGGAGGGAATTTGGGCTCGATGTAGTTGGAGTTTATCAAAAACGAACTCATGGTCATTAATTTGTGAAGTGCAAAAATACTAATTTTTCTCGCGTTGTCGTTTTTCTGGGCTCGGCGAGGCCACTCCCCTTCCCCCCCTTTCTCCCCTCCCTCCCTCTCCCCCTCCCGCTGCTGTCAAGTGCTCGCCGCTACCAAAGTTTGGGCCTCCAGCTCCCCCCCCCTCCTTTCCCAGTCTCACTCCCCTCCCTTCCTCTCTTCCCACCCCTGGAGCGCCTACAACACACACAACACCCAAACGCACACACACACACCCCTCAGCCCCCGCCACCCCACCACCACCTGACCGCCAGCGCCAATTACCGCGCGGGACCGCGGACCCCGGATCAGGAAATGGAAGGAAGGCTAACGGCCACGGGGTAGCTCCGCGCCCGCGGACCCACCGCGGGGGCCGCTGCTGCGCCTCCTCCCCTTGCGGCGGCTGCCCGGCAAGGGAGGACCCCGTCGGGGGCTGCGGGACGCCAGCGGCCGCTCCTCACCAACATCCCCTGCTCCGACCCGGGCCGCGACCGGCAGCGGCGGTGTCAAGCGAGATAAAACTAATCCAGCTCTGACAGTCTTTCTCCCCTCTCCCCTCCCCGGCACTTTCTTGTTTCTCCGTTCCCCCGCGGGAGAGCGTAGGAAGCGGGGCGAGGAAGCGGAGCGCAGCCCAGCTGCGCAATCCAGAGGGAGGCAGGCGTTGCACAAGGCATTGCACAATCCTTTTAAAAGAACCCGGCTCCAAACGCCTGGAGTCGGGGCTGCGCGCAGGCAGAGGGCGGCAGCGGCTGCCCGGCACGGGCCAGCGTCTGCACTGCCGGGTCTGCTCTCAGCGCCCCGCTGCCGCTGACAGCAGCCGGCCGGCCGGGAGTGCTGGGGCCAAACCTCTGCACCTTCGAAGCTGTACTAACTGGAGGGATAAATGCAAAAGTTCGCACGAAGGTGTCGGGGAGGCAGAAGAGAGTCCTTGCATGGCTTGCTGGGTGTGAGGGATATAGTGAGGCTGAAAATATCGGGGAAGAGAGGGGGAAGGGAGGGAGAGGGGAAGGCGGACACGACGGCATCAAGTACTTCCTAGCGGCGATGGTAGGGCTCCCTTCGAGCATCCTTCCCCGTGGAGGAGCAGTTTCCAAAGTACGAATTTAAGTCCTTCGGTATGGTATGCCTCGTCTTGGCCTTATTTCTTAATTTTCTGTTCCACAAGAATCGCCAGCGCCTTCGCAGGAGGAACCTGTAAACCTTGGCATGGAGGAGAGAGGGCACTGGGGCACTTCTGAATGGCTAAAACTGAGATGTTAACGATATTTGCAGCTCAGAGGAGAAAAAGGCAACCGCCTTGACCTTAAGTAATTGAAACTTGATGGTTAAATTAATTACGCTCTTATTCTAAGGGGGAAAAAAGTACTTATTGTACATCAGCTAGTCTGGTACATGCGGCATTAGAAGCGAACTTTTCGGATTTTTTCTTCCCGTCCTTTTCAGGAAAGCATCTAAACGCATAGAAATATTTGCCGCACCATTCGAGAATATAATTGCTGAGTGGGTAATCTCATCTGCTGGTATGATAAAATACATCTAATATATCAAGCGTAAATACGACACGGTTTAGATCTTGCCCTCCTAAAGATATTACATTAACAGTTAGCCTGGTTTAAATTCAGATTATTGTCTTTTGCAGTTTCATAGATAACGGATAGATGCAATAAAATTCTATTTGAATATATATTCTATCTAACAAGGCACACATCGTATCGATTTATATTTTATACACACACACACGCAGAGGCACGCACATTGCAGGCGGCTTGTAATATGTTAGAACATTTCCAGCACTTTGGTATACTGGGGTACTTATCTAAACAATCACTCATTTCCTCCTCCTATCGAATGTCTAATTTGTAAAGAGAGTTAAAACACATTTACTTACTCATTTCCAACAGCACATCTATGGAACTCTTTTACTGGGGTAATAGATAAGTTTCTCTATTTACTCTGCATGGGAGGAAATGCGGTTACACACACGCACACAGAAACAGCCATAACTGTTCAACAACACACATTTGACAGGAAAGGGGAGATTGTTTTATTTATATAAATATATATATATATAAAAGAAAAAGACTGTGAAAAAAAACCAAACCAAACCAAACCAACAAAACCCCTACCAAAACAACAGCAACCCATGTTGTAAAAGAATAAAGCTCCCATCCACATGACTGTAAAAAATCAAAGATTGCCGAAGCCCACCACTAGCAGAGAGCATTATCCCGACATAAAGAGATACATGCACGCGTACAGACACATACATACAAATACCTGCCGGCCTGCACCAGATGAATTACACTGGGTTATCCTAAAAATATTATCCTGGGCGCAAGTCCTGAGACACCATGGCCAGAGCACCCCAGCAAGCTGCCGTGCTCCCACGCCACGGTAAAACACAACGAGAAGTGGTGTCTTGGTTTGTAAGCTCAGCGGTATACTGGCCGAGCTGACCGGGTTCTCTTTCGTATTATTTTCCGTGATTAGAGCTCGAAGTATACTTGTTTCACTGTCCCTCCTTCTACCGTGGGGCTCTGGCTCTCGGTCACAGAGAGAAGGATGCAATTTTCTATACGACTGTAAATCTGCAAGGTGACCTGAGCTGCTCAGATGAAGTCCTGTTATTTTCTTGTGGTTCTATTAGCCTACAAAGATGTGCTGAGACAGGACCTCCAAAAGGCCTGTTCCATGTCTTTGTGGTTTTGTTATCATAAACAAGAACCCAGCCAAGACCACCAAGTGTTATCTTGCACACGGCCATTTCGACATTTTACTGCAAGATTTATGGCTGTAATAAACAATCTCAGAAACCCTCTTTTTCCCCCGGTACTTCCCTTCAACAAACTTGTAGCATCATCCTAAGCTCACAAAGAAAGAAAAGGAGAAGAAAAAATAGGCCAGCTCACTGATTTTTTTTTCCAGGACTAGAGGCTCGATTTCTCTGGCAAAGGAGAATTTAATCAGTTAATAAAGGAGAGAGAGTTTCCCGGCCGAGGCTGGCCGAGGAAGAGTTGGGGACCCCACCGGAATTAAGTTGATAGGGAGAGTCAATTTTCTTTCATGCACCAAGAAGAGGCAACCTCATACATACCCAAGGGGGGGGGGGGGGGGGGAAGGGAATCCCCCTTTTTCTTGTGAAACAAGCAAGCACTCCTGCTACCGTTCACATGCGCTGCTCAAACGTAATTACTCCAAAAGAGAAAATAATAACAGCAAGAATAGCAATAGTAATAAAAATAATAATCGTAATTCAAGTCAACCTTTCGCCATGTCCGGGCATCCTCTACCGAGAGCGGTAGGAGGAGGAAGAATCACACTAGCAGTGTGTTTTGAATTTGATTTGAACCATTTTGAATATATTTAGCCCCAGCTTTCCCATCTTGAATGCGAGGCTGTCCCAAGTTTCAAAGTGACCGAAAAGTGACACCGTGTGCATTTTGTTTCTTATTAATCTTACACATTGACAGTCTTTGTTAAATAACAAGGCGTGCCCTTCACCAGGCGACATTTTCATATTTGTTAGACGCGGTGACCTGAAGTTCACCTCGGCCTTGGACTTAGTTTTTCTAAAAGGTCTGTAACAGTGTCTTTTAGATAGCAGGGTGCTTTGCCCAGGTCATTACTTCTAAGGGAAAATTCAGAAAAAATCGCGGGAAAATGTAAACGTTATGGAATGTATCGACTGTATTCCCTCCTTTGTTCCTGGGAATGATACAGCCCGCGAGGCTGCTCCTGCTTCTTTCCTACGGTCGCCGCTGAGGCAATGCTGGCAGTTTTGTCCCAAGTTCAGCATTTGGCAAAAGCCGTGGCTTCCCCGGTATCGAGGCTCCTTGTAACAACGGGGGTGGTTCGCGGGTTTTGATCGCTCTGTCTTGGCACAGTTAAATAAACACGTAAAATGTGATTTGTGCCCCGATTTGAAATGAATGGTCTTTTGAGCAGACCTTCCATGCCAGAGAGCAGTGTGCCGATGCAGAGTGTGAAAGGACAGAAAGAATTCGTCTCAAATTATTAACTGTTCTGCTCCAGGTTGTTGATATATATATATATATATATATATATTAGGGAATAATTTAAACGACAATTCAGAAGAAAGAATCAGCGATTTATTGAAATCGCAGTTTCAACTTCTTTGAAAATACTCCTATTGATGTTTTCATTCTAAACCAGATAGAAAATATGGAGTTCGAGACACTAATTGTTTTGGCTAGGAAGTAAACTGGTTTTGGTCACCTACTCATGAGTAAGCTGGTTATAGTAACTGCTTTCATTGTGGGTACATCAAAGACGCATTGTTATTCTTGGAAACAATCCGCCTGCTATTCTCTAACCAAATAGACACTTGGCTACGGCTTTTAGCTTGTTATCAGGCTCCGCTCTTACACCAAATAAATACTCTGTGTGTGAAAGGTTATACACTATCTTCAGCGAGGGCAGGCTTCCCAAACGTGCAATGCCAGGGCTCTCTACAAGTGAGCAACAGCAGCAACTTGTGAACATGGTCTACACGCCGAGCAAACACTTGCACTATCTACTTCCCAGGCTTCAGCAGGTACTTTAGGCAAATTCTCCAACAATCGCGTTGGTTCATATAGCATATTTCTTCTCAAGGACTAGCACTCTCCTAGCACGATCCAGCTGTGTCTCTCGCAAAGAATTCCCGCATAACAGCTACACAGAGGCCGGTGTAGCCTCCTGCCTTTGGTGTGGAAAGGCAGCAATACACGGATGGGGGTGAGGTGAGCTCTTTCCAGGCTTCCTCTCGTCACTCTTCCACAACTTTCATATCAGTTTAGGAATATTTGGGAATATCCTTTCTCTCCACCATCAAGCCCTCTTCCTCACCATTTCAGGCTGAAGCTGGTTTGCAGTGATCTCCCCCAGAATGAAATTCCCTGTTCTATATTGGCCAGTTCTCCCTCCAGGGTCGTCTAACGCAGGAGCTAAAGCTTCAACACCAAGGCGGCACTGGGAACAAAAAATCCCAGCTATGTGGGAATAAATCTTTGCTCAAAGAACTGCCGCAAAACTTTTTTCTTGGGGGGAGGGAAGCCAAGGGAATAGAGGGATAGAAAAAAAACCCACCTCCCTGCTCCCCATTTCGCTGGGAACTTTTGCCTCTGGTAATTCCCGAAGGCTGTGAGAATCCTCCTAATCACGGAGGAGCGCGGCGCCAGCTTCCCTGCAACATTTTCCATCGGTAGCACAACACGGCCCCACCGCCCCACACTTTAAACGAACTCCTTCGGACTAAATATATAACCCGTATTATCTCCGGCATGTCCTGTTTAAGTACAGTTTAGTGATCGCTACGGAAATGAGAGCAAAGACAAAGACGAGGCTAGGATCGATACAGGCGTTAATAGCTTCGCTCCTATCTTATCTTCCTCCCATTTTGCAAAGTGAGAAGGCTCAACATTAAACCTCTTAAAGCAGGTTATTATATAATAAACAAGGGTGAAACAGTTTGCTACCTGGCTTTCGGAGGAGGCAGCACCGGCTGCTGCCGTGGGGGTAACACGCGTGTTTATCTGCCACGGCTGAACCCGAGATATTCAGACACAAATGTGGCCGATAATTCAAGATGAAAAACAATGCGTATTACTCTTGAAAAGAGGAATTTTCTATCCTTTCCTCGGTAATTGAGGTCATTCAGCCAGCAGGGTTCACCTGGAGTCCATACTGTGATACACACGTAACTCAAAGCTATTTTATCTTTTGTGCTGATAGTCAAGATCTCGGCTATAACATTGACATCAAACTCTGTCTGGGCGAATGACTAAGAGTGGTGCAAAACGTAAACTTTTGACCCTCAACTTTTTGACCTGCAGTTGTAACGCCCTTAACCACAAAGATATACAAAAGCTATGCAGCTTCTTTTAGGAGTAAGAGACTCGCACTGTTTGTTTCAATAGTTCTCCCCTTTCCCCCAGCTTTCTAAGGGCTTTTTTTTTTTTTTTTTTTCCTTCTTGCTGTTGAGAAATCGGATACTTTTTCATTTTTAATTATTGCTTTCTTTTTTCTTTTATTTTCCCTAATCTCGCGGCTTTGTAAAGTGCTGTTAGATTGCACAGCAGCCTTTCGGCAGCGTTGGAGGGAAGCCTCTTACTCAAAGGCGCTATGTGGTTACAATTGCAGGTGAAATGCTGGGTAAGTTCTGGGCGTGAGGTTGGAAGGAATGTAGCGACGAGCGTTGGGGGAAAAGCTGCAGCTCTCTGCTGCGAGGGTCTTAGTCATTTCTCCTTGATTTAAACATAAAGAAACAACTCTAATTGTTTGCGAAGCCTTGTCTAGGCAAACGAGTTGACTGTGAACTTGGTCTAAAGCGAGCTCTGCTGGTGATTCCTAGGGTGTGCAGATTTATCTTTTCTGCATTTACTTAACCTGGCAGTGAACTGCACGGGCTGCCATTTGTTATCCAGAGACAGACTTCACCTCAAGCAAGGACTGTTCCACAAAATTGCAATAATTACCCAATAACCTTCATAGCAAATATTATTATTGAAAAGACATTTTTTTTGGGAGGGGATATAGAAAAGATTCCTTATGTGATTCCTTATCCTTGCAAATTTTACACGCTCTTTATGTCAGATTTGATATTGTTTGTGCGTGTAGCCACAGGAACATGTGACTGTGATGGTCCAAGCGTATTTGCCTTCCAGAGCGATATTCGTGAGGATGCTTTAATTCGAAAGGAGTAATATTTTCAAAGATGACCAGGCAGCTGTGGGAGGTGTGGTTTGCGCTCTGGCTAGCAGCTCTAGCAGCAAATCCGGGAGATTTTAAGGGCAGGAAAGAGAAAGAGCAAAGAAAGCAAAATGATGTCTTGACTTGGTCAGGATATTTACATATGTCTGTGTTTAATGCGTTGAATCTGTATTTGCGGGGAGGGAAATGCACTGCCCCAGTATCCAGGGTTTGAAATCGAAACCTCATGATCCTCCCCTCATGATCTGTTCCATTCAATTTCCGATGGAGCAGATTGCAAACCCCTTCATTGTCGCCCTGCCACAGATACACACTTATTGGACGTAAGGAAATGGCAGAATAATAATTTCCCAGTAATGTTTTGCTATTAGGGCTTTTGCATGGTTTAGACAAGGCTGCAGAGCTGTAATTTACGGATGACTTTCCACCGGGTTGTTATACTTCTACTTTAGAGAAAGTTACGCCTTGCGAAGTCACTAGTTACATAAATTAAGGGAGTTGCCTAATCTTTAATTGTCCTTACGCTTAGACTTGACACACTGCACTCAGGTATTTCTTTCAAAGGATTAAGTAAACTATATTTCAAATTGCATAACACCACTTGCCATGCCTTGAAGTAAAACAAACTCGCCTGTGTTAATCCCCCAAACAGAGCAGAAAAATAATGTGCACAGATAAGACCTCTCTTCTCATTCCCAGCGATTATTTTCCCTCGGAAAACAATTCGGACCTGGGAATATTTTGGTAAAGTTCTGCAAGCTGGGTTATCTTGAATTTCAGATTTAAAGCGGATTAGAAAAATCTGAGTTTCTGGATTTGAACGGCTTCAAATGTGCTGCTCGGGGGAGGGCAGGGCCAGAGATATGGAGAAGTTGTCGTTTCTAGGTAACTTTCTTTTGTCGTGAGAGAGTTTCTTGCAATAAGGGAGAGTTATATGCTTGAGGGTTTGGTTGTTGTTTTTTTTTTTTTCTTTTCTGTACTTCACGAATCTCTGTACACTCCTTTATGTGGAATGTGGTCCAGAAGCCACATTCAAAAATGTGAAAATCCCTAGTAGCAAACCTTTAAGTCCTAGACAATGAAAAATTACTATCTGCGGTGATATCCAGGTTCCTAAAATAGTAGTCGAACGGGTGTGTGTGTTTGTATATTCACTGGATCATTCAAATAACGCAGCATTGTTGAATATTGAGTAATAGCGAATGGTTTGTAACTAGTAACATTCCTGTTTACAAGCGAATGATACCCTTTGGAAAAGGACTTGTATATAAATAAAGCCCAAACTTTTAAAGGGTTTTCATGCGTTTACTTAAAACTATAAAATTTTATGGCATATAATATAATGCACGCCTATCATATATAACTTTCTGGTATTCCTATTGACAGAAATGTGACAGCTAGTGTACTATAAAATCTCCAGCTGTTTATTACGGAAATTATTTTCAAATGTGCATTTGGATATGTAATTTTAAAGCCTTCCCCATTTAAAAAAAATATAAAGCAAATGTATATGTGTTTGATTAGTGTTGATAGGAAGGATACACAGACACAAAGGCTTTGGACTCCATTTATCTGACACAGGAGGTTGACTCTAAATACTAAATATTTGTAAAACTGTGAGATATTTGAGCTGAGCCAACCATTTGTACTACCGTTTCCTTAACATTAAAGGCAAATAAATAAATTAAAAAGAGGATTCAGTCAGCAATGAGCAGACCTTGCAGAGGTACACAACAACCTCACCCGCTTGTACCCCTGTGCCTTTCCCTCTTTTTCACTCAAAGTAACAGATACAGCCTAAACCTCAATACTCAAAAGGGGATAGCACTAGCAAAATAAAACAAAGCCCATCTTCCAGCTCTCCTCAAACCACCCTGTTCTTTTGCAAACCCGGCTTTATGTCACATGAAGGAAAACAATGCGATCTGCTGAACCCGTTCTACTCCAAACCTGAGCAGAGAAAGCGATACTCACAGCTGGCTTGAAGATAGATATATGAGATATAGCTAAACAAACATATATATATTTTGGAAGCAGTGCTCACGTCTCTTCCCTAACTAGTCAGTTTGTGCCCCCTGAGATCACTCAGCTAAGTAACAGCTCTGAGGGTAAGGATCAGGCCTTAATGTTACACAGAGAAAGACAAGAGTTCCTTTCACCCTTTCATTCAAGTCCTGGAAATTCAAAGACTAAAGTAAAATCCGGCCATAAAGTTTATTGCTGAGTAATCACACTCTAGTGAGAACAGTCCACTTAAGTAAAAAGAATGTTGAAGTAAACACGCAGCTGGGGCCTACCCCACAATGGCAGCCAGCAATATAAGGGAGAGAGGAAGAGAGCAGAGCTAGGGGGATATTTACAATCTTCAATAAAGCAAGCCCGTATTTCATAATTTGCAGCACTCTAATGACCTGTAGTCTCTTGTATTAATGCTACAAGTTACAGTCAGTTGGTTCCCTTTTTTATTAAAAAAAAAAAAGAAAAAAGTCACATGAACGTATATATGTATACACACGTACACACCCTTTGTATACATAAATACACCGATATTAGACACATATATACACGTGCATGGCTTTAAACAGGCACACACATTGATTTGTACATGCATGCACATACAAACATAATTTAAATATATTTATACTAATGCAGTTACGTGTAAGAACTGGGAAAAGTTATAGCAATGTTATAAATGTGCAACCCCGAAACACACTATGCACTCGCAGATGGGCATATATACATAGCTACAGCCTTCTGCACAACCCAGTGTGGAAAACAAGAGTCTTAAGCGCCCCAGTACAGTCTGTGCCATCTTAATACTAGCTCTAATGTGCAACGTATTTCGCCAAACCAAAGGTTATTAACAGATCAGCATGCCTCCAACACTATCACGCCTACATAAAACACTGCCCAGATAATATCAAGCCTTATCTAATTTGTTTCCCCCTTTTTTTAATCGCCTGCAGTAACTACTCCTTGCTAAACAAAACCTCTCCAAAGTTGGAGAGTCTATTGGAGGAAAGGAAGCAATTATCTTCTGCGGTAGTCAAAGTGATTAAAGTTAGGCCCCAAAATCCATCTCTGCCAAAGTCGCTTATTGTGGTTTACTTTGATTTGATCGTTAAAATAGAGAGCTAGCTGCTGCGAGTGAAGGGATGGGGGGGGGGGGGGGGAGGAGGGAGGAATTGCATCGCAACCTGGATCTTTAGTGGTTGATCCTGCCTCTCGGGCTCAGTGGGACCATCCTGAAAAGCTCCAGGCAGAGAGGAAAGGAAAGGGAAAGGTAAAGAGAAAGAGAAAGAAAGAGATGCGAGAGGCAGCGAGAGGGAGCAGGAGCCTCGGCTTCCCCACTGCCTAAACAAACTTTAAGGAACTTGTGCACAAAACTTACCTTTGACTTGCAAGGAGCCATTTTTCATACAGTATTGAGAACTTGTGGTTTGGATACTTCTGTCCCTAAACCTGACAATTTGAATGGCCAGGAGGCACACGTAGCCTGCAAAAGAGTCAAATGAAGTCCAGCGTCAGTGAGATTATATGTTATGTGGTATATAATGTTGGATGTCAACTCCCCAAAACCATAAAACTTACTTTAATGGCACCACGTGACTTTTTATAGCCAGTGAGCCTATCTGTCTGTGCTATGGATGATTTTACGATCTAATTCATAGACAAAACCCTATTCATTTGGCACCCAAATGTCATATAGCCGGAACTGGGGCTTATAAAGTTTACTGTTTTATAACTTTTAAGGGAAAGCATCAATGTAACCCGTCAGTAAATGTGCAAATCTTTAGTTGCTCTTAGAAGCTCAGAAGAGTTAACCATTCAAGCTCTGATGGGGTAAGTAACATTACATTTATAGCAAATTAATTGTAGCGAAGAAAACCAAAAATCTTTAAAGGGCTAAAAGTGGGAATGTGACTAGCGAGGGTTACTAATAGACGCAGAGGGCTCGGAGGTGTCTGTCCTGCAAATATACTTAATGAAACCACAGGAGAAAATCTAGAGCAATGCAAACACGTCTTGGAGTTAGCAGCGTGTTTTAACAAAGCACATGGGGTGGGTGTTCTCTCTCTTTTTTTTTTTCCTTAACCATCAACAAACATCTAACAGTTGATTCACCCACAAAGGGTGTTGATTGTGGTCCTGCGATGCAGCTTTCCACCTAGCGAGAAACCAGTGAGGAGATACTTGTGGTCAAACTTTCAATTAAAAATAGTGATAGTGGACAATCGCAGCACCTACCATTTGCAACGTGCAGCAAGAGCCAGGTAAACTAATATTGCAAACTCTGCACGAATTAACTATCTTTTTTTCAGAGGCAAATCAGGAAGCACAACTTCTTGCTTTGCACAAACCAGGTCACGAAAACTTTAGAATAGAAAGTTTATTTTTTTGTTGATTTCCAGTCAGGTTTTTTTTAAAAACAAATAATTAAAAAAAAAAAAAAAAAAAAAAGCTGATCACAGTTTGCTCAAACAGCCAGACTTTGACTATATTTGTAACTTTGTTCACAAAAAAACATACATCACAGAAGCTGCGCTTAATAAGAGCCACTTCTAAGAGTTCGTGCAAAGAGTCATATACAAAGGCACAGCAAGGACATACTGCTTGGAATCACAGTTTTCGTCACAGATTCACTATTCACTACACGTAGGACAAGTTCAGTTGATTTCATCATTTCACCTCTACAACAGCATTAATTACACAGGAATTATATAGGTAGTTTGAATAAAAATATTTTTAACAGCTTGGAGCTATACAGACATTAACACTTGACCACACATGCACAGTTAAGCAGGTTGAGTGCAACACATAACATTTGTACTAAACTGGGGCAGGGTTTCTTTCTCTCTCTCCCTTTTTTTTCTTCCTTTTTTTTTTTTTTTTGTCTTTTTTTTTTGTTTAGTTTAGTTTTGTTTTAACAGTTACTTCAAGTAACACAGCTCGCTTCATATAAATAAGTTAAAACATCTATTATTTTTTCAAGACAAAGCCATTCAAGACAAAGAAATGTACGATAAAAGCAGATCTACTTATACACGCGAGAGAATGGTAATAAACAGGCTCATGATTAAAAGATGAATAAGGGCGACAAGAACAGGGTTTCTTCACAGAAGTAACACAAGGAAGTTTTAGAAAGTCAACTTAGTACTGACATGAGACGCAGGGTCAGCTAATACTGCTCAGTACTTTTAATTGATCAAACGCTCAGGGACGGAATGCCCCTCCTGCAGCTGCCATGCTCATACTTTTCAGCTTATTATCCTTTTTCCATTTCATTCTCCTGTTTTGGAACCAGATCTTTATTTGTCTCTCTGAGAGGCAAAGAGCATGTGCTATTTCAATCCTTCTTCTGCGGGTCAGGTATCTATTGAAGTGAAATTCCTTTTCCAGCTCCAAGGTCTGATAGCGGGTGTAAGCAGTCCGAGCCCTTTTCCCTTCTGGTCCCCCTATGTTGTCTGGAAGAGAAAAGTACATGATTTAGATTCTCAGCAGCCACTCGGATCTTTCCTGACTTACTGCAGCTACCAGCGTCCAGGACCGTTATTCTCAGTCCTGCTTGGTTTTGTTTCTGGCTTGGATAAACGCTCAACAAGTTTCCTCCTCCAGCCCCTTTTAGGAAAGGCTTGGGGGAGGGGGATTTGGTGGTTTCGGTAAGTTTTCGCTTGGATTTGGCGTTCGATTTTTATTTTTAATGAATTTTTTGGGTCATTTTTTGAAGGGTAACACCTCACCCCTCCCGCCTTCCGCAGATAAGCTGCTTTGGAGGATGCTTCTGCTGTTAGCTGTACGTTCAGGGCTGGGAGAGCAAAGCTGAAGCGTGCAACCCTTTCCCACGGCTGAGCTGGGGAAGGCTCTGGGAGGCGCCGAGCCCCCGGCTGCTCCCCCAGCACCCAGGGCAGGGCAAGTACCCAGGGCGCAAAGTTGCTCCTCTTCCCCACTCCCTCGAGCCCTCTCCCCGGAGTTTGGGGCGACTCGCCCCTCCTCCCCCTCCCTACGGCTTCCCAGCAGTAAAAACTGCCCTCCTCGCCCTCTCCTATTCTCTTTTTAATATGGCTCGGCAAAATAAATGGGGTCAGCCGCGCCGTTCCCACTGGAGGAGCCGCCTTCCAGAGGAAAGCCGGGAGCAGCCTCTGCTCCCGAGCCCCTTCTGGAAGGCGCTTGCTGCTCTCCCGCTGCCCGCCGGGGCTGGCGCTGGCAGCCAGCCGGGCTGGGTTACTGGGCCGGGCGGGTTCTTTATATTTCTTTTCATGGTTTTTTTTGGGGGACACGGCTCTCCCGGGGAAGGGAGCATGCTTCCCTGAGAGCAGAGTTGTGCTGTGCGCGGAGGCTGCCCGCTCTCACGCCCTCGTCTCCCCTCTCCCCGACCTTGCTCAGAAGAGCCACCCGGTTTACATTAAATCCTCCTTTTTCTCCAGAGAAATAAAGAAAGAACAGGGTATTTGCTTTACCATGACTTATGTGCAGTTTTCGCATCCAGGGGTAGATCTGGGGCTGTGAAGGCTGGGCTGTGCTTTGGTCGGTCGGGGCACTTGCCTGCTCGCTGCTTGCTGGAGTGTCTTCCTCAGTCCCGGACGAGGTGCCAACCCCGTCCCTGCTGATGTGCGTGTTGCTGCTGGAATTGGACGAAGTGCTGGTGGAGTTAGCGAGGGAGTTTTTCACCCCGTGGTGACTCTCGCTGGTGACAGGCGAACCGGCCACGGCGGTGCAGGGCAGAGGGTCGGGGGGAGGCGAGTGGGAAGCCGTCGCGGGCTGGTTGTACCTGGGCTCTGTCGAAGCAGAGGTGGTGTTGGCCGGGTAACTGCGAGGTCTCTCACTGGCACCAAAGTGGGTGGAAGCAGAGCGCCCGACGCTGAGGTCCATGCCATTGTAGCCGTATCCGTACCTGCCGGAGTGCATGCTGCCGGAGTCCCTGTATTGCTCGCTCACCGAGCTGTGATCTCCATAATTATGTAACGGGTAGTCCGGGCCATTTGGATAGCGACCGCAAAATGAGTTTACAAAATAAGAGCTCATTTGTTTTTTGATATGTGTGCTTGATTTGTGGCTCTTGGTCGTTTTGTGCGTCTATAGCACCCTTGCACAATTTATGATGAATTATGGAAATGACTGGGACATGTACTTGGTTCCCTCCTACGTAGGCACCCAAATATGGGGTACGGCTCCACATCACGTGCTTTTGTTGTCCAGTCGTAAATCCTGCCTGATGACCTCTAGAGGTAAACTCGTGCACTGGTGGGGGAGCTGGGAGGGCGCGGGCGGCCCCAGGCGCGCCGCCGCTGCGCGCCGCCGCCGCCAGGGCCCGCCCGTCCGCCGGCCTCCAGCGCCACCCGCTGGCGGCGAGTGGGATGGCGGCGGCTCCGCGGGGTCGACCCGGGGTGACGGCCCCCGACGGCGGCGCGGAGAGGGGCACACCGCAGCCGGCAGCGGCGGAGGGGCGGCGGGGCCGGGTCCCCCGCCGCGGCCAGCGGAGAGCCCGGCATGCAGGGAGCGCTCCGCTTTGTGCCTGCCTTCGCAGCCATGCAGGGTTTATTTACACCAGTTTACAAATTCTGCGTGATTGGGTGTTGGCCACGCTTATGTCCCTTCTCTCTCTACATATATATTTTAGTTTAATTTTCTCCCCCCTTTTTCCCGTACCGGCAGTTTCGAGAGGCACCCGAGTCCTGCCGATGCGAAATGGCAGGTACCTATGAAAGATAAATATCGTGCAGCGTTTTTCCATCTAGGGGGTCAAATTCCAGGCAGCTTTACGGCCGCCGTTATTTTTCCACCTCTCGGGAAAAAAAAACTACACCCAACAAAACCAACCAAATCTCTAAATGCGGCGGTAGCCATTTTGCATTAGTATTTTCCAGATTTGGCTTTTAAAATGTTTAGAGCAGTAGCCCAAATCGCGCTGCCTTCCAAACAAAAGAGCCTCGATGCGTATACAAGTGTATTTGTACACAGCTTCACACACACACTTACTCACACACAACATACTATAGATAAAACGTATATATTAATCAATATTTTCGCTGCTCTCATTTTACTTGTACAGAGCTCGAAGTGGAAGCCTTTTATGGCAGCTACTTTTCTTTACAGTATCTATTTATTTTTTGTTTCCAGTGCTAAGAAAAGCGAATGTGAATTAAGATACCACACAAGCGGGGAAGAAGATCTCTGCCTTAATGATAGACACTTTCCTTTTAATTAAAAATAAAAATAAATAAAATAAAAAAAGATCAACCCAAGCCCCCGAAGCCCAAGAAATGTAGTCCATAATTCAAAGCCCCTTCAGTGTATAGCTGAGCTCACCGAAATCTCAGTGTAAGCTCAACGGGAACCACAGAAATTCGCCTCCCTCGAAACCTCTTCCTTCGCTTCCCCTGAAGTTTAACGCCGAGTTTTTACTTTAATACCAGTAGTGCACATTAGGCAGTTTAGCGGCATTTAAAATAAATCTCTCTGCAATTCATCTTCGCTTTAACTGCAAGGTTATACCCAGGGGTTTATAGAACAATTTTTTAAAAGGATTTTTCATTTTCTTTTTGCTTTTTAAATATCTTCTACATGCATAAAACTTTTTTTCCTCCCCTGCAAACCATAAGATCGCAAACACAGCATAGCGAGATGGCCCGACGTAGCGGGACTTAGCAAAAACAGAAACCAAACATTTTCTAAAATCTCTCGTATTTCTACAGTATGAATATTGCTAAGGAAAAAAAAAATAAGAATATCCCTCGCTGATCTCTTCTCACACAGGTACGCCAGGGACACTCAGCCACACACAGATGCTCAACTCAAACGTTTAAAAATCTGGGCCATTTCTCTAAGACTTTAAGCAATGCCATCTACGCTTTGGGAAGGTGGTTATATACATACGTGCCTGTAGCTCGAAAGCTAGGACTTCCACATATATTAAAGAAAGTCACAGATGATTGCAGTGTACATCTTTTAGCCAAGCCTTTGAGGAATTAATAGACTGTGACAAACCTATAGGATTTTACTAGCAGAAGGAATACAAGGTATATAATAGGAATAGTAAGCTCTAAGGAAAGGCCTGGTAGCGTTTATTAAACGTGGTTCTACTCCCCTGACTTTTCCTCTGTTTCTTCACTGCTGGGCTGTGTGGAATTTATGAATTTGTTTTCCTTTTTCCATTTCATCCGCCTGTTTTGAAACCATATTTTAATCTGGCGTTCAGTAAGGCAGAGAGCGTTTGCAATCTCAATACGTCGTCTTCGGGTTAAGTATCTGTTAAAATGAAATTCCTTCTCTAACTCTAGCGTTTGGTATCTGGTGTAAGTTTGCCTCCCTCGTCTCCCATGAGTTCCATATACTGTACCTGTAGAAGTAAAGACAAAACGATCGCATTGGACAGGGCCCAGTGATTTCAGAACAGAAAGAGCTATTAGTATATTCTGCCTCCTTTCGCAGGCACAATCACAGAGGCTGGGGGTGGGGGGTGGGAATTGCCGTGGTTTCCTGGAGTCTTTTTTCCCTTTCTTTCTCTTTTTGTCCCTCTTTTCCTTTTCTCCTGCCTGACCAGCTGTAAATGCGGATGTGAAGCGTGCTTAGAGTGGAGGGATAACTGGGGTACAAGGAGGCTTTAAGGTGGACCTAGGGAAAGCCCAGTAGGTAGCACTCGTGTGAATCGCTGAGCACTGTGTATCCTCTGCGTGTTGCGAGCCTGTGCACACACACACACATGTACAAACGCACGTGTGCGATCCGGAGAGTTGCACGCATGTGTGTGTGTGTGAGAGTATGCACGCGTATGAGAGTGTATTTACACAAACACGCTCTATTGCCATGGCTGTGACTACAGGGGGGATGTGATTTAAGTATAATTATAGACATCAGCTAAAGATCATAGAAGAGCCTCTGCCATTTGCTCCGGAATTTATTGCCCTTGAATTCAAAGCAGCATCAGAATGGCCTTGCAAAAAAAGTGTAACTTTCAAAAAAAGAAGTGCAACCCACAGTCCAGCAAACACAAACTCGGGAGGAGGGAAGCCATTAACAATCACTGAAAGTAAAAGTCTTACTATGGGATTCTTAAAAATAAGTGCCACCTCAATACATAGTCCCCTCCTCCCCTTCCCCCAAGCACCACTGCTGGTCAGAATAGTTCAATTACGTGAAGTTCACTCCTAAGTCAGAGAAAATCAGAAATGCGATGCCATGGAAGTGCACCCACGGCCCCAGAAACGTGCTCTCAATCTCCAATACTTACAGGCTAATGAGCTGGGGGAGGGGGGCGAGGAGGAATGTGCCACAAATGCATTGGAACCTCAGAACAGAGGGCATATTCCCTGCATCGCTCTCTGACACAATGAAGAAGCGGAGCAGGGGCTGTGGGGTGGCTTTAGGAAAGTGGTAGAACTGCTCTGCTCCTGGTGGTTTTTTTTTTTCTATTTTTTTCTTTTCTTTATTTATTTTTCTTTAATTTTTTAATTATTTTTTCTTTTTATTGTTGCCTGCTTCCCAAGGATTCCCCTGTAACTTCCACCAGTGAACCCACAAGCTGGGCTCTCTGCCACCCATCCCAGGGTTCCAACGTGCCAGGTCTAAAATAACCTGGGAAGGTTTCCTGTTACACAGTGCCCTGCAGGACCCGTGTCTCTCCAGCAGCCTGTGCTTTGTCTAAGAACTAAACCAAAACAAAAATATCTTAGGGAAAGAAACTTTTCCTTCTTCCCCCCCCCCCCCCCCCATTGCGTCCGAGTGCCTTACCAGCGCAGGAGTTCATCCGCTGCATCCAGGGGTAAACAGGGCTCGTGTACTTCCGGTCGATGCCTTCGTCATTTACAATTTTGGCTTGGACGCCGCTGGATTTGTACTGCTGATCGGGAGGAAAGTGCAGGTAGTCCCCGGGCCCCCTCTGTTTGCCACTGCTGGAGGGAGAAGCGCTACTTATCTCCTTGTCCGAATAAAAACAAGAGGCTCCGTACTCATAGGAAGCCCTATTGCAAGCAATGACGGTGTTGGACTGTTGGTAGAAACAAGGTGAGGTGTAAGTCTTGTCCTGCAGGCTGCTTGCCCCGTATGAAGCTGGAAAATGCCTGAGAGCATCATAGCCCGCAGGGTAAAGGGGGATCTGCCCGAGGAAAGAGTCCTGGCCCCCGGGCAGGCTCCCCTGGGAAAGTGGGATTCACGAAATAGGAACTCATTTGCTCTTCCCCCTCGCCCGGACCGTGATTTGTTGTGTATTAGTACATCTGGCGATAACTATTAGGAGTCATCGAAGTGGTTTGTTTCTGGATGGCCGAGCGCCAAAAGCGACAGCAGAAAATAGGAGCAGCTGACGGCGGGGCGGCCAATGGGAGAGCGCGCGGCGCCCGCTCCCCCGGGGCCGCCGCCACCGCGCCGCCAACTTACCGGCAGCCCCAGCCCCACCGCGCCGCCCCGCGCAGCCCCGCGTAGCGCCGCGGGGACGGCCGCGCCCCCGGGCGGCACCGCCCCGCCGGCGGGAGGGAGCCCCCATCGTAATAATAATAATAACAATAACAGTAATAATAGTAATATTTCCAGGCAATGTGACGGGGGGGACCCTCCCCCACGGGGTGGCCGGAGGTGTGTGGAGAGTAGCGACGCATCCGTCGCGGGGCCGCCAACTTCTAAGGAAGGGAGCCGCGTAGCCCTGTGGGGATGGTGGGTGAACAGCTCCGGCCCTCCGGTGGAGGGAGGGGGACACGAACGGGGGGGGGGGGGGGGGGGGAGAGGAAGGAGGCAGCAGTGGATGCTGCAGAGGGAAAGTTTTGAGCGGAGGGAGCACGTGAAAGGGGGAGAGCAGCGCTGCGGAACGCAGCTTTGAATAGGGTTAGGGAACAGGCCGGCCTCTCTCCATTTTCCCACCGCTACTCCACAACCGCATCCCGGAGGTTTTAGCCGATTTTTAAATTTATTTGTTTTTACTCCGCTAAGGCTTCCCTTCGGAGCCCGCCTCAGAGCCGAACCTGGCTTTTGTGAGAGAAACTAACGTGTCCTGCGTGGAAGAGGTCTCATATCTTAATGAGCACCCTCATAATTAAGGCATAGGTTTCGGCTGTGGTAGGAAACGGTGGGCTTCTGGAGAATGAGATTTTTGGTTTGCACCAAGTGCCGGGGAAGGCCCCAGCAAGGGCTGGGCTGGTTCCCGGCTCCCCCTGAGCAGCCCAGCTAAACTTCCACGTGTCTCCGCTCCCCGGAGTCGAGCCGGGGGAATCAAACATTCAAATTCGAAAATGAACCAGTAGGATTATTCCTAATTAATACAGCCCCTCTAATGAGTCAGCAGAAGCCAATCAGTTTCGTTGTTGCTCCGAATAATTTGATTAAACGCGGACGTGTGTCTTTAAGAAGATGAAAAATCCCAAACCAAACATCTACATGAAACAAACATTTCCAACTCAATTTTTCAACAGCAGTTACCCCACAGCAGAAACAAAATTCGTGGCCCAGGGCAGGGACAGTAACAGTGCTGATGAAATTCGCATGAGGAGCTTTGAATTCAGCCATAACCGTGCAGTTCCTGCAGATAACACGAGGTTGCTCATTCCAAGCTGTGTTTACTCATAACCCGTGCCCATTGCAACAGATTGAATAACCTTATTTTAGGGGCACTCTAACGGAAAGTGACATTCGTACGAGCCCCGTTTCCTAAAGTAACTTTCAAAAGAGAGTTTTGTTGTTGTTGGGAGACTATTTGTCTCATTTCCGGGGGCAGATTACGATACCTATAAAACAGTAGTGAGTTAAAACATCGCTCCACAATAGTTTGTATTGTTCACAGTCCCAGCTGGACTTTCACATTCAGATGTTGATTGCCTCCAATTTTTTCTCCTTTTTTTCTAACTTCCTTAACCTCTTCATCCCTGCTAATCCATAAACACACCTGGTAGAATTACAGCTCACTAGCTGCATGCTTTGGGAGGTCATTTCGGAAACGCGTATTTCCTGAAAGTCAGCCTTCTGCAGAAAAAGTTCTCTTTTTTTTTTTAACTCGGTGCAAATAGTTACAAAAAGGAAACAACATCATGAAACAAGCACACAGCACGCTGTATACAAAGGGGTTTTAAAAAGAGCAGATTTTCACCAACACAGGTCAGAACGAAAACGCACCATGAAAAATGAATACTGGGGGCAAGCGAAACCCACCGGCCTCACTTTTAAAAAGTTATGACCCGATGGGCTTTTTTAATCCATCACACAGAGACTAAAACTAAAAAAATGCGCCAGGCTTACATATATTTACATTTTATAGAATCGGTTACAGACCGGTTTCTTTTCTCCCTCTTTTTCTTTGTGTTTCTTTCGCCTGTTTCAAGTTATTGTTTGTGCTCAAACCAAACTGTCGCAAGCCCGACCACAGGCAGCGAAAACATTTCTTCGTTGATCCCATAATATGGAAAGGACTGAAATGTGCACGTTTGCCTTGCTGGTCCGGGTTCGAGTAGTTACTGCGACAGCTAAACAATCTGCTCTGCAATCTCCGCTTCAGCCACATTCAAGCGACCTCTCTGCTCCTCCCCCTACCCCCAGAAAACCCCTAAATACAATAATCTGTGACCCCCCAGCTCTGCCTGGGAAAATGCCCTGCCCGGACTCATTTCACAGCAGTTTCCCTTCACCGTTTCCCCGCTCTGGAAAGCAGAAAGCCAGCCGCTGCATTTTTGCCACCGCAACAAAGTCACACTTGACGATATCCGCGGATTTTATCCGCCTTTTATTTGTTTTCTGAATGTCCCTCACCCCCAGCACCTCCTCCGCCGAGCGCCTCATCGTTCTCCTCCTGCCGAAACCGGGCCGGCTGCCCCGGCCACCCTCAGATACAGGTGCGGGACCAGTTACCCTCTTAAGCTTCAAAGACTCCTTCTCCTTGTATATAAACCCACTTACAAATCCTTCTCATGCTCGGCAGCGTCACCACAACCAACCTTTACCTAATAGCTCCTAATCCAAACAGTTTGGGCAAGGCAAACCGTTGTTTAGACTGGCGGGGTACCGGGAGCCTGGCCGGTGGGGGAGGCGGGCAGCTCCTCCCCAGCTTCCCCCGGTGATATTTTACAGTTGACACACACCGCGGTAGAAGAGAAGGGGAAGGGAAAGGAAAGGGAGGGGGCAGAGCCGGTCCTGCCAGAATATCTTGCCCGGGGGCGAGTTGCGATGCTGGAGTAAAAGACAGTTGGCCGGAATTATTTAATTATTTTGGTGAATGTTATTATGTTTTTTTGTATTTTGGGGGTGTTCCCTTCGGGTTTCCCCGGAGCAGCTCTGCCCTTCGCAGAGCCCGCGGGGGCCGTTCGGCCCCGCTCCCTCCTTCGCCGTTCCGCCACGCCGTGGCAGCACTGAGCAGCCGCTGCCCCGCAATAAATAATCCGGCGCTCACTGCAGCTCTAGTCCGGCGGATACCGCAATGCAATGCAAATGCAATGCTTTATCAGCCCGGCAGCACAACCACAGCCGGGGCTAACAGTTAAAGCCCTCCGAGCTTCTCGTTCGCCATGGGGAGGCGGGAGCGGCGGCGGGGAATGAGTGAGAGGGTCTCGTGGGCGCCGTCCCCGGGGCCCGCTCGCCCTTGCCGATATACACCGTGGGGCACAGACACAGCCAGCCGCCGCTCCCCCCGCCCCCCCGCCGCACCATAACAGTCACAACAAGGCGAGAAATGAGGGGGGGGGGGGGGGGAAGGCAAAAGGCTCCGTCTCCGGCGCTGGGGTCGGTTTATCCGTTCCGCGCAGCCGAGGCACGCAAGCTACCCTTGGCGGAAAGCGCCAGGAACGCCGTTCCCACGAACCCACGGAGGGGCACGGGGGTTTTGCAGCCAGCACTGGATCTGATAAAGAAAATCAAAGGCACATTCCGCGCTGTTTCCCCCATCTAGAAATATCCTTTCTCCTGGACATACCGGGGAAGCCAGGAGACACTTGTGCTGACTTATGGGGTCTTTTTTTCTGAAATACTAAACCACAAATTACATCTAAATTTCAGCCGTCGCAGATGAACCTTAAGTTAATGCTGCGAAATAATGAAAACATCAATTAATATTTGGGGGGGGGTTTAATTTTTTTTCCCCTCACTCTGGGGAAAAAAAAAAATCCCCTCGGATTGATGCTGTAAAGCTCAATTATTAGAAAATAACCCGCATGTCACAGAGCCCCCTGGCAAATGCAACCAGAAATAAACTTCGTTAAAAAAAAAAATAAATTATATATATATATAAAAAAAAAATCGACGGTTTCCTCGCTAAATAATAGAAAGTAGACATTTTATTTTGGCGTAATTTTGCATGCATTGGTTAAGTCGAAATCAACCGAGCTGCAGCCACGTCTATTTTTGGCCGCTAACATTTCCACTTGCTTTAATTGCACATGTCTAATATTTAAACGTATTAAACTATGTTTCCCTGCTTACGGTAGTGTCATATACATTTCTCACCTTTTAGGTTCTGGCTCACAGGAGCCCCTGCGACTTTGACAGCTGTCGCTTTGGCTGCACAGGAGACGAATCGCCCTCCTTTTGGTGCCAGAAGATGCAGGAAATTAGCCAGGTTGCAAGTTGAAAATCTGCCACGCCAGTGCTTTGAATCCAATATGCCACACCTTCCAGCGGGGGAACTGGAAATTGCCATCCCGGATCTGTGTTCTAGGCGGCTGCTTATGCCGAACCTCCGCACACTTTGTTCACTATTGCCTTACAAAGAACAAATGAAATGGGGATTGAAAGCCAGAGAGATCCGAAGCAGGACAGAGCTCAGCAAAAGAATGCGGCTCTATTCTCGCAAGGGAAATTATAAAAAAGTTCATGTTCACGGTTACCATCCACATGACCGACAACGACCAATGGAAAAACCGAACAACTCATAAAGTTGTATTGCAAAGTTGTAAATTTTCATAAACAACAACGGATTTATGGCCTTTTCCTCATCACTAAGAAGAGGCAGGTCTTAGAGAGGCGCCATCTTACCACAGAGGCAGCCCTGGAGTTTTTTAAAAGACCTGGAGTTTGTACTAATTTTATTAAATTTGCAATTAGTAGGTTGAGCAGGAATGGACTGTGGTAGAAAAGAGAAACTTCTGAGCAAATGATGCTCTGGTTCTACCTGTATTTACCCGGCCGAATAAAGGGATTTTTCAGATAAGCTTTTTTAATTTTGTTATTATTAGTAATATTTTTTTTTCTGAAGATTGAAAATTTCAGATCTCCTTGACATTACGTGGTACCTGGCCAACCTTATACATTTTCTAAAGCGGGGGGATTTCCCCTCCTTTTTAATGCCCCCCTGCTGCCCCCGAAAGCCGCCTGCATACCCTGCACATCCCACACACGTACCCGACCAGATCATTTACACTTGGAAGTTTCTTACCGCACTTTTTGCTTATTACAAAATATTATTTCACTGCGTGCGATTTCGGCTCACTCGCCGGCTGCCTGGACTAGCGTTAGGATTGCGAGAGGACAGGAAAACGGTGGAAGGAAGCCCTCCCATAAAGCAGGCTTTTCGCTTTATTAATCAACTGCACTAGGGGGGAAAAAATAAGGAAGACGAGATAGAGAAATTGACTGATTCCTATCAATTCATCACCTTAGATTTTTTTTCCATTCTGATTGCGGAGAATAATATTTATATGGTCTTATTTCTGTATTTGTCAATGTAAATTATTTTTTGATGCTTCCTTCGATCTGTTTCCCTAATAAAGAAACACAATTCATTGTCAACAAGCATATTTATTTTCTGTATAACATAAAACACATTTATCGTGAGAGATACTTGAACACGGTATCACTTCCAAAGAGAGTTCACGGATATTTTTTTAATCTCACTTCCAATACTTAACACTTCATACCCAAATGTTCACAACGAACACATCGAAACACATTGTAACATATAATTTTCGAATGAAATTTAGCCAAACCTTTACGACGGATTTATACAGAGTTCTTAACAATACACCATGCTACAAAGTTTCCAAATTAATTACATACTTCCCAATTTATGATATGATCTTACAAATGAGCTCCAAGACGAATATAGATGACAAAGAAAAAAACCCAAAACAAAACCCAACCAGTATCTGCTATTGTAAGAAAATTCACGGTATTACATAATAACACTTTCGGATAACCAGGACAAAAAGTTGTTTTGTTTGTTGTTGGTTTTTTTTTTTTTGGTTTTCTTTTTGTTTCTGCTTTTTTTTTAAAGGTGGTTACATGTTCATTTAAATTCAGTTTTCAAATAACACTTTCCACTATAGTAAGTAAGATCAACCTAGAATAAGAAAACGGCCTTTAGCAAAGGCAGCCGAAGGTAGAAGCCAATGGGAGATATGAAACCGCTTTGTACAATATTGGCGTGTTTGCTTCCTCACTCGGAATAGTAAAGAATCAAGAACAAAGATATATTGCAGCATATGGTTTTCATTTATAATTGCTTTGGAATAAATATATTATTTTAAATTTAAATATATTCGGCCTTTTCGGTACCAAATTCTATACCAAAGCTATGGATGCGTGCTTTTCAAATGACTACACTTACATTTCTAAAAGTATTTTGCGATTCACATTAGTAATCTTGTAACATCTTTTTGACTACTAAAATACAGTATACTTTCAAAGATAGGTAGGCGGAGCAAGATATATAGGTAGTCTGGAAAATAGGTAGTACAAATCATTGCTGTAGATCGTAGTGGTTTGTGGAACATCTCTCCCCCTCCCCCCCCCCTTACTTGCTGTTTAACCTTTTGTTAGTGTAGCTGTTAGTTATGATATATTTCTAGCAATAATTAACAAAAAAAAAAAAAAAGAAAGAAAGAAAAAGAGAAGTGCAGAGCTACTTATTCAAAATTAGGTAGTTTTTCTTAATGTGAGCCTAATGCACTTTTCCCCTTACACGTGATTGGGACTATTGAGTCAGGTAGTTACTTCGAAGGTCATGGTTTACTGTTTGTGCAAGCAGCGCTTCTCCCAGTGAAATGTTCCCTGGAGAAACCCACCCACCCGTTTTCGGGTAAACGAAAAAAAAAAAAAAGAAAGAAAAATGATTGTAGGATGCTCTTAGGAGATATTACCAAAAGGTTCGGCACAGGGTAGGTCTGGGGAGCACGGGAGAGTGGACGGAAGGCTGGGAAACCACCCCAAGAAACGTTTTAATGTCTGCAAAGGCTCACTTGCAACATGATTATTGGAGGGAAATGATTTTTTTTTTTAATAAAAACATTAAGTCTTTCTCAATTTTTTTTTCCTCCTTTAAAGGGAGCTTTCCCAACTGTCATGTGCATACATTAGACTAAGAGATCGCTTCTTCGAGTGGGACTCCTTAGTCCTCCTCTTCCTCGTCTTCTTCCACTTTCTCGACAGAGGCTGCTGCTGAGGTGGGCTCGATGGGAGCCGGGGCGCTGGAGCTCTCTTCCTTGTGCTCCTTCTTCCACTTCATCCTCCGGTTCTGGAACCAGATTTTGATCTGCCTCTCCGTCAGGCAGAGAGCATGAGCGATCTCTATCCTCCGCCGCCGAGTCAGATAACGATTGAAGTGGAATTCCTTCTCCAGCTCCAGGGTCTGGTAGCGGGTATAGGTCTGGCGCCCTCGCTTTCTATCTGGACCTGAAAACAGGCACAAACGGCCAGGAGTTAGGCAAGAAGAGAGAAGAAAGTTTTCTTTTTCCATTTTTTTCCCCTTTTCCTTCTTAATATGCTTTTTTATAAATAAATAATAAACAACAAAAAAGCTGCCGAGCAACAGTGAATGATCCCCTCCTCTCACTTCCACCCGCCCCCCCCCCCCCCCTTCCCCATAACAAAGACATTTCAGCCACACAACCTGCCCTGCTCGGGCAAGGCAAAAATTAAGTTCTTCGAGACCTAGAAAAAGTGGAGAGAAAGCATTCAGGAAAAGAGGTGGGGGAGGAAATTGCTTTTGGGAGGAGGAACTTTCCCCCCAGGCGATGTATTTCCCTAAAACCTTCCAGACTTTCGCGTTTCGCAAGTGGAAATAGAGAGCTGGAAGTCTGGGCTGTATTTATTTTATTTTAATATCGGGGGCACCCTCCACACACACCCCCCACCCCGCCTGGATCGCAAACAACACATCGCATTTAGCTCCAGATTTGAGAGCTCTCCTTTTTCACACACTCCCCCCCCCCCAGTACCCCTCACACACATACACACACGCCCCGTTTTCCTGTTTAGTATATTTCTATAGATCCTTATCTCTGTGGAAAGGGCAGGGAGGGACAAGAGTGGCACGTCTCCACGACATGGGCTGGCAAAGTCCTCAGCAGCCTGTCCCCTGCTCCTGAACGCCCCTCTCCTCTCCCCTCCGCCTTTCCCAGCGAGCGGGATTTTTCTGCCCAACTTCAGCAGAGGGCAGGGGAGCCGCTTACCCGTGGGGGCTCTGGAAGCCCGCGGCCAGCTCTCCGCATTTCTATAGCAAACTAGCACAAATCAACTCAATGCTAAAATTCCATAGCAAATGGAGTTAAATAAATTTACGAGGCTAGAACCCATTAATTGGGCAATAAAAAGTTTTATGATACTCATTTACATACAATGCCACGGGCTTTCTACGCAATGGCGCCTCGGCTATAATTAAAACCATAAAGGCTGTGCTGACAATAATTCTGGCGACACGCTTTGCCTGGCTGCCACAGCTTCAAGCCCTCTCCGCTTGCCCCTACCTGAAGACCTCATCCAGGGGTATATCCGGAAATTAGGCTCAGCCTGGTTGTGCAGGTTGCTTTCCTCCGCTTTCTCACAGCTGGGTTTGGTTAGCTCATTGCAGAGGACGGGAATGTTCTGATCAAAAGAGGAACAATGCAGGTTGTAGGCATCAGAGCCCAGGCTGTATCCGGAAGAAAACGGGCTTTGATATATGGTACTGTTCACATTGTACAAGCCGGGCATGGAGGAGGCGAAGGCACCCGCGCCTGGTCCATAGCCGCTTCTCTGGGAGTTGCTTGCAAAGGAGCAAGAAGTAGGCTCTGCATTTTGGAAAAGAGAAGCCCCCGCCGTATATTTGCTAAAAAGCGCATTCACATAATACGAAGAGCTCATAATTTTGACCTGTGATTTGTTGTCCGGCAGGCTTCAGTGTCGGTTTTACGAGGTAGCGTGATATATGATAACATTACACCCCCAGATTTACACCAAACCCCATTTTCTTTTGGACTGAGCTGCCTCGAGCACGTGACAGGTCATATGACGCCGCCCGCCAATCCTCGCCAGCCTCACAGGTGGTGCCGGCAGCGGCCCGCCGGTGCCCGGACATGGACGGGTCGGGAACGCCGCCGCTGCCGTCGGGCCCGGGAGCGCCCTCCAGCCGCCGCCGCACCCTCGACACCCCGAGGACGGGGCGCAGTGCTTCCCGTTTCCCGAGGGGGGGACACGCACATATGGTCCCTTAGACAAACCGGGGGTGTTGCGAAAAGTGAAATCAAACAAAATATAGAGTTTCACGGAGGCTGCTCGTCACCCTTGCCTTAGGTTTGGGTTTTTTTTTTCCTCATAAGGGTGAAAATAAGCAGGCTGTAAACAGGCAAAGGGTTTTGGAGGGATAACCCCCAGTCGCTTGGCCCCGTGGCATCGCCGCCGGCCCTAAAGGGCTTCCCCGAGGCTGGAAAATCAAGGGGTCCCCGTGGAGTGAGCCTCCCGGTTTGCCTTCCCCTTAGGGCAAAAAAGGCAGGGTCACCCTCCCCGGAGAGGGAAAAAAAGAAAAAAAAAGAAAAAAAAAAGAAAAAGAAAAAGAAATAGAAACAGATAACTTTCTGAATGTCTGAAAATGAAAAATAAACAAAAATTCACCGCGCTGAAGAAATCGCCTACAATGGGCGAATCTCAGCCGTCTGTTTCGTGCCCCTTTTACCTTTACGGTCCTACGTACCTTACGGTCCTAAGGGTGAGGCGGCAATGGCAAGCTCAGATGGCGGGGAGCTTTGCTGGTTTTCTAAACAGTGGGCTCCCCAACAATGCGAATGGCTCTTCATTGAGGACGCTGCACCGTGCCCTTCCTTTAAACGGATCGTAAAATGAGTTTCCTTCCCTCAGACAGGGAGTCCTGGTAAAGACAGCTTTTACTGCCTGACTGTATTGCACATCATAAACTGGAAGGAGCACAATGGAATTGCCCCGGAAATTCTCCTTTCAATTATAGTTTGGTGCCCTGTGTACAAAGACTTTCTCACCAGTTAAAATTGTTCTTGGCGATATTTAGCACGGACCCTAAACTTTATGTTTTTGTAAACGTGGGACATCCTCCCCCCCCACACTCTACACACACCTCCAACACACACGCATACATACGCACCCTTTGGGACTCTTTATACGTGGTTATTGCAGCCCCATGAATATAAGTTACTGACAGAAGCAAGTAAATCCTCTACAACCAGATCCCTGTGATAATGGTGCTTCAGAGCACGCAAATGTGGCTACTGTATGTAGATATTTGCCAAGTGTTAAGCACGTGAAAATGCCGTTATAGGGGAGAAGCTGGTGAACAAGCCCGTTCGGTTATTTCTTCCAATTCGCCAATATTAGACAATATCCCTGCGGTCGCAGTTGCGATGTGGGAACACGCCGGCAGAAGAGGCTGCTTTAAAGGAATAAAGGCCCAAGAAGTCAAACGAATGGATGCAAACAAGACGACGACCAAGAAGATCAAAGAGGCTGAAGTAGATGACAGTAGACCAATAAATTGCTCCTCTGGTGACAACATACCAAGATGCAAGAAGAAAGAAACAGCAAATATAACCAATGTCTAGACTTAAATATGGATAGCATAGGACAGAATAGATCAGCTGGGTGGTTGTATTTCGAGGTCTCCGTTTCTATATAATTTACATGTTTATGTCTTTTTCTTTGTGTCTGTGTGTTTACTGCCGCCACCTTTTTCATATATATGTGTGTGTGTGTATATATATATATTTTGCTTTCAGCTTTTGGGTTTTTTTTTTTTCTGCCATTCCTTAAGATTTCTGAAAAAGTCTTCTCTAAATAAACCTTAAAACGGCCCCTAGCCATGGGTCCCCGCCACCTTATTTACTGCTTCTCCCCTCCCGCGCGTTAGCCATAACCCTGTCTCTGAAACAGTCCCGGAAATTTCCCGGTTTATCGCTCACAAAGTCAGGGTGGATCCCTGAGTCTGAAAACGTACTTTAAATTGAAATTTTAATTATTTTTTTTCCCCGATTTTTTCTTTTCCCTCAGTCGAGGAAACGGCGAAGGGGCGCAGATTTCAAGGTTTCCGTCACCGCAATATTCTCCCATGCTTTAAAAATAATCCTCTAGGCGTGATTCATTGTATTTATTTATTTTCTCCTGTGAGCTTTGGACTACCTCTCCTCGCCTCCTGAGCTTTTCTGGGAAGTAAAAGGTAGTGATAAAACGGTGTTCATAAGTTATAAGCAACCTGGGAGCACTACATGATTATGGCTTGTGTATTAAACAGTATCTTGATGCGGTTCATACTAGAGAAGATTTTGTTGTTTTGGAATCTGTGCTCGCTGCAATTTAACCACGATTATAATGGAGCGCACTGTGCCAAGTTATTACTTAGTATGACGATGCATAAACACTTTTAAATTTCAGTACAATTTTATTGCCCAAGGAAAAAAAGAATCATAATAAGTTTAGCAATACCACTGTAGACAAACATTTGACCTGAAGGCTCTTGTTAGAAAGCAGGGAGTGGCTGTTACTCTCTATCCCTAGAAAGAATTAAATCTTTGAAACAGTGCGTGTAAAAAATAGCTCAGTGCTCGCATTCCTTCCTGATTCTGAATTTCGATATAAAGGGATTGTCTTTGATTTACGGAAATTTAAATAAGCCGCGGAAAAAAATAGTTCTGTGTCGGAATACTATGCAGCCACTTGTTTACTTGTCTGCCTTAAGCTTGAAAAATACGGCGTTCATACTTCAGACCCGATTTTATGTTTCTTTTCCTTCTGCTTTTATTTTCCTTCCACTTATCCTCCCTTCTCTTTTGGCAACTGCAGTCTCAAAACACTCCACAATTCCCCACTAAGCCTCGTTCTCAACACGCTAAAGCCAACAAAAGCAAAAAGGGAGGAAAAAAAATAGGAAAACGTCAGGAAGAAATCAAAATAGAAGGCGAGGAGAAGTTAGGAATGACTTTGAGAGACACGTCAAGTTTGCAGAGCATCAGTTTGTTCGCATCTGTATCATATAATTACAGCGGGTCCCACGGAGCTGAAATTGCTTGGGACACAAGCAAAGCTTTTTATTTGGATCAAAGACAGCTGTTGAGGAATTTCATTCGCCGGTAAATAATTTTCGAACAGGGGGTTTGCGGTGCTGCCGTTTGCTCTCTATGCGGAGCGAAGGCGGGCACTGGAAAACCCGCCGCTTCATCCCCCACTCCGACGGAGAAGCCCTCCGGGTGCTCCCCTCCCCGGCTGATCGAGGGGACCCTCTGCCATCCTTTCCGAACCCCTTAATTCCCCCTTGCTCCCAATATTTCCTTTCTGAGAAGCCCTTCGGAAGGTCAGGACAGCCTGTTTGCATTCTCAGAGCTTCACCAGAGAAGGGCGAAGGTCTGGGCCAAGAGAAGGAGTATCTGGAGGTTCAGTGCCAGGGCTCCATCCATCTCTATTAGATAATAGGAAATGATTCGGCGTTTGGAGAATAATAAATGCAGGATATGTTCTTGGTGCAGAGCGAGCTTTACTTTTGCCGCGGGTACACCCAGCGGGGCCAGGAGGTGAACGTCACCCTAAAGGCGCCCGGTGCCAGAGGGGCATCCCTCTCTGTACTCCCAGGATAAAGAATGGGAAGAGGGGGAACCTCAAACCTCTCGGCCTTTGTTAAAACCAAACCAGAGGTTCCCACCCCAGTTATGCTCCCATCAAGTCGACATTTTAGGAGCTTTCGGGGAGGTGGCCGAGCTCTTGATGGCGGGCGGGAGCAGGCTCTTTCGCGGTGTCACAGCGCCACCTGCCGCCGTCGACACGCCACCGCCACTGCCGCGTCCCGCCGCGTCGTGGCCAGCGGAGCCAGCGCCTCTGCCCGCCAGAGCCCGGGAAGATAAATGTCCGCCTCCCAGCCTGGATTTAAGCAGGGGAAGGCTAATAAAAGGTTGTTATTTCCGCTCGCCCGCTTTATCTAAAACAGCCAGACAAAACAAATGAAAAGGCTTTTGTAGAAAATCTTAATTGTGGCTGGACAGTTGTAAACTCATTAAGAGCCGAATTCCAGACAGTTTGCAGACCCGTCATTTATTACACACTCTTAATGCTTATTCTTTGAAGTTGCCTCTGTCTGCAACAACAGAGGGCGTCCCAGCCTCCCCAAATACTGGCTCAAGGATCAATTAGGGGCTTTTTTGTGTGTGTGCACACCAGAACGAGCTCCCTTTTGCTAATTAGAACTCATCAAATCTTACCCCCGGATTTCTCTTTTTTTTTTTTTTTTTCTTTTTTTTTTTTTTTTTTTTTTTTTTTTTAAGGTGAAGCCGAAAGTTTTTTTTCCCCCTCCCGCAGTTCCGCACATCTGTAAACTTCTTGCCGGCTCCCTAAGTTTTGTCTTTAGCCCTGCAGCGTTTTACACCCCATAAACGGTTACAGCAGTCATTTTCTTTTATTGCACTGTATGGCTCTGAATTTTCGTAACAACAACTTCTGCCAGTGCCATAAGTGTGTTCCATCTTATTTTTCTTTAAATATACATATGTGTGGGTAAGTGTATGCCCGTAAAACAAGAAGGTTTGTATTGTTATTCGACATATTTGCAAACATGACCCGGTGTGCCGCAGAAGTGTGCTGCGGCTCATATTATGGAGGGTATCTGCTCTGAGCAGTAAGATGTCCGCCCAAAACAAGGGTAAATTTCAGCAAGCTCACACACTTTGCTATTTTCTTTTGTTGCTGAGCTTGGTTTGGCTTGGGGCGGCGGGGGAGGGGTGGGTGCAGCGGAGGGGTGGGGGGCGTGTGTGTGGAAATCTTCCACTCCAAAGAAACCTTCTTGTGGGTTTTTTTTTGAATAAAAATCCTATTTTGTTTCCTGTGCTCTAGCCTGCTGCCAGCCCACTTCTTTCCTTCGGCTAAATCAGCGAGTAAAATTGACGCCATAAATTCTGCTATAATTGTCTGTAAAATTTTATCTGTACCTATATCTATATATATACATGTATAATCTGAGGCGCTAGTAAAACGCAACGCGTTGTTTTTATTTGCCACGGGAAATTTAAAAGGGAAAAAAAAAAATCCCAAATGCGATGGCAGGGGAAGTGAAAAGGGAGTGATGTTTGAAGTAACATATTTTGCATGGGCAATTATCTCTAGAAGGAATAACCCTAAAATTAAGGCTTTTGGTAAGGCAAGCCTTCTCACAGCGCTTGGGAAGCGCACTTAGAGCTAGGCATTTTCTGGTGGAGGCTAATTAACCATCTCAGCTTAAATGTCGCTGTCTGAGCTGATTTACATTATTGTCCCCATTGCAGAACGTCGGACATTTTGGTTTGGTACTAAATCCCCCTTCCCGCCAGGCGAATTTATTAAATCCGCGTTAACTAGGGACTGTGCCTCCACTGCCAGGAGAAGGGGCTCCCTCGTAGGCCTGCTTCCCAAATTATACCCGGAAGGTGGGAAGCAAAGCCTCCCCTCAGCCAAGCAATGGCATTCGGGACCTGGATCTGCTCATTTCGGACGAAAATAAGGGCAATATTTTATCACCTGGGGTCTGCATTTATAGAACTGACGCCGAAATAATATTGTCTCGGCGGCTGCCCTAGCCCTGCCATATCTGCGGGTGAGGTTCAATCTGCTGTGGAAGAACCCCTTCTTAATAATCTTAAAGCATCACAAAGTAGAAAAGAATCAATATATTTTATTTGGCAAAAAGTTAAATATCATTTCAACACAACAATTTGGTCAGTAGGCCGTGAGGTAACCATTTCAAAATAGACAGTGTACGTTCTGCATCAACATAACTCCCCGGATTCCTTTTTTTTTTTTTTTAATCGATACAAATTTACAATAACCAAATGTAGGGTTTTATAGCGTATAATTTATTATCAATAAAATTAACCTTCATTACAATAACCATCAAATCATTCAATTAAAATTAAAATGTAAACCATAGGTAGTTACCCTTTTCACATATACGTATAGCTCCGAAATCTGATAACTGCTCACTGGTGCAAAAACAATACTTAAGCTAGTCTGTTTATTTACTTTTTTTTAATATATAGATTATATATACAACCGACAAAGACAGTACTATATATATATCAACTGTGCATACTAAAATGACTTGCTTCAAACCTTAATTCCCAGACATCCCGGACAAGCCTTTTTTTTTTTTTTTCCCCCTTTTTGTGTTGGGATATATATAATATATATATTTTACAATCAAAGGTTAACTGTCTAATTATACAGAAAAGACTTAATACACTACAGAGCTATACTCTATGTAATTTTTATAATAAACAACCTGAGTTCAAATTGAATTCTAGCTTACACCATTACATCCGGTACAGCACCCAAGCACATAAATTGAGTCACAAACATAATTACCACAATAAAACACAGTGTTCAAGTATTAGAGCAGAGATCTCTCTGCCGCGCAAAGAGCGAATAAAATTAACTACGTAAGACTAAACTCTACAGTCCGTAAATAGTTGTGCATTATGAAAAGGTAGTTTTTTTTCTTCTTTTTTTTTTCTTTCCGTAAGTGAAGAAACAGGTAGATTTATACAAGCCAGCTAAACAGCCTTTTCGTGGTAATGCCCCCTTTTTCTTTCCTGTTAGAAAATTAAAAGTCTTACTGTACCTCTCCTGGCAAACTGGTCTCTGTGACAATCAAGGTACAATCCTAATCACAATTTGCCAAGGGGAAAAAAAAAATGAGGCCTGGACCCAGACGCATTGTATGGCAGGGCTCCAGGGGAGGGTTTATTTTGTTTTGTTCTTAACTTATTTTTTCTTGGGTGTTTTTTTTTTTTTCCTCTTTTTTTCTTTTTTTTTTTTTAAACTTTGTGCATTTTTAGTTTAACCCCCGTTCGCCATCATTCGTCCTTTGCTCGATCTTTGTTGATTTTCTTCATTTTCATCCTCCTGTTCTGAAACCAGATTTTCACTTGTCTCTCAGTTAAATTGAGGAGCCTGGCCACCTCATATCTGCGGTCCCTAGTGAGATACATATTGAACAGGAACTCCTTCTCCAGTTCCAGCGTCTGGTGCTTGGTGTAAGGGCAGCGCTTTTTCCTGGTGGATCTTGCGTGGAGCCAGTTTGCGGCTGGATTATCTACAACGGAAACAACAGAAGTTCAGGCTCGGGGAGGGTGGGAGCATAAGTAGGAGGGGGCTGGGGAGGGAGATCCACGCAGGACAAGCCGCATAGGTGTCCCGATATTGGGGTTTAGAGGTGCCTCTCATCTCCCCCGGCACAGAGGATAGTGAGGCACAATGGACTCCAAAATACAGACACATGGGGAGGTCATACGCAACAACATGCAGCAGAGCCCCGCCGCCCCCACCTCCCCTCGCCTTTTTTATTGTTTATAGGATGCAATTTTAGAATAGTTTCTCCTCTTCACTCTTTCTCTGCTAGCTCCCTCCCTCCTTCCTGCCCCCCCTAACTGCCAGCCCGGGGAGTGACCAGTCAGACCAATATGTCATAGAAATTGTTTCACTTTTTAATTTCGGCCTTCTCCTGTGTCACCACTGGCAAGACCCAGGGAGCTGGCGAGCCAGTCTACAGCTGGCATAATTAAAACCTCGCCCGCTTAGGACCCTCATTCGCACGGCGTTAATCGCGATAGCAACCCCGAGGCGCTCTGCCACCAGTTCCGCAGCTCTGGGAGCATCCAGCTCGGCTGGGTTTTTCCACCGAAGAGACGAAAGGGGGGAGGGAAGGGACCAAGTCAACGGCGAGGTTTGTGCAGTCAGCACCGCAAGAGCTTCCCAGGCCTGCGAGCCGTCTCAAAAAGACCAGATTCATATCAGATGCTTTCTAGACACCCTCTCCCCGGCGACTGCCTGGGTCAGGAGGATGCAAACGCGTCCCGAGAAGTTTGCTGGGGTGGCTGGGGAGGGAGGGGGGGCGGCTTTTGCCTTTCTGAATCTGGGGGTTGGTTGGTGGGTTTTTTTTGGTTGTTGTTCTTTAAGTTGCAGCTGTAGAGTGGATTTTTCTTTTCCTTTCAGCCTGGAAAGCCCGAGCCATCCTAGATCCCGTTCAAGCCTGCGGAAGGCAGAGCTGACTTCCGCAGATGGCAGACCCCGGAGAGCTGGAGCGGCGGCGGTGGCAGCCGATGCTCGGCCGCGCAACTAGCCCCAGCGCCTCGCCACCTCCCCGCCGCCGGAGCAGTGCCCTGAAGTCCATGACCCTCGCAGTCCCACTTACTTGGATCGATCTGCGGTTTCTCTCCGTTTGCCTCACTTTCTCCATTGCTTTCAGAGAATGCGCCTTCGTGGCTTTGCTTATCCCTATCAACTGGAGGAGAACCACAAGCATAATCAGAGAGAGACAAAGTGTGAGTGTCAAACGTGGTACAGTCAGCCCTCCTGGCCGCCAGCGGTTCAGGTTTAATGCCGTAATGCCTGCCGGTAGGTAACCCGGGGAAAGACAAGGAGCCCGGCACAGGCTCAAGCCACGAACGCATGTACCTGCCGTCGGGCGGTGCCACCGGCGCCTGGTGGTGCGCGTAGGGGTGGTAGACGGCGGGGACGCCGCTGGCGCCGGCGGGGTGCGCGGGGCTCCAGGGGGGGCCGAAGACAGGCGCCTTGGGCTGGAAGCTGCAGGGGGCCAGCTCGGGGTGCTCCGCCAGCGCCGCCGGCCGCGGCGGCGGCGGCCCCAGTGGGGCGGGGGGGTAGCGGGGCGGCGACAGCTCGTCCCCCTCCGGCACCAGGAAGGAGTCCACGTAGTAATTGCTGAGGGTCCCGGGAGCCGACATGGCGGGCGCGGGCGGCGGACCCGCCGCGGTTCGGGGCTGCGGGTTTCACGTAACAACTTGGTGCTGGCGGAGAAGTAGACTCAGTAATAAGTTGAGGGCAGCCCGGGCGCCCATTGGCTGCCCCGGTCACGTGGCGGGGGGAGCAGAACAATAAAGTATAAATCAGTCCGCGGGCTATTAATGGGTCACTGTTTTCCAGCCATAATTTTTATAGCGAGGCCATATGTTTTTATGCAAAGGGATATTTGAGTTATACGACGGGGTTTGTTTTAATTGCGGCCAACCGAGATGAAAAGATCAGATTCCGTATTACGCCCCCCCCTTCTCTCTCTCTTCCCTCTTTTTCCTATTTTTTTTTTCGTTTAAACGGACTATTTTATATCATAATTAATCATCCCATCAGTGGGCCTTGTTCCCCGAGGAAAAAAAAAATTAAATAAAAACCGCCACCACCATTGTGATCTGAGACCTTCACATAAAATGATACAATAATAAAAGAAAAAGCAAAATAGCAGTTGCAGTATACCGTGTTTAAATATGCATTTATTATATTTTATAAGGAGTTATTGTTTCAGAAACCGCGGGGTTGTTATTAAGTCAGTGACTATGTGCGCGCTCATTTGCATCGCTGTGTTTCACAGCAGTAAAAATTTACGAGTGCTTGGAAAGGTTAAATTATACTATTGTGTTTAGTTTGGGAACTCACTGTAAATAATACCTTTCCGTTCAGAGTAGAGCCGGCAGCGAAAAGTCAAATTCAACGTATCCCCTTCCCGCAACCTGGCCGCCGGGCCGGAGGAGCACCGGGCAGGGGCTGGCTCGGGTATTTGGGCTGGCCCGCACCAAACTGCACTTCACCACCCACCCCACCCTGCCGGGGAGATCGCGGCAGTGAAAGTAACTCCCTCCGAGTCCTCCCCGCCGTGCCTGCCCTCCCCTGCCCTTGGATGGGGCCGCTGCGAACTGGAACCCCCTCTCCAGGCCGGGGAGAGGAGCCGGGACTGGGCGGCCGGAGGTGAACGGAGACCTCGTCCCGGCCGGGAGGGAAGGAGTGCGGTCAGAGCCTGGCGGCGGTATTTATCACGACGATTAATTCTTTAACTATACAGGGAAGCAGCGGGGGGAAAAGGGTGAAAAAGCCCCGTCTCCCCGCTGCCGAAAGGCACCCTGCTTCTCCGGGCAGCTATCAAAGGGGCGCTCGCAGTCGGCCGTCCCGCAATCTGGTGAATCAAATTTATGTGCAAATATAGTTATTTATTTGCTGGCACTTCCTTTTGACTGCAGGACACACGCTAGCGGCATCGGAAACCGAGCGGAGGGTTACAGAAGGAGGGGAGGGTGCGCGGGGGGAAAGTAAGCAGCGGCCAGATCCAAGTCCAGTGTTAGGAATTAAAGTCGTGGCTGAGCGTTCTGCAAACACGCCTGCGACTCCCTGGGTTTTCTCCTCCGGCGCAGGCTCACGCTGTTTATCCCCGCAGTTGGCAAAGGAGCGCGGTCAGTAGGATGCAGGGGGCACAAAAAATCTCGGCGAGTGGCTCAATTTACTCGAAATAGCTTTTATTGAAAATAGAGCCCAGCAAATGGTAGGGACTGGCTGAGTAATAATTAAAATCACGTGTAAATATTGTGCATGCGAAAGTGTGGTTCTAATTAGTTTTACATAGCTATGTGACTGATTCTCTCTCTCTCTCGCTCCCCCTCTCTCTTTCTCTCTTTCTTTTTCTTTTCATGTCTTCCCAACAGTTTAATCTGAAATCTTACAGAGATCCGATTTTAACAACGCTCTCTCCCTCCATTCACGATTACAAAGGCCCATAATGAAACTATTATCCGCCATTAGAGTTCGAAAATTAAGGAACAGTTGCAAGATCTCCACAAACAAGGAGCCCGTTATTTTCTAGCAATTTAAAAAATGCAAATAAAGCTCGCCTCTGCTTTTTTTTTTTTTTTTTTTGCCTTTTATTTTATTTTTTTTTTTTTGGCCATTTTATAGGCACGCCGTAATAGAACAAAATAATTGTATTTCTTTCCTGGAAAGACGGAACTCGAAGTCATTTGTATTTATTATTGAGAGTCAGCTGTGGTGAAATGTGATTGTAGAACTTCCTTTTTCCATTCAGAAAAAATAATATTAGCTGCAGGAGTCCTGGATGTTTACATTCGGATTTGGGTTCTCGACTTGCAGCGGGTTTCATTTTTTTGGTTGCCCACCAGAAATAATAGCAAATGAATAACAATAACAGTAACGCTTTAAAGAAAGTGCCTGCATTTTTATTTCCCTGTAAAAGTCTGCCTTTGCTCACTGTCAGCAGCCAAGTGGCAGGAGCGGGTGTACAGAGAGCAAGGGATAAAATACAGCAAATAATTACAGGCGTTTTTCACGAGGTCATGTTGCTGATAATAACGCTGGAGCATTCGCCTCTCTTTTCGTCTTTTTAGACCCCTTTTTTTCCTCAAAGCCCATTTTGAGGGCGAGCCACCAAGGCTAGCGCGGACAGCGAGGGCTCCCCAAGATTTGCGTTGCAAATTACTGAAGGTTTTGGTGGCTCAGACCCTCGGAGGTAAAAGCCTCCAAACGTTCACATCAAATTGCACAATGAAATCCGAATTCCCAGGAACGAAGCACCGTTGGAGCCATCGTGCCTGGACAAAAATACTCCCTGCCCTCCACCTCGATATAACCAAGTTAGCAGAGGTCCTACCCCACTGCCTTTTACCCCCGGCTGCAAGAGGAAGGATCCTGTCGGTTCTTAAGCGAAGGGTATCTGCAAGCCCTGCTACATTGGTAGGAGGCGCGGAGCCTACTCGGGAGCGGAGCAGGAATGCACGGGACTTGGCGAGCACTCCTGAACGGGAAGTTCAGGATCGCCTTCCCCAGGGTTTCCTGCCACTGCAAATCTCTCTCACGGAATCGCCAGTACTACGAATGCACGGAGGTATTCTGGCACGGCGGTGAGAAAATAAAAAATCAGAATTGGGGTAAAGGAATCAAAAGTCAGGATGATGCTAAAAAAAAAAAAAAGTAAAAGGAAGAAAGAGCAAAGGCAAACCTATGTACAAAGGCCATACAGGCAGGCACGGACATACACCCTGTAAACACACTCCCCGCATGATTACAGCAGATAAACCGTCCGATATGCAGTGTGGGTAGAGGCAGACATAAACACCTAAATTTGACTGCAACGTCGAGCTCTGCTCCTGCCCCAGCCAAGGACATCTTTTCTAAGGAAGGCTAGGATGGGTCTAGATAAATCCGTTATCCAGACTCTTCCAAGTTCCCACATTCCTGTTAGTTTCGAAAAAGTTGTGGGCTTTTTATATTTCTTTTTAGGCAAAAATAATCACAGTCACTGCAAAATAAGTAGAAACGCATACACACTGAGGTCGAGTTTTCCGCACTTTCCCCTGCCTGCCTTCCAGCTGCCGAGGGTGTCCCGCTCCGCTGCGGTGCCGGTACAGGCGGAGGGCCGGGCGAGTGACCGCCCCTGCCCGCGGCCGCGCTGCGGACACAAAAGGCGGCGGTGGTGGCGGCGGCTGCGGCGGGCCCGGAGAGGTCGCTGTTGCCCGTTCCGCTGCCGCGGAGAACGGCCGCGCCGCAGTCGTGATCGTAACCGAGGCCTTGCGGGCCGCGGGGAAGCCCCGGGGGAGCGGATCTGACGGGAGGCAGTGCAGGGCCGGCGGAGCCCCGCGACAGGCCCAGGCGGGCAATAGACAGCCCCAACATGGGTTTGGTGGCGGGGCCGCGCGCCCGCACTGTGAATGGGGTCCACCCGGCCTCTGCCCCTGAGCTCCGGGGCCTTGTTTGGGAAGGGTGCGCGGAGCGGGGCCGGCAGACTTGATCTCTCCCCACTCCCTCCCCTAGGCAGGCTTTCGGGTCTCTGTTTTTTAATAAATCCAGGCAGAAAAATATAAACAGCCTTCCCCCCTCCCCTCCGCTCCCCCCGCCGCTTCTCCATCCCCCCGAGCTCGACGCACGCCCAGCAGAATACAAAAAAGCACCTGACCTTGAATGCAGCCTACGAGATATATTAAAATCCCGCAAGCAGGCAGGGACTCGCTTAGGTTCTAGCTAACCTTGAAGAACTTGCCAAGCTTCCCCCCTCGGCTGCCGTGTTTATCTGAGGAATCAAAGGAGGCTCCGTTGCAGATGGGGAACAATGGCATTGGGACTTGACGCCTATAGATCAGTTCAGCGCTAAGATTTCTTCGGGCAGAAAGGACCCTCGCACCAAGCATACCTGGTGATGATATCAACTGAAGTAATTAAGGCAGTTTCGTGCTGTAGAGAGAAAGGTGGAGCCCCAACAACATGAAACTACCTAAACCACAGAGCAGTTCTCAGGCGTTAATTATTACTTTCCCATTGCCGTGGTCCTTAACGCAAGGATCCCGCTACAAAAATAAAACCAGAAACGTGACTAAAACATCCCTCTCACCCGCCCGCCCCGCCGGCACCCCTCCGCGGTACCCGGCCAGCCTCGGGTGGGTTAATGAAAACAAGAAAAAAAATATAATAACATCACCATCTCCACCCCACCCTTCCCGGGCAGCTTTCGCCTCTCCATGCGGATGCAATCGGGAAGAAAAAGGCCATGCACGCCAGTGTTAACTTCACGAGAAGCTAAAGGCTCCCAAAGAGCTAGGGTTCAAAGTCTGTCCCCCCCTCCTCCCAGCATACATAGCCCCGCAAGGAAGCATCAGTTCTCTCTCTTCTCCCAGACCTCCTTTTGCCTTGCCTTTGTGCAAGACTCTATCAGTTAAACATGCAGCAAGGAAGGGATGATGCAAAGCAAACAAAAAAACCCAACCAAAACCCCACAAAGCAGCCTAGGTGAAATGAGCTCTTCCACATACAGCCAGGTAGGGAATAGTCTTGTCTGGAGGGGCCCACAGGCAGAAAGGCGAGGCTGGGGGTACCCCCCTCTCCATGAGCTCACCTTTATGATTTCTTCTCAGCCCTGAGATAAAGCTAGAATTTTGTCACCATCCTCTGGAGTAAAAGATCTCCGCGCACTTGTAGGTGTTCGATTAAAGCAAAAAAAAAGAAAAAAAAAAAACAAAACCCTACCCTCAAGAAATAGTAATTTGCTTCCTCAGTCTATGCAGCTCCTCAGTCAACTGAAACCACTCGTTCAAGACAGCAACAATCCAGATATACTAGCAAGTCATAAAACTGAACAAAAGCCGACAAACCTTAGAGCACCATCGCTATATGGCCCAGACAAATTACGACCGTCTAGGTAATATTTAAATAGATTCCTAAAGTAATTGCAGGGGGTTTAGGCAACTATTCCTGTTGTAAAACTTCTCGAAGACATAAAGTAGAACCTGAGGATAAACAGTCACAAAAAGAGGTAAAATTAAAAGGATTCATTCCACGGTATTTTATTCTTCTATGAGAACATAAACATCGTCTTTTTCACGCACAGCAGCATTACAATATTAATTTATTCCGATTTAAGGTAAGAACTAGATATAGCTAGAACTAACATTTATAATAATGATAGAATGCATTTGCTTAAAACAGTATCGGCATTTTAATAATAATAGACATTTATACATATCTGTATTTATAGCTTTTCACCTTCTTTATTCTTTTTTTTTCTATTTTTTTTTAATTTTTTCTCCTATATGTTTGACCCTTTAATGAATGTAACTTCACAGTATAGAGGAAGACGAACATTTCCTCCCTCGCAATCTCAGACTCTGGCTCAGAAAGTCCTTCTGATGTTCAGGATATATACTTTTCAGTGAAATTAGTGAGGAAAAAGTGACCACTTTCTTCTGAAAGGGGAATTTCTGTGTGCTTGTCATGCGTTACCAACGGTAACATTATTTATAGACAAAAAAGGTCACTAATTCCACAAATTTAAGCAAAACTACATTAAGTAAATATCTACAACCAGAAAGAGAGAGAGAAATTCAGAGGTAAGTGTCATATTTTAGTCCATGAGCAACACGAACGCTTTTATACCTTTAAAGAGAAGAGATTTCATTTTCCTGGCCAATTTTAAAGCTGTAATATTGACTTTCAAGGTAAAGCAAGAAAAAAAAAAAAAAAGAAAAGAAAAAAGACAAGAAAAGACTCTCTCTTAACACCCGTTCCCATGAAGCCCTGTTAAAGGATGCCTGCACTTCATTATTGTAAGTCCTAAGTCCTGCTTTTCGAAGGAAAAGGGGGAGGGGAAGAAAGCTCCCAATATATAGAAATATGGCAAGGCTTAAATTCGTCATTGCGCAGCTACGTACAGTTCAAGTTATATCGCTTTTAATTTTAAAGAATGCGCCTTTAACTAAGCTTGTTTACTTTTCAGAGAGAGAGATATGGGGGGAAAGATATTTGCAGCTCCTGAAATGGTATTTCTGTGTGTCAAAGCTTAAAGGAACAAGCCGGCCCCCGGAAAGGCCGAAGGAAGCGGGGAGGTTCACGCACGGCATTTTGTGCATTAGCTTAGCTTTAGTCGTGTTCCCCCACCCTCCCTTCCCACTCCGAAGTAGTTCTTAAGAGGTTAAGGACATATTGAGAACCCCTAAAATCGTTAATCCATACAGGTGCAGATGACTACAGCCTAGGAAAATGATACTGGCTCTTTAAACCATAAAGATGTGTTTATAGGTTCATCAAGAGAAATTGAAGTTGGCTGTGAGCTCCCGAATCCTATTCTCTCTGTTCATTTTCTTCAGTTTCATTCTGCGGTTCTGAAACCAGATTTTAACTTGTCTGTCTGTGAGGTGGACTGTGCGGCTGATCTCTAGGCGACGCTCACGAGTCAGGTACATATTGAATAGAAACTCCTTTTCCAGCTCGAGAGTTTGATGCTTGGTATAAGGGCACCGTTTCTTTCTGCCACTTTTTGCCGTGAGCCAGTTTGCTGCATTTTCTCCTTTTGAATTGCCTAGTTTTGAGAAAGTAAAAAAGGGACGTTACCAGCGGGTAGGAGGCAATGAGCCATGGGGGGACAGGGTGGAAGGAGCATCTGTGTGTGTGTCGGTGTGGGGGAGGAAGCTCGCTCTGTCACTTGCGGGCAGTTGTAATGTGGGGTGTCTTTATAGGGTGTCTTTGTGGGATCCGAGAGCTTCAAACCGATTTCCCAAAGATCCGGAATCCGCCGGGGAAAATCTGCCTTTCCTCAAAAGGCTCCGGCCAGCCTCTGGCGGGGCAGAGTGCCTCGCTTAGTAGTTCATCTCCGACCCTCCAAAACAGGCTTTTACTCGCTCCCCCTCGGCCGCTGCGAGCCCACTGCTACTGGGGGGTGCTTGGTAAATGGCCTGGAGGCTTATTTCGTATACCCCCAGACACCTGCTTCCAAAAAACAAAGCCTGTGCAGATCTGAACTTTACAAGCATGCTCTGGAGTTAGAAAACAAGGTGAGCTGAGGAGCCGGAGCCTCCTTGCCTTCCCTGGGAGCTTCGCCTCAGCCCTCTTTAATCCAACGATTTCTGGGACGGAAAAAAACAAACCAAACCAAACCAAAAAACATACTAAATCCCTCAAAACTAAAAATGTCCCTTTACAGGGTGTTTATTCCTATCACTGGAAGTGGCTAGGAAAGAGGTAACACTGATCTCTCGATGGATCGGAGTGGTTCCTGGTTTGGGGTTGTCTCTCTAGTAGTTTTCCACTTTCTTGTTTTGTTTTGACCTTATTATTTTCCAATGTGGCGCTCTGAAGGAATAACAGGGCGTCTGAAATGCAGCCGGAGAGAAGCGCCTGCAAAGTCTGCCGGCCAGGAAAGGGGAGTTATTTTTTTTTTTGCCATGGGGACCCGACAGGGAAATAAAGAAGCGAATGAATAAATAACAACCCTGTTATCTAGTGTAGACGTTGAAGGATATTCGCGGTGCATTCATCAGTCTAATTTGATAGCAGTTCATAGATGGCACATTTCAGCGCGGCTGTTATTCCGAAAAGCATTCTGGATCGTAAAATATAACTTACCGAGTTAATAGGTTTATTTATTGGCACTGCCTAATGCTTATTTTGGATGCTTTACAAACATCTCTGTTATCTGGTAGGCACCTTCACATCACAGGGGAAAGATTGATCTTGTTTTTCTATATGTTTAAGCAGTATGTGGGCTAAAGTAGCCCAGAGCGGAGATTCAAATGGTTTTAAGCTATAGGATGGACATTAATTTTTACGGCAACCCCATGCCCTAATATTACGAAGTTCAGAAGGTCAGTCTGAGCAGCGCTTCTTGGCAGCCCCGCGGGGCAGCTGGGATCCTCCTTTTGCATCGCGATGCCGCTATGATCCTCAACCGATTTTTTTTTCTTTTTCTTTTTTTTTTTTTTTTTTTTTTTAAATCATCACCACCACCATCACCATCATCACCATTCGCTTACCTACGGGCTCTTTCTCCGGAGAGGCTTTGCTGCTCTCTGACGGAGCTGGAGAGAGCTCCTCTGCTGTGGAAGATGAAGCCTGAGTCTCGTCCTCCCTCTGGGAGGCACACGCCAAGGGGCTGGGGGAGCGCTCCTCGTCCTCCTTCCTCCCCGCGTCCGGGACAGGAGGCAAAGATGGAGGCGTCTGGAAGCGTCCAGGGGGCTGCGGAGGGAAGGGGGCAGCCCCGGCCGGCCCCGCGCCGTAGCTCTTGGAGGTGCCATAAGCCTGGGAAAGGCGGAAGTAGCCCGGAACGGGGACCCCGCCGCCGCTGCCGGCTGGGTTGACCTCGGCAGTCAGCCGGGGGAAAGGAGCGAGGTCGGTGGCAGCTGAGCCCTTGGGGCATTTCTCTGAGTCATAGAGGCAGTAGGAGCTCTCTTCCTTAATGCTTGGAGCAAAGGAGCATGAGGTGGCCTGCTGGCTCTCCGGCTCTTCCATGCGACAGGACCGTGGAGGGTCTAGCCACACTTCCATCCCTGACACGTAGGGGTGCGAGCTGGGGACCATGCTTTGAGAAGTACCTTCATTGCGTTTGCTCAAAACGGGGAAAAGTCCGCAGCTTTGCAGCCCGTAGGACAGATCGGACGGTTGTGGCAGGTAGATACCACTGTTGGGGTAGTAGCCGCCTCCTCCTCCTCCTCCTCCTCCTGCTCCCGCCGCTTCCCCTCTGCCCGAGCTGATCAAGGAGTCTACCAAAAAAGAGTTTGCAGCCGGGCTCTCTGAGCATGACATTGTTGTGGAATAATTTGGCGAAGGGAGCAGATAGCCCTTCCTGGCTGACATTTCTTGTGCAAAACATGCTGAATATGATTAGAGTTACCCCCGCACCACGGCAGACGCTTGCAGCCAATGGAAGCCCGGGCCTCCCCAGCAACCCCTCCCCGTCTGGTTTCGTATGCACAGAGCTGCTCTCAGGTCGACCTCTGAATTTGGGTGATAGATGGATATTAATGTGTAATATGGATTTCCATAGACACTGGCTCGCACGCTTAGTCCATATGGGCGAGCGCCTGAGCCCAGGCAGGAGCCGCGCTCCTGTGAAGAGAAGGGGGAAGGGGAAAGGCAAGGAGCTGGCTTTGCCGGTGCTGTCTCCAAGTTTTGGTCATTTCTTATCACACACTCCGCTATAAAATAGCCCGGCGGTCCTGATGTTTATTATACCTAGGCTGAAACGGTGTCCAGATGAAGCTTTTGCTATCGCTCCTCTCTCCCCGCGGTTGGGCTTTCCGGCGGCAGTGCCTGCTCACCTCCCTGCGCAGCCTGTGTGTGTCTCACGAAATTAATAAAGCCCGGCTCGCCTGGTGTTTTATGCTCGGGCTCTGCTCATTTTATTTGATTGTCTCGTTTTTTAAGAAGTAAAAGACGTGTTATTGTTTATCACGGATCATTTGAAACCGTAAAGGGGCCTGGTGCCTCTCGCGTTAAACTACCGAGGAAGGGGGCTGCTTCCAGCCTAACATCACCGCCACGACGCCAGGCTAGGCTTAAATTTCCTGGAGATAAAACGCTTGCTGCTGCGCTGAAGAATTTCTTAGGGAGCAATGCGACTCCGGGAGGATTGATTGTGCGGTTGCAGTTCCTAATGCTTTAGTTAACATTGGATTCTTCCCGAGATCTGATTACCATTTAAAATATAAAGCTAGACATACGCCGCAGAAAGAATCCAGACGCGAGCAGTTCAAATGGATCCTCGCAGGATGCTGCGGACCCTGTTTATTGATGTGTTTATATTTGAGAGATCATTTTTATCTTTACCCCCTTGGGTCATTCACTTTTTGCCTCTTCAAAAGCATCGTCTCTTTCACAAGCAATGTACTAAATAATAGAAAGAAGAGTATATAGATGAATCTTAAGATATTAGACAGCCTTGTCCAGTCAATTTGCAGTTGTGGCGGAGGCAGCAGACAGATAGCAGGCAGACAGGGACGCAGACAGAGAGACAGATAGATTTTCTAATTAATTGCTTAATTATGGCTTGCTTTCACGTCCATCATCTCTCTCTTATGCCATTTCGAAGTCGCCTCACTGCCTGGTCCGCGAAACTCCGGGCTCAAAGGGAGTCTGAGGCTGCCCGGCGCTGGCTGGCCACCCCGAGTTGCTGGGCTCGCCCCCCTCTCCCGTACGCTGCCGGGGAAAGCACAGCCCGGCCGGTCTCCGCTTCCAGTGGAGCAGGCGGGGAAATCGGCTACCGCCTGGGCATTAGCTCCGGCCGGGACGATTAGGTGCCATGCTTAAGAGGGTGCTGGAGGCGGCGGCGGGGCCGCTGCCTGAGGGCGGGGCGGCGGCGGAGAGGGCGGTGGGCCCCGCATCCCCTGGTGCCAGTCTTCAGCGTTCAAGCCGCCCCGAGGAGCAACCGTTCCCGTCCGCCCCACGGATCTGTTAAGGCCCCACGTGGTCTCGCCCTGCAGTGTGTGCCTGCCACGGGGAAACGGTTTTTTCCGCGGAGTGACATTTCCCCGGAGAATTCTTCCCGTCTCCTCCTCCTTACGGCCGGAGGCGAGCGTCCCTTCCTCGGGGCCGAGATGCCGGAGGGGTCCTCCTCAGCCACCCTCCGTGCTCGCTGAAAGCCCCGGGGGAGCGGGTGGAGGCTGCTACCTACAACTTTGCAACACCCATAAAATCCTTATGCAAAGGCGCCTGGCTTTTCCAGTGAGGTGGGGCGAGCATCACAGCGCGGCTTCCTTCTGATCGGCCCGTAGGATGCAGTGGCTTGGGTAGACCCCACAACCTATGGAAACCCTCCATGGGTTATTTACTTCCCGTATTTCGTCCTGTAATATTGTTTGTGTTTTCCCAACCCGACTAACCCCGCGATGTGTTAATGTGCGATGGACAAACCCTTATCAGATTCCTATGCGGGTCATATCGCTGCTAACAAAATTAATACTACATAAAACACGGGTTTATTGGCTGGTATACGGGAAGGTTATTATCAATAGGCTTAACATTATAAATACAGATCTAAATAAAATGAAACGTGAGCCCCAACGCCGCCTTCCAAATACATTTCTCTACACAAGTCAGGTATAAAAATTACACCGGGGAAGTCCGCTCTTGCGGTATGTTTATTTTGCATTTGCCAAATTAAATAGAAATGGATTGCAAACCTAAAAGCCACACGGAACCAAGGAGCAACACCTGAAATCCTTCCAAAGCTGTTTTTAAAACAAGCAGCTCCCTTTAAAAAAATTGGATTAAAGAGGGGAAAAGGACTATAAAAGGACGCTGCAGTTCTCGTCAGCCGGAATGAAACGACTTGAAATGCTCTGGAAGAAACACAAGTTAGTTTCTTCTCCCTCTTTGCAGCCAGTGCAGGGAAATCAGACAAAAAGCCCGGAGGCCGGGAACAGTTTGGAAGGTTTAAAGTTTTCTTAGGTTCCCTTCGTGGGGTTTGCAGCAGAAGGCTGGGAATTGCCCGCTCTTGGCGGGTGTCAGGTCCTGCGGAAGCTGCCGTTGGCGGGACCCGGTTGTGCGGTGTTAGTAGCGGTGTCCATTGTTGGTTTGATGGTCAAGGCACAGCCTCCGTCTAGATCATAAACTCAGCTCGGAGTAGCATTATCTCCGCTTTCTTTAATCGCTAACAAGGCCAAGGCAAATAGTAACCAGCATCGTCAAACCAGTGAAGTAAAACTAATAATGCTCGCTTGATTCAAAACTATAAAAGGTAATGGTCAATTCTGACTAAATGGAGCTAATTTGGCATGCGCTGGGTGTAGCTACTGCATTTCCAACCCTTAACAATGTGTCCCTTGGAGGTTAACCCCCATTTAAAAGAAATTTTAAATAATATTGTGGACTCCAGGGGAAGAGAAATGCATTCTCTTTAATTCTGCCCCTGTAAGTAAAGTTATCCGAGTGTCTATAAAACCGAGCAAATAAAATCCTGATAAATATCAAAACCGGAGAGGAGGTGCTTTCGTGGAGAATCTAAATTCATGGCGTACATAGACAACAATATCAAAATAAAACTTTATTGATCTAAGAAAAATATGATAGATGCATTAATAGCGTTGTTAAGTCGTTTTATTGGTCAGACTAAAATTAAAAACAAAAAGGGAATAAATAAAACCCGACAGCTCAGCCTGACCAAACTCTGACTGAAAATCTCAAAATGGATCATGTTAAACCGTGATTTATCTTTTTATTATTGGCCCGTATAACCCAAAAGATCAGCACTGTTAATCCGGAGACTGGTTTTGCGAGCTAATTAAAATATGCTTTTATTTGTAGACACGGGCAAACTGCAATTTGTGAAAAAGTAAATGGCCTTGCAGGCTGTTGCAGGAGTGCATACGCCGCCTATCTGAGAATACAGCCGCGAATTACGTTTTATACAGCTCCAAAAATTAATGCAATCAGAGTATAGTTATTTAATACTGGAACTGACAGTTGTCAATAACGTGCGTGTGTGCCAGATTCCTCCTTTTGTGTTTGTGTTTGGTGTTTTTTTTTTTTTTTTTTTGTGTCTCGTTTTTTATTTTTTTTTTTCCCCTGGAATTGCTCCAAAGAAGGCGGATTTCAAACAGGAGGTTTAGGAACTGCGTCTGTGCCAAGTTAGGTGACAAATGACGGCCCCACTAATTTTATCTTTACTATAAATTCTTTCACGCTGGTTGCGGTGGTGGTGAGGTTGGCTTGTTTTGGCGGATTATCCTGTTAAAAATTAGGCTGAGGCTTAATTTTATTCCAGCCACCCGGAGGCTTGTTCTCCTAACCATGTTTTATAGTATATGTGTATCGTTTTACTCATTTGGATTAGGAACATATTTTGCAAGTAAGTCTGATGAGCTCCAAATTCTAGTGAGCGGCAGGACAAAATACACCCAATCAATTTATTAGGACTTCATGTCCTCGCCCTTCCTCGGCACCGGCGAGAACAACGGGGCTTTCTGTTGTCCAGAGAGCCCCGAACGCCGGGCAGAAGCAACAGCGGTATCGGGTTATAATGGGTGCCGGGGAAATCTTACATACCCCGGTCTGTCTTTTAAGTGTACCCCTTCTGCTGTGAGAGATGTGCCGCGCAGCTGTATTAAGCATTTGAAACTGTATCCCTTCTCCTCTTTTTGTAGCTGCCTTCCCTTTAAAAAAGATCTGGATGCATACACAAATGTCTTTTTTGGTTGCGGTACAACTTGGCTCTCAGACACACACGTTGGCCTGAAGTTTCGATTTCAGAGCATTTAATGAAAAGATTGTGACAAGAAAAAGCAGAAGACAACAAAACAGAAACCCAAAGAGCTTATGAAAAAGCCTCCCAGGGATTTGAATGTGGTATGTGAGCTGAAGTTGAGTACACGATTAATTAAACACAGTGTAGACACTGAGTTGGCTTCGCCTCTTCCCTCCAAAACATGCAAACCCAAATCATGTGAAATAATAAACAGTTATTGTAAGAAACAAGCTTGTTTTTTTTAAATATTATCCTATGACTGCGGCCGTCAGTAAAAAATTCGTAACCAGAGGGCGCTTTAACTGCTGCTGGGGTCCCTTTGATTTATTCAGCCGAGTATTGAATGGGGCAGGGAAACAACGAGAGGAAAAATAAATATTTGATCAAATATGCTGAGTTTAACTTGACTGGAGTAAAATGAAATGTTGCAAAGGGACCCTCAACTCACCCTGCTATTTTCCGAGACGTTGCTTCTCACTTCTTGTCTTTGCTGACTGGAGGTCAAAGAGATAAACATCCCCGAGCTTTTAATGGAGCATCTTTGATGAAATCGATAGGTTCCGATAGGCATTTCAAAACAGCTCTCTACCGACTGAGCATGTGCTTTTAACTACACTTGCAACAGTTCCCTGAAATCACAAGGGCGCTTTCTTTAAGAATATATCAGGCGATTTGCATTACTTTACATGAGAGAGCAGGAATAAAATTACCCTTTTTTTTTTTCTTTCTTCCTTTTTTTTTTTTCTTTTTTTTTTTTTTTTTTTTTTTTTCCTTCCCCGGACACATATTTTAAATTGTATATCTCTCCTAAGAAACATGTGAATTAAAACATGCAGCCAAACCGGTATCTCCTCCATATAATACCACCTTCTCTCCTGCCCTTCTCAAATGGAGACATAACAAAAACATGTGAAACTTTTATGGGTGAGAAAAGTAACCTAGAGTTAGGGATACTCGTAGCCAGGATAGAGTTTCAAAGCTACAACCCAGAGCAGCCCTAACCACATGAGAATGCGTGACTATTGTTTGTTTACAGCCCATGTGCTGGTTTAGATAGATAGATGGATAGATAGATGGATAGATAGAAGGATAGATGGATGGATGGATGGATGGATGGATGGATGGATGGATGGATAGATAGATGATAGATAGATAGATAGATAGATAGATAGATAGATAGATAGATAGATAGAGGAAATCCATCTCTGGTCTCATATAAACACTGACTTCACATGCAATCACATAAAGAGTTTCTAGCATAAGTGTGTCAAAATTGTTTACCACAGCCTGTGTCCATCTGCAAGGAAGCAGCCTACCCTTTAAAGTTACCAAACGACCCTAACTAAACTACAGTTCAAGTCCAATAAGATCGTCAGAGTTGTCTGTCATTTGCAGTCTCTGTTGCCATAGATCTATTTGATTGAAGACACCTACTGTTCCAGACATAAATGTCAAGTTTCATAATATTTCCAGTGTTACAATTTTTTTATAACTGGAAGAAAACTACAAGTTACTCTGAAAAAATATTTCCAGATAACGTGGGTTTTTCCACGTTGCTGGCCAAAACTTTATGAAGAGAAAATAAAAGGTCAGCTGCAACTCAGAAAGCCCCTTCTATATTATTTCACATCGTAATCACCAACTTTTTGCATCGCTTTCCTTCCCTAGGGTTCTTTTCCACTGTTTTCCGTGTTTGGATCCGGGGCCACCCCAGCTGTCTGGAGACCACCGCGACCACTGCCCACTCCTCTCCCTTCTCCACTCAGGGTAGATGGATAAAACACTTACCTCTGCGCATTTTCCAAGCCAAAGCCTAGAGGCTTTAACTTCACCGAGAAGCCCCAGCAGCTCCCTCCCCTCTCCCGGCATTCCGAGCGGCTTTTTGTAACGCGGAGCCCGGTAAGTGCAATAATTATCCGTGCGGCTCCAGGGATGCAAAATGAACAAAGGCCAAGATTTTTTTTTTGCAGGGCTGCTCCCCTCGCCTTGGGCGGCTTTGACATTGATCTGAAGATCGCCATCTTGTGGCAAAACAGCCTTCAAACCGCCGCCGTCCGTCCGTCCGCCTGCCCGCCGTCCTGCCGCGGGGCCCCGCGGCAGGACGGCGGGCAGGCGGACGGACGGACGGATGGATGGTGGAGGGCAAGTGGCCACTCACCTCTCGATGCGGAAATCTCCGCTGCCTTTATAGCGATGTATTTCGTGCAGGCGAGTGGACAATCACGGACACTTTTTATGGCCACATTGTCACAACAACACAGAGGATGCGATTTTATTGGGCTAGGAAATCAAAACCCAGACCAGAGAAACTCCATGGCTTAACTGTCTCTGGGATTGGCTAGGAATGCCAGTTAATTTTTAACCAGGAAAGGAAGCTTGCTGGCTTAAATTTCATTGCCATTCAGCTCACCATCCGTCCCTCTGTCCCTCTCCCATTGCCTTGTCCCTCTGTCCGTCTCCTTTTTACCGGCATCACCCCTTGCGTACTAGACAAACAAACAAACAAAAAGTTCCCTTTCCCCCCCCCCTCATTTTTTAACATTTCCTTTGGGCAGAGGTTGCCTGGCTGGGTGGCAGTTGTCAACAAAGGCCCGAAGTCAGTAAGTCCTTCACCTCAAGGTTATGGGTGATGTCCAAGCAATACAGAAGTTCAAAGCCAGTAAACAATGTGAAAACAAAACGTACTTTCTTCTCCTGGTTAGGATTAGGGTCAACATGAAAGATTCAAGCTCTTCTCAAAACACATTCTTATCTCAGCTATTGTTTGGGGTTTTCTCTCCCCCCTCCCTCCCCTAACTTTCTCCCTCCAGCCCTCCTCCCCTTCATTTCCCCTGCCCGCCTCAGTCCACCTCCTCCCTTGCCTTGGAGATCAAGGACAATTTCAAACAGTCCATTTCCAACACATGCCCTTTTTTTTTTTTTCTTCCCAAAGACCACAATTTTCTTAGGGCTCCACATCCATCGGCTGGCTTAGACCTTCCCTTTGGTTATAAATTCCCTTTGGCTTATAAAATCTATCCCAAATGCTACTGACAATGCCAGCATTTCCTAAGGAGTTCTCCTGGACTCCTGTGGTGGGGAGCAAGCAGCAATGTCACATTAAACTCTGGAGCATAGAACCTTGCCTTACTGGCCTTGGCAGGGTCAGAAAAAGGCCTAAGACATAGCGAGCTATCAACATACTTCATTATCCTCTTCCTGAGACCCCCTAAAACGACGCTTGAGCAAGCCCAGGTTCACTTGCTAACTCCAGAGCAGAAGATTTAACGGCGAAGTTCCCAAAAGAAGAATAATTCTCCCCAAATGTCTGAACAAGGTCACAAGGAATTTCGGGTCCCAGAGTTACATCAGATTAAAGAACACGCAGTAACTTAACACCAGAGTAAAAATATAAAGTTCCCATTTTTTTTTTTATTTTCCTTGTGCGCTGTTCCACTGTATACATGCAACCAAATACTTCGCATATTAAAAGAAAACTGTATATACATACTGATGATACATGTTGAAAACAGTGATGTCATATAAAGATATTGCATTTCGTGAACCGTGACAAAGAAATTACATCCATTTGGTAAATTTATTAATAAAAAACATTCTTATCACCACTTCGTTGCACATGTAAAGAAATCCCAAACCCTTTAGCCCCAAAGGAACAACAACAACACAAAAACCAGGGGAGGGAGAGAAAGGCATTCAAACAAAATAGGTCATGGGTTCTTTTATTATTTACAAGTATTGTAAAACACCGTTCCTGTATGAAATATACATTCAGACACTCTCAACAGCAAATTACCTTAACGATAGAACACCGTATCCTTTGTAAACTGATATAGAATTTTAAATATTTTCCTTTTTTTTTAAATATATTTTCTTTTTTTAAATTGCGGGTTGTTTTTTTTTGTTTGTTTGTTGTTTTGGGTTTTGTGTGTGTGTGTGTGTTTTTTCTTTTTTATTTCTTTCACGCTTTGGTTCCTGCAGGGAAATATATATATTTATAGATATTTAAAATAAGTCCGAACAACTCTCAATTCTTTGCATACGTCGACTGGGCTACAAAGTAGAGCTCTTGACATTTAAAGTAGACAACAACAAAATAACCATATTTACATTGTTTGGCTTCTGTTTAAACTCCTCACTAGTCACCTTTAAAAGAACATGCGATGGGGTTATTTTAATGATCCAATGTTTGTGCATTGCACAACTCCAAGTTTCAATTAAGTGTTGTGTGGTATTTGCTAAACTGTCGTTCTCCACAGGTATTTCCTGACGAAAGTTTGTGAGTCAGAAGCCAGAAGGTTAGTTTCCTTTATGGAGTTGTTTCTTTTAAAAGGCTTAAATTCACACTTCTCCCCCCTCCCCCCTTTTTATTTTTAGAATTTAAATATGATTTGTCTTCGAAAAGATGGCAACGCATAGTCAGTTGTCATAAATAATACAAGAGCTAAAAATCTGCTAATTTTTTCTTTCAGTGATTGTTTCTTTACGATATATGGCGAATTTATACCTGATTTTTTCTTTCAGTAAATAATTAAGTCTTTCATTTAGTTCTTTCTTCCCCCTAGCCCTTTCCTTCCCACATACCCCAAATAAAACTCTATTAGAACCATCACTATATCCACATTACAACTGCTCGCGGTTGGCTTGTGAAGGTGTAGGCATGTCATCCCCCCCCCCGCTCTGTTTAATTCTCTGTGTGTTGGGTGGGTGTCCCCTCAAATTCTCCTTTCAAACATACGGGCAGTAGAGCACTGCCTCTAACTTAGACATATTTTCTGCTAAGGAAGAACAAAAGGTTATTTCTCAGAGTTTCAATTCTGCAATGGTCCTAGGTGGGTGAGCTCGACCTGGCAATCTCCAGATCCTGGTCCGCAGCCGCCCAGAGGCGAAGGAGGGCAGGGAATGGGCGAGTCGGGGGACGGAAGGATGTCATCCCCCGGTCTGTGTCCCCCGAAAGTGGTAGCAGGGTGAGCCGCAGTGCCTGGAAAGGTAAGAGGTATGGATTTTGCTCTCAGAGGTGACGTGCCCGTTCCGAAATGGGTGCCATGTGTGTCAAAATCAAATCGATTCCAGTTGATATGTAAATATATCGATATATATAGAATCACCATTGAAGATCCAGAGTAGATTTACATGTATGTAAAACCTTGGATTCTTCTAGTCCCGTCAGATACACACCTCCTTCCTCCATGTAACCCCGTGGCTTGACCTTGTCAAGGGCGAAATCTGAATTTAATCTCGTCTTGAAAAACGCTATGAGTTTTAAAGTAGTGGATTAGCTGAGTAATATTGTAATCGGTCCCTGTTAATTTTTTTTTCTTTCATTCTTCTGTTTTGAAACCATATTTTCACTTGGCGGTCGGTCAGATTGAGCATTCGGGAGAGCTGGAGGCGTTTCTCTTTGTTTATGTAGACACTGAAGAAGAATTCCCTTTCTAACTCCCTAATCTGATATTTGGTGTATGGGCATCTCTTTTTACGGGTACGTTGTCCACCTGTGGAGCGAAAAAAGGCAGAAGCGTTTCAGACCTGGCAGGGGCTGAGGAGAGGTGGGGGGGACACAGTCCAAAAAAACACTTTAATAGGGAAAAGACGCTTTCTGCCCGCTCCAGGGCCGGCGGTGGCAGCTCTGGGGCAGGGCGCCAGCCCCAAGCCTTGGCCGGTGCGGGCAGCCGGGGAGCGGATCAGGCCGGGACCAGCCTCGGCCCCGGCTCTCGAGCATGGCTAAAGCCCCAACGGAAAGCAGGGATCCGGCCTCATTGCCTCGGCGAGGCGGGCGGCCGGAGGAAGGGCTGGTGGCGGGGGGTTCCTGCGGGTTTCACGACCTGGAGGGAAGCCTTTGTAGACTACTTCGCCGGGCGCCGTGCACACGGAGCTGCCCATGAAGCAGCCGTCACCTGGCTGCCTGCAGCTGGCAAGGAGGCAGCGAGCAGGGGGAACCCCATGCCCAGCTCTCTTCGAGGCTGTACCCGCTCGGATCTCGCCCTCCTTCCCTAGGTTAATCCCCAGCAGAGGAAAAAACCCTGAGCCCAGGGCCAAGGCGCCTCATCCTCCCCCAGCCAGCTATTTCCAAGCATGCTCTCCGCAACATCGAGGTATTCTCCTCTCGATTAGCCATTACGGTTTTAAAGTTCATTAAGCAGAATATAAAAGGTTTCAGGGTTCAGGAGCTCTTTACGTTAAACGTAGCTCCTATCGGTTTAAAAACTTCCTCTTCTGGTATAGTTCATTGTCGAGGTATTTTTTTCCCCCGAGCCGTATACTGGCTTCGCCTTTTAAAAAGCCCACATAAAAAAATCAGACTTTGACAGATTGAATAACAATTGTAAGTAACAAACTGTTGGACAGAAGGCAACACGTAATTGCCACAGTGCCTTAGTAAAATGGCTTCCTTTAGACAAAAAGGCCAGCTTTAGGTTAATTTGTTTCTTTTAATATATTGCTACAGTTCAGGCGGCTACTTTATCTGTTAAAAGCTATTCTAGTGCAATCGTTAAAATGGCTAAGGCTTTGAATTCAGCTCCTAACTAGACTGCTGGTGCAACACATGGATTTTATAAAATCACTGGATTACATTGATATCAAAGGAGTTGGGATCTCCTCTTTTCTTTTCTTTTCTTTTTTTTTCCCGAATTTACAGGCACCGAACGGACGTTATTATATTTTTGAGAGTTGACCACAGAGCTCTTTTTTATTATTATTTAAAAAAAAAAAAAAAAAAAAAAGGAAAGAAAGAGAAAAATTTTTTTAAGACATCCATTGCCCGGTGGGTATTTCACGGCCAATTTCAGCACTAAACACGTGATCTCGCCTTTTATAACAAAGTTTTGTTGGGGGAAATCTAAAGGCCCTTCATAAACCTTATATGCTTATAAAACAGCATATAAAAATTTAACAGCGGCGGTGCGCTAGATTTCAAGCTGCCTTTCCTAAAAGCGCTCGGGCGCTGCCTTTATACGTACTGGAGCTGCCGGATTTCTCCTCATTGTTGCCGGAAGATGACTCCGGGCTGCTGCTGCTCTCCGGCCGCCTCTGCCTCTCCTTCGCCGCCGCCGCCGCCGCCCTGCCGCAGCCGCCCTCCGAACTTGAAGTTGCCGCCGCCGCCCCGGCGGCCGCGGGCGCCTTCTCGCCACTCTTGTCTACCGGGTAGTCCGCCGAGGACAGGTTTTCCGCCGTGCCATAAGCCGTCTCGAAAAACTGGTCGAAAGCCTGGGGTAGGACCCCGTTCCTGCCCACCGTGCTATAGAAATTGGAGGAGACGTTGCTGCTGGGATGGTAGACGTTAGCTGTGTTTTTGCCGAACATCTCGCCCATGCTAGCAGTGTTGGTGGCAGGCAGGCAGTCTCTGTGCATGATCTCCTCTGCGGAGTAGCAGTGGGGCAGATTGTTCCTGGGGTGCCATTTACTGGAGGGATCAATGGCATATTCCCTGAAGGTAACTTCTCTCACAGGTTGGACCTGGGGTAGGTTGGAGGAGTAGGAGTATGTCATAGGGCGAGAAGACGGGGTCTGGGGCAAAAAAGAAGGGAGGCTGGAAAAATCAGGACCCGAGACGTAGTAAGTACAACTTGGCAAATACATGTTAGAGGAACAAGGAACACGCTCATCAAAATCCATCATTAGGGCTACCTCGGCTTCTCCGCATTAGCTGAGCTTAACATGATTCTCTAACGCAGCTGCCTCTTTGAAGCAGATCCGTGAAGTAAGAGATGGGGAGACGTAAGCTGACGTGGAAAGCTCTCCCCGGCGGCGGCAGGGAGGTGCGGTCACGTGGCCCGACGTTGACATTGACGAGCGGCGGGTCCGGGCCCCGCTCCCTTTGTGGCCCGAGCGGGGGGAAGCAACAGCTCGTCGCCGGAGCCCAGGGGCGAGCCGAGCGCCGGGGGGAGCCCCGGGGGACACGGACCCGCCGGGCCACTGCCGCAGTCCCGCACCGGACCGGGCCGCCCGAACCGAGCCTCCCCCTGGCGCTGGGGCACAGCATTAGAGGTCCCCCAGGGCTGGGTGAGACCTTCCCACTGGCCGTGTGCGGGCTGGGGCGCTCTGCGGACGGACGGCAGGCTCCAAGAGGAGGGCACGGCAGAGATCCAGGCATGGCTTCTGCTGGAGAGCTGCTGCCGAGCAGGAAACGCTCCTCAAGGAACCGACCGGGGGCTTATTTCCCCCCACCCCCTTTTCTTTACCAGTTTGGCTTAGTTCTGTTGGAGTCGTGTGTCCCCCCCCCCCCCCCCCCCGCGCAAACAAAAAAAGAAAAAAAAAAAGGAAAAAGCCCTCACCCCGCAGGGTTTTTCTTGAAACTAGGAAGAATGTGCCAGGGTCAAGTCTGTACTGATTTTCATGGTGAATAGATTACATGCTTGCATTCATGTTCACTTCCGAAGCGCTTAGTGTCTTCCTTCCCTTACTTACATATTAACCTCAAATACCCCGCGCGGCTTCAGCCAAGCTTTGCTGGAGGTAGTTAACAATGTCGGGTTCCCAGGACGCAGGTTCGCCCTGCTCACCCCCTCCAAACAGTCCGCTGCCTCATTCGCAACGCCAGGAAGCCCTTTAAATTGCAGACCACGGAGCTAAACAGTGTTTGCTGATCTCTCTGCCTCAACACTCCCGCCAAATACTTGGAAAACCAGTGGAGATTGGGCTACCCTAGCTTGACAAATACGCAGAGTTTAATTGCCAGAAGCCTAGTTAAAATTATTTGACATACTGTTAACCCCTAGGAACAAACTTGCCGTACCGAGATACTTTCCTTTTCGCTTCGTACCGTCGCTGAAGGCTGAGACCCAGGGAGACCTATTTTAAAATCGTGGTTAAACTTTTACTATTGTTGCATGAAAGGGATGATATAGAAAACGGATTGTACAGAGCAGAGACTAAAAAGTACTTCTCTGCCAATAAAAATGCACACCCCACCGAATGAGCGGAGCCAAAGAAAATAGAGGAATACGCCAAAGAATACAGCACCTTTTGAGGCATGGGCATCCCTAGGCTCTAGGAGAAAATATTTTTTTGCTATTCTGATGCTCGATTTCAGAGAAGAAATATTTGGGTTCCGGCTGGATTTCATCAAAATAGAAAAACAGAACGGCAAAAGGCTATTGTGAAGTCGGTGCTCTTAGGAAATCAGACGTAGTTCAAGATCCATGCCCCCGTGGACTTTGGAGGCTAATGGAAGGGAAACGAAAACGCTAGGGAAGGAATATTTGGATTTTCCCCCCTCTTCCTCTGCAGTGCTGTGGAAGTGTTTATATATCCGGAGAAAGTTCTCCAGTAAATTCTGGAGATCTTCGGTATTTAAATGTCAACATCGATTTGTTTATTTATTGCTTAGCTTATCGTAACTGACTCAATAACAAATCTAATCATGTTGTGCACAGAGAAAATATTCTCATTATGTATTTTCCCTACATTACAGTTAACTGTTGCGTTTGAATTCAAGCTGTAAATTCAGTATTATCAAGTAATTACTTTGCAGTGGAGTAAACTAATTTATTAGCATTAATGTTTATATGCCTTTTTCTTATTTTACAAGGGTTACCGTTCACAAATCAAATGCTCTGGACGTATCCCTGTAATGAACTCTTTATTTTGGTTTGCTGCAAGAACTTCTTACGCTTACTGCACGTCTGCGAGCTGAACTTGAAATTAATGAATTAATCTTCCCGTTTGACATATTTGCTAGAAAGTGGATGGAAAGAGGTTGCGCATCGTCAAAACCGCCAGCAGAAGACTGCAGAGTCGTTTAAGGACCGTAAAAGGGTTTGGGGGTTTTCCTTTCCCTCTCTTTTTTTTTTTTTTTTCCCTTCCCCCCCCCCTTTTTTTTTTTTTTTTTTTTTAAACTTTGTGTGTGCAAAAGCTCTGTTTGGCTTTTTCCTTAACGTTATACTTTTCGCTTCTGAAGGGGGATGGGGGTGTGGGGTGGCGTTGGGGGGGTCGGAAGCCCTCTTTTGGTATCCGAGCGCCATGTTTCTTTTCCCTGTGTCCCCCCACCCTTCAATTCCGTAGATAAAAACCCTCTCCCCACACCCCGCTCACACTCAGACACCCCTCGCTTCCGACAAAAAGGAATGTATAAGGATTTCAGTGACTTTGAGATAACAAAGGCACCATCACTGCAGAGCCTCTCCCCGCCTCTGTGTGATGGCAAACAAATTCTTGCACTTGTATTAGGGCTTTTAAGGCTATAATTGAACACGGCGCGTCTAGGAGAACCGAAAACAGTTCAGGACTGACCTGCGGTTTTATAGCACTTTGGCAGTCAACTTCAGCTTGTGTCAGAGCAGACATGACAGAGCTGCCCAGAGCTTAATCGCGGGACGCCACATCCTCAGGCTCACTGCAGCCCCCCCCCCCCCCCTTGCATTTCAATAAATTTCAAACCCTTGGGCTAGAAGTGGGGAGAGGAGCTGGCACAGGTTTGTATGGGGCTCGTCCTCGCTCCTTTCGGCGGCTGTGGCTGCGGCGCCTTGAGAGGCTCTGCCGTGCCAGAGGTCGGGGCTGCCTCTGGGAAACAAAAGGAAATTAAGGCAAGAAGGGCGAGAAAGCAATTGTGAATAGGCGTGTGTGTGCGTGTGGGGTGTGCGTGTGTGTTTGGGCATATGTGTGCTTGCACATCATGCACAGATGCAGCCCTGATGCCTACTTTTGCATCGTTCGAGTTGTGTGTTTGTATCCCATCGCCCCCCCTCCCCCTTAGCAATGCAAGGGGACCCCAAAATGCTTCTGGGTTCCGCATGCAGAGTAAGCTGGGAGGGTGATGGGGAAGTCTGCGAGAGGTACAGCTTGTCTGTGAGTGTATAGATATCCGAGGCACAGGCTGTTCTCTGCTTTATTTGCTGTTAAGTGAAACAGAGATAATGTACGCTTAAAGTCCCGGAATGTGCGGGTAATTGCAGGGAGCCTGCTGTTAAGTTGCTGTGTTCAGCACAATTATCAATGTTGATTATTTAGTCTAATGTTGAATTGCTCTTTTAATACGGTAATTGGGACTTCCGCGTTGAGGAAGGGGGAAAAACGAGCCTTCCCCTCGCTAACCTCACTGAAAACAACATAAACAAAGGCAGGCATTTCGTTTGGAGAAGCAAAATGCATTCGTTACGCCTTCCCATGTATTTCGGCCGGATTAGAGAGGGTAAAACTGCTCTGAATTTGGGAGCTCTGCTGCAGGACTTTTTTTTTGCAAAGGAGAAGCGTGGCCAAGAGGTGGGGAGACTGTGAGCACATTTACCCATAGCTAAGCTAAACAAAGCAAGGGGAAAAAAGCTACATCTCTTCTTTGAAGGAATATAAACAGAGCTAGGACGCCTCGATAGCCAGCTTTTATATATACAGATGGCGTGCGAAGGGGACTGTTTAAGTTACTACTGCTAGTCTCCAAGAGGTCAAGTTCTAAAGTATCTAAATTGTCGTCTTTTTGTACAGGGTTTTGCTTGGGAAAAAAAAAAAAAAATTGAAGCCTGCCATTTACCTTGCCAATAGGGTGGGTGCTTATAATTAACAGGAGAGACGTGTGCTAAGAGGAATCTGCGTCAAGAGTAGCTAATTAAAATATTACACGATGGTTGGCTTCAATCGCTGCTGCTCCTCTTGCCTGGGAAGGGTGAGGGGTGTTCCGGCTCGAGCAGGAGAAAATGTCTCAGGAATTAGGACAGCGTTTGGTAAACCTGGGGGTTGATTACAGTCTACAAAGGCTTATTAGAAAAAAACTAGTATTAGGGAATTTGCAGCCGTATTGTCAACGAAAAGTGCAAACCTCTCCCAACTTTTCCAATTAAAATAAGGCCATAAGGCGATAATTCTTCGCAAAATTGACAAGGAATGCAGCTTCAGGGGGAACAAGAAAAAAAAGAAGTGCTTATTGTTTGAATTTGAAATATTTAGGACTTAGAAGTCCTTTACGGTTGTTTCTTCTGTTCTGTTTGCCTTTTTGTCCGTTATAGAAAGGAACTATACGTAGTCTTTGGGTTTATTTTTCTTTTTATTTTGTAATTAATTATGTTCCCATAACACTGAAATGGGAGTGTGTTTCAATAGTTAGCTAAAAGGTTTATAGTAATTTAAATAATAGGAATTTTTTTTTTAGTTGGCAAGATGGAAGCCCCGTGCTGTTGTATCGGATAGAATATTTATCGTCCAAAACCTGAAGCGCTACGGTTGTGATTTTTCTAGGGAACTGCAAAACACGTCTAAAGAGAAAGGGCGGATGTATACACGATTCAAGTCAAGATTGTTCTGACTCTTATTGTTGTATTTGATCGTGTTATATTATTTCAGAGGCTTGAACATCTCAAAAGGCTGCGCTCATCTGGCCGTAGAACATTTTAGATTGATTTTTAGTATCGATTACCGAAACCCTTTCCTCCATCACCCTCTGTGTCTATTTAAGTCGCTGAGATAGAAAAGCTTCTGAGGGTGGCTGTTTTTTTCCTCTTCCCAACCCTCACGTTTAGTTTGCCTATTAGGATTAAATGGTTGCAGACCTATAGAGATCTACCTATCGCTAGCGACCAACCCGGCTATTTTGTACCCCTTGTACATCCAAGGTCTCTGTCTAAAGGCAGACCTTGACTCCGACAGCCGCAGCAAGCCAAAATATCGGGGCTCATTTTTTTTCTTTCTTGCAAGACACGAAGCTTCTTCCAGAAGGATAAATTCCCTTTTTCGACTACTATTTTCCTGCCCTTTTGCAGCCAAACTGGCTGTTGTGACAGACTCCCGGCGCCTTCGCAAGCGCGGGGAGTCTTTCTCAGCGCCGTCTTTCCGCCCCCCCCCCCCCCCCAGGGTCTTCTAGCCCTGCCTGCCCAGACTCTGGGGAGTTGAACCCCTCTAAAATTCGGTTTGTTTTAAATTGGGAATATTTTATATTTAGTAGATTGCTCGTGAAAGAGAATGGAGGCAGTTTTGGCGATAAGGGGGATATGAGGAGGTGTTTTCTCAGACGGCCAAGTATATTAGAAATTGGTTGACTGACGGTGCTACCATAAATGTCTCTTTTTTTTTTCCCCTTGAACGCTCTGCGAGACTTTCCCGACAAAGAATACTCACATACAGTCATCCACTTCGCACACATCCCGTCTATCCAGATACAGGTGCAAAAGTCTTCGGCAAAATTAGGCTGGGGAGAGGGGTGCCTAAACCAAGCGGCGGGCTTAAAACGAGCGCGAAAGCAAATTTCCCTGGTTATAATACGGCGGTACAGCAAAGCAGGCACTTCTCAGCTACTCCCACCCAGACACACAAAACCCTAAGTCTTTAGCGCCGTTTGTAGGAAGCAGGTAGAAGTCCCCTTTCGTGCCGACGTGTCTTTAAGCGGAATTAATCAGAGCGCTTCAGGGAACATCCGCAGGAATCCCTCGAAAGTGCGGTGCTATTAAACGACGCGGTTAGCCCTACGGGCGGCCACATCTCAAGCGATGTTCCCACGCAAAGTTCACCCGTATCCCGGAATGCTGCTTTACCCTCCACCTTAGGGGGAAAAAAAAAAAAAGGCCGCCAAAACATTCGCATGTCCACTTAGATTTAAAAGTATTGCTACAACTGGTGCCTTGAACTTGACCTTAGATTTGTTAATCCAGGAAATATATTCAGTGAGAGGGGGGAAAAAGATCCTACTGCGTTGCCTCGGACAAACGAGCGTTTTTTTCCCCCTACAAATTCAAGATGCAAACAACACACCAGAGGTATGAGATATATAATGTGCCCTCTAGAATAAGAGCAGAAAGCTACACAAGGTGAAATGTCTCAATGCCGAGACAAGCTTGTCGTAGATAGACTGTTCTTGCGATGCCAAGATCCACACTTTGCCACAGAAATTCAAGTCAAAGTAATTGACTTGAATTCTAAGTTACATTGAATTTTATGGGATATAGGGTTCTCTCTAATCCACATTGAATTTTAACAATGATTTATAAAGGTTTGGTTGGGGGTTTTTTGTTGTGTTTTTTTTTTTTGTGTTTTTTTTTTTTCCAACTCGCCAAGAAATACATCAGATTTTACTGTACCATACCGCTAACTTTATAGGAGAACCTTATTCACATATAGTGAAACCCACCGAAGTAAAGGCATTTCTTCATCAAGGATTGTTTAAAGGGGCGGGTACAGGAAGTATTACTATACTGGGGCTGTCAAATCAACGACTTCAAAGCCCCAACTTCATATTTTGATGGACTCTCAGAATTGCACTACAACGAAGGTACCTGTATTTATGTAACCTTTATAGGAAGCTATTTGTCTAACACGGGCTTAAAATCCGAGCTGCATCTGAGGATGTGATCGCATACCTCCGTATAGCTCAGCCAGCTCTATAAGGACCACTTCTTGTCCATTCTTTCTCATATCACCCGAAGATACCCATAAAAATAGCTCTCCCTCTAAGCCTAATATGGCTGCTCTTGCCTATGCCGAGGTGGAAACCTGCTCACGGTTCCGATTATTTCCCCTTTCTCGACTTTCCAAAAAAGGCGGATGCTAATATCGCTTCTTACAGAAATCGAGGAGCATCAACACGACATGTCCTCGCAGTAGAGGCCGGGGGAATTCGGGCAAAAAAACCCTAATCAGACCGGGCACAGTGTGTTGGTTACTCCTTTCTCTTTCGGTTTTACTTTCCTATCAAGTGTCCGTACAGCAGGGTATTTTCATTTTACAAACCTCATATTTAAACATAAACCAACCACTAGCTTGAGACGATGCCCATTCAGGAATGTTTTGTATTAAAATCCATAATCTTTTATGCTTACCCGAGGGCATCTCGAAGGCTAAAACCAGACTTTAAACACCCTGCTCTTCCATCGCTCCTCTCCCAGGCCGACTAGAGAGGCCGATTTATACGGTCGGGAATAAATGAAAGCACTTTTCTTGGTGCGTTTAAATCAAAGCGATCACGATGGAGTTCAGATTAATTTAAACTGGCAGGTTATACCTCCTGGCTGGCATTTTCCTCTCTAGATACACATAGACAACGGCGAAAAGCAGGCAGGTTCAACATGCTTCTCCTGCTTTCTTTCACACATAGCCGTCCACCCTCCTCCCCATCTCTAGAACAATAAAAATAATTTCAGTGGCAAACACACGTCAATAAACCAACCGGGATTAAAACCCAGGAACCTCTTTTCCATGCAACTAGACCAAATCTGTAAGACACCCTGCTGCAGCGCAAAGGCAAGCAAATAACAGCTCTATCTGCAAGTCTGCCCACATGTCGGGCTCTCACCCCAGCTTCTCCTGGTTCACTTTCCTGCCAGGAGCCTTCTTTACTTTCTACCTATTCTAGAATGGGAAGCAGCACATCTGAGAAAGGTGGAGCCAGCATCCAGCTAGGAAAAGCAATCTTACTTTTCTCAGCGGGCTCTTCGGCTCTCTTAGCCCAAGCAGCCTTCTTCAACCAGGTCCCCGCAGGAGAAGCAGCACTTCGGCCTCCTACAGCGTGGGAGAAAGGGAGCGTGGTAGGGAGGTAAAGGGGTGGACTGGGGGGAGAGAGAGTGCCTGTTAAACCTTCCACAAAGGCCTTTCAAATGACCTTGCTCCAGTCATGCAAGGGGCTTTGCGGGAGGACTGGGTGGGTGTTTGGTATTGGCTTGTCTGCTTAATTCACCACCGAGCCAAGGGGAGAGGAGAAACATTCAGCCGCTTCCAGGAAGAGCATGAAAATCTTACCCCAGCATCCAGAAGCCTTTCGCCTGTGCAAAAATATATCCCCACGGAGACTGACAGCTAGGATCCCGCGCTGGGCTGTAGACCTCCAGATCAATGAGGATGGATTGCGTATTATTTGGCTTTCCTCCCTTACAGATTAAACATACCCGGTCCACAAAACACTCCTTCGCGATCTCTCAGTGGCTTGGGTTGCTGCTGATTTGGGGTTTTATATATTTTTTTTTGTTCTAGTTGTTGTTGGTCTGTCTTAGACGAAGAGAAATCTAGCCACTAGGGCACATCGTCCTTCCTGTCAGCTTCAGGCAAAACGCAGCAATATCACAGGCTAATGACGATTATTGCTGGTATAATTACTATTATTACTGCTATTAATTTTTTTCCTCTGTCTATCTGTCTCTTCTGGTTCCCTAGGATTTCCGATGACGATTTGCACACAAGGTGATTGCAGGACGCTAAAATGCTGTCTAATTCCACGGATTCCCATCGTAAGAGGAGGAGGGAAAAAAGAAAAAGGAAAAAAAAGAAAAAAGAAAGAAAAAGGAAAAAAAAAGTCTCAGCGTTTTTGATGACGGGACACCCGGCAGTTCCTCCCCAGTACACCCCGGGTCACCGTACAGTAATGACCGTGGGTTGTGCGTTGTAGGACTTGACCTTTCCTACGTAGAAGAGGGCGCTTTCCTCTACGCTACAGGGAGGGGAGGGGGGGGGGGGGGAGCGGTGGCAGGAAGAGAGATGCTCTCTTTGGGAATGTTTAATCACAGTTCAGATCTAAGAAGGGGCAAAGCTTCTGCCTTTCAGCAAGCCATGTTGAAGCTATTCACTGGAGGGGGGAAAAAAAAAAAGAGACAGAAAATATAATTTTTTTCTTTTTTTTTTTTTTGTTTTATTTTTTTTTTGTTTTGTTTTGAAGGGGGTGCGGAGGCGGGAGGGAAGATGGAGGGAAGAGGGAGGGAAAGAAGACTTAATGAACATTTGCATTTCATACCCTAGTACATGAATCAACTGCATTCAAGGAGGAGGGAGCCAGGGGGGCAGGGAAGGGCTCCCGGAGTGGTTATAACACCCGCGGTAGGGGCGCATTGGCCCGGCCCCCACAGCCCCACGTCTCTGCCGCCCCACGCGGAAAAGCCAACCCCTGTCTCGGCCCCCCCTCTAATTTTGGACTCCTTTACCGGCCGAGAACGCGCAAGGCCGTCTCTTCAAATCATCATTGAAGTGCATTAAAACACATCTCCAAGTCATGAATGGCAACAAATGGCCTTTTAGCGCCTGACAATATTTTTTCTTTTATTAAACGTTGTCTTGATTTTATTGCTAAAGATGCCCACAGAGAATGCTGAAGTGCATCAGGAATGGGGTTTTATTTAAGCCGTAGGCATTTTTTTTTATTTTTGAATAACTAATTTATAGGCTAAAGGCCGAGATGCTTACCCGTTCGCTCAGAGGTATACAAAATTAGGGCGCTGCTATGGAAGCTATGGACGATTTTCTTTCCTGAGCATGCCGATATTGAGCACCATATTTTTTCTGTTTGCTGCTGAGGCCATCTCGCCTACCGAGGGTTTTTAAGTAGGAGCCTTTCCGAGCAAAAGGAGACCAAAAAAGATACAGCTTTGCAGTTCTACTTCTTCTTTTCAGAAATATGCTCTTGTCAAGGTTTATTTCCCATAGCAAACCACCTTTGCTACTGCCAAGAGCTCGAGGAGGGGATAGATTAAATACCGGATTATTCTCTTGGTGGGAAAAAATACAAAACATTTGCTGTATCAGCCCACCCGCCTCAGAGCAGTAAAGGCCACAGGCTGCCCTTGGGAATCCCAAATCTGAGGGATCAAGGGCGCCCAGAATTAGAAGGTTTTAAACTAACATGCTCAGACACTGGGAATCAAAGTAGACATCGCTGAACCCCGCAATAACTACTTGAAGTGAAACTGAACTAATCTTTTTTTTGTCTTCAATTATGTTTTGCATTTTACACGGGGAATAAAATACCTCTCTGACATTAATGTTTCAATAAATAAGCCCAATATGCAGTAATAATTTTTCCCCTCTGTCCCTTGAGTCCCTCGGCACACCCGCTTAAATATTATACCTAATATACTGAATATTTTAATTTCAGGGGAGTTGAGAAATAGAGAACCTACTTTGGTTATGAACGCTTTGTTTTTTAATTTTGTGTTTGCTTTCTTTTCAAATCCTTCTTCCGGCATTTTTATTTATTTTTTTTAATATCTGCAAATGAACCTCCTCGCACATATAGCTCTGCACAGTGAGCCAGGCACAGCAAGTTCCCCACCACCATTTAAATACATTCTCGGTAACGCGGGGAATATAATAATAACTCTGCCCTACCCGCGTGCGGGGACGGGCTTTGTGAGGTAATGCATCACGTTGCTTAATTATTTTCGTTGGTGATATATTTACTTGTGAAACATATTAGGGATGTATTTTAGGACGCTGGCGGCAGATTGGTGAGAGGGGAATATGCAATACAACGGCAATTGTACTTGAAAATGTATGTGCCAACAGCTTTTGGACGGTAAATGAAGGTAATAAATAACACGAACACACACACACACCTACCCACCCGCTCTCCCCCACGCTCCGAGACCACACCGACCCGGCCGAGGGACAAAGGGATGGGGGCACAGTGTGCAGCCGTGGGTCGACAGACATGCGGTGAAACCGATGCGAGGGCGGGCAGGCCACGCAAGACCCGCACACAGGGAATCTTTCGCGGCTCGTAAAACCACAGACACAACCGTCTAGGTGCTCTGAATCCACGTCGCGGAGGGTTGCGCCTAGCACCGCAGCTCCCCTCAGTCCCCTCATCTTGGGTTCCCGGAGTTCGCGGCCTTTACTCACCTGACCAAGCCACTCGCCCCTCATGGGACATTTCCGAGCTCGGCCTCGAGTCGGGCCCGAAGAAGTGGCAGCGGGTACGAGAGGAGCCGCTGGCACAGCGGGACCGAACATGGAGCCTCAGGAGCGAAGCCGCGGCATGCCCGGTTGGTCGGGGCAGACACCCCGGCGAGATCGGGGAGCTCCGCAGCCAGCCCGATCCCTCTTCCCGGGGGCGCTCTCATTTGCGAGGTTGGGAAACACGACCTGCTCCTCCCGTTGAAGCCTGCGAGAGGCTCGACGCTGACTTACATGGTAGCAGGGGTCCGATCCAAAATGTTACCTTACTCCTGCCAGCGATCGAGAGTCAAGCGCTCCCCTTTTTATCCTGTGAAATATATATGCGGCAGAGCTATTTGAACAGTAGTGGGAATTTAAATTTGCTAATCCACGGTCAGTCTAAAAATGTTTAGGAGATTTGAACGGTAGGGTAGTTCAGTGTGAAAACAATCTTCAAACGCTAGATCCGATTAAAAGTTACCATTCAAGGAAAAAAAAACCACCCCAAAAAAAAACCAACAAAAATCAGACCCCTGTTATTTTACTAATGTCGGCCATATTCTCTTTGTGGGTTTCTTTCAAGGCGCTCTGGGGCATGGTGTGAAAATAGAGGACCCTGCCTAAGATACTGAGGACTCGAATCCTGCCTATCTCCCTCATCTCCGACCTGCAGTACATGCAATTTGCGGCACGTCTCATGCAATAATTATACAGGTTGCGAAATATAGCGGAATAAATAGAATTATTCACTCGTTGACAGAACAAGTGTAATTCACTTGCGGCTTTCTACAGGCAATTGAGCTCCTTCAGGAGAAAGAGTTGCAAAGAGGAGGAGGAAAGGCGGCTGTCCGGTCCTTGCAGCCGAGACGGGGTATCTGCCTGCGGGCTGCAGGTACAGCCGGTGGGAGACCGGCCACCAGAGCCAGTTCACAGCCCCCGACCCCGCGCAGGGTGCAAGCGGGAAGAGAGGATGCGGGAGGCTTCAGTAGCCCCAACCCCAGAGAGGCGATTGCTGCCTGCACCAGCCCCGATGAAAACCCCATGCAGCGGGAGTCGTGGATGCTGCTGGCCCCACAAGGGCGAGGGGGACCCACGCTGGTCTCTTCGCCCGTGTGCAGCTCAAGGCCCTGCCTTCCAGGCATGGGATGTTGCCCCCTCTGGTGATGTGCCCGTGGGTCTTTGCCCATTGTCCCTCGCCCCTGCAGCAAGCCGCCGGCAGTCACCATCCTCCTTATAAAGTGCTTCTCCCAGCCACCACAGAGGGACACGGTGCCACCCCAAAGTGCAGCTCAACTGCAGGGCCTGGAAACCAGCTGCCATTTCTATACCTCTTCCCGCCTATTTTCGGAGCGGACGGGAGAAATCTCTCCCAGAATATTCCTGTCCGGCCTCCGAAGGGATGCAGCCGATATTCCCACGCTCCGCAGCAGCGGGTTTTCCACGGCTTGAAAAACCACAGCACTCCACGGTCCCTGTGCACCCCGAAAGGCTCCCGCACACGGCAGGAGGGTTGAAAACCCGCACGGATGGAGCTCAAAGCCCCAACATGCCAGCCTCCTGGAAAACAGATCCCGCTCCCTCAGGTACTTCTCATGTAAGTTATTGCACGAACGCGTTACAGCCAGATCTGAGGGGCGGAAAGCGCTTAGAGCTGATCCCTCCGAGGTGGCTCCTTTTGAATTTCACAAATGTAAAGCTAGAAGCGCTCAGAGAGCGCGGTATCTGATACCATCTAAATGCACCGTAAAGGTCCCCCCAGTAGCTCTTATTAGAGCTGCAGACCACCGCAGGAGACGGGCGGCAAAAACAAACATCTGTGCCCTACCGAACTCTTCCGCCATTCACAGCACCAGCCGGACACCGGCGGCTCCTCTCCCTGCACCCTCATCCCCTCGCCGGGCACTGGCTGAGCACAGATTTTCACGCCCGGCTCGGGCTCACCGGTGTCCCGCTACCACTAGAAAGACAGAGAGAGCAGAGCACAACCTGCTTCGTGCTCTGCCCTGCAAGCTCAGGCGTATTCTACGCGCGAAGGACACGCGGGTCCCACAAGTGTGGGCGCCCGCCGGCGGGGGAAGATGCTGCGCGGGTGCGGCCAGGTGCCGGGCGCGTCACGGCGACGGCCACGAGGTGGCGCTGTCGGCCCGCAGTTGTCTCTGGCGCGGGTAGCTGTCAAAAGTCAAGGTCACAAATCGGCAGTTTTTCCCTCAAGGTCAAGGTTTCAGGCCTTTCCCGTCCTGTCATCGCCACGCAGGCCCCCATACACCTTCCCGACGAGGCACTGCAGGGCTGGCCAGCTTCCCTTGTCCCGAAGGCCGGCCGCTGGTCTCCATTTCCCAGCCAGAGCTGCAGCACTGTGTGGGTATCATCCTCTACTTCCTCCCCTCGTCCCCCAGCCCCACTGCAAAACCACTGCTCAACATTATTGAAACATTTATAGTTTAGGAACGCTGCTTATCAGGCGTGCCAGCCCCCAGATAAACACCATCCAGAAAAAAGAGCCCACCATATACACATAAGCTACGTAATGGAAGACAACGGTATTACATTATGAGACAGATACACTATATTTTTCTTCTGATGAAATGCACGTAGGTATGGAAAAATAAAGAGTATTTCTTTCAGGGTTTATTACAGTGACTATTTTATTAACAGTATTAATACTACTATACCTGTCTACACGTCTCGGGTTTTCATTTTTCAGTAGAAATATATATAAAAAAAAAAAAAAAAAAAGAGGGTGCACAAGTACATTTTCACAGTGCGCTGATTTTTTTCTTTTATTTATTTACAAGATAGCTTCTTATAGTGAATAAAAACAAAATAATGTGCTGGTTGAAATAACTGATTGGATTAAAAGGTGCTGTAAAAAGAATCCCTAAAGGTTCTACTGCGGCCTCATAACAGACAATAAACAAGGAGAAACGACTAATTACTTATAGATCAAAATATAGATTATATAAATCAAAATACTTCTGGGAAAAATGTATTTCAGTTAAAAGTTCTTGGATTTTTTTTCTAGGAAGGGTTTGGTTTTTTTCCATACTGTAAAGAAATGCCAATGTTCACGGGTTTTGTATCCACACAGAGTCAAATATTAAAAATTTTACGGGGACTTAGAGTATGAATTCTTGAAGATTATTTAAGGTTTATAATAGACATAGTCCTTAAAAAGGTATCGATTGTACGGTCTCCAGGAGAAAAATAAACAACAACGAAAAAAAGCAGTTCCGATGACAAGGAATCATCTATTGAAAATAAAAATTAAAACCGAAAGACATCTCCAAGCAAACATTTTCCTTCCTATCCCCACTACTTCGCGATGTTTTAGAATTTGCTATCAAGATAGATCCTCCACAGAGCTTCCTTCATTACTGATGTCTCTGAAATCCTTATTCAGTACCTTCGAGGTTTATTATTATTTTTTGACATTAAATGCATTGTTTAAAATCTTACAGTAATTGTATTTTCTTTCCCACAATGTTTTACCTGAGCAGTCATTCAACATACAGTTTCGATTGCAGTGGAAGAAAACCAAATTATGTGTCCGGATCGACATCCTCACGTTAACCACCTCTTGCATCGTGGCCGCGAAGTCTTCTCAAATAATAAGGTCGTAGAAATACTTACAAGTTTCTCAGAAAAGCGTGTCTTGATTGCAAGTGTATCTCTCGGCGCTGGGCGGGTGGGCTTTCCAGTCTGTCAGTGATACTGGCTGGCTGCTTGGGATTTCAGGAGAACTGTCAGTTTTAGCCATTTTGCAACAGCAATATAAAAAAAAAAAAAAAGAAAAAGAAAAAGAAAGAAGCAAAAGTAAGGGAAAAAAAAAAAAAAAAAAGCTATAATTCCAAAGATACAGATCTCTTGTTCTGGAAGAAGAGGTTCATTGTCTTTTCTCTTTTTAATTATTATTAATAATTATTTTAATCTGAACACGAAAAAAAAGTTCTGAAACTTTTGAGTTGCTGCTTCTCCATTTTTAATCCATTAACTGGTGGTCTTCAATTTGTTGATCACTTTTTTCTCTTTGACCCTTCTGTTTTGGAACCAGATTGTGACCTGTCTCTCTGATAGATTTGTAGTTGCCGATATCCTCCTCCGTTTGTCTTTGGTTATGAATTTATTTGTAGCATATTCCCTTTCGAGTTCTTTTAACTGGACCTTTGTGTAAGGCACTCGTTTCTTTCTCCCACGTCTATACGAGTTAGCGTCCGAGGGATGTGAAACGACGTCTGTAACAGAAAAACCACGGATGGAAGCGTTAGAAAACCGCTCGAACCGCTCAGGACATCTACAAGAGGTGCAGGGCTGAGAGTTACAGCGCAGTCCCCGTCTGTCCCGCTCCAGCCCGGCTGCTAAAGCCCGGCTTAGCCTCCGGGGTTTCTTTTGCTTGGCCGCCGCAGGCAGCTTTCAGGCACGGGAGGGCTCGCTGCTGTCAGACAGACAGACAGACAGCCACGGCCGCATACTTGGGGGAGAACCGCGCGGGGCTGCAGCCATTGCCCCAGCCTGCGTGCTCCAGCACTTACGGGAAATAGTATCGCAGCCCTCCCCGCAGCCCTTTTCAGCTGTTTCCTCTCACGGTGCCGGCAGCAGGGCCGGGCGGGCTAGGCGGGATGCGCCGTGCGCCGGCGGGGGGCAGGGGGCGGCACCGGGGCCTCTCCGGCGGAGCCGGGGCATGTGCGAGATGGGGCCGGGGATCGCGGCGGGGGGGGAGGGAAGGGTCAGCCCGGGGGTGATCGCGGAGCCCCGCCGGTGGGATACCCGGGGGCGGTGAGTGGGGGAAGAGGAGAAAGTGGGGGGAGAGTTGCAGGGGAGACATGCAGGTGTATTACCCGGGAGGGTGGATTTCCAGAGGTGAGGAGGCTGGCTCTGCTCCTTGGGGCAGTACACTTGCCCATTCCACCCATTGGTGATGGCCCAAGGCTGGTAGCTGTCCATGGGGAGCAGGGGGTCGTGTCGCGGCTCCCCGGGGCCGCCGATGGCGGGCACCACAGGCATATCCAAATAGCCGGGCACCGGCTGGTAGGGCCCGGCTGCGTAGCCCTGGTAGAAGGCGAACTCCTTGGCCCGCGACGTGAACTCCTCGCCGGAGACCGAAGTGTCCATGTACTTGTCGGCGAAGGTGGAGGCGGGCTGGGCGCAGGATTTGATGGCGTTGTGGTGGGTCATGCGGCACGGATAATAGCCGCTGCCGAAGTAGCCATAGGGTAGCGCGGCGCCGGAGGAGCTCTGCACGGCTGCCGAGCAGGGGCTGCACTGCTTGACAGCGGGCTCAGCCATGCCGGCGGCTGGGGCCTCGCTGGAGGTGTAGGCAGCGGCGCTGGGGGCGGCCAGGGGTGCGGGGTGAGCCATCAGGTTGCGGCAGGGGTTGGCCGCCGCCGCCGCCGCGAAGTTGCTGCCGGCATGAAACCCGTCCATGTTCTTATTGATCTCATCCAGGCTGTTGTCGTAGAGGAACATGACGGGCTCGATCCAGCGGGGGTGGAGGAGCACGGAGGCTGTCATAGCCCGCTCCGCATTGAGACTAGTGGCTCTTTTTTAAAAGCCCCAAAGACTGAAAAAAGAGATACTGAATCTGCGGGACTTGACCAAGGCTGACGCGCCAGTGTCGCGCCAGGCCGGCCCTCATTGGACCGCGCTCCCCCACGTGATATGCAAAGCAGCTGATAAACATCTGAAGGAATAAAGTGGAGATAATTAAATAACGCCATAACCGCGCGGGGCCGGGTCCCGGCCCGGGGGCGCGGGCACGGGCGCGGGCACGGCGTGGTCCTGCTGCAGAGCGGGGCGCGGGCGCGGCGGGGGGAGGAGAGGTGGGGGGGACCGCCCGTCCTCCCTCTCCCTCCCTTCTTCCTCCTTCCTCCCTCCGGCCCTCCTTCCCTAGCTCTCTCCCCTCGCCACCGAGGCGTGAGCATTTTGGCCCCGCCGTTGCCGCGGCGCGCTCCTGAAGGTGCGGGGCTACCCCGGCACCCCGCCGGATTTTTCCCCTGCGCCGCTTATCCCCGCCCCGAGGGTTGCGGGAGTCCCGGAGGCCTCCCCTCATATACCGGGAGGGGGGCCGAGCAGCACTCCTCCTACCTCCTGCCTTCCCCGGCCTGAACCGGTGACTCTGCCCGGAGATTGCTGACGGGGTCCCAGACCGGGAGCGCGGGGAATCCCCCGCACACTGCGGGCGAAGTAGCGTTCCCCGGGCAGCACGCCGGAACAGATAAGGCTCTAGAAACGGAGCCTCCCAGGGTCCTTTCTGGGTGTTTTCCTCCTTCCTTCCCGCCCGTCGAAAGCCCAAGACCCGTTTCGCTCCTCTTGCCACAAAGGCTCAGAAGTCAGATAAGAGGAACAGACCAGGAAATCACGAATTTATGTGTTATTATCCTTTAGGACGGGGAGTGGGGGGGTTAACTGAATCTCCATCGCCACTCTGCTGTATTATTCGTTACTGTAATAATAAAACCAGCGGCCTACAATTCGGCTTGAATCCTTTTTGGCTATAAAATATCACGTCGGCTTGTACAGCGTGCGCGCGCGGGCCCACGGCGCTTTTTCGTGCTGCGAAAAATACGGTTTATCGGCTGAAAACTCTTCTTCTTCAAGCTCCTACCTCTCTGCAGGCGAAAGCTAAAAAAAAAAACCACCCAAAACGATCCCACAAACCTACAACTGCTTTCCCTTTTCCTGATAAATGTTGCAATCTTTCATAGGGCGAAATAATTTCGATTTTTAATATTCTCCCACTCCCACCGGCGGAGATGCATTTCCCATCGTCATTCGCCTACAACCTTGAGCTCTAAACCCTCCATCACCGAGCTATCAATAAACTTGACCTAAAGCAGCGTTCATCTCGTCGTTAACAGCTCTCAGCCTTCTCGCGTGTGGACAAAACAGCCCCAGATACTCCCATCCTGAAAACTAATTCTATTTCCCCACCCTCCCCAATTGCATGTTGCTTTGTTTTGCGCCTGACAGCTCGGCGTATTTATTATCCTATTGTGCTTCCCATTGACGTTGTCGCATTGTTTTGCCCGCATGGCTACAAGAGCAGAGCAATCCCGGGACGTACATTGTTACTGAGCAGGCTTTTCCTTGCCTAGTGCAGAGCTCCCAGCCATGAGAACTAGCCCTTTGGCGCCCATGGAGTTTTGTTTTATTTTTTTTTCAAGGTGCTTTTTCCAGTGGGTTGGAATACCTGGAGTCGCTGTCATTCCCCTGCTAATTTGGCACCGGTTTAGCCCTTTTTTTTCTTCCATTGTAGCCAATAAAGGGTTCCCATCTTGACTTTGCATATGCTTTTCCGCATTCTTCCTCATGGCCAAAAGCAAATATTTATTCCCTGAATATTTTTCCTTTGCTTTCAGGCTTCAGTTTTGAAACCTGCGGATTTCCCGACCAGGCATTGCTTGACTGGCATGAACTGGGTCGGTTTGTTTACCTCTGTTTTCTCGAAGCTGCTTCTGAAAAACGCGGTGCAACGGGGCGGCGGGGGGGAGATGGGGGGCACGAAGTGGTAAAGGAAGGCAGCTCTACGGGGCAGCGCTGTTTTACATACGGGTTAGACACGGCTAGAGGCCAAGGTCAAGTTGAAAGTTGCTGTCTAGCCAATGTGAGAACTGTCATTCACAGCCCGACGATCTGTCTGATTTGTTAAAAAGCGGGTAGCCATGAGAATACTAATCTCCCCAGCTCGGCCCCCCTCTCTAAACTCCTCTCCTTCAGCCGCGGAGCGTTTCTCCCTCATCTGCCTCTGCTTTCCAAGCTCCTTTCCATGAGGAAGGAGAAGCCGTGTGGAACTGTAGCTTTCAGCTCCGGCGCAAATTGTACAAGCAGTGGAAGGTTGGGGGGGCCAAGAGGGGGATAAAGGGAGAGCATCCGGTCTGTTGAGTTCTAGTGGTTGCTTTTTTTTTTGTTTTGTTTACCCACTTGGGGCTGTTCCAGCCTTCTGTGCGAAAGGGAGAAGGGAGATTAGATTAAAGAACTTTTCTTTTCTCCCTTCCCTGCATTTCTCCCTCTCTCTAGAGCTCAATTTAATCATTTGGGGAAAGGGCCATGCTTTTCATGGTGATAAGAGCAGTGATACAACTGTGCCTGTCCCCTGTTTGCCATGACGTGGTGGGGGGAGTCAGGGAATGGGGCCGTTTCCTCAAAAGAGGCAAAATGGCATCTGCAGGGCTCATATGCAGCAGCAGCAAAACAGTTATTGTCGGACGTGGAAATTAACGCCTTTGTTTTGCTTTTAGAATTTGACAGACTTTTAATAGATTATTGACACTAAGGGAGGAGAAAAGCCTAGTCAATTATTTCAGATTTCTCCCCCCCCCCCCCGTAAGTTTTCATTCCCCAGCTCTAATTCCTTCCTGCCTTAAAGGGTATTTATCATTAAATATTAAAAAGGAACGGTGAGGGCTGAAGGCATCGAGCAGAACAGATGTTCTTCAAAAATCATGGACCCCGTAATGAACACCAGGGATAAAAACATGCCCGCGACAACCCCTGCCTTGCACATATACCGTTCCCTACCAATTGTGGAAGAGCTTTTATTTTTTGCAACTTCAGTCTTGGGATGCGTTGGATAAATTAACCAAAAAGCAGAAAGAGTTTACTGATTAATTTGGCCATGCTCCACAAACGCTTCATTTTGGGACATTAACTTGATAATTGAATGCTTCCATGCATGCAACCGACAGACCAATCGAAGCTGCTGCTTCTGCTTCTTGTTCTTTTTTTTTTTTTTCTTTTCCCTTTCTCTTGCGGAATAAAGTTAGGATATAGCAAATACAAACGTATGGTAGAGTCTCAACATTTTTTCCAAGAGATATGATGCAAACCTCCTAACTGCTTTGCATTCGTATAGCATATGAAACATCTTGGGGAGAAATACTTCTGTTAAAACGTTTCCTCCAAAACGACTACTAATTCCTTAGGGAGCAAGAGGAGGAACAACTATGATCAGCAGGAGGATTTTAAAAGGTGCTGAATCCTTTTGGAGCCAGGCAATTTCTCACTGATTTTCCTATTTGGCGGCAGCCCCACCTCGCAGTGCACGGCCATGCCCATCTCAGGTACGACAAAAAGCTTTAGTGGCGTTTTCTTCCCTTGGCTGCCCTGAGAGTGGTCAGATGCATTTAACCTACTTCGCAGGTGTAATTGAGGTTAGAATTTTGCCTTTACAAGTGCTTTGAACCAGGTCACTGTGTATTCCTGGCACCATGAAGCCACGGATAGCCTTGGCATGATGAGGGTTGCGAGATTTCGGCCTTAAACGAGAACATATAAATAATTTGTAGATTTCCCCATGCGATCAGGAACATGGCCACTTACTTTTCTAAAGAGGCCTTAAAATGTCGCTTTCCTTAGGAAAAAAAAAAGAAAAAAAAGTGCTTTTCAGTTGAATACCAGCTTTTGCAAATACGGAGTTTGTCGACAGAGCACAGAGAAGGTTTGGGTGGGTTTTTTCCAAACCAGCATTTGCGTGATAGCACCCCCATCCACCCTCCGGAGCCCTGCCGCGGGAATGCCCGTCTGTGGGGAAATTCTCATTTCATGTAGGATAATCGCAATCGTACAAATAGAGCAGAAAAACTATCGCCCAAGAAGTTCGCTCTTATTTTTCCATCCACTGCTTAGAGCTAATTAATGAGCATTAAGTGGGGGGAAAATCGTGGCTGATTGCTGAAAATATGCATTTGTGGCAGAGCTAAATCCCTCTAAACCCGCGAAAACGTCTTAGCTGATAATGAAGGGGCTAAACGGTGATCTTGGTTACTACTAATAATCTCCGTCCTGCAGAATCCAGGAGTCTTGGAAGACGCGGAGTGAAGTGATAGCAGGAGCAAGAACCTTAATCGAACTTGATTTTCACGAGCACATGAAATTTACCTGCCAGAAGGTTAATTTGGAGCAGTACAGTCACAGATGTTTTCTTCCACAATTTCTAAAGCATCAAGGATTGAGATAAACATTCCCGCGTCCGTTTTAAAGACACTTTGTATTTCAGGATATTCATGTGTTTCTAATGGAAGAAAGCAGCTTTACGAGCAGGGTTCGCAGGGCATCTTAACTCTCTCCCTCCCACTGAGTGCTAAGGGGGGGGGGGGGAATTGCTGAGATAATTACGAAATAAGAAGTATTTGTAAAAGCAAATGCAGAAGGGGAAGAGTCCGAGATTTCCGAAGGCGTCTCAAAAATCCTCAGGCGCACATTAGGTACGGACCTACCTACTTCAGTCCAGCCCAGCTTCCAGTCTGCACTTCCTATAAACGAGGTGTGCTCGAAAATAATGTAATTGCTTTCACCCCAAGTGTGGGACGCGGACTGGTCTTTATGGAGCGAGGTCTCAGCAGATCGCTTCACTCTGTGCTATTATATTTTTCTGGTTTAGCTCTAGAAAATACGCTGGAGGTATTTCACATGATTGAAGTGAAAATGGGAATGATCCTGATCTCTGTCTCACGGTCAAGGTCTTTTTTCCTGCTTTTTTTTTCGGGGGGGGGGGGGGAGGGGGATTTGTTTTACATTTTTGTCCTATAGTATTTTCACAAGCGCATTTCCAGGGAGGGTGCGATAGCTTTCTGTTTATATTTGGCGGGTGAAAGCAACAAAAGTCTGGCGTTACTCGGTGGTAAGCAGCAGAAAATATTTTACTTAAACTGTCGTGTAAATGTGGAGATGAGGAGAAGCCCTCGCGAGCTCCCTGTCAGCTGCAGGCTGCCTCCAAGCAATGATGAAGTCCTCCCTACAACTTACATTAATTTTACCATGCAAAATGAGGCGGATTTTTTCACCATCAGTTCTGTCTACCCTCACAAAAGGCGCAGAGAATATTTCTGGTTTGCTCTTAGTCAATTCTGATAAACGAGGAGGCCAGGCTGGCCGTACAAATAGGCCACTGGAGTAGTTTATCAGGTCGGTTACATCTTCCAGGTAAAAATATTCTTGTATGAATGTATAGTAGCAACAGATAACAAAAAGATACTCATGTTAATATTCCTTGATTTTGTTGGGTCTATCCTCCAATTTTCAGGAGGGTAAATTAATTTCTCGCCTTATCTATCAGAAGGTCAAAATTTGTGGTGGGGGAAAAAAGAAAAGAAAAGAAAGGCAGGGTACAGTGAGCTGCAATAACATATCCTCTCTATTTCTGCTGGGAGCTTGTAATAATTGCTACCACATGATCACATGGTGTATTGTTGCAGCCTGATTACAATTAAACTTATCCCTCCACCTTTTTCATTAGAGGAAAAAAAAAGTTCTTCCTGAGCTTCAGGCCCATTTTGTGCTGTTTTATTTCCCTTTGAAAAGCTGTCGGAAAGAAGCCGAAGTTGCTCTTTCCTTTACAATGCAAGAGAAATTGTTTCCAAAACGCCCTTTTCACCGCAACTTCCCTGTAATAGCGTGACATTTACACAGCGTCCGAGCAGGAGGGCTCAGGGGCAGGAGTGGACTTTGCTGATCCCTTCAAGAAGTTGCAGGGGTTTCATTATTATTTTTATGATTGATTTTTTTTTTCCACGTTGAGTCCCCAGCCTTATCTTCACCTAGGGAAACAATGAGGCTCCCAGAGCTAAAGACGCCTGTGCGCAGTATCTAGAGAAAGAAAGGGGAGAGAGGGAAGAAAAGAAAAAACACATACAGGAAACATAGGACATGCTTGCCTTCACTGGAAGACAGCTGTTTGAGTACATTCCCCAAGAGGGTTTTTTGGTTCCCTTTTCAGAAGTGGTTTTAGTGATTAAGACATTGACTTGATGGAGGCAGTTTATCTCTAATGTCTGGGTCTGTCTAACAGCTCTTTTTCCTCACTTCTCCAGCCCTTTGCTCAGATGAGACTGTACATAACCGGGGCTCTAAATCGCGTCTGCCTTAATTTGTATCTGAAGAGATATGGGGACTCGCCGTGCTGACGGGAGGGGAGGGTGACTAGAGCTGGAAGTTACCTGAGCCACGAGTGGAGATTATCCCACTGAGAGGAAATAAAAAATCCCAAAGCCAAAACACGCTGCACCTGGCAGCCCCTTGCAACTCTGCCAGACGTGGTGTGGAGAGGGGCAGGAGTGGCGGCGGGAGAAGCCCCAGGGCTGATATCCCCTGCCCCGCTGGCTCCTTCAGCAGTCCGGAAGGCTGTGGGGTTCCCTGGCCGCCGCCTGGCATGGCACTGGGCTGCCGGCCCACCAGTTCCGGATGGGAGTTCCACCAGGATGGGCAGCTGCTTCGAGGTACACCTGTGCTGGAAGACCCGGCCGGGTGCCGGCTCCGACCCACGGGACCTCGCCACGACTCCTTCCAACTCCCCGGCACAGATGGGGCCAGGCTTTGCGTGTTTTGGGCTTTCCCCTCAGTACATTTCGTCCGCCTCTTAGGGTTTTTTGCCAGCAGGCAGCTGGCGAGAAGGGAGGTGCGTTGCTGTGCGGGAGCGCGCACACCTGAGACGGGCCCCATGTCTCCTCACCCTGGCTGTAGAGCGTGCATGTGACCACACACATGCCTCTCGTCTCACCACACGTTGAGTCCATACCCTCGCTGAGGGTCGTGCTGGAGCAAGGAGGGCTCCAGGGGAGAGTGGGGCGCCCCTCGGCCCTGGGATGGTGTTCCCACTGGCCCAATCCCACCCTCACTCGCATCCCACCTCTGGCTTGGTGAGAGCCTCCTTCTCGCACGGGTGGGATCCTGCGGGGACAACCCTGGGGACACGCTTCACGAGGAGAACCTCACCATCTGCACGGATCTGAGATCAGTTTCGGGCAGAAAGAGGCAGCTGGACTCGGCTGAGCCCTCAGCACTGCTTAAATGCCCTTCGTCCATGTTATGGGTGCTCTCAGTACCAACCACCTCCCAACAGAAAGTTACTCGATACCGCGATATGATCCCGTGTTCTCCAATTAGCTTTACATTTCACCAAGCACACACATTTCTGTTAAAAAAACTATTTGGTAAAAAACTCCAGTAAAATCGGGATCTAGAAAATGCTTTCTAGCGCATAGGGTCCATTTCTCAGGTACATGTAATACGTGCTGTCTTTAATAACAAGAGACATTTGCTACTCTTCATGTCAGATGGAACTAATGTCTTTCCATCCACACCGTGAACACATTCTCTAAATAGGAATTATACAGTATTTTACTTTAAACATAACACCAACCAAATGCAGACTAGCTGATAACTTGCATCTCTGGGTAAGTATATTACTCCCCTCATTTTTGCTGAATCATGAATTTTTACAAAAAGCTTATTGTATTTTATGTCTTCTTTAGATAAGCACTTACATATGTGGCCCTGTTGAAGGCTAAATCCCATTCTTACATACGCGACAGCTGACTGTACTTCTAAGATGTTATTTACTCTGGGCTCAGCTTAAAGTCCTGCGTTTGAGGCTGGTGATTCATGAGGAAAGGCGGGAGCACAGTCGGTCCGGAATTAACCCGCACTCAGCGCACTCCCGCAGCTCCCATCTGCCCATGCCTGGGCTTAGATCTTCTCATCTGGGATACGGACTCCATCTGCCCGAGCACACAAAACTGGGGGTCCTTGAAGGTGACGGTCAGCTGGATTCCCGGCACCACCTGGCATTGCCACCCTGTGTCTCCCCCCGCACCTAGGAGCAGGAGTGGATGAGCGGGCACAGACGCTTCCATCCTCTCCAAGGGCCAGAGGCAGGGGGAAAGTGAAAGAGCAGGGACGGCCTCAGCCCGCAAAAAGCAGCCCTGCTGCAATGCTGGGAGCCCTCTGAGAGAGATACCCGGGGTTCCCACGCTCGGAAGACAATTCGCAACATCCCGGGAGCCAACTTATATTTAATTCAATAATGGCATGGAGAAAAGGGAATGTTTTCATAGCAACCTCTCTGATATACGAAATAATGAACTTCGAAACAATAAAGGTTAGTCTCTAGTCGGGCATGCCCCCTGATCTCCCGGGGCAGATACCTAAGGGAAGAAATTCCCCTGGCCCCTTGCACGCAACCTTGGGCCGCCTTCCTGCAGATGTGGCTGCCCTGGTGCCAGCTAGTGAGTATCCCGGCTCCGAGCAGCTTCCTCCCCATTGTGGGGAAGATACTCGCTGCCTGCCAGTAATTACTAATTGTCATCCACTTTCACAAGACAATATTTCTTTGCAATTTCTCTTGCCGAGTGCGGGGACTATGTGAAATCATCTGTCATCTCCCCGCGCAGCCCGCTGCCACCCAGCCTCCCTAAAAAGAAAAGAGAGAAAAGAAGAAGAAAACCCCAGCTGGATGTAACATAAAACAACATCTCGTAGGTGGTGTTGCAAGGGAAACATAAAGGCTGGTGTTTCTTTGCTCAGCAGAAGTATCTATATCCGCCGGACACTGGTTTCTCCCTGTTCTCAGGTCAACAAATTCTCAGTCCAGGGGCTCTCTCTATCTGGAAAAATCCAGAACAGATTGTGGACACGGATCCAGACTGAAACCTGTGTGCACAGCCAGGAGAAACTGGTCGGGCCCAGGGTTTGGGGACACGGCAGCGGCCCCGCCGGGGATGAGGAGAGCCCAGGAGGAGGGAGGAGCACGTACAGGGGTCCCGGGACAGGAGCCCACCTGCTGTGGGGGGAGCACCCCCGTCCAGGTCCCATAACCCGCCAGGAAGTTTTACCTACAAGGAATAATTCCGCTATGAGGTGGTGAAGGCACGAACACACACGTCATCACCGCTTTGGGTAATGCAAATATTTGGCAAAAAAAGGAGAGGGAGCTTGTCTGACCTATTAATTTTCGCGGGATGCTGGAGGGAGGCGTGTTCCGGGTCTGTGGCTACCCTGGGGGTCACTAAAAGAGAGGTCAGAAGTTTGTGCTGAGGTTCCTAGGAAGTTTGGACGCTGCCTACATAGTCAAATAACCGTCATTTCATAATGTGCTTTCAGTCAAATTCTCATCTTTGGTAGGATGACAAGACCATTGCAAAAGGAAAAACAAAAATCCACTGTGGCTGGGAAGACGACATTATGTATGCGGCTGTCCCAGTGAGAGAATTAAGCTGCATTTACTGGGGGTTAGTGTGTGTGATGGATTGTACTACTTTTTTAACAATAACCACGGGATCGAAACCTTAAAAACTGTGAGCAAGAATATCCCAACTGCCATAAAAGCTGCCTATATATAAAAGAGAATCCCATATAACTCCAGAGCGGAAATCGGTTAGCAAGTATCCTCTGCCCGTTTGCAAACATCAAATGTTCCTGCCATATGTCTGTTCTTATTTGTATACCAGCTAAGAAACCTGAAACGTATATATGAGATATTAAAACGAAACATGAAAGATTTTCTCAGAAATCTGTGAGAAGGGAATGAAGGTCTGAGGCGGGGGTTAAAGGAAGTAAAAAAACCCAAGTGATGCTATTGCCAAAAACTTTAATATTGAACAACACAGCTGAAGCTTTTATCACGGTACGAAATTTACAGCCTAATAATTCAAACCTTCATGCTCATAGCAAGATGTCTCTTCCCCTTTCTGGGTACCCAAAGGGGTCATTTTGCTCTCCGAGGTGAGGAGCATACCTGCAAGCCAGGAAAGTCTTTGAGAGCGGCAGGTGACCAGCAACGTGAGAGAAAAGGGAGAGGGAAAGGAAGAGGAGAGAAAAGATATTTTTTAGGATCTGTAGAGATTTCTGATACTTAGAAATCGAAATGTGGCCTCGGGTAGAAGTCACTGAAGTAACAAACGGACAAGGAAACCCCTGCCTGGTAAAAACGAACCCGGAGAAAAATGTGTGGACTGTAAGAACTGTAGTTTGAGTCTTCACAAAGTGGAGGATTTCTCCGTTGCTCCCCCTCCGCATCTTTTGGTCAGGTGGTGGGGCTTCCCACATCTCAACTGCCACAGGGTTTGGTACCAGCTAAGAAGCTGGAAGTGATCTGAACTGCCTTGGGAAAAGAAGAAAGGTGGGACTGGAGGAGACCACTCGATTAAGAAAATACCCCCTAACTCTCCTCAAAATTGGAGAGATGCTGGCACTGGGTCCCACTGCAGCTTGGAAACGCCTTTCGTGCCCAAGGAGAAGCCACCTGCTACACGGGGCAGACTGGCACCCCTCGGCATGGGAGGGTAGGTCTCGAAGATGCCAACACATGGTTCAAAGCTCAAGGTCAAGGCCTCCCCCTTCCTCTTTGCCCTCTCCTCCGTCCTCTCCCCAAAACCCACGGAACAAATGAAGACACGAATTTCCGCTGTGGCGCAAAAGAAACCTGGAGCAGAGCTCTCCCGCATGTTTCTAGCCATCCCCCTCTCCTATCTCTCCCGCCCCCCCCCCCCCCCTTCCGTCTTTCCTGCCTACTCCTGCCGAGATCTGGAACCCAGAAAAGAGCATTAAGGGTTTCGGGTAAGCTCGGGTGTCCGCCGTCCCGCCGGGAGCGGCGAGTGGCAGCACCCAGCATGTCTCGGCTTGCTCGGGTGGCTTCGTCGGCGCCGGGGTAGGCTCCTGTCCCCTGCTAGCGATAATCGTCAGGTATTTGCAAGGGTAAACAGAGCGCCAGAGGCTGCGGGGGGAAGGTGGATACCGTTGCCTCCGTTTCAAGCACCGCCAGTGGCAAAGAGAGCGGGGCACCGGGCGGAGCAGCACGGAGCGCTGCAGGGGTCGTGGGGCTGATGCCGGTCAGGGGCTGGTCCCGCCGGGGCAGGACCCGGGCGGGGCACCGGGAGCCTCCAATGGGGGCGAGCGGGGGCAGCGCTGCAGGGTGCTGCCATCCCCGGTCCCGGCTCCGCGCTCAGCGACGGCGTCTCGGCGGGGAGTCGAAGGCGGCAGGGGTCCGCGGCAGCCGGAAAAAAGGAGAGGAATGAAGAAGAGGGGAGCGATGAGTCCGAGGAGCCGGGGTAAGCGCTTTCCCGCGGGGCAAAGGAGGCCAGGGTGCAATTGCGAGGGCTTCCCACTAGATGTCTGCACAGCTAATGATAGTTGAAGGCTCTGTCCTTTCCAGGGTGTACCCCCCAGAGCCCGACCCTCCAGCTTCTTGATGTCTGCCACCCCCTTTAGAAATTAAATCCCTTTCCCCCTATCATCCTCCCTCCGCTTTTCTTCCCCTCTTTGTTTCATTTTTCTTTAAAGAGCATTCTGGAGCTTAGGCTAGAATAAAATACCGATTTCTTCACAGAGAAAGCTCTCTGGTGTACGACTCATGCTCTTGGAATCCTTTTATGACCTTTGATGTGTTTAAATAACACGGTAAAACCGTGCACACACCTCGGATTAAACTTTAATCATTCCAAGTCAAGGACATCCAGGTGGTAAATGACTTTACTTTGACATTTCTACTTTAGAACAATATATGATCCCAGTCGCAGGTCAGAGAGACGTTCCCAGTCTTTTCACCCTTAGAAGTGCAAATAAGATTTTACATACAGAGATTAGAAACTCGTCCGTCTTGTTACCTTCTAAAAATAAAATAAGAAAAAAAAAAAAAAAGAAAGAAAAAGAAAGAAAAACAAAAGATACATAACCAATCCCCAAAATCAATGCTCCCGGGATTCTGATTCTATCAGGTACCTACACACAGACACCCCATAGGACATTGAAAACGTTCCTCGCTGTTAAGCACTTCTGTGCCTCTCGTGGGCTATGTGTGTGTTTAGTGATCCATACGGGAATCTAGACAAGTTTTCTTATACGTGTGTGCATATGTTCGCCTCCTGCGAAAAGTTGTGCCGTAGTTGATTGCTTTAAGAAAAAAAAAAAAGAAATCCTCTGCAGACTCTCTATGGTCCCGGTGAGGTGCGAACACCCCCTACGAGCCCAAAGTGAACTTGGGTCCTCACGAACAAAACACCCTAACAAATAATGTAAGTACGTTTAAGAGAAATCTGGAACTCTTTATTTGCTCCGCTGCTAGCACCTGGTTTTAAATCGGACAACTTTGGGTTAAGACGTACAAAAGAAAGGGATTTATGGGCCTTTTTATTGTCAATCAAAGTTAGTGACAACTAAATTTTGAGTTGATTTTAACCAGTGGATCCCTGCTCAGCCTCGACATATACTTGTCTTGGAAGCTGTGGAGAGCAGGGAGCTAAAGCCAAGACTTTTGCATGGAGTTTTAGGTCCTGGACTCGGTTATAGGAAAGGCCTAAGCATGGGGAATCCCATCCTTCTTTTTTATTCTTTTTCATCTCAGCTTTGACTATCAGCTTGCACGCGCTCCGGAAAAAAAAAAAAAAAAAAAAAAAAGGAAAAAGAAGAGGTTAAATATGAGATAAATTTCAAGGGAAACTGGAGGGAGGGAGGCGGGCTCGGGCAGTTCATTTTGAGGGGGCGGTTAGAAGCAGGCCCATGTAGGTAGCGCAGTCTTACGGGGAAAGAGGTGAGATTTCGGCTCCAGTCGGGAGTGAGGGCAAGTTCAATTCCTTGGGAACTTGCGACCTTCGCAGCGTAAAAAGCAAGAGAGTGAATGGTCAGCCAGCTCCGGACACACGGCAGGAGAACTGAGAAGAGCATCGACACGCTCCTGGGGTCTGCCCGACCCCATGAAGTGTGGAAGGTGCCACGCTGCTCCCGGCTTCCCGCTGGAGGCACGGGGGACAGAGGGGGAAACGCTGCTGGGAGAGACCTGGGGTCGTGCACGGACCTTGCCACATGCCTGAGACTTTACTCCCCTCGTTTCCAGGAGTTTGGAGGCGTTGAGCGAGAAAAAAAAAAAACAACTTCGCAAAATTTCTCGGGATTTGGTGAATTGTAGGAGAGAAAAGCTCTGCTCCCTCTCTCGCGCGACGCGTCTGAGCTGGGGCAGGCGGTGTTATTGCCTTACGGACTGTTTCTGTTGAGTGGAGATAAATGTGGGAGAAGGAGACCCGGTCGCCACATCGCGGCTCCCTGAAGGACAAAAGGCTGTTCTTTTTTTTTTCTTCTCTCAAATTCACGAGTCTAATTATTTAACTGTCCGCTCTTTCCTCTGCTTCTAATTATGAGCTCAAGATGCTTAATGTTGGAAAAATACATCAGTTGTTTTACACCGGGACAGGGCCTTTACTTTGTGAAACTCGCTTCTAAAAAAAAAAAAAAACCAAAAAAAAAAAACAACAAAAACCAATCTGGAAATAATTAACTCGTACAGTTGAGAACATTATGTTTCTTATACTGTAAACGTGTCCTTACACCTTTACAAGACGTTACAGAGGACTTACTCAACTAATTGAAACTGTTATATAGCAGCGTTATGTATTCGACATACTCGTTACATTTCATCTTTATGGACTTAGAGTTTTATTCCTTTCACAGTCTTGTGATATTTTTTTTTACCCCAGCAGCCGGTCGTTTAATCTGCAAGAGGGAGAGACACTCGAAAAGCTGCGGAAACAGAAGCAATTTAGCGTTATTTTCTCTATAGCGGGGTGAGACGGATCACACCAGCACGGACATAGTATTGGAAAAGTACGTAGCTCGGAAAAATAAGAGAGACAAGATTTTATCCCCTATTCCAGCACCCCTGGGAGTAATGTAGATGTGTGTACTGGATACTTTCTACTAGGTGGATTGGGTGGTGGGATCTCCTGCTTTTCTCTTCCCCCTGAAAAAAAGAGGAAGTAGTAGTGGTAATAATAATAATAATAATAATAACAACAACGAAGGAGCTTCTTCAGATGCATCCTTGAGCTGGGAAAGCGGGAAGAGCAAAGCCGAGTGGGCAATGAGATGCACCCATCCCACTGAGCACCAGCATTGGGTGGCGATGGCAGCTCTATCACTGGCTGACCACAGGGATAACCCTCGCGTGGGTCCTGGGAGCGGGTACGGCACCGCTGAGCATCTGCCTGTGAGCGTGTGTTTGAGCGCGTGTGTATAAGTGAGTGTGCAGTCACAAGGAGTAGCGGGATCGCAGCTCCTCGGGGTCCCAAGAGCGATCCTTTCTCCTTCCACATCTCCTGCCCATCCTTTCTCCTCCCTGCAATGTTCCTTTCCTGGCCAAGGTGACTTTCTGCCGCAGACAGTTTGTCCTTCATGCTGGTCGCCAGAGAGTCCACAAGGAACCGTTTTCACTGCTCGCACCAGCGTCACGCCTTCGGGAGCTGATGGAGACATTTGTTCCGCCCAGAATAACCAGCGCTTACAGAGACTGACACAAATGCCCGATTCACGGGCCGGAACAGGGACCAGGATGTGGCTGCGCTCTGAGCTCGGATTTGTGCTAAAGACACAGTCCTGCAACTATCATGTTATGTTATTTGCAGCGCAGAGGGAAGGAGCTACTTCAGATTAATAAATTCGTCTCCAGCCCCCCCCGCCCCCCGCCAAAAAAAAAAAACCACCAACTGCCGTAGCTGATACTTAAAGGCAGAGCCTGACACATCAAGAAGAAAGGCAGGCTGAAGACGTGAAACCTAGTGCACGAAGGGTCACTTATAGGAAGGAGGGACGTGGATATTCTCTCGCGCGTGTGTAGGAGCAAATACGCCTATACATTTACAGCTGTGCTTGTAGGTGATGGGGAGTGTGGAGTTTGAAAAGATGTTTTATGAAGAAGTGTTTCCAGGGCAGTACTGCAGTTTCAAATCTACAAACGAGGCTTCCTTCCCAGAAATCAGTCTGCGTTCCTGTCCTTTCCCTCGGCTGTCAGAGCAAGAAATCGCCCCTGCGAGCCAGAGACAACTCTCCTGCTATAGGCTCATCCTAGTCTGTGGCGCCGAGTATTACTTCGCTTCAGCGGCGGGCGGGACGCGGAGTCGCGCAGGTGCCGCTGCGCAGGGCCCGGCCCCGCTCTCCGCGGCTCACCACGCAGGGCCCGGCTGCGGGAGGCAGGTGATGCGGAGAGTGCGGCCGCCGAACCATGTGCGCTGCACGCATCGGCGCTGTCTCCTCTACAGAAGGGGATGTGAGATCAATGCCGACTGACGACTCCCCACAGCCCCGCTCCCTCTCCGCGTTTCTCCTCCCCTTCCTCCTCCCGAGGTCCTTCGCTGGTTTCAATAAAAGGCAGGGATTTAAGCTTTCTCCCCTTCAAATCAAAGAGGTGTTACGATTGGCCGGAATGAGGGCAGCTGGAGTATTTTCAAAGATATTTCCGAACAATATGTCCCCAAGATGCCCGAAGATTCTCGGGAAGCGAGCATTGTCTAGTAAAACAATAACGGTAAATAAATCAGTCATCGGGGTCCCCGTCAGGATCATGGCGGAGTTTAGCCCGGGTGGGTGACTCTCTTTCCCCTACTCTCTACTCATTAGAAAGTTAATAGGAGACGCCGGGGATTTACCCCGGGGTGGCAGAGAAGGGGGAACAAGGTTGCCAAGGCCCAGGCACCGGGAAGAGCTTTGCGAACAGCTGCCTGGCAGGCGGGCTGTGAGCGGCTGGAAAGCCCGTGGGCACCGGGCCGCGCTCTGCCCGCCGGCTTCGGGAACGGGATGCAGCGCGGGGCTCTGCCCGGCCCATCGCAGCCGCGTGGGGGCTGCGCGGGCTGTGTGCTCACGGCTGTTTTGCTTTGGCCGATGCTGCTTTTGCTCGCCACCCCCTCCTTTTTTTTCTTTCATTTTCTTTAATTTTTATTGTTTTGTTTTGTTTTGTTTTCTCAAAAGGTGAAGCGGGTATACAGTAAGATTTATAGACCTCTGTGAAAAAGTGAAAATTAAAACAAGTCTTTCAGGTATAAAATAAACTCCCGAAATAAAGTTTCGAGATTTATTTGCTCAATTTTTAGTTGATAAACTCCATATTACTCCGAAGGGAGAAACTTCTCTCGCTTACTGTGTGCACGAGGTAGGATTTACACTTGCACAGAGGAATCATATTAGGAAAGAGACAGTAAAGTCCTTTTGAAAGTGATCTTTTCAGCCCCGTAGCCGACTGTCCCCCTAGAACAGCGTGAATTTTCTGCTGCTTTGTTTAAAGGGAAGCAAAAAGTTTTATGGTCTTCACCGCGGTTTCACTTGAAAAGTTTTGCATGAAAGATGGAGAGATTAGTGCCCCAGAGCTAGATTTTCTGCTGGAGAGCTTGGAGTCCTGCACAGTCCCGAAGGTTTACTAGTCAGTATGCTTTCTACTGCAGAGCTCGTACGCTCTATCGAAAGCCTTTCCTGGAGGGGTATTTTTCGCACTGGGTTTAGTGTTTAAATGGTCACTCATTTTAAATCTTGAGAGGCTCAAAGACAAGGTATAGCCGTTCAGCGAAAAATAACCCGCCCCAGCTCTCTACTGTTAATGAACAGAAATTATTCCACTTTCATCTTACCCCTCAGAAATATTTTTACTTAGAGAGGGCTGGCTGCTAATTGGGGTGTGCAGTTGCCTTTAATCTCTTACACGGCACTTGGAACCTACCCAGAACGAATTAAAATAAGCCTGATAAACAAGAAGTAAACATGGCTTCCCAGTAAAACTCGTTTTATGATCACAGCTTGTGTGCCACCTCAAAATATTAAGTTTAGGCATTGAGGGCATAAAGAATAAAACCCCTTTCCAAAGTCACTAATGCTCACATTTGGTACTGTTTCAATCTTCTCTATTGTAAGTACAAGTAAGGAATACGTTTTGTTCTAATAAACCATGGATGAAGTACAAATTTGCATGTTTACATGTACTTTCAACCCAGAAGCGTACCCAGAACCTATGGATAAATATGCAGATTTCTTTCAAAGCAAATTATCAGATCATCATCTGAGCAGAAGTGTTCTCTCTTCTTCTGTAGTTTTACTAGTAAGTAGAAAGAACAGAGAGTGTACGTGCTTTTGTATATGTTTGTGTGCACAAGTGTGTGTACAGGAAGGAGCTCTGCCGCACAGTCGTGCAGGCTTTCAGACTTCTGCATAATGAGATGGGTTGGTTTGTAGAAGTCATAGCACAGAAAATCTTCAGTTGAGTAAGCTGTAGATCACGGTTTCATGATAGCTCAGCCAGTTATCAGAAAAAGAGCCCCTGAGTGTGGAAATGCCTCTAAAGAAGCCTGTGTCATAAGGCTTGCTGTGCAGAAGTAAACACTACACTGAACATCCTGAAGTCTCAAAATCACTGGACCCTCTTCCCACCAGAGAAAATTGAGTTCATATAGTGGAAGTGCCATTTACTTGTTTGTTTGCTTGTTAGTTCTGTTTATACCCATTCCTGCGGAGCTCATCCCCTGAGCATCTGCATGCCCACTGGAGCCAGATCTGGTTTCCCGGGTGAAGCCCCATCCTTATTCAATAGCAGCACGTTGGAAGTGTCTGCTAAAGAGGGAATCAACCCTGCTGCAGCTTGTGGTGTTCCTGTCAGAGACCGAAGTCTGCTTCTCTCCTAGGATACTACCACGCAGGAGCACAAAACAATTAAATGAGCCTGAGAGTCGTTCGAAATAACAATGGCGAGGTGAAATGGCCTGTGTTTGTCAAAAGATTTCAGAAAACAGGTGAAGAATTAAGACAGGACTTAATGCTCTGCATATTGCATGTAAATGAAATATTTAAGCTGCCATTTCATCTCTCCTGTGCTTGAACACCCCCAAGAGTTCTTTGAACAAATATTTAGTTTCCAAGCTATAAATTCATCTTATGCAAAGAGAAAGCTTTTAGGATCTCCAGTTTAAACTCGTTCCTACCACTTGTGGTGCCGAGAATTATTAAACCGGTCAGCTTACCTTTCCCACGACTGGTAATTAAGAGAGAGCCAGGGGGTGTGAGGGGCGGGATAAAAGTAAGAATAATAGCATTCAAAAAATTGTGAGCTCACAAATTGTGATTGGCATCCTTCCTAGCTAATTTATTTCTTCACTTAACTCCTGATTTCCTTTTTCCAATACCCCTGCAGCAGCTCTGTGTTCATAGTAACCCTGCAGAATAGTAAGAGCCCTTAATAATGTAATTGCCAGAGAGCAAAATAGTGAAACTTTTAATGAGATTAACTGCTACAGTATTCACCAAAGTGCCTGAGGAGTTACCTAAATGAGAGCACCTTTGCAATATTCCCTCCTGAGATCCGAGAAAAGTACACAGTGTTTCAGCACACTGGGTTGGGATGAGATGAGGTGGGAAGGGGAAAAGAAGAGAGAGAAGTAGGATCCTTCTGAAAGTCTTACATAGAGACAAGTACTCTCCACTTCCAGGGAGGAGAAAGCTGGCCATGGTGACAGTGAGTTAGTGGTTTTTGACAGGCAGGTGAGGGGCCCCTTTCCCAGTCTTTGGGGGGTGGGGGGTGTGAGGGGGTGGAGGGGGAGCAGGAACCTTTCCTAGAGACTCTATGCTACTTTGACAGCCTTTATGCATGGACAAAGCCGAACACTGGACAGGACTCCCCAAAGGAAAAGAACCTTTCAGTGTAGCCATCAACCTGTCATCACTGCAATAAAGGTGTAACACACAGGAGTGCTGGTAAGAGCCCAGGGTTTATTTCTTGGCTCTGTCACATGACATGGGGCCTGGGTTACCAAAGGTTACACCCTCACATGGAAAGGATCAGTAGCCATCAGCCCTAACAGCTGCTTCTCCCTCCTCCTGTCTCAAATTTTCATTCAGCTCATGCGTGTGTCTTGTTAAAAATTCAAACCCAGCAACCTTGTCCAGCTACAGCCATGTAGAGCACAAATTTGCCCATAGCCCTGTAACACCAGTCAGCTCACACCCAAAGGCTTGAAAACCTTTCTGCACGCATCTCATGTCCCTGAAAGAGTTCCTTTTCTCAGCTGGTGGAGACCTATCAGTGGGCTGTATCCTAACACTGCAATGCTTTTTCAAATGAGTTATTCAGACTCTTCCAAGCCAGTCTCTCTGCAATGATCTGCTTAGCCACTCACATGAAATGGAATGGGTTCTTGGCTAGGCGTTGCAGTGTCAGACCTTTCACAAGTGTGGTACTGTGAAACCAGTGTCAGGAGTTCTGTGGGAAAGCTAGACAAAGACTTGGGCTGTACCATTCCTTGTCATGCAATTCCCTGTTACATGAGATATGCAAGCCCTGTTACAGCCTCTCAGCTAGTGCATAGGGGCACCATAGGAGCAATGACAGGGAAGGTCTGGAATCAGGGATATAGGATGGGAGTAACCAGAGACTGCAGAATTAATAAGAAAGGCTGTTTTCCACAAAATGTTGGTTATGATGGCTCTGCTGTGGCTTCCTCCAGACAGACACTTGTCAGAAAACACTGTCCTACCCAGGATGTGGGTGTAGGTAAATGGCTTTCTATGAAGCCTTGCAATAAGATCTACCACAGAGTGCAAGAAAGCACAAAGCATTGGTTATAGATGTTGGAGGTTTACATTACTTTTATAGAGGGTTTGGGTTATATTTTAGTTTTACTTAGTGTTACAGAGCCAAAGAGTGGTGTTGCAGGCAGAAAATATTTGCTACCTCTAAAGAGCTGGAACTATGGCTAAGCCTTTTGATCCAGCTTCCCACTCCACTGTATCAAATACCAGAGTAAGAGTGGCCAAGAATGCCTACACTGCCCCTCCTCTAGAATGGGTCTGATGCTCCATGTGGGTCAGGCAGATCCACATGGGTTTGTGCTGATAGCAGGAGGTCTCCAGGGACTGCTCCAGTGGTGAGGAATTATTAGGGCTAATGAACCTAATATGATTTCATTGTTATTATCACCATTGTTCTTTAGCACTGTAAGCAGGACTCAGTCTGTGGAGTGTGGAGAAAGCAGAGAACACTGAGATGTCCCCTGCCCTGAAGAGATTTTTCTATCTATATTTAGGAAAAGAGATGGTGTTTGAACACTGGAGAGAATTGGTAAACAAAAGACATCAGCAGCTTCCCTGACTGGCTTCTGCTTGAGGAGCCAAGTGGCTTGAAAAAGAGCTGACAACAAACGGCCTTCTTTTCATGAGAAAATCTTAAACAAAGAAGTTCAACCTGCAGTGTTATGGGAATTTCATTTTGATTTCCTCAGAGGGAGAAAGAAGTTTCTTCATGAGCAAAATGCGGAAAAAGATAAAGTAGTACAAAATAGAAGCACAAGAGAAAACCATGAAGCTTGACACTGAAAAAACAAATCTGCTCCAATGAAAATTGCGTTGTTTCCACTTCAGATGTCACACAGCAGCTGTATAATGCCTGGGATGCCCCTAAGCAGATGAATTGGATTACAAAATGGATTTGTCCCTCTTCCAAAGAGAGACTCTTGGAGGAGTACTGTAAAGTGATCCTGATGAACAGGGTAAGGGGTTGGCTTGTTCTTATTACCCTCAAGTAGCAGTATGAATAACAAGGGTATTGTTCCTCTTTAGAATACTATGGGTAATAATATTCGAAGTTTTTATTACCACAGAAAAACTGTTAACTGATCACTACTGCAGTAGTCACCATGAAGTAACTAATATTACCCCGATTTTACAGTCTGGGAAGTGGAGTCGGAAAGATTAGGACTTGCCCAGCACCACAGAGCCAGCAATAAGGCAGGAAGAGAACTCCTGATCTCCTGGCTTCCACTCTTCTCCTAAATTCATCATCCACACTCCAGTGACATCTAAAGAGTGTCTTTTTTTTTTTTTTTCTGAGATAAAAAAATCTTTCTCCAAGTGCTTACAATATGTCATGAAGTTCTTCCCAAAGACTGTGTCATGGAATCAGGCTCTGCTGGAGTGTGATTTAGTGTGTTTCGGAGCAGCTTTGCAATATGCTACACAACAGGACACAAGGTGTGAGTGCCGTGTAAATATAGCCACAGCCTCTGCTCTCTGGACTAACTAGAACAGGCTACATGGGAGAGCTGCAATGTGAGCCAGTGTGAGTCAGAAGCAGTGGGAAAACAAGGCTGCAAGATCATATATACCATCAAAGTGGTTTTGTTGTGAAGGACTCATACCTTGACTATAGCAAAACCCCCTGTCACTTCAGCTAAAATTTTGGCCATCCAATTGCATAGGCTAAGTGACAAGTAATGGCTGGTTAAGCTGTTCAACAGGTGATACACCTGTTCTCATGCCATTATGAACCCAGCATATTGATTCCCCTCTTGCTGATTAAAAAACTGTTTATACAGAAATGAGATACTTAAGTAGGAGCAAGTACATAGGCAGGAGCATCCACATAATGCAGCACTTCACTGAAGGATGTGATTGATGATTTGTCTTGGATTTAGCTGATGTAGATGAAGAGGTTACTGCTGTTTTAATTCCAGCTGTAAAAAAAGAAGGGTGCCTGTTCCTCATGGCATCTGGTGTGCTAATTTAAACTGAAATCATGTTATATTAATTAATAACAGTAGCTGTGAATGAAGCAGCTGAAGGTAGAGCTCTCTTCTGCCTTGTCAGCAAAACTGTCAAGGCTCAGGAATCAGAGAGACTAATTAATATGTTCCAGCAGTGGTTTCTATAAATCTATTTTCCATTTCATTGCAATGGACCAAGAGGTGCCATGTCCATCAGTTCTGCTGTCATAGCTGTGAGGTGGTAACTTACTGCTGAGCGTGTCATCATTGCTTAAGTTGCCTGTCAGGCACGATGGGGGTGACCTGGTCTCCCCTGCTCAGGTGAGGCCTTCTTGATTTCAAAAGAAGTTTTTTCAACACTTTATATCCAACCTCTATGCAGAAGTGGTCTGAGTTGTGGTTTGAGCTGAGAATTAACATGGAGACTTACGGGAGCCCTTTAACTCAGTGGAGTTTCATTTAATTACATTTAGAAGAGACGAACCTAGTGCAAACCAACCTAAGACACTCATACTGAACTGGGAAGTTATTCAAAGGATCAATCTGTGGTAATGAGCGTCTACTCTTGAAAGCTCATGCAAATTAAGATAGGATCTGAGTTTAAAATACATTGGCCCTCCCTGGGTACTTCCTAACGTGAACATTCTTGTTCTGAACAAGTTCCTGTGTTCTTCCTTATCTCCATTGGGAACTCAGGTTTGCCTAACCAGGAAATTCACCTTGGGCTGAGAGGGGGTGTGGATCTAAGGTGGAGCAGAAAGTCCTGTGTGGACCCTTTAAAGTATTTCCAAGTCTGAGCAAGTCTTTACCCTCCAGTCATAGACTTAATCAAGAGTAGCCTTGTATGTTAAATTGTATCACCCAATTTCTACAGATTGCAAAGTACAAATTACTCAGTGAACTTTCCTGGTTCATAGGTCAGATCCACCTTCTCGGATGTGTGGCAGGTTGGCACCTGAAAGTCAGTGCTCTGGTGTCATTTTATATGCAAAAACTCCGAAGGGTGTTGGTTAGCCCAATAAAAGTGCCCACCGCTACACTGTGAGGTGTACTAACTATGAGAATTGTTTTGGTTAACTTGTGCTGTACAAAGGGTGTGCAAAGCCTTCCAGGCAGGATGAAGAGATAGAAGGAAGAATTGATGCTTTAATTAGTACACCCAAAGTGCACTAAAGGCAGGTACTTGCATATCTGAAACTCAAATTCTTTGGTATTGATAGGAGATTACTGCATTTTAGGAAGGACCTCTTACTAATGTGAAGACTTGATGCCATGGAAAATACAGTCTGTGGGCATCTGCTATTCATGTAGTGCTGGTGCTTTTCACCTCCCTGCAGGGCTTAGAATATACCATATTTTCCTTTGGTACATCCTCAACTCATACGTGTGCTCCTGTCTCAGAAATGAGGAACTGACTTCTGTTCTAGACTGCTTTCACCAGGGCACACACAGATCTCCTTTTATGTGCTAGAGACCTAAGGAAGACCCACTGATTGCCTTTCTTTTTTTATTTTTATTTACTCAACAGAGCACTGCTGCAGGGACATTTATTGAGGGGGAGGCAGAGACAAGCACTCTCTAAATGTGCTATCAATGGGAAAACACTTGGCAAACACACAGCTGAGGAAGAGTAAAGAGGATGGAGTAACATCCTTGTAGAGAGATAAGTTGAGAATTCCTCCCTACTCATGATACTCAAGAGATATCATGCTTAGGACACCTCTTTTCTGATTCCCAGCCATAATCACTGTTTGCATTTGTTTTCTTTCAGCTAGTGATAGCTGGATTGGGCCCTAACCTTTGGATAACTCACACCCTTTGGCCCTCTCAGCAGCTGGTCTTCAACTGTCCAATTTTCATGCTGATACACCCATTTGATTTCATCCTAATACACACAAAGTTCGAATTTCTTAGCACTGGGAGAGTTGTGACCTAGCAGGCACCAGAGTGGCTGTTATATGGGATTAATGCATCTGACATGCAAAGATTTTTTCAAGGCTATTCGGAGTTTTTTTGGGGCTTGGTGGTCTTTTCACCTCCTTTTTCCCTTTTACAGCGTTCACTTTCACAGATTTTAACCCTTCTTTAGGCATGACTTTTTGAGCCCATGCATGCATGTGTGTGCCTAACCACCTAATGTAGGTGAAAACAGCTAAGGGTTTGGTTTACAAACTCACATTTCCAAAGCTCTCAATCTTGCATGTATCTGGCAAGGAAAACCTCAGAGAGCAGCCAGAAATCAAGTCCTCTCTACTCCCGCCCTTTTTATTTCTGTGAATGAGCCTGTAAGAGACCTATAAATCTAAAACTGTGCAGGAGTAGAGGAAATCATAAGAGTCAGCCTGGTGATATTACCACGGGGAGCTGTGAAATCACTGAGGATTTATACAAGCACACACATGATGTTGTCATTAAAAATAAAAAAGAAATGGGAGGATGACTGTTTTGCTCTGTGCTGCGTGTGGCAGCCACCTTGGACACATGGTTTTGGTACCTCCTCTTTGTGCTCTCCAACCCAAGGGCAGGAGTTTTTCCAGCCCCACCAGGGGTCTGGAGATTAGCCTTTTCTTGGGTAGTAAGAAGCAGACCAGTTCTGGCTTTCCATCTTTGATATTTGGGAAAGGGCTTGTGGAAGAAGTAGATAATTCCTGCTGCTACACCCAAAGCCAGAGCATCACAGAGGCCAGGCTCTGAGCAAATTAACACTGGAAACAACTGCATGACCTGGTCCCTGGCCCACTGCCTTTGGTGCTCTTGGACCAAGAGTATTCTGCTGACCAGCCAAGGGGGCCATGTGGCTACTAAAGGAGGGAGGTGGAGAGTGTTGAGCTCCAGCTTCCTGCCCAGGGGTACTCCCATAGCTTCGAGAGAATGGGATCTTCATAAGTTTATTTGTATTTACAGCATTAGTGGCTATCTTTTCTGTACCAGGAGTACATGGAAAATACAGCCCTGGGCAGCCAGCCACGTCCTCCTCTGCCTGCCAGGGTGAGGCACTGGTGCAGGTAATAGCTCCAGAAACAGCCTGGTGGGAAGGAGGCAACACTTGAGGAGAGAGACTTCTCCCTACCCTTACCCATTTCAAGACTGTGACAGAGCTGGTCTGCTCCCCTCTCTTGCAAGAGGGCTCCTTGTAGATGATTATCCCCCGATTTCAAAGGGAGTGGCTGGCCCCGAAGCTCTGTGCTCTGGTAGGGGCCGGGAGCTGCTGGGGGCTTTGGGGCTCGCCCGCTCCCTTCTGGCCTGGGCCAGCGGGGCCGGAGGTGCCGCCTTCAGCCGCGACCTCGCCCGCCGAGGTCGTTTTCCAAGGGCGCTCCGTGACAGCGCGCGGTGGGAAAAAAACACGGCAGGGGCTTAGTTGCACCCTCTTGCCTACAGTCCCGCCAATTTCGGTGGCGGGGGCAGGATCTGAACCATCTCCCTGTCTCTGCTGGGGGAACTTGTGAAATAATAACCCCCACGCAATTCAAAATACCCCGTCTCCAGCAAAGTCGAGCTGCTTCCCTCCCGCTGCCCCGGAGGGGGGTCCCGGAAGGCAGCAGGCTCAGCCCACCCCGCCCGGAGTCCCTTCCTGCTCGGTCAGAGTGGATTTGCAGTTTCATTTCTCTAGCGCAAGACTCACGAGTGTTCATCTGCCCGTGAGAGGTAAAGCGCCAGCTCCGACCTCTCAAGGCTGTCCCTTATATGTAGCTCCCAGGCATGCTCCTGCCCCTCAGCGGGGGTAGTTTGGGAGCACACGTTCTCAGCTATACCCCATTTCGAGTGCCTCTCTGCACCCAGCCCGAATGCCAGGGAACGTTTCTGTCTTCGCAATGTTTTATTTCGCTTCTTCTCTCCCAGTTGTGAGGACTGTTAAAATTATTATTATTTATTGCTTGTTTTTTTCCTTTCAGCAACAAACGTGACAATTCTGAAAGATAGATTGGGCTTTTGCTGCAGAACGGCATTGCCTGAAATGAAACATACTTGGGAATTGGAAGTAACCCGATCAGATTTATTTTTTTCCCTTCTTCACAGAGTGTTTATTTGCGATGGGGGAGACAGGAATAGGGAGAGCATCCGGGACGCCCTAGCGAAGAGTGGCACCCCATAACCCCGCTCAGGCGGGAGGCCTTAACGCATCTCAAGGGTCCATCAACCTGCTGCCATGCCAAAAAGAATGCGAAAACGTCTTTAAAACGCGAGTGCCTCCGCTCGCGCTTTCTGGAGCCCGGCTCTGCCCGAAGGACGGAGCTCCAGATCCCGCCTGGGACCGGGCATGTGCAGCGGCGTGTCCCACCGCCCCCGACCTTGGATCGTCCCCAGAGACCGGGGAAGCGCCCTGTTTCCTTAGAGCTCTGGGTTTGAAGTCCGCTCCTCCTGAGACATTGCTGGGGGCCGAATACAGTGGCCCCGTGGAGAAAGGGCTGGGGGGGTGGGGGTGGGGAGGACGGAGAGGTGGTGAGGGTGGTGGGGAGGGAAGCAAACCCTCAGATATAAAGGTGTTTCAAAGTTTTCCCTACGGAACCATCCTGCCACAGTGGTGCCCAGGGAAGGAAGTTAACCCAGTCAAGTAATTCCTGTTTCCTATGCGACTAGTTAGAAAAATGGTAGCAAAGGAGTATCCACACACCAAATGAGACAGGAGCAGCCCATGTGATGTGTTCTACATGCTTTGATGATGATGATGATGATGATGATGATTATTATTATTATTATTATTATTAATTGCTGGTTGGCAGCAAGACTAAAAGCATTCCAAACTGGGAATGAAAAACTCCTACAGGTTGCTGTGAACCCATAGTAGGAGGCATGTGCTGGCGCATCGATGCAGTCTTTCCGGATTTGAGCAGATTGTTGAAACTGCATTTTCATGGGAGAACAAGGGGAGAAGAACTTATTTACACGTAGACGTGGCACGAGTATGTGCGTGTTCGTGTATCTACATGTATGTACATATGGGACACGATGTGGTATGTGGTACATACTGTGGGTCTAAAAGGGGAGCTCATATTATGTCTTCAAAGAAATCAACTGGTGCAATTAAAGCACAGAGGAATATTTATTTCTATGAGTTCAGGCTTTGCACATCTAAACTCTTGGCCGCCAGTAGGAAACATTGATTTTTCAGAGACACTCCAGGAACAGCAGAGAATACCAGACTGCTCCTCCGAAGTTGCTCCCGTGTGCCTCTTTTTTAAGAGGGGACAGCCCCGGAAGAACCTGTTTGAGTTAACCGCCTACAGGTTTTACCTGCAACAGCCGTTTCTTTCCCTGGGCGTGTTTTCCAACAGTTTTAAGTTGGACTGGACAGAACGTCCTTGACCTGGAGGAATGACGACGATGAGAGTGATGTAATCTCTGAATGAACCAGCGAAATAGCCGCGGGTTGCGGAGCCATGTCCCCGGAGGGAAGGCGCAGGGCGGTGCTGATGCCACCGCCCGCTCGGGAGGCCGCTGCCCCGGTGGCTCCTTCTCTGCTCGCGGGGGGAAGGAGGGCCGGAAACTCCGGTGTCCCAGCACCCCTGGCAGGAGCCGTCGGGAGTGCTGCCTGCCCTCATTGCTCCATTGCTCCTTCTCCCACACGCTTCCCTGGCACGGAAAAAAAAGAAAGAAAAGGAAAAAAAAAAAGGAGCTGCGAGGGTCAGCGGGCTGGCTCGGCTCCGGCTTGGCTCCTTTCATCTCTGCGGCCCATCAGCAGTGGGGGGCGCAAGAAGACAGCAGTTAGTGTAGGGCCGCGGTGATCACAGCCAGGGACCGCCGGCCGGGAAGGGGGAAGGGATGGAGGCAGAGGGGATGCGCAGCCGGCGCTGCGGGGAGGAGGGATGCGGTCGGCTGAGAGGCCATGGCAGGTCTGAGCTGGCCGGGGAAGGAAGAGACCCCGTCCTCTCCCGGACCCCCCACATGTCCGAAGGTCGTGTTCCCTCCTCGACTCCTTTAACGATGTCATTGGCCTGGGACTTCGGGATTAGTTAACGAGAGACGAGTCTCTAAAGGCGTGTGCAACAAGCCGGCAGGGAAATAGAGCCGTCTAGCACGGGACACGCAGTGCAGGGTAGCCCTGGAGTGAGCAGCTGACCCCTTCTGTGCGCCGTGGCTGCCTTCTGCAGCCTTTGTGCTGTTGGCCATGCCTTGCACAGTCCTGCCCTGCTTGAGAAAAAAGCCCCCGCCTTTTTCAGCCAGGGCTCCCAGGACGTGCTCATTTCCTCTTTCGGAAACAGCGAATACCCGGGCACTTTGCTTCTAACATTATCTTTTCTCACGCCCATGCTCAGGGGGCAATTGAATGAACATGTCCAGATTTCTCTTTCCAACGCAATGCCGATACTCCTCCGATTTCCATCAGAAACGTGATGATCTGTCTCCTGGCTCCCCGGCGGCTGCAGTGCCTCCCCCCCCGGACCATCATCCCACACCTTCCCCCCTGTATGCCGGGCATCCCGTGGGACCACCTGGGGAGAAACTCCATCTCGCTGGGGTAGCAATTCTCTCTCCGAGTCTGAGAACAACATGGTCAGGGTTGGGCCTGACTCGAGATCCGCAGGGATGCAGATTTCCCCCTCTTTCAGCTCAGCTGGGAAAACAGGAGGCCCGAAAGGCTGCGCCCCTGTGCCCGGGGGTGGACGACATTCTGCATTGCTGGCATGCTTGCCTCAAGGGGTTAATGTGGTTACAGCGGTGGGTAACTCGGGTTACCCCCTTGCCCCCTTCATTCTTTCACTGTTTGTGGCCCTCTGTGACCGCAAAACTCAGCTGCAGTCTATTATAACTATTGTTACCACATAGCGGTAGGTGGGATCCGAAGTCAGCCAGTAGTTCCAGCAAAATTTCTGGGTTCTTCATAAACAGGCATCAACCAAAGGGCGGGGGGGGGGGGGGGAGGGGAAGGGGGGGGGGGCCTGCGGATGGGGGTGGGGGGAATGGCGAAGAGGGAGAGAGAAGAGAATAAATAGTCTGCTTCCAGAGAATTTATTTGACCTGGTAAGAGGTTTCTTTTTTAGACAAACTCGGGATTTTCTACTTGTTCCCGGTCTCAGTGGTCTCTGGCAGAAGCCCATGACTTGCTATTGAAGTTTCTTACATCTCTGCTTTTGCCCTCATTACTATCTCGCAGGCTCAATTGTCACCAGAGATGTGACACGCACAGTGTGCCCAGAACTGAGATCTGAGAATGTAGGGAGCAACAATGAGCTATGAGAGAAGGATCCCCATCAGCACAGCACGTCGGGATCACCTGCTTTGCTCAGTGCACATGCCCTGCTGCACCATGCTGACCTTGGCTATCAGTCACTTTTGTCCCTGTCAAGGGGACCACGGGTTTCACAGGCTGAAGACAGAGAGGTGGTGGTCAGGCATTGGGAATCCAGCATGCAGGATGCAAACCAGGGCATTTCTGAATCAGGCAGTAGTGCTGAAGCACTTGACCAGTGCTCAGGGAGTCAGGATTGATGTTACGGGTTTTTTTGTGGGACAGACTTAGCCTGTGGTTGTGCGTCCTCATTCCTGAGGGCCAGGCACAGAGGTGCAAAGCAAAAAATAAACCAGGCAGCCAAACCTGCTATGATAACAGGCAATGCCATCTCAGCTTGGCTAGGTGTAGGTGAGCTTTCTTGAAAGTGGGACCAGAGGTTAAGGAGTTAACATTTGACTCTTCATTGCAAAAGCTAGGTAATATTTCCTTCCACATGCCCTCTGGGTCAATATTTGAGTTTTAATGTGTGTTTGTTTTGGGGAAACTTTGAATGAGGCAGAGGTGGTCAAAAACTGAGCTACCCTTCTGCATCAGTGCAACTGCTCTTTTTCCATGACACTCAGGTTCAGTGAGGAGTGAGGGAATTTTCAGTGAGATGCCTGTTCTGGGTGCCTGGGTTTTCCTTTTTCTTCCCTCCTCCCCCCTCCTTCTTTCTTCCTTTTCATTTGTTTGTTTCATATGTAACTTTCTATTCCCTGTCATCCTAAATGGAGTCTCTTTACACATGACTGTAGCTTGTTCCCATGGGGTCGGATCTGCTCCTTTTCAAATCAAAGAGGAAATCACCCTTTCATTACAAAAGACACACAGTTGGGTCTCTGGAGTAAGATACCCACTTTTGGTATTTCCCTAATTACGAGAGGTCCCTCAGCAGATCCTCTACCCCTTGGACACCCGTATCTCCAAAGGAACTTTCCATAGGGATTTTTCACTCCTCTCTTGGGATGAAAAGGGTCCCTAGGATCCAGTAGACGGGCTGAGACTTTTTCATCCATTTTCTCGTAGCAGAACAGATGGGGATTCAATTTCCACTTCTTCGGGTCAGTCTCCGATGCTCTGGACCGTAGCTGTGCCCTTCTTCATACTACTTGATAAAGTTCGGTGTAAAAGTATCTTCAACCCAGTGAAAATACCAGGATTTAGCCTATCATCCGGAGCAGAACCAGGCCTAAATCTGACAGCAAGGCTGCAAAGCGAAGGGCTGCAAGAGGGTGCAGACAGCCGCTGGTTTTGACCATGAGCTGCTTGTTTATAACGGACATAGATGACACCGTGCATTCCAAACGCACTTCGTTTCAGCCATTTCCTTCCAGGAAGAGCAGGCAAACGGTCTCTCAGGGGCTCTGCCGCCTACTCGGGGGTGACGGTGCGGGAAATAACTGGGTGTCTCCGCGGCAGGCCGGCGGTGGGGCCGGTACTAGAGCCCCGGAGAGGAGGGCGGGCGCCCGGAGTGCTCGGCGCCCCAGGGGCAGCACCGCTCCTCCCAGCCTGTCCTGGGCCGCCGGCTTGGTTTAATAAAGCAGGACAGGGAGTTTCAGCAAACCGAGCTCTAATGCGGGGTCGAGAGAGTGGGTTTCCCCCTCCAGGTTAGCCCCTGCCTAGAACGAGGGGTGGGAACAGGGCATGAATAAAAAAGGCAGGTTTGGGAACAGGAAGAAAACCCGACGCCGTTTCATATCTGGAGCAAAATACTAAAAACGAGGCAAGGCTGGGTGTTCGCCTCTGGCATTTCTGAGGTTCTGTCTTGTTGATGATACATTCCCCCTTAAAACTTTTCTTTTGGACACATAAGGAACCCCTGAGACCCCCTCAGTGTTTCTGTGAGAGATGCTTAGGTCTCAGGTGACGCTGTCACTCGCGGGCGGATTTTGCGAAGATGCGCAGCACAGCGGGCTGCTAGCTCAATTCTGCTTCAATCAAATGAGAGAAAGAGAGAAAGAGAGAAAGAGAGAAAGAGAGAGAGAGAGAGAGAGAGAAAGAAAGAAAGAAAGAGGAAGAAAGAAAGAAGAAAGAAGGAAAGAAGGAAAGAAAGAAGAAAGGAAGGGAGGGAAAAGACAAGACAAGACAAGACAAGACAAGACAAGACAAGACAAGACAAGACAAGACAAGACAAGAAAAGAAAGAAAAGAAAAGAAAAGAAAAGAAAAGAAAAGAAAAGAAAAGAAAAGAAAAGAAAAGAAAAGAAAAGAAAAAGTCCAGTCACGGAAGCCACTGAAATACTGTCTATTTTCATTTACCTATGCCTTCCCCCCCCCCCGAATTAAATTCACATCATGAATACTCTTCTGCTTTCAAATCAGGGAGTTTGCCACGCAGATTGTGTTTCTACTGCTTATTCTAACATTAAAAGGTTGCCGCAGTTTTATGGCTCTCGACGAGTCTGGAAGCGATAGCAATTGAAATCGAAAGCCCAAATTCCTACACGATTTACTCACTGCAATCAGTAAAGCAGCGGATCTTGTTTCCAAAGGCAAACTTATTCTGAATGTCCCAGAAGCGAGAATCGGGCCCTTTCCCCCAGGTTTTGGTCTAACAAGGTAAAAATCTCAAGAGCCTCCTCCGGGAGGAGGAGGGAAGGGAAACGCTGCTTCGGGCAGCCAACAGGTGAAAATCAATCAATCAATCAATCAATCAATCAATCAGCAAGATCTCCAAATAGATGCCGGGATCCGACATTCAGAGCTAGATGGAGTCAAAAACGTGTGCTAGTTCGGATCCTGTAAACGCCGTTATATGCTCTCAAAGACGCATCCCGCTCACGGCTCTGTCCTCTCGCTCCTCAACGCCACTTACGTGTTATGTGCTGCCATTGTACCAGCTTGTCTTTGCACCCCAGAATAATGCACCTATTATTCTTTTCTCGCCAAAGTTTCCACTTCTAACCATGTCGTAAAAAATAGCCTTAATAAAACAGTGATAATTACGCCATTATTGTTAACACTACCCATTAAAAATTTAAAAATAGGCTTTCTGCTTTGATCACCCATTGGCTCTATATATCAGGGTTTTGGTCGGCAATAAATCGTTCCGCGACATGTCAAAACTTTATTCCTATTTTAAAAACGCCAAGACGTGGGTTTTTAGAGCAACTGAAGGCGCATCGTGGGTTCCCAGTCGTAACTGGGCATCATCGGTCACAAGTTATTGACACCCTCTTGACCAGAGAAGGAAAATAAATATCCCGCGGGAAAGGAGCATGTGATGTGTCTTTCCTTCTCCAGGCTTACCACTTCTAAGGAAAATGCCTGATTTATGAATGTATAACTCTAGCAATATTTGAATGTCCCCTATGATTTCCTTGTTTTGGGGAGGGGGAAAGTTTCGTTTGCTCTTCGGATGCGGGACAGACACCTTTCAGCAGCGGTAATGCTGAAATGGGTGCAATACTATTTTGAAAGCAGTCGCCCTGATTTCGCCTCAGCCGTATATCAGCAAGGAAAGCTGTAAACTCGGAGAAATAAATCAGTTTGAAAAGTTTTGAGGATAGTTATAACATCCCGGCTGTGACCAAGCGAGCGAGAGAGACTTAATAGGTTTTAAATCTCTGTCTGGAGCAGCCAAGGAAAGGAGGGGGGGGGGGGTGGGAGGAGACAAAACCCCTAAGAGATACACTTTCCAATCTGCCTGGAAATTAATCCCAAATGAGGGAGTCTCCTTCCAAATCGGTCTTGACAGATCTGTGGGAAACACTAGACAGAAGGCAGAGCGCCGGACCCGCATTCCCTGCGAGGCACAGCTCCGCCGCCGCGGCGGGGAGCGTGACGGGCTCCTCGCCTTGCCACGCCGTGCCACAGCCTGTCCTCTTTCTGCGGGATGTGAAACAGACATTTTAACAAGCCTTGATCAACCCAATCTAAATTGACCCCGAAACTTCGAGTCCAACGGAGACTTTATTTATCTTTTCTTTCTTTTCCTTTTCTTCTCTTTTTTTTTTTTTTTCCCAATTTTTTTTTTCCTTTTCATTTCATCCTTTAGGACTCCACTCGGGCCTTCAATTCTCTGTCTTTACCCTAGGCAAATAATCTCTTGTGTCCGTGTGTGGTGGCGTGCGTATGTTCGTGCGTGGATGTACCTCAGCCGTCGGTGGCAATGACTATCATCTCCGGCTTAACAAAACCTCCCTCCCGAGGTACATGATGGGAAGCATCCTGGTTGGAAAGGGTTAAGAATGGAGTGAGGAAAGAGGCAACAGTGGCTTGTAAACGAAAATGGAAAAATTTGTGGGGATGGGTCAGCATAATCCACGGGAACCATCCCCAGGGCTCCAGCCTGCCAGAGACAGGATTTCCCATTAACCTCCACAGTTGTCTCCATCCCCTGCCCTGAGAGCCCTCCCTCGTATTCTGAATTCAGCTGCCGGTTACTGTTTTATTTAGAAAGAGACATGGATATCCCTCCTCTTTCTCCCCCCAGACTCGTAGTACTCGTAGTTACTCATACATTACTCGTATTAATGCGGAAATCCTCTCCGTCCACTACAGACAACATTCTCCTCCGAAACGGCTATTTGCCGAGCCAGGCAGGAGGCTGGAGGTGAGAATTTCCCCGCAAGCCTGCGACTACCCTGGGAATGGCGGAAGGACGAACCTCCACCCCCCACTCACAGAGGTGCCAGGGACATGAACCCAACCTCCCCCAGCAAAGCGCATGGACCATGCAGCCAGCCTCAGGAAGCCGTACCAGCGCGACACGGGCACAGCGCTGCCCAAGACCTCCCACCTTGCCTTGCCTGGCCCCACGCACCGCTCCGCACCCCTCTGTGCTGCTCCGTGCAGCAGGATCAGCGCTGGCCCTTTGCCTCTGCTCAGCTGGAGAAGGCGCATTGCGGCCACCGGCCAAGTGGCGAAGCAGGACTACCTTATCATAGAATCATCCATCCATCCATCCATCCATCCATCCATCCATCCATCCATCCATCCATCGTTTGCTCCTTCATCAGAAGGACCTAATCCTGCTCCCCTGGCTCCCGCACAGCCCGTGAGGCAGAGCCTTGCTGCTTCGGGTCCTCATGTGGAGCTGGAGGGGCACACACCGGTCTAGAGGCTGGCAAGGGAGAGAACGGAAAAGGAATTTAGCAGTGAGTTTTCAAGAAACTGACAAGCTTTGGAGCAGCACACGCATCACGTATATGGTTGAAAATTGTACAATCCAGAGCATTGTGTGCACACGATGCACATTTGCGTGGAAACACGCTTGTGTCTACACAGGAGAAGGGGAGATCGGTGGCTAGAACCCTGTGAGAATTCCTGGTTTATCTCCCTGAAATCAGTATGCCTATTGGTGGGAGCACACCTTAATCCATGCATGCAGTGGACCGGGAATCCTGTTTCTCTGTCTCCCTGCATCGTGCCCATCTCGCTAGCAAGGCTGGGCAGAAAATCTCAGCATGTTTCCCATTGCTCTGCCTTGTTCCCCACCGAAGCAACGTCACGTCAAATATGCCAGTAAATTCCTTACCGGGTTAGGAACGTAATTGGTCGAATGTTTTCTGTAACCTGACTAGCCAATAACACTCCGAGAAAAAATTTAGAACAACCTGGTTAAGGCAGATGGTGAAATGACTTGACACTACATGTGTGAGTCAATATTAACTGGAGACGAAGTACTTTCCGCACTCATTAGAAATATCACAATACGCTAAAGAGACCCCGTGTGCCACTATATTTGCGGTACAAGGTCCCTTATTTTCAGACAAGTGCTGTCCAAATAGTTGCCCTTGTAATTTCTGTTATAACAACATTCACTAACTAGCATAAGCTCTGGCCTTGATAACTTGCATTTCTCGGAGCCTGAATTACTCTTGGCAGACCTTCTTCTTGCAGGTTTTCCTCCTGAAAGCAGATAATAATTTTTGCAAAACAATTAGGCAAAAAAGAGAAAGTGGAGGAGATGTCAAACCCTCTTAAAAGCACAAAAATCGTAGAACAAATGGAAACTGCGAGAGAAGAAACAAGAGTGAAAAACAAACAGCAGATAATGAGGATAACCACAGTTATGAAAAGTGAAGTAATTGTATCTTTTCAGCTGTAAAGCGTAACAAATATGTAACTGCGATTCCAAAATTTAACCTAACGTTTTAAGCTCAATCAACAGAAATCAATAGCAGTTATACGAGCAGGAACCGACATTGAACCAGAAAAAGAAGTCAAAGCTATTTCTACATTCAAATGTCACCAGCAACTTTCCTTATACTCAAGTTTGCAAAGGATTCTTAAAGCCTTATATATGCAGCTATGCGGAAGCTGATTGCCAGCAATAAATAATGCATCCAAGGAAGAGGCTTGAGTATGGATCTTCTCACTTGCAGGATGCAGCTAGGGATCTTCGCCTCAATTCTACATCAAGGTTGTGGCTTAAGGCAGTCAAAAGGCTATTTAATTGTCAGGCAAGGCTTCCCCCTGCGGAATTCTCTCCGCATGTTACAACCTCTTTGCAGCTCAGCTCCATATGCATCTCTTTTTCACACTTCCCTCTCCATCTCGGGTTCCTACACCTGGTGCATCACGCATTTAGCCCATTCGCTCCGGCTCTTCCTTTCATCTTCCCCATGGCAGACGTTTCCATTTATCCACTGGCAATCAATGTGTGGCGTCACCGGTGGTACTGTAATGACGACTGCACCATTGAGGATGACAGCTTAGAAAGAAGAGGGCAATGGTGATCCCTCCCAGAGCAGCACAGCAGAGTGTAGCGCTCGCATCACAAGGTCACCCTATCCCACCGCTTGCTCCTCTGCATTGCCAGGAGAGGGTTGCGGGGTTTGTACGAGGTTGGGGCGGGAGCGGGAGGGAGGGGGGGAAAGATCTGCATTTTTTTCCCCCCTCCCTTAAGCAAAACCACAATGGAAACCAGAAAGGAGATGGTGATGTTTCTGGAGGGGGCACAACTTGGCGCTCTAGTTGGCAAGAGGGTGCCTAATTTGTCCGAAGCAGTGGGGAGCCCCGCTCCCGAGCCGCAGGAGAAGATGATCCATCGGAACTGCCTCAGCCCCAGACCTGGCCCCTTGTCGTCCCGGGAGAGAGGAGGAGGAGGAGGAGGAGGTGGCGGAGGAGAAGACGAAGAGGAGGTGGAGGTGCTGCCAGGGACAGGGACGGTGCCGGAGAGCCGCTCGGCAGCGGCAGCACTGCTTTCGGCCGGACAGCAGCCCCCCGCCCCGGAGCCCCCCTCCACCAAAGGGCATCAGAGCAGCTCGGACACAGAGTCGGATTTCTATGAGGAAATCGAGGTGAGCTGCACCCCGGACTGCGCCACGGGGAGCGCCGAGTACCAGCACAGCAAAGGTACCCAACTCCTTCCCATGCCTCCAGCACCCCGCCCGCGCCGGGGCCAGGTGGCAGCACCGGGGGGGAGGGGGGACTGCCGGAGGGGTCTTCCCCTCTCCACCGGAGTGAGGGGCAGCGAAATTGGGGTGTTTATGTGGGGACCTCCTTTCCTGTCTGATTCCTCAGCTCCCTGCCGCAGGGAGGCTTGTTTAGGAGTCAGAGTACACGACACTGGGCAGCCCCCGCGTCCCAGGCTTCCCGCCGTGGATGCATCAGGTCTGCAGCTTGTCCCGTAGGACCCCCTTAGCCAAGATCATCAACCACTCTGCCCCTCCATCTTTTTTTTTTTTTTATTCTCCCCTATCGCCTGCACAGTGCGTGCTCCAGGAAATCCCTTCCGATCCTCCCCACCGCGGGGCTTTTTTGTATGTGCTGGGGGGAGGAGGAGGGCAAGATCAAACGGGTTTTCTGGCCGAGAGCTGTTTGTGGTTTTGCAGGGTGAAATATGCCCGGGTGAGCGCGGAAGCGCCCATAAAGACCGTAAAATCGCTCACCGGCTCATGCCTGCCCCAAGCGCGGCAGAGAGGTCCCTGTTCGCACGTTGGGGTAAAAAAAAAAAACAAACAAAAACCAAAAAAAAAACCACAAAAAAAAAAAAAAGGAGAGAGAAAAAAAAAAAAAAAAAGAGGAGATGTCCAAATTACCTTGTCACTTCTATGTCTCTGGTGGCGCCAGCTCGGAAATGGTCCCAGTGAATTAATTGCCTTTGGTCTCGGGCACAATGAGGGAGAGTTGCATTTGAAAGCAAACACAGCGGCCAGGCCCCTTTTCCCATTGCCCCCTCGGCCAGGCCCCTTATTCCCACCTTCCCATCTCGGCTGAGCCCCCCCTTACCCCGACAACAACCCATTTCTCCCTCCTCCCTATACCTCCATCACTTCATGAAGAAGCCGGGAAGCGTGCAGAGCACAGTCTGTCCTCTCTTGTCCCTTAGAGGCTCGTTGAAAATATCCCATCCTGAGCTTTGGAAACTGAGCCGAGAGACCCTGAGGCCTCACCTTCCCCTTGGAGGGAGCAGGCTCTCTGCCTGCCTGATGCTCGGCTCCCGGGCCCTGTCTGGGCTGGAGGCAGGGGCCATGGAGCTGTGCGGCTCGGGCAGTGGGCACACCTGCCTTTCCGAGCCGCTCAGGGGCAGGGGATGCTGCGACGGCCACCTTCGGCTTCACGGTGCGGGAAGCGAGCAGGGAGGCATCGAGCAAACAAGGGGAAACACACACACAGGTAGCCTTCCAACCCGAGTGAATAAGCACCCGCCAACCCTCTGCTGCATCCCCTTCTCCCTGCCCTCCCTCTTGGATATCTCCCCAGAATCCTCAGTACACCCATGCAGGCATAGACAAGGCGAATGGGGATGGATGGGGGGAAGAAAGGAGCTCGCTGAGGAGGCGGGGGCGAGCATCTCTCCACTCCCGCCCTTCTCCGAGCGTGTGCCGTTGCTCCTGGCTCCCCTCGCAGGGACGTGCTCCGAGGCGCTGGCCGGCAGCCCCAGCAGCGGGGGAGATCACCCCAAGGGCAGCGGAGGCAGCGGCGGCTCCCAGGGCTCGCTGGCCTGCAGCGCCAGCGACCAGATGCGCCGCTACCGCACAGCCTTCACCCGCGAGCAGATCGCCAGGCTGGAGAAGGAGTTTTACCGGGAGAACTACGTGTCCAGGCCCCGGAGATGTGAACTGGCGGCTGCTCTGAATCTGCCAGAAACCACCATCAAGGTACACACAGCTCGGATATGTTTCCAATTAGCACGATATAAATCTATATGGTCAAACTTCCTTGCAAAACTAGGGAAAGCACTTTGCCAGCACAACCCTCCCTCTTGCCCCCACCTTTCCCTCCCGCCCCCTTCCTGGCCCTGCCCGCACCCTGCAGCAAGCAGCAATGCGGGAGAGGGGACTCAGCTCCCGGGGCCATCCCAGCCAGCACCGCTAATCCGGCCTCTCCCTAATAGATTATTTTTTAATCCTCCCCTCAATCCAGTCCAAAACTCTCTCAGCCCTTGGGGGAGGGAAGAAGAAGCCGGTAGCAGACCTTAATTTGATCTCGCTCTGCTTTGCCTTTTGAAAAACAACCTCCATTTGCACATAAAAATAAAACTGATAACTATAATCCCAGGTAGCCTTGGCTGCAAAACGGCAGCAAGGAGGCAGAGCTGATGGGTTTGCCAGGAGTCCGGGCTGGGGGTCAGCAGGACAAGCCCTGGCAAGAAGAAAGGAAAACAAGCACCCTCTAAGGGCTGCTCCACTGGGTCTCCCTGTAGATTTATAGGGGCTTAACTGATCCTTCCGTACGTGTTGACAACTCCCTCTGGGAGCTAGAGCTGGCGCCGGTCTCCGTCCGCCGGCAGCCCCTCTCCCTCCTGTGTCTCCCCTGGGCCGGGGCCGGCTGTAGGGCGGCGGGGGGTGGGTGACGGCTCTCGCCTGCCCTCTCCCCTCAGGTTTGGTTCCAGAACCGCCGGATGAAGGACAAGCGGCAGCGCCTGGCCATGACCTGGCCTCACCCGGCCGACCCGGCGTTTTATACCTACATGATGAGCCATGCGGCGGCCACCGGCAATTTGCCCTACCCATTCCCATCCCACTTGCCCTTGCCCTACTACTCCCCCATGGGCATCGGCGCCACATCAGCCTCCGCCGCTACCCCCTTCAGTACCCCCCTGAGGCCACTGGACACCTTCCGGGTCCTGTCCCACCCCTACCCGAGACCAGAACTGCTGTGCGCCTTCAGGCATCCCTCGCTCTACCCTGCCCCAAGCCATGGACTCAGCAACGCCGGGGGCAACCCCTGCTCCTGCCTGGCTTGCCACAGCGGCCAATCTAACGGGCTGTCGCAGAGACCGTCTGGATCAGACTTTACCTGTTCGGCCACAACCAGGACTGACTCTTTCCTCACTTTCACGCCCTCTGTGCTGAGCAAAGCCACCTCAGTTTCCATGGACCAGCGAGAAGAAGTACCTTTAACGAGATAAACCGTCGCCTCAGGGTTATTAAAAACTCGCTCCTTTCCCGGGCTTCTCTTCCAGTTAATGTACCTACAGCCCATGTTTATTTAATTGTGTTCTCTCCCTAGAAGTGGACATCTACGGGGAAAAAAAAACAAAAAACAAAAAACCAAACCTAAAAAATAGTTAAGTCTTAAAAGGATTTACATTCCAAAGGTTAAAAAAAAAAAAAAAAGACAAAAAAATAAGGGAAGAAATGACTGGTGATTTATCCCTGAGAAGAATTTTAGGTACGCGAAAGGAAGAAAATCAACCCGAAAGAAGTATACTTTGGTAATCTCTAGAAACGAGCTGGGACTTTCTTTTCCGTTGATAGACTTCTTACCAAGGGCTGGGGCTTCTGCGGGTCACAGCATCAAACCTTATGCACAAACCTACGAGAAGGAAAATCTGAAATACTTGAGAGAAACGTTACCTTGATAACGAAATGGCTTGTGCGCATGAAGAAAGCAAAGATGTAACCTACCAGAATGTTCACAAAATAAAATCAACGAGCAAACAGCAAAACCAAAAGGTTTCTGGATTGCAACCCAACAGTATTATCCAGTTGTCTCTATAGAGAAAAACAATGCTTTGTCATTAAGAAAAACTGTCATTCTGTACATTACTTTAGTGGTTTAATAGCATTCTTTACTCTCTCTTGTCTCCTTCGTTTTGAGCAGAAATCCGACATTTCGTCTCCTCTTTCATTGCAACTTTTATTTTTAAGAGGCAGACTGGAATCAGCAGGAAAAAAATACGAGATCTTGCCTGTTTCCGAGTCGGAGATATTAGTTCTTTAAATAACAATGTCCTATTACCAGTCGCTGAAATGCGCACACACTGACGAAATTAGCAAGTGATGTATATGTAACGAGGGGTTTTGAATATCGAATGTATAATGCTCGGTGAGCAGAACCCCCGTGCCAAACGCTAACAAGCCGCCAAGGGAAGAGATTAGGTGACAGGGAGCACAACTCCTTCAGACAATCACCAGTCTGTAAATTGGAGGAAAGGCGATTTCCCTTCCTTTGTACTTCAGCCTTCAGTTTTCTCATTGACTTTCTTTGCTGCCTCTGCTTTCTTTTTTTTTCTTTTTTTTTTCTTTTTTTTTCTTTTTTTTTCTTTTCTAAGTTATTTAATTCAGGCCTTGGGTTTTGTGTTTCCTTTCCCACCCCTAATCTTTGCATTTGTATGTGTCCTTCACGCTGGTCCCCGTTCCTTTTTGAGGGGCATTTCTTTCAGAGACCCCCCCCCCCCCGGGCCTCTTTCAGGTATTTCGGAAAGAGGTAACATCATTGCTTTCGCTTGGATTTCTGTCAACCTAAATTTTCAAACACGCAGACATCGAGCTGGGTAGCAGTTTCTTCCAAAACTGGAATTGTTTAATTCATTCCATATTATAAATATAGATAATTTTAAATAGCCCAAAGAATACACTGCCATATTTTGTTACCATGTAGGAATAAAACCCAATAACAAAATAACATCACCACTAACGATAATAGCAACAGACACATTTTAAGAACATACCACCCATATTTTTATTGTGCGTGTTTAAAGGAAAAAGTAAAAGTGTTGCTTAAGACGAATTTCACCTTCGTACAGTTTCTAACAGTTACAGTTCAACAAGCAGGAAAATAAATGCTGGACAGAACAAAGACGCGTTGACACCTCCGCTATCTACTTTGTGTTAGATTGCTGAGGAGCCTCTTGTTTCTTGTCACACCGGAGACTTTTTGTCCTAAGGAGAGGGAGTAAATAGCAGCGTTTCGCTGTAGCAGATGGAGAGCAGGGAAGAGACACGGGCGTGCCAGGATATATTTTTCCAATAAAAAAAAAAAATCTGTTTATTCGAGCTTTTAAAAAGCTGATCCAAAGTCACCATCTTTAAATCATTTAGGGCAGATTGTTCCGCCCTTTCTGAATGAGAAGTCCTCATGGACGTGGAAAAGGATGGCCCTTTTTGGACACTCACAAATAGATTCTCCCCCCTCTCATCCCCCCGGAAACAGCAATGTAAACAGCGTCCAAGAGCAGAGCCTAACAACAGCCGGGCTTTGCAAGCCTTTCCCCTCCTTGGTTTGTCTTTTATCAGACAGAAGAAGAAGTAGTCAGAGAAACTGAGAGCTGCGGAGCTATTGCCTGATACCCCAGCGGCGACCCCGGGGGCGAGGAGCTCTGAGGAGGCCGGGGGGCAGTTGAGCAGCGCCCCGCAAGCCGGGGAGTTCTGATCAGCCCGAGACCGGGCAGAGGCACCTGCGGGGCCGCGATAACAGGGCAGGATGCGGCCAGGAATGCTGCTGCTGCCACCACGGTTTTTGCTCTTGCAAAACGCCTAGTTCACAACATGCCATCGCCTCTGGTGTAGGGCAATATATATATATATATACACACACACATACCGAATGTATATATATTTTCAAATACATATATTTTCTATATCTAGGTGTGTGTCAGAAAAAGAGTGTTTAACCCGCTGTTTACAGCTTTCGCCCTGAAAGGGGACACCCCCACATAAGAGCGGGGAGCGGAGAGGCAGAGGCCGGGAGCGCAGCTCGCCCGCAGCCGGCCCGTTCCCAGCTGCCCACTCTCTGAGGATGCTGCGGCAAAGGGTGACTGTGAATTTCTCCGTGGCTCGGTCACAGGGCAGAAATTGCCTGCGACAGGTAAATAGGCTGCAGGGAGCGGTAATGCCGAGAGTATTTTCAGTTAATAGGGGAGGGAAAATGAGGTGTCTGGAGCGATATTGGAAAGTACAAGATCGATGATCCGTCCTCGTGTCCAATCAGCAGCCTTTAATTGACTGTATTTTCTAGGTAATTGAGCCGCTGTGCTCCTAAATTGAACTGGAAGATATAACAATACATCTCACTGGGAGGAATTACTCATTACTTCATAATGAAATTTTCCTTTTGCTGCGTGGGGCCGGCGCTGTTAACGCCTTCACCGCCGGCGGGGGTGGCCGCTCCGGGCACGCGCGGGGCATCACCAGCGGCGGGGGCAGACCCCAGGCACCCAGCCGGCAGCAGGCTCTGCTTCTGGCCCCGAGCCGCTGTTACCAGTCAGACAGGTTTCCCTTGCCTAGCCCTGGCCGGGGATGAGACCCTTGGAGGAATTAGGGTGAGCCCCGGGGGGAGCCGGCGGTGGGCACCGGCCCCCTTGGCACCAGCGACTGCGGAGTTGTCTTCGGGGTACCCCATGTGCCGCATCGGCTCCACTTCCCAGCCAGCCAAATTCAGCTCCGAAAGGCCTTCCCCCTTCCCCCTTCCCCCCCCCTTGTTAGCCTGTGATTGATCGCCTTATTAAAGCGTGTTCTTGTAAGTGTGACCGAGCTGATTGCACCGCATATGTTTGGGATAATGCTCATTTTAAACAACTGAATAATAATACTACTAATAAAAAAAGGACCAAAAGAGGAAGAAGATGAGTTCTAGAGAACGGGTTAAACCTAAACGATCCCGGAGAGCAGCGCTGTAACTCGCGCATTAAATCGCTCCGTTACTATCAAATCACTCAGCCCATCTTTGTTGTGTTTTATATGTCACCTCCTGTACCATTAAGTAAGATAGCGCCGAGACCGCCGCTTACTTCCCACTCTTAGACTATGTTTTTATGAAGGTTGGATGATTAAACTGTATCGGATCTGCTTTCCCAGCACTATTCTTTGCTCCAGCCCCCAGATCATTAGGAAATCGGCTCTCCATATTTCACGTTTTCTGTTGGGTTGTTAGGTCGTTTGCCGGCACCTGCAGAAAGGCATGCGGCTCTTTTAGATTTTTAGCTTCTCTATCTGAAGGTTCCTTTTGTTTTCTATTATGCTCCTGCTAGCCTGGCTACTTTATTTTACTACTGAGTTGAGACCCTGAAAACACCCTCCGCCATATGTCACCCCAAGGCCCTCTTACAATAGCGTCACCCTAGGGTAAAGCCGACGTCAGGATGAGCTGGCGTCTCGTTAACACAAATGGTTTCATTTAGGTGCATCAGGTTCCTGGATGAGTGCAAAGTGGTGGGGGAGGAGGGGGAACCACGACCTTTTGCTGCATCCTGCTCCCCAGAGCACTCGTTTGTTGCCTGCTCCCTTCAGAGCTTCCCGCTGCTCCTTTTGTAAAACGGGGGGATCCTGTCCCCCCATGCACTCGCGGAAGGGCTGACACTCGTGCGGGTTGGGAGAGCTGCTACTGGGCAGGAGATGCGGTCAGGGTCGATTTGGACAGGTCCAAGCCGGAGCTGGTCCCTGTATTCGGAAAGTTTTTATTCTTTTTTTTCTCTCTCTCTAAGTGGGTGGAAGAAGAGATAGCTAGGTCAGGATCTTCAGCCGAGAAAACAAATCAATCACAATCTCCGGCCTCCAATTCACAATCCACCGTTTGCTTCTTATTGCTTTTTATTCCTTTTTTTTTTTAATCGGTTAAACGGAGTGTACCTACGGCCAAAACGGTAGCGCAGGTTTGCACTAATATTTACAAACCACATTTTAAAGAACCTCCATCCGTGTGTTGCATGCACGTATACACGCAAAGCAAACAGGCAAAGTGATTTTCCCTGCTGCCGTCTCTGCAAAGAAGTGCCTGGGACTTCAGAGGCAGAAATTGCCACTTAAGAACATCACATGAAAGTATTAAGTAATTATTTAAAACAAGGCTGTTTAGAAAAATATTTGTATTTATTGCAGCTGCTCGATTGGCCTCGTTAAAGCTGGGGAGCATTTAAATTGTGTTACAGTCTCATTTAAATCCAGTTTCGTTCCAGCAGGCTGCAAAGCCTGAATAGAACCAATCACTCCATAATGATGATGAATGAGAAATTAATTCAGATACAAGCAAGACAATTTAGGCCTTCATCTGTTTAAATAGCCTTCCAAGATTATTCGCAATTGCAGGTCACAGATTTAATCAATTGTCCAATCTTGTGAAAGTCATATCCTTGCATCTTCATCGAGATTATTTATAGCGCGGCAGAGCCCAGTGAAAGGTATACGCTCTAAACAGGAACAATTACTTAAAGGGAAGCGTTTGTAAAATGAAAAACAAATGCCTTCTTGGGCAGTAAACGACTAAACACCTCCTCGCTCTTCCGGCACATCGTTCTCTGTCTGAGAAAGAGAGCGGAGCTACAGGTGAGGTGAGGTGTAAAGGGGCACCATGGCCAAACTCCATCTCGGACACTGCTCCTTCGTGGGCCACCCAGCCCCAGTCTCAGGTGGGCAGCTCTCCGCTCTTGGGGAGATGCCTGCAGAAAGGAAGCGTTAAAGAAGCAGCTCGCAACTACGCGAACCGCGGTGCCGCTCAGCAGGGGGATACTCGCCCCCGCTGCTGGGAGGACTGCCATTTCTGCCTCTGCCTATCTGATCCAGATCTGTACAGATAAATACATCACCGGCACTGCTATTGCCCGAGCCCTGCATCTCCCCTACCCCAGCCTTGCACACTACCGACCCCCTGTCCCAGGCCGCGGGAGCCGGGGCGCAGCGCCCACATGGCCGGGAATGAAGCCGGCAGAGCATCCCTGCTCTGCTCCTTGGAGAGCCGGCTCTTCCCTTGGGCTTCGGTAAGCCGCACCTGGAAAAGTTTCGAGGTTCCGAGTAACTCAGGGTTAATGAAACCTCCCTGAAAGTTCAAGCAGGCCGTTTGGCGACCGGGAGAATTGTTGCGTTTCTCGAAAAACAAATGGATAGCAGGAGAGAGACCAAGCTTATTTGTCAGCGCCCCAGTGTGTAGCTGCCTCACCCCTCTCATTTCTCCAGACACAGACCCATCTAGCTGAAGTCCTCACCCCTTGAAGCGCTGCCTGGAAGGGCCGTTTCAGACTTACGCTCAAACTCGAGAGGTGATCCGGGGCTGTGAAAAACACCTGCTGCCCCCAAAAGACTCACCCCAGGGCACAGGGAAAGCAGCTCTAAGGGAGCTGGGGTATTTTAGGGATAGGGCCCGTCTCTGCATTCCTTATACACGGAGGCTTGAGGGTGGGAATGGTGGGAACCCGTAGGTAGCGTGGATCCACCGGCCCCATTTATTTCCTGGAGAGAAGGAGTCACCGAAGACTCCTTGGGAGCCCCCCGAATTAGGCCGCAGAGAGGTGGCCACGCTGCCTACGGAGAGGTGGGTTTCCTGGGTGGGAGCTTGCGGGGCTCGGAGTCCTCTCGGTGAGCCGGGAGCCCCGGGTCAAGGCGATTTTCCCGCGCCTCAAAGGGAAGCGTGGGTAGCATCCACCCGCGGGTACTGATGGTGGCTGTGGGGGCACGGACAGGTGAGGGCAGCGGGCCGGGAGAGCCGTGCGGGTTCGTGTTTCTGCTCCCCCATCCGCCACGGGTGTCTAAAACAAAAGCCTTTCTCCAGCCCCCCCGGAGCTCGGAGGAGCCAGTCTCAGCGGCGGACTTTGATGTATCGCTGTCCAATTAGTGCCTTTAATTGGCGTCCTCTGGGAGAGGCAACTCGGGAGTGGGATGGTGAGTACTTTCTCCGCTGCCCTGCTCTCTCGAAAGGTAACCAATAACTAAGCCGGCCGGGGGGGCGCAAGCCCTGTATCCGTCGAGCAGGGAGGGATAAAAAGCACCTCGAAAACCTGAGACCGGCTGCTTGGAAACCGTCCTGCAGGGCTCCATGCCCACAGACACCCGTGTGCCCTGCACTCTGCAACCAAATCCCTCTCTCGCAGAGGAGGAGGAGGAGGAGGATCCTCAGAGTGGAAACGACACATCTTAAAACATACCGCACGTTTCTTCCAATTTGCGTAATGAAGCTCGCCCGTTAAGCGTAATTTTAGAGGTTAAATGAGGCTGACTGCAGATTTAGAGGCGCTTGATAAAACGTCTTCTTTAAATGACATGTACTGTATATATAGATGCCATTACAGCAGTCTAGATTTACCTCGGGTGAGGAGGAAACAAAACAAATGCGCAAACGCAGGGAGAAAAAAGCGCCGCCAATTTATTTTAAACCAAAAAAACGCTCGGTCGAAAAAGAAATTGATCGCTTCATCCATTAGGTGTATAAAATACATTTCTGAGATCAGAAGTTGCTCGGAAAGAGGAAGAGAAAGGCGGGAAGGAAGTTCATACTTGATAAGGACCCTTAAAATGGGCGTGCTAGAAATCACAGGAAGCTCACCTTGACGCAATTCTGGTTTTCTTCTATTTTCTTTTCTTTTTAAGAAAGTAAAAAAAAAATCACCTGAAGCCAGAAGAAGATGAGATTTTTTGATTAATAAGGAAATAAATTTGGCAGAGCAGGAAGTGATGCTGACTTTCCAAACCCACTGTTCACAGAGGCGTCTCTGGGGAAGGCAGGCAGTTCGAGGATGTCTCGGGAGCCATCAATCCCTGGTACGCAGCTACACCTCGAAACTCACTCACTCGGCTTCTTACAGGAAACATCTCTGATCGGTGTCGTAAGCTGAACTATTTTATTTGCTGCATTTGCCTTTTAAAATATTGTCATTTTGCCATATTCGTCCTGAGCATGTTACATTAGGGACATCTTTTAATCCAGTCCCCAGAAGCTAAGTCCTGTGTCATGCATTGCCACCAGAAGTCCCAGCCTGACAATGCCACTTTCCCTCTATAGGGTGCTCTCAATTTTTTGCCCAGGAATAAAAAACCCTAGCAGTTTGTTCAGCCAGTTCTCCAAATAGCTTGATTTCACCTTGCTAAATTTTCATTAAAAAACCTTTAACACTTTCTTCCTTGCCTGCCAGTGACCAAATTCTAAAGGTCCTAACTCATCACAAAATGCATTTTTGCCTACTTAGGAGAAGTTTTCTTACCACTATTGCAGTGCAGGATCAAAGATGAACTACAGAGCAAATAAAGCAACTACTATTACTAGAGCCACACAATTAATATGTGGCCTTGTACTCCCATAGACTGCAAGTAACTCCTGGGAATGTTCCTACAATTATTCTAACGTTTACTCAAGCCTGTGCACTTTAGAGAGGGAAATTTTCTCTAATGCGGAGATACTGAGTCATAGGTTCCAAAACCTCTTTCCACGAATGACCTGACCTGAAGTAAAATACAATCCAAAACTAAGGGTAAGTGGTGATTTGGCTCCAAATGATGTTCCCATCCTATTGTTTGTTCAGCCAGTGGCAATGTGGATTTGGACAAGTGGACAAGCCTGAGTGTCTCCACCACTCTCAGCCCTAGACAGTGTGTTAATGCCCATTAACACTGGCTCAAGAGGTACAAGAACATAGAGAGTGCATGACCCAACACCCCTCTCCTTTCCTTTGTCAGTCACAGGTTCCCATCTGAGAGCCTGCATGTTATTCGTGTCACAAAGGCAGGTTTTTACAACAGAGATTTACTGCAGAATGGAGCAATCAATTTGTGCATTGCTGGTAAGGAATCAAATATTTGTGCATTTATTTAGCCTGTTTAACATCTTCAGATCATGACACCAAGTCCTCCAAGAAAAAAAGGCAGTGGCATCACTAATTGTGGTTCCCTACTTCTAATGTCAGTAGAACAGTCAACACCCACATCTCTGACACAGATACTATTTTTTTTGCATTATAACATATTCCAGTTGGCCACTCATATCTCAAGGATTGTGCTCAAGCATTTGTAAGATACTAGCACAAGACAGACAGGAAAAAGCACAACATGACCTCCATTTTCTAACATTGCCTCACAGAGGAAAAGCCATATTCACTACTGGGAGTTTGGTGTGTGATATCCAGGTCCAGACACAGAAATCAGAGGTGCTGATACTAACTGTGCTGGCTGTCAGTGTTGATCCCCCCTGCTATTGGCCCAGAGGATATTCCCCAAGTCAACATTCCTCGGCCAAACCCAAATTGCACTTGACACTGCATAGGAGCAATCACCTGAGATTTGGAGCAAATGATGATTAGCTATATCACACAGTTTTAGCATATTCAGAATCATATGCGATTCCTACATCCAGTACAAATTTTGTACTTTGTTTTCAGTGCCAGCCTCACTCTTTAACCAAAAGAAAGATACCCCAAGGTGTGATTTTAAACTTGTCAAAATCCTGGCAGTCAGTTCTAGTGAAATTTCCATACTGTGCTGCATGGCTTCATGGTGATATGGCAACACCATATCATTGGGATATAACTCCACCAAGGGCAAAATCATCTACCATGATGCCCTCAAGCACTTTTTTTTATGCAGGAACATGATTTTCACAACAGCCTTTCCTTGAAAAAGCAGTTCTAAATTTGAGCATATGTGTACATGTCGTTTCAGCTTGTCATAATCACCCTTTCAGCAAGGGATGTTACCTGATGTTTACTGTAATTTGCCACAACAGCAGAAATTAAAGAATAGCTGTTATCCCACCTTACTGATGCTTTTTCAGTAAGTCTCCAAGAAGTTATTTCCCAGACTTCTTGTAACAATTTTTGCTCTAGTTAAACTCTCTAGAGAACCTACAGCTTGATCTGTACATCACAGATCATTAGATTTCTCCCAGTTAATTTTTATTGAGCCAAATATGACGCCTATGACATGCAATATGATACATATGATTTAAAAAAATAATCAGGTGCCTGATGTGACTTGAGATATCAGCTTATGGAGAATCTTGGTAAAATGCACCAACTATGGTTCACTGGCAAAAGCAAACAAATAAACCAGAAAAAAACTTAACCCCAGTTCTCTTTATTTCTAATAAATTTTTTTTGTTGGCAATTTATCCTTCTGTTTTTCTCAGCTAAATTACTCAACTTGTATTATCCAGTATTTTCCATGAAAGAAGTTTACACACTGCAGTAAAGTACCTCTCTGTCTTCACTCTGACAACCTAAGCAAATTAAATTTGTGTGACCTGTCAGGGTGAGGCACCTTCTTCAGTTATTGAGCTCTGAGTGAGGCTTTTCTTACATCATCTCCAAATTTACAGTCTCCTCTCTCAAAGCACAAAAGCCATATGAATCTTCTTGCTCCAGCAAGATATTTAGCACTTGTTTCAGCAGCAGTCTTTTTATTTCTATTTAATATTTCCTGTATAGGCAACCAAGAACTGCGCAAGCCCAAATGCAGTTTTGCAGCAATACAATGGGACTACATGTTCACACATTTCTTCGCTGTAACATTGTTTTTCTCCACCTCTGTTTTCTAGGACATGTTCCTCAGTTGGTAAGGACAGCTTGTATCCATTGTTCCTAAATATCTTACTTTATATTTAACATTATTTAGAATCTCTTTGTTTGTTGGGTGAAATTCCTCTGTGACATTTGTGAACCTTAGCTACAGGGCTGTTCTGTTACTTAGAATAACAGAGCTACTTGAGAAAAAACAAAAGGTGATGTAGCCCCTGATAGCTCTGTTCAGTTTTCTTCTCATAGATGTGGTAACAGCTAGGTACATATGCAAGTGCCATGTATGTAATATGGCACATGTATCCTGGATACAAATTTGACCAGTATTAGGGAAGTATATATTTCTGACCACCTGATTACAATAGCCGGTAGAGCTGAACATATCAGTCTGTGTAGAATCCCATTAGCCATAATCCCATTTCATGATGATGTTTATGCCAGCAACTCTATTTTGTACTCTTTAAATAAGCCAGTTTTTAACTTGCTTGAAGTAGTCTCTGACATCTATTGGTTAAGGATACTGTATAATATGTTAAGATGGGAATGTCGTGGGGTAACTTTCTTAAAAAGCCTAGGCTGAGACATTTATAAACTAAACTCATAATCTCATTAAAATAAATCAAATGTACAATGCCAAGATCCATTTTTCATAAAACTGTGTTGATTGACATAACTTACATTCCTCTCCTGAATTTTTTTTTAAATGAATCCCACATCAGTTTTGCTGGTATTTTCTTTAATATTGGTGCCAAGTTAATCAGCCCAGTTACAGGGTCACCTCCTTTCCTTCTCAGTAGAAGCCCATTATCTCTTTTGAAACTTCATGAGTATTCCAAGATTTGTTGTAAAAAGAGTTCTCCTCAGTCACTTCTTCTAAGACTTTGCAAAGTCATTGATATTAATGTTTCTTTATCCCACTAAGCATTGTTTAATATCCTCTTCAGTTAATAATCCTATTAGAAGTACTGAATTTGTTAAGATTACATCACCCTGATTTCCAAATGAAGATTAAAGCACTGATTTTTCACTTCCAGCTAGTATTAGATCCACACTGTTAAGAGGATTTCTTTTGGTTTTGGTATACTTTAGAACTTTTTCTTACTGCTTTTTACCCCTTTTACTGCTTATTACCCAGGGTTTGTCTTCAGCTTCCCTTTTCAACTTCCTTCAGTTTATAACGTTTAATTTATACTAATTGCTATATAGTACAGTTCCCTCTGCGTATTGTATCATGATCTTGCTTCAGATATTTGCCTTCATTTAATTCTCTCCCAGGACTGTTCTGAAGTTAAGAAGCTGCCCTCCATGTAGATATTGCTCATGCAATGTAATTTCCGGTCTCTAGCCACCCACCAGTTTCCAGTCTAAAAATTAGTTCATCATAACAAGGTCCAAAAAATAGTCTTTTTTTCCATGCTGGACAACATGCCTTTCAAGTTGGGGAATTATCCATGAATTTTAGAAACTCTCAGAGTTGGTTTACTGCTAGATGCATGAGATAAAGTAGCACAGATGCTGAACTGAGTTTGTCCAGATGCTACTATTTTTATTCTTAGATATTGCAGACAAATGTTTAAGAAGTAATTCATCCCATTCTTGGGTTTGATTTGGTGGTTTTTGACACACCTGTCAGCATCCCTGGTCTTTGTTAGTCAGTACATCAATCCATATGTTGTTGAGACTTTTTAGTTGTGAGTTACAATTACTGAGTTAGTCTTTCCTCCTTCTGCTCATTGCTTTTACTTACTCTATCCTCTTATGCAGGTTATAATCTGAGTGTGACGCTCTGTTCACGTGTTTCATCCCATCATCTGCAAATGATGCTGACTGCATCTTTTTGCTAGTAAGACTTTCCTGTTCCCTGGCTGCTCTATCCACGCACCCAACCACTGCTGTAGAAGAATTCAAAACATTCAATTTTTCACATTCTTTGTTACATTGGTCCAAAGTTTGTTGTTTATTATACCATATTTGCAGCTGGAACCGTGTTTGTATCTTCAGCCGTCTTCCCTGGAGTCATTATACTAATAAGCTCCTGCTGTTTTAGCTAATTTCCAGCCACTCCCCTTGCCCTTGAACAAAGCACACTATTCATACAGCTTCTTTCTCGTTAGTGCAAGTCCCATTCTTCCACTGAAGCAAAAGTTCAGCTCCAGATTAGAAGCAAAGTCCTGAGAACACTTCAGATTTTCTGGTCTTTGTAGCTTGTAAGTGTAGAAGGATCTCCAAAAGGTTTGTGTGGATATTCCTCTAGCCATTCCTCTTGCTTCCTTCTCAAATCCCCAAAGTCTTTCTTTAACCCTCTGACAACAGCTGTAGAGATTATCAGAGCAGACGCTTCCAGGATGCCTTCACAAACATGTCTGCTTATATAGTGCATTAGTTCTCTTTTTTTTTTTTTTTTTACATAATCATTTTGGTCATTTCAGTGGCTTTTTGGTTGTTTGCAACCTGACAGGTATCTAATTGTACCTTTTTTATCTCTGCATGTTCTTTAAGCCCATGCTTTGGAAAGCCTAGGGCATTAAGCATTTTGTTTAGCTAAGGATAGGTACATCCCCATAGTTCTAAGTCAATAGCTTAGGAATTTGTTGATCTCGGTCTGTTTCAGTTGAGTCATTTTCTGACAAGTTTTTCATTCTCCAAAGCTTTCATGCATCTCATGCCATTCTGTGCCAGCATGGAGACCTTTAGTGCACTGCTCAACAATAACAAATTAGAAGTGAAGGGACATGGATGCATTAAAACAAATCTTAAATTGTATCTTTGAACTGGAATAGTTCTTGCACTTTTCTAAATCTTTTCCCAATTTGTTTACATCCTTCCAAAATAAAGATTGTATTCAATGATGAATTTATGACACATATTCCAACTCTAACTATCCTATAATTCTATGATTCTACATAGTTAAAAAAATCTCTCTGTGCTTGCTACTTCCATTTGAATTACCCCTATGAGCTATTGCATCGCCTTGGGAATTCATGTTGAGTGATTCTCAGTCCTTCAAAGTTTTCAACCCTTTCAACCACAGACTGTCCAAGATACATATCTTGTGATAAAGTCAAATGCAGGATTAGAGGTGGGGCCGTTTTCCAGGTGATTCAGGTAGTCAAAGTGACATGTCCTTAAAATATATTTATGTTCAAAGAAATTGTCATTCTTTTCCAGCAATCCCCCCTGAAAATATTGATAAAATTAATGACCAGTGGTGATCCATAGGAGAACTGCTGGAGGATCTGTGATAGTTCTCCCCTAGGTGAGGACTGTCTCCTCTGGTGATCTATTAGTTATCTGTTTTTCAACCTATTTAGTATGTGTTACAATTCAATAACATTACTTTATTATATCAGAATCTGGATTAAATCAAATGGCATTCAGAGTCTGCTAGAAAAATGCAGATATCTTTGCCAACCAAATATATTATCATTAAGAAAAGGCAGATATTATTAACAGGATTCTTCCTTAATAAAGTAGACAAAGGAAAAAACACTTTTGGTGACAATTGGTTGTGTTGCCATCTTCTCATTCTTTGTTGGTTACATCTAACATTATTTTTTCTATGGCTCTGCCTGGGAGCAGCTATTCATTTTGACTCTGGTATGCTGATTTTTTTTCCCACCCTCTTTGAAATTGCCTCAGAATTTTAAGATTTGCTACACGCCTTTAATGCACTCTGTATTCTTCAGTGTCACATGGCATTCCTTCAAAGGAAGCCTAGGGTTCAATTCCACAGATGGATTATCTACTCAATCTGATCATCTGCATTAACAGACTGCTCTTCAATCAAGCACACTTGGGACTTTTTGTTCCACTATTTCAAATTTTTCTGCTAGCAGGCTGGCCAGAACAGCTTTACCAAATGGACTTATTTTGATCTTGCTATTTGAAATGTGGGGAGCTTTGAATTTTAACCTTGGGCATGGTGCTTGCTGTGATTATGTTGTATTCAGCTCTGCTATCTATTTGGAATTTACTTTTTATCTATTTCTTTCCAGCGTCAGAAGCCAACCTGTTGTAGAATATACCAGGGTAGATTTAATTATGCAACTTAGTAAAATCTTTATTTCATTAACAGAGCTTCATCCTTCAGCTGCATTTTGCTATCAGAGACCAGTGCCAACACCTTTGCATTGTGTCAGTTCTTTCCAGGATTTCTGCAGACAAAGACGGTCTCTACATCACGCTTCCCCTTGCAGCCTCACATTCAGTTTGGGCATGTGTTTTCAATTGTATGCTTCATTCTTTCAGCGCTTATTAGATACTTGGATTAAGGAAACATGCTTTCTGCTGTGTTTCAAATACCTTTGCAACTTTGAATTTGTCTCTCTCCCATTACAGTTGCGGGGGCCTAGTTATCCTTTATTTTGTCACAGATAGTTTTGTTTAGTCTGTTAGTCTGTTAACATTCATGTGATTTGGCTCTGCCACACAGACTGATGACTTAATGAGACAATCATTTCAACAAGGAGGTAGTTTCTGCTAATCAGAATTTATTTCTTTAAGAGAGCTGTTTTTGCATGTGTCTTCTTTTTGCTGCATTGTGTAATACATCCAATTCCCCTTGCATTTATATCCTTCACTTTAAAAATCTATGCTAACTTTTCCATACTTCTAATTGCTCATTAGTTTTTCATTCTTCTGCTATCTTCTTTGCAGTAATATAATATTGTAGGTAAGAACATACTAATATTTCTTTCATGTTGTAGTATTTCCAGTAGTATAATTTTAAAATCCCTTCTGCCCCTCACATTAGGCTTGCCTATAGGCCAATAAAGGTATCTCAGGCTTAACTCTAGCAAAGTCAAGGTACCTATACCCTCGGAAAGCTCTGTCCAGCAATTGCCTAACCCCAGATTTTATTTGGCTGTTGACAGATTACAACCGCTAATGCAAACATGATCTTGGGAACAAGTACTAGTACAGCTTGAGAGACTAGGCTGTGAATGACTGACTTTTAGATTTTCTGAAAGAAATCCTCACATGCAGGCAGAAGAGGTATACAGTGTGATCCAGACTGCTCCCAGTGGGGAGACACAACTGCACAGCAGGCCAGTACCAGACTCTGCTGCAGGAAAAGGCGTCTCTTTGTGCTTGCGCCTACTCCTCTCTGCGGTTGGAAAGGGAATCCTGGTGCATAATGCCAGCTTCTGGCTTCATTGCTGAGACCCAGGGTAATTCTGGAGCTCCTGCCACCTCTTTTTACAGTATGTGAAACAGTAATTGTAGTAAAATACATAGTACTACATATCCCTGTCCTGTGAGATGTTTATGGCAGGATCTTTAGAATTATAGTGAGGAAGTATGTGCCTTGCAACCACCCTTCCACACTTCTCAGCAGATACTTTAGAATTTCATCATGATTTTTTAAAACCTAATCAGATTCAGTTCTGTGCAATATTCATCTCCCTTGAAGAAGTGTTGAGTTTGTAGTCCATATTGTTCGGTCTAGAACAACTTTCTTTTTGTTTCTGACAACATTTGCATTTGAAATGATTTGCTTTTAATAGCCTATATGCAAACCTCAGCATTACACGTGACAAATTCTGAAGTATTACTGACAAATGCAAGAGCTTCCAGATCATCCCTGGAGCTTGCTTCCCTGGGGGATGAACTGGAGAGACGGCAGCAGCAAACAATTTAAACCAAAGTTGGATAAAATGGAACTTAGAAGTGCGACATCTCCCTCTGCAGACACAAGCCTTCTGTAAGGGTAATTAATGATTGTTGTTAATAGCAAGACCTAATTTATAAAGGAGCCAACTTAAGACAATCATGAGGAAATGATATAAATAATCAGTGGAAATAATAAGGATCAGTTGTGACATAATTGCAGAACAGCATTCAAGGGCTCAGGAGATCTAATGCTTTCTCTTCATTAATCAGAGTGAACATAACATTACAGATGTTACTTATTCAAAGACTGTTGTGTGTACATACAAGTATAAGCAGCACATCTCTGAGAGGAGATGCCAAATTCAGTATCTGTAGATTTCCTATTTTCTATGTGTAGAAGTGACTTTGCTTATTTTTTTACAGCACAATTCATAAGAACTTAAAAGTTCAGAAAAGCTGTTTTTAAGCTAATATATACCTTTGGTGGATAAAATAAAACACAGCTTTCATGTTTCAAGTGTTGAGGAAGAACAATTGCTGTTCCCAAAATCTCCCCCAAAAGACAAATTAAACCAGAAAGAATTGCTGTAACTGGGTTCAGCTTGTGGCATTCCCACATGGGGAAACTCTCTGAGGTATTACCTGGAAATTATGCAGTCCAGCCTGGAGATACTTAAGCAGTGCATTACTTACCTGCAGCACTGGAGTGAGAGGGGTTCCATTACTCATAACGCAGTGACTTGACATCTCTGAATATGCCAAAAAACCCTCTAAATACGTTTTCCTCTAAACTGTTAGCAGTTAACTGACTTCAGACTTTACAAGTAACCATAAACTACAGCACTTCCTGGACAGATCAACCCTGCTTCCTTGCACTAGCCTAGTAGAAACAGTGCCTCTCCTTGCAAATGCAGCCTCTCTTCACAACTGCCTGCATTTTACTTGATGGTTGAGTGTGTTTCTTTGCATACCTTTTATATAGAACTTCAGCTCAGCCACATCATTTTGTAGACAGTTGAATTAAATCCTTCTCTGCCCCCTCTCACTTATTTCAAGGGGTCTTTAACCAGTTGTGTGCCACAGGACTAGTTGAGAAATCCCATCCATTCCACATTATTTGTTCCCATTCTGAGACCCTTGTCCCAGCTCACACCTTAAGCTCACGAAAAAATATTCCGTTCTACTTGGAAGTCAAGTTGCTGGCCTACGGGTTTTTTACAGGCAGCTGTAAAATATATTACCTAAGGAGCAGAGACCGGCTACATAATTCCCCTTCCCCAATTTGCTTTTTCTCATTAGCTCCTTTCTGAAATATGTGGTCACTGATATGAAACAGAGAATCTGCCAATGCATGGTGCTCTCTAGCTTTATGCTTTGTATAGGCTGGGCTGATAGACCTTCCTGTTACTGTGATTGCCTTGCAAGCAGTATTTCCCATGGTATGATCCTTCTTTGAGTAACTTTCAACTTTGCCGAACTCCATAGGAATTTTCTGTTCATGGTGCACGCTTCATGGTGAATTTATATTACACACGCACATATATTTATGCAGGAAATAAGCTGCCACTTCTAAGAAGGAATATGGAGAAAAACGTAGTGTTCTTCCCATGCTAAAAATTTCTGCTGACCTTTTATTTGGAAAAACATAGGTCATCTCTCCCCTGTCTTGAAATCTGGCAGTCTTTATTCATTCGTGGCCTTTATTCAAGGATGCTCCTTTTACCATTCCTTTGAGACGCTCCCCAAACCTACCATCATTCAAGTCTTTGAAAAAATATGTCTCTCAAGAGTTCTGTAGGAGTATTTTAAGGATCAGTGGGCTACAAAGCTATCATCTCTTTTGTGTCTTTGACCCACAGAATTATGACTTTTTCCCTAAGCAGTGACACAAGAAAGTTCCCCCTACCCCAGAGCATTCAACAGCTTGGGAATAAGGACACTAGCATGAGAAGTATGAGATAGAGCCTGTAAATCCTGTTAAGGGAACTAAAGCACAGGCACTTATAAACATATATATACATAGATATGAAAGTAGGAAGTTCTTTTTCAGCTAAATTTTGAAATGAACTATGGCATTTTAGGTGGAGCCAGATCCTGCAGGTATGGCAGAATACATCTCCAGCACTTTCCTGACGAAGCCTCTTGAAGAATGTGGGGACGGACAGAATTTCTAGTTTCCGTTCTAGTGTAGCAGTTAGATACGTGATGAACTTTTCAGAACTGCTGACCGGGGACAGTTCAGGGATAACAGATGAAACTGTTGGCACCTGGGAAGCTTTACAATAAAAAAGAAAAGCACGTATGGAGTTCAGAGGTTAATGACTTTGCAAAGAGACTTAAAACCTGCAGTTTCAGAGTTAGTGCTTAGACTCTGCCTAGCTTTTACTTTAAAAGCCGGAGTACTTTTGGATTTGGCAATAAATTTCCTGAAGATTCTCCCTGCATGGAGTTGATCCCAGGTGGCTTTTCCATCTTGTAGGCTTTTCTACTGCTTAGTCCTCTGTGACACAGAGGTACTGGCTCCCCCCTTTCACCAAAGCCATCTTCAGTGGAAATTATAGTCTTCTATAATGCCAGTGCCAAAATGCATTCCCAAAGTCGTGAATGTTCCCCTGCTCCAGCAGCAGGCTAAGCCAAACTTTCAAAGGGCAGTTGCTTCATGACCAGGGATCTAGCCCAGGTGTTAGCAACATCCACTCCAGGGTCTTCCTAATGTGTATGATAGATTTCTACCATCAGTGTAGCAAGTGTCAAAGACTTCTAGGTGGTGTGGAAACGGACACTATGGATCCTGCAGTGGGAAATACGATGGCAATGTCCATGAATAATTCTGTCTTACTGGCTAAGGTTTGAATGACATGCAGTACGTGCACCTGGAGAGCACAGTGACCAGTGCAGAGAAAACAAAACACCAGGTACCCGCTCTTTAGGTCAATAACCACTTTACTTAATAAGAAAATATTTCTACTGAAAAAATCAGCGCATAATCACGTAAGAAAAGGTGGAGAGAAACTAGTTTAATTTCTGTTTTTTCCTAACTTTGCTTGTTTGACTTCAGCTTCAAAGCCATTTCTTTAATATTCTTTAACTCTCTTTGTTTCTAAACATTTTTTATGGTTCTTTTGTCATCGGTTGTTCTCACTTCCTACATGTTGGTGCTGAAGCTTCTTGGAGTGAGAACTGTCTTTTTAATTAGTGTCTATGTGGCATCTAGCACAGCGGGCAACTGAATCTGATCCCAAACACATAATTTATGTACCTTGTTTGGGTCACCTCACATCTGCTCATGTGATTTGTCTGGCCAAATGCATAGGTAGCTTCTGTGCAGTTAGGGACCAATTTGAATATCAGTCAAGGGGCTAGGTAACACATCAGAGATGAGGGATCAAGAGTTCAAAGAAGGCCATAACCCAGAATTGCTGCTGCTGAACCACTTTTGGAAAGCTGATCCTTTCATTGATCCATGAAAGATTGTTGCTTGTACATTTGTTTACTGGGAGGGATCGGGGAAAAAAATGAAAAAACCCTGATCTAATATTGACAGAAGGGGCTTTACTTAGTAGTGAAAAAGTGAAAACGAATTGCAGTATGCGGAAAATACCCACATGCTTCACTGCATGTCAGAGTGAATGAAGCATACATACAGCCCTGTGGCTGAGAAAACAAATAAACAGACAAAAATACTCAGGAATCACAACTGTGAATGTGGCCTTGGATGTGAGAATTTTTTACATATTTGTGAGAGAGAACTGCATCTTTAGCAATAGGGAAACTCAAAAATGAGACAGAAGGAGTGAGAGAACCAGAGCTATAGTCAGCTACAGAAAGGATTGAAATTTAGGATGAAGTAGTACTTTTTTCCAACATACACTGAGAATGTGGTCTGAGACTTCTTTGGTATCAGTTAGACATTACTGGAAGTTGTGCTGGTAATGAGAGGAAGAGGAAGGTTTTACTGCAAGGTATGCTAATATGATATTGGTACACATTAGCATTTGCACACAGTGCCTGCAATGAAGGTCAAGTTGAGAACACCAGCCAAGGAATAACTGAATGAGCAGGATTTCAAGGAGTGAAGATGTGAGACATGTTGAGTTTGGGACCACAGAAGGAAGAAGTGAGATCCATTATCGTGAAGGCATGAAAAGTTTGATCTGAGGTCAGTGGAAATGTTTCTGTTGACTGATCCCTGGCCCAGTGGTGTAAGGTGTAATAAATGCTGTCAGCGTGAGCTGCAAGCCAAATGCACACCAAAGCACAATGGTGAATGAAAAGACCAGCAGCTCTATTAGACGTTTTACTATTAGTAGGTACTGCTGCCAAATTAAGGCAAGCATTTCGTCCCTGCACTTTCCACCCTTGTGGTGTTCATTTAAAGGTGTATAGCTCTTCTTGTTACCAGACACACACTAAGAGCTGTGCATATGAATTCTCAAAGTGTTTTTTGGCTTTCACATAGTGACGTGGTTGTGATTTTTAACAGCAAGAGCGATGCACTTCAGCATGAATGACATCTGACTATGAAGTGATGATGTAGATATTTTCCTGATGATTATTTAATCAAACAGGAGAACTGAGAGTGTCAAACAAGTACCAGCAATTTATCAAGAGCCAGTTGTACAAGGAAGCATTCTCTGAATCATCAGTGTGATAATTACCACTGACATTTCCCCAAGGGGAACTGCATTTTTAATTGTTACAAATATAATCACACTTCTATGGAGAAGTGGGAACAGAATCCTTTCAAGGCCATTTCTGGAAATTGAAATGTCTAAAGCTTCCATGTGGGAAAAAAAAAGCGTGATTAGAAATTATTTGGTACACCAGAATAAATATGTCATTGCAAAGGTTAACTAAAATACCAGCTACTGTACTCTAATTTCCAGAAGAAAATACATTTAATAAGGGTCTCTGAGTTAAGTCCTGGCCCTACTTTAACTGCAGCTTCCTTAGCTGGGCTGGAGTTGACTGAGTTTTGGTCATGAGGAGAGGAAGGGCTGCGTGGTCCTGCTGGGTGAGCAAGAGATGCCTCCAGCTCTGCCACTCCTGCCTGTGGCTGCAGAGGTAATATTTATGGTAACCTAAGGAAGGGCTGCCTCAGTAAGATCCCTAATGCCTCTTAGGGCAAAACATGGCTCACCACTCACAGTGAATGGGCTGTGGGCAGCACCTCTTAAGCTGTCCCAGAACACAGCCAAAGGGACCACAAAATATAGTCCTATCCCATGGGAGCCCTAATGCGTCTAGTCATATACAGCCACTCTAAAGTGTTTCCTTTCAAGGGGCAGATCAGAATGAATTGGCTATGTTTTGCCTCACCTCATTTTCCTGTTACAAACAAAAGCCTTTAATTACTGGTCTTCCCCTTTTAAATCTGGCAGGTGCATAAATTGCGTGTTTTTTCTCAACCCAATGCTAGTGCAAGTCTTCAGTGTAGACACTAAATTTTTAGGTGATAAGGCTGGCTTTAGCTTGTAGCCTGCTGAAATGAACTGAGCGAATAAGGTACTTTCCACTACTTGCCAACTACAGCATTGCATTTATTATTTAAGGCAGCACTGCTGGCCTGAGAATAAGAGAGTAAGTTCTGTAGGAAGATTGTCTTACTGAACCAGCTGATATGGCTGGGGAAAAAAAATGTTTTATCAGAGTAGCAAATCTTTCATTCTGTCAGCTGAAGTAATTCACAAACATCTCTTAAATTAAAAATTATATTAGGGGTTTTAGCTTCTCTGCTAACATAGAACAGCAATACTGGGTAGGGGAGAGATATTTCCTTCCCCTGTACCATGTATTCTGTCATCACCATTGTGGGCTGCTCAGCCCCTCCATTTCTGCTTCCACTTAACGCAGGTGCCTGTTCCTGTAGCATGCAGGTCGCAGGTAAGCTGTTTGAGCTATACTGTGATTTACAGAAAGTTACAGTCTTGTTATTCAGAGTTGTTGATTTAGCAAGCAGAGGCTGAACACCAGCAGATAATACAGTCTAATAACTGATCTACACAATTTAGGATTTCAGCCTGCAAATTTATGAGAAAAAGAATTCAACAAACCCCAAACTGTTTGGCTGAGAACTATTTGGTTCTACACTTTTTCCATTAAGGACCTTAGCCTTTCTTCAATTGAAATCAATGGAAATTCAACTCTAGGTTAAGCAGATACCACTCAGTAATACTGTCAGAGCTATGCCAATTTAGCTTGGGCTGCATTTATTCTGTTAGATTACAATGTTCTCCTCCCCTTCATAGCTAAGTCAAAAGGGATGGTTTTATCCTGTGTGAAAAAAGAGAATGCACAGAGAAGAGAATCAAACAGGAGCAAAATGTAAAAACTATACTAGCTAGTCACTTCCTTAAGTGGTTAAAAATGGAAGAAACAGTATATTCCAAGAATTGTAAATAGCTTAAAAGAGTAAACTGATTACAGCAAAAGCTTTTTAAATTTTATGCAAGTGAACATGATAGAAAATTAAAAAAAAACCAAACCACCAGAACTTAAGCAGATTTTACTCTGATGGTGAATACAATGGGAGATTGCATGTGTAAATAATTGATTTGCTGTTTTTTGCATATCCACTTTTTGCATGTATACACCATCTTGGAAACTGCACATTTGTATATGGCATTTTCTGGGAAAAAAAACCTCAAAACAACAAAAAAAATCCCCAACAAAACCTAACGAACAAAAAGCCCAACCCAAAACCACCTCCCCCAAGCCCCAACAAACCAAGTTCTTCTTTTAATGGGGCTGTGTATGAATAGGAATTAACCTTCCTGCCTATCTGTTTTGTGATGTTGCTTACAACCAGAGTTCCTTCAATGATGGGTGGTGTTCTCAATTCACCTTCTTTTCCCCACCTGTCATCTCAGCCATTTCTTTGAAGCCATATGGAGCTTTCCAACTCCAGCTTTAGCTTCTATGACCTTGTGTTTGCTGTGTGTCTGACAACATGCCTTAGATAATGCTCCCAGTACCTGGGGTTTCCAGTCTGAGCATTTTACAGGTCCAGGTCTTCTTAGCTACCAAGATAAAACATAATCAGGTGAATTCATCCTGTTATGACCAAGTCCTTATACTTACCTTAATCCTTAGAGAAAAACTGCAACTTGCAAGATAAGTCTTGGAAACGAGGCCAGTATTTCAAAGGGCTCCCTGCATTCAAAGGTATACAGATGATGTTAAGCCTCTGCAGTAATGCATGGTACTCACATTTCACAGACTGCTGTATTTAAGGAGTACTTTCAATTATAAAAATAATTTTACAATGGCAAAAGGTAGTTAAAATAATTCTTTAAAAAACAAAGTCCTGAAGAATTTGTCAGGAATTTGCTTACCAGTTTTAAAATATATTCCAAATTCATACAACCATCTTTTCCTGGATGTCTCAAGATCGCTTCAAGTGTCAAGTTGGAGAGCTATGAGATTATTCTTCTAGGGAAAAAAAAAATATCACTAAACATTTCATGATGTCAGTTGATTTGACTGATCACACTTGATGTGATTTGACACATCAGAGCAGTGTGATTCATGAGCTGAGAAGGACTTTTTAGCAATTTGTTCCCAACTTATAATGTGACATCAGTGCTTTTTGAAAGCTAATCCAACATACAGTAGGCATCCCATTTTCTAAAGATCCATCTCAATTTATACTGTTAGAGCTAATATTCCTGAGTAAGCCTTTAGACTTTGGTCTGCTTTAGATTAAAACTTTTTTTTTTTGAATTATGAACATTTATCTCTCATCAGAGAAGATAAGTGTCCCTTAGGAGAGACATGAAAAAAAGATTTGTGGGACCTAACAGATTTGTACAAGAGAATCATGACAGGTATTTCATAATGGAAAGATCCTCAGAAAGATAATTCTTTAGCATACAGATGAGTTTTCTACCTTAGCAGATGTTCACCTTTTAAATAAAAATATGCTTTTAAGAGATCCTCTGAAATGTCACAGGTAACCCCATTACTAAAAGATATCTTGATTTACACTATTACAGTTGTTGAAACATTCTTAAGCAATAGGTTCTGAAAGCCGTACTTTACCTGCCTGCAAGACATTTAATTAATTCCACACTTTCATTGTAGACACTGCAATTAAAATAATTCTTGACTACCTCATGGAATTTTAAACATTTTCAATAAATGAATTCAATACAAGATAGTGTGTGTAATTCTGCAACTTGGCCTCCCAGCTGTGCAATAAATTGCTGGGAGAAACAATTAGTGTAGACTCATTTGTTAGAGAATGAACCAAAAATGTATCTAAAAATGCCAGTACTAAATGTGCTGACAATTAAGAGCAAATTACTTAGCAAAGATGCCATGTGTTCATATGTTGCTTCAGCTACATACATTTGATGTCTAGTACCACATTTTTGTTTAAGACATAATTGCACATTTTGTTCAATTTTGTATCTGTACTGAAATAAGGTGATATGATGCCAACGCTTTTTAGGCAGGACTCCCTTGTGACTCCAGTTATCACCATACCTTTTCATTCCAAGGGCAAATATATTTTTAATTAAATGTGAGGCATGCCTTACTCATTCATTTTGATTATTTTTCCCTTGCCCCCCAGAAAGTTTTATAGGGCAACAGAATGAGAAACAGAAATGACTTACTGTGGAATTGATGTTACATGAAAAGATCTCTCAGGGGAAGCAGTAAGACTGTCATTGCCCAATCAACTGAAAACTAGACTAGAAAAAGCCTTTATTAACCCTTTGCAGAAGACATTCCTGCATTGGTTGGGACTTTTAGGCTGACCTACGGCTCTCATGCCTACAAAGGCTACTTGTGAGAATAATTTAGGATGAGTCATTACAGGTTTCAACACAAGCACCTAGACAGATACACAAAATTTGACTTCAGAGTACACACAAATAATTTTTCTTTTTTTTTTTTTTTCCCATCTTGCAAGGATAATTTGATAATGTTTAAGAATAGATTCACTTTTTCTGTTTTTCAGATGTGCTTGAGTAACCAGAAACTGACCCTTTATCCTTAAATAAGGACATAAGGAAACTCTAGGACTGAAATAGCTTCTTTCTTTGAAGTCAGAACTGACAGCATGTTGAGAGAGACTAGTGGCAATGTTTCACCATCCATGTTTAGCAAGATACAGTCTTAGCCTTCCACGGGCTGCTGAGAGCAACATGTTCCCATTTACCTGCATTTCAGTATGAAGCTGAAATCAAGATGAAATACAGAGATACAAAGAATGAACTAAACAAAAGCACACTAGGCTGAGAGAGTTGGGACTGTTCAGCCTGGAGAAGGCAAGGCTGCGTGGAGACCTCAGAGCAGCCTTCCAGTATCTGAAGGGGGCCTATAGGGATTCTGGGGAGGGACTCTTCATTAGGGACTGTAGTGATAGGACAAGGGGTAACGGGTTCAAACTTAAACAGGGGAAGTTTAGATTGGATATGAGGAACAAATTCTTTCCTGTAAGGGTGATGAGGCACTGGAATGGGTTGCCCAGGGAAGCTGTGAATGCTCCATCGATGGCGGTGTTCAAGGCCAGGTTGAACATAGCCTTGGGTGGCATGGTTTAGTGGGAGGTGTCCCTGCCCATAGCAGGGGGGTTGGAAGTAGATGATCTTAAGGTCCTTTCCAACCCTAACTATTCTATGATTCTATGATTCTATTCATACAAGCTTATCCAACTCTCAATCTTCCCAAGCAATATCATGCCAGAAATATATCCTTCAAATCAAGAAAACTATTTGTAGAGCAATAAACTATCTGTTGCATTTCTGTCACGTTTCAATAAGACTTCTTTCAAAATGACTTAATTCACTCTTTCCAAATCTGTTTTGGATAACAATAAACGAGAACTACTGTATCATGCACATAAGGCTGTTGTGAATTAATAGCAGTTCACAGTTAAAAAGGCATGGAAGAGATCTGTTTTAGCACTTTTAGCAAAGAAGCAACTTCTTTTTGACAACCATTTTGCTGTACTTGGTAAGTGCTTGTTGCTTTTTTTTAAAGGTAAATCAGGACAGTGGGCTGGGAATCTGTTAAAAAGGATGTAGGAGACCACACACTTCCAGCCTTCTTGACAAATCCTAAGGTTTATTACTACAAGCTATGTCCAGATAAAAACATTTGTATTGTTCTGATTGAATAAATATATTGTCTCTAGATCTGTCTAATCATTTATAGACATCATACATTTATAGAGAACATCAAGAATATCTTTACCTGCTGTTATTAATTTATTCCATATTGGTAGCCATACCATCTGTTCAGATGAGATTGATTGGTAACATAATCCATAAGAAAATTAAACCAGTCCATCACCGGATAGATTCATATTATAGTTTTTCATTTCAGTTTTTAGAATCTTTTAAAGCCTTTTACCACTCTGGAAGAGATGTATATGTTATTATTCTTACCTTCACAGAGCCTGGTCTTTCCAGAAATCTTGACAGAATGAGCAATAATGTCTTGTAGCTGTGTCCTTTCAGTCAGATCCTCTTTCATAATAGACTTCCATTTTGGGCAGTGGAACAGTGAAGTGTGGTGGAGAAACAGGTTAACTAAACTTCATTTATTTGTACAAAAATATTTCTTGCTAAAATGTTAGCAATGATAAAGTCAGCAAAAATATTGTTAGCCTTAGGCTCCCAATAGCATACATTTTTTTCTGCCTTCTTAATCCCCTCCATCCCACATTGCAATTCACCTTTCTGCCAAGAAGATCTCTTATACAAGATCTTTATTATGCATGTGATGGGGATTTCCTAGGCTTTTTGTTTTGTTTTTTGCCCTTTCAATTTACTAACTTCAGCAGCACCCACCTTTTGAACTTCCTCTTATGGCCTTTTCATTATCTCCTTTGATCAGTTTTTATTTTACCATTTCCCTTTCCCTGAGGACATAAGCATGCTCATGGACAGTACCACTTCTGAATCTTTAGCTATAGCTGTGTGGATGATCTCTGAGTCTGGGTGTTCCTTCTCTCCAAGTTCTTCTCTCTCTTATGACTGCTCCATGTCTTTAAACCCTTGCTTATTCTAAAATCTTCCTTTCTTACTAGCTGTTCCTAATGCTGCCTGTTGTTCACCCTCTCCTGTCCTAGTTACTTGTATTCAGCCTTACTACCTGTTTTCTGTTGGCTTTTATCTGTTTTTTTTTTTTTAAATATTGCAGTGAAAGCTATAATCTCCTTCTGCTAATTTGCAGCAGACAAATCCTCCCTTCCTTCTGTTGTCTGTTGTCTTCCTTTCCAAGCCCACTTCAGACGCCTCATTCTTGTTTACAGGGCCCATATTCACATCTTTAGTTACGTTTTATCACATGCTCTTGACTTCTCCTGTTCCAGTTCCCATTAGCAGAGAAGGACCTTACCAAGATTTCTTTATCCTTCTCATTTTGGGAACACAAAAATTCAGACACATTTTCCAGTGCAGGGTAACACCTTCTGCTTCCTCTTGACAGACTCTCCATTCTCTTTTCTAATTCAAGTCCACTTTCTTTTGGATGTAATTTATTTCTCTGAGCCAGCAGTCTACAGATTCTGTCTTCCCTGGGCAACAGTCCTAGAATTTTTTATCTATCTTTATTTTATTATGTTTTGAAAACAGTGCCATAATTCTTTCAACAATGGCAAAGTCCTGTGCCATCTTATGATGAGGGCAATACAGTGTTTTCTATTTAAATATATAATGCAATTATATTAATGTACACATTAAAATAAAAGGATTTTGACATGGTTGTGTTCAAATCTGATCCAAATTTGCCATTCACTTTATTTCCACTTAAAAATATTTTTCTGTGATTACTGCCCAATGAATTTTTTCTCTTGCTGAAAGTTGTGTAAGCTTAAGTCTCCTCACTTTAGTAAAGAAAATATTGAGCTGTTTTGATTATGATCTATAAATGGGAAGAGGTATTTTAGTAGTAACAGAGCTCTTCAGGCTATCAGACATGGTGATATTCAACATCTAGAAGCTGAATAAATATAAATTAAGATTGGAAGTAAGATTCAGTCTTTTAAAGTGAGAGTAATTAACCATTGGAATAACTTCAATAGGTATGCAATGAATTATTCTTTATTTTAAATCTTTAAATCAATAGTGACTATGTTCTTAAAGTATATATAGCCTAGTTCAGACAAGTTCTGAGGTTAACAAAGATGAGTTTCCACTATTGACCACCAGATGACTGTTATCCTTAAATCTATTGATGAAGGCCTTGTCCCACTTTAGTAAATATTCTAGATTTCAGTGGGATCAAGAATTTAACCTGAGCACGTTATAAAAAATCGGACTAGCCATGGACAGACTACAGCCAAACCTCCCTCTGCCCTTCAGTCCTTGAGGGCCTGTGGTAGATCTATGTCAAATGCAAAAGTGTCCAAGGCAGCCTCTTGCCAACAAAAGTTTCACATGGTTCTTGCCATGGTGATAAAACACTGGCTTATCAAGTGACACGATGGCTTTAAATGTTTTAAGCTGCACACCCTATTTTCTTGCCTTGCAGAAAGGAATGGGTTTTGATATGTGCTTTAAGATAAGCAAGTGTTTTGCAGAGCTGAGGTAAAACATGACACTCTTGGTTGGTTAACAAGGTGGTTATTTTCTTGTTGATGAAGGAGAGTAGAGCGTATTTTTGTTTGTCAGGTTAGATTTCCTGAAAGGTTACATCATGTGAAAGAAACCTTTCAACCCTTTCATGCTGCAGCAGAATTTTATGCAGTGTGTTTCTTCCCATGAGGCCAGAAATATATTTCTGAGTACAACAACCCTGCATTGAGAGGCTTACAGCCTTCCAACTCTGAAAACTAAACTTCTCTATATAGCAGTTCAGGCTTCTTGCCACAAACTAACCTTGAAGTGTTTGCTTCAAGAGGTGCTTGTTCTTCACCACATCACTGAGCAGAACGTTGAGTTTTTAGTCTCTCTGCTGGTACCTACCAAATTCAAAGTATATTAGATTTTGGGAGTGCCTCTATCCAAGTCCTAAGGAGTGCTAGTGAGGAGTTATTTTTAGTTTAAACAGTAAAATACCACTGAGGACCTGGGCCTTCAGTTCTGGGAACTAAGCTGAAAACACTGGCTGACTAATTTGATGTGATCTCTTTGAATAGCCATCAGATGGTAGTATCATGGACTGTTATCATTAAAAAGAAAAGTAGACAATGAATGCTCTAGTGAGAAATGTATTTGAATGATTTTAATAAATTATGCAGGGTTTTTTTAATGTACGTGATCATCTGGCAAAGGTTAGGTTGAACCCAACACTCGTTTCACTTGTGACCTGTCAAGCACATTAAAATACAAACATCTACTGGTAAGAAACTAACGCCTTAGACTACAGCATCTCCTCACCTTCCTGCTACTCTGAAGTTCCCAAATGAAATACCAGGTCATTTCCAATAATAACAACACAATTAAACAATCAAGTATAATTAAAACAAGAGATTAATCATTTTTGCCTGCGTCTGTACTCCTGCTTAAACATTGTCCACATGCTGCTATGTAATTAAGCACCTAACTGACAAACTCTTTCTGAATCCAGCATTTCTCTCTTTAGCTCTCACTCTCACCCATCCTGACTTGCATGCTAATATCAGATTGGAAAATGGCAGAGAAGCAGGGTCTGCTCCCACAGAAGCCAATGGCAGAACTCCCACTGGCTCCAAGGCTTACTTCCTGTATGTGTACGTGTTTACCTGCCTGTGGCTTCACAGTAAAGACAAATGTTTTCCTTAAAAAACTCAGTTATGTGTAATTTAAACAAAATACCCCCATCACAACCTATAGATTGGTCTTTGTTGCATATCAGCACGTTTTTCTCTTTCATAAAAGATTAAGATCCATTAACCCCCGAACTGTCAAATCTCATCCAGAATAACGGTGCCTAATGTTAAAGCTGGCTTATAAAGTGTGGGAGGATAGATAAACTGTCTTTTCCCCTGGGTTCTCTCTTTTTCTTTTCCTTTCCTTTTCAAATGCCTCTCCCCAAATAATAGAACAGTGTTTTATGTTTCAGATGTACCATATGGCATGACGTGAGTGCAGTTTAATCACATATTAGCATATTCTTACAACAAGGGTTGGCTGTTTAAAGCAGCTTGACAAAGCATGAATTAAAATATTTGCATGAACACTTTTGGAGTAAATCTGTCTTTGTTATTAGTAACATTTTTTTTTTAATTGTGGCTGTGTAATGATCTTCATAAACTTTCACAGCATGATATTGTGAAACAGTAACAAAAACTAGATCACCCTTTTTCTGGTTGGGATTTTAACTGTTATATTAAGGACCACTTAAATATAGGAATGACAGCAATTTACAGCACCCTGTGATTGCTTGATTTTCACTATTCCTTTAAATTTTGAGGTAAAAAATAAGTAAAACTAACTATAAGGTCAATATTCCTTTAAATTAAAAAGTAGTGAAATTTGCTGGTCAAAATCTACCCTGCTTTCTGTCTCATTAAGAATGTTTCTTTACTGATACATTTAACCATCCTTGTGCTGTCCTCAGCACTTGTGGATGATCAATGACATCATTTGGTGTCTTAAGAAGGAAGCAATTAGCAGCAAATTTATATGAAAAATCTCTCTGAACATGAACCTTATCCTACATTCTGCCTTCTCTCTTATTATTTCCTTTACTGTTGCCAAAGCACCACATCTTAAAATACCTTTTAAACAAAACAAACTAAAAAATATCTACCCAGACTGCCTATACGTCTGCTGCCCTCAGATGGTGCTGAGACCATTGTTCTGTTTGATGACTGCAAAAACAGCTTTTGGATATTTTCGGGAATGTTTAGATATGCATTTCATAGAATTACTTCCGTTGATAATCACTCACAAAAGTGATTGTTTGAAGGCTCAGACCCAACATTTGTTAAGTGGTCCAGATCTTCCCTGTACTGGCATTTCAACTCCCCAGTACTCAATGAAGTAGGGGCATTCTCCAAATATGCTCCTGCAATCCTTTATCAGTGACATTTTCCTCACAGTTTGTCTTGAATTGTTTTTATTTTACTTCCCATGTCCAGAATTCATGGCTCTCTATGTTTTGGATCAAGCCTATATATCCCTGAAACCTACAGAACACGGATTATGTGGAATTCATATGGTGCATTGGCTGGGTGCTAGCTCCATGTGCATGGATGAATGGCATCCATGTCGAATTGGTAGTCTCCCCAGAATGCTCTCTGTAGTGATAAAGGCGGCTCATGTTTCGTGAAGGTTGTTGGGCCAGCAGCATCTGATCAGACTTTTCCCATCATTTGTTCCAGCTATTCTAGGACTGAATGCTATCTTTGAAGAATTTTTAAAAAATATAAAAGGAGCATTCAAGAGTTTGCCAGTAAAATGTGTACCTGATACATCTTGTGGGATAATTTCCATTTTCAACCTGATTTTATCCTTGGCTCATTTTCTGTAAGCAAAATAATAGCTACTTTTTTGCATGAGATAAAAAAAAAAATACACTTTCCACTGGTAAGCTGTGTGGCAAGAGGAGCTCTGCTACTGGAAGGAGTCATGAGGTCAGGAATAATCAGCCATTTTAGCATGATCTCTTTGAAAGGTGATTTTGGCCCTAGTAATAAAACCTGGCCACTTAGTTTTTTCTTTCTCCTGATCCTCCATATGACTAGTACAGTGCCTTCATTTTCCCAAACTACAATGCAAATCATTACTCTCCATGCACAGAACTCTCCTTGAGAGCTATCTTCTTTCCATTTGTGCTTAGGGGATACTGTTCTTCCACATGGTCTGTGCATGTGGCATGGTGTGCCATGCCATGGCATGGCATGGTGGGCAGAGTGGAGGCAGCTTGTCAGGCAGGGATGGAGCTGATCTGAAATCACGGGGCCAGGGCTCAGCCTTTGCTGGCAGAGAATGGTGAAAAGCAGGCAGAGCCTGACTGAGGGCTGAGAAGACAAAAGGGCAAAGCTTGCAGCACTTGGAGCAGAGGGGCTGTGAGTCTTCTGGCAGTTTCAGTCTCATTCCTTGTCCTTCGGGCAGCAGCTAGCCCAGGCTCAGGCTCAGGCTCAGGCTCAGGCTCAGGCTCAGGCATTAACTGCAGGCAGTGAGGCTGTTGCATTGGCCTCTGCTATCTGCTGTCCTGACTGCTTTCCTGTTGCCTGGAGCCAAACCTGGTTAAGATGTTTTTTCCCACTCAGCTGAAAGGTCACTCTTAAAAAAAAATTCTCCTTTTACTTGTTCGGTAGCATGAACTAGTCCTTTGCTTGCTCCCTCAGAGGACAACTGCAGGGAGCACATAGAGAGGGAGAGGGAGAGGAGAGGATGGTTTCTCCCTCTGCCCTCTGAAATGGGGGAGCACACTGCCAGAGGGGACCATATGACTGTGATAAAATGGGCAAGATTTTCTGGGAGATCTTGGGAGAGGACTGTAGGCTTCATGTTGGATTAGGAGTGCAGTTAGAAAGGTGGCGGCAGCAAATAGTGTAGAAAAAAACCAAACCAAACCAAACTGAAACAATAGAAAGACCTGTCTGAGGGACAAAGGAAGAAGAGGGAGGGAGCATGACTGCAAGTAATAGAAGAAAAGGATCAAAACTGCAGGGAGGTGAAAAAGGGAAAGTTGTCTTTTGATTGGGAAGATCTATTCTCATATGGGCTGAAGGGTTGAGCTGTTGCTCTGCAGCTAGCTGCACAGACAAGCTGCACAACTGATGTCAGTTTCCAGCCCCATCCTCTGTCCACATGGGCATGGCATTGTCAAGGCAGCCTATTTCTTTAGGAGTTCACCACCAGAATTACCTGGATCTCTGAGCAAACAAGTGCATTTCCTCTCCTCCTTCATACAAAGAAAGAGGAAACTATTCAGTACACTTAGTTTCTTCAGGTAGGCCAAAGTATTAAGGGAGTTGTACTTATGAACCAGCCATGTTACTAATAGTTCATGTAAATAAACTTTTATACCAGGACAACTTTGAGAATAGGCTGTGAAGTTTGGCATATTCTAAGTTTAAAGTTTGGTTTCAGTTCTGCAGTGTATTTCTGAGACTTTTGCTTAAGGTAGCAGAAACCTCAAGAAGTCCATTTTTACTGAAGGTCATTAGAGGCATCTAAATCTGAACCAGAAAATATGATTCTGAACTGAACTATTACCAGTTGATTCATATCTGAAGATCTACAGAGAAAATGTCTCTGCTCCCTAAAACATAGATGAAATTGTGTTTGAAGTTTTGTCTTTGACCAGTCTCTTTCTAAATGGCCATTTTGGTGATGTAAGTTATTTGGGGAGTAGAGAGGCAATAATATTGAGTTATAGACCGTATTTATAACTTCTGAGTTCTCAAACAAAGCCATAAATGTACATTCCATAGTTCCCAGACAAAAATAAACAGAGCCTGCTATTTCTAATCCATTCCTCCTTTTCCTTGGTGCTGATTAGATTGCATATCCTGAAAGGGATAAATTCAGGCTCTTCTGAAGTTATTTCTTAAGGTTCATTTGTGATTTAATGCAAATGTTCTGTAGATTTGAAGGATATATGACACAGCTGTTCCTTCTGCATATGACAACTTTTGTCGAAGCTGTTCTGAAGGAGAAAAATCAGCTCACAGCTATCCATTTGCCACAGGATGCTATGGCCTTCTTAAGGATTGAAGAGCAAATTCTCATTCCAGAGTCTCAGATAGGGGATGATTTTGACCATCACTTATCTGACACTAATTCCATGTTTAGAATACTGAGGGATGGTATGTTTTTATCTTCTCTTTTAAAAAAGGAAAGACATTTCCTGGGCCAAAATGAAATATCTTGTAATGAATTCTGATAAGCCTAGAATAGCTAAATAAATTTAAAGACTACAAGTAATTCAAGTATCAGTGTTTCAAATAAAATAACGTGTAAGAATTTGTTTCATTAAAAATAAATCTCCCATGTGATTTAACTGAACCCAACTGTCTGTATTTTCCTCTTAGATGTTACATTGTGTTTCAAAACCAAGTGGCTAACACCGAGCTCTGGTTTTCCCTTTGTACTGCTGTCAGCCTATTCACATGTAAACCAGCACCCCACTGCCTAATTAATCCCTAATCTGCATTGAAACCCAGAGCAGCCATTTCAGGTTTGATCTTTATGGATCATCTTTACCTTGGTAAGGCTGTGGGTGGTTCTTCCACAGCCTCTTTCCCCTTCAGTAGAGCACTGCTAAAAGACTAGCACATTAATGATTGGAGAATTTCTCTAAAGGCCAGTGTTTCCAGCAGTCTGAAGATAAACCAGTGCTCCTTTGGCATCAGCAATCTGTTTGACTAAGAAAACATGGAAGTTTTGGCTTTTTCTGTTGGGAACCAATATATGCTAGACCGAAAGACAAAAGCATGTCATAACAAAAAATACCACTGAACAATATATGGATTCAAATAATAGACTACATTATGAGAGTGACAAAAGCCTGAGGCTAACGTGGTATGTATACAAAGGCCTCCATCTCTGCTTATTTCATACTTCCTATCTGGTTAGACCTTCAGGTCTGAAAAATGTAAGAATTCAGTCACACTTAAAAACATGCATTGATAATACAAGAGCATTATGGTTGTGCTGTAATCACTCAAAGCCTGATCTTTACAAACCCAGGAAATGAACGGTTAAATTGTGCTTCGAAGCAATGCAAACACATAAAGATGTGGTAATACAGGTCCAAGTAGAAGCAGCTCTGCCATTTGCTACTGGTAACATGATGGAATAAAATTAGGAGGAAGACAGATTTGTGTTTTCACTCCCAGGTAGATTATATTGATTCATGGTATCTTTTTTCAGACACCTCTCTTCTTGGAAGAAAGAGAAGGACAGGTATTTAACAGAACACATTCAGAAGAATTACATGAAAAGTTGACCTGGTGCTATTGTCCCTTCTGAAATCGTAACAGTTAGCTGAAGTAATAATTGATATCAATGAGTTTCTTCCAAATGTAACCTGTTCTGATGATTTATATTAATTTGAACTGTATTGGAAGTTTAAAGTATCTGCACTATTCTGCTTTTATGACCTTTGAGACTAAAAATATCCTACAAGAATTCCAGCATTTACTGATTTATTTTACTGTCAGTTAGCAACTGATTAAAAGATCTGCTTGAAAATTAAAACAAAATCGTCCAATTTCTAGTGTTATAGTGCCACAAAAGGAGGGAGGCTTACATCTGAGCTGCATCATGAACAAGAGGAAATAGATCCTTTCTTGGATCATATAGCCGCATCCCGCCTTACTGAAAGTAAATAGCTTCTCCAGAGTACTTGTTCTTTGCTTGTGATGACAATTTTCCTCATGCTGCTAGTCCCTGCTGTGTACCAGGGAAATTTCCCTTCCCTTCACAGTAAACTTTTTTTTTTTAAAATTTTTTTTAATGATTTTCTGAGACAGGAAACTCGAAGTAGAGTGGGCTGCAAGTATCATGCGATACCTATACTGTATTGGTGTGATATGGTTCTGGGCAACTGGCTGTAGTTTGCCCTGCTTCAGCAAGGGGGTTGGACTGCTTGAAGTCCAGAGGTCCCTTCCAACTGTGGCCATTCTTTGAGAAGATTTTGTCATAGGTGGACTTACTTTATGCAGATATCAAGATATCATTCTTGCCTTACAAAATCACCTCAATTTTGACCTGAAAGTTATCTTATATTAAAAACTGGATATTTGATTATTTATTTATTTATTTTTAATTTTTAAAGATCAACATCAAAACTAAAGAATGAATGTGAAGTTATGGCAAATGTCTCTTGCACATTTGGATATATGGGACCTTAAATATTTTTACATGAGCAATATTTTTGTCTTCCATCTTTGAGTGTTGCCGCTCACAGTCTGCCATGGAATCATGCATATCATTCACACCAGGGTAGATGCTGGCAGCAAGATCCACTCCAATAAATAATCTGAATGTTTTTTATGTCTCTGATAGTTCAGGAAGAGTCACTGTAGTATTACAAACAGTGACCTCACAGAAAATCAGATTCAGGATATCAGGTCAGCTTTTCTGGGTAAATAAATTAAGAAAACACAAGCTCAAAGAAAAATCCTAATAATTTACATGGAACAATAACATAGAAAGGTTTAGGCTATATATATACCAAAGGACTTTATTTCAGCTGGAATTAGTTTATTCCAGCATTTCTTCCATGTGCTTTACTTACTGCACTCCAATTGACCTAGCCAAATGATGAAAGAACAGTTAACTCAGCTCAAAATTAGTCTTGTTCTTTCTTCTTCACAAGCCAGAGGATAAACAGAATAATTGTAGAAGCTTAATCCCATGGAACTGTACTCCATTAGATTCCAGAATTAGGAAATAGCTGGGAAAAATTCCCATACTGACATGTGAATAATGCAAAAGCATGAGTTCTATAAATTCAATCTAATTACATTATTTATCCTTTATCTATGTAGTAAGTCAAAATCACGGTTATGCTCCACAAAGACGAGAGTCTTAATAAAACCCAAATATTAGAGGTGTTGTTTGACAAGTTGCAGCTTATGACAAAAAATTATTTCCTTTCCTTGAAAACAATGTCATTATGATCGTGTTCACTGATGATTAATTGTAATTATTGTTTTTTGTTTCACTTAATTCCCTCTAGATAGGTACATTGTATTTCTGCTGTGTATGTGTATGTACGAACGCAATTTTTGCAGGACCTTTTGCCGAATGATGAAAATCTGTACGGGTCTATTTAGAAATGGTAGCCAGCTTTGCTGAAATGCAGAACATCACCCAGCTGGCATAGTGAAAGCAAATGACACTCAAGCTTCAGAGACTTTGAAAGTATGCTTGAAAACCATTTCCTTTACATTTTTTAATGCTTCACAGCATTGCCTCTAATCATAACTAATGCTTACTTTGTGCCTAATGGTGCAAATATCATGTATGATGGCATTTTATCTGAGGTGGCATAAAAACAGTGCAAGAAATCATTAGAGAAAATGCCAGGCAAATGTGAAAAATCAGCAAAGTTTAAAATGAAATGTTCTCTCTTGATTTCATACATTCCTGGCATAATAATACTGTAGCATATCATTATCATTAGTTGTGCTGCTTGAATTAAGGTTATATAAACCAGTTGGGTATACCCTTGTGTTTGAAGGCGTTCATAGCATTCTGATTCCACCACAGCTGTCTAGCTACACTTTTATAAGAAACCCTGGAATGAAAGACAATACATCTAGCCACCAGTTTGACCTTTTCTTCATTTTGGGTATGGGTTTGCTACATAAAGAAATGGAGGAAAAACTCACATTTCCACTGCTTTCCAAACCAGAGGCCAGAAATGGTAAGAAATACACAAGTAGCATGAGATGATTCAGATGCTGCCTGTAAGGAGCTGAAACCTGGTTTTAAACACTGTCCCAGGTAGCAGGGTGTTATAGTCAAAATAGTGGTTCTATTTGGGAAAGGAAATATCTAATCATAATCACTTTCAGGGCTTCCCCCCCCCCCCAATTCCAAATAGGAATTCTCACATAAAATCAATATAGTTGCAGATAGCAACTGGCAGGACTGTGGCTTTGTCCATCTGTTTAAGCCTTTGCAAATCACGATTGAAAGAATAATGTACAGACTAAATAACATTTGCCTCTCTTCTTTTCTACCTCCTCTCAAAATAATTAGGAATTCATGCTTGTGTCCACAAGGCTGTTTCATTCCATTCAGTCATTCCATAAAGCAGGTATAGATAGTTGAGCTACTTTAAGTCCAAAGCTAGAATTCCTATCTTCTGAAAACAACCCATATTCCATCCTCATGTAAGTATAGCAAATTTAATCTCAGTAGTTATATGCAAATTTAGTACTGTTATCAATGTAGAAAGGTGTATATGACTAGGAGAAAACAAAAAACTCCATCCTAGCACACAAAATTGTACCATGCTTTTAAATTGCAGGTGCTATACTGTATGTATTGTCAACATGTCACAGAAACTCTCTTCTGAGGATGGCCACTGATTTGCACTCTGATAAAAATGTATAGGAACCACACAGGATATTAATATTTCCTGTCACTTTTGCACGTACAGAGATTGAGCACGTGCCCAGATTAACACCAGGCATGTGAACAGGTGCCACATGCACTTTGACATCACTTGAGATAATTCTAGGTTTGATGCAGGATCTCTGAGAGAACACTTCATTATGATATTTCAAAAGAGTTTGCTCACATTTCAGTGCATCTGCTGCACTTACTGAATCTGCTGGCCTAAGCATAACTGAGCGGTGAGATGCTGATTGTGGTCTCTCAGAATCAGATCAACAAGACAGCCATAACGATTTGCCTGCAAGCCTTATATTTATAGTGTAAACACATGCAGCACAAGTATTTGGGAAGCAAGCCTCATTCATTTCGTATTTGTACATACCAATATATTTCTAATTCTTTATTTCTGTTTCATAGCATTGGACTACACAGTAGGCAGGCATTTGAAGTAAACTGAGTCATCCTTGAAATGCAAGCTATGGTTTTAAATGGCATCTATAGTCTAAGTGAGGCAAGCGGATGTTTAAAAGAAGCAGAGCCCTATTAAAAAACTCTATTTGTTTTGCAGGGAAATTTTATATCAAACAAAATGCCATTTTCCTTTTGTGGTAACAATACACATTGCAAAGTTTTCAGAGCTGGGAGTGGTGAAATACAAGGAGACAGAGAGGAAACTGGCCCTTCAAATACATTTCCTTTTAGTACACTTTCTGCTGAACTGAATTTTAATTTTAGGTAGAAAATACTTGCGCCATATCTATATTCTGTTATGTTCCCAGGCATTCTCTCAGAAGGAAAACCAACAGCGCAATGCAAATTTTTATGCACCTAAGTGATATGTGCTCAGAATAGTGATTGGCCCCCTGTGGTATAGGGAAAAAATGAAAATCTTTGCTAATTAGACACCTTTATAATAAGGAAATTTAATGGTTATTGTTATGCAATCAAGAATGAGAATTTCTTCCATTACAAAGAGCTATTCTTCACTACTATGCCAGAGCAACCCTAATTTTATTTTCAGATCAATAGTTTGTATGCTGAGTTAATAAATGTGAAATGTTAATGCAGTATCAAGCAGCAATTTAGGCCTCTGGGTCCTAGTAACATCCTTTCTAATCAGCACACTCTGCAATGATATATAGAGCTATCTATAGGGACATATGAATCATACAATACAGAGAGCTGCTGCTTGCTCTTGTAATGATTCCAAGCTGGACAGACCTCTCCGAAGAGGAGCTGACCATACATGCTTTTTTTTAATCTTGTTTGCCTAATAAAATCTGTATAATTGTGAAACTTGTTTTCTCAAGAGATAAAATGCATATTAATTCTCTGTCTTAGGGCAGTTGAGCTAATAATGATTGCAATCAATAAGAAAGTCTTTCATCAGTGTAGTTTTCTAATAGACACTTTAAGGGTCTCCAGCTATCAGATGAACCTACTTACATCTTGCGGGTAATTTACCAGAGACATCTTGTGAAAATTACTTGGAGGAGTTAACACTTATTTTCATTTGAAGCTTGTGAAAACCCTGTGAGATCAAGGGAAAGAAAAAATATTTTATCTCTGCACTAGAATGGCAACTAGCAGGTTCAGTTTTCAAAGGCCCCCCTTCACAGCCGCTGAAATTACACAAAGAATGGTTGCAAGCCAGCTTTCACATGCAACTCAACTCAAACCCATGAGTTTTACACAAGCCAAAAATTTTCCTATGAAAACCAGGCATGCAATATTGCATTAAAAGTTAAGAGCACACATTTGAAAATTTGCCCCTAATTGTCTCATGTACTCTGCTTCCAAACAGATTCACTGCCAAGGTATATTTATGGGACACGTGAAAGTCATTGTTATTCTTTTTTTTTGTTCCTCTTGCCTGCTTTAGTCGTTTGGGTTCTCTTAACATTTTCCATATGCAAGCGATGGCAGCAGAAGGCCTCAACATGAGGCTGTGTCAGTGCCTGTAGCTCTTCCTGACAACCAGATCACTTCTTGGGGCAAAGCAGCGCTCAACAAACTCTTTGACCACACAAGGCCCAGACTAGCAAATTGTATTCTACACTAAACTAGTCAATGTAGCCATTTTGTGGTGCCACAGAGCTGCCAGCTTTCCTGACTATACTGTAATTCCTATAATGTTTTATTTTTTATTTGAAGCCCCAGGTCCTAGGACCAAGAGTATCCTGGCTTTTCTTCAAAGAAAATGAATTTCCAGTCCTCCTCTTTGCGAAAGAAATCTTGAAACTGTAACTGAAAGCTGAACTTGGAGTGTGAAGCTTAAGACGAGACCTTTTCGGCTTTTTTAAATACCCTGTTTTCTAAACAAATCTCCTGATTGTGGAAATACATGCAATAATGATACCAAGTTCTACCAAGCACATTGTTTCTATTACCTTGCTGTTATTTTGGGGAATAATTGTGTTTCTATCTCGATGGTTATTTAAACGTGATTCTTGAAGGCCAGCCAAGCTGAAAATTTTGTTTAAACAGTTGCAAACAGTGATCTGTCTCAAACGTATGACAAAGATATTACCCAGGATTTCTCATGTAAAAGACTATGTCATTTTTTATTGAAAGATGAAAGTTAAAGATGTTGATAAACTGAACTGAAGGCGCAGACATCAAACCTTTATGTGCTGGTACTGAATATTTTCCCCCTTACTATACAGCAAAATAGGTAAAAAGCATCTTACATCCTTCATACAGAGGACTTGCTTTTCCAGAACTACAGCAATTGTAAAATCATTTGGCTATTTCCGTTCAAATTATAAGCATGTGTTTCAGATTCAGTGGGATGGCACACATTTCACTATATACATGTTAGTATGAGATAGCTGAATTATCATGGAAAAAAGTTCATGCTTTAAAGTTTTATTGATGTGGGACTTTAGATTTTAAATATGAACAGGTAGGTATTGCATTGTGATACAGACCAAGTTAGATGATAACAGAATTGTTCTGAATATTTGTCATGCTTTTCCTAACCTAGGTAGCAGGCAAAACAGCTTCTAAAGATGAGAATCTTCTATGTTAAATACACTGAATATAAAGTATGTGTATCTGCACATCAGTAAAGATGCATGCAGAGACAGATAATTTCAGAGAAATTTAAACAAATTAGATTCTAAGTACCACTGCAAATTCAGTGTCAGCTTTGTAAATGAATACAGTTCTAGTATTGCTACCAAAGTGGTATGTGGTTTGCTTGTGGGTTATCTATACAGAGGTTGCTAGGACCTTGCAGTAGCCATAATGGAATATTCAGTCAGTGGTGTAAGTTTCCTATCTATTTGACTCAATGAGTAGTCATGCAGAGTTCAGAGGTCAAATACAAGATTTTATGGCAAATCTGAGAAAAATTGCCTTTCAGTTTAAGAGTCCAGGAGGAATCCAGCCATTGCAATACTCATTTAGAATGCCAACATAATATATATGCCAGCAGATACATTGTTATTATGCTAAAATATAAATTAATGACAAATTTTTAAAGAAATCAGTAATACACCTTCTGGTCAGCAAAAAGCTATTACAAATTATCCGTGGAGATCAGAGGCAAATACTGCCTCTAAGCATGGTTGACCATGCAAGATGAGTCTTCACATAAAGCAATGATTCTTGGTTATTTACCCACTTAAAAATAACACTAATCTCAAGCAGAGCTCTACAGGAAATTATACGAGTATGTAGTGCTTTAGACTACACGAATAGCCACTCTGCAGGTACTCCTTCTCTTTACACCCTCTAGACTCATATTTTAAGGTTTTTTTGTGTGCCTAACATCAAACTGGGAAATGTCAGTCCGGGGTTAGAACTTGCTGCTTAGCTTAATTTTCCCCTTCTGGAGCCTTCAAACATACCTTCTTCTAACTGCTAAAATAGTGACATAAACACGAAGGCTCTCATTTCAGATTGCCCATATTTGTGTGTGAGAAAGATATCTGAATGTAAGAAAGATGCTGGTTAGGTGGACTCCGACCTAAAATATTTTTTCTGCTTTTACATAAAGACCTAGGTATTGACAGAGCTAAAATATTAATCAAGCACTGATGGATAATTAGATAGAAGGGTAAGTGAAAAAAGTGATTTATTATTTATGAATTATGGCATTTTAATTATACTTTCACAATTCCTTATAGTTCTGTCAAAAGCCTATGTACTTTACACATGTAAAAATAAGCATTCAAAGATGACTTTCCATCACAGGCTCTTTTGTTTTAAATATTGTCACAGTTTTCCATTGGCAGTTATCTGCATCATATTTTGCAATGTCCTATTTTCAGTTGAGAACTTTTTGGACTTTGCTTGCATCCCCTGTCAGAACAAAACATTTTTAATTAGAGGACTATAATGCTTCGCATCATGTTGTGTATAAGTAAGCTTGCTACAAGGCAAATACTCCTGAGTATGTTATATATCTGTCCTGGGTATCCCAAGATCTGGTTAATGCTTTGTTAAGGAAATAATCTTTTGACTACCTTGGGCAGGAGTGTGGCATGCCAATTCTCCATGCAGTAGAGTTGTTTCTCTGAATGATTTCTCCACTTCACCAGGCTGTTTGTGTAAGCATTCAACTGCCTCTGCCTATAAACATACAGTCAAATATCAGGGAGGAAGGAGAATCCCACCAGACAAGGATGAGGAGCAGTTACAAAGCATGTGACTAGGGGCTAAATAAGGGCATGCTAGTTCATTTTCCTCAAATCCTATGTTTTAGTAAGGGCAGAAATTCCCTGTTTAGGAAAAAGTGTCATTCAAAAGCTCACTCTCCTCATGCAGTAGCACCTGGGAATCTGTAGATGCATACTCGTATCACCATTTTAATAGACAGTACTTGTGTTTAAATTTCCAGAAGTAAAGTTTGAACAAGAAAGGAAAAAGGAAACTGGTTTGGTTTTGTTTCCTTTTTTTGTTTCTGTATCAGCTGGAAGGAAAAATGGTCCAACCATTATGAGTGGTTTATCATAAAATGTGGTACTTCTTGCTGAGACATGCATGTTGGCAAAAATTTCTTCTGCCCTCTATGTTTTGATACATTTGTAGGAAAATATTTACAATGAAAATACTGCCTATTCAGTAAACCATAATTCACCACAAGAACAAAGGTGCAGCAATTACTATGATCAAGTAATTCTGTGGATTTATACTGTCATTTAGCAGATGGCTCCTTGACCTTCAGCCACCGGATAGTTCTATGTGTTGTAAAGTGTCCGTCCCTAAAAATTTAGGATTTACCTGCTAAGAACAACGTTATACTATTTATGAAACCATATAATTTCAATGGCCAAACTCAGCAAGATTTTATTGCTCTCTCCACCTGTAATTGTGGAACAGCTGACTCATCAGTCCATAATCATCCCTTACCAAGGACCAACTTCACCAAACTCTCAAAGTGACTTGTTTTCTTCTGCAGGCAGTGCCTCTCTTTCCAACCCTCTCACTTTTTTGGGCACTAAAACAATAATCTCAAAAACTTATAATTAATTACAGCTTGGTTTAATACTAGGGAAAAGTTCATGAAACAAACTCTTCACTTCCTTGCTGAAAGGAAGATGTATACTTTTAATAATGTGAGATCAAATAAAATCATTAATATCTTTAAAAATTATAGATATTTTTGCAGTCAGCTTACATTTTGTCTATGATGTATTGAAGCAAATATTCCTCCAAGGATGGAGAGAGTTTTCTCCGGTTTTCCTCATTCACTACTATAGAATACTTCTTAAAAACTTTCATCAGCCTAAAAACTTCTCCCCTTTAAATCTTCATCACTATGATCACACCATTCACTGTGGTCTGCAGTATTGTTAAGAAATCAAATACCTGAAAAGCCATAAATTTTCCTATTTATTCCCTTCCATTTTTAGTTCAGAAATGGGAGAAATCTTTGCTTTTGGAATAGCTGAGGTGCTATATTAATACTTACTGTAGTCAAGTCGTGCTTCAGGGTTTTAGTGAATTGGTTGCAAGGATCAGGAAGGAATCTGGCACTTTTATATGCAACCAGAATTTGAATTTGGATTTGTTTTTTATCCCTCCTCTTTAGGCATTTGCTCTGTCAACATCTGGGGCTGCGACAACCGAGCAGGAAGGCAGAGCACTGATCCTCATTTCTCATGGGTGGTACATGGTGTTATGACTTTTTCAGAGTCAAACCACTGACCAGAGTTGAAGTAAGGGAAGGTCTGTGAGGAGCCCCATTTTTTTGCTACAAAGAATATAGGTTATCTGTCAGAATAATCCTTTTCTAACTAATTCCCTGCCCTGCAGCATGATGAACTGTTAAACTAAAGAGCATAGTCACATCTGCAGGGCAGTAAATTAATTCTCTTCTGTGGATAGGTGGTTGGAGAGTTCACCATAAATACCTCAACTACCTGTTTTCTACTGATGGCATACAATCAGTGTATGACTGACAAACTGAAATACTTCAGATGTACCTAAGTCATTGAACTCAATCTGTTAACAATTGTACTAAACTGTCTGGTTTGTGCTCTGCAGAAGGTCAAGCTGAACAATGCAAAAGGTCCTCTGTATCAAGAGGCTTGGTGAGTCTGCGGGATTTGCACAATGGAATTTTAATCTCTCGCTTATATTTGTAAGGGAAGAAAAGTAACATCATGGAGACCAAAGAAATGTTGAAGTTAAACTCAGCATAGATGACTCAGTGAATCCAGGATCCAGGCTTCAGCAAGCACTCCTCATGTCAGAGCAGGTGGTCCCCTTCATCTCTTTTTTTGTTTTTACAATTAGAGCATGAAGCTGTTGTACCTAACTAGGTGATCGCAGTATGTATTTGTCACTGCACTCAAAGTAAGGGTTAGCTATTACTCTGAAGAGAAAGACTTGCCTTTTTAGATATTTTCTCAAACTCCTCCGACTACAGTGATTACTCAGAAATGGTTTTATTATTCTTTCAATACATTGCTGGGGAGATTGGACTTTTCGGATAAGCAGCATCCTGCATTGGAAGAGCATGTGAAAGGGTAGGGCTGGCCAGATTAAGCCCCTTTCTGTGAATTCCTTGGCACGTTGCTGTCTCTGAATCAACAGCCTAAATCACAGCAGTTTCCTTATAGCCCTATTCTGCGTTAAAGTGATACCTGCAGTCATTAATTAATATTCCATGTTTCTGCATCTTCCATTCCCTACTTATTCTGCTAAGGGAGAGGTGATATTTTGTAACTGTTTTGCCCATATGCATTTGAAAAGCAAATATTCTTTGGTTTATTACTCTTGCAAAGTGACTTACATTTCTGTGGCTCTGGTTTGTGGCACATTGTTCAGGTAAACCAAGAGGAATTTTATTTGATTCACTGCTATATATGAAGTGCTAAGAGGCACCTAAAGTTAAAAAAAGAAATATGGGGAATACAGATGGGGTCAGATACTCAGCAAGTAAAAATTGTCATATCCTCACTGCTTTTGAGTGACTTTGTACCAGCTGAAGATTTGACCGACCATTAAAAATGTTGGGAAAGACAGTTTATTAGTCATCCCAGGTAAATGGAAAGAAGGCTCAGAAATGAAAGACAACACCCTTTATTTGACTTCTTCAAAACATTTTTAGGCTTTATTGTTAATAAGATTAAAAAGGAGATGAGCAATAAAGATATTGGAGCTGAGTTTATTATGAGAATGAGTACACTTCAGGAAGAGTGCTCTCCCACCACTTAGACAGAAAGTTTGTGTACACATCTTTCCATTCAGGTTTTTTTATTGCTGTTTGCCTAGGAGAAAAAAAAAATCCCTATTAAAAGAATGTGAATGGGAGTGCACTGCCTCCCCTCTCCAGGTTACTCTTGATGCACTGATCACGTACTTCCCATAGCGATGTAATTTTCTGCCAGTCATTTTTGTAGACCCTTCAGTGAGTGAAACATAATACTTCCCTTGAAAATAAAGCAAGTCATCTGACAAACTGTGTTCCTCCTGTCTTTTGGGGCCATTCAGTGACTTTATTTTACTGAGGGAACAAGGGGAAGTTTATAATAGGATCAGTTTTGTTTGCAATTTGTTTCTAATAGATGCCAATAAGCCGGTTAACTAGGCTCTAGTTAATGGAAATTTTATTGTTTTTCCCCCTGCAGTGTATATGACCTTTTCTTACAAGAGTTTGTGATTCTTGAAAACATGTATCTGCTGCCTTGCTTCAGGGTCTGCTTACAACAGCAGGGATATGACCATAGGCTCTTCTGAACTTGTTCACCAGCCCTCTGCTTTAAATAGACCAAAATACTTTGATCATCCTGTCAGTAGCAAATTTACAGCAACATACTGGCTTTTGTTCCATGTGTATTTCTCCAAATATAATATCTCCCTCAAGAAATCAATGATAAGCTGTTAAACTAAAGAGCATGGTAACATCCACAGAGCAGTAAATTAATGGTCTTTTGTGGATAGATGGTTACAGATTTCATCATAAAAAATGGATAAAAGATTACATATCACACAGAGCGAAACTTTTAATAACTCAACATGACTTTTCTTAATGGGTTTTATTCATTTTAATCATTATAGTGTCAATGATGATTATAGTCTTATTAGATTCTGGTGATTGAGGAGAGTGTTTATGAGATATTGAAAATCTTAGTCTGTTCAGAAGTGTAGTTGCAGTCTGTGTAGGCTTGATGTGCAACTTCATCTGCAGGAGAAGGGCTTGCCAGGAGAGTTTCAATTAATACTTTTACTGAATTGCTCCTGTCTGTAGTGACCTAGGTCACAGATGACTTAAGGATTCCACAACATCGGCTTCTCAAAACATTAGATCAGCAGGAGTGTAAATCAAAGAGAGACAAGGAACTTAAAAAAAAAAAGAAAAGGGGGGGGGGGGAAAGTCATATGGCAAAAGAAACCAATCTGCTTTCCTCTCTAGGCACATAAGAATCTAGCTTAAAGTTAGAACTCTAGGCTAGGTCTTCCTAATGATGGAGCTTTTCGCATAGACTTAAGGGAATATGAACATTCACAGGAGTGGCTTAATTAATATTACTTGAACAGAATAAACAAAACTGGTGCAACAGTAATTATCTTTGCATTCTGAGGTACAATTATTGTATCATCTTTCAAGAACTGTTTTAAGAAATGCGTTATCTCTGCTGATTCCTTTTATTACAGACAAGAAAACACCAGACCATTTTTTATTGATTTATTTTTTCTCTTGTTTGAAGCTTGGTAAAGAATCCTTCCTCGTGAGGCCACAGATACAATCTAAACATTAGAACATTTTCATGAAATGAAAATGATGCCATAAGTTTGTTTATAATTAAAATGGAATATATTTAGTAATCACATGTAACACTTTCTCAGGCGAGCCAACTTCCACTTACAAATCCACAACATTATGAACTATAAAAGGTTTAGATCACAGCCACAGAAATCTATCTGAATCATCCTGAACAAATTTAAATTTTGGTTTATGAAAATCTCAGGAGTGCTTCAGATGCACTCTGCTTCTTCGCCCCACTCTGCCCTGTGGCCTATTGCTTACCATCGGACTATCAGGGTTTAAGCTTGCTGGGACCCCTCAGGTGTAGGCAGGATGCTTGTCCCGGTCACTTTTGCTGCCTCCAAGTTCTACAGGAGCTGGAAGTTGCTCCAATACCAGGGGAATTGGCAGGAGATCTTCAGAGCTGCCCTATGTCTTCCCTCCTCCCCCCTGCTTTGTTTGGTGTGTTTGGGATGCAGCAATCATTGTCTATAGAACCTTCATGTCCTTGTCTGGCAGCTGCTTCTCTGCAGTGTCATGCCTTTTTCAGAACATAGGCAAAATTCAGTGTAATCCCTGGAATCCTTTATCCTGAAAAACTATGTCAGCCCTGCTAAGGATTCAATTAGACCTTGCAGTGTCTCTGGACATATTCTCTTTTGCTTCTTTTCAGATCTAAAGCAATGCTAACAGTCTCCAAATATGTAAAAGACAGTTCAGAAAGAAAGGAAATAAACTTTTCTGTGTGCATTGGGGGTAAAACAGTGAAAGCTTAGCTTAAATTGCAGCAAAGGAAGGTGTAGACTAGAATCAAAAAAAGCACTATAGATAGCTAACAGCACAGATAGTTAGGGGTTGCTGTTGGTCATGTAAGGAAGTTACCAAAAAAAAACTTTCTAAAGGTTTTTTTAACCATCAGAAGAAGAACTAGACAATTTTCAAAGTATGTTTTAGCCCAGGTTTTTGATGATTTCTAGATACTTCTTCTTGTTCATAAATTCACACATTTTTATGTTTACTTTTTTTAAGTTCTGGATGGTCAAACAGTTTCTAACTTACTTAAATTTACTTCAGTTTTGAGTTCTTCATTGTGTTTAAGGTACTGCATTTTCTTTTCCAGCCACTCAGATTGCACCAATCATAATGAACTGGTTATCAATATTTACTTTCTTAAATCACCATATGTGTTACTGAATAACATTACTTACAGTAAAGGATTACAATAAAAATCTCATCACTATTACAGCACCACAAATGGATGCCAGAGGAGACCAACAAGAATAAAAGATTCTGGCAAAAATCCTTCCACTCAGCCCACATGATGCCATAGTTTCATACAATGGCCATGAGGTCTGTTTGCTGTTCTTGATTCACTCTTCTATTATTCCATTTGCATTGCAGATAAATCGCTCCAACTACAGACCAATGCAATGAGTGAATGAGCATTTACCATGTTCCTACAGATATATTTTGGAAGATGATAAAATACAGACTAAAATTCCCTCACTGATTCCCACCTTCTTTTTCAGCACTCTAGGTGTCATGCATTGCTTCAGCTAGTTAAGCAGATGTCATTCTTATACTGCTATATTAGGCAACACGTGTACACAAAGTAAGGAAACAGGTCTTCAGAATTACCAATTCTACAGCTCATTCACTTGATTCCTCTTTTCTTGCTAAGCCGGTTGGAAAGGTAACAAATATCTCAGAGAAGGTGGAGAAAGGACAAAGTGTATTTGTTTTAGAAATGCCTGGGGATTCTTTTAATCAATGTGCCAATCATTTAATAAGCTGCAGGGCAGACTCAGTAGCTGGGACAATCCAAATAAAGCCCACATGCTCCTGTTGCAGTCACCTCCCTTTCCTCAGGGCAGGCTTATTAACTCAGATATGGGAGAACAAGGTTTAAAACAGTACTACACGCTTGGAAACAGAAATCTTTCCAGCTCTGCGCAGATGAAAAGGCGGGAATCTCTCCTTCTTGATGTCTATCCGGACCATCTTGTAGCTTCTTAGCTACCCCCATGTTTCTCTTGCTCTCTTCTATTCGTTATTGTTTTCCAGGGAAGCTGTTACATGCTTTCAGAAAGGACCAGCAAACTATGACCTACAGTTTGCCATGTCCCCTGTGCCCTGAAAAAGGGAAAACAGATTTTGAGCCTTAGAGATGTTGCACAGCTTCATCTAGCTCTGTTTCGTTCTGCGTTGGTGCTCCCCAGACACCAAGCTCCTCCTAAAACACAGCTTTTAAGAGGAAGCTGTTTTTAAGGGAAGCTGCTCTCAGCTTCCCTGACCTGGGAGCCAGGGAATGATGCTTTTGTCTGTGGTTCTCCCATTAATAAGAGGGCAAAGCAGACTGCTTCTGGCCCAGATCACCAGTAAATTGCTTCCCACTGTGTGCTGGGGTGGGCGAGCAGAGGGCTGGGGCGCTCCCAGCTCCTTGGCAGCCTGCTCTGCCCGTCAGGCACAGACAGGGGATGTGCAGGGGCCACCCAGGGAGACTTTCACTTCCTTATTCCCTGGCACGGGTGCATGGGGCAACCTTGCCCTGTATTAGCAGGAAACACTTAACAAATATATCAAAAGCACCGAGGCAGAAACTTGCAAACCACAGTCTTTTTACCCTTATGGGGAAGGCTGATAACATTTAATAGAAAACAAATACCTTTCTGAACTCTCCTATCAAATTTCACAGGGATTCCTACAGACTGGGCTTCACAGACAAGCATGGAGATGAACATGGCTACAGGACTCTTCAGAGTAACGTAAAAACCAGCTATCTTCCTGGTCGGCTTTAGTCACATCTAATGAGCTCTCTAGGTTTTGTCTCTATCAAACATTATGGGACATCGTAAAACTTCACAGCATTCCATCAGAAGATAGACTGTGTTTCTTTAGTGTGGACAAACATTACATTAGGAAGTGCAGGATTTGGCCAAGCATGCTCAAGTCTGCATATGTTACCACCTAGTGACTATTCAGGGTACACTGCAGCACGTTTTGCACAACGTGATGATGTATTGGCAGACTTGCAATGCAAGCAAATAAATGATGATTTATCAAAGTGACTGATCAATGCCATTAAATTAATGTAGAACTGTATCAGTGTAAATTAGGCAATTAAAAAAAAAAAAAAAGAAGCCTGATTTCATTAGAGAGATAGACTAAAAATACCTTCTCCAACTATTTGGGTTTTCTTCATTAGGATCAAGCAGCCTATCCTGTTTCCTGGAATTTGGCTGGTAGATTCATGGTCCCATCTTTTCTTCTTTTATTGAGGTAATAACTAATTGCTTCTGCTCCATACTTTTGTCATATGTAATTGCCATTTTATTGTTCCCTAAGGTCAATTTTACTCAGACTTTAAAAAAGCTGAATTTAAAATGACTAATGCCGATAAAAAGTAGGAATTCAAGGTTGCAAAGCCTATCACAGCCTTATGCTATTTCCTGTGGCTGTATTTTAGAGGTAATTAGGAGCAGATCTCCCTGCAGTGCATCTTTGTAAAGTAACCGCAAATGTATTAAGGCACAGGCCTACCTAGTAAATATTCACGTTTGTTTGTGAGGTGGGAAGCTTTTCCCAAGCATTTTTCTAAATCCTTCTTCATTTCTGTGTGTGTGCCAATAAAAATTCTTCCTGTTGGCCATCACCAGAATTACTTTAGACTGCTCCCCTTCCTGAGGTCAAATCCAGGGATGGTAGCATGTCATAGAGAAGTGGTTTAATCCTACCATCTCTTACTCACCCAAGCAAGGCTGATACAGCTTCTGGTGGAGCTGGCAACAGCTCAGGATAGGATTTCCAATCCAGAGTTTCCAATCCAGCTGTACAGGATTACCTTCAAAATAAAATCTCTAAAATCCTTCTATTTTTGAGGGAACTGCCAGTGCCAGCATCTTTGAAAATCAGGGTTACCAACTTAAAAAGAGAGTGAGAAATTTTGCATGTTTGAAGTTCTTAAACCATGAAAAATTAGGCTGTCAGTCAGCTCGCTGGAAATAATGAGCCTGGTTGCTGGGCATGGAACTCTTAGCAAAGGTAATGAGTTTTACCTTTCAGCAGAGCTTGCCAGATTTAGGCTATTTCTGCTTTTACTCCAAGGGTTTTACTTCTCAACCTGGAATTCACAGCTGAGAAATATAAAGGTACATGCTGAAAGTTTCTGCAATGACACTACTCAGCTTGTGAAAGAAAGCTGGCTAAAGTATGATATAGAAGAAATATTTTATCATAATTATTATGATTTTTTTTTTCAGTTCTATGATGCCTCTTTTAAAGGTACCATAAACATTATTCAACCCAGGTTCCCATTACTAGGAAAGGTCAAATCTTACAGTAGACTCACAAAGTCAGGCTAGCCATTAGTAAATAAGGGTTTATGGAAAACTCATAAAGCACCTAAAATACCAGCTTATGTAATATATCTAATATAATAAACACTCTGAGGGGAGTCTAGGAGTGGAAAAAATGCAGTTTCTTATTATGAAATATTTGAACGCAGTCAAGACTTTAGAGATTGATCAAGCTGCGAGAGCGAGAATGCTTTGTCACGGAGCCTAAAATCTAGGAGACCTTCAGCTTGCTGAGGGGAAGCATTTTAGCAGACCCTAGAGGGTGAATCGTTAATACAAACTTGTACTCACAGTACCTTCAGAAGTTGTGTAGGAAAGTTATCTGGCACAGTCATTGTCAGATTCACATTACCCTAACTACTGTACAAACAACTGCCTGGTTTTAGATTACAACAACTATTCTGTACTGCCAGTGAGACCAAGTAATGTGGGAGGAATGGAGCATATCACTAATTTCTGTTGCATAGACGTCTTTTAAAGAGAGGCACTGAGAAAGCCAGTCATTGATGGCTGGTTGGCAACAAGTTAGGCTGTTTTCCTGAGCAGGGATATTCCCACAACAGTTATAGTCACCTGGTATTGTACAAACTACCTGCACAGAGGCGTTTGATTTGACACTCCACCATCATGCTATTTTTGGCACGCTCCTTCCTAATTTGTGATTAACAAGGATTAGGTTGTTTTCACTTTGTAAGGGCCATTTATGGTTCAATAAGAGATTTTCCCCCACCCTTTCCCACTCCTACAGTGCATCAATAGCACGATTTTAGTCTGAATATGTGACCTCAATTATACAGTCATGTTAAGTAATTAAAAAAAAAGAGCTGATTATGAAATACAAGGAGCTAACTAGAAACACACTGAACAATGTACTGCATTTATATAACATATATTTCTTCCAGAAGAACTCGATTCTGACAAGACTTTTTATGATGCTTTCACAACTAACATACCTCCTTCAAGTGGACTACACTCTTTAGCAGTTCCAAAACACAACAAAATCATGTGGAACAGAAACTGTAGAATAGATCTCGACTTGAAATAAAAGATCAATATTGGGTCTGCCCAATATTTCTGCCCCTGAACACAATGGGATTTTTAAGACTGAATTCAGTGGGAGCGGGAAGAAGCTAGAAAAATAGTTATTTAAGAAGGAATTTGACTGAGATAACAGGGTGATGATGTATTTGTAAATTCACAAGAGAGATCAATGTGACATAGGACAGTGCCCATAACAAATTAGCTGGGGGTTATTCTAAGTGGACAGTATACCATCTTGATGTAGGATGAAGTTATTAAAAGGATTGAATGCTGGAACAGCTGTGCTCCTCCTGAAGTCAGTAGCTAAAAACAACAATAAAAGAAACTTTTTTTGTATTTATTTTAATAGCTGAATATTTGTGGATCTTTGGAGAGGGACAGAAAAATGAATTTAACAATTCAGTTTAACAATTCAACAAATTAATTTAACAATACTGATGGATTCTGTCTGTACTGCAGATCCCTCAAAATAACACAGCCATATAGGAGGCAGCAGATGAATAACTCTGCCCAGAAATTACTGCAATATTCAGTGGTCAGCTATGCTGATTACTGTTAGCAATACTTTCCAACAGACAATAGTCATATCGGGTTGAGATAAACAGCAAGTACACATGCAAACAGCAAGAAGAAGCTGTTGTGGATTCAAGAAAATGTATTGTACTAATGAAGCTGAATAAGCACAGTAGTCTTCCCAAGTAAAAGTGTTTTCAATGTAATTTGGCTGGGTGATGCAAGGTGGGAGATATGTGATAGAGATATCAGTCACAGGTCCAGGAGAATGACCAGTTGCAGGCTGTTGATATCAGTGGTCCTGACCTCTTTGACAAGACAGATGCATATACTAAATTTGGCATCCAAATTTTGTACTGTCACCTATCTAAAAAAATGAGGTTCTAGTCTAAGCTAGCCATTGAGAGAAAGAGGGCTTTCATCCTGTTGCAAGACAAGTGTGACAAGAGGTGTGATGAAACCTTTCTTTGAGGAGCATGCCTCCTTCCAGGCACAACTGCAGTAGTATAGACAGCCTAGAGGCCAGGTTTTTGGACTACTGACTGTGCATGAGATGCATTTAATGTCAATGGCTGCAAAACGCTAGCTTGGAAGCTCCCTTCTCCCTGGCTATGCATGCTTGCCTATTCTGATGCAGCCCTATGTTGCTAATGGGTAATGCGAGTCTGAAGAGCTAGAAAGCTGGATCTGTATTTGCCTGCTTAGATCCCTGGCTTGGTTTGCTTTCGCAGTTGTGCTATCTTTATGCTCACTTAACTGCTGCATGCAAACTATTATGCTTACCCTACTGAGCCAAACTTGTACTGTTCTGCTGCAATTCTCATTTACTCTTCCTCTGGTTGTCTGTCAGCAGATGGATCCACTACCAGGGCTTTGTTTCTGCTGTTTTCAGATAACCTCTTTCCCCATCATTGCTCTGCATAGGGATACAGCATGCTTTGCTGGTGCTGTATGTCTTTGCTGAGCCCCAGGAGTGCACTTAGAATAAGCACTGGGACATCAGAGTGCAAAAATCTGGTGGACAGCCCTACATGGGATTGGCAGTTTCCAGTTCTGAATCTCCCTTAAGTGTGTCTCACAGTTCAGCACTCCCCTTCTTCCTCTGTGCTTTCCTCCCACACTGTACTACTCGTCTGGCAGCCCTGAATGCGCCCCACTTTCTGCTGCAAGGTCTTCTACTGGTGACAGCTAATGCTCTGAAAAACTGTGGCCCAGAGAAGTTAGCAGCAGGCTGTAGCCAATACTAAAATGGCAACCCTTTTAATCTGTTACAAACCCATCCCCTACTTGCTGCCTCTCTGTTTTTTCCTCTTACTAGATACGCCCTTTGATGCAGAGATGCAAATGTCAGCTAGCTTTGATGTCATGAATACAAATGCTGCTTTTATTAACCTTCCAAATGACTGCTACACTGGGCCACATCCTGCTTTTAGTTAGTCAAATGCAAGTAATGTTTCTGCTTGATTTCTTTTCTGTTTTCCAGATAGATACTCATGTTGCTTTGGTATCATTTTAAGCAATAGCGTTCTTATTTTCATGTGCCTTTTTGATTAGTTGGTCGCTTACACATTGTTCTCCTTTGTCGGTAATTCCTTCACCTTTACTGTGTAGTTTCCTACCTTTATTAAAGAGTAAGACATGAATAAGAGCCATTAAGCATAACCAAATACAATGCAATGTACTTTAGGAAGTCTTTACACTTGTTCATTTGCATTTTTTATTGCTTGTTTTTCTTATAAAGTATCAGGAAACATGAAGATTACCATTTGGTCTTATTACTTAAGAGCTCCAGCCATCCTTACTCACGATTAAAGTCATTGTTGCCACAATAGCTCTTCCACTTCATCGCAAAGGATTGAGCTTGCAGTGAAATGCATTCAGTATAAATGGGTTCTGCTGGATCTCCGAGACTCCCGCCTAGATTAGAGCAGGTTTTTAAGTTGGAAAATGACATATCTGAGCTGTAATCAGTTGTGCTATCTAGGCAAGTCTATTTAAGAGCACTTTCCATTTTAAATATAGCAATAAAATACCACACTAGCAAACCTTCTTGATAAGGGTAAAAGCAATACATCCAAATCCAATCTAAATTTGACATTGCCTTGAACAAGAATTCACATTGATAAGTCAGGACTCATTTACAAGGCCATAAATGGGTGGGTAGCTATAATTTGGGTATTAAACTTGTAAAATATATTGATGGCAAGCAAGGGCTAAATAAATAATTTACTACAAGAAAATTGGAAATCTTTAGACGGTACTTAATTGACCAACCACTCTCACATATTCTTGAGAGCTTCCTATTTTACATTTTTTTTAATTTTTCACACACCGAAATGTTCCCCATGTGTATTTTTTTCCAACTTCAGTGAATGTCCGTAAGTTGCTGTATTTCTGCAAACATAACCTGTTTCCATCTTTGGTTCATCAGTCAATCGCATTCTTTCTGACATTTTCATTTGTTACTTTAAAAGCATGAATGAATCAAATGTCTTTTCTGCGCACAGCTCAGCTGCTGTTATTCTTGAAACTAAAATAAAATCGCCTCAGTGATCAGCCTAACTTTGAATGTTAGTTAAACCCATTTCCAGTGCAAAGCAGACCAAGGTATTGTAGCTAATAGGTATTCCAGTGATCACAGAAACCGTGGGATTGGCAACTTTATATAAGCTTATAAAAAAAGTCTGATGACCGCCTCACTGGCCGGTGTAACTCTGGGTAGTTGCAGTAATGCAAATTAATTTTGACTTTAAAGGAGTTCTGCCATCCACAAATATTGAAAATCTGGTTTTGAGATTCCATATAGGTCCTTGGTTGACCCTGCCCTCCAAAGCACCTCATGAGTCATGAATCAGACCTACTAAATGCATAAGATTTTGTTTTTAAGTCACCACACTTGGTTTTTGTTAGATTTCTTCTCTGAAACCAGACCTCTTGGGTACACTCCAACGACCTTTTCCTGTGACCTGAGGAAGAGAACTGGGGACTTCCATCTACCTCCCCAGCTATTGTAGTTTCCTTGGGTGATCATGGCACTAATGCATGTGCTTTATCCCTTTGATGCACATGTGGACTCTCCATCTCTCTTCTGGAGCAATGAGAGGACAAAAATGAGCCTTTCTTTTGCTCATTAGGGATTCTGTGGGCTCTGTGTTCAGTGGCTTTCACAGATAAAAGAGATCAAATTCTTTTTATAGGAGTCATATAATAATTTGGGTTTGAAAGGAACTATAAAGTGCATCTAGTCCAACCCCCTGCAATAAGCAGGGACATCTTCAATCAGACCAGGTTGCTCAGATCCACATCCAGCCTGGCCTTGACTGTTTCCAAGGATTGGGCATCTGCAAAACCTGTTTCAGTGTTTCACCACCCTCACTGTAAAACATTTCTTCTGTCTATCTAGTCTATATCTACCCCCTTTTGGTTTAAAACCATTACCTCTTGTTCTATTACAACAGGACTTACTGAAATATTTGTCCCCACCTTTCTTATTAGCCCCTTTCAAGTACTAAAAGGCTGCTCTAAGGTTTCTCTGGAGCCTTCTCTTTTCCAGGCTGAACAACTCCAAATCTCTCAGCTTTTCTTCAAAGGAAGGGGAGGTGCATTTGAATTCAGGCTCCTCCTGGCCTGTTTTGGCCCATTCTCATCTTCAGCCATTCACAGCAATCTACTGTGCAAAGAATCATGCTTCGGAAAAGCAGCAGTGGTGTTTCCTCATATAAATATCCTTGGAGAGCTTCCCACTGGAAGCTCATACTAACAGCAGAGTTATTTTACTGGTACAGTCTATACAAGTTTCCCAGGAGATATCAGGTAGACTGCCTGAGGACTTTGAGGACATCAGTGCTTCTCTGTGAGGGCTTTTTTCTAGGCTGAAATGCCATGGCAAAACACACGCCATACCACTCCAAGTCATATACTGAACCTAAGGTAAGCACCAGAGAGGTAAAGGAGCAAATCTGGAGGGAGTACAGCAAATTCGGGGTAAGCAAAGGGAGAACTTTGTTCCAGCTGCTCTGGGCCAGTGCCATCAGCTTCCCTATTGTTACAGGCACCCTGAGACTCCCATCTAATTCCACTTTCCACCTGCCCTCCCCAATAAATTCCTTTCAAAATGGTAGTCAGTTTTGCTCAAAATATTTCCATTGTTTGCTGAGGAATGCCACCCCCCTCCCAGCTGGGACCCTTCCCCACAGGCTGGATTGACAGCACTTTGCTTAGCAGCCACATGACCAGTTTGGAGCCTAGACCTAGCTGCAGAATGAAATATTTTGGTGGTGAGGGGAAAGCCTGGTGTTCCTTGGATGGTGATAGGGTGGAATGTGGGTTAGGGATTTTAAGCAAGAGTTGTTGTACCCAAATTCAGACATAAAGAAACTCTCTTGGCTGTAGGAGAAAGGGCACACGCTGGTGGAACTTGCATATGAGGGAGCCAGAAGAAAGGAAAACTCAGTGCTCTGCTTTACATGTGTGTAGTATGCTGCTGCCTGGGGGAGTCAGAACTCACTTACAATCCCGTGTGGATTACCCTGGCTTTGTCCAGGTGCATGAAATAAGCAAGGCCACACATTTGCTTATTTCCTCTCTGGGGATTAGAAATTGGAGGGTGGGAAATGGATAGAGCCTGGGGTCCATTCTCACCTGCCAGCTCAGCCGAACTGGTGAGCACGCGAGGGGGCTGGTGGAGGAAGAGAGGAATATTATTTTATTTCTTGCTTAGGCCAGAGGTAAATGACTGCCCGAGGGAATAGGAGAGGAGAAGGTGTGCCGCTGAGTTACAGTGCCTCGGGGGGCTCCTGCTGCAATGGCACAACTACGTAATGTGCTCCCTGGGGGATTGAATCTGAAATAAAAATGTAGCCTGTTACTTATTGGCATTAATGTTCACTTACTAACATCGTTTATTGCTTAACTCTCCTATTTTGGCACCTGGGTAACTACTTAGCCTCTTTTAAATTCACTGGACCAAATTCAGAGATCAAATATCCAGAGATCTATGTAGAGTTCAGAACTGGCAGAGTAGTGTGGGATGAAAGTAGTGAATTTAAGAAAGTCTAGGGAGACAGTTGTAATGAATAAAAGGATCATGATAGATAAAGATTCTTGCCCCCAGCCCTACTTACTTTCGGTCTGCTTAGCTGGAATGGGACCTTGTGTCTCCCTAGCTCCTTTAAATACTGAATCTGAGGTGTCTCTTAATGAAAAAGGATGTTAACTCAGAGTCAGAGTTGCCTGTGGACTCCTAGCACATTCAAGAAAACTTTGTGCAATACTTGGTAACGTAACATGGAAGTCTTAGCTCTCCAGTAATATCAAGTTCACAGGCAAAATAGCATCGTGATAACCTTATATGAAGCTTTCCATGAAATATCCTGCCAGTAAACCTGCCTTCAACATGAAAAGAGCACCCATTATTCAGCATATTTCCGGAATCAAACCTTTACCCTCTATTTCCTTATTTAATTACCAGGAAGCATGTCACCACCCTCCCTGCACTCTAGTCCATAAGTCAGACACTATTTTTTTACTGGGCATTTCTCTGGGTCCTGTCATGCTGGCTACATTCAGAGAATAAGCTAAGAAACAGCCTTTCTTACCCAGCCCTCCTGACTGTTACAACAGTAGCATTGGCTCAACCCCAAACACTCCCAGTGCACAGCATGGGCATGGGTGTTAGGACTGTTTTGTTTTCTGGCCTTGTCTGGCAGGCTCGTGGCTGGTTGTTGGCCAGTGAGAATGTTGCTGTCAGGTTCCTTTTCTCAGCCCATCTCTTGGTGCCCATCATGCTTTTCCATGTCACCTCCCATTGCGTCTGCATTTTCAGACCTCCTCACATCACAAGCTCACTCTCTTTTACACCCCTTTCTAGTCCTTCCAGCTCCCACTTCCCATCAGACTGCATTTCCAAAAAGTATTTTTGTCCTTTCTCCTTCAGATATGGAAGGTATATCCCTAAATCCTTACCAAACAACCCCGTTATCACCAGTCAAGGGCTCTCTTGAAACGCTACTCTGCCACACCGCTCTTGAGAAGGCCACTGGAATTGTTGCCTACAGTGAGCACCCCTGCTTTCCCATTACCAACTACCCATCTAATGTTTCCTGTCTTTTAAGAGAGAGAAAAGACTTCTTACTATTCGTACAGGTTCTAGCACTCTGGGACTGACTCATTGCTCTAGCCATACAAAATGCTCATAATAGTATCTTCCCCAAAAGCCAAGGCCCTCTTTCCTAAGATTTAAAATTACATGCGAGCCCATGGGTCCTCCCATGCTACAGAGCCATTGCACAGCAGCTGGGAATGAGAGGGGGGGAAAGGGGTATGTGTACAGAGCTCCTCGGTAAGGTGGGGGGAGGAGAAGAACCAGCTCTGTGTATTTAGTTACAGTTAATTATAAGTTTATGACCTTATGATGCAATTGTTGTAACCCTTGCTCAATATACTTTTCAGGCAGAGCATGCTGAACATACAGAGGGGGTGCATTTTATGGCTGCAGTGTTTGCTTGAGCTGTGCTGATAAGAGAGCTATAGAGAGGTCTCTGCGCAGGGCGAAGTGGAGCCATTTTGGCCATGTAGCATTGTCAGGGTCTGCGTGCCTCTGCCAAAAGAGCTTATGAAGCGTAGGTGTAAGCCATGCTGACCTGTTGTCCTCTGCTTTCTCAGGCAGCAGGAGTTGAATTTTGTCCCTGCATTTTCAGAGGTGGCAAAAGCTAAAGGAGGGGGTTGGTGTCATTAACACATAATGGAAACTAGAATAGGATTTTACTCATTTTCTTTAAAGAAAGGCAGTTTTGGACTCTGAAATTTGTTTCACCTATAAATTTAAAAATGCTGCATATTTTTTTCCCCTCACAGTTCATATGTATTATGCCCACTTTATGGATAAGCTAACTGATTCAGAAAGTGAACAATAAATAGAGTGTCATTTGCAGGTCTATGAATAGATTCAGAGACCCTTGAAACCTTAATCTGCTTGATCCCACTTAATGCCTTCAAGATGCATTAACAGGACAAAAAGAAGTTTAATTGAAGTGCATCAAACTCAGTTTAGGCACTGTATCCCTTCTGCTTACAAGGTTAGCCACATAAAGTAAAAATAAGGAAGAATTAGCTTGCATTTCCCTGGAAAATAAGTAAGCAGGAATGTCTGCCATATCCTGGCTGGCAATTTAATCTCATCAAAGTGGAGTTCTTTCCCTACTGTGCTTTCCAAGATGCACAGCACAAATGTGCTCTGAACACAACAGAACTAATTGAACAATCACAGCAAAGGAGGTCAAAACCCAACAAACAGTATAGCATCTAAAATGACTCTGGAGGATTTTAACAGATGGACACTTGTAAATCTAACAGGATTTCCTACTGGTGAGAATGCCTTAGGTAAAATTCAGAATGTCTCATTAAATTGTCAGTCAGCTATGCAGCATTGCTCATGTGAATATGAACAGCTATGCAGCTTTACTGTAAATACACACAGCCATGTATTAATACAGGCCTGAAAAGAAACATTTGGATGCGAGTTTGTCTGGAAAAGCCTATCAAAACTGAAGGAGGATCAGATGTAATGTTTCTGGCTGGGATCCATTAGACATACAGAAGGGAAATTAAGCTGGGGGTCAGGCTTTTTATCTCCCTATTCTCAAAGTTGTATGGGTTTGCCTGTGTGTGCACTTCCATGCAAATTTGCAAATCAGTCCTGCTTTAGACTTCTCTAATCCCTTTTGCTGTTGCTTTCTTGTAACCTTCCATGTTCTTAGGCTGTCGATGAAATGCATCAACAGACCCAACATAGGTATAATAGCGCTCTGTGTCTCCCAAGTAGATGCTCTCGTGCCAAGAATTTGAATGTAGGTTAGCACAATGCAACCAACGACACAGCAGTTGCATGTTTCCATTTTTACACGTTTATTTTACATAGTGTCAGTGATCTGGATAAGGGTAATTAGTCTGTTTCTCACCAAAATGCTGTGTGCGCCCCTTTAGCTCCTCCAGCAACCCTACTGCTTATGAGATCTGTGAGCCTGTTGTTCAAATCCACATTCCTGCACAATCCCACTTTCTCGGTAAGAAATAGTCTCTGCTGGGTTTATTGGCATTTCTCACAGTATCTGAGTTCAAAGAAAATGATTACAAGTTAAGACAGAGCTCTGTTCTTTAAAGCGCCACAGCATATAGATCTGTTGAGTGATATATAACATAGAACAACTTCCAACTGAGGAAAGCTTAACACAGCTTGGGCTAGCTTGCTGATAGCTGCTCAGCTCCTAGAATTACTGCTTACAAACCATAAAGGCCCCAGCTTGAGTTTCATGGAGGGAAGGGGGCTATGTGTGTTGTGCACACCTGCAAGTACAGCCACAGGGCGGGTAACCCACCAACTCCCTAACCTAAGCCAAAAAATCTGGCCACTGCCTGACAGGCAGAGTATGTGTATTTGCTGTCTATCAGTGGCAGCAAAACAACTTAAAGTCAAAAAAGAATCGTGTGAAACCGCTGAGTTTAGTCGTGGGAGTATTAATGTTCGAAATCGACATGATTGGTATCTGTTAAAACTGCCCTTCATTTCTGTGATATTTTTGGCAAGGAAACAGCCCACAAATACAAACAGATCACTTTCCTCCTTACTGAAAAGCAGGCACCTTGGAGGGAGGAAGCACACTGCATGCTTATCAGAGTCATAAATTCTGCACAAGGTTTTAGAGCTGGCATGCAGGGGCAAATTTGGTGATTGAGGTAAGAGCTTTGAGGAAGGACAAGTTAGCTGTGAGAGAAAAACACATGCAGTGTATCCCCCAGACCACAGAACACTCCTCTGTTGGGAACTGTTTGTGCTACTGTGAGTAGGGGAATTGTGCCAGGACAGGACACGTGGGTTTGTGATTATTGACCAAATCCTTTAGCAGAGAACAGGCACAGCACTCCCAGGCTGGAATAGTAACTGTGGAGTTGTGTTCCCATTCAGCATCTGTCCAAAGAGCCCTCATCTCCCCGACATCCCCTCTCCTACTTCCAAGACTTTTGTGTTCAGGCTGGCACTGGGGAAAGGGCATCAAATGTGTATGCATGGAAATGGGTTATGGTAAAATACTCACACTGATACAAAAAATTGTGCTTGGTGTCACTGTAATTCCAAAGCAAATAGTGCACAATGTATTATTATACTAAATAAAGCAATGTAATCGTCATTAAAGCTTCAACAGAAAAATGATAGACCACAAACGCCAGTCAAGATACCTCAGTATGCTAGATGAGTACTTTATATTTAATGCAGTTGATCAGAAGTGCAAATTATTTTTAATGGAAAATAGTAGGGAGACATGCATTGTGATATTTAAAAAATAAGGATTCTGATTAAAAATTAAGAAGTTATTAAAATCATTTGTTCAAATACTATTTTCTGTAGAGGCTACTATTTCTTTTCAAGTTTAAATTTTCTTAATTTTCCTCATCCAATTTTCCACATCTTAACTGCCCACCCTATTTGAATTCTACTGTCATCAAGCATGTGCTAATAAATTATTACTTTATCAGAAACTTAATGATCCACACCCCCCCCTTTATCTTTCAGCATCTTTCTCCTTTCTTCATACTTAAAAAGGTCTTTCTTTTCACTTATTTCTAAATTGAGCTTGAAGGAGAGTAGAAGGAAAATTGCTGGAGTATTAATGATAGAGCATGTGCTAAACCTTCAAAACAAGAAGGCCTTGAAAACAGACATAAAGGTGGAGTTCCTTGCATTTGTTTATCCATGCCCAGTGTGTGTTAGAATTCTTTCCTAGGAAAAAAAAAAAGCAACAACTTTGAAACGGTGTGTTCTGAACTGGAGTGATTCTGGTTGTTGTGGTTATGAAGCTGCACCAGGAAAAGCAAGGGAGAATCAGGCACAAATCTCTGTAGTGGGAGAAACCCCTCCAACAGCCCTCAAAACTGCAGTGTTATCCTGCCCCAGTGTGTTGTCCTGAGCATGCTCGGCAGGTGGCTGACCAACTGTGCTTTTCTCCTCCACTTTGAGAAATCAAAGAACTCTAAAAGATTTGTGAGATGTGACTTGCTAGCAAAAGCCTTGTTGTTTCTTTCCTGCTACAGCACATTTATCTATACAGCTGCTAGCTTTCTTCTCCTCTATAATCCCTATTAGGGTGCATGGCAGAGAAGTCAGACCTGGTGGTCTGTAACTCTCATAATCCCTCAAAGAGGAATATGACCTCTTTGATATCACATTTGCTACTTTATATTAATCTGATATTATGGTATATTTGATTAGTAAGTTACCTGTATCACAATTAATAAAGCATTTTCATACTTAAGCTTGTTTAGATCTCTTGTGTGAGTATTGTCTGACTCTGGCATTTTCTTATTTTTCCATTTATTGAGTTATCCTAAAGTCTGTATTATTATCACTAAAATGTGAAAATGGTCCTTAGATTTGTAGAATCAGAGAGTGGTTTGGTTGGAAGGGACCTTTAGAAGTTGGTTAGTCCCAAACCCTAGCACTGAGCAGGGACATCTTCAACAAGACCAGGTTTCTCAGAGCCCTGTCCGGGGGGGGAGGGGGGAGCATTTTCAACCTATCTGTAGATTCATCCCTCTAATGTTCAGCTCTATTGTAAGAACCTTATTAAGGTCCTCTTAGTGAGCACAAATGTAAAAGTTTCATTTAGATTATCAATTACACTTCCATCTTTTTTAACTGTTCCTTTAATGTTTTTCACCATGACAGCTCTTTGGAAGTCATCCTGTTTCCAATGAGTTTGTTATTATTAGTTTTTATGGCTGTAGCATAAAATCAGAACCCAGATTTGAACTTTCCCAGATTTTAGAGGTTCAGATTTGGACTATTATAAAAATAGGATCAAGATGTAGGGCCTAAGGCATGGCTTCAAGCATAATATTGCTTCAAAATATGGCTGTGCTGTTGCAAAGTGACTCAGTAAAAGAACATGGTGGGGCTCTAAGTGCTCATTTTCAGCTCATTTATTTCACATAGGACTACTCACAAGAAAAAATACATTGTTCATGCTCTGCAAATGAGACACAGGAACTTGGTTGTTTTCTCCTCGGTTGTTTTCTCCTCATCAGGACTGCACAAAAACCCCACAGAGTACAAGGTAGTCTGGAAGTTCTTTGCTGCTGATGATCACATAGGAGAAGAAAAGGACCCACATGTGAGATAAAGCCTGTATGTTTGTCTCTTACAGGTCTGTTGGATCGTTGGTGGGATCAACAGCTGTTGGATCATCTACAGGGAGCGCTTATGCATTTGCTCTGTTGTGTTGTGAGCCACTGCTAGCTCCCTGCAACCAACTTCTGAGCTGACTACCAGCCATGCACCTGTAGGGAGGGTAGTGCCAGAGCTGAATAAACCCTTCTGAGAGACAGGTATATTACCGCTAAGCTGGAGCAACACAGCCTTTAGCTATCTTGCAGTGTAAGCTTGCACTTGTTTGGATTGTACCATTTTGTGTATTCTGCATACAGATTTATGGACCCATCTTAAGGAACATGGCTAACTGACTGACCTGAGTCTCTCCTCCAACCCAGAAACCTCACTTTATTTTTTTACAAGCTGCTAAGAGTAAAAGAAAACTTCAAACAAGTGTCCATCTTCTCTATTTGCCATCTTCTCCTTCTCTGGTATATCCCATATGCTTGCTGTATGTCAGCCTTCGTTGTAACCATATTCTGTCATTGAAACAAGACAAACAGGTGAATAAATATATTAAAATAATGGTGGTGTGTCTGTGATATGCTGTGCTGTTTTACTGTCACACCATTTCTCATGAGGCAGGCAAGTAAAGATAAATTAGAATTGGTCCTAGGAAGTTAAAATAAAAGGAATGTGGAAAGTTAAATTTTGATGAGCTGTTTTTTAATTCTTAACCACATAGCTCTGTATACAGTGAATAAACTCAATAACTAACTCACACTGTGTGACTTTTACCTTACTTGTACCATTATTAATTGTCAGAAAGATAAGAGAGAAGTGAAGAAAGGAAGACAGAAACTAGCCCAAGAGGCTTATTTTTTTGGGAAAAAAAAATCCTAATTTGCAACTTCTGCTCATGCATTACCTTTTCCCTGAAAACTCCTGGCTTAAAATTAAGTACAGCAGTGTCAAGGACCTGATTTACCCTGAACATCAAATACAGCAAATAACTCTCCCATGTGAAGGAGAGAAAGCTTTTCCGTAATTGAGCTCTCACTAAGAAGAAAGTAGAGAAGGCAGGGGAAGACACAGCTCCTGACATTTTTCACTTGCTGTATGCATATTTAAAAGATTGTCCAGACAGCTAGAGAACCATGAGGGTTTTTTTTGCCTTTTCGTGGGAAGCCATTTTTTTGGTGGTAAAGATTCATGTATAAAAAGGTAAACTCTAAAGAAATTGATTGCACTTTTCTGCAATCATATTTCTGACAATTTATTAAAGACAGAAAGCTTTATCTGCTAGGAGAAGCAGAATGGAGAAGCAATACAGACATGCTGAAGCAGAAGGATGCCTGTATTAGAGGAGAAAGAGAAGGATGTAAAGAAACCCACTTGTACTTTAATAGCAACTATTAAAAGGTCATAATACACTGACAGACTTTTTTTCTGGTTTTTAATCTAAGAAAGCAGCATGCTCTCTGCTCTCCTTACTCATCCAATGCTTTGTCAGCAAGAAAAGGAAGAATTTAGATTGTGTTTCTAATGAATGCAGTTGCAAGGGATGCATGCCATGTTCACAAAGAAAAACCATCTCACTTGGCTCTGCCTGGCTAGGGAACATTCTCCAGAGAAGGGCTGATCCTTGCAGAGTTGGAAAGCCCAGAGCTGTGTCAGACATCCCGAACCTCCTCCCTACATGTGTCTTGAATATGCTGAGAAAATGTTGATGCAGGGAGAAGTTGCATCTCCTAGTTGCATTTCTCAGTGGGCAAAGGCTTCCAGCTACTGTCAAGCTACTGCTAATGTGCATGTTAAGCAGGTCCTACATCGTGACAGCATACCTTTTTTCTCTGGGTATTCCAGGAATTATCAAGTCTCATTGACTTTCCTGACCATGCCAGGAAAGTGTCCCTCCGTGGCAATCATAAGCATACAGTGGAAATTTGTAACAAAAGTATTTTGGCAATCTATTCATGCTTGTAATAATCCTTCCAGATGGCACTAGTGGGAGGAGACCTGGTATTATGTTGCTCTGTAGGCCAACCTGGCTCTCTAATAGAATTCAAGAGCAGCAGAAGGAAAAGGACTTGGGGGTGTTGGCCAATGAGAAACTTAACATGAGCCGGCAGTGCGAGCTCGCAGCCCAGAAAGCCAACCATATTCTAGGCTGCATCAAAAGGAGCAGTGACCAGCAGGTCGAGGGAGGTGATCCTGCCCCTCTGCTCTCGTGAGGACTTCACTTGGAGTATTGTGTACAGTTCTGGCTTCTCAACATAAGAAGGAGATTGAGCTGTTCAAGCAAGTCCAGGAGAGGGCCATGATGATGATCAGGGGCTGGAGCACCTCCCGTATGAAGACAGGCTGAGAAAGTTGGGGCTGTTCAGGCTGGAGAAGAGAAGGCTTGCATGGAGACCACGTAGCAGCCTTCCGGTATCTGAAGGGGGCCTACAAGGTTGCTGAAGAGAGACTCCTCATCAGGGACTGTAATGACAGGACAAAGGGAAATGGGTTCAAGCTTGAACAGGATATTCAGGTTGGATATAAGGAAGAAATTCTTTACTATGAGGGTGATGAGGCACTGAAACAGGCTGCTCAAGGAAGCTGTGAATGCTCCATCGCTGGTGGTGTTCAAGGCTGGGTTGAACAGAGCCTTGGTGGACATGGTTTAGTGTGAGGTGTCCCTGCCCATGGCAGGGGGGTTGGAACTAGATGTTCTTAAGGTCCTTTCCAACCCTAACTATTCTATGATTCTATGATTCTATAAGATAAAATGCAGTGGGACCGTGTTGGATTTATCAGTTTTTGGGATTTGAATTAGGTGAGCTCAACTAGGACCCAGGACTAGTGCAAAATACTAGCATCCTCAAAGCTACTAAGTGTCCCAAATTAAAGACTTCTTTAAGTTCTTGCAGAACTTTAAATTTTCTGGGTGAAATCAGTGCCCTGTCTGTAGTCTCCAAATATGTGGGCATTATAAAGCCTAATGTTTAGGCACATACCTGCAGTGACTGAGCATGTCTTGTGCACCTGGCAAGGGGTGCCAGCGTCATGCTGTGCTTTTGCTCAGGAGCCCAGCAATTAGAGCTTCCTCTGAAATATAAAAGACCTGGGACCAAACTGTTCTACCTGCTGGGACATGCATGAATATCCTCTTTAGCAAGTCCCATTGTTCCAGGCAATGTGGGAAGTTAGATTCAACCACTTCTGCTGAAGCTGCTCTGCTACATCTGGGATAGTCCATGGTGAGTATGAAAGGAGAGAGAACACCCTATGGCCAGAAAGGGACAAGCAGAAGTACTAGTGTACCCTGCCGGGTTCTCCAGGGAATTGTTAGAGGCGCAGGATGTGCTGCAGACAGGTGGGTGGCAGGCAGGGAGAGGGAGAGTCTCCTGTGCTCCAAGCCTGTTATTTTTGTCCTGACTGGATGGTCCTTCCACCACAAGATCTCTACAGGTGATCACAACCTTTATTGTAAAGATTATTTAATTCAAACACAAAGTGACTTGGCTCCAATAGGAGAAAGAAAGGATTTCCCACTCCAGAACTCTGTGAAAGCTAATGGACAGACAGAGCATGTACAATACATGCTCAGATCCCCTTGGGCTTGAGGCAGCAAAGGCACTTAATGTGATGGTGGGTCCTAAGTTCTCTTGCTGAACCAGCTGTAATTCCCTACTAGCTGAAAAACAAACCCATTTACAGTAATTATACTGTGTTTACAGCTTCCAGAGGGAAAACAAATGAAGCAATTAAAAGAACTTACAAAACCAAAGTGACCACTCCACATTAGGAACGGCCCACATGAAAAATATTTTCTGAAGTGATCAATTTCTTCACAGTTCAGAAATCTTAGAAATAAAGAAGTAATTATATAGTTTTTAAAGTAATTTTAAATAAACAATTAATGATTACTCTTTTATTTAAAAAATTAAAATTACTTAATGCCATTAAGATTAAAAAGAAAAAAATCTTCCAATAAAACTACATACTTTCTACCGTAGGTAGATTTTTGCCTTAAGAGATTTTAAAGTCCCTGAAATGAGTACATACTAGAGCATATCCAAGTTCTGTGAGCTGTGACACATACATGTGCAATAGCTATTGTGTGTAATGCATGTATATAATCTTATACAGTGATTCTGGGATTACTGTCTTTGACTTCAGTGGGAATTTGAGAGATTCTTAAGGAATAGAAGAAACAAAGCTTAGTTTAGATGTGAACCACAATGCTGCCATTGAGTTTACGCTCCGTTTAACCTGTTAAACAATGTGAGATAAGTAAAAATTACTCATTTCCATACTGCTGATTTTGCAGACTTCAGAAACCCTGAGTATGAAATAACTAACTAGCTCTTAATAACTTTCAGCATGGATAATATATTTAAGTGTAGGAAAATATAATTGATGTATTTTTATTGCATTGCTGGTTTCCTCTCGGTATCAATTCAGATAAATGCAGAAGTTTAAAATTATAAGGAACTGCCTAAAAATATTTGTTCATCACAAGTGAAACAGTGGGTCGACTATACTGCCGTGGAAGGTTCTGGAGACTGAGTCAACTCTATCAATACAATCAGTACTGTATTTCCTGAATGACTGGCCTGACTGCATAGCTACATCTGTATCATAAAAATGCAATGATAAAATTGCATAGAAGGAAAGACTGGGAGTCACTGTACACAAATCTAAGTAATATTCCTTTACGTTATTCTCCATTAGATGGATTTACTGTGCCAATATACTGTGCGCATTCTCGAAGATGGTGCTCTGAAAAGACATCTTAGCACTTGAAAAGTAGTGTAGCTGCTGGGTGTTGGTTTCTGTAATAAACAAAATGAACATTTCACAGAACCAATGCTGTGGGAGTTTAAAAGGTAAATTATTCATATTGTAAGATAAGATGTATAAGAACTAATTTTTCTGACATTAGGGAATGGCAAGGAAATGGGTGATTATGAAATTTGCTTTCTGCTGGCTAAATTGCTGGTATGATGAATTTTTATGAAATTGTCCCTGTGCTTGATAGGTAAAGCTGTGGTCACTTCTCTACAGCTGCTTATCTTTGTGAACTCATTTAATTTCTCTTTTTCTACTGGACCTAGTCTATGATGCTTTTCACCACCAAATCTTAATTCCATTTACAAAACTGAACAAATAAGAGCAAAGAAACCCCTCTAACCTCTTCTAATTCCTTCAGTGATCCTTAGTTTTTCTTCTCCTTTTTACTACCTTTTCCTTCCAGCTTTCTTTTCTTGTATTTCTTTTTTTCTTGCCACAACCACAAAGGCTTGAGAGGCAAAGATTTGCTCAGTACCTGCAGATATATAATCTCTACACATCAGCTGAGTCCCTGGTACCCATAATTGTCTTTCCCCAGACTCCTTCCTTTGCAACATCTCTGCGAATGTAGCTTTCTCAGTAGAGCAAAAATAGGTTATCAGCTTCAAAGGATGCACAAACAGTCCAGGGTAGCAGGTGACTACAGATATTATTGGGGAGCATTAAAATGCATGACATGATAGCTCAGTGTTCTCCTGAAGATCTCTTATGCTTAGAAATGGAGCTGCAACATTTATATAAGTTTCCATATAACTTCCTTCTGAACTTCAACTTTACATTGGTTATGTATTTTTTCCTCCTGAGCTCCTGCACCATTACACCTTCTATCTGTTTTGAGGCTTGTTCTCTTTGGTTCTGCCTTAGCAGAAATGGGTCATGTCTAAAAGTAGGACCTGGCAATGGGGGCACCTGCAACAGTGCTGTTGCCTCTGTGAGTGGAGACAGAGAGATTCAAATTTGATAGGTACGCAAATCTATCCAGGAGACACTGGACACCACTGGTTTCATGTGGGTCATAAACTTTTAGGGTAAATTGTGACTTCCAGAGCTTTGAAAGTGTTTAACTTCTTCATAAGGTCCGGTGTAGCAATCCCCTGAGCTGAAGATGATCTGTCCTCGGATGTGAGCTTCTGCAATGCCCTGCCATTGTGCAGCAGCTGAGCACATGCATAATAACTCATCCTACGCAATCTATTATTTCTGAATAAGTCAGCATACAGAGGGTTGAGACAAAAATCAAAACTGAGGAACAGCCAAGTGAAAAAGTACTCGTGTTTCTAGGATTTGAGCATCACTGCAAATGAGAGAGAAAAAGGGAGAGAGGAACAGAGAGAGGGAGAGAGGAAGACATTTTGCCAAATCTATAACAATAAATGTCCTCCTGACAAAAATGTCCTCCTTTCAAAATCTTCTCTCTCAATATGACTTCATTATCTTATTTACAATGAAAATATCGTATTTTAACACATACCAAGTTATAAATATAATACGTATTATACATGGGCCACCTGGTACCCAGTCCAGTTATCTGGATCAGTGCTGTAATCCACTTGGGTAAGGAACCAATTATTTGGGAAACAGATGTTGATTTTGTTTCAGATACAGTTCTGGGATTATTGTTTGCTGTCTTTTTAAAAATACTGTTAAATGAGATTTTTAAGATACAGCATGCTTCCTTATGATTTCCATTGTAAGTCCTGTTGAATACATGCTAACTTCCTGCCTTCTTACTGGGACAGGAAATAAAAGTTTTCAGTACAGAGATTTTTTTCTGTGCGTGATTTTAAAGCAGCATGTATGAATGAAACTTGGAGCCATCTTTCAAAAAAAGCTGGTAAAGTTACAGTTAAACAGATAACAAATTTGTAAGTGTCTCTGGAGAAATGCTCGGTAAGACTGCAAACTATATTTTAGTAGCGACTAATTTTCTTTGAATGGAATGAAGATCAGATTTTCAGCAATTAAACTCAGATATAACCTCATCAAACATGTTTGTATACAAAGAACACTGTGCTTTAGCTGTTGCTTTCTTACAGTTATTTCCATTTTCCATCTGCTTCTTATCTGATCAGCAAGCATATAATGAGACTCATTGTATGAAATGCATGTAGCAGAAGTTTCTCCACCCCATGAAGATACAGTAAATTGGGCCAAGAGTTAAGGAATCACTTTAAAAGTTTTCATCATTCTATAATGTTACTTTCAAAATAATAATTTCCAAATTCTCACTTATCTTAGACACTCTTCTTTCCTGAATTGTTTTTCTGATTTTTGAATGTCAAAGCTCTAAATTGTTTCTGCCTGATCAAATCAGTTTTGGCTTTCAGTGACTGTGATCCTCAATTGGCCCATGAAGTCATTTTGATTCCTCATTCTTAAAAAATCCAACAAATGTTTCAGACATCTCTGAATGCTCCTTTTAAGCAGATGTGATTCTGTTAGGCAAGACCAAATGACCTTTGTTCACAATAAGAGTAAAGAAACTCAAGATATGGCCTCATATATTTCCTACTATACTGTTCCCATTACTGTCCCACTTTAATGGGCATATGAATACTGATGCTCCTTTGGCCAGGATTAACAAGCCTTTTTTTCTAAGTGCTATTGGAAGCATGTTCCTGCCATGACCTATTTGGTACCAGGATGGAAGGGTTAGCAGCCACCTGAAGAACAAGACCATTCACCACTGCCACTGTGGCTGGGGGTGAGCCTGTGGTCTGTCTGGCAATCAATTTCAGCTCTTGCTGACATCAAAACCAGGACTTCTGTGGCACTTTGGGTTCCAGAGGCTGACTGGAGAAAATTTCTCACCTTGTCATGTTTATCAAAGAGGACCTTTTCATTTTCTTTCAGGCTAAGCTTCAATTCTTCACATTGATGCTGTTGTCTAACCTAAAAGCCTGAATACTTTCACTGGGCCATCAGGGAAGACTATGATTAAGAACATGGAAGTTGTTAGCCCTGGTCCCATCCTGCACTAGCACAGGAGATGCTAAGCCCCATTTGAGGCTCACAACAGCTCGCGCATTGTCTCACATTTCAGAAAGGACAGTGGTTGCTTTCCTGAGGTGATTTCACAGGGCTTGGCAGATGCTGGCTTTAGCCGTCACTGAAAAATTGTCATAATCCTCCTGAGAAATGAAATAAAGAGGGTGAAAATACCTTCCAGAGCAAAGATACTCCATAAGAGAAAAACCAGCATGCCAGTGTAGTCTGAAGTAATGATACTTTCTACTTTGTGTTGAACTCTTACACAGAAGGGTTAAACCTGAGAGTGTAATGTCTAGACATTACAAGGTTATCAGGTATACCAATTCTTTACATCATTCTCATGTAATGCAATATGTGCATTTACACTTTATATACAAATTTGCTTTATTTACTAGATATTTGAAAATCTCTTCATGCTATCAGTCCTTCTGTTTCTTTCTTTTATCTAGGGGAAACAGATGAGATTTTTAAAGAGGAAACTTTCATCCAGCAGCAGTAGAGTTCTCTGGAATAACAAACCCTTCTGCTTCCTGCTGCTGCAATTGCCATAGAAACAAAAATGCCACTTTGCTGCTCTCCCTTCTCTGTAATGAAATATTGCCATTTGAGGGGATTTAGAGGGTTGCATGCAAAGGCCTTGATCCTGCAAGGTGCTGAACAGCCCTGGAGAGGTGCTGGGACTCTGGTTTCCAAGGTATTTACATATAACACATCTATTGATTTTCAAAACCAAAGGAAGCTTGATGTAAAATGACTTCTGAGGATGGGATCCCTGTGTGTCTTTTAATTATCGCTAAAAGGGATGAAGGTTTAGGACTTACATTTCCTATTGTCACCATCTGCGACTTCTGCTGTTTAAATAGTACTTGGTTGTTATAAGTCTTCTTGGTATTTGTCTGAGGTTAGAATAGATCGTGGAAGGCAGCCACTGTTGCAGCACAGACAGATGCCAGTGCATCCCTAAGCACGTTGGTTTAACTCGACCAGTTCTTACTATTTTCATGTCCTTATTTAAATCTTTCCCAGTCAGGTGGCTGAAACATGGTATATTCCTTATTTACTGCTGAAAGCACCAGAAACTATCCACAGCAAGTGGGTAGATAACTGCCTAAAACTTAAACAAATTTTGGGGTTTTTTTAGACCCACAAAGGAATCTCATTTTTTATAGAGAAAGCAAACTGGGGCAACAATAATCAAAGTAATATTTACCCCTTAATAACTGCCTATTTTTATACTGGTGCTAGAGGTTAATAGCACTGTTATTTACTCCTCTGCCCCAAAATACTGAAGGATATGAAATGTAGCAGTCAATAAAGCTGAGCTGTCAGATAAATAACATTCATATTACTCTCTGACAAATTCTTTTGCTACACAGGGATATAAATAACACTAAGAAAGCAGTTCCTACATTACAAGTTTACTGATGTGTAAAATGTAATTTTAAAAAGAGCCCAAAGCACCAGGAGCGTGACTTGCTGTAACATGATGTATAGAAAGAGGTATATGACATATCTAACACCTATAAGGAGAAGAAACTGGGAGAGTGAGACATCTTTGTGAAGGTGGGAGGCACCATTAAAGTGGAAAAAATTGAAAGAGCAACTTCCATTCAGAGAAGTGATGATAGCTTTATGGACTGAACAAAGCTTCAAAATAATAATAATGATAATGTTTCTGTTTCCGTGTTCACAGTCCTCAGAGGGATGAATTGGTCAGGAGCAGACTGGCTTTCAGCAAAATTGCATTGTGTTGTGTTAAGAACAGAGGGTGTGACGAGCTCCTGATGCAGCACAGGATATTTATCTCTGAGGGTTTTCTTTTCCACAAGCCCCCAGGATGGACCACTCCAGCAGTGAACAGCCACAAAGAGGGGCACAACAGTGTCCTTTGGGCCAAACTCTCTGACCTTAGAGTAATACTTAATCGGTTCAGCCCCTTGAAAGTGAAGAAGACCATTATTTGCATTTTTACATTGGGTTTTGGAGTGACTTGGTGAGATAAAGGTAGGTAGGTAAGTAGTAGGTAAGTAGCTTCAGGGGGCTCTGGGGAATAGCTGTGTGGCCCTGTTTAAAGTGCCGCATAACACGATTCTTTGGATGACAGCTTCCAATAGGTTTTCTTTTGGAATGTATTGAATAATTACTTCTCACACACAGACTGAGGTGGGTATTTACAGGAGCTCTTGTCCTGCAAATTGCCATATGATGTGTTTTCTGCTGTTTTGTATCATTAAAGAGATTTTCTGCACTGTGTTACCCGTCAATATGCACAAATTATTAAACTTCAAATTCCATGAAAATCTGATTTAGGAAAATGTCAGTCTTGTCTAATGTTTGGTGCAATAAAGAAGTTTCTGTTTTCATCCATCAAAGACCCCAGTGACATCTGCTTTGCATGGGGAAAAGAGAGGTGAAAGAAGGACAGAGAGGAAAAAGGGTGGACTGCCAGCTAGTGACCTCGCAGTTGAGCTTGGCTATTGCTGAGGTAGATGACTGGTTTTGAAGTAGTCTTGGATTTTGCTTTTTTATGACAGACAATAAAAAGATAATTCAGGGTTATTGTCTATGATGTTAATATTTTGAAACTTCTTGGAAATATTATGTTGATAATTTTAGTTCTGTTCTTCCAGAACAATTGTATGTGTCTCCTCTTGCATTCTATCTCCTCAGAGCATTAACAAGCACAGAAATAAATGAGAATAGAGAGCTGTTTCTATTCTCATATATACTCTAAAATCCCAGAAAAGTCTTTGTCTAGCTAAAAAAATCTGTAGCACAAACCAGAAGAGGTAGAGTGTTTAAACTGCAGCAGCATAATGACAAGAATAAGCAAGTGTGCTGATAGATTGGACTAAATAGATAAGCAATACATTTCAATCAGATCTTGATGCTGTGGGATTATTACATGCGAGTGGAGAGATGTCCCTTCAGACTTTTCCCTACTAATGGCAAAAGCATTTTTGTAATCCATACAATTTTGTACTCTGTCTTCTTCCAAGAAAATAAAGAAATTACTCCAATTAATATTAATTAAGGATATATGGAAAAGTATTTTTGCAGCAGAGGAGTGAGACCTCTCTAATATCTTTCAAAATGTGTTTCAGACATGGTAGCTGCCATAATAAAAAGGATAAACTTTTCAAATATTATGAACATATCCATTTGGGAAGTCAAAATAAATATGATGTAGACCTGGCTTTGTCTTAGATAAATAGTTCTTTATGTGGCAAGTCCTGGAGTATTTAGATCAATCCAGCAAAATCCAATGAAGTGCCAGCTCAAGCCAGGAGCATTATTATTTATTGTCAGTTAGGAACTCCATCACTTACAGACATCACTGGAAATACTACTGATGATTGATACTGATGGCAATGATGATTACTCTAGCAATGAGCTTAATTAAAATAATGAAGTACCGTTGCACAGAACTTGGTTGTTGTCCAGGTAGGATAATGTATAAGCAGCACAAGAAAGTCATCAGCTTGGAATGCTTCATATTTCAAGTGTGACATGGCTAGGGAAGCAAAGAGGAATTGTGTGGCATTTCTCCACTATTCCTGCTCAATCTCCTATGTGCATACACAAAGAATTGCTGGAGTAGACACTGCAGCAATTGCCTCTTAGATATTAATCCTGACTCTCCACCATAATGAAGTGTATATTGGTCATATTGGTGGTATTGCTGTTTTTATAAGATGCTGCAAGCCTCTGAGAAATTGTCATTATTCTTTGGGGAGCTCTTCTCTAACCATTTGGTTGTGACTGTTTAATTGATCTTCATTTGCCACAGTGAATAACTCATGCAATCAAAGGTTATAAGGGACCTGGAGGAAGAAGGAGAGAGAGTTCTGACCTCTCTTGTTCTTGGTAGTCAATGTCAGAAAAAGACTCAAGCACTACAGTGTAACATCTCATTATTCTATTATCTGTGCATTTAAATGCTCAGAATACAGATGTAAACTTTGAACCATCCAGGCTGGCTGAGCTGGTCTCAGACCCCAAGTTTCCCACAGCATAGGGAGCAGCTATAAAGACCTTGAGCACCTCCAATCCTGGAACAGGAATATCTGCATTTATAAAGGAGAATACTATCCCCATATTCTATACATTCTGGATTGAGTTCATTAACACAGTAGGCTGTAATAAACATTTAAGTCCAAGTTGATTATAAGGGCTTTCATAACAAGATTTGTATTTCTGGCTGGTGTGGCATAACGATTCAAGGTTAAGCAGGGATTATTTAGAAATCATTTAGAAAATCACACATCTGTGGTAGTAGGTAAGATGTGGACACTCATTTAGGAGGAAATTTCATAAGAGCTTAGGAAAAAACCTTTTCTGAGCAGGAAATACGCAACTGTGCAATCAAATTAGGAGCTAAGTCTAGAGTTGCCACCACAGTTGTGTCATTGGTATGGTCTAATTTTGGATATCCTGTCACTTGTCCTTCCTTATTTCTAGGTCAAAGATTGATGATGTTTAATGTTTTGTTGCCTGGAAGCTTGCACCTTGTCCCTTTGCCTGTCCATAGTTTATGAACATGACAAGTGTTTGTTTTTCTTCCCTACTACTTTCCACTTACTTTAATTCACTGAGCACTTCCCTTTGCACTCACACCAAAATTTTGAATATAACCTTCCACTTGAATGAGAAAATACTGTAAAGCTAAGCAGTATTTTGTATAAATTACACACTCTGCAAGTGAAAAGGAAGAGACAGGGGATGTCCAGATGAAGGAGAAAGGGTGAAACTTAGGCACTTGTTTTGCTTGTACAGGGTATTCATACAGACTTCTCCAGCAGAGCTGAGGATGCACCCTCACCAGCACTGTTCCAGTTGCTGTTCCAGTACCACCAGTATCCTTTTGATTTATGGCAATAAATTAATTTGACTAAATAGATTACCTTTTCTCACTAGTTAAGCCTATATCCTGTCCCTGTTAAGAGGAAGGGAACTACAAAAGAGATATGCAGTCAGCTGAATAGTGATGATTGTAAAACTGGTTTCACATAAGATGATATCAGTTTGAATTTTCTTGGGCATACCAAGAAGGTATATTTGCCTTTGCAATGAGATGTTTTGCCTGTTAAATATCAAACCACACAAAGTGCCAATTGCAGAGTGGGAAACCACCTGAATCCTCTCTAACAATTGTACAGGCAATCATACAGATTGAGGCAGTAATATTTTTAAAGAAGAGAGAAGTGGTTCAACAGATGTGTTTGCCTAAGCTATTCTCAGGAGAGGGTGGCATTTTCAGAAGATACATTTGACCAGATTTTGTAGCACAATAAAATCTCTGTGGCTTTGTGTCTTGATATACAACCAAGAAACTGGGAAAAAGGTTGCCCCATTTAGGCCATTTAACAAACTTACTTACAGGGAAATATATTCAGCAGTAGTTTCTAAAGAATTGCATCAGGAGTGGAGCAGCATAGAGGGACCAGAAGGGAAAGAGAAGAGGGGGGTGTGTGTGTGTGTGTGTGTGCATGTGCCTGGAGAGAAGTCATATGCAAGGAGAATTACTCAGAGGACAGGCACAAGAGAGAGCTTCAGCTAAGCAGGAATAAGAAGTCTATTTGGTGAAAGTGAAGAAAATCTGTTGAGTTAACCAAACTTTAAGAATTGAGCTGTTTTGGAAATGAGTGGGAAAAATCCCAAACCAGTATAAAGCAACTCAGTGCTCAAGAGTAGAAATCTGGGGGGTTACAAAAGCAAGACAGCTTTACTCACAAAGCAGATAGGTACTCAGTTTTAAGTAATTGTGCTTAAATGCTTTATGGAAAAAGAAGAAGAAAATAGGCAACATTTAGATGCATTTCTACACAGGACAGTGGTGCATCTTTTACAAATTAAGGCTTCAAAGAGTTTCCGCAGAAAGAGTAGTTCTTCCTTCAAAAAGTCCAAACACAGAAAGGCTGTACATTTTCCTTTCAGACCCCAAATGTGTCTATGCAAACATGCTATTCATAATGTGATTCCTCCCTTTCAATGCTGATTCAACAGTTTTGCCTGTAATACAGTGAAACAAGGAGTCTCAAAATGCACCATCATTCCTCAGAAAGAGATTCTGGTGTAACGTCAAATATGTAAGCTGCTTAGGGAATTAGGAGAAAAATTAAAGCATTTCAATGACTCCCAGAAAGCACCACAGAAATTCCTGTTTAAATGTTTGGTTTTTTTTTTTAACTGCAAGCTTTCAGTTCTGCTGATTTTTTTTCATTGTGAGAAGGTGACTGCTCAGTAGAAAACTTCGATGGCAATCACTTCTTCCTGTGTTTGTCAAACTTTTGAAAGGACAAACTGATACCAATTCTTTTCTATCCTAATATTTATTCTTTTTACGTGCAGATGCAGAACATACACGTTTCATGCAATCAGGTCATTACAAACTGTATCTTACTGTTAAAAATTACCTAACTGTTGTATCTCAAAACATAATTATAAATGAAAAGTCATGAGTGTATGAGAGCATTTCTAGCGGGGCTCTGTGGAGATTGGCTCTCTGCTAAAAAGAAATATTAATAATTTTATATGGAATGTAAAAGTTATGAAGCATGTCTGATAAGGATGGAGGAAGTGGTTAAATAATGATGAGGATAGGTCTGGTATTATAAACCTCATAATGTGATGAACTAGAAACAGTCAAACAATATGCATTTTAGCAGCCATTTACAATTTCATACAGGTAGGAGGAGATCAGGTAGAGAGAAGGCATGCTATTAACACTGGGAAAGAAGTGATTTTGTAAAGGACTGGTTGGTCAGAGCAGACAGACAATTAAATATGATTTCTCAGTGTTAAACTATGGCTAAAAGTCTTATGTGATGTTTTAATATATATAACTGAGGATAAGAGAGTGATATTGTCTATAAATACAGTATCAGTTAATTCACCAGTAGACTGCTGTGTCTCTCTTTTTTAGTGTCCTTCCTTGATAAGGATATCAAACCATTGGTTGATAAACAGCTGTAACAATGATCTGAAGACTAGAAAGTTTGTCTTATGAAAGAAATTCTATATATTCTATATATATTCTATATATAATTCTATTCTATAGCTTATGTAGGTGAAATTTAAGAGCAAACTGTTCTGGTTTATGAACATCCACCCAAAGAAAGAAGTTCTAAGTAACTCTGATACTTTTCAATTAACAAGTGCGTAACAGGATCCATGCAGGAGAAACCAAAAGGAGAAAGAACTGAAACTAGAAACAAGCAGGTTTTAAGATGAACAAGGCAGATCATACAACAGGCTGACAGCAGAGGAAGAAGTCTTCTATAACCTGATGCTTTAAAATCAAGATCAGATTTTCCACTATTATTTGTGCTGTAGTTGAACTAAAAGAGTGTATCAGCAGCTGAGCACCTACAGGCCATGCAAGTGGTCTGCTAAGGTGATGCTTAGACTCTAGATAGTCTTCACTGTGGACATATCAGAAGAGAACCATCATACGTGGCACATCATGGAGCAGGCTGTCCCAGCATGTATGGTACTTATGAAGTTCAGAAACAAAAAATAAGGTAGCAGGAACAGACAGCACAAATGTTCTGCTGTTCCCTACAGACAGCATTGCACAAAGGAAGGAGAACAACCTCCCTTTGTGGAGGAGGAGGAAAAGGAGAGGGAGAATAACCATCACTCTTTGCAAGAGTGAATAGCAAAGTAGCAATGCTGCAGAGAAGACAAAATCATTTAGGAACTGGAGGGAGGGTCTTATCCAAATTAGGTGAAAATACGCTGACATTAATTCTAAGTGATAAGTAGAAACTAGTCTATAGAGGTAAGTTTAATTTGAACTACCTGGTCATATGTGGTTCTGCTCTCACTGTAGCTACCCTTCAACCAGCTGTCAGAGACACATGAAATAGAATGAAAAAAAAGTAAAAAAGAAGGATGAGAAGAGAGACTAATCCAGGGACTGTTGTAATGGCATGATATAAATCTCACTAGAATACTTTTGTTTTCCCATCTAAAAGATGACATAATAGAAATTGGAGAGCTTGGAAGCAGCTAAGGATGATAACGAATATATAAATGATTCTTATTTTGGGAAGATTAACTTGAAGGAAAAGATGAATTTAACAGCTAACAACAGGATACAGTGTCATGTCTAGCATGAAGGTGGGATGCCTGCACTTTTGGTTGCCCTCTATCTTAATTAACAAATGAAAGGCAGACAATGTAATTAAAGGGCAACTTTTTTTTAAATTTATTTATTTAAAAAGTGCCTAACCAGTGTTGACACAAACCCTCATTTTAGCCACATACTTAACGGGACTGAGAAAGACAAGACGCCTGACTAAATGGCTAGCATCATCTTAAACTGAATTTTAAGCAGATTTTTCCCAAGCATGCAAATAAACCCTCATGCCTGGGGCCAAAAGCCAGCCGCTAGACGACAGAGAGCTAACGAGTAGCTTCCCTAACGGAGCAGTTACTCCAGAAGGCCCCTGCTCAGCAGTTCTTCCCCAGTTAAGGAAAGCCTGTTGAGTGGAAATGTTCAAAGGGGTAGAAAACAATTAGGTGTGTAACTCCCATCCAAAGCAGGGGGGGGAGGAGGAAAGTCAAATGCCAGACTTCCACCAGGCTGTTGAAAATCTTCCCATGCCTGAAGTTAAGCATGTGCTTAAACGTCTTGGACTTTCATGGTAGAGACGGGACCCTGGAATAGAGGGCTCATGGAGTGGATCAGGCATGGGGAGCCCTATGCTGCTGTACAATAAAGCTGAAGTCTCTTTTCCTGTTGTTAATCTCTTTCCTGTCTGTTAGCCTCAAGGCACAGTGAAGAGTTAATTGATTTTCATCCAGGAAAAGAGGACTTCACTAAACAGTGCAGTCATGGAATTTTTTTATTTTATTTTAAGCACCAGGCACACCTGCCAGGCTTCCAATTATTCCTCAGGAGGAGAAAGTCTACTGTTTTTCCTGTGAGGAAACCCTCTGATCCAAGCATTTGTCAGAGCCTTTACTTCATCTATGCACTGTGTTAATCTGTCTTCCCTTTTAAAGCCCAGATGCTGGTGGAGGTTTTTGGGGGGCCTGTCCTTTTGTATAGGTGTTTAAGGCATTTAACCAGAGAAGGGGAAAGCCAGGGCTAGTTTCCTCTTCAGCCAGGGGTGCTAAGAGTAGGGAAATGTCCCCTGCATCCCTGCTGCCTGCCCAGCAGTGAGGGAGACAAGATTTTTGAGTCCCTTGGGGTGGGCTGGCCAATCATCCTGGGGATGAGCCCAGAAAAAGGGAGATTCCTTGACATAGCATTCTTTTACCTAGAAGCATTTTGTGTGGGACCTGACCCTGCTGCTGAGTGCTGGGGTCTGGAAATGTCTCCTCGGCCAAGCAGCTAAGAGGGTTTTTGCACCATTTTTGTTCAGCGGCATTAGGTATGAGGTTGAGCTCCTGCACAAGCTGTTGAGGCTGCATCAGGGTGCTGCCTCATGGCAAAATCTGGACCATTTTGGGTGCAAGATCTCTGGGAGAGCAGAGTGCTCCAATTCCCTTATGGACATCTGCTGGTGCTGGTCTGGAAGTTCCTCAATTTGCTCCCTCAGCCCTAACACAAACAATGTGGGCAGTGGGTTCCCAGTACCAAAGGAGAACCACATATTGGTACTCAGTACCAAAAATTTCCCGCTCCAGCACCACTTCTCATGTAGATGAAGTCTTAAATCTTCAAAGTCAGGCTAATTCTTATTTAAGGTACCTCTGTCCTTTTTTTATGTTTTTCGTCATTCATGGATTGAGCCACCCCACAGTACTCTGCCAAAATAGTTCTTATAGTATTACATGGGGAAATGAGACTTGTGAAAAGAAAGAAAGAAAGAAAAAAAACCAAGCCCAAAACCTAAATGTAAAAAGCAAAAAGCAAAAAATATCTGTGCTAAATTCAAACTTACACAGGAGGCAATAATGGCTCTGAATTTTGTTAAATACCAGCACGACTTCTGTTGTGTGTCTTGTACCCACTAATGGATTTTAACTTTATTACTATCCAGTTTTATTGGAACTAATCAGAAGACTGTAGGAATGAAAGGACTCCCACATTACTGAAACAGTTAATTTTTTTAAAGCCAGGCTACTGAAGTGCAAGTTAAAAGGGAGGAGCAGATCAAATCCATGTGCGGGTCATTTAAGAGCTCAGTCTCATTTTTGAAATATAGATTATCCAGGAGAACATGAATTCAGCATTTCTATGTAATGTTGTTTCATTGATTGATCCCTTAGGCTAGCAGCACTTGGCTGTAGATAGATACTTAAAAATCAGTTTTAAAACTTTGCCGTCTTTGAATATTTGATAACCTGTCAAAAAGACACCCAAACCAACGCAGTCAGAGGCTTTGCCTTTTCTCAAGTCCTGGTATCATGGCAGCAGATCTTCAGCAGAAATGTGGGTTTTTTTCATACAACCGAATGGTAGTTGCCACGAAAGCACACGGCGAGTCATGACTCCAAAGGAATTCCTGGGTGAACAGTAGCAAAGGTGAAGCAAACAGCTAACAGCTGCCAAAACCTGCATGGAGAGTGCTGATGTCATCAGCAGTGCCATCACTTTGCAGGCAAAGCCTCCACTCAGGTCTTGACAGGTAAGGGTAGGAGGCTATGACCTTCAAATAGTCTATTTTAAGATGCATTTTCTGTGTGGTCTTTTTAAGTCTCACTGAAGCCTGGCCAGGACCCAGCCTTTTACTCATCAGTCCTTATTTATGTTTATTTATAAGCTTTTCCATGGATGTAATCCTGTTACTATGTGAGCGCATTATGTATGTTAATGGCCTTGTCCTCAAGCTCTGCTAGGAGTGATGAAAGTGCAATTCCTCCCTCTGACAACAGGGAGCTGATGCAAAGAGGGGTGAGATGATGGGCCAAGGTCATGCACAGGGTGTGAGAAGGAATCTCTTGGGCTCTAGCCTCAGCCTTAACTACTGCTCTCCTTTTGCTTAAACTATAGCTAATTACTTTGTTGAGAGCTTTCATGAAGCTTCCCAGGGTCAAGACTAAAATGTCTGTGGCATATCAGTAATGTGATAGACAATCAGATGGATACACACGTACACAAAGGTCAGGACTGAAGCTTTGTGAGCAGTTTCACAGACATCCTTAGAGTTCCACCAGGCACTTTCTGTGAGCAATATAGAGACAATATCATCCAACAGACACAAAGCTGGAGGATGAATTTCTGGCTCCACCATTGGCTCAGCATGGGAGTATGGGCAATTTACTTATTTTTCATGCAGCATACTGCAAAACAGACATTCTGACACTAGAGTCATCCTGCCAAAGCCTTTTTGAACAAAACACTTGGATCAAAAGCAGTTGTTCAAATTCTGATACCCTTCATGAAATAATTTACTTTTCAAAACTTGTTACCCTAAAAATTCAATACCATAGCCTAAGCAGCCATTCACTGAGGTACTGGGAATACAGCATTGCAGTTAGGTAGCAGCAGTAGCAACAGCAACAAGGTGTAATATTTGCCTGTTTGCCAAGGCCACCCTTTGGGAAAAAACTGCACATGGAACTAGTTAACCCATGTGATAGTAAAATACTAGCAATCTGTGTTATGTTTACTTTTAGTAAGCAGCCAGGAAAGATGAGAAAACACAAAGGAAATTGCAGTCCATCCTTAGGTATGCTGAAAGTTTATTACTCTCATCCCTTGAAAGACTACCATGCTGTAGCATCAGAACTGATAGTCCAGGCTAACTGGCAAAGGATTTAAGGTTTTGGGACACACAGCAGCTGAAATTGAAAGTAATGTGGACAGAGGTGATGTGTTTAGCCTCAGGAAGCATGGAATTAAACTGTCTGCTGGTACAGAGTGAGAAGGGAAAAAGCAGAAGAGGGAGCAACCCCTTGTTTTGGCAACAGCAACCCACAGGAAGGCGGTGGTGGGGGAGAAATGAGGGGGGTGAAGCCACAACAAGTTTTCCCTTCAGTGTACCTAGCAGATTAACAAAGAATATGCTTAATTATTGCTTCCTGCCCACCTGCCTTGTTCCTTCAAGAACCAGAGCTCACTCAAATAACATTCACTCCCTTGGCAAACGCACTCCTAATGGAAGCAGTTACAAATTAACCAAGTCAGTTGCTTCTTTTACCTGGAAGGAATTGCAGTTATTTTGCTCTACCTTTTCTTCAGACCTGCTGGTGAACTTGTAGTTTCCAAGGATCAAAATCTGGATGTCATGCTGAGGTAAATCAGCGTAACTTCTGTTCAAGGCAGTAATATTGTCTGCATTTACACAGTCAGTCGTACATCAGCTCTGGATGATCAAATTCACTGTCCTACTTACTGCCTTCAGTAATTCTGTGTTATCCTAGCCAGTGCTAAATTTATTTTGTTAATAATTCATGGGTTGCCTTCAACATATGAATCTCTGTGCTACACAAGTGACATGGAGTAATTAAACTACCTTTAAAGCACCTTGAGTGCTGTTGGCAGGAACAACAGCAAGTATTTAGAAGAATATTTAATACCGTGCACTGCCGGCATGCATGCTGGGAAACAAGCTCGCATCCTAGACCCTACCCTGGGCCAATCACAAGAGAATGGCTTAATTGGTTGATCATATAAATTACAGTCACTTAATCATTTTAATCACCACCAGCCAATTAGCTCGGAGTTATAGGCTCTGAGGTAACAGTTATGCAAATGTTTGTTCCACTGCAAGCTATTAACAGCCATATTTTCTATATCAAGCTGACAGTGACTGATGTGAAGAGGGAAGTGAAGAAATTGAGCATTTGTTTAATATAAACTTCTCTCCTTCTGATTAGAATTACGCAAATGATGGGAATGCCCTTAAAATAGAGCAGTTGTCTTTTTCATCATAGAAAATACCCTCCATTGATTATGCTGGTGTGGGCATGCTGAAGTGCTCTCCCACATGTTTTTGCAGAACACTAACATGATTGCCCCAGTGTCCCAGCATCACTATTACTATTAATGAACCCTTTCACTAGCAAGATAGGAATAAATGTTAGTGTTCAGTTACTGGAAATCTGCAGGTGTGTGAAGACTAGCTGGTTATAGTCCATCAAGAGTGGATGATTTTCTGGAACAGAGGTGTGACACCTTTACTGTGTAGCTCTGGATCTCTCCAGCTCTGTTTCTGTCAAAATCACCTCAGAGTCTCGTCTCCATGATCATAGTGGCATCATGCTGGCTTATGTGGAGATACTTGCTACCTGCAGTAAGGATCAGAATTTACCCCCAGCTCTTTTTCATAGGTGAAAAAATATAGATATTTTTCAGTACTGTATAGTTCATTTGCCACTGGGTAAAATGAGACAGCCCAGCAAAACCCCAGATGTAGGAAATACAGAGCAGCAGAAGCATCTCTGTTACAGTGGGACTGATGGGTGCATTGGAGCTGGAACATACAAGACTTTTGTGTGATTCATTGGTATTAGTTTAGTTCAGGAAACACATTGTTCTTCCTCGTTGCCAACTCAATCTTGCTTGGTAAGCATGAAGAAGTTTCAGAGCTTTATTCCTATAATAAAGCTGCTATGGGAGAAAAAAAGGTGGAGAGGAAGGGGACATTTGTTAAGATTACTTTTTTGCAGTTTATATATTCATCAGCCAAAAGTACACTTACTTATATATCTAGCAGATAAAGAGGGTGCAGCTGGCATGATTCACTAAAGGAGTGTCACGGCTCTCAGAGCAACACTCGCAAAGCATCCAGCACACATGGAAAATGCACTTCCTATATCTGGTGTGATAGTCACAAATCACCCATTCCCCAAAATACCTCACTATCATCCAGTATCTGATCTAAAAATTAAGGGGGAAGGTTTCCACAAAACTCCACTGGCTTCATAATATTTTAGTTTGATTTTGTGTGTGTGTGGTGCTTTAAAATATTTGGCATTGCAAAGTTCCATATTTGAGGCACTAAGAGGAGTGACTACACATACCGCTGTTACCAGAGTTATGTGTTATGGCTTAAATTAAATGTGGACATCAGTAGAAAGAATAATAGTTTTAAGCAATGGTTATTTGAAACCAGTTAACCTGTTGTACTCTATAATACTCAATTAACAAATTATTACTACATCCATTAACCATTTGTTAGTCCTTTATCAGTTAGCATAAATAGAACCTTAATCCAAAGCACAGTCATTTTGTCTATCTAAATTAACAGTCAGTCTGGAGAAATGATGTATGAGTTAAGGATAAAACAGGACAGGGGGAGAGATCTTGTCAGGTAGAGCAGAAAATTCAAAATCCTTACTATATATTAATCAACAGAAGAAACAACTAGGGGCTGAAAAGGCTGTTCACAAGGCGCTTCCTCTTTGGTGCAGGGGAGGAGGAAAGAAATATGTTTCTGAGTTTCGGCTCACTCTCAGTGATGCCATGAATAAACGAGCTATATACATATTCTAAGTAAAGCACCTTAACAAACAAAGCTCTAGAATAGGTTGCCACCTCTGAAATGCAAAATTCCGGGAAAAAAACTTCTGCTGCGGCTGCAGATGGGTCTGTACATGCAAGCCAACTCAATGCCAACCTATGCTAAAGGCAGCCAAGATGAATGGCAACCACCCAGAGGGCAATCCCATTCGTATTAAGTCTATGAGCTACAATAATATTTGCATACAAATTTTATGGAGGAAGTTGAAATTGAGATTAAAGCCTTGATCTTATAAAAAGACTAGACCAAGCAGTGGTCTGTGCTTATAGAGACAGGATCTGAGGCACACCGCATAAGCACAGCGCTGTGCCTGAATGGATGACACAGCCGTGAATGGCTTGGAGACCAGTGCCATGGCTGCAGGATAACTCAGACCTGAGGCTCAATCCCAAATAAGAAGACCAGGCCAGGAAGGACACATCTTCTCTCCTTGTAAAGGAATTAAATGCTTCATTTCACAGTTCTGGTGCCCCAGTGCTATTGCATCTTTTGATGGCCTCATCTGGGGGGAATCCTGAAAAATGCTTCAGTGATACTTTTAAATTTCTGCCTTAGAGCAATACTTTACTTTTCCATGGCATCAAGGAAGCTATGGTCGAGTAGTGATAACTTTCAGCTGTGTTGACAGGATCCCCTGGCCTTTGCTGTGCCCTTGGCAGAGAAACTTATGCCTGGTAAGCACTGCTTCCTCTGTCAAGGTCATTCTGCAGCTTCATAGACATGCTCTGCCTGAAATAAATTAATAATGGACCACACCTATCAATATTTATTACAATTACTCAGGCAGAATGTAAAACAAAGGCTTCATCCATCACTGGCATGCAGTCAAACCATTGCAATGACCCCAGGACCAGACCCCCACAACCTTCACCCCGGGTAAATGGTGTTATGTCCTGTCAAATGCAAGGGTTGGAGCTATTCTGCTTCTGCAAGAAAGGTGGAGCCAGGTAAAGAGTCCAAACAAGAGGTCTTCCTGCAGAGGAGGGAGAGAGCTGCTAGGGCTCTAATGAGCTTTCCACTAAAATATTTCCTAGTGCCAAAGAGGCAAGTGTGTTGTCTGGGATATTCTTTTACCCTGTTAGTCTGAAATCCTCCAAAATCTTTCTATGGCCCACATGACAGAGGATATCTTTAGAGTGGTGGTTGTACAAAACCACTCGCTTCAGTAGCTAGATGGTCATATCATAGCCTGTTGTTTTTCAGCTTTAAAAAATTAATACAGCTGTGATATTGTATGTGTGCATGCACTCTTAAAAGCCTTTGAGAGAAAAAATCATGCTATTTCCTTGCTAGTTTATTGAATGACCACCAACTGTCATGTTTTATTTTCTGCTACTGAGAAAATGTTTTTGTGGATGTTCAAGAAGATGCTTTAATGCCAGGTTTTCTTAATTTCTTTACTAGTGCTATTGTTTTCCTGCTCCTACATGCACTTCAACCAGTGTGCGAGGAATGCCAGATCAGGCTTCCTTAAAGTTAGGCTTAATTAAGCCAGGTGGCCTTTGATTGTTAACGACTGATTAGAAAGCAAAAGACAGATTTACAGCAAATTAGTCAATAACTGAACTTTTTTCCTTTTAGTAAAAGAGATCTCCTTTCTGCCTGTTGTTATTTTTTTATTCCATCAAGATGCCTGTATTTATGTTACCATGTCTCAACAGAAAGGATTTTTTTATTCTATTGACAAACCTGTCCCTTAGAAAAGAACATAATGCCGCTGCTGGTTTAACTGATTAGTGATAGGGTTGACTATATTAAATACGATAATAATCTCAATATATTGTCATTTAGGTACATGATGGTGTTTGTTTTCTGCTTGTAGGGAAGTCACACTCTACCACACTATTTGTTTTCATTAGTGTGTTGAGGGCGGAGAGGTACATCGGTGTTATAACCCCAGAGCAGGAGCAATCCCCACTCAGGAACAGTGCTGTACAAATGCTTTTCTCTCTGATATTTCTAACTTTACAATGAGCACAATGAATCTTGACCTGCCTTAAGCAATAGTGTGCCTAAGGAGTGGCTTGCATCACAAACTCAATCAATATTTGTTTCAGGCATTTTAGTCCAGACAGGCAAATTATCTGAGGTTGTGAATGCCAGCAAACACAGGTAGACGGCTAGACTTAAATTCAAGAACGGGTCACGGCAGCAAAGTGCATCCCTAGGGGAAGTTCAGGCACCTTAGGAAGCAGCATCCAGGTAGGGGCTTTCTGAGTCTGTTTTGACCTGAATTCCTGCTTGAATTGAGGTTTGTATACTAGTATGTCCACTAGCTGTAATACCAATTACAGCTTAGCAGCAAGGTAGTTCTGAGGAAGATCCTAGCCACTTCTTGGTTTAGAGGCCTAAATATTTTTGGAAATCTGGCTCCATAATCAGCTGTACAGAGAAACGCCTTATAGACCATCACCAAAGCACAGGCTTTTCTGTCATTCTTCTTCCTCATCTCCCTGTCTCTGACATCTTCACCAGGCTGCAGGAAGCAATAAGCAGCTGAATGATACCTAAATCTGGGATACGGGTGCATGGAAGAAGGCTTGTCCTTGCGTGACCTGCATTTTGAAAGCAGATATCAAAATCAGGAAGGAAAACAATTTGACCCTGTTTTTCTGTGAGAGTTAAGTACAAAAACAAATATATATACTTCAAACACCAGTACAGATGGGTGAGCTGTGTCTTGGGCATGTCAAGGCATTGAGTGCACCCAATGGCTATCCCCCTTTGGTACAGGGCATGTTTTCGCAACTGTCAATGCAAAAGCAGTCTATGACTGCAGATTTCTTGAAGGCACTGGAACTGCAAACTCCCTTTGACTTTCTTCCTTTGCAGTGATTGCATGTATGGATTTGAAAGATGCTCAAGGGCCACAGGGAAGTTAAGACAAAATCACAGCTGTACTGGTTAAGAAATGTAGCAATAGAAAGGACATGGTTAAATTAATAGGGGTGTTCTGTTGTTCAGATCTGGGAACATGGAATACAAGCCAGGTCTGGGCAGTGAATGTTAAAGCAGCAGTAAAATGGGCAACATTGAAAGTATAAAAGCACTATTATAAGCTCCTGATTTAGCCTTCTTAATAAAAACTGAAAGCTGGCATTGCTTCCAGTAAGGGCTACTGAAAGTGTGACTGTGTTAGTACAGGTGGGGCCAGGGAGAGGGAAGGGAAGAGAAAACAGAGCATCAGGAGAAAGTGTGTTTTTATTGTCTGATTTTTGGTTTTATTAGTGAAGTTTGTAATGAAAAAGTGTAGCTGGATTGCTCCACTTTACATAGTGAAGGAGAACCTGAAGAGTCCCCACAGGGAAAGAAGGAACTCATCTTTTTAACATGCTCCATTATACATCTTTGAATCCAGAGATTTCAGGCCCCGGGCAACAGCCAAGGCAGAAGTTAAACTGAGGAGAAGACAGAAGAGTTTTCTTTCTTCTTTTTGGGCTGGCCATAAGTGAGAAGTCATTTGACCTCTCTTAAGGCTATTTGATTGTGCACTGAGGTAAGTCAAACGACCTTGAACTAACTATGGGCTAAAAAAAGCAAGCTACTCTTAGCCCGCAAGGAAGGACTTGTCCTCTGGAGGATTCCCTGTCTTTGCCTCTGTTGACTGCACAAGGGCCTTCGTCAGCTATTCTTCTTCACTGAAGTCACTTAGCTGCATGCCAAACTAAGGTGCTGTGAACCTAGGGACACTGTGGAACAAAGCATGACCTATTAAGTTGTGAGTGGCTCCTGTCAGTGCTACTTTCACTGAAGACCACTACTTCTTCTCCACGTGTGCTACACTTCTAGCAACATGCCGCTGGTCAGGATTTCAAAGCACTGAAGGCCTGACCCTACCCTTCACATTGGTTAGAGACTCTATTATTAGCTCATGATCAGGAGAACTCTGTTCCGTTTGTTCTTTTCTCATACACAGTATATTGAATTAACTGATGAATTTTACTCCGAAGAACTCTGTCTTCTTCCCATTGCTCTTTCTCCTTTAACCCTTATGGATAGCATCTAAAATAATTGAGTGCTAGAGTTAAAATAGCTAAAAAAGAAACAGCTGTTGACCCTGATCTTTCAACTGTTCCTTTCAGTTTTAGTTACTCTTGTAAAGATTTTTAATGAGGGACATAGAGTATTTTTATTATTTTAACTAATTCCAATTATTTAACTAATTAAAATAATTATCTCAGTTGTGTCATGCATTATGCTACTACTGATTAAGTTTATGAAGATTTTTTCTTAAAAAGAAGTAGATTAGATCTGTTTGTCACTGACCAAGGCATTTGACTTATTTTTGCCATCTTAATTGACAGAAAAGAGAGTAAAGTCGACAAACAACTGAAAGACCATTTCTCATCAGTTTCGAGTTGGTAATGGATTTAGATTGACCTAAGACTCCGGTAAAGCAGGTGTGAATGAGGATCATTGAGCGTAAATAATTTCTGCTTCCTCAGTGAACAGTACAACATATTTGTCTGTATGAATGCCTGTTTTTACAGTATAGGTCTTTACAAATGATTTGTCAAATCAGCTTGAGAGAAATGATGTTGAGAGATTGGATGAAGTACAGAATGAGGTAGGTGGCATACTGACTACCTGTCCTTCCACAGCGTGTTCAGCCTCTTGCAGGATTAATCCCTTACTGAGGGCTATTATGATTCACATTTATAAAGACCAGATCACACTATTCAGATACAAACTAAATTTCAAACTTTGATCCAAACGTAAACTAGCTGCTGGTCAATTAAACAGATCATCGCTCACTAGGTCAAAGGCATCAACAATATGTTGATGTATTTCTCAATTGCAATTTCTCAAAATCCTTCTCCAGCTGTAATTACAGAAGGCAAGGTTTCTTCCTCTGTCAGCTGTGGTCATGTTCTTGTGCACAGAAGCTCTGGAGAACTGATGAAACAAATCAGGTGACGATTTGCAATCCTTGGTTCTGCACTCCTAACTTGAGAAGGGTCTTGTGCCTCTCATACTGGGAGGAAAAGTCTGTTTCAGACAGCTAGACAAAAACACATCACTAGATGGGAGGCAGGGCTGGACAAGAGTAGGAATTTCTGTAGTTGGACCCCTGGAGATGAAAAAAGTGTGGGAGGATACTATAGGGCAAAATTTCCTAATAAATTTTTTAATGTTAACAAAAGAAACTATGGAAGGATGTGAGGAATCAGCATCAAGTGCTACATTAGTGCAGTAAATACAGTAATTACTTCCCGAGCAGAACAGTGTATCATGAACGCTTTGTAAAAGGCAGGAAAAGCAGCTGTTTGATCATGTGATCATGAGTAATACATGTCTTACAGGTCTGTGACTGCTTACTGTGCATCATGTTCTCTGTACTTCTATTTCTATTTTATTCCAGATAATTATAAATGGCTAATATTCCATCAAGTACAAAGCTATAAAGATGTACTTTCATCTCCTTCTGAGGACTTCATGTCATTTTAATAATAAGAAAACCTCCTGAACTAGATCAAGTGTTTACTCCAGAATGAAAGTATATCCACAACTGTAGAAGACTATGAGAGTGCCTCTGAGTCCAAAGGGTGTCTGAAGATTTCTGTCAAAGATCAAAGGACTGTACAAAAGGTTATACGTACGTGGGAATCTGTGCACAGTTTATGGACTCGGCTGGATGAGAAATGTTGTGGGCATGGCTGCAAAAGAAAAAATTAAATCCAAGAGTCTCTTTTGATTGTGTTAACTTGGTTTGTACCACCCTTAGCTTAGTTTTCCCTTTGTTGTGAACTGAAATGTCAAGGATTGTAGATAGAAAAGTAATACTGGAGGACTACTAAAGGGGACAACCTTCCATAAGTGGCCTCCATTTTCAGTGACCCAGCAACTGTCATGAAGACTCAACAACCATATATTGTGTATCACCTTATTCTGAAAAATTCCTGCCTCTGGGCTGGTCTAAGTCACGTGCCAAGCTAAGGACAAAGGTTAAGCCAGGCCAGTTCAGCAGAAGAAACTGTCCTTTCTGACCTTAAGGAAGACAGAAGGATGGGATATGTGGGGAAGATGGACCAGTGGTTTTCATACAGAGAATTTGACACTGGAGGCTGGCAAGGAAACAGAAAAGTAGAAGTGAAGGCAAGACAGAAGACAACTAGCTGCGCAAGGAGAGAGTATTTGGACACTAAGTATTTGGACACAACTGTGGGATGGGAGAAAGGAGAGAGACTGCATCAGAGGCACCACTGAGGTTACCAGTGAAAGAGAAGTGTGCTGGAAGGGACCAAATCGGTCACACAAAGTGCTGAGCAAGGAGGCTGGGTCTGACTGACTGAGGCAAGAAAGAGTCCAGATATGAGGCAGTATTGAATGGTGAACATGAGGAGGAAGAGACGCCCAGCTCAGTGAAGAAGGGCAGTGGAGTAAGAGGATACTGCACTCTGACAGAGAGGCTGTAGGAGACCCAGCAAAGGGTTGCACTTGAAAGGGGACAGGAAGATCTTTCCAAAGCTGTAAATCATAGAATCATAGAACGGTTTGGGTTGGAAGGAACCTTAAAGCTCATCCAGTTCCAACCCCCCCTGCCATGAGCAGGGACACCTTCTACTAGACCATATAGCTCCAAGCCCCATCCAACCAGGCCTTGAACACTGCTAGGGTTGGGTCAACCGCAGCTTCTCTGGGCAATCTGTTCCGGTGCCTCACCACCCTCACAGTAAAGAATTTGTTCTGAATTTCTAATCTAAATCCATCTTCTTTGGGCTTGAAGCCTTTCCCCCTTGTCTTGTCACTAAGCGTCCCTGTAAAATGGTAACTAGGATTCCCAACCTGAGTCTCACTATTCCTCTGTCAAAAAATGTCTATGAAAACTGGTAAGTATTTCCATTACTAGTCTACCAGAATGATGACAGCTTAGTACTATAATTGGTTACTCCATTAACTCACATACTAGAGGTCCAAAGGTCCAGCTCTGCTGATGATCCACAGGAGTGTCAGCATAACACTAGGACGTGGTGCTTGTTTTTCCATATGCTTTTGTGCAAGCCCTAGGAAATTATTCTCACCAAAGCATATTAAAAGGACTTCATTAATATAGCAGAGTTAATCAGAGTATACGCTAGGAAATGCCAGAAGTGCCACAACCAGCCAACTGTTACTCCTCTGGGGTGTTGCAATCCCCACTAATAAAATATCACAACTGAAATGATAATAAAAAATCAAACAGATTGTTTTGGGTCAGTCATGCTGTGCTCACTTTGAAAATGACTGCATGGTAAGGCGAGATTTTAAAAGTTCCAAACAGAAGCAATTAAGTTGGTGAAAGAAAATATAGCTATTTGCAAATATGCCTTCTCCTCCTTCACTCTCCAGTGCAAGAGTACTCCTGAGGGACCAGTTAACTTCTGCATGTGTATGTACTGTTCTTTAGGTCACAGTACAGCAGACTGAGACACAGAAGTTCAAGCCAAAATTGTTTTGCAATTAAGAAAGTGTTGCAAGGTGAAGTTGTGAGGGGAAATAATAAAAATTGAGGTCTTTAGTACCATAACTTTTTTTTTTCTTTTACTTCAATGGGTCTGAAGCATATGTTTTAATCTAAGGTACATGCTTGAGAAATATCGTTTTGAATTAGGTCACACTTGGATGTTTAAGGGAATTCATGAACGAGGACAAAACTGTATGAACTGCGCATTGTGTAATGCTTTAGTTTAAGGGTCTCTGGTCATCAGAGAGTAAAACTGATGTAAATTGTGTTAGTCACATACATTGAGAATAAAACCTGAGAAAGGACTGACATGCTTTAAGCAGCCCACATTGTGAGCACCTTACAGCTAATGGAGTCCTGCCTTACAGCAAGGAATTACTTTCCAGCAAGCCAGTGAGATATCAACACAAATTAAGACTTCTCCACTGTCACAAAGAACACTTTGGATTGAACAAGGGTCTCCTGAGTCCTAACCCAACTTTCACAGCCCTAAGCACTGTATGTAAACCCCTTCACGCTAACTAAAAATAGGCTAAATACGTTTTAAATGGCAAGCTTTTGAGAATTGTATTTTCTCAACAACCAGCCATGGAATACAGAACAAAGCAGAGCCCAAGTGTTAATTGCTCCAACCCCATAATTAAATGCAGACATACTGTACTCTGACTGTGATTCTTGAAAGCTTGCCCACTTGTGTTTTTTTCAGTCCAGTAAAAAAGAACACCATCAATATTTTGAGTAATGCAGTTTGCAATAGCTGACGTGACAATAGGACATTGGCACAAAACCGGTCAGAAATGCTTTAGTGCGTTAGCTACAAGCTAAAAAAAAAAGGCAGTAGTAGAGCCACTGCAAATTATTCTGCTTATGAACATCCGGTATGCTTTAGAAAGCAGTGAATGCGCATGTGTTTATTTTGCGGTTCTGTCGGGGAATGGGCCAGGGATCAGATTTAGTGCCTGCCTGGATGAGCCCATGCTCTTAGTTGGACAGATGCAAGCCTGCCTGGCCCAGAAGGCAAACACATCAGCACAGTACCATGAGCAACCTAATGTGTGTTGCTACTTTGCTAGCATGTCTTCATAGCTCTGGACCAAAGGCCAACCTACATGCAAACGGACCAAAGTTTGCAACTAGAGCCAGCATCACTCTTCCTCCACTCATGTCCTGTGATCTGAGCCAACATGAACAGTTTTCACCTGACCCACAGCATGTAGGTCCTGCTATCCTTCTCCAAGTCTGACCTTTACTGTTAACTCTGTTTAGGAACTAAACGCAAATTGAATATTTATGGTTCAGATGTGCCAAGATCAAGCTTTTACTTCCCAGTTAAAGTGGCTTGTTTAATAAACAAGAAATTCCTTTCAAAAATTGAATCAAGACATTATATGCCTTCAGGGTTTGGACCCCTTAGGCTATCTTCTGCTTATGTTTTATTTGCATCCTGCACATTTTCTTTGTGAGTGAGTGTCTAGGTCTGCAAACAAAACCAAAGCAGTGATTTTCATATGGATCACTTGTGGGTGCTTAAATTGAACACCAAATTTAATGGGCTACCGTAAAATATGGGCAATAATTTTCATTTCCTTTAGAGGGTGGGCAGTATTAGGGAATTGTTCTTGTCACCATCTGTATGTCAGTGAGCTACCTTCATGTGGGTAGGAAGGCAGGGGTACTATTGCTCTCACTAGGGGGTCCCTTCTGAGGAAACCCTGCTCATGTGTTTGTACTTTGGAAGTGCACTGAACCAAAATGCAGGTTACACCATGGTCACGGTCCATCTCCTTCTCCCCTGGCACCACCTATCCTTTGGGCATTTACCATCTGTCCCCAGGTTGTCATGCAGAGAGGGGTTAAAAGCATTGCTACACTTACATCCTATGCTCAATGGACTTTGTACCACAATGGTTTCTGCTGTGTCCCAGCAGTACTGGCTGGTAATTTGAAAAGTGCTTTATGATCCCTGCAGAGTGAAATAAACTTGTGAGAGGTAGAGCCTTGAGCCTGAATAGTGCTATAAAGCTGTTTAGCAAGTTAGACAATCTCAAATAATATCCCCTTGGGGGCTGAGTAAATTCTTGTGGGAGAGGAGGAAGAGGATCAAGATATGCTGGGTAGATGCTGTGCTGACGGCGGTGTCAGGGATTTTACCTGTGACATGGACCATGCACCCATCACTCCTCCAGCCACAGGCCACCTGCACCCCACCAGCAAAGCCGCTCTCTGATATTGCAAAGAGATCTTCTGACTCTCATTTGAACCTCCAAAGTATCTCTAAATCTGATCTGATGATTTCCTAGGCAAGTACACCTGTTTCCTCTGCCCCTCTTCGTTCCCAAATATAATACAGCTAGTGAATTAATCAGTGATTTTTTTTCCTCACATATCAGTACTGTATTCTACTGTCACATTTGCATTCTGCTTTACATATTCCCTTATAAATAAGACACTAAACCTGAGGAAGCTGTGGTTGCTTTAGGGAGTCTCTGACATAATTCAAACATCTTCCTGGAAAAAATAGAAATTGTTCCATTCTAAATTTGTCCTACGGTTTCAAACCAGAAATATAGCTCTTCTGAAGCTGTTAAATATGGTGCAATTATTAAAAGGCTGTGGTGTGCTCAATGAAGAGGCAACAGTACCACTTCGAACAGGTAAATCATCCCTATAAACTGCCTTAGAGATCCTTATTAATAACAGTAAATAATTACTATTAGTTGTATAACCAAACTGTTTTAGGCCCATTGGAATTCAGGGAGAGATCTGACTTCTCCAGTGAGAGCTGCAGCCATTATTTTGGCAGCATTGAACCTAGATTTATGGTATTCCATTAAGAAGGAATGCATTAACTCTACAACTGTCACCACTGCATTGATGTCAAAGGAAGTGCTCTGCCTGGCCTTGCTGACTTGATTGATGGAAAATAGCATATCAGTCTGGTCGCCCTCCCTCTGATGAGAAAGGCAAGTATCCTGGATCCCTGAAGCTATAGTAAAGCTCCATTTTTTTTCCCCTACTCTTGGCTAATTTTCCTGCATTCTTTGGCCCTGGCCATGGAAAAGGAAAAACAAGACAGTTGACTTTTTTACATAACCCAGAGAGGAAGCAACCCAATAGGCAGAGCAATGAAGATGAACCCTTCTCGCCTTCCACTCCAGTTCAGTTTCAAGCTCAAACTTTGCACAAATGCTATCATCACAATGGGCCAAACTTAAACAGCAAAGTCAAACACCGACAGATTTGGAGATCACCACAGGTTGAGACCCAGTCAAAATCTTTATTGCAGGATAAAGATTTCTTACCATGGGCCCACTCCGCAGCAGACTGCAAAAATATTGGATTCATCTCTGGTGAATACTTAAAATAGCACCTTTCCTGTGGCACATTAAAAAGGCACTTATTTTTTGCATGCAGGGAAGTGCAGCTATTGCTCTTGAGCAGACAGAGGATTGAGACACACAGGAAATGTCTAGTAAGTAAAATAACCAGGGACCATGCTCTGGCCCCGAGGCCAGGCAGCACAGCATGGCTCAGCTCTACATACCGTCGTCAATTCTTTCCCTTCCCCACCCCCTCAGAGCCAGGGTATTGGAGTCAAAACTGCCTGCTGGGAATGGTACCTGGCACATGCTCTCCCCTGAAGCGTGTCTGTGTGTTGTCTGGAAGAACAGCAATCAGCACAGCCAGGACTGCACTTGGGATAGTGCTGGCAATTAAGGAGCATGGACAACTGATGGCCCCTGCTGCCGCCCTGCTCTGTCTGTCAGGCTAGACACAGCAATAGGAGCTGCGTGGACTTTTATGGACCTGTGAAGGACTTGGCAGAACACGAGCAATCAAGTCCATAAATATGATCCTTGAAACTGAAATCTAAATCTATAGGCATTTCAATTTTTAACAGCAAGCTGATCCAGATAGGTGACATTCAGCATCTGCATATGTCCTCAACTGCTTCAGTTGTGGTGACCGAGAATATTTGTCTTTCTGCTCTGGAAGACTTCGACCAGATCAGGTAAGGCACTATTGTCAGTTAAGTCAGGAAAATAACGTAAAGAAAAGACAGGATCCATGATCAGCTTCATTAGGTTTGCAAATGAGATCCCTGAGTACATGCATGTGTGTGCATACACACACAGAGAGCTGTGCACACGCACACGGGTATGCACAGTCCAAGAGACAGTGCCTGGTAAAACTTCTTGGAGGCACCGAGCAAACACGCAGCAGACAGGATTAGCAAAAACCAGTGCCTAAGTCTCTTCATGAATCAAGTGATGTCCCCACAGGCATGCGGGGGTCTTAACGGTTCCCATGTCTGACCCTGCTCCTGTCTGTGCAAGGCGCAGTGGTTATGATTCTGACCCATGACTTGAAAAACCTGAATTCTTCAAAACCCAAAAGGACAGGACCACAGTTAAGTTATATACCACACATAAGAGAGGGGAAAATGTCGTATTTTTCTGAGCTTTGTTTCCACTTTGAGTCAAGAATTAAATTCATATTATGGAAGATACCATTTTATCAGCTTCTTCACCATATGCATTGATGGGTTTGAATCTATCTTAAAAACCATACAAATTTAGGATGCTTTCTGTTAGCTTTCTTCCTGTGTTATTATTAGAAATTGTCCCTGTAGACTTAAAACTAATGTTCTCTTTACAGAAATAATCTCTATTATTCATATTTTTGGCCTGAAATGAGTCCTTCCACAAAGCCTTCCCATCTCAGCTGGGAAAGATTAGTCTCTTTACTGTCTTGTTTCACTGCCCTCTTCTGTTACTCATCTGCTCATACTTCATCTCATCCAAAGCTTTTGCAGAAGCAGGGGGCTTACAATGAACTCATTAATCAGCGTTTCTGGAGTTAAGATGTGAGGAAGTCTCACCTCTGCACATCCTCTCATCATTGCTGTGCTTATCATCATCTTAAATTGGTTTGTCAGCCAGCCACTCACCTCAGTTGCTGTTTCTTGCTATGCCAGCACCACACTCCCTATAAGAAATCATAAATTATAGCATGCAGTGAGGTTCATAGACTTTTGAGACAAAATAATCACTAAGAATTTGGTTACTGATATTTCCCTCCCAGCCTCTTGCACAAATGTGTGTTTTAAATTCAAGTTTTTATATTTTCTTTCCGCCAGTTTTCATTCAAGTCTCATACTTCTATTGAATGTGAGCTACTGAACTAAGTTCACTGAGCTACTTCACAAATAATTAACACAGATTATTCCAGAAACCATCATCCCTTAATTCTTTACTTTCTAAAATGTATTTACATATTAGGTTTCTTTAAATTGCCCCTATGTAAGAATTGAGACTGCAGTATCGTGGTGGTGCTGCTGGAAAACTACTAGCATTGACTGAGTGGGAAATTCAATGTGAGCCATGCAGGAAAGATCATAAACATAGCAGCACACAGAGCAGTTGGAAAACTGGTCTTTTCTACAATAAGGATCAGTTTTTTCCTCTATAGACTTGCTTGACCACCATCTTGCCCTTTCTGAATGCACTTAGTCATCACTGTTTTAGAGTACCAGGCAAGGTGATTCAGCAATCTTCAGGCAAAACATAGCACAGATGTCTTTGGTCAGTCTGCTGGCTAACTGATAACATATCAGCTGACAACCTGCAGGGGAACTGTCTGCAGATGCCTCTCACCGAGAGCTGTGTAGCTGTGATGCCCATTACGAGCACATTAAGCTTCAAATTTTGTGTTTCTGTAAAGAACTCTAAGAAACTGATGGACATTTAAATATTCTGAAATAAATATGCTGAACATATTCCTCACTATCTGATTTTATTATCAAAATCTGCAATTGCCAGGGACTTTGTTTTGACATAGTCACAGGAGTTATAGATAGAAAGAAGCAGCATAAGCTTTATTTGATAATATATATTTTTAATTGTTTGCATAAACTCTGGTAAGAAAGCCCTCTGCGCAGCAACCTACCACACACACTCATCTTTCTGTTTGATTGCAGACTTCCAAATAACCATTGGTAGGAGTAGCAGAGCACAACAAACATCTGTATCTCTGCTTCAGTTTCCATTGCCACAACAATTAATCTGTATGAAACCAGTTCTTTACTCTATGTGCTCTACCATAACAGACCCAGTCAGTTTGGTACAATGACTCTTCAGAGGATTTAACTATTTAACTTTTTATTGTATCAAATCAGAAAGAAAGAATAGCTGACTAGAGCTAAAACATGTTTTATCCATTCAGGCTTTCAAGACTGAACCGCATAAACTTTATTTTAGCTATCAAAAAAACTATTAAGATGTGTTACTCATTTTAAACAAATGTTCCTATTGTAGTGTCAGATTTACATGCTTTTCTGGCTTTGACTCAGATGGATTCTTCATGGGGATCAAAGTGATAAAGTTCATTACATCAGAAAACTCAGATCAACTTACAGCACTTCAAGGAAAGAGAGTTTCCTTTGCTGGAACAACTTAAAGTACATGCATCTATTTTGATGTTCCTGGTCCCAGACTTGTGATGTTCTCAGCTCAAATACTTTCCTTGGCTCCAGAGACACAGAAAAGGTCATAAAAGTATTCCAAGTTTATGCTGCTTATACACAGAACACAATGTTTAAAGTTGTAGCTTTAAGAGAAACTGAAGTTATTTAACACTCTACCAAGAGCCTGATGCATCCTTCAGGATTTTACTGTCTTCAGAGGGTTTGTGATTTTGTCAGCAGGCAGACATTAGGTTGCATATTTAAGGACCTGCTTAATTTTTGGTCTATTACTGCCAACTTCTCCTTCAGAATATTGTCCTATTATCCAAACATTCCTTTACACTTCTATTCATGAAAATCAAAGTAAGATTGGAAAAGAATATTTTAAACAATTTTTGACAGAAAAATGCAGATCCGTCCATCAGAACATTACGTGAGAAAATATCATTTACATAAATATTGCAAAGATTTGGGGGACCAGAATGGAATGGCAGGTCAGAGGGAACAGAGTAAGCTGGTAATGTACAGGATTGAATTCCCAGATACCCACCTTTCCTGGGTTTGCCTCAGCAATTGAAATGTTGGATCTTCTGAGCTGGATTTTTTTTGTTTCATTTAAAACTGGTAGAGCTTGAGGCCTCATTGTATTGCAAGAAAAAGCGAATGTCAAACATCGGGATTCTTTTTTCCAGGCAGAATTCCTGTTTTACAGCCACACTTACCTGAGTAAAACTGATCATCCCATCATCTTTTATTTGCATGAGCTTTCTGATTTCATACCATAGTGTCTTGTTGGGCAGTGTTTCTTCCTGAACTGATTCCTCTAGCTCATGGTTACCAGTCAACTGTGTTTTCAAATAGTTAAATATTTCCACCAACAGTTACTTATCACAAATGTAGACCATGACACAGCTGTCTAGTTATGTTCAAATTAGCTTTTTCCCACCACATGGTCTTTAATCTCTAGAGGGAAATTCTCTTTGACATGCCCACCTGGACAGTTAGCAAGTACTTCCATTCTGTCCTAAAACAGATCCTCCAGTAAATGGAGGAGATGAGGCAAAGACAGACTTGAAGCATGCAGGCTGTTTCACGCCATGATTACAGATAATGTAGATCTACTACTATATTGCCCCCATTGCCAGCCTGTGTGACAGAAATGTGCTGACCTGTGCAAAGATAAGTACTCAGCAAAATGGATTACCACAGAGCTAGAAAGTGATAGGTTGAAGGCGTGTGTTTTCATGGGGTCCCAAAGTGCTAACTGTGAATATTTGTAAATGATGCATGGATAGTTTAGATCTAAGCTTATGTGCTGCCTAAGTACCTACATAGTTTTGCTTACCAAGTGGCTCTTAAAAATGACCAGTGAAGATTTGCAGAGTTATGCTAAATACAGAGCAGGAAAGCTACATTATATTCTATAGCACTTTCCTCTTTCTCCTTACAAACCTATTTCTATGTCTGGTGTTAGATCCAAGCCCCAGTGAGACAGCCAGGTGTGAACCCTTGCCATGCAGGTCTTAGCACTAAGTCATACTCAAAGACTTAAATCTAGTCCCTCTGCTCCTTTGTCTTTCAGAGACTGGGGAAAAGGATCCTCTTTGAAGATGAGGGCAAATATGAGAATCTCAGGAGAACACAGCGATTTCATGAAATAATCACAAAGTTGAGATGAAATCTCACTGGAGACCCTTATGGGATTTCCCTACCATTGAGCCAGAATCTGAAACTTAGCCAAGGTTCAGCCTTCAACTTGAAACCCAAACCCTAATTTAAAGCTGATCTTAAGCCACATCTGGTCAGCAGCTTCTGAGTTTACATTCTAAAGAAACGTTGAGCTGGTTTTGTTTTTTCAAAGGTGTGTGTTTGAACATTGAAGAAGAGAGTGTTTTCATTTTATTATTATAGTAACTTACATTTATACAGTATTTTTTTATCCCCCAAATCCTAAAGTACTTTAGAAACCGCACAAAAGGATCTCTTAATCCACTTTGAAATAACAACTCTAAATGCAATACCATATAGGAACTTTGTAGAGGATGTGTGCCAAAAGCCTCTAATGACCACAAACAGACAGGACCTTGGTTTTAGGTTTCACCCAAAACACAGTAGCTCCGTGAGCACAGTCTCTTAAACTCCAGGTTGGGTTGGCAGCTCAATTCCAACTCCAAAGAGAGATTGCCACTTACTAAATCATGGATGCCACTCATGGTGGCATTCCTCAGAGACCTCCTGCTCAAGCCCTTGTCAGCCACAAATCCACCCCAACCTGAGCAATATGCCTGCACTAGAAAGTGTAAGAAAGGGTGGTAAAATATCAGAGAAAAAATACTTGCCATCCAATCTACACTTTCTTCTTGTCAAAATACAATCTCCCCGCCAGATCTACTTTCAGCTATCTAGTGTATAAAAACCACATAAAGGAACTTGCTTAAAACATAATACCACTGAGACACTGAAGTCAAGCTATTAACACATAAAACTTAATCAATAAATTACATTAATTCATGTATTGATCACATAATCTGTTTTAAAAATAAGTATAACAGCCCCTCTGGTAATATAAAACATGAATGAAAAGAGTATACATTTCAAATGGTACCTGGATTATCCCTTTCCTCGGAAATCCGAGACTCATCCAATAACATTAGCAATTCATAGAGGCCGTCTATTTTACATAGAGTACATCAGCAAAAATAGATTTCTGAATCAACCTGAATATTTTGATGACAAATTATCTATAAAAAATTCTTTCTGCATTGTGATAAACTGGACTTAGGCTGTTAACTTTTAAAATTACTAAACTGTTAAAAATATGCATTGATGAAAAACAGTCCTTGCAATATTTATATGGTTTATATGCTTATGTAAGTTTTTCAGTACTGACTAGCAAGTTGGAAAGCCTATGTCCAACCAGATGTACCTCTAATTTTCACCAGAGGTCTTGAATTTGGCACTCCAAATCCTATTCGATTATTTTATTTTGAAAATTAAATTAAAGGAAAAAAGGAACAATTTTTGTGGACTGTCCCTATGATAAGAAATTGGAAGGAGAAGACAAAACTGAGTATTTGTTGTAAGTTTCAAAGTTTTTAATTTTCCAATTAGAAGGCCATAAGAATCATATAGGAATTGGGTCCACTTACACGAATCTGGAAAGCTATGACCACCGTATCAGGCTAAGGATGCTGCAGGGGAGGAGTCCCAAGTGATAAGCAGAAATAATGCTGGGATGCAAGAGCTCACAAATTGTGTCTCATTTAATTCCCTTCAACCTGATCATACATATTTCCTGTAAAGTAATTTCTAAAGATCCCAGAAAGATTAAGAATACTGCACTGGAGTAGAAGAAACAGTATCAACTCAGCTTTTTCCTTAGTAAACTATGCAAAACCTTGCTGTACCATTAAGGTACACAATTACTAAAATATGTAAAATTGAAAGTAATAAACATCTAGTTTGATTAGATGAGGATATAAAATCTGTGGTAGTAAAGTCAACATTTGAATCAATCAAGTTTATGAAAATTAAACTAGCAGAGCATGCATAAATTAAGCATGCAAGCATTACTGAAGTATTCAACATTTATTAGGGAAAACAGTGGAAGTTTTGTTTTCATCTAGAATGATATGACATACAGGCATGACCTCTGTCACCTCTTCAGTGCTAAATAAGTGAGCTTATCACGCTTAGTGGCAAATGACTTCAGTCATTTTTGTTGTTTGCTATTTCCCATTAAAGAAACTTCCAGGACAATATTTTCACTGCTGCAGTGTATTAAAATAATAATCTTACCCATGAAAACAATGATCAGCCTTTTTTCACTTAGGAAGTGCAAAAGAAGGTCCACCATGCCAGACTGCGCAACTCCTGCTGAACACAGAAATGTTGTTTCTCAGCTATGAATGTCCATTTCTATGAGAGAATGTTTCTAAGTGAAGCTATTCAGGTTTCTGCCCTGAAGCTTTCTCAGTTTCCAGACTTCAGCTTCTATTTGTTGAAATAGAAAAAGGAAAATCAAAATTTCAAGTTAGTCTTTGTATTCCATTTGTAAAAATGCATTCAGAAAGATATCTATTTTGAATCTGAATGCACCAAAACAGATGGAGTGTGGGTAATTTTCCCCCATGTGTTCACATGTCTATCACAAGATTGTTTCATATATACAAAAGCAAAGGGTCATATATTATGCAGATGGCAATAAGAGAAATGCAGCATCAAGGCTGAGAACCCATCATGTGTAACAACACCTTGAGGGCTACTCTCAATTGCTGGAAGAAAAAAAGGTGGATGCTGCCTAGGGATGCATATCTGCTCTATTTATGGCCCTTCTGCTTCCTTTATTATCCCAAATTGACACATTTTCCTTGATCTCTTTCTCTTGCTCCAGAGATCCATTCAATTGTTATTTTCCCAATGAGGAAGCAAGGCTTTAGGCAGATTTGTTATGCTGAGTTTAGCAACTGTAAAGCTAATTCATCCCTCTACTTGGAGGGGAGATATCTGCTCATCTGCTGACCACCTTAGTCTTTTTTCAACCCTTCCCTTTGGCAACAGATTTGTGTCTCCTGTCTTCATATCAGGCAAGCTAGGCTATCTCCTCTAAACCCTGACAGGGATGTACAATTGCTTCAGGGTTTAAAACAGCTAAAAGGGATGCGTTTGGCTGTTTTTTTCCCCTCTTTTTCTTTCTTAGTAGCTGCTATTAGCCTTACCCTCACGTTTCAGTGAGTTCTCTCCCAGCAGGGAAACTGCCTGCTGCAGGGTGCTTTGTTGCTTTCATAAATCTCTAATTAGGTCCCTATCTGATTTAACAAGAAGTCAATCCTGTCCCCAGTCATCTTGAAAGCTTTACAAATCTTTGTTTTTTGAAGATCCCAGTGAGAAAACAGCCTCCTACCTATCCCACAACTAATCTTTTCTACTGGCTTTGAAGGTGTTTCCTAATACCCTAACCTCTTGTCTAAATAAAATTGGAGAAATTAAACAGGAAAACATTGTAGCATATATTTCCATGCTCAAAGGGTACCTCTCAAATGGTTAGGATTGGTTCCTGACTGAAGATAAGGCCCTTTACTGAAAACAACAGGGTCCATTAAAGGTTTAACTCCACAGTGCTTTGGCAATATCGAGATATTACTTGAATTTCAAAACCTTTGGCTTTTTGTTGGGATTTTTTGTTTGTTAGCTTTTGTTTTGTTTTTAAGGATTAATTTACTTTAATGTTATTTAGCATTCAGTTCTAGACTTGATGAAAGAGGACCACCAGTGGAATTTGTTAACATTATCTCAACTCAGATGTTGCTCACTCCTTAGCAGGTATAGAGGTAAAGTGAAGAAGCAGCTGTTCAAAAGCTGGAAACACAGTCTGGAAATCAAGACCAGTAGAATACAAGCATTGATTGTGCGCTTGAGTCCTCCCCCTGGGCTTTTAAAAGGAAATGTAACATTTCCAGAGTCTGAAGAGATTATTTCTGTACATGTAACACAAGTGGGATTAAGCACAAGCAGTTTTCCTGACAGCAAAAATTGAAACAGTCATATTACCTGCCTCTACAACTTAAATGACTGCTTCTTTTGCAGCTTTTGACCCTGGGGGAAGCCCATCTTAACCCTAAAGTTTCTCTGCACCTTTCAGCTCAAATGCCAGATGCCTGGCAAGATTAATACATCTTTCATGAGGTCATGCAAAGCACATTGTGAGAGGTGCCAAGTGCCCTTTACTCACTGGATCAGGCCAGTGGAAAACTAGAAAAAAGTACACAAGCCAGCAAGAGAGCAGGAGAGCAGACTGGAGAAATTTCATGGTGTGCTTTCCTTGTTGTCACACTCTTCTCTCCACATCCGTCACTTATTGCTATGTATGACAGGAGGCAGAGCTTTGTGGTTGAACCTGAGGTGGTTCTTACACAAGACTACAGTTCAAAGAGAACTATTTCACAGGAACTGTTTCACTGCAATTCTATGAGCAGACATTCACAGAGGAAATAAATCACAGCATTTATTAACAGCCGTATTTGTATGAGGTGCAAACTCCGAACTTTTGCGGATTTCTTCTCCAAGTACTGTTGTAGTCTAAACACGGAGGAATAAAGAACTGGAGACATAGCTGAGAACATAATTCATGCCGGTAAGAACTTCATTTCTTGACATCATTGAGAAGATAGACCCAGAAATAACTTCTATTGCTATGATACTAGCAGTAAGTGCCCAAATCCATCCGGAATACACCTGTAGCTCACATTGAGCTACCACTGGGCATTTGAACCACAAATTGCTAGTACAAAAAGCTAAAAAACTCACCCCAAATCCTAAAGGAAGAACATATTGAACACTAATTACAAGGCAAGAGCCTCTGTTTAATGTTGAATATAAAGATGACAAAGATCCAAAGATGTTGTCACACATCCTCCAGTGATCCTGACTGTGAAACCCAGTAGCTGGTGATAGAGCTAGAATATGTTTGTTAAAAGAATTCCCAAGGATGAATTTGTCACTTTTCCTTGTGAACTGTTTGATGATTAATTACTGTTGCTGTCAGCCAGCAAACAGCACTTTTATTTCTCTCTCTTGGATTTTTCAGGCTTCAGCATTGAACAGTGGAAGGGAACTGGAGTTTGTATCTCTTCTGGGCTAAAGCGCTGGCCAGTCTTGGACGTGTTATCCCACCATAACCAGGTCTGCTCTTTATCTCCTCTTTGGCAAGCCAGTTGACTCATGCTTCCTCAGAATTTCTGGTGGTGTAATCTGTCTATAGCTGTCCAAACCACATCTTTCCCTGTGTGACAGCTCATGGACGTGATGTTTCCCAAGCTGTAGTTTTTACAAAGTTCTCTAACATATGCCCCATGCAGTTGTCCAGAACATTCCTGAAACTTTATTCAGGATCACATCCAGCTTTCTAATGTGCACGTATCTCTAAATTTCAAAGCTAGCCACATTATCCTGAAAGTAACACTGGGACATCACCAGTACTAAGGAGGAACATTAGGATACTGATGTGCAAATGAGCAGACTGGCTGAAATCTCAGGTTACTTCTAATTTAAAAGCTACTTGGTAGAGAAATTGCATGACACAGCAGGTCTCTGGAGCTTGGTTTTGCATGTCAATACACAGCTTGCTCCCTCAAAGGTAGATGGTTAACTAAAGAGGGAACATAAGGTACCCAGGGGCTCATTTCAGTAGGGTCTTTATGAGAAGAGAGATTTATTTTTTGGGGTATAAATTCTGCAAGTAAAGACTCTGGAAAATTCCTATATATTGAACATGCAGACTTACAGGGGAATAAAAATGGGGTTTATCACCACTGTTTTGGAAGAGCATCAAATGTATTGCAAGGGACTCACCCATGCGCAAGTCATTCTTTTGATCTAAATCAGGAGAAACAAAGTATAAAACCAGCTCATCAGCACACCAAAGGGTCAGGAATCCTGTGGAAAAAAACTGTAGACACATTCACACATTATAGCAATACTTAGCTATAGCAATGACAAGCTATAAAGCAGGGGGTGAAGGGATTCCACATACAAAAACTCTATGAATGAAAGAAAATAATCAAACTATTAAAATATATTAGATCTGTTAAAAAACTTGCATTCCAAATTAAGATAGTAACAGAAAACAGTGATATTTCTGCTGACTGGCTCTTACCTCCTGGTAGGTGCATTGGTTTGTTTCCAAGCAGTGACAAACAAAATTGAATATTTCTCCAAAGGTGACATCTATCACAGTTTTTCTTTTCTCATTTGATTCAGTGTATTAGGGTCTTGTTATATTTTCTATTTTACCTGCTTGGTGAAGTAAATGATTCCTCCTCTGGACGGAAACCAAATGTTATTTATAGAGTTGAGTCAATATTTCACAGCAAATAGCCTATCCAGTCAATTCAAATTTTCCTTCTGTTCATTATTTGTTTATGATCAGCTTGCTATTTGTTATCTCAAATTAGGGGTAGTAGTTCAGTCTAGATCAATGGAAAACTTCGGCAGTCATGTGCAAATTCATCATACTTCATCAAGTTACAGAAAATGAAATTATTGCCAGTTGAATTCTAAGTATGCTCTTCTACCCACTAGCAGAAAAGCTTTCATAGGACATTGCCGCTACCTTCAGGGTGGCCTGGCAAAGTTTGCCTTTCACCTTGATTAAGACTATAAGAACTCACAGGGCCACCCTACAAAGGAAAAGAGATGAATTTGTACAGTATTAGACATAAGCTAGCTCTTTTCCACCATAAAAAGAATTAACTTAGCATTTAAAGCCACTGCATGTAGGAAGAATTTCTGAGTTAGATTCCTAACTATTTTCACTCTGGCTCCTTTTACACACATGGTTTGCCCACCAGCACTGGTCTTTCACCTAGAGCCTGTTTTTTGCCAGGTCTTATTATTATAGTATGAATAAAACAAAAAAAGTTTTATTTTAGAAAGGATAGTTTACTCTTTCAGTGAGGGCTTGGAATCTCTACAGTTGTGAAGTGGTCCCTTTGCGGGTAGAATGCTGCAGTGAAGCCACAGGTTTCTAACCTCTCCACAGGGTAGAGAAGCACGAAGACATCTGTTGTGGTTTAAACCCTGCTGGCAATTCAGCCATGCAGTTGTTCACTCACCCCCCCTTCCTCCCTCCTGCTCCCAGAGGGATGGGGAGGAGAATCAAAAGAATGTAACTCCCATGGGTTGAGATAAGAACAGTCCAGCAACTAAGGTATAACACAAACCACTGATGCTACCACCAACAATAATAATGATAAGGGAAATAACAAGGGAAGAGAATACAGCCACTCACCACCTGCCAACTGATACCCAGCCTGACTAAGCAGTGATCTAACCCTTCCAGGTAACTGCCCCCCCATTTTATATACTGTGCATGATGTGCTATGGTATGGAGTACCTCTTTGGTTAGTTTGGGTCAGGTGTCCTGTCTCTGCTTCCTCCTGGCTTCCCCTCCTCCCTGGCAGAACATGAGACTCAGAAAGTCCTTGGTCAGAGTAAACATTACTGAGCAGCAACTAAAACCATCGGTGTTATCAGCGCTGTTCCCAGGCTGAAAGTCAAAACCACAGCACTGCATCAACTGCTAAGAAGGAGAAAAATGACTGCTGCTGCTGAACCCAGGACAGTATCCACCCCTTATTCCATACCATTCACTTCATGCTCAGATCCCACATTTTTCAATATATCATCACTCTTATCTCATATATCTATATCTATATATCTCCAGACACACACAAAGAGAGAGAGAGATCATTCCTTAGTGCACGGACCAATCCCTATAAAGCTGCTGAGTTCATCCAGTCCATGATGTTGGGCTCCATCTCTTGTAACAGTCTTTCAGAGCAGGAGAGAGAGTGTGATATAGTCAGTCTGCCAGGCCTTCCCATATTTGTACTTCAGCCATCGTCCTCCATACCAAAGAGGCTTTAACTGTTTAGCTTCCTTAATTGCAGCACGTTTCACACTCATGAATAACCTGGGCAATAGTGTCCATTGCTAAGTCCACCCCTCGATCACAAGTCCATCTGTATGCTGCATCTCTGCCCTGATGGTCTGAAGGGTCATGGGCCCACCAGGCTCAAAATAGTTCTCTCTCCCCTTCAGCAGTTTCTGCAGCTTGTCACTGGGGACTCGGTACAGCTGCCTTCCATCTCCGATGCTTCCAAAGCACTGGAGGGGCCCAGTGGACTAGATACTGGCCCATACACCCTGCCACTCATGACTGTCCAGCCTCGGGGAAAATCTCTTGGTCCTCCTATATCGTTGCCTAATCCTAGACAAGATCCAAACATGACTTTGTTTAACTTTCGAGATCAGACGAAATAGTCATGGGTAAAACACACTCTGTATGCGTGCCAACATGCTGATCCCCATCACAATCAGCAGGCAGGTCTCAAGGGTACCCAAAGGCCATTCAGAACCTTCAGAACTCTCAAATGATCACTGCTGCACTTGTCACTGGGGCTGGTGTAGCTGCTGTGCTTGGAGCTGGAGTAGCTGCGCTATCTGCTGCGGTTGCAGTTTGAGTAGCTGCTGTGCTTGTCACTAGGGTGTGTGAGAACGTCTCCCTCATAGGCTGACCACTCAAGGAGGGAAAAAAGATGTGTAATTGCTATACACTTCTATTTTATACCTCCCAAAGTAGAGAAGTGGTGATCACACTGGGAACGCAAGGCAGATCAGTTTCATGATCAATGTTTCTATTGTATTACAAGTCATTACCATAAAGTACAATGAAACAAGGACCTTAGCCCAAGGCCCCCAGCCGATAAACACTAACACAGCAAATACCAGATGCAAGTAAGGTATGACATGCTGAAACTGTGAGATCAAGAGCAACAACTTTGAGAGCCAATAAATCAGCATTGTGACGAGTGACAATGCCAAACAATGAATGCTTATCACAAATACGATTAGACACACTCTGGTCAGATCTGTCATTACCTCAACCCTTCGAGCCCCATGTTGGGTGCCAAAAAGAACTGTCATAGTTTAAGCACAGCTGTAACTCAGAAAACCACGCAGTCTCTCTTTCACTCCCCCCCTTTCTCTCCCCCACTCCCAGAGGGATGGGGAGGAGAATCAAAAGAATGAAACTCCCACGGGTTGAGATAAGAGCAGTCCAGTAACTAAGGTATAACACAAACCACTGCTGCTACCACCAACAATAATAATGATAAGGGAAATAACAAGGGAAGAGAATACAGCCACTCACCACCTGCCGACCGATACCCAGCCCGACCGAGCAGTGATCTAACCCTTCCAGATAACTGCCTCTAGTTTATATAGTGGGCATGATGTGCTGTGGTATGGAATACCTCTTTGGTTAGTTTGGGTCAGGTGTCCTGTCTCTGCTTCCTCCCAGCTTCCCTTCCTCCCTGGCAGAGCATGAGACTCAGAAAGTCCTTGGTCAGAGTAAACATTAATTAGCTGCAACTGAAAACATCGGTGTTATCAGCGCTGTTCCCAGGCTGAAAGTCAAAACCACTGCACCAGCTGCTAAGAAGGAGAAAAACGACTGCTACTGCTGAACCCAGGACACCATCTCATTGCCGATCAGCTTGCTTGGGTGTCTGTGGGTAACACTTTGGTAGAGGATGCGTAGAGAGGAACCCTTTTTACCGAGCACTGACACAGGTTGCCCAGGGAGTGGAGTCTCTACCCTTGGAGATATTCAAAAGCTGTCTGGACATGGTCCTGGGCAGCTGGCTTTAGGTGTCTCTACTTGAGCAGGAGAGGTTGGACCAGATGCCTTCCAGAGGTCACTTCCAACCTCAACCGTTCTGGGATTCTGTGACTCTTCCACATACCTGAGGCCACAGGGATGACAGGCTGCTGCTCAGCATAGTGGTGGCTGCAAATTTCAGCAATGGGTTGTCCTTGTTTACCTCTTCATCCACGAAAATAATAAATATACCAGATTTCTAACTGTGACCCTGTAATTCCTGACTTCTGGCTATTCAGTGTTTGGCTACCTTTCATCAGTAAATTTGTTGATCGCACTCAACTTTCAAGTCTAGATGATTTGCCCCTCTATTTCTGAGAGATCCTGTCATACAGTAATACAATTCAGAAATCAGCCACACTCTTCATATTCACTATTTCTTGCAAAATCAATTGGTTTAATGATATGACCCAGTTTTTATAAAACACCTGACACTTTCTGGAACTTGAAGAACCCAATTCCAGTTTCATAGTGCCAAAAAAATTAACATGGGAGAAAAAGTCCTGTCCTACTGATGTTGCCCTATAGGCAGATCATCACCTGGTATATGCAGCAGTAAATGATAAAATTTCCATTGACTCCAGAAACACACAGATTTTTCTACTCGCTTAAGGCAGAATCATGATCAAGTGGCACAACTCAGCTCAAAGACAGAAAGAAGATGTAAGCAATGCGTCAGAAATATCAGCTGCAGTTTTTCTCCTTCAAATATCAGCTGCAGTTTTTCTCCTTTCTCTTCAGAAAAACACTATGCTTCTCAGGTCTTGTTGATGAACACGCCTAATGCTATGACAACTTCCCCCATAGATATAAGGAAGTCTACAGGAAGCAGAATTACTTTCACTATAATCCTCCTTTTAGTAAATACTTTGATAGTATTCTTTCAGTACAGTACAATTTGTAAGCCTTTATGGCATGCAGTAAATTAATAAGAGCTACATACTGATTTTTATTACTTTAGGTAGAAAGATCACAGCCTTCTCAATGTTAACAACTACATGAGAGAGAAGGAAGTGGAAGAGTCACCTCCACACTGATGATTGTTTCCCATTCTTCCTTTGTGGGTTTTGGGAAGGGAAGCTTTCAAATAAAATAAATAAAATAAAGGGGAGACTGATGGGTTGGAAACCCTGTATTTCTGCCAGGGCTACTGAGGACTTTGTAGCTCACCATCAAAGGAATTCCTTACAACTAGCAGGACTGATAGCCATTATGTTGTTAAAATACATTTTTCATGAATGCAAATGTATTTTGAAATCTTTTAAAATCCAGGGTCATAAAAAGAGCCCCTCCAGAGAACAGGTTTTAAATCAAATTTATGCCTTGTTTCCACAATAATAATCGGGCTAGCTGCCTAAGAATATACAGCCAACTGAGTGTTGCAAATCCTAGTATTAGAAAAACAACTATCTAGAATAGTATCAGTATGTTTCCCATTTACAGTATGCAGAATATGTTCACAGACATGATATTTCACCAAACAGAAGATAGATTTCAGTGTGAATCTCACCTCAGATGACATCAAGAGAATCTCCACAGAAGTCCATGAATGTGCTCGGATACAAAATCCGTGTAAGTAAGAATAGGATCTGCTCCCAACTAGTGGAAGGCTAAAGCTTGCAATCTCACATTGAGTTGATGTAGCACAGGTGTTCTCAGATGTTAAAAAAAATACAGGTTTACAGCAGCAGTGAAAAATCAGCTCCTCTGAAAGGGTGAACAGGATCTGTCTATACCAACAGCACAGCAGGAGCAATCTGGAAACTACACAGTTGGTTTTGGAGAGCCGGTGTCCACACTTGTATGTGTTGTATATCTAGAGCTTGCTCAGAGCAAATGCAGCCTGATCATCGAACCATAGAATGGTTTGGGTTGGAAGCGACCGTAAAGCTTATCCAGTTCCAACCCACTGCCAAGGGCAGGGACACCTTCCACTAGACCAAGTTGCTCAAAGCCCCATCCAACCTGGCCTTTGGACAAAGGTTACAGACAAAATAATTTTCTGCCCACTATTTATATCCTTAAGCATAAGATTTTATTATGGCTTGTTTGATAGCTAAGTATTTTACCGAGCCCTTTAAAATAATTCCAAGAATTTGACGCACTGGTTTCCAAGAAGAGAGCAAAGAATTCCAAAAGGTGTTTTACATGCTGTGAAATTGCAGGTTCTTTCCTTTGTTCTAAATTTACTAGTAATTAATTTCCTCTAGCAATCCCATATTTGAATCTTGGCACTATAAAACCAAGGGGCTGAACACAAGCCTTCAAAGGCAAACGGCTGATGGGCTATTGCAGAGTGACCTGCGATAATACAGGCTTTATTTTTTGAGGAAGCGTTTGGGTAATGTTCTTATCATAGCTGAAGTGAAAAACTAGCATCTGGCTGATGAAATAAATAAATGAAAACCAGCGAAGAGTTTCTAACTATATTTGGCCTGTCCATGAAAACTATATGTATTTTCCTCAGCCAGACCTTCTACCCAATGTTTTCAGGCACAAAGACACAAAGCTGAGTTTACTTTCCAAGCAAAAAGGGGTGCAAAATGGAAATAGTGTAAGCAGTGAAAAAATATATTTGTAACGTTTTTCACTGTTACGAGGGTAAGGCAGAACTACACAATTAGATTCCCTATGTCTAGCATCAATATTATGTTTTAAACCACACATTACCTGCATTATAACCTTATTTGCATACCTGTCACTCCAAAGTTTGTGAGAAATGCAGAAAGAATCTAGTCTATCCTTTGTAAGACCTTCACAGCCACAGCAGGTTTGCACTGAAACTGCTCACACTGGTAAGCAACACTTTCATGGGTTTTTTTCCCCTTTTGATACTTTTTCCTCCTATCAGATTGCTGCTTTCTTGATTCAGAAGAAAAACAAACTGTTGGCCAGGCTGAAGTCAGTTGAGATGTAACGCACTTTAAAATGCAAAGACACTGAAGTACTGCAGCTCTTCTATACTCCAGGGTGAATCTCACCATCTGCTATGTTTGTGGCTGAGACTGACCTCCCTTTGTATTAGACAAAAGTAATTGTGGGGATCAAAAGAAGTTTAAATGAGGAAAAAGCGTAAGTGCCAAATTTACAGGCTGCATACAGTTTCTGCACACAAACCAGCAAGCATCCACAAGGCATTTATTTTTATTCAAAGGTGATGAGAATTTTACAGCCTAGTGAAATCCTCTTCAGTGAACACTTCAGCTCTGCGATCCTTCTCCCGCAGACAAAAGCGTCTGCTTCCCAATCCTCTCCCATGTACACTCTCTATCCAGCGAAGGATGAAAGCCACCAATGAGAAGTAATTCTTCTCCAAATTTCCAAGTATGAGCTATTTTTCTAATTCCCCTACTCTGGGTCTAAACAGGCTCAGCAAACATGCCAGACTGCCAGTCACCAGCTGCCTATTAACATCTATGTGGAGGAAAGGCACTATTTCCAAATCAGGATCCTGCCTCTCCTCACACAGCAATTTTCTACTGAGATATCTAAAAGGAACCCAGTAGCTTTCCTGCAAGTAAATAGCTCGTTAAGACTGAAAGTGGGGTTTGTGTGCAATGACTGTCCTATGCAAATCAGAGCTGATGAGCACTTAACTAATCTGTTTACAGACCAGAGCTGCTGGGCAGGCCTCAGTGATTTTCTATCAAAGCAAAGAACCATTCTTTATGGGCATCTGGTTGTCCCTGAATTGGTAGTTTAAGCATATACCCTTGCTTCAAAGAAAGATCAAAGGATTTATTACTTCTAAATGAGTGCATTATTTCCACTTACTACTTTCTTGTTTGTAATGTGTTATTAACAGCACCATGGCAGGGGTACCTTAAGACTCCAGTTTCTCATAGATTCCGGATCGTGATTGTAGATGCTATATGTAGCCTGTAACATGCAGGATGTTACACAGAGAAGCAAATAAAATACCAGCAAACAGATTAGAACATCCGTTTCTGGACAATGGATTCAAAAAAAATCCCAACAAAGCAGCTGGTTTTTAATACAAGAAAAGGGCTAGTTTTCATTTTTACTGTAATGTAAACAATGAGTCTGCTTCAAAATGACAGCCACAGGTCAGTGGACAGAGCCAGTTTTGGCTCTTTCTATGAAAAGAAATACACATTGCTCCCACTCTCAGAAAAAGCTGAGATACCACAGTCACGAAGTAGCACAATGACCAGTTCAATGAACAAATTCCTATTACCCCATAAATGCCTGCCTTCCCCATCCTTCTGGCTTACTGTTTATAGCTCCATTTACTTATTAAGTCTGGAAAAAACAAGGGAGACACATTCATTATGTGCTTTCTGGCACTATTGGGAGCACATGGAAAGCGAGTAAGACCTAACATCTTATTTGCAGGCACACTGAAGGCGTACAGTCATCTTGGGCATAGTAATGGAAAAGGAATTTTCGGGAGGAAGCGCAGAAGTAGATTCCAGGCAGCCAGGGCCAAGGCAGACAAAGCTGAGAAAACTAGAGCCACAAGCGGCCCCAGGGAGAGTTTGGAGAAACTGGTGTGATGTTTATTGCTCAGACAGCAGAGCTGGGTGGTGCAGTGTGGGACAGGAACTGCATGCTGCTGGCTGTGACTTTAGTGGTGGTATCTAAAGATGCCTGCAGACTTGGTGTCTCCATCTTTATCATGGTGCCGGAGGGAGCAGATTGTTGTTCCCTTATCTCTTTAACAAGAAACCACCTTCCCCTGATAGACATAGTAGGTCACACAGCACAAGATGCTGCCCACTTCTCCTCTTCCATTAATCGCAGGCTCCATTGCATGCACATAAGCTAACACAGTTGTCTGCCCAGGAACAAGCAGAGGAAAGAAGTCATAGCAATATGGGGTAGGGACAGTATCCAATTGCTTTCCAGTGAGAGTAACATGTTGGCATCAGTTGCTGTGACCTACCAACCTCCAATTGCTTAGCAGCATTTTTCTCCCTTTCTCCTGCCAGGGATGAGGAATTGGCTGTTTCTGAGAACAAACAGTAAATGTAGCCCAGACACAGTCAAATACAGGAAAAAAAGAACCACCTGACGTACTGCGGACTCTTGGTGCCATGCTATATACAGGTTCAAACAAGGTAGAGCTTGTATTGAAAACCCTGTGTGTAGAAATGGAGAAGAATCCAAGCATATCTTAAATCCATGTCTGAAGCTCCAGCTTCAGTCACCAGTGAGTGACTGAAGTTAGTCTGTTTTGTGAATAGCAGACTGATGGCTGCCTGACACAATTACACAACACCAAGGGGACTTGTCCTAGGCATCGTACAGAGGAAGAGAAAATGGCACAGACGGCCAAGATGATGTTGTAAAATAGGTAACAGCTACAACATCTAATGCATTACTAGCCTACTAAATACCAGTCATTGAAAGCTTCCAGGCTCTACAGCCATGGAATAACATGACTGGAAAGCAAAAATGGCCTACTATTTCTAGCCACAAACTAGACAGTTTAGCTACTGGAAACAGCGTGTCTGTACAGCACTGCTGCCCCACTATTTACCCAGCTTCCCAGGAAAGCCTCTGGGACTAGAAATCTGCAGATAGGCAAAAAAACTAGCTTACAGCTGGCTCAGGCATGCCTGCATTCAGTGATTACAGTCCAGTTAACACCATTAAATTGTTTGGAAGAAAGCGCGCAGAAGAAAGTAGGCAGCTGAGAGATTTTAAGAAGTATTATTTAAGTTGCTTCCCACATCACTTGCTTCGCTACAGCTGCTGGTTCTATAAATCGCCTGCATAAATCCAAGCTAGTTCTGTCATGCATCCCAAACTGGAAGACAGACAGCAGTAACACTTGATTCTGGCCAAATAAATCTTATGTCTGACCACATTTATTACTTCTGTTTTACTTGTCTGGTTTCCCCTTGGAATTTCAAGAAGACAAAATACAATTAATTTCTTTTCTAAAAATACTGTAAGGACTGAAATGTATTGTAACAATATCTGCATTTCAGGTATATGCAAACTCACCTTTTTATCAGCTGTATTTCAGTTGCTTTTATCTAGTGCTCCAAATCTTTTTGAAATCAGTGAACTTCGTAGAATGTATGTTAGCACATTATCTCCATATATAGCATTTACTTTGACAAACAGGACACTGTCATCACTAATGGAGGCTCAGTAAAACTAAACAAACAGACTGAGTTATCTCTGACCTCAAATGAAAACCCAGACCTCATCTCAGGGTCAACGTCAAAAGGAAGAGTTGGGTGTAAATACAGAAAGAGCCAGACGGCTTTTAATTATACACTGGTTATTGTGAGACATTTAGTAGTTAGAAAGGTTTGTCCACCTGTTTCAATTTACTCCAAGTGCTCACAGTCCATGATGAATGCCAGAACAACAACAAAAAAATCACTGTCATATGGATGCCTAGATACATGTCATACATGTATTGAACACAGCAACCACAGAAATATTCTCTGTCCACCTAAGAAAATTCTGTAACTGTTGCTATTATTCTTATTGGAAAAAATTGAATGTGCAACTATGCCAGCAGGCAGGATGGATTGTGACAAATCACATAGAGAAAACAACAAATCTTAGACATACCAGTAGCCTTCAAAGACCGTACATCCATTATGCTCTTGCACAGAATGGCAAAGACATCGTTGCCATTGAAAGCCTGAGCTTGTCAAAAGCACTGTATTCTAATTTGTAGATGTTGAACTGAACTTCTCCCAGTAGCGAAATACATTTTTCACTTTTGCAAGGTTCGCAGTAAGAGTTCTAAGAACGTCCTACTGAAGTCAATAAAAAGGCATCCCCTCCACAAGTCTCACAGACCTTAAGAGGGTCTTAGCAAACCTTAGGTCTAAAATACTGCAGAGAACCCCAGCTCCACATGTTGTGTCAGTGCACCAAGAAGACCCAACAGAGCTTTCTAAACTGCTTTGAGGTTTCCACAACAAAATTAGCCAGCCTTGTAAAGACAGACAGGATTCTCAAGTTTTCTTGAGAACAGCTGATTTAAATCTGTTTTTATATGAAGGAGAAGCCAATGATGACGATGTAAACACAAACTGAAGGCAACAGGTATTGCTACCAGTTTAGTACCCCCAGTGCTGTGCCTGGACAAAAAAAATTTTGGTCTTACAAATCAAGCTGGTGGACTGAAAGCATAGAAAGACATCTATTGCATAAATACAGGAGCCCTTGTATGATGTTATCCCTTCTCTACTTGATCCAGGGGTGGCCACAGTCTTTCTTTTCCACAAGCCATTTAATAAAATCTTGTGGCAAAGAGCCATGAGATTTAAGCAACTGAAAAGACAGGTAGCTCTGTTCTCAGGCAGGGAGGGACAGCAGCTATTCTGTCCCACTCAGCACCTCTCTCATCCACTGTGGGACAAGACTGGGAAGGAGACTGGCAGTATCAACTTCAGCAGCTCATGTTGGCTCCTTCCTCTCATAGCCACCATCCCAACTTCTCATATTCCTGATGCCAGTAATGTGGCACAATCCCTGGCCAGAGGGATGTGCTCGAGCTGCTCCAGTGTTGCATTTTGGCCACATCTGCACTGGAATCACGCGGGTATTCAACACACGTTGTGAAATCTTGGCTGTATGTAGAGAAGAGATTCAGAGCAACCCTGCGGAGAAGGACTTGGGGGTGTTTGTCGATGAGAAAATGAACATGAGCTGGCAGTGTGTGCTCGCAGCCCAGAAAGCCAACCGTATCCTGGGCTGCATCAAAAGGAGCGTGACCAACAGGTCGAAGGAGGTGATCCTGCCCCTCTACTCTGCTCTCCTGTTGGAAGAAGTCCAGAGGAGGGCCACGAGGATGATTAGGGGACTGGAGCACCTCCTGTTTGAAGATAGATGAGAAAGTTGGGGCTGTTCAGCCTGGAGAAGAGAAAGCTGCACAGAGACCTCATAGCAGCCTTCCAGTATCTGAAGGGGACCTATAGGGATGCTGGGGAGGTACTATTCGCTAGGGACTGTAGTGACAGGACAAGGGGTAATGGGTTAAAACTCAAACAGGGGAAGTTTGGATATAAGGAAGAAATTCTTTACTGTGAGGGTGGTGAGGCACTGGAATGGGTTGCCCAGGGAAGTTGTGAGTGCTCTATACCTGGTGGTGTTCACGGCCAGGGTGGACATAGCCTTGGGTGGCATGATTTAGTGAGAGGTGTCCCTGCCCATGGCAGGGGGGTTGGAACTAGGTGATCTTAAGGTCCTTTCCAATCCTAACTATTCTATGATTCTATTGCACTGTATGGCAAAATTCCCATTGATTAAAGCAGAGCCAGAATATCACACATAATACTTGGTCAGAATACCTCTTCCTCCTGAGGCTTGTAAGAGCCATAAATAAAGTTAAAGCAATATAGTACTCACCAGTTTTAATAGAAGGCCTCCTCTGTTAAACGACCACCAAAAATAGTCGCTCAAGACGGGTTATACTGATTCATAAATGAGAGAAGGCTGCTTAGGATATTTTTTTTTAAACCATCACTACTTTTATTGGTTGTCAGTGTTTTCCTGTTAGTTAATAAATGCATTTGATATAGGCGAGTTTCCAAACTAAGCATGATGGGAGGGCTAGTTTAACATTCAAACTAATTTAAAAAGAAGTTACCTCAAGTTTCCCTTTGGGACATATACAAAATATGCAGTTAATTTGTTGCACCTAATTTGTGTGTATATACAGGGAGCTAATTAGTGTAGAAATTCAACCAATTTTACAATCTTTCTGTTCAACTCAACAAATTACAGTTTTCAACACCTGTTTCTGGCAGTGACAATAGGTTTAGTACTTGCTTAATTTCCACAGACCAGAAATATACCCCAAGCAAAAGATACATTATATTTATATGCACATGCAGTATAGCATTGCTGAGATGAATACCACCACCACTGTAAGTATCCAGTCACACAATATTCCCCTGCAGAATTAGGAAAAGAAATGTGTATTCTACTATAAATTGGATGACTGGCTTCAGGTATTGGACATCATTAAAAGTTGCAAGGCACTTTCCATAATAAGACCTAGTTAAAAAGTTGTTTCTAACTTTGACAAACTAACTGCTTGTTCTAAAACTTTACATGCTGGCTGTCCGCCCTCAAGCTGGGGGTTTGGGTTTTTGTTGTTGTTTTTAATTTCAGCCAAAATCCTCCTCCAAGAAGGAGACCACAAAACATTCTGCTGGTTTGCCAAAATAGCATTCTGGCAGCCTTTCCTCCAACTTGAGCGCCCTATGCTTTAGAGTAGGAATTTAGAATTTGATTGGAGGTTGTGGGGGAAGAGAAATGAATCCCAGGAAGCCTAAGCTACAAGCCTTTGTGAGAAACATAAAAGTAACAATGAAGTTTCCACATTTGTAACAGAGACTTTATGATTTCAGAAGCTAAAAGCTTCTAGAGACTTCAGAAAGTCTTACTAAGGGTATTTCTTCCCTCATAGATCCCAACATTTATGTGTGCATATAATGCATAAAGAAACCAAATGATTATGGTTCCTGGAAGCCCAGGGTTACTGGTAATCCCAGTGTTACCAGCAAACGCATTCATAGCAAACACTGCTACAGGCTGGGGTAAAGGAAGCATCTCTCAGGAGTCCTGCTGATGCCAGCCAGATCCCCAAGTCAAATACAGAAGAGACAAACTTAACCAGGATTCTCCTACAATTCCTTACCTCATACATTATTATAAAACCTCTAAATGAACAAGGACCCTACTGGCAAAAACATATTTATTACCCAACCCCAAATTCATTATGAGACTAGATCCATCCTTTGTATTATGTGAGGCAGGAGTCAGTAGTTTTATCAAAAGAGAGACAATTTGTAAAAGTAAGATTGCTCACAGTAGTCCTACACTCATATACAACATTCATGAGCCCCACATCCCTGAATAACCTAGAATATCAAACAGTTTTGAAAGAAAACTAAAAGGAGAACAGATCAACCAGAACTGTTTAATGACTTCTGTATAATGTTACTAAGGTGCTAAAATATAATGTCCAAATTTTCAGAAGATTATTCAGAGACTTGAGCTAATTTAAGCACACAATTTTGTTACCCAAATGTGCATATATAAAAGGATTCGCCATACAACCAAAACAGGAATGTAAACGCGTAATTGACCATTAAGCCTAGAGTCTGCAAGTAAGTTTGAATGTAAGTAGTTCTAGTGAAATCAACATAAGTATTGCTATTCATAAAGCCAAGCATGTACCTGTACTGTTGCAAGACCAAAGGGATGGTGAATGGTTAAGGCAACACATATGCAAATATATTACCATCTGCATTTCATAGCAAGAGCTCTTGAAAAGCTTGATTTTGCAAGATAATCTGTAGAAAACCAAGCAAATTAAAAATTGAGGCAACTTAGAACAAGGTTTTGGTTAGCTGTGAGAGTACAGGGGCGCATCAAAACAAAAAGCAAATAATCATACAGCAACCACTTACCAGGATAGATTTTTATTTCTTTTCAAAATAATGGGGTTTGTTTAGATTTAAAATACTCCAATAATTACCTAAAACAAAAGTACGCTTTGTTAGAACTTGTGATAAGTGCTGTTCTAGAGTTCTGAAAATGTGTGACAGAAAACAAGAAAATATAAAATTGGGTTAGCAAAATACAGTAACGGAGCTTTACAAGAGGGACACATATTCTACTTTGTTTTAACTAAGTCTGACAGGTAAACATGCTGTAACAGCTCTCCACTTAGAAACGTGTGTCTATAAACTTAATCTGCAGCCTGAATCCCAGGAAAAATTCACTACTGATCAATTCAAGGCTTAGTAGGTCCAAGGGAAAAAAAAACCCAACAAACCATCTTGAGCTGTGTTTCTTCATTAAACAAATATTCCCTTTTTCCATAAAGTATTTTTAATTTTAATAGATCGCTATATGTCATAAAATCGTTACATAACATTCTTTTACTATTCAAGATTCACCAAAGTTTGCAGCCATAATGCAAGTTATTTTTTATGCAAATATTTAAGTGTTTAATAAAAAAAGTATTTATTTATTGCATCTAGTGGAAAAAAAACCAACAAGCTTTGATGGTTCTTACAAAACAAAAAGAAAAAAAAAGTCACTGTCTGGCTAATTGCCAAACATTCCCGTCCTCTGGTTTGCTTTATCAAGAATCATGAAAAAACCCTGGAGTTCGTTATGATCTGGACAACCAAAGATGATTAGTCTGTATAGGATCAGAATGCACAGTATCTGATTAAACCCATATACTTCTCAAATGAGCCAAAAGGATAAAAAAAATGTGGTTTGTTATCATGTCCATTTCCAAACGACAGCTCACAAGGTTTCCTCTTCACGTAAAAACTGGAACACAGCTGAGAAGTCTTTCAGGGCATAGCCTTTTGCACACATCATCCTGTAGATCTGATGTGCCTGGGATCCCAAAGGAACTGGTGTCATTGTGTTGGTGGCAGAAATCTGGGCCAAGCCAAGATCCTGTGGGAAGGGAGTAGGGTGAGGAAGACAGCAGACAGAAAGAACAGAGGGAAAGAAAAAAAGTCAGGGGAGAAACAAGGATGTAAATAGCCAGTACATATTATAGGTTATTTGGTTTCCATTGTGAAGAGAGCTCTACTGACAACAAAAGGCAACACTCCAGCCTTAAAATTTCAGTCCTGGAAGAAGGGAGTTTTGGTTAGTTTTTCATTTTTAAAACAGTAACTAAATGTTATTCAACAGAAGAAAAACCAAACTTCACAAGGCAGGTGATCTCCTTCAGGACAGGAAGGATTTTATGGGTCCGGATCACTACATAGCCTAGTAGCAAGACTCAGACTTGTTTTCCCCACTTTGTTATGTCAACTCCAAAAACTAAGTTTCCCTGGCTATTCACTTAAGCATTTCACATAGGTTCTGATGACATAATTTTCTTGTTCGGGTAAGAGAACATCTTCCTTTCTAAAAAAAGGCTAATAATCAAGCTGGAAGGATTTAAATAACAACAAACTTGAAGCCACTTAAGCATACATACATTTACTGTAATGTGACCAGTTGATACCAAATCAGATGCATAGGCCACTTTGTGAATGTGAATGGTGTGCAGCCTGACTGGAAGGATGCATTAAAGAATTCCTTAGGGGATGGTCCTGGGTCTGCTACAACTTTAAGATTTCTTTAATGACTGAAGATAAAGGGATATAGAGAATAAGTCTACTGCATTTTTTTAATGCTAAATTTGGGGCAAAAGAAGAAGGGGAGTTTGCAGACAGGTTGAATTTTAAACCTTTCCTCCAGGAGTCCTTCATCAACTATGTCTATAATCTGAAATAAATAGGACAGAACTCAAAGATGAGTAGCAGGAACAATGACAAACCACAGTTAGCTAGAAACAGTCAGCTGCACGCATGCTGTACAGAAATGACAAGCCAGGGTGGAGGATGTCTTGAAGTCTAACTTGAATCAGACATGAAAGCAACCAAAGAAGAAAAAGCTAATAAGGGCTTAGATATATAAACAGATCTCTTGTCTAAGTATGAAAGCAATGCCTTCACACAGTGTCTTGTTAACAAAATCAGTTTGTGGCCCACATTTTAAGAAAGTTGCTAAAGAACCTCTCAAGTGCTACTAGGAAATGCCTGGATTTTCTGTCCGTCCAGGACTATGGGGGGTTTATAAAATTTGATGTGTTTTATTCTTTTTTTTTTTAATAACAAATCTTTGATACAGAAGAACTGAGTGACTGTAGTACTGCTGAATGCACCTTTGGCTTCTCAGAGATGACTTACAAGACAGGTCTTTACTTTCTGTGTGTCTGGATTTGAATTAGCACAAGGAAATTCAAGATCTTACTCTACTCTCTAAATGTCACTTTGATCTGTAAATCGGCTCTATAAAGGTCATTCTGATACAAATCAGAATTATAGTTACTCTTCCTATTACCCTCGAATGACTTCAAGATCTAGGAAAATGGGAAAAACATACGTATCAGATGTCACAGGGTCCAAAATATTCTTCATCTGCATCAGGGCAGATCATTCCTTCTTGTCTAGCAATTCTGTTGAAAGACTGATGACCTGACAAATCTAGGAACAGTTACTTTAACATCACTTACCATAAGATATTCCATGACATATTCCTAGCCTCTTCTAAGCTCTTTATGTGAAACCTATTACCATATTATCCATTTATTCAAAAAAGCTTAAATCATGTCATGGAATAGTAGAATGGCAAAATAGCTAACTTCAAACTAGTGAAGGTGCTTGGCTTTGGTACTGATGATTGTGATACATTTCTTCCTTAAGGGACATCCACAGAAGCAATCCCTGAAAATTCTGAATAAATAGACTACTAGCACAAATATAAATTAATAGATCAGGTCTGTTCAATTTAATAATGAAACTCCGTCTCCAAGACGGTTGAAACACCAGCTAAGGTATCAATAATGAAATCGACAAGTACTCCTAATCTCAAAGTGCAGGAAGATTGGTTTGGTTTTCAAATTCCATTCTACAAATTAGAGCTTTGAAGGAAAAAAGTCCAACCAAACAAAATGTCAGTAAAGCTTATCTTTAGTTTTCAGGCTGTGAAGTGGTTTGTACCTTTTGTCTTGAGGTTGGAGATTCTTTGAATGAAATAGTACAAAGCAGCTCTGAAATAAATTTGCCTTTTGCTAACCTTTATGGAAAAGTAAAAATCAGATGATTATTTATGGCTCCTCTCATACTCTCTGGAACTGACGTCTTCCAGATGTCTCACTGTACCAACTATTCTAATCACTTTTTCTCAGCTTGGAATAGGGAACCAAATTCTCTTTCAGAATCTGCTTCCAATGCTTACTTTGGACATACCTGGTTCCTTACCTTTACTGATATAAATGAAACTGCCATTGGGAATACAGCTGAAAGGCTGTCCTGACATGACTCAAGAAGAGTATGACATAAATCTACCTCTTCTCAGGATTCAAAGATGACATTTAATTAGCAACTGTGCTGTGAATGGATGATGGAACTTCTGGCCTTCAGTGCCTCGGACACAAAGATGGAGAGGGGAAATAAACTACATTTTTTAAACGCAAAATCTTTGGAACAGGTTTCTAATGTGACCATATTCTATGTTTCAATATGAGATTTCAAGACTGAAGAGCTTTTCTGAGGTGTCTGACAAACATTTCTGTTGCAAACACTTAAAATAAGTGGCTTGGCTTTGCTTGACACATCCGTTGCTGACAAAATATTTTTAAGAAAACCTTTGACTTCTACCATATTCAATATGTGAGCACTAATTTGAAGTTCAGTAACTGTGTTTAGTGACTGTTACTGAGTCACTCGTATATTTTCATTGTGAAGTATTTTCTTCTCAACCTCAGGGTTGTGCCTACCTCTTTCTCCTTTGAATAGAGCTTTTCTCTTTTCTTAAGTGGCAAAAGCATGCTCTGTATTTCCCAGAAAAAAAATTCTCCAACTCAATTCACAATCTATGTGATATGGCACCCACCAGGATGAAATGGACATAGCAGAAGACTTTCCACAAATTAAGGAGCAGTGTCATAGAAGAGGTCACCACTGCACCAAATAATATCCTGAACATGATCAGCTGTCTCATTCAAGTAATCTTACATCCATATAGAGTAACATAGCATTGTTCAAGGGCATGTAGTGACAGGACAAGTGGGAATGCCTTTAAGCTGATAGAGGGTAGATTTACATTAGATATTACGAAGAAATTCTACACTATGAAGGTGGCGAGACACTGGCACAGGTTGCCCAGAGAAGCTGCAGCTGCCCCACCTGTTCAAGGCCAGGCTGGATGGAGCTTTGAGCAACCTTTTCTAGTGGAAGGTGTCCCTGCCCATGGCAGGGGGGTTGGAACTAGATGATCTTTAATGTCACTTCCAACCCAAATCATCCTATGATTCTATGTACGAAAACAAATGCTTCCCTCAGGACAGTATCCCCATGATACTAATATTCAGTGTGAAAAGATTAACTGCACTTACATGCTTAGATGAGAGCTCTCTTCTGGGGTTGATTTCATAATTTACCTTAGGCAATCACTGCGCTAAACACAAAGTAGTTCAACAGTCACGAGTTTTATAGCTCCTTCATCCAACTGTGTGTCCTCATCAGTGGGATGCAGGCCCTGACCTCCTTGCCTGATTTCCTCTGGCCTGTAAGAGCTTTGCTTTCCTGACCACAGAATGACTCAGAAGAGAGCTCTTCCTAGAACAGCCAAGAGCATGGCAATAAGTGCATTCTCCTGGGGTAGGATAACTGTAGCTTACAACTTCCGCATACTGAGAAGGACTTATTTCCCACTTATTTCCTCATACTGAGAAGGACCAGATTTCCCACTTTGTGGACAAGTAATTTAGATTACTAGGTTATTATTCATAAGAAGCACTACTTCTGCCACCAACAAAGGCAATTCAGTAGAGCTCACAGCATGGTGCAGATACCTGCAGAAAAATCAGTCTGTAGGGTGTGCATTGAAACCTGGCTTTTTTTTGCATTCCAAATGGCCTTAGCAAGAAGACAACCACATAAGCAGTCGCCTTAGCAAGGAAAAGGGATGGTAGTCCAGTAGCACAGTTTAAGGTATATAGAAGAGATAAAGCCCAAAATCTTACTGTTTATGCCACTATTCACACCTACATAGGTCACCTGGATTTCCCTGAACTGTTCTCTTGAGCTCAGGCTCCTAAACTGCAGTCATGGAAAAGGTACCTAAATGGCTTGCTGAATGCTTGCCATACACACGTGTCCATCAGGAATCCTGGATTAAGGCAGAACTCAAAAAGATGATAGTGCATATAATCTCACTGAGTGGCTCAGCAGTAATAGTGGACAGAAGGGGTCTAGAGGGTAAGGAAAAGCCCCCTATATTAATTCAGAGCCACCGTAAGAGGTTGTCTTCCCCTCTGTTCATGCACACTTATTTCCCTGTAATCATAAATTTTCAATGAGAAGAACATTTGCTAGAAGCCTGGGGAGAAGCAAGTGTACATACTTTACATGCAACTGTTACGTACCTTAGCCATGAGTGTTGTTCCAAAGCCACCTTGGTAATTATTAGCAGATGGTACTCCTTCCATCACGCCAGGAACAGGGTTGTATGTGTCGCTTGACCAGCAACGACCTGAGCTCATATTTAGGATTTTGGCCAGTAGCTTTGGGTCAAGGCCTAATCTGTCAAAGGTCAAGGGAGAGAAGTGTTAATGTCAAAATGCACAAGACATGGGTGACTTGTTTTATATCTTAGGACCCTACAATCATTTCTCTCCCTTTATTATGAGTCATGAAAAATGACAGAGTATTGATATTGGGGGTAGGGATGTTGCATCTTAAATTAGAGAGCATCAATTCACCATTTAAGCAGTAGGTTTTTAGACCTTTTTTCCTTTTGTACTACGCAAATCCTCTTCACCTAGCAATTCTGGAAGTGCAAGCAAAATAAAGGTCCTCAGTGAACATCAGTTCCCCTGTATTTCAATTACTAAAAGGCATTTTCTGTTCTGCTACTTATTAGGTCACCTAGTTGTTCTTCCTATCATTATATTCTCTAAAGATGAACAAAGGAAAAAAAGCACAAGCAAGTGTGGCAGCATGAAAGTACCTGTGTGATGTGTTTATAAGTGAACACTAGTGCATTTCTGATATAAGATAATGCTTTAATAAGATCCTGCTTTGATGTGAACAGAAATGCTATACTTCTCAAAAAATATTACTGCTGTATATGTCTGTATATTCTTCAATTTGTTATTATTATATCATTATATACTCCTGCAAATGTGGCTCTGTGACATATCTATTTGCAAACATGCATTATAGTTCTGGGTCAACTGTTGATAAGGTTACTGAACCCGATAAAACAAAGCTTGTCCAAGTAGAAACATCATTTGTTCTATCATGGAGCTGATGGCATAAACTGCTGTTCAGCGTAGACCCTAAAAGTTCTTCAGTATTATAGGAAATTAACCCTCTTATGAATTCACATTTATGCTAATATGAAGTTGCAAGTGTAGTTTTACACCAACTGCATTTATACCAATGACAAGCAGCAGTAGTTTACCTAGCCCTGTACAAACATTCAGTTACACTCCTGAAAAAAAAGAAAGCAAGGGAATTATCTCCAGTAACACTCCAAGATGAGAAAAGGACATTTAAAAAGGGATCTATCACAACCTTCTATAAAGATTTTTTACAGAAGTCAACACTTTTTACATTAGCTCTTAAACCACAGACTTTTTGCAGATCTCCTTAGCCATGGCAATCCTAGTACCATTTCCAGGTGCTGTAGCACCCAAGGCTTTAATCTGTAGACGAGAAAAGCTCATTATCAATGGAACAGTTGGTAAAATTGATGCCTATTTATTCCAGTAGGTATTTCAGCTTTGAAAAATACACTTACAACAGTGGGCCCTGCAGCATGGCTCCTGTTCCTGTGATGGCACGTGCCTCCTACAATTCTGCCCTCCTAATACAAAGCATTAAGATCACTTTCTGTACAGCAAAAGTAGCTTTTTAGCATTACTGCTGTGCACTTTTATTTATGAAATGCTGCAGCAGCCCCTGGTATTCAATGGCAAGTCCCCTACTGGCCTGAATGGGATCAAGCTTTATTCTCCTCCCCACGTTTTTCCAACCCTCTGACTCAACTGAATGCTTTCAATGGCCATTTATTTACCAAAAAAAATCACCAAACCCCGAATATTCCAGCACCAATATATTTTCACAGTATTTGAATTGTACTTTCATCTTACACAGTGCATCAAATTCTTCATCAAGAGCCAGTCTGAATAACAGCTTTGTCATCCAAAAAACACACACTGGGAGCAGGAAATACCTGAGCTTTCAAATATACAGAGGTTGCTTTTTTTGGCCAAAACAAATCCCTTGGCTTGTTTGTTTCCTTATCATTGTTACACCCAAGTCAGTGTTTTTAACAATGTAGTGCCTGCCTGTGCTCTATCTAGCTGCATGCAGAGGCCCATAATTACAGCTGAGAGTATGCTGCAAGACAGACAGCTTATTATTTCAAAATGCATATAATCTTCCCAAAGAATGCTCTTCTCACAGTGTGAAAGTATACTTTAAAAGATATGTGTGTATTATACAGATATGTAAAATATTGTCTGCACTACATCTGGCATATTTTTGCTCTTGGAAAAGAAAAAGGAAGATGGTGTCAGTTTAAAATCCCTGCCTCTTCAAAATTCATTGCTCTTAAACACCACACAGATTCTCTTCAGGAGACCTGAACGTATTTTTTTTTTCCTCCTTTGCAGCAAGTGTATCATTAATAACAGCAAGTTAGAAGTGCTTTGCATTTCATCTTTCTGAGGATTCATCCACTGGTGCATATATAACTGACTGTTAAAATTAGACATATATTAAAATCAGTTACTGAAGAAGTCCTCTGTCTTCCACTGTGCCCAAAGCTTGTAATGGTCTGAAACCAGCTAGAATATACAGTAATTGTCATTCAGGGAGAGTCTATCCTAGAAAGACATGCTTCAGTGGAGAAGACTGAGTTTCCATTTGAAATCAACAAATTAATCCAAGACAGGTATCTGAAAGGGCAAGTTTAATAGGAAGCAGCTACTGGGCTCTCAACCATGATAAAATGTTATTGCTGTTTCCCTGTAAATTGGCTGGGAACATACGATACTCTCTGCATAAGAGCTCCATTTCTGTTCAAGAGATATACTGCTCAAGCTATCAAAATGATGACAGTCTGCCAGTCCCCATAACAACTTGCCATTGGACGTGGCGAGAGCTTGTGCATGCGCGTGTGAATTTACAATTACCAAAATGTTCTTCTCCCTTATAAGCAGAAAAGAAACACATTTATAATTGTAATAGAGCAAAAACAATTGTTTCCTTCAAATCAACACTTCTTCAATAACACTCCTAATGAACTGAACAGCAGAAACTCAGCAACAAATAGACATACCCCCCCAAAAAAAGGTTAAAATAGGATCCCTTTGAGCCACTTCTCGAAACTCAAGTTTTGCTGAGCTTTGATAAAACCATGTACTGCAATTTTCATACACTCCTCCAATATTTCAGTCTGGAGCAGACAGAAAAACTAAACGGCACCTCACAAAAAAGATACAACCTGGTCGCATTTTAAAGTGTAACAACTGAAGTAGCTGAGTTTCCGGTCTCAAGGCGCTTTGGATAAATACCATATGAAATTGCAAATACTCATGCAGACCCTTAGGACCCTTCTACCACAGCTAAAAATGACTTTGCCATTGGCGATTTAAACAAGGTAAGTGCTTTCAAGTGTCATTACTAACTTTCACAAGACTTAGCTATAGCTCCATGCCGAAAACAGCAGAACTGCAGTGCTCTCTTTTTGCAAGGCGCTCTTTCTAGAATTTGCAGTGGGGATGTGCCCAGGGCTAATCATTCCTCAGCCTGCAGCATACGCTCCTCTCTGTGCTGTTGACTCCCTTTTCTGCTCATGTCTTCTGCTACAATCCAGGGGTGCTCACAGAAACCAGATCTAGAGACTAAACCACATTTAGACTTAGCATCACAGGACAAAGTTCTTTTACCATCGTTTCACTTTACATATCTTAAAAAGGAAGCAGACACAAATCCACACACAGTAAAATTGCTTAGGAAAGAGATGTATTTGCAGCTTTTAGCATAAATCTGGCTGCCATTGCAATCCCCCCTCACAGAGAAGCCTGCGCTATTGGAAGAACAGAAGTGATTTTGCAGTGAGGTTATTGCCATAGAGCCCTTATTCGTCTCCTGGTCCCTTATATCGTAACCATATAAAACAATCTTGCCCTGCCTTGCGTCGCCATACAAGCCCTTCCCTGCATCTGAGCAGGCAGTTTCTGCAAACTGCTTGGCAGGCAGCAACTTCCATCTGACCTAAACACAAGCCAGGCATTAACAATATTTAATTTCTGAGCTTCATTTTGCTAGCATTTCACATTGCTCCACTGGAACTCAGGGCTCAGTAAAAGAAAGTTACTGACACCAAGACGATCAGCAAAAAGAAAAATAGTCTCTGGCTGAGGACAGTATCACCTAATGTTTTAATTTCTTATCTGTGACGTTTACGTGTACTCTGTGTGTTGGTTTGACAAGGTCAATAAGGCATTTTGCAATATCCACATTATCTATAAAACTGTATAGCAAAATCCACTCAAGATTCTTCTACAGACAAGTTGCACTTTTATGCTAGAACAAAAAGAAAATACAAATGACGACGTGAATTCATTTCTAGAACATCTGCCACATGTTCTAACTTTCAGTTGCAACATTTGCAAAGCATCAGGAAATTAATGGAGAAAACCCAAACTATAACAAAAGAAGAATTTCAATGGTCAGAACTCAGGATAGACTTTTATTTTTTTAAAGTTAGTTTGAAATTTAAACAAAATCACTTCCAGCGAAACAACAGTGAAACATTTGCAAATGAAGATGATTTGTACATAAAGGTGATGTTAGAGTAAAGCAGAAAAACAAGTGGGATATAAATTCAGAAACTACACAGCAATACTGCCTACTTTTTTCTGGGAGTTCCCTGTGGAATTTTTGCTCATTGATGGGTTTTTTCCTTCCTCCCCACCACATTCTATTTACTACATATGCTGAAGTTTGGAAAAACCCTGCAACTTCAGATATGAAATAAATAAACCAATAGCAGATGTAATTTAAAAATCTGAAATGAATAAAACAGTAACTCTCTGCTTCAGAATATGAAAATTTAGACTACATGATTTATGAAAACATTAGAGAAAAGGTGGCTTATTAACAGAATTAATACCACCCTGTTTTGAGGACATTGTGATAGTATCAGCTCAGAGTATATATTGGTCTCTGGAAGCTGCTGCAATATGACTTTCTAGTTATGCCTAGTTCAGTCAGCAATTTTTTGCATAATTAATTATCCAAAGTCCCTAAACCTCAATATTGAAATAATGCTGCAGATATACACAGTGCATGGCATGACAACATTCTATATTCTATCTGAAGTTGAAAACATGTCTAAGCTCCACAATTCCTACTATGAATTTTTTAGAATTCCAGTGTCCTTTATTAGGTCAGAGTCAGAGTTTCTTCACCAGATATGCATCAGCCTAATAAATCAGGTTCAGCCTCCTACTCTCTCCAGATGAGGCAGCCACACTACCCTGCAAGTTTTAGACTTGAAAAAAAAAAATCTAATAAATGTATTAATATAGCAAAACTTAGAATTAGAATTGCAACTGTTAACTTGTACATAAGAAATTTGTACACATCAGAAGTGGAAAGCTCTTATTTTAGTTATAAGCAGAAGCCATCTTCTCCAGGATTTAAATCACAGCACATTAAAATCAATGCAAGGGCTCTAAATTACTTCACAAGACTTTAAATACTGCCTCTGCCTTAAATCTCATGCAGCTTTCAGACTAAACAAGACTCTGCTCTTTGTATAATCTGGGTTACAGTTAGGAGGTTTCTTCTACAATAAGCACAGTTCCTCCTTGATTACCATGATTGTAGGATAGGAAGGCTTGCATATTGTCACCTTCACATTGGGTTTCTGTTTAGAAATGCTAAATATAAATTAAGTCAAAATTTAAACTGGAAAAGGACAAAATAGAAAATGAAAATTCTAAACACCTCAAGCTACAGTGCCTGCAGATATCAACTCATTCTGCACAGGGCTTACATGCGCAGAATATGAGTCTTCCAAACCTCTTGATTTTATTTTATCTCAAATTGTAACTCTAGTAATTCCTACAAATGTAGATAAAAATATAATGAAAAATCAGTTGCATATGCTGTATTAAGTGAACAAGGACTTAAACCAGAACCTGATGAAAGCTTTACACTACACTGGACTACAACAGTTGTAAAATGCTACTGTTTTTATTATAGCTTGATGCAGACATGCTTCAGTATCTTACAGACTCTCAATTTTAAAATGTAAATGGTACGGGATATTGATAAACCAATTAGCACTGATGCAAAGCAAATTCCTCTTTTATCTCAATTACAACATGACAACTTAATAGGTCAAGATAGTCTAACATCTGAGACAAGGGCAATTCAATAAAACAACTGCATCTTGATATGGTAATTAAGAGGAAATGTGAATCCATTACATTGCCTTGTGTATGTGTGCATATGTAGGCCTTCTTTTTTATTTATTTAAGCACTTGATGCCCTCTTGCTGTTTTTTGTAGTGTATCAAATCCACACGAACACATGGTCTAAAGCCCAGTTGGTAAGTATCCATGATATCTGTAGTTTTAGCAGGTCAACTTTAAGGATGCAACTGTGCAGATAAATAATTCATGAAGAGCCCTTAAAATATATACAATTGCAGGATAATCTCTTTAAGCATAAAACTTACCTGTTTATAAATTTGCAAGTTATTCAGATCTGGCTAAAAGAATTTATGAAAGGTTCAAATATTGTGATCCTGAACTAGTACTTGCATGCACTCTATTGGAAAACAAAAAATCTCAGACCACAGCAAAATAAATGGGTTACAATTGGAAAGGAAAAATAATTTTGCTTCAATATGCTGCCACTTAAAGTCAAATGTATTACCTCCTAGAAAAGAAATGGTACTTTTAGCATTGACAAGAATGTAGTGGAGCATACTCCAGCCTTTTGACAAAGTAGCAGTTTTGGCAATTAGGACAAACTGCAGTGATAAAGTCAAACAGAAAGGTAGATATTCTTTTTTATGCTTTGAAACTTAATTTGATATACATACTGTACTACAAATTTTACTTTACAATATATTTTGGAACAATTTAGCAAAGTAAACAAAGCTATATTGGAGTGTAATACTCTGAACATACTGCACATTAGCTTCAATACAGTCACCTTTATATTACCTCTACATGTTTATAATGCAAGATAAACATTATTGTACATTTCACTACAGCAGAACAAATGAACTCTTAACTTCAGACGCAGAATGCAACAACCTATACAGCCAATACAAGAGAATATTCCTGTTGTGAAGAGCCATACTTCACGTAAAATAATCCCTTTAGTATGTTTTATAAGAGAACGTCTGGCAAAAGTTTATCTATGCCATCTAACCATCATTCTCTCAGCAAAAGCCAACCGTAAACCACAAAAAATGTTAACATAGTGAAAACGTTTCAATCCAATACAAAAATCAAACAAACCTGATTCCAAGATTCATTGCTTCAGCAGTTCCAATCATACTGATGGCCAAAAGCATGTTGTTGCAGATCTTTGCAGCCTGAAAATAAGTTAAACCACCAATTAGTTTCTTCATTTTCATAGATCTAACATGTAAGAATCTTCTTTAACTAGGTCCGGAACAGTATGATCAAATCTGTTTTGACAGCTTTCTTCTAAAAGCAACAGCAGTACGCACAGATCTACAACAGTATAAAGTCAATGAAAGCTGCCCTATGGCTCCTTTTTTATTTAGTACAGTAGCTCAGTTAGTATACATGGCACGTATGGGGCTCTTTGTCCTTCACAAAATTCAGTAAACTTAAATTCAGAGAAACATAATTAAACCTATGTCCTCTAAGAAATATAGTATCATCAAGCCAATGTGGAGAAGCACCACGTCAGATGTTTTGGTGCTAAGCTATACAACGTGGTGAAGAAGAGTGCCATGAGGTTATTTTATAAACACACGGTTGAAGACAAGTAAACAAGCAAACAAGTATAAAGACATATCAACATGCATTTAGTTCTGGAATAAAAGAGTAGGCATCAGTAAAGAAGAACAAAGTGACAAAAATAAAAGATTGAGGTAACTAGCAACGCCTCAGGAAGCATTACCTGTCCGGTTCCAACTGCTCCACAGTACACCACGTTAGAACCCATGCATGTCAGCAGCTCTTTGGCAGCATCAAACTCTTGTTCCACTCCACCAACCATGAAAGTAAGGTTTCCAGCTCGAGCAGCTCCAACACCTGAATCAAGACAACACTGGATTTAATATCACTATTTTAAAAAAACCCCAACTTATGTAGTTTATCCTACCAGTAAGGGTCTGATGAAGCAAAAGTTATGTGCTTAATACTTCAGTTATTCTGAACCTCTCAAAGTCTATGTAAAAGTAAGCTTATAGTCCCAGTACTTACAGGATCAGAGATCTTAATTCTCAAACATTTGGTGAAGATAAAGCCACCTTATCTTTCAGGCATACTGGCAGACAAACAATTCATAAGACTTGCAGAAAACTGACAACGTTGCTCTTTATAGCTTCATATGAAGAAACAATCAACCCGTCCTGCACCTTCACACCCCACAAAATTCACTGTATCTGAACTACTAAATAAACTACTCTAAACTACATAAATAAAAAACTAAACTAGTTAAAAATAAACTACTCTAAACTACTAAATAAACTACTACTAAATAAACTACTCCACTACACTACTCTTCACATATGACTATTCACAAACTATTGCTCAAAGTTAACTCTGCTTTTATCAGCTTTTCCAAACCTAGGGTAATTTTCATTAATACTTCCTGATTTTCACATAATTGAACATCTAAAGGATGCAGGCATATAAAACCAAGCCTTCTGAACCTCTGCAGTCTACTGCGTTTCTAATCTCAAGCGAAATTCTACTTTATTTCAGAAACTTTGTGTTACGTTCCCTGAACTTAACACATATAGAAAGACAGAAAGGACTCTGTAAAAAAAAATGTAAACATGATTCTCTCTCTCTCTCTCACACACACACACACACTTCCCAGTTTTCTTCCTATATAGTTCCCGTAAGTCTGCCCTATCTTTACCACAGGTCAGTAAGCACACACCATAGCTCTTTGATTACAGAATCAGAATGATTTGGGTTGGAAAGGACCCATTTTAGGGGGCTGGAACTAGATGATCTCCCACTAGACCAGGCTGCTTATGGTCCTGTTCAACCTGGCCTTGAACACTGCCAGCGATGGAGCATTCACAACTTCCCTGGGAAACTCATTCCAGTGCCTCACCACCCTCACAGTAAAGAATTTCTTCCTTATATCCAACCTAAATATCCTGTTTAAGATTGAACCCATTACCCTTTGTCCTGTCATTATAGCCCCTGATGAAGAGCCTCTCTTCAGCAACCTTGTAGGCCCCCTTCAGATACTGGAAGGCTGCTATGAGGTCTCCACTCAGCCTTCTCTTCTCCAGCCTGAACAGCCCCAACTTTCTCAGCCTGTCTTCATACAGGAGGTGCTCCAGCTCCTTATCATCCTTGTGGCCCTCCCCTGGACTTGCTTGAGTGGTTTAATCTCCTTCTTATAGTGAGGAACCAGAACTGCACACAGTACTCCAAGTGAAGTCTCAAAAGAGCAGAGCAGAGGGGCAGGATCACCTCCTTTGACCTGCTGGTCATGCTCTTTTTGATGCAGCCAGATATGGCTGGCTTTCTGGGCTGCGAGTGCACATTGTTCATGTTCAGTTTCTCATGGGGGTGTTTCTCAACCAGCACCCCCAAATCGTTCTCCACAGGGCTGCCCTCAATTACTTCACTGCCCAACCCATGCCTGGGATTGCCCCTGACCCACATGTAGGACCTTGAACTTATTATACAGTTCCTAAGGACAAACCCAGCATTTTATTTTCCATGTGATATTTACAATCTCCATGTAATTTTCTATTTTTTAAAAGAAGCCTAATTCTAATACGAATTACTGATACAATCTTAATCTTATCCACAACATTTAATGGATAGAACTGCTAGCTGCTAGGAAAATTTGGCCCAAACTGATGAACACATCAGCTTCCTCATTATTTCTCACTTTGTCAAGAAGTATAGCTACTACACATTTTCTGTGCTATGCATCAGAATTTGTCCTGTTAGGATATACAGACCAGCTTTCAAATTAAATGTGCTCAACTAGGTACAGTGTTTTTACAAACAGAATGTTCAAGTGAAAATTTGTCTTTACTCCACGTGGTAGACCATTTTGTTTCCACAGTAAGTCAGGCTGCTCTCCAGCTGTGGTTCATAATTCTTTGTCATTAACTAGCTACCATAATAAACATTAAGATATGTTTCAAGTGAAATAGTTTCCAACATGTAACTGGAACTGCCTTCACCGAGCTAGATGTTGTGTAGGAACAAATGAAAATGCACTCTTAAAAAGTTTATTAGTTGAGGAGATTTGTAAAACGAACAAAAAATACAGCTGAACCTCAAACAACAGAAACTTATTCTGTTAGAGTAACTTACACAGGGCATTTCTGTTTTCCTTGTTTCCCATTAATAAATGAAATTATGCACTATAAAACACCAGAAAGATAAAATAATAAGTCTACAACTAAGCCACCATGGCAACCAAGTTTGTGCACAAAAGATTCGGATACAGCGTGCAATCACAGCAAGCTGATCAGAGCTTCTCTCAACTTAAAGCCTTAGGGTAAGCACTATACCACAGCAAAAGAATGAAGTGGTTGGCATTGGATTTCTTTCCTGACATCAAGGACAGTTACACTGCAGCTCCTCTCAGTGACGAATTTTAAGAATTTTTGTTTGCTTTCCCATAAAAATTTCAATTGATGCCTTGCCTTTGTGCAACTGCTCTACGTCTACAAATGCCCCTTTCTGTATCTGTTACACATTTATTTCCCTGATCCTACTTTCCAACATGCACCATCTTTTGAAGTCACCAAATAATTTCAGACAAATTTGACAGATCAAGGTCTCAAAACCAAGAAAAGCCTACAATTATGAGAAAATAAGCAACAGAGTAGAGGAAAGAGGCTTCTACTGGTTAAGCAGCTGCTCAACCTATATTACAACCAAGAACCACAGAATTGCAGGATTGTTGGGTTTGGAAGGGACCTCCTGAGATTACCATCTGTTTTAATTTTTGCCCACTGTCTCCTGTCCTGTCACTGGGCACTACAGAAAAAAGTCCAGATTCCTCTTCTTCATTCTCTCATTAGGTTTTTATAGACACTGACAAGATCCCGCCTGAACCTTCCCTTCGTGGTTTGAAGTCTCAACTTTCTCACTCTCTCCTCTTATGAAAGATGCTCAGTCCCTTCATAATCTTCACCACACTTAGCAAGACCCACTCCAGTAAATCTGTATCTTTCTTGCACTGGTGAGTACAGAACTGGAGCATCCAGAAGACCTTGGTCAGACCCACAGCTTTACAAAATATCAGTCTATGAGGCACTGCAATATCTAGAGTGGCAAAACTCTTCCTGCTCAGATTGAGAGGCACCCATTTGTGGCCAATGCTTAATCTTACTTAACAACTCCTCCCCAGGCAACTCATAGGACTGAGCTAAGAGCAAACCCTAATACAAATAGGTCGTTGTCATCTTGTTGGCTACTAGTTTACCATGTACATGACCACAAAGATTGCTACATTAATAAACACAATGATTTTCATTCCATTCCTCTAGCTATTTTTATTCAAACCACATAATGGCCTTTACCACAAATCCTGTGATCTGACCTGCAGCAAATTAAGTAGACAATTTAAGTCAAAGCTTACAAACAAAATCCAGTACTATCCATCATAGGTCAATAGCCTTGTATCTAGATTACAGACTGCTAAATAGCTTCAGAGAGTCATTTATTAGAGCAAAATTAATGCTGACAATAGTTTTCAGATGGTTAATCTTCTGACAGCTGCACTCTCTCACTTGTTCAAATGCTTACATTTCAAGAAGGAAAAATAAATTAAGTAGAAAAAAAAAGAACAATTTGTTGTATAATGCAGAAGGCTTGGAAAATTCTCTTAAAAAAAAAACCCAAAAACCTGTTTAAATTAATTTAAAATTTAAATTTAATTTAAAACCTGGTAATTTTTTTCATCCAGGATCCTTGTCAACTATCAGCTATTTCATCAGAATTAAACAAGCAACACAGCAAATTTGTAACACTGGCAATTAAAAAAAAACCCCAACAACTGGCGAGGAGTCTAGGAGTACAGAACCTAACTTCAGCTAAAAAAAGAAATAAAAAATCATGAGATGGGAACACACAGCTTTATTTCACAATCACAGATTCCATACCAACAACACAAGCCAGTGAAGTATTATCAGCTTCTAACACTAAAGACAGAAATAGAGAAAGCAGAGCAGCTAATGTAACTTAAAAAAGCTAATGATTATTTTCCATATTTTGATTTTTTTTAAAGACATTTTACCGCCTAAGACCGCTTTATGTACCACTGCTGATTACGGTTTAAAGCCCTTCAGAATCTGTTTGTTCTTTCTAAGATACAAAAAGCCTCTTCTCATTGTCAGTGGATAGTTTTCTGAGGAACTGTATTTGTGATTAACATGTGTAAGATTCCCTCCATTGCAAAGCAAGACTGCTGGAGCCCATGGCTGCCATCCTATACGTGGCTTCTCTGGGATGACTCCCCTACATCTGTGTGCAGAATCCTTTAAGGAGGTCATACCAGCAGATTTCCACAGCATAGCTCAGTAGATCATACACCAAGTCAGAAGGTCATAACACCACCGGAGTTTTTCCCAGGGATATAAACTCTCAGGAACAGGTCTGCAGATAAATATTATAAGAGATCTAGCCAGTGAGGTGGCATGCAAAAAGTTAATCTGTGAAAAAGCATGGTGAGAAGTTACAGACCAGCACTGCACTATGGCATACATACTTAGAGATGGGTTTCCCACTCGGATATAGACAGTTTTGGACTAAGACCTGAAAAATTAGTTTATCAGAAGAGGTACATACAGAACAGTTCTTCAAAGCATCCTATTGCATCTGGCCAAGTTTCTTGTGGAGCAAGGAACAGTTCAATCCATGTGCTTCTCACTTTGATTGCCAATGGATTGCTCAGTGAACCTTGTGCAGAGCAGTTACTGAGTTCAGAATATAAGATGAAAATGTGCATGGAGGCTTAGGAGCTCACATATGACAACAGCAATTGGCTACGGCTATCCTGGGACAGTTTAGAGGTGACCTAACAAGCTTTAGCCTCCAGTCCAGGCAGTTCAGTAGCCAACTTACCCTTCAATACTTTTCTGTGCTTATTACAACAGTTTTTAACATGTTGGAAAAAGTCTTGTAATTTGCCACTCATGTTTCCAGATTAAAAGTCTTACCTCCATAGCTACATCATTAAAGCATCATTGCTTTCAGTTTGTTTATTAAGAATCCAATTTGCTAGAGAAAAGATGTTAATGTAAATATGTTACATGAAAGTATCTGGTTTTGGTTTTAGTTTTATTACATTTCCGTAAGAAGATCAGAGTACAAATGAGTTAAAAAGAAGTGGTATTATAAGGCCACTCATTACAACACCATCACAGTACTAATACTGAAAACAGTTACGCTGCTGAAAACAGAGAGCACCCAAGTGTACCCCCACGCCAAAATATCGAAACCACTGCTGCTTTGCACCTGCAGATAAAAAAACCTGCTGCAAAATTGAGAAGAAAACTGAAACAATGTGAACACCGCTGCTTCAGAGACTCCAAAGGCTGGAGATGAGGGCTATGACTTCAAGAAGCTTAGGAAAAAAAGCATCTATTCTGTAATTTTCCTATTCAACATGTACTCTACTGAGCCATTTTAACAACTCATTTTGTGACCTAAACTGGATAAAAAAGTAAACAAGAAAAATGATGCTAGAGTTTGAATCCTCTCTCCTGTTTTACATGTCAAGCCTAAGAGTTGTAATAGGCTTTGCCTATTATGCAAGTGCAAAGGAACACTAGTCCTTTATTCCAATATTTTTGCAAAAATGCAGTTTAAGTGACTGTAGCTGCCTCAAACAAGCAAGTTCTTGTCATGTTTGCTCTCTTTCAGATAGGATGGACTTGAGAGCCTGCATCTGTGCAGCTTGTGTGTGTGTTTTTAAGGACTGAGAAGTTCTTATTAAGTACCTGCCAACTCACGTGAAATACTTTGTCTTTTGCAGCTCAGGAAAAGTTAAACCCAGATAGATACACAAGGAAAGATTAATTGAAAAGGTTACTATTTTGCTATGTATATAAATCCAAAACCAACTAAAAGGCACGTATAGGCAAAATCAGCTACAAACCCGTTCTAGAAATAAAAGCAGATCATACTATACATTCAAACCAACCACGAGGATACTAGTTATTTAATAAAATATTAATAGGGTATCAATTTTTTCTACTTGCTTCATAGACGACATCTGCCATCCTCATTCTATTTCCAAGAAACAAGTAAACAGAACAGTCTCAGAAAAAACCTCCTACAACACACCACCACTCAGTGGGCTTTTATAAAAATCAGCATCAAAGCCAGACCTATGAAGCTATTCTGCTGCTCTATAACTAAAACACAGTAAATCACTTAATTTGCTCAAAAGAACTTAAATGTTTTAACCAGTCAGCCATCAGCGGAGATAAAGAAGAGGGCCTATGGGACCCCACTGCAATGTGAGCCGTCTTTAAAATGCAATTGTTCTAATCATTTTCTACAGATGCAGCCTCACAAGGGGCTGCTGTCACAGGGACCATTTACGACTTGTTATGGTGTCTCTATTGTTTACCAGCCACATTCGCTAAAAAGGCGACAGCTGGGATGGAAAGCTGCTCCTCAACGAACAATATAATCCCGTGAAAGTAATCAACAAATTTAAGGGTGTTAATTAACTTTACACTTTATCATGTTCAATTAGTTGTCCTTTCTCGAAAAGATTGCCGTGCACAATCGGTTTAGAGCGTGCCATGTTTGATTTGTAAGTGATCACTGTTTCTGTTTCAAAGTCCATGTCAGATGTTCTCTTGGGTTTTGGTGACACAGATGAATGGCTCTGCACATGTTAGGGGGTGATCTGGTTTAACATAAACCAGCATAACATAACCCCTTGTTAATGTATCGCTGGCCTTTCCAGAGCAAGCACAGAAACACCCGTGGACGCACACATACATGCACAAAACCCCTGCGGCAGCACCACAGACAACGAGTCAAAGTTTCGGTTTTGCTGAAATGCAAAGACACAAATAAATGGGCAATTTTTCATCATTATAGCTCAAAGCAAGACTTGTCTTTTAGGGGCACGCTTGGGATCATTTCTTCCCAGCAAGATCCCTAGTTCTGCTGCATTATGCACTATGCACACGCGCCTTCGTACATTTTACATAAGGCACGCTGCCTTTTTTAATGGCAGCTGAGCAAATGCTGGGTAGATGTGCAAGTTCTTGTGTATATCAAATTCTGTGGTGGCTTTTAAATGCCTGTACTGCATTTATAATGGCAGGGGTTCTAGAAGAAAGTTGAATTAACCTATTATTAAAATTTGCCGTTTTCACTTTAAAGCACTGTTCCTGCTTGCTAATGGGACAAGGCAAAGCTCGTGATGAAGTGACAACATACTTGGAAGTGCACCTTAATGAAAGTCATTGCTGTTTCTCTCTTCTGATAAATTGAGCTTTGCATCACCGTACCTCATAAACTAGTGATGTTTTGACAAAAATGGAAATAGAGGCTCAGGGCAGTGCTTTGAAGATTTATTCAACAAGCATTCAGTATTACTCCAGACAAAAGCCTGCTTAAGGAAGTAGAAGCATCTCTTTTGCAGCTTAATCCAATTATATAATTTGTTAGATTATGGTTATAACAAAGAAAAAAGCCTAGTGGATTTTTATTCTGCTGCAACAGGCAAATTAAATACACATTATCATCATTATTTAGGCAGTTACATTGTACATAAAAAACAAACTGCAAAAAAAACCCTCCCACAAAACAAAACTAAATAAAAATATAAAGAAAGCCCAATGGAAAAGTTGTTAGCTCTGAAAGCTAATAATGGACTAGGTTAAATATTTAAGGGGAAATTACAGACCATATCAGGAATAGCTGAAACCACAAAACAAAGCACTAGAAAACATTAGTTTTCTGCTACGAAGAAGATCTGCAGGGAGAAGGGAAGCGGTCGATAGATCCTTAAATTGGACGCAATATCTGTTCTTCTATCCCAAGTTGGCAGCTGCTACATTTGCAGACCTGGTTCATTATTTACCCATAATGACCATCAAGCTCCAGTCAAAGTCAGATCACAACAACTGTCAGCAGCTCTTTTAATTAGCCTTGTTTGAATTCAGATAAATATCACAATGGCCCAGCTTCTGCTGAAAAAGCAACAGAAGACTGCAAGGATAAGCTGCTCTGACTTCCTAACAAACAGTATTGTGAAAAAGTCCAGAGAAGAGAAGTTTATTTCTTCTTAATTGAGGAAAGGATGGTGATGTGCACATGATTATTCACTCACATGATATTCATATCACGACCTACAATTCCTGTTTATGGGCAAATTTGTGCATCTCAAATGCCAACTCAAAGCGGTACTCCACAATCAAAAAGGTAAACTTTAAGAGATGGTTTACAGGTACTAATTAAATTTCTAACCTCTATGAAATCGGACGTTTGGAAAAACTGAATCAGAATTAAGGAATGCACATATTAACAGGATTATCCTCTCTCCTAATTTATCTCCTTCTGTTTGTTTATCCTCAGGGAACATAATCTTCTGTTGCATCAAGCCACTCTCATTCTCCCTGTGTCAGCAGCAGAATAATAATTCCTTCCCCCTCCTCCACTCCCCCCTCCCACACACAGAGGCAAGAATGAAGACGAGTGGATCAGACTGTGTGCATCAGCATTAATGCTCTATGCAGCTATTTTCCTAGCACTAGCAGAGACTGAAAGAAAGATGCAAGAGAAGTGCACAATATGCTACTTGTTCTGAGCAGCCCAGCATGAGAGGGAGTAATTAAACAGATTTTGCCTCCTATAATAAGAAGAAGGTAGAAGGTACAGCCAGAAACTGCTGTAATAACGTTTCTTTAGCACTTCCCTTGCTGTCATGTTGGGTCCCTAATTTGCTAGGTCCGAAGACAAAAGACAGCACCAAACTCCCCAGTCCCACATGCCAATCTGAATAGTGTTGTAAACGCAAGGATCCTCAGGGGCCTCAAGGAGAGCATACTTTGGGATTTACATGAATCATGAGGATACATGTATATAAACAATAGATACATACATGTGTTACAGTAGCAGAGGATACCCCTTTTGGACACAGAAAAAATGATGTAAACATCATCAGGAACTTGAGGTTGAAAGCACTGTAGAAGGAAGGATAAACAACTGATTAAACAAAATTGGCAAAATATTAATGAGAAGCTTTATGCTTTTAAAGGAAGTCCTGAGTGGAACTACATGGGGATTAGTACTTGAACTTGGCCATGGATGCCAGAACAAAAATTTTCAATCTGATTTAGATGTATTATAGAAGGATGCCAAAACATAGAAAAGATTATGCCCTTCTCAATAAATCATTCAAAAACTGAGTAGAAGCTGTTGTTAAGGCAGTTTTATATGAGCGGAATAGACTAGGAAAATTTTACGAGATGGTATTAAGTAGCAACTGATGCCTCCAAAAGGATTAGCCAAAGAAAATAAGTTGCAAAAGGCAAATACACAGAGAAGATACTTTTAACTTTTTCAAGAGTACAAGCTAAAAGGCCTGATGAGATTGTTCAGGTCTGCAGCAGGTTTTTTGAAAGCATTAGATTTATTTCTAGTCACTGTAATGTCAAAGAGAAATATCAAAGCACCTTAAACGTTATCAAGTAAAAAGGTTAACAGTACTGCAATAAGAAAGCAAATGAAATATGACTGATTAAATTATTTGCTTATTTTTAATACCCAAAACACTCTATCAAAACCATTTAAAAATAGTAGTTCATGCCAGACATCTTTCCTATTCTCCCCTTTAATCCATACTCCACTGCAAAGCCCCAGACAACAGAAAAAGCCCTTAGGTGTTTTTGCTGGAGTACCAGATTTAGCTACTCCTTTACTCATCTCTAATACTTAGATATATGGCTTAAATCTGACTTGGGGTTGAAGACTTATACAGAAATATTAAAATCTAACAACAACAACTGCAAGCATCTAGACTTGTGGTCCGCAAAACTAACTGCACAGAGCTTAGCACAGCTCAAAACAAGTATTTCATTTTTCATCTGAATCTTAGCAAGAAGGTTGGACAGCCAGTGAAGAACAGGAGCAGTACATTCCATATATCCAAGACACCAAAGTTTCAAAGCAGCCTTCAGGACAGCCCAAATGTAAAGCACATGGCACTAAGCTATCTGGTTAACCATTCCTAGGTTCTGAGTAAGCACAGTATCAAATACAAAAGAAGTATCAAATACAAGAGAAACAAAGAAAATAACCCAGCACTACCGTTTGTATCTCTAGTATTTTACAGGAAGTCCAAAAATAAAACATGAACACGTATACAGCTTCTTAGCTGTGCAGGCCAGCGTTAACCCTCTGCACAACTGAAATTCGACAGACAGGCTCTAGCACAATTCCCACTTGCCCAGAGGAGGTTTCAAGCCCTAGAAATAAAACTTACTCTTAATCACACAGTACAAAACCAAGAATAACTTTTGCCTGCATTAGAAAGGTGACAGAGGTGCACATTTAAGACCCACAAAGGTCATCACAACCCACTTTCTTCAGACGCTGCTACTCTATGCAGAATATCAGCAACCAGAAAATAAGACTGCTATGGGATTACAGGAGGGAAAACTCAAAAGGTTGAACATTTGTTATGTCCCCTTAGAAAAAGAGAAGGCAAAATCCCACAAGAGCTCTTCTATCTGCTCTAACTAGAATCCACAGACAATATCAAAACAAACAACATCAAACCCCGAAAGCTTAATCTTCGTGTGGGATAGCAAAAGCCAGAAATACAATCAACAGTCCACCTTGCCATCACGGCTTTTCATCTCATCTATTTTGACTGAGCAACATACACACAAATTCAGGACCAACAAAACCAGACGTGTGGCCAGCCCTGCTGAACTCTGTATATTACAAAAAGCAGTTAGGCATATACCACCCTGTTTGCAGATTCTGCTAGCTGGACTTCAATGTCTCTATCGGGAACAGATGAAATACTCGTGCATTCTACCTTAACTCAAATTCTACCTAAACATGCAAATCACAAACAGTAGGGGCAAATTGACATTCACAACATTAAAAAAGTATCCAGTATTTAATAGCAGGAATCTAACAAAATTTTAAAATAAAATAGCAATGTATAGTCAGAAAAAAGTGTCAGGCTCGTAATTTTAAAATAAATCCACCTCCAGGATTTTCTGCTGGAGAGCTGCTCAGCTGTGAATTTTGCTTTTACCTCTTTTGAGTACAGCCTATGACAGGACAACTGATACAGCTTTACCAACTGAAATGGGAAAGAAATACTTAAATGATAGGATGGAAGACTGCATCGAACATTTCTAAACAAACTTTTGAACCTTGTCCCTTAAAGCGTAATCAGTGGTATGAAATCAATGATTCTTTTGATAGCCTGAACCACCATCAGAGTGCATTGCTTCAGATACGTCTGTCCTTTCTGCAAGCGTTTCGGCACTGAATCATGTCCTCGGATACAGTAAACAGCCCACACAGCTTCTCCTTTAAAATTTATGCTTATTTTTCAGCACACCTAACTATATCCCTAAAGTAACAAAGCGTTTTCTGCTGCCCAACTTCAGCATTATTCAGAGTTAACTCTCAAAGCTTTTATTTGGCACTGAAAAGGCAAAGCAGTATCATAATGCAAGATGACAACAACTGCTAGGAAAGCAGCCTAAATTGGAAAGATACAGAGCTTCCATTTAAGGAATCCCTTCGTTATAAGGCCTTTCCCAGTTCTATTTCCTGTTTAGGGATCCTCTGCGCACAATTCTATTATTACTCCCCTGCAAAACAAATAGTACATCTCTTTCAGAGAACTAGATTTAGCATTGCCCTCCAGCCTAAAATGCAATGTACTTTTCAGTGTTCTCAAATGTACTTGATGTCACTTATCCAACGAGTTCAAACCCTCATAATTTAATTAAAGATCATCCTTCTTTATGTATGAACTAATTCTAAGTTTAGTATGGAAATATTATAAAAAAGAGATACTACTATTATGAATTACTTTTATTGTTTCAGGATGAGCAAATATGTAATCATATGGTTTAAATTTGCAAATCTTTACATACTCCAAATGCTGCAATTTCATGAAACAGAACACATTTTCACATTTAACTGTACTGAATGACAACTTACGGAGACCCACTATAAAATAACATGTGAACCTCTTTTTTTCCTCACTACCTGTAACTATTCCAACCACTAAAGCAATTTTGCACAAAACCAAACCAACCTCTTTTCTTTAAAGTAAAAGTATCAAAAGTCAGTACATGCTCTGGTCTTCCACTAAAAAAAAAAAAGAAAAAAAAGAGTGCATTTTGCCTATGAACAGAATCAAAAGGGTAACAAAGTTAATTATTTCTCATAATCAGTAATTATGATTAGATAAGAGAGTCTTTGGTAATGAACTGCTCTAATGATGGAGGACCTCCATCCTAAGAAATATAATAGTACATTAACATAACTGTGTATGCAAAGTACATAGAGCCGCTGCCACAGTTAACTTGTCATTGAATGATTAAATAGGAATTCATAATTAGAAAAATCCACAGTGTAATTTATTGGCCTTCCTGACAGTTCTGGTTCATTAGAAGTTGATTACCAAACAGTGACCTCTAGTGGCCTACGGTTTTTTCATGTTACCTTGTTTCTCTTGGCAGTTCCAGCAGCTATGTAACATTAAAAAAAAAAAAGGAAAAAAAAAAAGACAATTTGAGGAATTTAAAATGTTTTCCGTCACAATTCCTTTTTTTTTTTACTTCTCTTAAAGTATACAGTGTGCTAATTGCTTCAGAAAAAGGTTTCCCTTTTAGTAAACCATTTGTATAAAAGTATCAAAATACACATATATGTGAAAACCCCCTCAACTTCTCAGTTTTAAAGTTAACACTGAGGTTACCATGGTTCTCATGCTTATTAATATTTATATACTGATTAAAAATTTTCTTCCAGAAAAAAATACATAACACATTAAAACCAAAATCACTTTTCCAGTGTTAGTTACAAAGACCTTGAGAAGCTCATAGCTCAAGTAAGCCTTCTTATCTTAAAGTGAAGTACCTCTAAGTACTGCCTTTGAACAACAGTCACTAGAAGAAATTATACTAGCCCAGATGGAGGGGGCAGAGGATAGGGAGGGAGAAAAACCCCCAATTCTCTGCTCCAGGTAGGAGAAAAAAGCCCAACATTTCATACTAATTGCTAAACACATACTTCGCAATGCTATTAACCCAACTCCATTTTTAAAATACGCAACTCAAATTTAATTAAGATTTGCATTTAACTGCAAAATCTTTTAAGCGGAGAGTGGAATTTACCCTCATTCAACAGAATTAATCGACTGTTAAGCTATTTTGACAATCTTCTATTTTAAAATTTTCCATTATGACAGATACGTGTTTTCTTACACTAGAGAGTGATTTTTTCTTTTTTCTAAGTATGAATGCTTTTAACAGGAAGCAGCACATCTGAAACTAATATACAAGCCCCTGAAACACGGTATTAAATAAAAATCCATACTCAATGAATACAAGCAATTTAGATTTCAGTTCTTTTCATCTTGCATCTTTTCTTTTTTCAGCGCTAACACTGTAGGAATGACGTGCATGTATTTTTCTTTGCTTTTGTCTAACATGGAACTGACTGCAAAGATAATGTCCCTTTATCAGAGAGGGGCTAGAAAATAAACCACATAGTCCTGTTTCATAATAAACAGATTTCGCAGCGAGAACTGTACCAGACTCCAAAACAGGGAGAAGTCCATCATCCCTGTATTGTGGAAACGGCTTTAACAATTGCTACAAACAGAGAAATGTACAGCTACAGGATAGAGATCCCCACCCTGATTTTCATGTCTGTGTGTGCAGATGCGTGCAGGCACTCACACAGGATTCTAGCTGTTTGTGGCGATGATTTAATATAGTGACTGGATAATGAGCTGTGCTCCCCGCAGCAAGTGAATCACCATTTAATGCTATTATCAACAGTTCATGACCCACCGGCATGAAATGTCAGCCTGATTAATCTGAACACTACTGACCTCTGAGAGGAAAAGCTACCTTATTGTCAGAATTTAATATATAATAAAACCATACACAGAATATAAATACCTGATCAAGCAGAGCCATTAACAGAATATCCACTTCATTTTGCTCTGCTGTTTCTTTTTAACTTGCTATGGCACAATTTAGAGTAAAATAAAATATACTTCTGTCTAGTCAAGCAGGAAGCAATCCATTAGGACCCATTATTTTGATGTACAGTGAAACATTTCAAAATGGCTGTCCAAATACAAACCCTAGGTTGATACAAATAAGAAAAAACAATTAGAATATGCTAGTGTAAGACTTGCTACTGTCAATTTGTACCAGGAAATGATCAGAAATTGTTCTTGCTTTTCTAAGGTCAATGAAGCAATAAAAATACAGATCTGTAAGTAGGAAATGGTTTGTATGAGTGATGCTGCACAGCTCATAGTAGAAAGATACCTTAGCTTAGTAAGACCAATACATTTCAAGAAGATTAGAAACTTGTGCCAGTTATCTTCATGAATATATGGGCAATGCTCCTCATTTTATTACATTTACAGTGAAGGTTTTTCCTTTTGTAATTCGTTATGATATAGCCCCACTCAACACAATTTTTATAAATTTATCTATTGTCTGTGGAGAATAAACCATGAAAACGAGAAAAAACCCCACCATTTACTAATAACAGTGAGCTATTTTGCTATAGCTTTGCCATATCTCTTTAATTTAACCTGGCTAATAATCTTATAAAAACCACAGAACTTCAAAGGCAGCTTTTCAGGATTCTGCACATCAGGGTATATGAATAAAACAGACTAAAGCTGGTAGAACTACACGGCATTTACCTGCCAAGTTATATTAACTGGCACAAGCATAGTGACTACTAGTGCTTACTGCTAACACACAGTACTGCAAAATAGGTGAAAATTGCTGCAGTTACTTTTAAAATGAAAGCCACAATGGTTTCACTTTTCACTTTGCATCGTTGTCACCTGGTACTGAAAGGGTTAAGGGATTTTCAGGACAAGTGACTGGAAAAGAACTGAGTGAAATCCCCAAAACTGCCCACATATGAATGGAATAACTGTGGGTGAGACAAGAATGATCACTCAAAGTACTGACTTATAACCACTGGCAGCCAAGGAAAGAACATGTCAAACTGACTTGACTAAAACTTGGACAGCACATGAACCCTAATGTCTGAATTCCCAGTTCAGAGCTCTGCTGGAAACGTAAAGAAGGAATAAAAGAATTCTGGATACTTACGCAGGAAAGTAATTCATGCTGCCAGCACAGACACATGTTTAAGCTTTGCTTTTCCATTCAGAAACCAAACAGTTCTTGTATTCTAGTTAACTAATAAGTGTTGGCTTTTTTGTGAAGGCTCTCCTATGTAGCTGCAAATACTGCAAGCTGCAGTGTGTTAGAAAGGTTAACAGTATCTGACAGCAGCTTAAAACCTCTTTTGCACCCCTCCCCTGAACTTACAGAGGGAAAGAGGGGTTTGCCATATAAGTAGCACAGCCATGGTGTGCTTGGTCTTGTAAGCAGCAGATCTAGTAATAAGAAGCATTAACACAGAGAGGTTCTATTTACGTCTTCATCAAGCACAAACTGTACACCTGTCTGCTAGGATGCCCCAAACCCTTTCCATTATCTGTAACTAATGACCACTTTCATAATCATGGTCTCATCTTACTCTTGCAGATTAGCTCACCTGTGAGTCTCTTCTGCTGTCCAAAGCTGCTTTGCCTTTATGATACCTCATTGCCCACTCATACTACAAACCCTTTAAGAGACTGTTCGCCATAATAATTCTTGTTCTATTCAAATAAACCTCATTTCACCACTTCCGCCTCCTGGAAAGAAAAGAACAAGGAAGTGGGGACTTGTTCTTCCCCTATCCAAACACAGCTGAAGTCCAGCAATAGAGAATTCCATCCAGTCTAAGGTAACAACCCATCATAGTCCTGACTGTATTGGATAGACACTGTAAGTCTCAGAAATGGCAGATTTTGCATACAAACATGGTGTTGAAGATACAACATGTATTAAGTAACAGTTAAAATGTATTAAGTAAGAGAATTCCTATGTTGGACAGATTCCCAAACCATCTTAGGAATACCTTGAAGGTGGTGCTAGCTTAGCTTACCACAATACGGAAGATGGAACTGATGAACCTCGAGAAAAAAGGGACCTTCCATTCCTGCCTAGAGGCAGGCAGGTGACAACCAAATACATGCAATATTCCAAACTCTCTGTAGTTCAGTCAATTTTATTTACCTGCTGTATTATTTTGTTTGCTTTCCACTCTTCCTCATTATATAAGAGGGTCATATACGAGAACAAAACAACCAAAATATGATTTATGTTATTTGCAACTCAACCACTGTAAATAAACTCAGTAAAATTGCAGATATCAACACTAGAGTGGAAATGTATGTAAGTAATCAAGGAAAGATATAAATAGGGTTTGAAAGGTGGAGAGACAAGGATGGAGGATAAAACTGCACCCTGTCTAGGAATATAGTTGAAAGGAAGGACCGAAAATGAAGTAGAGAACCTACATGATTTGTACACTGGAAGGAAAGAAACAGCCATCTTTGAAGGTAAACATTTTTCTCACCTTGAGCCACATTTATTCTCTATTTTCAAAATTTTTTATTTAGAAAAATCAGACTGCATTAGAAATGCACTGAATCGCATGCACTGAAGAGATGCAATTATTGTTAATGCCAAAGAAAGAAGTCAGAGAACAGCCCAAACATTCCCATTTCCAAGTATCTCTATAATACTTTGGCATGCATGTAACTGCTTCAGTAGACTTTGACTGGTTTTTTCCTTCTCAGTCACAAAAAAATAACAAGGAAGCAAGAACCTGGAATAAACAATGTAACTTGGCATGTTTTTTACTTGGTTTATAGCTATCTATAAAATATCCAAGATCATTCTGAAATGTTAGCAAAGAGAAAACAGTGGCTAGAATAATTTTAAGTATGCTTTTAAAAGCTCTTAAATGAGAAGAAAAAAATACATTTGCCTTCACAGGGAGATAACATTACAGTTTCAAATTAGCTTTTTAAGTACACAGGAATGTAGATGAAGAAAGAACAGCACTTGCCTGATATAAACACAGAAAATGAGGTTTTTAAGAGGTTATACTGCAATCCTTCTGTGCTTACACTGGTCTTATATGATTAGGAAACATTCTTATTTTCTGTCTCCAAATGTAGCCCAATCAGAGATTTGGGCTTTCATTCAAAAAGAATGATGAGGAAATTGGGAATGATAAGTGAACTACAGCAATTTATTTCAGAATACAGAGTTAATTCTAACACTCTAAAACACTCTTAGATTAACAAGGGAATCATGTACATGAAGTATATGGCTTGGCTCCTGCTGTATCCCTTACTCATCGACAAACTACAGTTCAGCAGGGGCTTGAGTAAGGAAAATACAGAAATATTACCAGGTCAGTACTTGACAGAAACTTTTTTGGCTACATATCCAGAGACTCAGCAGGAAGCCAAGCTGTGCTCTCTGCACTGAGAAACCTCAAAAAAGAGGTTTTGATGACACCTGCATCTCCCTTTTCCTCAAGAGTGAGGGAAAGAAGGAAGAGATAATAGAGTTGTTTATTTCATTCCCTACAGTCTTAAATAAATTACTGCCCTAAATTTGAATTTAAAATTTGAAATTACATTAAAAAATTAAATGTCTGAACCAGCTTCTGAGCAACTGGCACAAAAGTAAAGCATCCACACCAGAAATTACTCAAATTAGCACAGACTATACACAGACAGTAATCAGATCTGCTAAACACAGCCTAACATTACGATCTTATCAGGGAAGGTAATCATACCTGCTACAACGTTTGAAATACCAGCCCCTCAATCACTTTTGGCTAAACATATAAGGTGCACTTTGGCATTTCAACAGTTCATTTTGCTGTGTGCAAAGTACAGTTTTCCAGACTACATTCCTACCTCTGTGCAGCCTCCATATACTCATATCAAGTATAACTCCTCCTTTTCTTTGTGCAAAATGCACACACACAAAGAAAGGAAAGGGATCAGAATCACCTACAGGAAGCAAAGATTGATGCTTATTTTTTAAAACGTTATTTTCTATCTCGTGTCAAGGGCTCGCTAGAACTCAACACAGGAAACAGTAAGATGATTATGTAGGCATTTCCAAAAATTGCCAGGCCTTCCTTCTTGAGGTAGCTGTTCAGTGTTTTGATTATAGAGATTTGCACTGTTGTGCCAGGAAAAGTTGGCTGGTCAATGGTATTTCATGCAAAACCAGTTTAAATTCCAGGTTAGTGTCCTAATAAGGAAATTTTCAGAATCAGATAAAAGTGCACTCAAAAGGTTTCTGCTTTTTTAGCATATGGACTAACAGGGCTTATATACACATCAGACTTAAAATACTTCCTCACCCAGAAACAATGTATGTATCAAAAATTCAGGGTGGCAAGGGAAGTTAGTTTTGTCAAGCATGTCCTCCACATACCTATTTTTTTAACCTGATGGACACAAAGTAGTGATTTGCTTAGTGATCATTGCTGTTTGAACAGAAATGCTTTGAGGTTCCCATGCTACAAGTCACAGCCTGTGAGTTTTATGTTGCAGCACCACAGGACTCAACAAAATTTATAACTTGTTATTTCAGTCTTCTTTGATGAATAGATATAAAAAAATTAATTAAAAGGTTTAACGGCATTATTCCACTCCTTTCAAAGTGAAACTTCCTGTAAATTACTTATTGCATGCTGAGCATCTATTGCAGTCAGTAAGGAAAAATACAAGTACAAGCTTATAAAACAATCAAAGCGGTCTTTATTTTGACAATTTCTCTTATTCATTCTCCATTCACATGGAGTTCTTTTAAAAGAGAAAAGCCCTTCTGGACTGTCTCTGAGATGGTATCAAAATGCTCTTGATAAAAAGAAACCCACATATCCCTCCAAATTCTGAAGTTTCTGGTCTTATTTTTAGAGTCTAATTTGTATCTTAAAGAAAAAAGGGAACTCAGGCATCTTGCAACAGAACAAGATGCATTAAAGAGATAAATTACATTAGGACATTATACAGCTGATTCTAGACAGTGCCAGAAGACCACCAGCCTGTTAAATCCAGGTTGCAGTAGTTCAGGCAGGGAATTCAAGACAGCTTGCAGAGAAACGGAGCAGGAACCCAGCACTGAATTAGTGTGTTAGAGCATGTTCATGGACAGGATGAATGGGATGCTTCATGAGGCTGCTTCACACCACTCTCACCAATACAGAATCCTCTGTACACAAGAATGTCTTTGCTGCTATCATTTGGGTACAACATCCTCCTTCATCAAAAAAGACTGCAGCGTGACTAAAGTTAGGGTGCAGTAGCGCAGGCAGGGAATCCCTGCCTACCTGCAGAGGGGGAATCATTAAATTAGAGGAGCATCATAAGGGTCTCCGGGCTACCTTCAAATTATGAAGGGAGTAGACATCAGCCTACAGCCAGGCTGCCCTGACCTGAAAGTGGTAATAGAGCATGGCTACAGTAGAATTAGGCATGACTATTAAAGTACCTAAGCTTTCAGAAGTGGAAGGTAGGACTACATAAAGGTTGTGATAAGTCATAATCATAACTGACATGACTAATCAAGTGAGGAAGAAAGAAAACCTGGTGGCAGAATCAACTAGTCAGGTTTACAAAGGCCGAATGCTACTTGCCAGGAAGATACAGAACAAAATGGTAAGGGAGTGATGTTCAACTTTGAAATAGAATTTTTCAGAAAACAGGTAAAAGTTAGGGCTATTAATTTGACAGAACTCTATAGATGACTACACCATAGGAACAACCCAGACACTAACTGCTGAAGAACAATAGAAAACAGGTCTCTCCCCAGCCTTCCCAAAAGAAAGTAAAATAAACTCAGCGAGGCAAGACAATCCTCAAGAAATCAGAATGGCTAGGGATACCACCTCCACTAAAAAACCTCTTCGTAGTTCCCCCAGTTTGTGTTGAGTTTGCATACATCAGAAAAGAAACTGCGCAAATCAACACCCTGTATGTTAGACAGCAGGCACCTACTTTTTTTTACTATGTCACCTTGTAAACAGGGAAAAGTAACATCAATAAGGACAGAAATAATAAGCAGGTCAGAGTATGTAATTCCCAGTAGTAGTTTTATCACCGTTTTGGGAGTGGAATGACCTGGATGCTAAACTCCTGGTGAACAGGAACATTCCCAAGTTTGGAAGGGGGTACAGAGTTTAAATCCAACAGCTTAATCCTTAGTGCCTGGGGCTGAAGGATGTTAGGACCAAGCAACCTGGAACAAGAGAGGGATAGACCTAATTTTTTACATCACTTTCTTGGAGGATGAGAGAAGAAGAGATTTCTGGTCTTATGCATCTTCTTTTACAACCTACATAGAACACTTCTGCACACTACCTGAGTAATACAGTCATTGCCTCAACTGTTACTAACACGTTCCTTTACAGTATATTTCCATAAACAGCTCTGCTTAACTGAACCTGCTAAATCTGGAATATAGAAACATTAGTGCCCATTGAAGGGATACAGGGGGGAAAAGTGCCAGTATTTTGCCTTACAAAAGTGCTAAGCACATAAAAATGCATTTCTGTCACTGGGCATGCATGGTCAGATGCAGCAATATTGGTATTGAAACTAAACAAGTAGAAACTAACACGAAGTGATAGACTTCCAAACAAAATGCTGGAGAACAGGTTAGTCTTGTCCTTGTTAAAGGATGGAAAAAGCTTTCAGAAGGTTCACTCACAGTGGTAAAGCAGCAGCTATTTAACAGAAGCAGGTTTCTGAAGCATCTTAACAACCCTCACTGGTGACTTGTTACATCTTACCACCGGTCCCTGCAGGTCCTATACCCTGACAGGCAGAATGAAAAGATTCTCTAACGGGGCCACTGGCTGTCAGAAGCCACCAGCTGGCCTGCCAGGGCTTTGCAATTGCAGGGGCCAGCTGACAGTCTGGGTGTTGCTGACCATGCTGAGAAACGTGCCACCCAGCTGCTGTGTGGTCACGTCCATCTGGAGATCTCCAGCCAGACAAATCTCTGGGCCTGTCAGATATCTTCAGCAAGCCTTGTTATGCAAATTCAATTACTCAAGTGTGCCCTATTACTGCTTGCTAACTGTTCCTAGAACCAATCTCACACTGACAGTCAGCTCACATTTTTACCCACCAAAAGTACCTCATTTATTTTTGCTCAACTATTCCCTTGTATCATTAAGGCATAACAGGCAGAGTCCATAGCACTGTAACCTCTCTGCAGTGGGTTATTATTCCTTGCAAAGAGCTTAGAGAGAAATTAATTTAAAAACATACAGCATCTAATCAAACATGAGTTAAAGCCACACTATCTACATAATTTACCACTAGAAACAGGAATTATAAAACTTTGACAGAATTCTAGCTCATCTGACGAGTATTTTAAAAGGCAAACAAATGTGAAACAGAATATTCAAGCAAGCAGTGAATTGTGTTTGAGGTACTTGCTTTAACACAGGTAATGAAAAGCAAGATTTCTCATTTTATCTAGCATGCTGCTGTTCAGATTTGTTCAACTAGCAGGCCTGCTGCAGCAGTAACCACCTACTTCTTTCATAAAATATTTATTTACTGATTTTAATTTAGATGTAGTCTGAGCTATTAGTAGTTTTCCCTGATGCAGAGATAAGAAAGATTTTACATAAAGAATTCATCATGGAAGTATAAAAATGTATAATAGAAAAGTTTGGTGAAGATTCAGAAAGCACTGTACTGTTGATTTGCTGTGTACATAAATAAAAGTTTCTGCTAAAAATATCCTTGTGAAATTGTATGCCTTAATTTTGAAAAGTTATTCAAAAGCAGATATATCAAATGTTAGGAGATAAAACACTGTTCGAACAAACTAGTGTAAGTATCTATGACTACCATCTATTCATTTCAAAATATTTGAGTTTTTCAAACTGTCACCAAGCAACAGAAATATTGCTAGTGAACAGGAATACTAGAGAGGTTTGCTAAACTATAGTGAGTACAAGGCTACAGAATGGTTACCTAGCTAGATCAATATGCAGTGTGTTTTACAACCAATTCAAGTCTCGGGGCAGATGATAACAAATCAAGCCAAGTCTCTCTAACCTAGTTCTCTTTCTCAGGAATGAAGAAGCCTTTCTAAGTGTTGAGTCACCTTTTCAACTCCTTTCAACAATGAGCTTCTGTAAAGAGAAAAGTATTAGGGGAAAAATTACTTCAAAAAGTTATCACTTACCCTCAAAAGTTTTCTCTTCAAAAACGACTGCTAACCTAATTCAAAACAAATCAGTGTTGGAAGACTGGGGAAGAATATCAAGATGCAATTGTAAGACTATGAGTTGATTAATGCCTAAGAACTTCAGCTGTTGTGAAGGAAGATATGAGTCAAGCTTTGGGAGAAACTGGAAAATGGCACAGCACACCGTGCTGGCAGAACGCTTGGCATAAGACGGGGAGATGGGAAGAAAGATGTATTTGAGAGAGACGCGTTGCATTAATTCTTGAAAGGGGAAGATATGTGATGCAGACAGAGATCAGAAACCAGGAAAAGGATTCCAGGAATTATAGCAGACTGCAAGAAATGAAGACTTTATGTGAAAGATAATAGCAGGGAAACAAAAGATCATGAGAAGCCAAGGAGAAGTTAAAATATGCAATTTGCCAAGGCCTGAGATAACTGGGTCATGGACCATAGAAATACCAATAGTATGGGAAGATTCTCAAACAAACCTAAGAGAAATGGCTGCAATATTTAGAACACACCCAATTTAGTGGAAAAATTCGAACAAAAGTGAAATATGAGAGTGGGACTGGAGTGTGAAAGGGGAAAGTACAACTGATGGGGAGGGATAAAGAAAATGAAGACACATCTGCAAGTACACCAGAAAAGGGATGTCTGAATTCAGAACAAAACTGTTACACACAGAAGAAGTGATTTTGAAACAGCCTCTTCAATTCTTATAAAGGTACACAAATTCAATTAAGCAAGGTAACAAGCGAAAAACTTAACAGCCTTACTGAAGGATCCTAACAAATGGTGTAAACAACCTCAGAGAAGTCAAGAAGATTGTATTTCCCAAAGCAAATGATTTTTGTTGAACTGGGCAGGGGTAGATGGTAAAAAGAGTGAAAGAGCAAAAGCATAATAGAAATACACACTATTGGCACATCTGGTTTTAATTTAGGAGCACTGCTTTTGAAGAAGTTTTAAGGGCTTCATTCCTAAAGAAGCCAAAGATATTCTTGCGAAAATCAACTGAAGGATGTGCATGGAAGTCACATCCCTTTTCCCCATCCTCGCCTTTTTAAAGAGGTGGCATGATAAAGCATTTTCTAGAACAAATGGGAGACTAAGAAAGTTTGAGAAAATACCAAATCTAAAATTAGTTTCATTTTACTTTCCATCCACAAAACCCACATTATTCTTATACAGGGACCAGTGAGTACCCTGGGAAAGTTCTGTTTAATTGAAGTAATCCTAAGTGACACCCTCCAGACAAAACAATATAGACAGCTTTGATGACACCACCCTCAGGCTACTAGTGTCTAAAAAAACCCCAAGTCAAGGTTGCTACAAAGTTTCTGTAACAATAATGTAAATATTGTCAATATTATAAGGCTCTTCGCAAATAGTGAATATGACATTAACATTTATTTATTCCAAATCAAGATAAATGGAAGTTAAAGAAGCAATACTGACCCACGTTCCATTGGCAAAAAAGACATGGATAGGTAATACAAAGACAGGTGTTTCAATAAAATGGAGAAAATCTAATGTCAGCTAACTTGGTCACCTGCAAAGTACCTTCAAGGTGACAGGACTCCACTACCTGGTAGTATCCAATACTGATCCACCCTAACTACATCAACTAGTAATTTCACTCTTTGTACCCCTTAGTCACAGAATTTACAACCAAGCTCCTAATAGTTCACTTTCATGCTAAGAAAAAGGGCATAACTATTTCTCCCAAGAGAATGAACGCAAGCAGCCATTGGAGAAAAGCTTACTGTTGACTCTCATCCCAATCTCTCATTCCCTACCAGAAGTAAGGAGGTGCGCCTCACAGGTTTTTCTAGACCAAACTATAAAACCACCGGTTTTCCTCCAAGAATGCCAATCAGAAAGTCTGATCATGCAGTTCACATGGCAAGTTCTACTTCTGAATTATGCAGGATTCTGCACTCATGTTTCATTTGAAAGGCTGAAATCCTACATGAGAATAACGTAAAAATAATTTATTCTTAACCTCTGTAATTTCCTAGGTGCCTGATGCAATGAAGTATGAAAATGTATATGTCTCCTAGATTTTTGTTTAATTGTGTCTAATAACACTGTGGGTGTTCTTGGTAGATTTATACTGATAAATCTTGGTAGATATACTGATTTAATTCTTTAATTTAATCTTAACAAGCTTATGCCCTAAATGATAACTTATATCATTTCATAGATTAATACTGCATTGCATGAGAGAAAAATGGAGTGCTAGTTTTCACTTTGTTGCCGTAGAATCTGGTTGAATATCCCTTCATCATTGTACCTTGAGAAAAGTCAACCATGGACAAGCTCTTCATTCAGTCTACATTGTGCCGGTGTATACTTCCACCACTGCATACTTTCAGAGATTTAATTTTGAAAAGTAAACTATTATTATTTTTATTCTTTTCTTTTGTTTAAAATTCCATTTCACCTGTCTGAAAGTCTCCCAATTTCAGCTGCATCCTTGTGAAAGCAGTACAACCAGAATATATCAGCCTCAAAGCTGTGTGACACATGACTCATTCCTATACTGGATTACCATTTTACTATTATTTTTACAGACCTGTTACTCATAGATGCTAACATTTATTTGTTTTGCATCCATCCACATTATACAGAAGCTTTCACTAATTAGCATGCAAGCATATACAGTGAGGTGCCTAAAAAAAGAAAATGTCTTTAGTGCATCCAGCTAATTCAAAATCAGGCAGCAATGAGGAGTTAATCAAGTGGTTTTTCCTTAGTGAGTACCACTTTATATTTATCAACATTGAACTGTATTTGATCCCATGCTGCTTGATCACGTATCTTAATTTATTGCTGTACAATTTAATTGAATGTTCTTTTGTAATCATATCCCACAAAAGCTGATGTATCTTGGTCTTTTCAACTGTCAAATGACCAAAACAATTTGGAAGGGCTTCTAAATATATTTTTTTCCTTTTTTTTTCCCAGATAATCAGTTCACAAGGTAGAGATAAATTTGTGAGGGTGGGAAGGAACTCTACCACCCATGACACTTTTAGTTTCACAGAGTGGCAGCAGGTAGTGAAAGGTGCAGAACAGAAAGGAAGAATAAGATAGCTTTAGTTTTCCTGTTCTGAAAGCAGGGGCAGACTTCAGAGGGATTAGAGAAAAAAATCTCATCAGATCAGAATTGTTTCACTTAGGGCCACTGCCACTTTTTCAAGGGCATTTAAAGGGTTAAAAAGGGCAAGCTTTATTTCTTGGAAGAGCTATCATTCATCCAGGCTGCTGGAAAATGTTTGGTCCTATCCTTTTGTAACAATTCACTTTGGTCACATAGACTGTTGCATCCAGTTACTTACTGATGGCAGCTGGGTTTTTCCTAGGCTCACTGAAATACTGTTGAGAGTACCCTTTGCACTGAAGGTGTTTTCTGCATGGTATTGGGTTCCTTTCAACAGCAGCTGTTTGGTATCTGCTGTACCTTTCCCACATTCCCAGCAATCACTATACTTCTTCTCAGAGCCTGTTCTCATAAAGGAATTCATACTAGACCCAATGTGTACACAAATATTAAGAGCAGACATCACATTGGCCCAGAAGAAGAGAATATATGTGGACTTGAGTGCAATTCTATCATTATTTCACTTGGTGCAAAAACCTGGCTCATCCGCTTTTACAAGACTTTATCCCTTTCTATCAAAATACAAGCCAAAGGAGGAAGGTAAGAAAGTAGGAACACGTATGTTCCTTGCCTCAGCTCATTATGAGCAAAGTGCTGAATGTTTTCTGTGAAAACCATTCCTTAAGTACGTGAGATTAATAATGGAGTCTGTAAGGTCATTCTTCAGCAATTTTCAAGTTCTCTGAAAACTGAAGTGGTCAAGTCAGAAATATAATCAAGGCAGAACAGAAGGATATCTATGACAAGTGTTCACCTTGTAAAGACACTATGACAACTAATTTATTCCAAAACAGATGGGAGCCGTTATTTCCATACAGCAAGCTTCCATCCAACTCGCACTAAAAACACAAATGCAGTTAAGCTACACGATTTTAACATACATGATCCAAGTAAAAGAATAAATAATAAACACTTCCAACATTTCATAGAACTTCACAAAAGATGAACTGTAGACTTCAGCCTTTGGAAAGAAAAAAATAATTGCAAATATAGGCAAGGACACGGCCTGACAGAGGCACCTGTAAAGAGGTGGCATTGGACGAAAATTATTTGGACAGTATTATTATCAAAACAAAACCAAATTTTACAATGGCTCCCTCCAAAAGGTGTATGAATCCCTAATATTCAAAAAAATCAGGAGTTGCTCCCTCCTTTAGCATGAGGTGAACATCCAGGGAAAGATTTTTTTTTTCACCATATTTTCCTCCATAAAATTTGATATTTACATTTACCTCCCATTCCACCACATAAAAAGAACATTTAAAAAGACTAAACCACAGGGGTACAAGAACATTTACTACAGATATACCTCTGCAAATTGTTCTGTGGATACAGACTGTACTACAGTAATGAGTATTTAACAAAAATGCGCTCTACGGATGCAATCTGCCTGATGAAATTCTGAACTTATTTTTGTCCCAAACTTTAATTTGTATAATTTTGACACAACAATAGTACACCACTAGTGCAGCTTTATTACTTCGTAAAAGGAAGTCTGGGCAAGAAATATACAAGTTCACCCTGTACACAGACTTCTTGCTTCTTTCAGCTCTGCCTTTTGATTTTACATTTAAATATTATCAAGACAAGATAATAAAAACTCCATGATCATACCGAATTATTTTCCAGTTTTTAATCTTGTGCCAAAGTCACTAGATTTCTGCTTTGAGCATGTCTACAGCACAGTCTACACTTCATGTTAGACAAACTATTTAACTCACAAACTCAAACATCACCCAGTTGTGAGGCTGATGCCAATTATGAATAAATCTTTTCGATTTCAAACATGTTCTCTGAAACAATTCCTTCAAACAGAGGCTCTGAGGTCTCATATGAAAAAATGTTTATGCTAACTAAATCTAAGGCATTTGAATTTGGCATTTATTTTTGTTGTTTGAGCAAAAACCATAAGCCACACTTTCCTCGGCATGGTTGCTTTGGCCAAACAAGCTGTTATCTGAGATTTGTGTTTCAACCATTTAATGGGCAACATTAAGTAGGAAGATTTAAGTGAAACCACTCTCAGCATACTTCCCAGACCTGACAAGCCATACCCTCTTTATGACAAAGGAAACTTAGTTTCTCCACTGCTCCCAGCATCTCCTACTGAACTTTGATAAACTGTAGGAATGAAGTTATGAACCACAAAACCTATGAATAAGAAGACAAACATGGAAAGAAAAATCTGCAATATCAGGAATAAAAGATGATGGCAAACTACAGAGATGGCATGAAGCAGATCTGCCAAGAGGAGACTGGGAGGAGGAAAATGCAGAGTTGCAATGAGATCCACGAGACCCAAGCCGCAAACAGGAGACCCTGGGAGATGAAGAAGAGAGATTTATACTATAGGAAGTTTTCCTTGCATAGGAGAAGCAGTCTCCATTGAAACACTTCACTGGAGGAAGTCAGCATGATGCCATATGGTCACCTGATCAAGGCAAGTAAGAGTAGGCCAACAGAAGGCTATCATTAAAGAGGTCAAGAGACACATACAATTAAACCATCAAAGCGATAGCTATACCACAGATAAGATAACCCTGTAGGAAAACAAAAAAGGATGGTGGGTCAGAGAATTTAATCTCATGGAATGACAGGCAGGAACTTTTCAGTCACAATTTTCAATCATTCTAGATAAAGAAAGCTTCCTTCTGGCCCCTTGAATGGCTTCTTCACAATTGACTTTGTCACATGTTACAAGCAGTTTTTATACTCTGGCTGCTTCTACTCTGCTGCGGTGCCCAGCCTGCTGCATCAGTTTCCAAGCAAAATTAAACCCTACAGCAGGCTCGTCTTAGCTTCAAAGTAGGAAGCACTGTATTAAATTTCTTACCGCTTAATACGCTCCCTTTTAAAGTTCTGCTAAGCACACAGGCTGGGTCGCATGTTTGGGATAGTAGTACCACACATTCAGCCATGTGCCAGCCTTCTTAATTTTCCCCAAACCTCTACTGCATCAGGCCCACCACAATGGTGGTCTGATACTACCCCTTTCATTACAGCAGCCATGTCCACCTCTCTTTTGTCCTGGCACTCTGTCGTCCTGTTTATGTTAATCAAGCGTCTGCTTTAGCTGTGTTAACTGAGGGATCAATTCAAAAGAATAGCTGCTCTGGCCAGCCCCACACCCAGCCACACCAGTTACTCTAATTGCTTGCAGCAAGTGTGAAAGGGTAATAATCAGGAAAAATGCTCTCCTGTACTCCTAGAAAAGACAGAGATGGAAATGGAAATGCACTTTTTATTAATTACTTATTTCTCTCTGTTCTCGAGAGCAACATTCCAAACCTGCCCCCATTCTAAATCAATTTCTCTCATGTTTAATGACTCAAAGTTGATAGTACTGGTCTTGGTGATAAGGTGGTGCCACTGCAAAAAAAGAAACCATAGGAGTGTTTCTATAAACATCTTCCCAGCCACCAGAGAAGGGAGTAGGTGAACTTTGGTACAGTCACCTTAGCTCTTACAGTAAAATTGTATGACTTATGTAAAGAAGGGTGCTTGTGCACCCTAGGCACCCTAGGTACTCTGGAAATGCAGCTAAACTGCAGGTACCCGAACTGGAGGCTATATCAGGAGGAATGAATTGAAATATTCCTTAAGATTCATCACCCTAATAAGTCACGACATTCACCCAAACAGTACTTCTTCAGCAAGAGTTTCAAAACCCTAAAGCAAAGGTTTTTTTTACGGGAAACTCCTACAGTAATCTCCATATGTATGCATAGCACTGATTACATTAAGCTAAAGAGGCATATAGGCTCCTTCCTAAAGATCTCCCAGGGAGATTATTTCCCATGAGAACAAGTGGGAAATAAGATCCCTGTGCTGATTTTGTACTGATTTCATAAAACCATTCAGACAGCAACTCTTTTCATCACAAGGTATGAAAAAACATCTCTATGATTGTACTTTAACTCCAGAATTGGAGAGGACCCATGAGTTTAATCCTTATCTACTACTACTCCTTGGCCTTTTCAGTGAAAAAGGCGGCACTGATCATTTATATAATGTTAAATGTCGTTCTGTAAAGCTCTCACCCAAACAGTATTTATGACCTGTAGCAAAGCCAAAGAAACAGCATAGGCTGAAGCACCAGGAATATGTGAAGGGAAGCTCAGAACTACATTTTCTTTACATTTATTCTTGACAATCACTCACCTTTTTCAAAGTTAAAAGAAGGCAAACCAGAATCAGTGCTCAAATGAAAAACAGATGACTGAAAATAAATGCCATTAGCAAGAAGTATTATAGTCATCAAAATGCAGAAATGAGCTAAAGAACCTACATTCCATGGCATGAGTGCAGTAGAGGACACAAGTAAAGTTGAGAAACAGATACCAAATCCTGCCAAATCTCTGGCAGCAGAACATATGCACACAATGTGCGGCTAGCCAGAAGTCTGCCAATCTACTGGGCTTTGGACACACTGTAATAACACACTGCAGATACAAATCAAGATGGAATTCCCATGTCACAGAAGTGAAGTGATGACAAAGAAAGCAAGGTCCAGCACAGCCAGAGAAAAAATCCTAATCACAGAGCACCATGCAGAAACTCCCAAATACACTTAAAAAATTATGTAGTGGCATAAAACACTGTAAGCAAACATGCCCATTCCTCACCCATAACAACCACATTGTATTATCCCCTCAGCAACCTAAGCTGATTTCACAATCTTTATGATATTTTCTAGTGATGTTCCTAATTGTGGACCTAGCTATCCAAGAGACATTTCCTTCCATTGATAAATTCAGCCTCCAACAAATACCATCTATCAATAGTAATTTACCAGCAGTAACTGCATGTATACAAGTTACGGAAACTGTATGGCGGTTCCTCCAAGATTATGGATTTCAATCCTATGAAAAGAAAAATTAAAGAAAAGAATATGAAGTCACCCACTAGCTACAACGCATTCCAAGCCAAAACTGATTGTGTGGTTTTCCCACATACAAATAAAAATAATCCCCTAAAAACTAAGTGAGCTTCAAATGAAGATATTTATTGTATTTTCTGCTTTAAAAAATAAAGCAGAAACTGCTCAATTATTACGGCAATGGACAGAGGAGTTCTGTAACACTGAAATTTAGGCATAAGGATTTACAGCTGAGGTATTATTCATTGTCAGAAAAGGGCCTGACCATCTGACCTGTAGCAGAATACATTTGTATTGCTGGTAAGACTGACAACACATACATGCGTGCTGCTGACAGTGCTTCTGCTATGCATTTTTCAAAATAGGTTCTTATAATCCCCTAACTCTAGTTCAGTCAGAAATGAACAGAAATTAATTGTTAAGACCCTATTAGAAGTAGTCTTATGTAGCATCAAAAAAAAATATGATTTTTATCCCACTTTCATCGATTACTCATGCTCCAGTTTGTGAGAAAAAGTTATTCCTTTGTTCATTGGTTCCTAGAATACCATAAGGTTAAAGATTCAATATCAGTAACTCGCATTCTGGGTAGGCCTCCTGTGTTTTTACTTTATCTGGCCACTTAATATCTTCTACCAGCTAAAAGGGTCTTCAACAGAAGTTGTTTTGCATTGGAAGGATGGAAAGGATGCTTCTATAAAATCTCATGTATAATTAGGTGAAAACCATTACTGAATAACACAATATTACACTTGCTGCCAGACAGCAAAACACAAAAAACAAACCAAAATAAATTTCTAGGGAGAGATATTTCTTAAAAAACAGCATATTTCTTAATATTTCTTAATATCCTCATGTTAAGAGGGTTACTGAAGTACCCCTCAACATATGTAAAAATGTGGTCACAGTGCCATAAATTCAGTATGTGGGAAGTGTTGGTACTAATTACTGTTATAGAACCTTGACATTGGACATTGCAAAAACCAAGCATCAACTAGACTAGCTCTTTGACAGCAAAGAGATAATTATTAGGCTTCTACTCTTAAGGAATTCCCAGGACTTATTAATGTTGGCACACAGAAAAACACTGATCAAAGAAGAAGCTTTTTTTCCTTGTGATAAAAGGACCCACCTCTAAGAAAAAGATTATATACAGAGAATAAAAGATCACTAAACAACTGTGTTGTCATAGGATTGCTATAGACGTCCTAATCATACCATCATTTTTCATTTTTACAGAAGCATCCAAGGAGCTGATTGATGAAATATATCAACAATTTACTGAAGGCTGCAAAGTTAGAAAAAGAACTGTATTGCCTATTTAATTTCTTATGGCTTTGTCATTATCTATCCAAGCAAAGACAATCCACCAAATCTGTGACTGAATCCATGCAGTGAAAACCACATGCTCAAAGAAATTATAGGATCATCTATCAACCTGTCTGAATTCTGCAACCCAAACACAACTTGACATGCAAAGCCTATTTTCAAATCTACTTAGATAATGAGAATCTAAAGTCCAGCTACATGTGTCTTTGGATTACTGCCACTGTTTAGTATTTTAAGACCAATTATGAGTCTCTCAGAACTGTTATGTTGAAGATTCCAGCAATATGCCTAAGGTACAGCGTTCATGAAACAAGACACAGACTTTTCAGATCTGTCACACCTCAAAAATATCATAGAATCATAGAATAGTTAGGGTTGGAAAGGACCTTAAGATCATCTAGTTCCAACCCTCCTGCCATGGGCAGGGACACCTCACACTAAACCATGCCACCCAAGGCTCTGTCCAACCCGGCCTTGAACACCGCCAGGGATGGAGCATTCACAGCTTCCCTGGCAACCCATTCCCAATGTCTCATCACCCTTACAGTAAAGAATTTCTTCCTCATATCCAATCTAAACTTCCCCTGTTTAAGTTTGAACCCGTTACCCCTTGTCCTATCACTACAATCCCTAATGAAGAGTCCCTCCCCAGCATCCCTATAGGCCCCCTTCAGATACTGCTATGAGGTCTCCACGCAGCCTTCTCTTCTCCAGGCTCAACAGCCCCAACTTTCTCAGCCTATCTTCATACAGGAGGTGCTCCAGTCCTCTGATCATCCTCGTGGCCCTCCTTTGCACTTCTTCCAACAGTTCCATGTCCTTTTTATGTTGAGGACACCAGAACTGCACGCAATACTCCAAGTGAGGTCTCACAAGAGCAGAGTAGAGGGGCAGGATCACCTCCCTTGACCTGCTGGTCACGCTCCTTTTGATGCAGCCCAGGATATGGTTGGCTTTCTGGGCTGCAAGCACACACTGCAGCCGGCTCATGTTCATTTTCTTATCGACCAACATCCCCAAGTCCTTCTCTGCAGGGCTCCTCTGAATCTCTTCTCTGCCCAACCTGTAGCTGTGCCTGGGATTGCTCTGACCCAGCTGTAGGACCTTGCACTTGTCATGGTTAAACTTCATCAGGTTGGCATCAGAACTGACTAGAAAAGTATACCCACAAAGGGCTTTAATTCTTCCATATGCTTCTTTTCCCCAGCATTTTGGGATATAACTCTAGAATATATATCTGACCTCTGCACAATGGCTACAAAACCTCTTTGCTGGAACGGGAGTTTGTCAATAAATCTGATTAACCAGAAAAGGGTAGTTCAATTTCCACCCTTGAAGGTTTTCAAGACTTAGCAGAAGAAAGCCACAGTACCTCCTCCAACCTTTGCAACAGTCTTACTTCAAGGGGGAGGCTAGATTAGATGACCTCCAAAAGTCCTTATAAATCAGAACTCCTATGAAAATGAGACACCAGGACAGTACAGTATGCTGATACTTCCTTCCCAATGAGTGACAGAATAGGTTCCCCTTAAACAGAATAGATTTCACAACAGCCCTGACATGCAGGAAGTAGTCTAGGATGTGCTAACCAATATTACTTTCTAGATTTTGTAGTTTTGCAAAGCTTTCTCAGGTTGTATGTGCCTTTGAGGAAATCATATTCTTCATCCAACAGGGTCTATAGTTTTTCTATTAGTCAGAGCAAGAATCATATAGTCACAGAATGGTTTGGGTTGGAAGTGACCTTAAAGCTCATCTAGTTCCAACCCTCCTGCCATGGGCAGGAACACCTTTCCCTATACCAGATTGTTCAAAGCCCCATCAAGCCTGTCCTTGAACACTTTCAGCTTAACATTAACAAAGCTATTCCTTTATGGTATAATACACTCATTCAGACAAACTCCTCCCACAAAAACAAGGTGTAAAAGCATTCCATTCTTCATCTGGAGAGTGACATAAACCCTTGGCACTTTGAGTTAATCAGTAGAGAACTCTTAAAGCCAGGGGTCCCTGTGACCCCTTCCTGCTTCCCCTTAGTAACTCTGGATCTGTCTTAGGTATGTAGGTGACACTTCACCTTTTTCTGGGGCAGGCCGCAATCCAGCAGTGCCACAGTCTCCCCAATACTCATTACAGCATTTTCTACTCAGCTACCTTTCTTCGGAGTTCACCTGTCTAGAGCCACATGCTTCAGAGACTACATGAAGAAAATAAATGAAGCAAAGCAGCGTCTTCAGCGTGCTACTTTCACTTTTGGAAAAAATTTCCCCCTCCAAAGTCAAGCACCTCCTGCTCCCCAAGAAATTTTAGGAGAAAATGTTAGGCTATGCTAAGACTTTAAGGACAGACTTAAGTCTCTTTGCCTTTTCATTTCCTTCCTTTACAGAACATTCTTACCCCAAAACTGTCCCCAACACCTTACTTGACAGTCTATTTTCACTGGGAAGCACATATCTTTCCATCCTCACTTTCACCACAGACATTCAAGCCCTCAGTCATTCAAATTGTCCTGTCGGTAGAAGAAAAGCACATCGTTCAGTAGTTCATTGTCATTCAGTATCTACAGCTCTCAATTGCTACCTTCTGTTTGCTTCCCATGCATATACTGATTACTCCTACTGCTTGGTGCTCTTACTGTTGATTACTCTGATTGTTATTCTAATGGTTTTCAAAGGATACAGGTTATTTTCATTATGTAAGACACAAGCGTGTCACTTGAAAAATAAAGTTAACAGAGGAACAGTGATATATCCTGAGTCACCCTTGGAACATGCAAGGAAGATTGTTAAGTATTAAGTAACAAAATCTAAATCCATGACAAAGTGTAGTTTAATGCAACATACAACTTGCACTAGGCTGCTTAATTTTTCTTCAAAACCATGAAAATGCTAACAATTTTCCTTCAGTTTATTAGTACGGATAAAAACCTAAAACCTTTTTAAACTAAAAGGGAATGGATTCTTATAAAAAAAGATATACCACCTGACACTATAAAAGAAGGCGAAGTGTTGATACTATGTTTAAAACACAACCACCCTCATTCAACACACTGGAAATGACAGAGAATGCCGGTTTTGAAAAAAAAAATGGCAATAAATATCTTTCTACCGTCTAATCATATTAAACTGAGTTTCCTATAACACTATACATCATATATATGTAATAAACTATATCTATATGTAATTAATTTCAAAGTTAACTCAATATTGTGAGGCATTGCAGTGTTGCAACTTTTAACCATTACATGATTTTACACAGATAAAAAATTTGAGAACGCACATACTTCAGTTACTGACAAACTGAAAATCTACCAATTCTCCTTTCCATAAAATGTTTATAGTTGCAACAAAAATTATTTAACTCGATAATCATGAATGCGACAAAAATAAATCAGTAAGAAGGTAAGGTGTACGCTACTACAATTACTGTCATTTTATGGCTTCAGTACATGTTTGCATGGAAGTCTGAATGCAGTAAACACATCAGAGAATATCTTATTACCCCATAACACACATAGTCAGCTACCTCACTGGCATTATAAAAATGGTTATTTTAGGTTCTTGTTGTTGTAAGCAAATTTTACACTTTTGGTTATTCATTTTATTTGGTAATTTCTGATTTGTAAGGCAGGGCACTGTAAGATAAGAGAAAAGAACACGGATATAAACGTGCACACAAACACTATTTAATATGCCTTATCTACTAGCACCTAAAAAGTATATAGTCCATAGGTGAGAACTTTAAACAGTTTATTACTTGCTTAAAACATTATTTCTGAAGTAATTTTAAAAAGACAAATTAGGAATAAGCGATGTACTTAAAATGTCAAGACTGAATATTCTGAACTTACTGGTTGTCACCTTACTTAACAGACATCTCATTTTTAAGAAAACAAAAAATTCCAAAAGCATTTATATCAGGCACATTGTTCACAAACCAGGAAAGGACAGAAATGCTTTTCAGGATGTGTATTATTTCTCCATGAGAGGAAACTCTTTGCCTGTTGCACTACTGAGGACTTTTTTTTTCCACAGAGTAACAACCTGAAACAGACACTGAAACACACACTTAAAAGATGTTCCCTAACACCTTCTCTTCCCTCTTTATCATCAAATTAAGTGGGTTACATGAAGACCATACAAGAATTAGGATTTTATATTCCTGTTGCTGTAGAATGGTTTTTACCCCAATAGCTGTGTTTTCCTCATTGTTTAACACTTGATTCACAAACACTCCAGCCTACACCCCACTTCTCTCACAGAATAGCTTTTCTTAATAGTTACTTGGTGTCCTGGAAGGAGAAGTTCCGCAACCCAGTCAGGCACAGCCCTGAGCAAAGGTACAGGAAAGTGTAACTATGAGTAACAGGACTGACCTTTGAAAAGTTACTAAACTTCTTGAAGACACTGTTCGAACTGTTCTCAGTCCTGCTCCACTATCCAACATAGGCCTGCTGTGAATTCTGCTTCCAAAGCAGATTCTGCAGATTTCAGTTCCAAAACTTGCTGGGACTTCTAAGGGTATTACCTGATAATCTCTTTACTTATCTATTTTACCCCCCCATTTATGAAATGATAACTCTCTAATCCCAGAAAATGGTGAAAACAATTGTTCTGGGCATCTATTTTAAAAGTTTGAGGGTTTTTCTACAGAAGCAGCTTTAATTTCTTCCTCTACATTCACCTCCAAGCAGGTATGACCTGGAGTATAAGCCAGAGGTTAGGAGTTTTATATGTTCTCATTAGTGTGGTATCTTTACTTGGCCACTAACTAGTGTTTTGTTAAAAAAATAAAAAATTGGATGTTGTTTTATTTTAGCAGTGGCATTTCAGTGCATCTGCTACAAATCTGAGTGACTTCAGGAATACTCAGACTTTCCCCTCCCCCCCCCCCTTAAGAAAAGGGCTTTCTGTACCTTTTGAAATTTCACATAGGGTTAAAACAAAACATTATTAGGAACATCAACTGCAAAAAATCATATGCGGAGCCGCATCCTTTGCGCACGTGCAGCTGTATCCCAGAAAACACTAACTTTTGACAAGAGAGTAGCCAAACCTTTTCCAAATTTTCTAAAGATCACAGGCTGCATATTTACGCTTTTCCATTTTCACTGATGCAAGCCAAAACATTTAGGAACAGAAGGATGACAAAAAAAAAGAGAAGTGTCTGTGTAGGAAATAACTCTCGTAAAGTTTAAAGCAGTAAGTACACAAATACTATAAAATCCCCCCCCCCTAAAATGACTGTAGCTGTAACTCATTATAGTAATTAAACATTCCCATTATATGCTTTTATTGAATTTTTATTTAAAAAAATATGTTTCTCAAACTACTTCAAAAATGGGCAGAGCAATCCACAGCACTGCCATGGTTTTGTACACGGACACATACTATGTTAAATGGAAAGTCAAAGATAATTCTGTTTTCTGAAGTCATTAAAAGACATTTTATTACTCTGTTCTTCTCCATTCTTTCCCCACTCCCCAGTTTTTATCTATCCAGCTCAAACAATGCTTCAGATCTTAAACCTACTTTTTTTCCTTTATCCAGACATTCTTGTTTTTCACCTCTGTGCCATGAATCCCCTAGCAGCTCTCAGCAGCAGTGGTGTCAGACTGAACTGAACCAGCAGACAGGGAATCAAAATTATGGTATGGTTAAACAGGTCTGTAAGCAAACCGCTTCAACTTACAGAGATTCTTTCCTCAGCAACCATTATTTTTAATGAGGCCCGTTTACTTTTGGAATCTTGGCAAAGAACAGTCATTTACTCTAGTCCTAGAGCAATGACTGCAAACTGGGCAAACATAAAGATTACATGCAATGTAAAATCTGCATGTGCATATCATTACACAAAAACCCCATGATGTGCTAGGAAAGAGGCTATCGTGTTTGTTAATGAAAAGAACAGTTTTACTCCAAACCAGTCTACTGTATCAGATTTGATAGAACAAGTGTTAACTAAACATAGTGCTTAAAAGCTTTGATGAGAAAATCTAACACGTTAAACTAAGAAACAGTTCAAGGACAGCAGGAGGCAATTCCAGAACACAGGCGCAATCTATAAAGGCAAACTACCACAGCTTTTTGATGTTACCTAAGTAGCAATATCAGTATACAACAAAGCTTAGAGGCAGACTGTTGTATCAAGTTTAAAAGTTTAATATCCAGGGTCAAAAGCCCCAATTACCTAATCTTAGGTACTACTTTCCCTAGTGAAGAAATCAATGTTGAAGTACGATTTGCTGGAAGCATTACCTAAATTATCACATGGGGTTTTTCTTATTCCCCTAGCATCTGAATTTTTGGTGTTTCAGTTAGGCTGCATCTCAGATGCTCAGACTACAGCAGAACATGTACATTTGGACTTCAACAAGGTGGGAGGTCAGAGACATTTGCTTTGAAAACATATACATTTCTTAAAATGGGTTATGCTCATTTAATGGCCTAAGAAAAAGAGCAACAACACAAGACGAGTGGCATTTAGTAAAACTGCAGATAAATTACTGCAGTAATTCTTTAAATTCATCTGTTTCAGGAGAAAGAATAAAAGTACACATTCAAAAAAATGCAAAACTGGGGAAAAAGAATCCTCCTTAGTCAAACTACAGATTTACCATGTTTTTGACTATGTGATTGTATTAGATTTGTCAAACAGGCTACATGACACATTACGAGCTATTTAATATTTCAGTTAATTGGTGAAAAGTGATTTTCTAGTTATTTTTCATGGGTATGTAATCTCTTTTGCCCATTTATAAAAGAGAATGGGGGTATAATAAAATGCTACTTGAAAATAGAGGAAATATATCCTTCTAAGGCAACAGAGAAAAAACCACAACTTCGTAATTGTACTTTTTCATCTTTATTTTGAATATAGCAAGATATCGTTGCACTCAATATAGAAAATCACATGGACTACTCTACGTATTCTTCTACGCCTGTCCACTCAACAGCTTTTAAGACATTTTTGTGAACTTCCCTGCCAATGAATCTAAGCTCATTCACTAAGTTAAACAGGAACATAATTCTGTTGCTATCACCCTACTGAAGCAAAAAAAAGTTTTGCCAATACCCTGCTATGACAATTTTAAAACTTTTTACCTTTGTGAACAAAACCTAGAATGAAATCATTCTGGTTTTAAGGAATATTAAACATCATTATCAGACATTCTAAGCTAAGCCCTAAAAGAAAACGAATGGCGTGGAGGGGAGAAATGTCTTTTGCACTAATCCTTATAAATTATCAGTTGCCTATTTTGAGCAGGCTGGGCTGCAATGCCACCTGGTGGCTTAGAAAAAATAAGAGGATTTTGTTTGAGCAGCGTTTAATGGCTTGGAAAATATGCGATATTCTATAAAAATACCAAACATGGCAACAGTGTTTAAGTTAACCATTTGCATTTCTTAGCTAACAAGTCCTTTCTTCATTCTGTTACTCCCAGTGTGCAGTATTTTAAGTCTTTAAGTTCACATGTCTAGGTCTAACTTCAGCTGGAATTTTACAATCGTTTTCAATTGTGAGTTGAACTTGCCGATGAGTATATCATACCGTAAACAGTTGTACACATACACACAAAGTCTAATTCACACAATTGATGCCAAAGTTGAATTTCCCCCATTTGAGGAAAAATCAAATACAGCAGAAGTTTGAAAGGAAGGTTACTGAAATGCTTTGTAAAATTACACTGTATAATTAATTCCATAGTAAGAACGTTTTTATGGTGTGTGTTGGTGACCTTTTATTACCATCAAGTTCACAATGCTGGTGGGCTGCCTTTTAATCCCTCCGCAGACAAAGGCCCTAAATAAACACAGATCCCTTCCTGGGAAAAAGTCCTCTCTGGTTAAATGGTAAGGAAATGAGTAAATCATTAGTAATCTTTAAAGCCAAAGCTATAAACTCAAGTTACCTCAAGTTAAAATGAAAGTGTCCTGCAAGAGTTTCAAAGTTCTGTCACAGATAGAAATCTCCAGCTCTTGACTCCAGACTAGGCGCCAGCTGATAAACAAACAATTTAAGTCAAGAGCTGGAGAATTCCCAGCTTTTTCATTTAATGGCTTTGGCCAAGAGTATTTATTGCCTCCAGTTTTATTCTCACTTAGCTCTAAGAGGAAATTTAAACTCATCATTATCTTAAAGCCCCATATGGGCCACAGTCAGCTCACCTGATAGAGCTCCTTTTACTCTGCCTAAGTTCTACTCCCCACTAGAAGTGATGTAATAGTATAAACTAATTAAATGCAGTTTTAGGCTAACTTTTTAATAGGCTAAATAAATTTTGTCCAATATGGTTTATATTCCCACTTGGGGCAGTAACGATTCCAAAAAGTTTAACTTCACAGTTTCCAGTCTAAACTGCTAGCAGTTTACTCTGTAAAGGACAATTGAAACAAACAAACAAACAAAAAGTCTTTGGAACAAGGGCTGCCAACTGTTAAAAGCAACTGAGTTGAAAATTCTTTGCAATAAATTGATTCATTGGCACTAAAACGTACACAGAATTGTGCAAAAGCAGATTAAGTAACAATTCCAGGACTTCAAACTAAACATTTTAGGAATGCAAGGACATACATTTAATTAAAATTTGGTGTTTAGCACTTGTTCTGGTTTAGAATGAAAATAAGCGAAGCTATGGAGCTGGAAATTAAATATTAACTAAGCATCCATGGTTAAGACAAGGTGCTGAATGTGGTGAGCAAGTCCAGCATGGAAATATTTCATTTAACTCAATGGGAATATAGCATCATCCTGTGTTCAGATGTCACCTTCCTCCTGTTCTAAGAGTATATACTAGGAGGAGATTAGAGTTTTTTAAAACAGATTCTAATACTTATTTAACCTCAGAGATTTTTAAACCCACCATGATTTAAATTCAATACTTGTCACCTCATCCCAGGCACCTCCCCCTAATAAAACATGTTTTTCCTGTATATTAATAGTTCAGAATCTTTGCACTTAAGTAAATTTCACTAATGTCAGAGATGGAGAACTGTGCGTAGCAAAGTCTGACTACCTTCCTAAAGGGTTAACAGCACTCAAACTTGAAACCAGGAGACTGTACTCCCCTCCCACCCAGCCCTCTCCCCACAAAATACTTTCCTAACCTGACTTGGCTGAAAAAGCCAATTAATTGTTCCAGTGTCTGCCAAGACTTCTTATTCCTTTAAAAATGCGGATAGTGTTTGAGACAGCTGGCTATTCCAAACCCAGGTAACACCCCTAAATGTGGAAAGAATGAAGGAACATGAATTATGATTAGTATTTTAGATGGATTTGCAATGAAACAGACAGATATCTTAAACCTACTATAATTCCAGCATATATTATTTAAAAAGAAAACCATGGTGTCTATAGGTATCTCTGCTGCTCCACCGAGTATATGGAAGCTGAGAAAGTTGGGGTTGTTCAGCCTGGAGAAGAGAAGGCTGCATGGAGACCTCATAGCAGCCTTCCAGTATCTGAAGGGGACCTATAGGGATGCTGGGGAGGGATTCTTCATTACGGACTGTAGTGATAGGACATGGGGTAAAGGGTTCAAACTTAAACAGGGGAAGATTAGATTGGATATAAGGAAGAAGTTCTTTATAGTAAGGGTGGTGAGGCACTGGAATGGGTTGCCCAGGGAAGCTGCGAATGCTCCATCCCTGATGGTGTTCAAGGCTGGGCTGGACAGAGCCTTGGGTGGCATGGTTTAGTGGGAGGTGTCCCTGCCCCTGGCAGGGGGGTTGGAACTAGATGATCTTAAGGTCCTTTCCAACCCTAACTATTCTATGTATGATATTAACTCAGATTACATTAAAATACGTGGACCTAGTTTTTCTATCTTTGTTAGGAGCTGATAGTACAGACACTATGATGTCACTTAAAACACACACTCATGAACCAGTCACCAAGTGACAGACAAGAACCTTTCTGAGCCTGAGCCATTCCAATCCCTGCAGAAACTTGTCATTTTAGGTCAACTTAAGGTCATTCTAAGGCATAGAAAAGAAACCCTTACGACAGTTGCATGCCAAATATGTGGCTTAGCATTGAGGGGAGAACTGCAATTAAATCCTTATTGACTTTTCTGTATGAATAAGAGGTCTAAGATACACAACGGTACTAGAGAAAGCAAGAAGAAAAGTCCATCAAACTAATTGTGCAACATCTCTACTCATTAAGAAACTCATAATAAGAAATTGCTGCTGACTGAGTTGTACATGGAGTCAACACAGAGACGAAGGAGAAAATGAAACATTCAAATATTAACTGTTAATAACTGAAACATTAATACATGCAAAGTTATATGATTTTACTGTATTGTAATATAATATGTCACTTTTTTATAATCTCATATTTTAGAAGGGGCAGCAGTTATTTGTATTTATTGATACCATTTCCACTATCATCAATTAAATACATCAGATTTATCCTATGTCTTTCCTGTAAATTTAGATTTAAGCCACAGGAAGTAATCTCACATTTGAGTTAACAGGAGCACCTGCATGTAGTATGTACCTTGTGCACTTTTGAATATCCTTTTATAGTGAACACGTACACTAAAACACAGGTAAGTGTGAGCGAACATTGACAATTTCTAAATACTGGGGAAAAATTACAGAAATTTCCACAAATACATGAAAATAAACACAAGAAAAAAAAATTAGGGACTGCTTTTTTTTGGGAGCATGTTTACATCTTTATGGCCATTCTTAGTTTGTTTGCTTTCATTTGTTTTTGATAGCCTATGTGCAACACTTATAAACAGGGCCTTATTTAAATACATAAAAACTGTCAAGTTCTCTCTCACCATAGTGAGTACTTATTCACAGTGACAAATCTGTTGGCTTTCATCAGAACTATCTGATGAGGGAGGCAAAGTAATGATTGTCTGCACAAAGTATCTCTAGAGTTCTAAGGTATCCAAATCATATTGCCCTTCAAAAACACATCCTCAGCATGGGAAGTTCAAATCCAGCTGAAATAACACATGCAGGTGACCAAGAGCAGGTAGGTACTGTCCTAGTGAGAGCTGTTGGTATATATTCTAATAACACTTGGCAAAGCTGCAAACAAACTTCAGTGGTTTTAGCAACCTACATGAGCATTAGGAACAGTTATAACTCTACACTAAAGCCATGCACCAATAAAAGAAACACTCCTTTGCAACTGCAGTCTATACCAGGTACTTACAGACAAGTACATTTCAGCTAACAAACCTTCTCCAGTTCTTTTTCCCCACATATTTTGTCACTGGAAAATCCAGGGCAACAACTGGAATTTAGAAAATGTGGTTTATACATCAGCCAGTGTAGAGGATACTCAAAGTTGTTATAAAGTGACAGAGATTAAGGAATGCTCATACCCAGCTGCTACCTCATGAGAAACAGCAACACACCTAACTAGAGTGGATGGATATTATCTCTGCATCAATTAGAGAGTTAGGAAGAGACAGACAGCATTTAAAGTGAGTCAGCACTTGTGCTGAAGAGACATAAACAGAGTAGTAACTAAACATAACGATTTGAGAAGCCTAAATACATAGTTCTACTTCAAGGTTGTATTTGCAGGAGATGCTGCTTTGAAAATAACCACAAAATATTTTAACCCAGTACTATTCCATTTACAAGAAAGGCAGAAAGCAGTATAAGTCATTGTGCTACATTTTAATTTAACAGGGTTTAGATAATGTATTAGTGAAGTTAGACTCTGAAAATAGCAAACAATAAATGCTTGAACTTAGCTGACACCACATAATAAATCCTCTATAGTTAGATCATGATGAAGGATATTTCCAAATAATTAAAATAATTAGCTTATAGCTGCATGAAAACTCCACCCAAATCATGCTCAGGATGTCAGCTTTACATAGTGCTCTGAAATCCTTGAATTTCAAAGATAGTATCTCAGAAGTGAAAGACAGACAGATTACCCCACAGACACTGAACAGACACTGAGGACATACCTCTTCAGTTTGCACTAAATTCCCATTGTAACGAATGGACTTCACCAGATGCTTAAGGACTGGAATTGGAGCTTTAGAGATGTGCTCTATTTAAGTACTTCTAATGATTTTCTTTCCCATGACTGGATATAGTTTAAATTTCTTGATCCTTAGCAATAAATGGACACCAGTGAAAATGTATTTTAAATTGAAGTTTTGATAGTGATGAACTAATCATGCATCTTTTGACATTTGCTGTTTCTGTAAGCTTCTGTTTCTAGAGTCAAAAGGTGAAAATAGTGGGTTTGAATATATACTGAAGTTTCAGCCTTCAGTGTTTTTAAATGTTAATGCCAAGAAACTAAAAATAAACTAATAAAATTTAAAACATTCAAGATTTGGAATGTTTGACCTATGAACTCATTAACATCTGGAATTAGGGGGGGAAAAAGCCAAGATGGAAAAGACTCAAATACTTCAATGGGATCTAATGCCCTATGGTTCAATGAGCTACTGGTATCTGCTGCCACAATTAATTATACTCGTGCTTCCCTTCTCCCTCTTGTTACTAAAACAGAAGAAAAAATACAACAAAGCAGTTTCATTACTTATTTGTCCAATGAGTAACCTGCCTGAATAAACTACCTGAAAAAAGAAGACCCCACACTGATGAGTATACAAGAAGCTGTCAAACCACATATCCTCTCCCTACTTTGTTTTCCACCAAGTAGCTTTTTCCTGTAATTCAATATCAAAAGGGAAAAAAAACCCAACAGCATTATTGCACTTTCCAGCTTATTGCACTCTGTGCTGAAGGAATTGACTCAGAAACTTGTCTTCTATTTTCAGCTGTATCATTTGGTCTAATAAAAGCTTCTACTTCTCTGCACGCAATTCCCCTTTCTTTGTATTCTTAGACCACGATGTAAAAGAACATTGGTACTGTGTTATTATGATTAGTACTGAAACATTATAGATAGGTATTGTTTATGTGGCAAGAACTTAATTATCATCATAGTAGAGTACTGTGGCAAGAATTTATTACTTTAAGAAGTGTTGAAATTCCTCTGTGGTTCATCATTCAGGAGCCAGGGAAACTGGCAACTCACTTCACTTTTAGACTCAGAGGATTACTGCACCCAAGCAGCAATTTACACACATCCCGCATGAAATGGCAGAGCCATAGGAAATGCCACTCTTAACCACATAGGGTTTCATTTGACTGACAACTGCATTTGGCCTGTCTTTTTCCAGTTAAGCTCCATCTGTTTTCTCAGTTGGACTGGTTGGCTTGAGGCCTCTCAACAGGACATCCACTGTATGCTACTGCATCCACTCCTCCCAAAACCTTTCACTGCCAGAAGCCAAGGGGATGCTTCCTCAAAGCAAGATGGGCGAGCAGGTGGGAGTGCAAGTGTGGCACATGGACATTAGGAGCATCCTGAAAAAGCATGGTTTTAATAACCTGGACACATGCAAAAAAAGGGTTAAGTACCTACAAAATAAAATAAAAAGCACCATTTTTCTTTCATTATATAGTCTGACCAAAAAGCCTCTGAAACCAAAATGAAAGTGTGTTCCCTTCCTCTCCCCAACATACACACTCTAAAATAAATAATGGCCAAACTGGTTTAAATGAAATTCTGTAGAAGAATTGGAGGAAAATGGCACATTTGAGCCTGAAGCAAAAGTAAAACCGCCAAGTTATAAACCTCTCAAAGGGAAGGTTTATAATGGAAATGCCAACAGACCCTTAACTATGGTGGAGCTGTTAGGTGCCAACATATAAATAATTTTAGTTTTTGTGGTCACTTAGGATAAATTAGATACAGTGCAAGTGGAAACAGTAGGGTTCTGATTCAGTAAACAGTAACAGCCAAGAGTGCATGTTTGGATTTTTAGACAAGTACAGCATAGATTTAATGCTGGCTCTGAAATGGAGTCTTTAAGGGACGTTTAGACTTTTTTAAGTAGTACGCAAGCCATATTCTGAATTCTTGAGGGCTTGTAAAATAAAAACTCCTTAACAAGCTTTGCTGCCTACTGTTTCAATCTTCTAAGAATCCTTTAACCCAGTTACCAAAAAATGCTCCATTCAATTTTGGTGTAATTGTCTGCTAAGGAAAACAACATACTAAATACAACTATGTGTACCTATTTAGTGTTAAGACTGCTAAGCATGTTAATACAGTGGGAAAAAAGTGCCAGTGACCAAACAGTAACAGATTAATCACCTTCTTTATTAGGTGTGCAGTCACTGCACCACAAATAGAAATACCTTCCCATAGTCCAGTTTCTCCTAGTACAGGAATTCTGCATTTTGGCGATCAGGCATGTTCGTTTTGGCCCGGGGGGATATTTATTGCATTGTTTCACAGCAGTCAAGCCCCACGCCTTAGCATAATACTCTGAGGCCATAAGGGATGCTATTAGTGCTCTCTGCAGGAACTTCCATCTTGGACAGGGTGGGAGCCCTAAGAAGCAGCCAGAGTTCAGCCCAAGGCTGCTAAGAGGATGCTCCATCTCAGGAAACTCTCTTGCTTGCCAAATTCCCATCAGCTCCTCATTTAACACTTCTGCTATGAAACCTTCCCACCGCCCCAGCATCACCCCCAACTCCCCACTAATAAAAATTCTAAGGTAAGTATCTGCAGAAATAGGAAGTTACACACTCTGACAAGAGCTCTATTACAATGGACCACATGCTGATTACACTACTGAAAATTCATTTTCCCAGTTGTCCTCCAACTTTCAAAAGAGAGAAGAAATCTTTATTCTTCCATCATACTCAATATAAAATGCCTTATTCAAGACAAAAACCCTTTAGCAGCTCCCAAGTACTGCTTTTATACTTCTAGCAATTGTAGCAATTCTGGGAAATAGTTTAATCAGAGAAATGTTCAACATCAAAAATCAACTGAGTTTGAAGAGCTAACTATGTATAGTCATATATATGTACAGATCTACAAGTTATTTTTACACTGACTTCTGAAAAACTTTAAGCAAAACCAAGAAATCTTGGCAAATAGTACAGTCCCTAGCCAGAGCTAAAAGTCAATGTGACTTTCTCTGTACTTCCACACTGGCAAATATATAAGAGCCACAAACCATGCATTCCCACCATACAATTTCAGAAAGCAAAGGAAACACAGATGCAAAACAAAATGACAGCAAAAATGTGTTGTTCCTGACTGTGTATGGTTAAACAATGTAGTTACTGGGTACCTAGAATCTTACAGTTTGCAGCAACTCACATCAAATAAAGCAAATGGATAATAATTATATGTCAGATTAGTGTTTTTGACAATGACTTCTAAAATCCCTGGTATTTACTAACAGTCAAACAATATAAAGGGATACTATAAAATCATTATGTGGATTTATTTTAAATAGGTACAGGTTTTAATAAAGCATTACACAGTATTTCATACTTCCCCTTCTTCCTCTCCACCTCCCATTTTACTGCAGATAAATTTAACGTTCTTTCACAGTACAATTAAAATACAACTGCTTATAGAACCAGGAACAGAAACTGAAGGGTCAGCATTAGTGTGATATTTCCATGTCTTACAGCGTTCCTGTCAAGCCACCCTTTAACTCTTCCTATGAACAGATACAGATTAAAGCTAAAGTCTAGGAAATTCTACACATTTTGTCCAGTAAAACTACAGTAATAAAAAGGATAACTAAGTTTTAAAGTTTAAAGCTGTAGGGCAACTACAGAGCAGTAAGTAATTCTGTTTTCACTCCAGGTGCTATGTTGTGCTTGGCATGAAAGGACTGTATGTGACTCTCCTCTGCATTTCAGTAAGATCAGAGTGGTGAGCCAACAGGACTGAAACTGAAAGGTGAATATTTACACAGATTATATGCTCACAGCTGAATACTAAATGCTTATCAACTGTAAAAGTCAATACTGTTTCCCTTATGCTTTTATTTACTCATATAAACAATAAGGTTTTTTAAACTGGTTGGAGGAGGAGGAATTAGGAAATCTAGATATTTCTATGTGCTCTCTGTGGATTAATTACAAGCAGTCCTGCCAAGGACAAAAGATCAAGCTATTGAATTGTTTCACAACAGGCAATACTACAATAAGCACTATAAATATGGAATAATTTTTAGGTATTTGTTTAAACCGCAGAGAGAGTACTTCCAACAAAACATTCTCCCCTTTTTTATTAGCACAACTTAAGAAACTTGTCTAAATATAAAGACGTCCTCTGCTACAAGAGAACTTTCTGCAACGAACCAGTGACCTATAATGGCTCTGGATTGTCACACCTAAATCCCATCCTTGCCCAACTCATCACCATGACTTTAAAAAGAAAACATAAGTAACCCAGAATACTAGCATCATCCAGATAGGAGTCTATAGAAGATCAGTATTCATTCCTGCTGATCCTGGATTTAGCCATTTAGGGGATCAACAAACAATTTGCTTTCAAAGGCTAGGCTAGTTGTTCTTGACTGCCAAATAGTTTCCCCCATCTGTTGTGTTTTTTGGGTTTTGGTTGGTTTCCGTTTTTTTTTACTTAGGATGTTCATGTTTCTTCTCATGTGTCTAGTCTAAGATCTGCAGATCTCCCCTGCTGATTAAGAGACTGTCTTTATCCCACTGTCCTTATGGGATTGTCCTTATCCCATTGTCTACTGGGATAGGAAGTACTAGGAAGTACTAGGAAGAATTAACATTTTCCCAGCTGAAACCAGAACAGAGACAAAATAAAATGCGTAATTCTAAGTCTTCAGTAGCTCAATCCATCTAAGCAAGTATTGTGGTTTAACCCCAGCCAGCAGCTAAGTACAACACAGCCACTCACTCACACCATCACCTCCCCCTGGTGGGATGCAGAGGAGAACTGGAACAAAGGGTAAAACCTGTGAGTTGAGATAAGAACAGTGTACTAAATGAAATATAATAATAACAGTCATTAAAAGGGAGACAACAAAAAGAGAGGGGGAAATAAATCCCAAGAAACACAAGTGATGCACAATACAACTGCTCATCACCTGCTGACCAATTCTTGTCCCTGAGCAGTGATTGACCCCTCCTGGCCAACTCCCCATATTTTATGTACTGAGCATGATGTTCTATGGTATGGAATATCCTTTTGGCTGGTTTGGGTCAAGTGTCCTGTCTCTGCTCCCTCCTGGCTTTCTATGCACCTCCTTGTTGGCAGAGCATGCGAAACTGAAAAGTCCTTGACCAGGATAAGCACTACTTAGCAACAACTGAAACATTGGTGTGTTACCAACATTATTCTCAGACTAAATCCAAAACCTACAGCACTTTAGCAACTACTAGAAAGAATATTAACTCTCTCCCAGCCAAAACCAAGACAGTAAGTCAGGTTTCTCTTGATTATTCTTTTTCTCTTTAAACAACAGGAGTTGCACCCACTGACTGAAGAAGTCTGTTTAAGGCAACACTGAATTGCACGTATAACTTCGATGCATTAAGATTCAGGATAAAATGCACTTTCTCCAGTGGCACTTCCAATGCTTGTAGCTGGTGGGGACTGTCCTCACACTGAAGGCTGCTGTGCCCGTACAGTGCTCTTTCAGTTCTATTCTATGCTGCACCTTCCAGTCCGTACTTCCTGCTCTGGTGTGCGTGGTGTTGGGCTTGCTGCCGACACGTGTGCCATCCACATTCAGCATTGTACAGTATGAGAACTCAGAAGAAGCCAAGGGATTATTAAGGTCTGGTGCTCATCATCCCCACGGTCCCAAGCACAGAAATCATACTAGATTTTTTGACCAAATGAAAAATGTACACTTTAAACACGAGGCTCTGTCTAACGAGCAAAAAGAGAAAAAGAAGCTTACAAACATGTAAAATTAAAACAAACTTTGTAGAAAGCTTCAAAGTCATCACACATTCCAGAAACATTTCCAAACACCACCTGCAATTCCTTAACTTTAAACATTCTCTAGAAGAAGCAATAAACACTTAGAAGATGAAATTAAATGATTTTATTCTCCAGGACTTAGGACAGCCTAAAACGTGAAGATCTTTCTTAATCCGTGTATCACAGAACACATGACAGGATGAGCCAGATACTAGCATTAAAGTAACCACAAGCAAACAGAGCAGCTATTAGGAATGCAGTAACAGCTCGCATACAGCCATGAATATTAGAACCAGTTTTACTGAGAAAAGGAATGTTGGCTCTAATTCTGCAGTTATCCCTTACTCCTTTTCAAAGAGTGCCACAGGGATTTTTAACTTCCATCTGGACAGTGTTCCTTTAACTGTTTTTGAACACCACGTGTGAGAACACAACAGAATTGTAGACATTAGAGATGGAGAAGACCTATTAGATCATGTAGCCATCCTCCTGCCAGTTGAAGATTTTCCCCTACAGAATAGTTCCTAGCACTTTGCCCAGTACAGTTTAAAGCATGTCGAGATATTTGGCTTCAACCATCTCCTTCGGAAAATTATTCCGCAATGCATGAAGAATGTCGTTAGGACATTTTTCCTGGTAGAAACAGCATGCATTTTTCTTTCCTTAATGATTTCCAGCCTATTATTCCTAGTTATATCCCATTGGGCCATCATGAATAACTCATCTTTACACCTTTGAATAAATGGAGACAGATATGTTTCCTACACATCGGTCACTAGTTGGCCAGACTACACACAATTGCACAGCCAAAAAACACACCATACTTTAGTAAAACCAGTCATTTCACCCTTTTAGTCATAGTAGGATAATTGTCTCCACCTCAGTGAACATTTTTAGATGATACTCTCAACAAACCTGTTTGTTCTTCCTTGTCTCCTGCTACCTTTTGCATCCTCATCAAATGTGTAACATTTTCAAGATCTTAATTCCTTTCCATCTTCTCTCCAATAAAATAGGTCTATTAAATTAGCTTAATTCTGACAAATATGAGTATTGTTAGAGTTTAAAATGTAAGTTATTAGGAATCAGAAAGTTTTTAAGCATCTCAGATGTCAAAGTATTTCTTTGTCCTCATTTCACTTGATTTTTTTTTTATCAGTTACTTACTGCATTACTTTTACCTCATTTAAATTTCAGAATAACTCAACAACATTTTTCATATGACCTTTAACATTAAGGTTGCACATTATAATTTCTATCATCAAACCTACATCACCAACTTTGCAAAAAACTTATCAGGCAGACATACCCAGAAGAAATTAACACATAGAAATTAAGAAACATGTTAGGAAAGAAAAGATAAGGCAAGACGTGGAGTGGCTGAGAAGAGCTGAAAAAGTGATGTGAAAATTATATGCTCAGTACCAGAAGCACAGAGAACATTGTGGCCATTCTGAGTAACGCATTCAGGCTTTAGAAACAAAGCATAAAAGCATAAATCAAGAAATAACAATGGAGCAAATACTGCTATGCCGTTAGATCTTTTCCTCACTGACAAGAACACCTGCCATTGAGAGTGATAGGTTAGATTCGTTAGTTCCAAATTCATAAACCTGCTTCATCATGACAGTGTTTCAAGGATCCTGACAGATATTCCAGTCACTGAATTAGCAGGTCAAAAAGCCGAACCAAACAAAACATCTGGCAAACACATCAGTGATGCCTCCTTATTACAACAGAATTTACAAGCTAAGCGATATAACATTTGAACCCCTAATTACTATTTTTTATTATTTAGTCTAGTCTGAAAACATCTTTCCCTGGTGTGCACATACATAGCCTTAACTCTTCTTCAAGACCTTCTGCTTCCCTTCGAAAATACATGGCAGTAAACATTCAATGTTCAAGTAAGAGAATCACATTCACCAATTATTGTTTGGCCTGTTTAATCTGCTATCAGTGTGATGATGCCACTGAAATACACTCATTTCTCAGTTTTGAGCAGCTGCCCTATTTTATTTTTAATAAAAAAGCTGGAATATTGAAATATATTGCTCTTTGAAATTAAATAAAAGATCTTCACAGTATTTATAAACATTATTTTTCTTTGCTCCAGATTAAGTACATATCTGATCACACGGGATAAATCTGCATTCGCCCTTCAAGGACTCACATTTTACTTTACATTACCAGAGAGCTGAAATCTCAATTTGTGAGTGCTACTACTAACGTTCTTTCCATCACTTAATGGCTAGCTGGAGCTTATGGAAGTAGTCCTATGAGATAAAACAGTTTGAAATGACAGCTGAAATAGAAACTCCAACCTTTTCTAACCAGCTCCAAGCCATGGTTCCTAGAAAAAAAATGTTTTATTCTACTGTTTATTACCATTGTAGCATGAATACAGTTCTCTGTATGACAGCTGTTACTAGTAGTTAGCAGTCAGATTTTTTTACTGGCTAAAGGAAACAATGAGAGGAAAGATCTATGTAAGTTTCATTATCAGATTTAAAGAATGGCGCTTACAAAAGAATTGAAAACAGTTTGTCTGTATCTCCATAACCAGAAAAGTAAATCAAGCTGTCACACCTTTTTGTGAAGCTCCAGTAGAATGCAGCACAATGTATGTTGAGCCTAAGAGGAGCTGATACAATTTCAAGAGTCAGTGGAGGGGAAAAATATGTTAAAAAGGTAGTATCTGAACACTAACAATGCTTACAATGAAGAAAGTATCATATCAAGAATAAAAAAGCCATTTCACCAACTGTACTTTAGACAATGCACATTTTGTATACTGAATTAAAGAGAGAAATGTTGCAGTAACATCAGTGAAAACACTAGTAATGCTCCCTCTGGATTGCAAGGTGGGAATCTGTATCATATTGTCAGTGAAATCAGTGGAAAGACAAACTCGACACAATTCAAGGCTAAATTTAGATCCCTTACTCAATCAGTAGTATCTTCACCACCAGGAGAAGTCATTTTAAATATACTTCTGTGATAATGTGTGCTTTAAAAGCCTTTTATACATACAAACATGCAGAATCCAATCTTTGCAAAAAGATACACTCCTCCAGATTTAAAAAACCAACCAACCAACCAAAACAACAAAAACCTAAACCCACAGATTTTGAAGATGTTTCCTTATTTGCCGTATGCTCACAGAGCTCACAAATCAGGGCAGCACCAGGAACTGTGACACAACTTTCTCATGTGGACCTGCAAGAGATCCTAATCCCAGGGTAAACCGATTGCTATCTCTAGACAGCATTAGCAGCATAATCTGCATGCAACTACAGGGATAAGAAGTATTTTCCAAAGTCAGTTAATACAAAATAACTTGGTGCATCAATTTCCACTAATGCATCCTGACTGTAAGCTGCAAGTAAATGCTGTAGACGAATCATATGAAGAAGACGCCTCTACTACACTGGTGCACAGACCATCTGAAAAAGATCTGGGGAAAGAATCTTCCAGGGCTAAGGGCTCTAAACAAACCACTAAAATCTGGCACTAAAACTAGACCTTAATATATTTTGTTTGCAATAGCAAGACAGGATTAAAATCACCACTATTTCTCCATACGGTTTATAGCCCAATCAATATTCAAAATATTATTTAGTTTGAGAAATAACTTGTTCACAGTGCAGATGAACATGAGCATCCATCAGGCAACACCCAAATACCTAAAAACACAAGTGGAATTGTCTGCCAATAACAGCTAGTAAACAGACAGATCTAAAGACAACAGTTCAGTCATGCTGCTTTCTCTTCCTCCTCACTGCATCCCACAAACGCCCTCCCTTACGCTCCTGCCAAGTCTACAGCAACAGAATAATGCCTGCCAATTTCTAGAGAGCTGAGCATACTTCTCCATTTAGTGTTTTGTCTGAAGGCCAACAATACAGTCAGGACATTCAAAAACACCCTAAAGACTTGGTGTGTTAGGTCTTGAAAGATGGAAACAACAAAGCATAACATAAAAACTCTTTCCAACATACTTAACTTCTCCACATTTCTAGCAACTGCCCACTTTAAACACGATTTGTACAGAGCCCTCCTTGGCATTCACAAACATATGATGTACTAGAAAGCTAAATCTCAATTCTTTCCCCCTCCTTCAGAATATCACTCCATCTGTAACTGACACTAAACACCAAATAACTTGTATTCAGATAAACCACTAATGTCAAAAGGCAATCTGTATTCAGACCAGTCCACTGCATGTTATATTAAACCCAGCCTCAACATTACCATTTTCTCAAGGAACAAAACCCCCAAGCCAAGTAGGGCTGCTTGGAATCAAACTTTTCTTCCATTCTTTGTAGTTATAGCAGCCTTAAAGCAAAACCTCACAGTTAAAAACCGATTACAGAGATTTCTAAAAGGTAAATAATTCCCTAGGGTCAACAACATATATGGGGGAAAGAGATTGAAAAAAACCACATGGAAGATGTCAGAATTGCCCAAATGATAAGTAGAAGGCCATGCCGTGTTTAGAAAAGGATCAGACAGATACATATAATCAGCCCACAACATACTTTTCTCCTGTGGTTTTTATTCCCAGGCTGACAAGTTATCTAACTTTATAAAAAATGGATTAATACTTTGTCTGAGAAGCAAGACTCTTGTCTTGCCCATTATCTTCTTCAATATTGCCTACCTTAGTCTTCCAACTTTCTGTTCACATTAGAATTTTAATGAAAATTTTGGCTTCTAGTTTGTAGCCAAATCCTGCCTTCATTTTCAGTTGAAAATTAAAAGGATGGTTAGTTTTCGCTCCTCACCCACACTCATCTTCATGAGCTGAAATTCAGGCTATGCTCCTTCTAGCTTATGCATCCTACTTCTTATACATTCTGTAAGGCTACACTCTCTCTTACCCTTCTCATTTTTATTCTCTTTCAGGTACACCTATCTGAATTACCTCATTAAAGACAAGAAAATGAGGAATTCTCATGATGCCACTAACATTAAATTTTAGGGTAGATTGTAAATACCCCAAGATTTTCCCCCAAAAAATGAGTTTTCCTCACCTTCTAATTCTACAGGTTTTAGAGAATAATTCAATGATGGTCCTGTTTTCAAAACATTAATTTTGTGCTACTGCTTTCCTCTCTCCACAAAATATAAGACCTCCCTGCCCTATGTTATTTCTTACAAGAGATTAAATACTCAGAGATCAGTAATTAGCAACTTCAAGAATATGTAAGTATCACCCACATTCTTCAACTGTCATAAAACCAGAGGAAAGCTCTCTTTTTTTCCAGACAGTGAAATCCTTCATTCGCCTCTTCATGATTGCCTTATTAATTAATGAAAAAAGCAGCAGAACTGCTTAATGGTAACTAAACAGTCTTTCCCTAACAGAAAGAAATGTATGGAGACTGAAGAGATGTCAATACCTGCATAAAAATACAACTTTACAAAATAAGTTAAATTAAAAGGACCACAGTACCACATCACATGAAAGCTCAGTTTTTCCAGGTCTAAAACAAAAGCATATTCTTCGATCTTAAAAATATTTCTACAATAACTCATATTTCTTAAAATAAAAAAAAAGAATGCTGTACATGTAGCAAAGATAAGCAACTTTTACCAGCAAGTGTACAAATTGATGGCTGAAATTGCAAATGAAGAGACAACATGTCCAATATGAGGCAAACTGCTGATGAAGACTTACCTCCAGAAACTGGGGCATCCATGAAAACAGCTCCCATTTTTTCAACTGCTTTGGCTAATTCTTTTGAAACTGCAGGGTCTATAGTGCTGGAATCTATTAGCAATGACCCTTTCTTCACTTTCCTAAAATTAAGATTTATTGGTAAGTATTTGTTGTACAAGACATCTGCAACTATTATCATGGTGCTGGCTTTCCTCAGCATGATAAACGTACAGACACTTTTTGGTACACCAATAAACAGAAAGTTTTAAACTTTACTGAGCAAGATCTGCTCAGTATGTACACTGCCGTGTATGCATACCGCAGTTCAGAATGACTCGAAACACAATAAAATCTGAACACAAGAAAGGATATGCTTCCTAAACACTCTTGTTAAAAAATTTACACAAAAAAGGTGCCTTAGGAAAACTTGCCATAGAACCATAGAATGATTAGGGCTGGAAAGGACATCAAAATCATCTAGTTTGAGCACTATGTCACATAAGGATCATCTAAGATGTACTGCAAACAACTGAACTAAATGTTGAAACAGCCTAAAATTTCATGTATGCTAATACAATTTTCTTTATATACAATATCTTAAGTATTTATTAGAATAGCCTGACTGCATTCTTTTAATCACTGCTAACATTTATTCAACATAAATATCATAACACCACAAAAACCCACTGCAGTTTTAAAGTGAAGCAGGGGGAAAAATGTTGAGTTTTCCCACTGATAGCTAGTAAATTTAGGCAGAAGAATTGTACCCCAAACTGTAGAACACAAGAAGTTGTATACGTGTTCAAAAAATGCAATTAAAGTAAAATTTTCTAATGCCCTCAACAATAATAACAAAGATTATATTTTTATCCCTCTTTCCATTCAATTGCATGACTTCATGTCCACTGGACCAGCAACCACCATGAAATCAAACAGCATAATTTTTTTGTTATAAAAAGGTACATAATTTGAAGCTATGCATAACAGATAAAGAGCTCTGCTGCACCTTGTGTGCCCCTGACAGTACAGTGAATTTCGCTGAATCAAATTGCCTAGATTTCTGGAAATAGCCTCTGAATATGTACATACAACCATGGACCGACTGTAGCTTCAGATTCAAATAGTGCCACATACTAGGTGGAACTTGTCCTTTTTCACAGGAGGGATGAGCTGCTGCAGTTAGTTTGAACACATGCAAATTAAAACCACTGTGGTAGATACAGTACTACATCATCTCCCTTAATGTTTAGAATAAGGAGCAGTTGCACAGGCTCCTTGGTAACACAGCAGGATGAGAAAGTTAACCCTCAAACACTCAGAGCCTCAGTGTTTTCTTCAGTAGATAAAGAAACTGATTTCATCAGAATATGATCAAAGTCAAACCAGTCATCGAGGACCAGGTCACTCTAGTGTGACAATTAACCACTACTGTCAATTACGCTTTCTTCTCTTGAATACAGTGGCTGAAAAACTGCAGCAACACAGGACTGCTTTCCACATTCCCTGTTCCCCCGCACCTTTCCACCTCTAGGTCCTCAAAAGATTAACTGGCTGTATTATATCAGTAAGTACTGCAAAGTCTTCAAAGCACTGCCATCCTGGATACAATTCTCCTGCAGCTGCTTGCCCAGCATTGTGGGGCTGATCCAATTACCCTTCTTCCCTGAAGAGCCTAAGTTATGGATACTTAGATCTGCTCAGTCCTACTTTGTGATGAATTAACTACGGACAGTAAGGGAAGGAAGCAACTATTATTTCTGATGTTGCAAGAAGAACAGAAATCCTCCTCTACTTCATTTTCTTATCAATCCTCCTTAATATTGCCTATCATCGGTTTTAGACAATACTGCATTTTTGTCTTCTGTATGTTTCTTCCTTTACATTATTAGCCTGGATAGCTGTAAGATCCTACATAATCCTCAGAAGTATTGAGCAGCCTTAGTCAGCCTGCCAGGAGCAGTGCACATGTGGCCAGAAAAGCCTTTTAAATACTATTCATTTTTTAATTTGACAAGTCCAAAACCTGTGAGTATCAGAATTCCACAAACTATGGATTTTATGCTCAGTGGAAATCTCTCCACAAAAGTTAAAAAACAGTTTTGCATTAAACAAACTCTTTAGATAATTTCTTGTGTAATGAACAGACAATAAGAGTAGAAATCAATAAAGCCTTGTCAGGTATTCCATATTAATGCACTTTAATACCATGAGACAAAACAACATCTCTTCAGAACATTTAATTTATAGAATTTCAAGTTAAAGAAAGAAACATTGGAGAAAATAATTTTTGTCAGCAAATATTCTACCTATGTCTGTAGTACATTACAGCAAAAGAAACATGCAACTGAGAAGGTAAATAATAGCTAAATTGCCTCAAATTCAGATGAGCTATTATTCTACTGAAAATAAATGAAGAGTTTAGCTAAATGCCATTCAAATGCAAACACAGATTAAGACAAGTCATGTAATTAGAAATATTGATAGTGACAAAGCAGAGGAAAACACTAAGCGCCCTGAAGGCACAGCAAGAGTTACAGTAACGGTGATCATTTGACAAACAATGTAATACAACCTTGAGCAGGACTTGGAACGCTCCAAACTGCAAAAAATTCTTACTTTAGAATCCCATTTGCTCCTGTGTAAACTTCTTTTGCATTGGGACTTGAAGGCAGCATGGTAATAATTCTGTCTGCTCTTTCTGCTACATCTGCTGGGGAATCTGTTACCTTTTAAAGAAAAAAAAAAGACCAAACAAACCCATATTAAAATTATGCAAGCTTACACTTCCTGAAAAAGAGATGGCAGACACATTTTCTGAGTTTGCTTTTAGTGTTCACAGGGCACTGGTCACAGCTAAGCTAGGTAAAAAAAACATAACACAGGAAAACCTGCCCTCCTCATGGAAATGTTGATTAATCTGATCCAGTAACAGAAAACCAAAAAAATCTGAAAAGGAAGTCGTATCACAGAAGTTCCTCCAGAACATCTGTCAGTGGGGACACTTGCATCCCACCAATCCATTCATGAATCTTCAGTTCACTGTAAACCATCCAGCTATATGAAATATTGCTCTAGAATGTTTCAGGAAGGATCACAAAAATCTCGCTTTTTTTCTTGTCATACATACAACACCAGAAGCGAGGAAGACTGAGGTAAAAGAAAAAATTACTTTATGAACCTTTCAGCCTTCCCTTACAAAAAATTAATCAGATGAACTAACTGATGGTCCTCACAGTGCTATAGTTGACATTTTTAAAAAGGAAAATTATCAACTCAAGCATCCTTCACCAAAAAAAAATCCGATCAAGTTTCAAAATATATCATTAGGTATTGGCAGTTGAATAAATAAATTGATGACCTCATTTCACCATTCCTTATCTACTGATAACTACAGGAATTTGTTATTATTTTTGTTAGTTTTGATACTAAAGGCCCTATGTAAATATATTCTCTTTTTAGATACAATACATTTATAAGGGCTCAGCATCAAAGAAAATATGTTATATACACATTTGTAAGAAATGCTGAATAAGATCCTGAAGGACTTCTGGGATACAGCTTAAGAAATTTTCTTGGCTTTTATCTGACTGTAAAATAAGAAGAGAAGAATGTATATATTCACTGAACAAAGCTTGCTCTCTCAGGAAAAAAAAAAAAGGAAAAGAAACTGGCACAGATGAGACTTAGAAAGAGGCAGGTTTTGTTTAGAAAGAATAAGTTAATACTACACAAAACATCTGGTATACCACACAGTTATAAAAGGAAACATACCCTAGTCTAAAGAACAAAGCTTAGGAGGAATAAATGAGGCAATTATAAGCAGAAAAGCTTCTATATCTGATTAGTTAATTTTATGACTTGCTTCCCTGGAGACCGGAGAACCTAGTTCTTTATATAAGAGTATCAAACCTTTGTCTTCAGTTCTGAGTATCTTTGGTTTGGTTCGGTCCCAATGTGTATTATTAGAGAAAGAGAGAGGATGTGTGTAATTGGAACCTGCATTTACATACATCTTCTTATTTGCAACTATTATCTCCAGTATTCTTAGAGATTTACAAGTTTTCAGCTGAAGACTTTGTGACCCATTTTCACCTTTCGACCAGAAGTTGAAAAACATACTGTATTGGACACACAGCTTAAAAGCTACATGAGCCTCACATTTGCTCTTGGCTAGACAGGATATAACTGGTTTTTTGGTTACAGATTTAAACAATTCTTAAGCAACAGAGATACATATAAGACATAGTAGTGTCTTTAATTTATTCCATCCATGTGTTTTGAAATACTGACATGCCTTTTATAGGAAGAAAATGAGATTAAAAATGTACATAGACTGGGATGGTACTTCCACAACCACACAAAAGAAAATCATTTTGCTACCTTGAAGTAAGTAGCAAAAAAAAATAATGTGGGAATTGAAGTGGGAATTGCCATTCTTGGCTTTTCTGGTACTGTCAACAAATACAATTAATAATCCCAGAGGAAACTTATTTACCTGGTTCACAACCTTTTTTATTTCATTTGGGACTTTCTGCCTCAGAAATCAAGTTAATTTATTTGAAAGCTATTAAGAAACATTAAGCATTTGAAAAAATTAAGAACATGTGTGTAACTTTAAAAAACATACCAAATACTAATTGCTGATTACTAACATAGAGCATACTGGCTTGCAGTATCACCAAGTGATACTCACCAAGTACCACAGATGTTCTGACACTTGCCAGTTCAAGCAAACTTTTTCAGTATGCAACTGGATAGGGGAGGCTTTTCTTCAACTGGACATCAATTTATGCCCTTCAGCATGTGCATCTGCTTATATCTGTCTAAAATGCTTTCCTAATTTTTTATTTATATTTATGATAAGTCAATTAATAATTCTGCTTGCATGAAATACCATTCTTACTGAATACACTGAAGAAAGCTCTGTTTTTATGCTGCTTTATGCATCAGATTACTTCAGTAACATTCTCGGACTGTCAAATAGATATATAAAGCGAAGCAAAGCAACTGTGTGACACATATGTGTGAGAAAGAAAGTGATAATTATGAGGAAGGAGAAAGACAGTTAAGTATGGAGGCGGCCTACTTGCTCACAGCACGGTTCAGTATTCACCCATGTTTGTAGCCTTGCAACTTTCTCCAAGTTTCACCGCAAGTGGTTCCATATGCTCCTGCTCAATCAGTTTTTCCCTTACTATTCACCATCAGCAGACAGGTGGCTGCCTCCTGACATACATTACCTCCCAGTTCTTTACTTTAGAAGATAAAGAAAGTGAAGTCACAGAATATATGGAATTATGATCATGCATCCATCACCCTCCATATACCTTGGTAGCAGCACTGACTTTAAAAATGGATATCTGACAACTTTACTGTCTCTTGGGGGGAATCTTTTCACCTCTGTAACACTCCTGATGATTTTACCCTACCAGCCAGACTAAAGAGAAAGCAGCCCTGGGAGCCCTATATTCCTTCTACAGCACTTTCTACAAGGCCCCCTGGACCCACAATTTTCCAACTCCTGAGAAAAAATGTCAGGGTAGGATTTACACCTATAGATCAAGAAGAATAAGTTACGTTTGCATTTTTTCTTTAAGTGTGTTTTATTTGTATTTAAGCCTACCCATGTATTCTCTTAGTGATTTACGATCTTAAAACATACTTTGGGCTTTATTTTTAAAAGTGCTACAGTTCAGCTTTAATATCACATGTTAAGTCTTGCAGTGGATGCCAAGGATTCTATTACTATGGCAATAAGCTACACAAACGGGCAGCCACAGCAAAGAGATCCCACTGCTTAATACAGATTAAAAATACAACCAATTGTTCAAAACAGCCTTCCTTTCCATTTGCCCAGTCTCTGACTCAAGATGGGTCTGGTTCATTCCTGAGGGTCTCAGCTGTTTTAACAAAATAAAAAGAGTAATTAAGAAAAGAAGCTGCAAAGCTTAGTTTCCCACCTGAGGCCATGATTCTGTAATTATTCAAGGGGAGCTGCAATTAATTATCAACAGGTGCAATTTATCATTTCATCTTTTGGGAATGTTGATACTACCTCATTATTATAAAACAGCTGCAATAAGCTTCAACAGTTTAGACTTTAAAGGCATGCAGTTCCTCTGTCTAGATCTATCTACAATTTCCCTTCCACTGCTTGAAAATCCCTTCCCATCCTCTACACTGTCAAATCAGAGTATTATTTTTGCATTGTTTTCTCCTCATGCAAGTACATTCTTTTGTTTCAGTGTTTTATGCACCTATCCATCCACTCACAAACACCTAAACTGCTATCGCTCTGAAGCATGTTTAAAACATTCCAATACATTTCAGACACCTAGAAATAACCCAACCATCTGAGACTGAAAGGGTTTCTGGGTGTATTAACAGATCAACAAAAGCAATAGCACTGACTGGAACAGGGCCAAGATTTTGCAGGGTATGTGGCAGGAAGGTAAAGCCCCTTAATGTGATCAATTTCCTTCCCTCCTTTTTCTTTTTCATTCTTTCCTCTTCTCTCACCTTAACCTTCCTCACCTCCAAGAGAATAAGCACTTAAATAATTAGATTTTTCCCCTACCCCTGAGGACTGCACCTTGAAGCAGCAGGAAAGCTCATATGTCGCTATAACTCTTACAGCTATGCCAGCAGGAACTTTTAACTAGGGTCATTTAACCTGAAAAGGTCAAAGTAGGAACCAGATGAAAAGCAGCCCACTGGACATCTAGACCTGGGGGAGGAGGAAGCAGGAGAAAGAAGGAGGTGAAAGAACAGGCCATCAACCTACTCTCATAAAAAAGAGGGGAAAAAAAACCAAACAGCTACAGAAGTCCAGCAAGGTAGCAATTCTGGCTAGCAGCATGAGAATTACTTAGGTTAGAATCATGTCTTTGCCCACAAGTGAAACTTCCCAGGTTCTGATTGCATTCACTATGATGTTTTAATTCCAATTGTGATCTTAACCAAGAAAAAACCCAGATTACTTAGTTGCATTGCATGCAAGAACCATTCAACACATACAGTTATTGCTGGAATAAATAAAGTTTATTACTATACCTGAGCACCCAAGTCTTGAAATTCTTTGCAAGCTTCTGGGAACACATCATATGCAATAACTGGATATCCATGTTTTAAGAGGTTTTTTGCCATTGGATTTCCCATGTTACCCAGCCCAATGAATCCAACTGGGGTTTTGGAAGCCATTGCCCTAGAACACACTGATTTCAAAACAATATATATCAATATATTTGTATTTTAGAGTAATGTGTAATAAAGCTGAAACAAAAGCTAGCATGTTATCTATTTTCACTGATTTAATCAACTTCATGCTTAAAACAATGGAAATGTGAATCTTATTCTACATAATTTAAACCATCTCAGAATGGGTTTTCTACATACCAAAGGTTTATGTGGGTGTTTCACGAAGTATAGTAATAATCAAACTTCAGTAACATCCCTAAGATGTCCCTAAGACCCTAAGGTCTGAGAAGGCTCAAACACAGACTTAAAACATGCAGGCTTGGCTGTATTTTGTTATGTGTCTAAATCCTAAACTGGCAAAATCAAAATTTATATATAATTTACAGATTCCTTCTTTGTAACTTTGGTTGCAGCCCTGGGATATAGCACTTCTTCTCTAGAAATGGACTAAGGCTGTCACTTTATTTCATGCTGCCCCTCACAGACATTAACTAGACTCTTCTGATCCTGCGCTCAGATACAAGGTGACGGTCTTCATAATAAATCATTGCAAATCCTTTGACCCATGTAACTACTGAAAACTGAAACAAACCATAGTATAAACACAGTATTATGAAGTCTTTACAGGAATAACTCCTGTGCTCTATTTGCTGTACTAACAATACAGAACTATAAAGCATAACCTACAATCTGTGGAAAACACTACAGTTTCAGTCAGTTTTTACAAGTAGTAGCAAATATCAGCTGCTGGACAGTAAACAGCATTGCAGGTATTCATCTACTGCAATCACCATCTCATCACTTCAAACACTCCTAATCCAAGGGCAGCACAATCTGGCAGTGCTGAGATTTCTTTGCCAATTCATAAAATAATTTCTCCTTTACAACAAACAAAAAGGTTATGCAGAATAAACACTAAGGCATGTGGCGTCTAAGCAGCCAGAAAGAAAGCTAACTAACTACAGAACTACTGTAACTGAAGTGCACATACAGAGAATACGTCTAAGCTGGATTGAGACTCTAAGAGGTCTCAATGCTTAGCAAAGAATCCTCTCTAGGCCAATAACACTTGATTAATCATTTTAAAGTCTTTCTGACTTCAAGCTCCTTCTTAGCCAGCAATGGCCACGCTCTTTGATCTGCAGCACTATTTTGGAAGTGTCACATTTAATAAATCAGGTTCGTTGAGAGAACTTTGGTGTGAGACAGTTTCCACGGATGCCTGCAGCAATTACATAGCTAGAGAAGTAGCACAATTTAAAATAAAACTGCACTGTGAAAATGCTGAGTACAAGCTGAGATAAGTCAGGAAAAGAGCACATTGCTTTTTTAAGACTGTGCTAGATGTCAGATCTAGGAAACAAATGAACTAAGAGCCTAAACCACCATCATGAGCCATAGTAATCATCTTGGAGTCTTTCCTCCTCATAGTTTCTATGAGTCAGTCTTACCCAGTACGTCACTTACGCTACTCGAAAATAGCTCCTCTTGTTGGCCCAAAGATTCCATCTTCCTGAAGAGGTTCAAGTCCTGGTTTGCAGCATCTTTCTTTCTCCACCCCTCAGTACCAGGGGATCTTATTTACCTTGACTTCAGCAAAGCTTTCAAAACAGTATCCTCTAATATCCTACTAGCCGATGTAAAAAGTATGCACTGGACTGAACTGATGGATGAAATACTGCTTGGACTGTTAGGCTTAAACAACAGCAATTAGTGGTTCAAAGACTAGCAACAGTTAGTTATGTGTGATGTTCCTCTTAGGTCAATACTGGGGCTGCTGCTGTTTAAAAATTTCATCAGTGACTCTGGTGATGGGACATAAGCACCCTCAGCAAGATCACGTGTGACACTCAAATGGGGGGAATAGCTGAAAAACTGCAGGGCAGGACTACCATTCAGAAAGGCTGAGGACATGGGCCTCAGAAAGTTCAACAATGACAAGATACAATGTCCTGTGCTTGGGGCAGAAGATGTCATGGCAAGCTGAGGCCTGGCTACACAGGTTATAGCTCTGCAGAACCTGTGAATTCCCATAGAGAACAAGTTGAGTCAGTAGTGCACCATGTAGCAAAAGATATATGACATAATGTGCAACATTAGCAAGGACATACCAAACAAGTCAAAGAAATTGGTGATTCCACCCTACACAGCACAATACACAAGAGATGTGGTCAAACTGCAGGCAGCCCAGCAGATATTAAGTATTATGACCAAGGAGCTGGATGATATGGTGTATGACCAGAGGTTAAGGGAACTGTCTTTGCTTATCTTGTTTAAGCAAAGGTTAATTGCAGTCTTCTACTACGTATGGAGTGGGAGGAAAGAAGAGTTACAGGGCTAACGAAGCCAGATTCTTCATAGAGGTGCACAACAACAGGACATGGGACAACAGCCAGAAGCTGCAGGAAGGGAAATTCCAGTAAGAAATAAGAAAAGCATCCCTGATGAGGAGAAAGGTTCTGCACTACAACAGGCTGCGCAAAGAAGTGGTGGAACCTCTGTCCTTGGAGCAACCTTGGAACACCCAGAGCAACCTGGTCTAGCTTTAAAGAGAGCCTTGCTTTCCAAACCTCAGTCTTCTTTGTGAATTCCAAGTAACCTTATCAGAAGCATAAATCTGGCTATCATGTCTAGGCTCATTCTTGTAGACTCTTCACTTTTATCCTGATCGCTGCTTTTCTCATACTATCTCATGGATATCTAACCATCACCTCAAACTAAATGTCAAGAAATCTCTTCATTATCTTCAGAAAACCTTCTTGATACCTTTTTTTTCTGTATCAGAAAACCTGCAGTGATGCCTGTCACTCATATCTAAAGCTTAGAAGACCCACCCATGATCTGCTTAAATTTGATCGATTCCTCCTTCATCAGCTACTTCAGAACATGGTCATCTGTGTCAACTTAATAGAAACAATCTTGCCTTAATCTTCATGGAAATATTGGGAATTCAGAAAGACATTTTGCCCATGCTTCTTTCTGTTGTTCCTTCTTTGCATCCTGCCATACTTTTCTCTATTAGGTCACCTAAGACTGCTTTGCTTTGATGACGTTTCATGGCTATCATCACATCTTACTATGAAGACATCTGCTGGTAACTGGACTGCAATGACAGGATTATTGCCAACAAGCATTTCTATTACTTCTCTCAGGCAGCTGTTCACAATGTAAATATCCATGAAACCAACTCATTCTTCTACTGTAAGACCTTCCTTAAAAATCACAATTTTGCAGTATCCCCACAAGGCATAGCAACAGCTAAGCTGGAATACAGGGCAACATGGTGTTGGCATTATTGTCTTTGAGTAACTGTATTCTATTATTTCCCCTTTGTCTTTCTCTGTTGATTTTCTCTTGTCTTAGTTCATGACTCAGGGACAATTTTCTGTTGTGCTAACTAGAACATATTGAAATCCACAGGAATTGGGATCTGTTAGAGAAATAGTCCAATTCCTGACTCGGTTTCTGACCTCTTAGTGTGGTTTAACTTTTCACAGCCCAGTGTTAAATTAGCCACTTTAAAATTGTATAATTCGATAAACAGCTTTGAAAAAACTCCAGATCCCCACGTACTCAAATAGACAGAAACTGCTTTCAAGGACTGATGAAATTAGCTCACGGATATACCTGATTTCAATTAAGTTTGAATCAACTGCATTTAGAATCATGGAATATCTTTTAATGACTGCTTAAGACAGTGGGGGTTTGCCAAACAGAGGATGTTTAAGAAGACAAAATTTTTCAAATCTTCGTATTAAATGAAACTCCACAGGTGCTATCATGGAAAGTGATGTCCAGCTTGAATATCTAGGCACTGTTTACCATTTGATACATGGCACAGGGGCAGTATTGAAATAAATGTATAATTCAAACATTGGCATTCTGCAAAGCCACATACACATAGGCTTAACTAATCCCATCAATTGTACAAGCATTTTCAGAAACTGCCCTTGTGGTATTGAGTCCATTTTACTTCAACTATAAAATTTACAGTAACCTGCTGCAATCACACGGCTGGAAAAATGCCCAGTACACATTCAGTTTCTAACAGAGGACAGAGAAGCAACAGAAGGTACTTTCAAAATAAGCACTGATACAATGTGCAACTAATTCTCCTTCACTGGAAACAGAATCAGCAACACAGATTAATCTATAGATCAAGTTAATAGAGAGCAAAACCAGCTACAGCTACACTGAATCCAAAGAACTGGGGTTTTCCCCAAGAGACTCTTCATTATACTCTTGAGGGAAATGTGATCACAGAGCCCCATGACTATGGAGACTCCACTGATGAGAATTAATTTATGACACTCTTGCCATATTGCGGGCTTACAGACAATACAGATTAAAATGTTCTGCTTTGAAAAGCCAGCCTACGATAGAAACATTTGATCTAATCTACAATTTCATAAGAATTTTACCTAAAAAATAATTTGATTAAAAAATCAAGTGTTTATGAATCTTTGAATGCCTTTTCTTGAATAGAACACATCCATTAAGAGAGTAAATTCAGGAATGCACAGTTTGCAATCTTGACAATAGAATACCTGGCCCGTCGATGACCTAAAATTTGTCTTTTCAAGCTTCTACATAAAGGAACCGAAAACAATTATCTTTTTAATCTGAATGATTACAGTTACAAGTTTTGATGTTTACCTTTCATTTTACACTGTCTCCCAACCTAATGACTCTTACAGCTCTGAGAAGGAATTTCAGCTCCAGTGGTGCCTTGAATTCACTGCAAATGTCAGACTGCACAGTCACTACAATATGCAGTGCAGAGGAAATCTCTTCACATTCGAACAAAATGAAACTAACAGCCAGATAGGACCACAGACAGTAGAGCTGGAGAAGGTCCAACATGCTTGTACTCAGAGGGAAAGCACAGCCTAACTGGCCAAGGACAGGACTGAGAAATCAGCAACTCTCAAATAGTAATCTCAACTATATTACTTACTTTTTGGCTTTATAAAATCTATTTTGAACGATGTTCTCCAAAATTTCTAGCTCTTGGGATAGAATCCCTAGCTCCACAAGTCAAATGAAACCAGTAAATCTGGCACAAGAGAGAATAGCCCACACATTCCTGTCCCATACGAATTTCCTAATCAAAGTGGTTGCATTGACATTCTTGTTCTCTCTGCATCAGTCAAACTTGGGCTCTTTCCCAACCCAGTCACAGACATTTAACAGGAGGATGGGAAGATTCCCAGAGGAAGCTCAACTACTGATGTCGCTGGCTTTGCTCAGGAAGTATGTTGCATATGAAGTAACTTAACAAGGAGAGGGAAACAATTCAATATAAGCCACTAAACAACGGATTTTGCCACTGATTTAGCATCCTCAGTGTGGTACAAGAGAAGACATGATTCCTTTTCTCCTTCCTGTTTTTAAAAAAATGAAAAGAGAGAGCTTCTATGTTTTGTGCACTTCTCTATGGAAACTTACAAAACCTCTACTGATCTAGATCCTGGAGGGAACTAGATGGAGAAACATGGAAGTTAAGAGAGGCCAGCTGTACACAGGCAGAATCAGGTCTTCCTGCTCCTAGTAGCTTTGCCAATGGAATTTAAACTGCCCCAGGGTCACAGGCTTTTAAAGGTTATGAAATGTTTTTGAGAACTGCACTCTGCCAAAATCATAATTTAAGAAGATTATCCAACTCAAAATTTGGCCAGCTTTACTCTGAAAACATCCAATTTACTTTTCATTGCCTTCATAAAGGTCTGCTGATGAAAACCAAACGTGCTATCTTGCAATAGTCTTCTTACCTCATTTTTCTTATCTGTAGCTATACCTCATTAAGTGTTTCCTAATACATTAAGGACAAAAACATGTAGGAAGCACTTTTTGTCTAAAAGAATATCAAGTGTACACTACACTTGATCCCTCAATTTAGTAATGTGCTCGACTTCTGTCATGGCAGGTCTTTCTGTCATAATCCTTGCTTTGTAATTAATGCTTCTGCTGCAACAGAGCATGCAAACATTTGACAGTTCAAACAAAACCTGCATCAACAAAAGTACTATTTAACTATTAACTGAATGGGCCCTTACTATTCATTCAAAATTACTTGTAAAGACATTTTCTTTCCCTCGCAGGGTATTGTCTCCTCTGATGAACAGATCCCAAGTTGATGCATCTTCATTCACCAGAAAAATCTTCCTTTCTCAGCCATGATACCTCATTAACCCCACTTTATCCCCTCTAGCAGTCCCCAGGAAGGATTTCTCTACATCCATCAAAAATGCATTTCCAAGTAAGGTTATATACATCCTCTCTATGAAGCCCCTTTGCCAGTGACTGCCAGCTGCTGATCACAATACAAGGTCACTATCCAACTTGGTAATAGACGAACATACACACCTTAGATGCTCCTCCAATATCTGCATTCTGTTATTTTCCTCCTTGACGATTTAACAGTCGCTAGTATAACCACACGGAAGAAACAGACCATCATGGTCTGCATCAGCTGCAAAGAGCAACTGACAAGAAACTGAGGAGCATTTGTAAGTGAATGAAGACAGTCTGCTGACTAACCAAGCTGTAGTGCTGGACAGCTCTCAGATATGACAGAGTTCCTTCACTAGGATGGCATTTCACTCAGAATGACAGGTGAAGAAATCACTGATCTAAGGACAACTTTTAGGCTATTCAAAACTAAAGAAAAGGATGGCAAGCCTAATAAGCGCATTAGAGATGGAGAAACCTTGGCATATAACTAAGCAGTAGAGCTTAGCAGTTAAGAAGCCTTAATGCTTAGACCTTCATCCCATAAACACTCTCAGAGCCAACAGGACTTTCAGCACAGTCACTACTAAGCCAGAGTATAAATGCTGTGGGTGAAATTCTGTTCTATGGAAGTTTCTTGGGAGAGTCACAATTTCTGCTTAGACTTAAGTCACAGTTTCTCACTCAGGTCTTCAGGCAAAGACAAACTCTTATTTTTCAACTTTCAGGGCCAGTGTGGTGTTTCCAGGTTGCTTCTCACACCTGCGCTTACCACCAAAAAAAAAGATCTCTTCCATCTTCTCTAGGTTAAATATGACCATTGGGATATTGACAAAGACAGTGCATTTCAAAGCTCTTACAGAAAATTCCAACAGCTACCATGCACCAAAAGTTCAAAATACATTGAAAGCTACTGATTTGAACTGTGTTATCACAGACTGTACTAAATACACAAACAGGTCTCCTGTATTTAACTTTACTAGCATGTGACCAATATGTCTACTGCACCTGAGCTATCACCTAGCACAACACCAGAGCTGCAACTGTAAAAAAACCCATAAAAGTCATGCATTATGAAAGAGTCAAGCAAACACTGAAAGCTAATTCCAAAATTGTGTCAAACACTTTTCATGGATCAGTTTAAATGATGTTCAAAGGGGAATTACAAATATTTAAAATAATTGAGTAATTCTTGAAACATTTTGTTAAGTGTCAAGATTTGAGAACCATATACCATTAAAAATACATATTTCTTCCTTTTTCTACTTGAAGAACTTTCATCTATTTGTTGTGGAGCCTAACTATACAGTCACATACACGAGCCACAGGCTGCTATCAAAATGATATTGAAAAGGCTACTAAAGGTATATTTTCAATCATTTGTTTCAGCAGTGGAAACAATACTCGGAAACGATAGCATGATTTTCAGGACTCTGAAAAGGGAAAACGTCTACGTCCAGTTCTGCAAATATATCCTTCCTTCCCTTGCACTGACAAGACATTTAAACATGTTGGCTCCTTTCACTGCCTGTGAACCAACCATATATGCGAGTGACTACCTGCGGAGCTGGAACAGGGGGAAGTGCCGCTTGATTTACCTTCAGTTTAAGGAAAATAATCATACACAGTGATCGAGAGGGTCCAACACCCCAAGTCTAGGCAACAGGTACTGCCAACACGTCACTGGTGCCACATGAACCACTCGTGGGTTCTGATAATTTCCAGGCATGCTATTTAAAGCAAATAAATAAAAACATTTACTGAGCTGGGCCACTCCGAAGCTCCAGCACGGCCTCACATAACGCGGTAGCGGGAGCCGCTTGGCGGGAGAGCGCCGGGCTACCGACGACCCCCAGTGCTGCCCCGTGGGGTCCCTCCCCAGGGGTCCTGCACAGCCAGGTGGCTCCAGGGCCCGCCAGGCGCGGGGCCGGCCGCTGCACAGGGCCCCTGGGTGCGGAGGACCCGTGGCCACCAAGGGCAGCGCAGCGGCAGCGCTCCCCGGCCGAGCCCTGGGGAAGGCCCGGCTTTTCCCCGCCGGGCGGAGCGGAGCCGCTGGCGCCGAGGAGAAAGGTTCCTTACCCATTGCCGCGACCCGCCTGTGCCAGCGCCACCAGCCCGCAGGTCCCCTGCGCACCACGGCCGCGGCCATGCTGCGCCCCGCGCCGAGCGACCTCCGGCCAGCGCCACCCGCCCCGGCACCTCCCCGCCCGCCGCCGCCGCCCGCCGCCGCCAGCGCACTGCGAGCGGCAGCTGCCGCAGCCAACCACAGTCTCCCAGTGGCGCAGCCCAGCCAGTGGGAGCACAAAGCCGCCTCCCCGCGGCTGGCCGGCCCCGCCCGCCGCCCACTGACGGATGAGGGCGGGCTCGCTCCCCGCGCCGGAGCGGGGAGCGGGGCGGGGCGGGGGCCGGGCAGGCTCCGGGGCCGCTCATTGGGGCTGCGGGGCGGTGGGGAGCTGCGTCCCGCGGCTGGCGGCGCCCCCGGGGGTGTTTCCTTCCAGCCCTCCTGGGCTGCGCCTGCCGGCTGGGGCCTCCCTTTCCTGTGTCGCAGCTGAGGGAGGTGGGGGGGGTCGGGTTACGTGGTGCGAGGCTGTGGGGATGCGCGGCCCGGCCGCATGGCGTAAACTGAGCCCTCGGGGTGAGGGGAAAGGGCACCTCGTTCTGCTTTTGCCGAGTCAGCACATAGGCGTTGGAGCTTGTGACTGGCTTCGTCGTTGTGGTGCGTTGACCCTGCCTGGACGGCTGGTGTCCGTCAAAGCCGCTCTCACAGGACAGGGGAGAGAAAATACAACTAAAGGCTCGTGTGTCAAGAGAAAGAAAGGGAGAGATCATCCGGCCGTTACCAGCATGGTCCATAACAGACTCGACATTGCGGGGGGGGGGGGGTGGGGGATTAATTTATTGCCATACAGATCTCAAAGTAGGATAATGAGAAATAAAACACCCTTCCCCCCGCCCCCCCCTTCCTTCTTCCCGAGCTCAACTTTACGTCCAGTTTTCTCTACTTCCCCCTCCTTCAGCAGCACAGGGGGACAGGGAATGGGGGTTTCAGTCAGCTCATCATACATTTTCTCGGCTGATCGTTTCTCGTCAGGGAAGGACTCCTCACACTCCTCCCCTGCTCCAGTATGGGGTCCCACCCACAGGAGACAGCCCTCCACGAACTTCTCCAATGTGAATCCTTCCCACAGGCTGCAGTTCTTCACAGGCTGCTCCTGAGTAGGTCCCCTCCATGGGATGCATCCTTCAGGAACAGACTGTTCCAGCGTGGGTCCCCTGCAGGGTCACAACTTCTGTCAAGAAACCTGCTGCAGTTCAGGCTTCTCTCTCCACAGGGTAAGAAGTCCTGACAGGGGCCTGCTCCAGCACATGCTTCCCATGGGATCACAGCCTATTTTGGGCATCCCCCCGTCCTACTGGGGCTGCAGGTAGATAGCTGCTCCTCATAGACTTCCATTTGCTGCAGGAGCACAGTCTTTGAGGAGACCGGCATCCCTTGGGACCTGCACTAAAGATAGCCCCTCAGACCTAGGTCACAGCTTGTCATGCAGAACTATATGCATAACACATCTTAGCTTTTCTCTTCTGTTCCGTTCTCTTCTGTTCTGTCCCTGGCAATGTTCAAGGCAGATTGGGCAGTCTTGGGTGGCATGGTTTAGTGTGTGGTGTCCCTGCCCATGGCAGGGGGGTTGGAACTCAATGATCTTAAGATCCTTTCCAACCCTGGCTATTCTATGATTCTATTCCATTCCATTCCATTCCTTGCATTCACAGTCCTGAGTAGTATCATGATGAGACCATTATCTACCTGAAATCCCAAGAGGATTTCAGCACCAGACACTATCAAAGACACAAATCACACAGAGATCAGGTTAAAGGTGGAAAGAGTATTTTATTTATTTATAAATAAAGTTACTTTATCTTAGTTTGGGTTAGATTAGATTAGGTTAGGTTAGATTAGTTTAGGCTTCCATCCCATTCCATCCCATTCTATCCCATACCATTCCATTCCACTCCATTCCATCCCATCCCATTCCACCCCATTCCATTCAATTCCGTATCATTGCACTCCATTCCATTCAGACACAAATCAGACACAAGTCAAGTTACAGGTGGAAAGAGTATTTTATTTATTTATAAATAAAGTTCTATTATCTTAGTTTAGATTAGTTTAGGTTAGGTGAGGTTAGGCTAGACTTAGGTTAGATTACATTATGGTCAGGGGAGGATTAGAGTAGACAGTAGGAAACATTAATTTGCACAGAAAGTGGCCAAACACTAGAACATGTCGATGGTAAGTAATCCACTGAACACAACACCCTAAATTGCAGTGGAGTAGACTGTGGGTTCTGGTAGAATCATTAGTCCTCACTTAGTTCATGAAGTTCATAGACTACTTCCGTCAGGGTCCAGAGGGTGTTCATAGGCCTCAGTACCTGGGACAGATCTCCGTTGGGACCTGCACTGCAGATAGTTCCTCAGACCTAGGTCACAGCTTGATATGCAGAACTATATGCATAACATATCATAGCTCTTCTGTTCTATGTTCCATACCATTCCATCCCATTCCATCCCATCCCTTTTCATTCCATTCCATCACATCCCATTCCATTCTGTTCCATCCTTTTTAATTCCATTCCATCCCATCCCCTTCCATCCCATCCCCTTCCATCCCATCCCATTCTATTCCATCCCATCCCATTCCAATCTATTCCATTCTGCTACATTCCATTCTATTCGCAAATGAGACACAACTCAGATTACAAATAGAAAGAGTATTTTATTTCCTTATAAATAGAGTTCTTTTATCTTAGTTTCCATTAGTTTAGGCTAGTTGAGGTTAGTTTAGGTTAGTTTAAGTTAGCTTAGACTTAAGGGAGATTATATTCTATTTTCCTTCACTAAACCTTACAGAGCTGACCTTGCAGACCTTAGCTTAACTTAGACTTTAGCTTAGCTTAGACTTTATCTTAGCTAAGACTTTAGCTTAGCTTAGACTTTAGCTTGGCTTAGACCTTAGCTTAGCTTAGATCTTAGCTTAGTTTAGACATCAGCTTAGCTTAGACTTTAGTTTAGCTGGGTCTTTAGCTTAGCTTAGACTTTACCTTAACTTAGACCTTAGCTTAACGTAGACCTTAGCTTGGCTTAGACCTTAGCTTAGCTTAGACTTTAGCTTAGCTTAGACCTTAGCTTAGACCTTAGCTTAGCTTAGGCCTTAGCTTAGCATGGACTTTAACTTAGCTTAGACTTTAGCTTAGCTTAGACTTTAGCTTAGCTTAGACTTTATCGTAGCTGAGGCCTTAGGTTAGACTTTAGCTTAGCTTAGGCTTAAGCTTGGCTTAGACCTTAGCTTAGCTGAGACCTTAGCTTAGCTTAGATCTTAGCTTTGCTTAGACTTTAGCTTAGCTTAGACTTTATCTTAGCCGAGGCCTTAGCTTAGACTTTAGCTTAGCTTAGACTTAAGCTTGGCTTAGACCTTAGCTTATCTGAGACCTTAGCTTAGCTTAGATCTTGGCTTTGCTTAGACTTTAGCTTAGCTTAGACTTTAGCTTAGTATAGACTTTAGCTTAGCTTAGACCTTAGCTTAGCTTAGACCTTAGCTTAGCTTAGATCTTAGCTTAGCTTAGACCTTAGCTTCGCTTAGATCTTAGCTTAGCTTAGACCTTAGCTTAGCTGAGACCTTAGCTTAGCTTAGATCTTAGCTTTGCTTAGACTTTAGCTTAGCTTAGACCTTAGCTTAGCTTAGATCTTAGCTTAGCTTAGACCTTAGCTTCGCTTAGATCTTAGCTTAGCTTAGACCTTAGCTTAGCTTAGACTTCAGTTTAGCTAGGACTTTAGGTTAGCATAGACTTTAGCTTAGCTTAGACCTTAGCTTAGCTTAGATCTTAGCTTAGCTTAGACCTTAGCATAGCTTAGATCTTAGCTTTGCTTAGACTTTAGCTTAGCTTAGACTTTAGTTTACATTAGACTTTAGCTTAACTTAGACCTTAGCATGGCTTAGACCTTAGCTTTGCTTAGACTTCAGCTTAGGTAGGACTTTAGCTTAGCTTAGACTTTAGCTTAGACTTTAGCTTGGCTTAGACCTTAGCTTAGCTAAGACCTTAGCTTAACTTAGACTTTAGCTTAGCTAGGACTTCGGCTTAGCTTAGACATCAGCTTCGCTTAGACTTTAGCTTAGCTGGGACTTTAGCTTAGCTTTGACTTTAGCTTACCTTAGAATTTTGCTTAACTTAGACCTTAGCTTAACTTAGACTTTAACTTAGCTTAGACTTTAGCTTGGCTTAGACCTTATTTTAGCTTAGACATTACCTCATCTTAGACCTGAGCTTAGCTTAGACTTTAGCTTAGCTTAGACTCTGTTTTCTTCTTCTAAACCTGGCAGAGCTGATGCCCACACGCATTAACACGATGCCCATGCGTAGCCAGCAGCAGGCTGACGCATCCTTCAGTTTAGCTGGAAAACCCCTCCCTTGCAGCCTGAGAAAGGAAAACCGGGGCAGGAGCGGTGCCATGGTGGGGCGAAGGCAGTGCAAGAACCCCACCAGAATGGGCTGAGGAAGACCTGACCGGGGGGTGCTCCATGCAACAGAGGAGAAGCAGCAAGTCCCTGGGCCACGCTGGGGCCACCCTGGGAGTGCAGAAGGCTTCCTCCCCCCGCATGCGGGGCACGGAAGGCCGCCTGCGTGGAGCACGAGCAGCTGCCTTTGGGCTGCAAGAGCCCAAAGGAGCCCCATGAAGTGGCTGTGCTCGGCTGCAGAGGAGGCAAAAAACCCCAGGGACGCTTGCTAGTCCAGCCTGGGGGAAAAAAAAGCCTTCCCCCCCCAGCTGCAGGACACGAGGGGCCACCTTCGTGGTACGTGAGCACCAGGCAATAACCCAGAGCACCAGGACCAGAGGAGCCCTGACACGTGGTCATGCTCAGTGCTCAGAGGAAGGCAAAAAACCCCCGGGGCCCGGTGCCAATCTGCCCCGGGGGAAAATTCCTTCCTGACCCCAGTGCTGGCGATCGGCTGCTCCCTGAGCACTGAGCAAGACCTGCTCCCGGTCCACGGGCGGGTTATGCCTCCAAGGGGACAAGGGGACACTGGCACTGCCCTTCTGCCTCCACCTGGAGCCACCGCAGGGGCTTCCAAGAGCCGCAAAGTGCCGCTGGCCTGATGTAGCCTGGGAGCAAGAACCCTTCCAGTGCCTGGCGCTGGAGCTCCAAAGCACTGAGGGAGGGCGCTGCACTTATACTGCTCCAGAGCATTGTGATGCTGCGTTGGCGAGTGCTGGCACTATGACACTGGGGGAGATGGGGCCCCCGCAGCCCTGCCTACCACAGCCCTGCTGCTGCTGCTGCTGCCCCTATGCCCAGCGTGCCTTGGGGAAAGGCCTTTGGGGTGCTGGCCCTGAGGCAGTGCCTGTGCCCAGGAGCCCCAGGGGGATGGCCCTGCCCATGGCAGCCACACACCGGGCACCACTGCGGGGTGTCCCTGTAAATGAATCTGTATGTTCAGACTGTATCAATAAAGGCTTTTATACCATGTGCAGTCATTTGAGCGTGGCGATCCCAGAGGTGAAAGAAAGGGGTTTTGGTTCCCTCTGCATGAACTTCGCCTTAGAGAGCGTACGGGATTTCCTCACCATTCCTTGTCAATGCACCACATGGAGTCTGCTGCTGCGCTGCTTCTGGTGAGGTCTTCTTCTTGGAAAGAAGAAGAATGTCAGGAATCTCTTCTGCGTTTGTTACACAGGGTGCTTAGATATTTGCTTGTGTTTAGTAACATTCATGTCTCCAGTTTGGGGATTCACCTCTCGTATCACTACTTGAAGGCAATACTTCACTGACTGCTGCCCAATTCCATGCTCTCGGTAGCTCAATAAGGTGTTTTGACCCCAGTTTGGTTTGAGCTGTATGCACTGAGCAGCTTTGCCCTGCAGCACTCAGGCGAAACAAGTAACGGACTCAGTTGTGTAGGACACTTAAGCATCACATAAGGACACTGTATAGAGGGCAGAGATTGAGAGATTGGCAACAAATCCCCCCAGCACATTTGTTCAGACCCTTGACGTGCAGAAGGAGTGCTGGTCTCTCTCCCATAGGCTCATTTCTGGAGTGGTCTGTTGCGGTGGGAGAAGGGAAGTCACCAAGTTTGTTACTGGAGATGCTGGTGTAGGCTGCAGAAGACTGCCCCCGCTGCGTTCCTATCTGAAATGAGGGAATTTGTGCTTCTGTTTGAGCAAACTGTTCTTTTAGGCAGAGCACCTTTGTTTTTCACATGCACAAGTAGAAAATGCTACTGCCTCTGCCCAGTTCTGGTGGAAAGTGAGCGTAATCACCTCCTGGAAACAAGAAGGAAACACAGTATACACAAATATCTATCTATGGGTATAGCTATATGATCTATATCACTGTATCTGTTTCCTATATATTTACATCTCTATCTACATCTCACCATGGGCTGCACCATGGGCTGCAGGGGAATATCTGCTCTGGTACCTGTATCACCTTCTCCTCTCCTTCCTCACTGATCTTGGTGCCTGCAGAGTTCTTTCTCTCACATACTTGCACTCCTCTCTCTGTTTGCAATTGCCATTGCACAGTTTTTTTCCTCTCTTAAATGTGTTATCCCAGAGGCACTACCACCATCACTGACAGGTAGTGGGTCTGTCTTAAAGCCGGCTGGCATTAGCTTTATAGGACACAGAGGAAGCTTCTAGCAGCCTCTCATGGATGCCACCTCTGTAGCCTCTCCGCTACCACAACCTTGCTACACAAACCCAAGAGCTGTGCTCAGAGTGCAGTTCCCAAAGGTCTAATCACAGGGCTATCAACACCAGTAAGATTTGTATCTGAACAAGCTAGCAAGGGCTGTGCAGCACACCTGCAGCCCATCATCTCACAGGGCTTGGGGACCTTGCTGCAAGTCTGGGGAGAACTTCAGGCCCTCACAGGGGTGTGTGGGAGCAGGCCCAGTTCTGAGGGAGGGCAGCCTGGGGGCCTGTGAATGCTGACTCCTTGGAGCAAGGCTTCAGCTCCAGTTCTGCAACTGTCATGTTGAACTCTCTTGGACAAAATAATTAATACCTTTTCCTCCCAGAAAAACTTGCCGTAGTTTGTTGTGGAGGAATGCTGGGTGCTCCAGCAGCAGTCATTAGGTTACTAGTGTTTGGTCAGAGTTGTGGCATAATTCACAGACTTTGAGGAGAATGCAGTCATCAGGAATAGAGCTCAGGTCTCACAAACTCAGCTATTCACTCAGTTACATACTAGCACAGAAGGAATAGGGTCATATAGGAGCTTGGCTTGTCTACCAGTACCATGATACAGTTTTTTATATTTGCCCCTATAAAGCAGTGGGTGATACACAGTTAAATTAACCTGGCTCAACATAAAGGAATTCTGTGGGCACTGGAGGAGGCTGTGATGATAAAGTAGTTTTACTCTGGTATGCAGGAGTACAATCACTCAAGAGGCTGATCTCATACCTTCACCCAGTCGCTTTTCTCTCATTGCCTCTCAGCTGAGTAGTGAGACAGGGAACGACTTGAGCAGAAAAGTCAGATTCCATTGCCTTGCAGCCAAGGCAATGGCAAGAGATACACAAAGCCAGAAACACTTTTATTTGTTAGCACTTTGCAAAACATCTGAAGTATCAGAGACTGATACATACCAACATTCTCATAAGCTTGCTTGTCTCTTCCACTTGTGCTATTTGAAGAGTGCTAAGTAAATGAAGCTACTGAGCTATGTTTGCTTTTCTCCTCAATGGTGATGATGCTGACACCCACCTTGAGCACAAATTTTGCTTGGGATGAGAAGAGGTGTGATTCCTCATAGAGGCAGCTCTGCTCACAGAAATCTGTACTGAGGTCTAGCCCAGATAAGGTCTTTGGAGGTCACTAAATCTGAATTTTACACATAATCTCACAGAACTTTGAAAACATATTGGGTTTTTTTGCCTTTCAGTCTGATCCTTCACTGCCTTATGTCTTCAGTCATTGACCCTTTTCCAACTGGCTGTGGGTTGCTGTCAAGTCTGATCTGAGATTTGTTTTGTTTTGGTGGAGTTAGGAATAGATAAGTGGATCTAGTGGAGAGTTTAATGCAACACTCACTGTCATCCCTGATTTCAGATTTTTAACTCTCATTACAAGATGCAGCTTTACCTGCATAGTTTCTCTAGACCTTCATTATGTCTAAGAGGATTTTATTTGTGTAGGTATAAATAAAGCATTCTTTGTTTAAAAGGTGTGTGAGAAGAATTTAACTTTGTACCAGCATAATAAAAATACACTACAATCACTTTCAAGCAAAGCACAAGACAGTGAAAAAAGAAGAGTCCTTTTGATAAAAATGTAGTAGACTTCGTGTTATATTATTTTGCCAATATATCTGTGAATAAACTCTACTGCTGCAGACATATTCACTGTGTTCTTACTATAGTTTTCACTGCTTTCATACAGAACATGCTTTCGCAGACAGATTAAATTCCTTGAGATTCAATTAAATGGAATCTCTGCTCACGAAATGAGCCCTGATGCAACTGATATTAGTAGTTTAGTACTTCTAAGTAATTCTTAGTGAGATGGAAGCACTTGTGGGACTAGATGGTGAAGGGCCACCATACTGCAGAGCATTTGCAGAGAAAATTAAACTAATAATGTTGCTGTGTTTTTTATTTTCTCAAAAATGCCCTCTAGTGATGAACTCTTAGTAGCCTTACAGTAAAGTTAGCTCATTTTGTTAAAAATAATTTTGCCCTTTGTAAAAGTTTTATCTCACTGTAAATTAAGCGTCCCTAGTTACTAGTTCTGTTTTGTGTATTTATTTCTTTGCCAACATAATCACATTCTTTCCACACAAAATGAAGAAAAAAGCTTTGTTAATTTCAAAATACTTCTGTTTTGATTAAATACACATGAAAGCTTTGACTTAAAACACAGGATTAAAATGTGTTGGCTTTTTTCAGCAAAGCAGCAGTATGGCCTTACTTACACCAAGTAAGGTAGTGTTTCATAAAGATTTGTACATGATAATTTCTGAAATTGGTAACTAGTTAAAATGCAAAAAACCCCCTATTATTTATATCGCTTCATTCTACAAATTATTATTTTTTCCTTGTGTTAAGAATGGAGATACATACCTCATTTGAGTGCATAAAAGCTTCATTTTCAAGTAAAATGCTTTAAAGCAATGTGAGTAAAGTCTAAAATTGTCTATAAAAATAAATTCATTAGCTATTTTAAAATAACTTGAAGTGCCAAAAAAGCTTTCCAGAAATCAGTGATTACACTGCAAGCATGCCACAAAGGTGAACTGTTAACAAGTGTGCCTTTGCCAATGGTAGGAAGATTGCCAACATTTAATTGGCTTTAAAGTTTTGTTCCATCAATGCTGTATTGTATCGTAGAAGCAGTAATGCCTACCTTATGATTTAGGCAAGAAATGGGACCTCAAAATATCTGAGTGATTATGGCAGGAAGGAACAATTTTCTGAAGGAAACTTGCCTATCTGCTTATTGCTTTAGTGTAGGCAGAGTTCGATTTGTACAACACATCAAAAAGAACAGTATAAAAACTGTATACGAGAATGACAAGTATTAAACATATAACTGGTACGTATCTGTTTTCATTGGCAGATCTTATAGTGCTTTATAAAAAAGAGTTGTAGGAACTGATCTTTTAGCTGCCAAACCCATTTAAATCATTGTTGCTCCCCAAACCTAGGTATACCAGGAGCAAACCCCAATCAGCTCTGTCAGTTCAATTGCTTTTTGGCAGCTTTCTATACTGGACCCGTGAAACAAGCAAGATCTAAAAAACTCAAACCACTGCTTTTGCCACAGCTACTCATCCCTATCCTTGCATTACAATTTAGGGCCCTCTCAGGTATCCTTCTATAACTGTTGTTAACACACATCCTTTCACTCATCTCTTTTACAGTCTGCCCCAATAAATGCTTGCACTGCCACACTGCTCCTCACTCTGGAGGGGCTGAATGGACCAAGCTGAAATGAGCAAGTGAGACAAACCCCTTTTAAATCAGCTCCTAAGCTATTGAGCATTGGAAATGTAAAATCAAACTCTTGGTAATGGGAAGGCTAATGAGATTCCCAGTGTTGTACTACTCATCAGTGACAGAAAAGGGAAAGAAAATACAACTTTCTTGACTCTCATTATCATATAACCATGTCATAACCATTGTTACCATGTTCATTAAGCCACATTGCCTTGCTATTATTAATGCATAGTTACCATATCATCTTGCTTTGTAGACTGCTGCTGCACATTTCTGTAGGATCTGAGAAATGTGGGGGAAAAGATACAATACCTTTATACTGCATGGTCCTGTATGCCTTTATCCCCTGCTTGTTACATCATCAGAAACTTGTGTATATTTGCTTATATCATGCCCAATGGTGAATACTTAATGACATTGTAAATCTAGACCTTTGTGTTTAAGTGTCTGAGATATATTTTCTTACTCTCTAAGAAGGATTGGTAGACCTTAAGGATGCTTCACATTTGTGATGTTGTAACATGAACGTTAAAACATAAGAACTTGTCACAGCACTCAGAATACAGAAAGCAGCTGCTGTTGATGTACCATAGTACATGCCTAAGCCATGTAGGATAGTACATCAACATAAGTAGTTGTCTACCTGCGGGAACATTTCACAGACTACCTTCAGGGTATGTAAAAAAACATAAACAAATATGTAAATAAACAGAAAATAATGTAAAGAAAGCTACTCTTCATTCTTTGTATGGAAAACGTGGCCATCTTAGTTTGCTTTAAAGGTCTCTTAAAGAAAGACAAAACAAAGAATTAAAAAAACCCCGACTCTACAACCACAGAATATTAATAGTATTTTTCGTCAATTTGCACTTTCCTAGATTTTATGATTTTTTTTTTCCTTTAATAAGGAACCTCTGAAATTAAAGGGAAATATATGCATTGTGTGAAATTTAACTAAAGGTTCCTGGATTCACTTTCAGTGCTTGTCCCTGACTTTAACTGTACTGATGCAGGGTAATTTTTAATTTTCCATTACTTCTGGGAGATGTCCTTTTCAGGACATAGAATTTTACAGTCTGCCTTGATAACTAAGCACTATTTCCACTGAATTTATTGAGAGTTGCAGGCATACGACACCCATAAAATGGGATCTTCACTGCAGAATGATATTTAAATTCAACATTAACACTACTTAGTGCAGCCAAAAGAAACTACAGTGGATGCAACAGCACATTTGAGACTTGAGTCAAAATGTCCTGGCAGCCAAGTCAACAGTGTTTCATTCCTCCTTCTAATGTTTCATCTTGCACATGCTGAGTTTACTTCTCTTCATTGGCGAGCTTTCATAATGTTTGTAAAATGTGATAAAAGTGCAGTGGAGCTGCTCAGGAATCCCTCCAAATAGTTGGAGCTGGGAAAGCATTCCAGAGAAATATCCCTGCATATTTCCTCTCTGACTGATTACTGCCGGACACAGACTACAAGGCTAAAGGGACCTTGACTCCAACATAGTATGACATTCTTCACTCTTGCAAATATTCTAGTTGGGATTCTCAGAGCAGTGCTCATTTCCTAGCTGTGTGCACTTTGCTAGCTAACTAACTGGAATGTATAAGCAGCAATGCAAGTGGTTATTTTTGCTTACAGAAAAACCCCTTGTGTAATTGAACGTCTTTATGTCTCGCTCAATCATATAATATATTCTGAAGCAGTACATTATTTAGTAATTAACCATGAACTGGATATGTGTGATATTTGGAATAGTGCATATACTTAAGGGGAAGCAAATTCCAGACTTCTGTGGGAGTGTAGTGCCCCAGGGGAACATAGGAACTTTGTTTTAGTATGAAGACTTACTGTTTTGCCAGAAGCATTTGCACTGTAGTTTTAAAAGTGGCTGCATCTAACTGGGACAGCAGGTGAATATCAGAATGGGCAGGTTACTGCAGGGTACCAGTGCATATGTATTTGCACTAGTTGATTACAAGTTCAGTTAAGCACTGGAGGTTTTGCCTTTTTTTTGCCCATTAGTTTAGGCTAGACTCTGCTGATTGGGTTTCTCAGAAGAGCTGAGAAGATTCAAGTACCTATGTCCTAGAATTCAATCATTCCTTTCAAGTTCTCTTCAAAATCCCACCTAAGTAGAATGGGTGGGATTTTGAAGCTTTATCTAGCTGAATTTGATGGATAATACTGTGGATTTCCTAAAGTCCCTGAAGAGATTTAATCCAAAGAACCAGTCCTTCTAATGACAGCACTTTGCTAAATAAAATGTGTTGCAGTTCTGGTCATGAGCAACTTCAGTCATTGCAATCTTTTACAAATAAGTAGGAGGTTGTACATGGGTGGCTGCATATAGGTTGTACCATGAACAATATAAAGCTGTTCCATTTGGAGGATTCACACAAAAAAAATAAAATGTAAGGGCCTGTATAGCAGCCAATAGCAATTTGGGGTTGTGTTTTAGCTAAAAAATATGTATTATTTTAACTGGTTTGGAATCTGTCAGTATTTGTGTACAATAGCTATTCTTACATGCTTATCTCACATGACATAGAGATACAAAGAGAAAGATGACTTTGGTTCAGATTTAGGTGAAGAGCTTTAGTAAAAGCAACTGAAGAAGGAGACAAATTCCAAAAGAAGTATTGCTACATGTGATAAATACTTGGTATCAGTCATGGTCATTTTATTTTTACTTCTACCTGCAATGCACTACATATACAGCATACTGATTAGTGTGGGAAGAGCACAAAACTGTCACTCAATGCCCTTCTGCCACTTATGGGGTAAAGAAAATTAACATGGTAGGGCAACAGGGAAAAGGAATGTGGGAAAGCTATGTGGAAAGGGAGAAAAGGGGGGAGATGCAGTAATTTGCTTTACCAAAATAAGACAAGGCTAACCTTTTGTAAATGTACAATTTAGTGAAGGCAAAAAGTAATTTGATTTTTGTAGTCTGAGCCGGGAGATAATGCAAGAGCTTACATTATACACAAAGAGATATTTTTTTACACTAAAAGTACCCAGTTAAATCTAATTAAGAAATACATTTAAGAGTCTCCCCTAAAAGCACACAATACTAAACTAAAACGTGACAGTGATTTTAAGCCTAATGTTACCAGTAATAATCATTACTACCACTGGTAATAATAAAAATAACAATAGCAATACCACCACAAATAGCAAATGACACCTTAACTGAAATACAAGTCTGGTGTGTTTTGCCTGCCTTTTGATATCTGACCAATTCTAGAAAAAGATGCACAAGAAAAAACACAATGACTGCCTTCCAAATCCAGAGTTGTTGATTTAGGAGAAGCAGTTTTCTGAGTCAGACTTTCTCATTATTATTATTATTTTGTAAAATCGGCATAGTGTGCCTGCTCTTGTATACAAACTGGTGCTGTGATTTACAAATAGGATGAGATAAAAATATTTCCCATGACAGATTTGTTTGAAAGAAAAATACTTTCTGAATGGTTTATTCCCGCCCCTCCTCCTCCAAAAACACACACACACACACACACACACACACACACACACACATTATCTTCATTGAACACGAAATCAAACCTTGGTTTGTTACTATTAAAAATGAACATAAATATATTGTTATCACTGCAGTGACATAATCCTATTATTATTTTATTAGATAAGAGTGACAATTTTGTGTTCGTAGTAGCCTCCAGAGATACAATAAATGTAGCAGGGGAATGTCAGCCTGGTCCAAGACAGACTGAATGTAGAGAACTGGAATACAGTTCCCAGTAAACAAACACTTTGAGGTCAGGAGGTTGTACTTGCTCAGCTGTTCTTCACAAGCCATATTGGAAATAACTTTCATGCCATCACCAAGTATATTTCATGCTACCTAATAATAGTGAGGGCCAAGTACAGTTGTGGTATAAATGGTTTCTAAGTGAATTACTGAGTGCAAAGTCATCAAAAAGCAATATGTAAATGGAAAATCAGGATGATGTTAGACATCCAATGGGTGCAATTCATAAGATCTGCTCTTTTGTGGGGAAAAAAATCATCCCACCTGGAAGCTTGTGCAAATTCCTGTTGAAAAATTAGCTGGCTTGGCCCCAGCAACCCTGAGATTAATATAACAAAAACTGAGGCTAACTGTATTTGAATTTACAAGAGGACTAGGAAGAATATCCAGTCAATGAACTCTCACTTGCTGGTTGACTAGTTGCAGCAGAATGGGGACTGCAAATCAAGAAAAGTCTGGGAAAGAGAGGGGGAACTAGGGATCAAATTTGGTTTTGGCATCTCTTCTAACAGGGAGAAAAATGTCTGGATTCTGAGAATGCTAAAATAAATATATATATATCAGTGTGTGGTTTATTATGGGTAAAGTTCTCAAAAACTCTTAAGATAACTTAGTGGTTTTTAGACTCATACATCTCTATCACCCAATTTTCAGGAAAAGCTGCAGCTGCACTACTTACAGGCAGTATTAGTAACAGATACTGTTGAGAAGCTCAGTCAGGTCTCAGTGGTAGCATTTAAGCAGGCAATTTCATAATGATTTAAAAAATCTCCTTCAGCACAAACATGGTATACAGACCAAATACTGCCCACTGACATATCCCAGTGGAGGTAACAGAAATACACACTGTAAAAATAGATTTTAATCACGGTGTTTGTGTACAGAACACTTATTACAGGTCCAACAGATCCTTTGCCATATAGTGAACTAAAGCCATATGTCATGGCTGTGACACTAACTGTGTTTTTAAAAGAATTGTTAAACATATTAATAATGTAAATTATACTTTGATTGAAAGATTCCAGTTCTAAAACACAACACACAACCACACTTTGGACAATATTGCTAACTTTGCCACCTTACACTGTAAAGTATTTATTAACAAAAGACAAAGCCATTTATTAGATGTGTTTCTTTTTGTAGAAAGTTGTAGAAATGCAAGCGCTGCAGTAGTCCACCTTTTAAAAACATTCCTTATACAAGCAAATTCAATTGCGAAATAAGAAAAAGTATGGAAACTTGAAAAACAATGATAGGATATGTGAAGTAAAAATATAGTTTGCATTTCTAAGTGGTGCTGTTCAAATAAAATCTAAGACTGCATTACTTTTGGTATGTAAATTTGCATAGCAAATCTAATGAACTCTTCTCTGTATAGTGTTAATAGAATAGAATGACAAATAATCAGGGGGGTGAATTAAAAACAAATTTTAATTTTAGCACTTGTGCTTCCTAGTAATTGATTTGTACATAATGTATGTTACAAGATGGCTATTATTTTTTTCATAGAATTTAAGAACTCATGATGTAGGAGTTTCAGAATGTGAGCAGTAGGACAAAGTGGGAACCTATTCTCAAGATGTGCTGCCTGAGATGTTTTCTGTGCAAACAGCAACACAAGAAGATCAGACTCCTGTCCAAGCTGAATATGGGGCTATGGACAAAAGCAGTGTGAGCTGCGCTTTGTCTCCAGTCCAAGGCCAGGCACAACCTCTCACGAGTGTGCTGCATGACCTGACAGCTCTTTATTCTGTGTGCTGAGTAATGCATGAGCACAAACTCCTGCATCCGTGAGGTGTTACCAGCCTCAGCAGGGAATTGTGGAGCAGCATCAAGCTCCCCAGTTCGAGCACAGCTGCTCAGGGAGCCAAGGGGCGGTGGAGACACAAGAACTGCTAGAGCCAGGGTAGGGGTACAGGAGACAGCATTAGCATGAAGACTCATCTTTAGATCCTTTGAGAAAATACATACCATTACGAGAAAATAGGAAAGCTGCCAACTGCTTGCAGATATAGTATACAGCCACTTCTGTGCTCTGTCAGCTGTGGCAGCAGTGCTGGAGGGGGACCCAGAAGGGGATACAAGAAGCACGCCTTAGGTAGCTATGGAAAGCTTCTTTCTACTCTCAGTCCCTCAGGGTTTTAAGCACTGTGCCCTGAGGTACAAGAACTTTCAGATCTCATTGCTTGTTTGTTTCCTGCCACATGCAGTTTTCCTGCCTCTGAAAACAAAATGTTGGTCATTTGGGAGCTTCCTATTACTTTCAGATAGCAAAGATAAAAGGCTGGAAGAAGCCATAAACCTACCAAAGCATACCAAAAAAAGGTTTACCTGTCCTATATCTGCTAAGATTTAAGTGACACCTACTCAGTGGTCATTTACATGCAGTTCTATGTATGCCAGTAAGAGGTATGCTGGAAGGAAAGAAACCCTTGCAAACATCATAAATAAGAAATGAAACACTCCCCCAGACCTGGGTCTCCAGTGCACATATATTAATTACACACCAGAGAGTAAAGCCTCAGTATGTGCAAGCATTTAATTCATTATTGGCACTTATTAAAAACATTCCTTTTCACTTTAACAATACAGTAACCCAACAGTGAAATAACAGCAATTCAAATGCGGTCATTTACAGACATGTGGTTTCTTGTGCCCATTGTACAGTGCAGTGCTGCCAAGTCTCACACCTTTAGAGTAAGCTCTTGCTCTCTCCTCTGTCACACACGTACATGCACACACATACAAAATTTACATGTCTGCTCTCACCTATACTCTTTTGGGAAAACCCACAAATTTCATCAATCTCACTCATAGAGATTTAAAAATCCTGGCAGCTTTTGAATAGTTTTTCTTCATCAGCTGCAATTAAGTGTTGGGAAAGAAATCCAAAATATACAGGAGAGACTTTCTCCTTAATAGGAAATGTTAGCAATAGTATGTGATTTCTAATATGTTCCAAAGTTTTGCCATACCATCTTACTGGAAGGCAAAGCCTGCATGCCCTGTGATTAGATTTCCTTAAACGCTGGGCAATTCAGTGTTGTCAGCCATGATATAAAACATTATTTATAACTATTTAACTGTTTTAAGAGTATAGTTAATAGCTTTCTGTAACATGATCTTAAAGAAGTTGATTAAGTGTGCTTTACAATGTGACCAGAAAGAGCTTCCGATTAGTGACATCGATATGTTGGGAGTGTTGAAATAGGAGTCAAACCAAAATGAAATCAAATCATTAGAACTGAAGCATTTCCTTACCACACTTCATCAATATCATCATGTCACGCCAATAGATTGAATATCCACAACATAAAGTACCTTTCTCTGGTAATAAAATTTAGAAACATATAATTTTCCTGTCACTCATACAAAGCAAGCATTGCCTCAAGGGGAGAATTCAGGGCTGGACTCAAAACTCATCATGGCTTTGGTTCAGGCTGTAACACAGGAATTAAACAGCAAAAATGTGGTGCTCTGGATCTGAATATAAGTTCAGATATATCCAAAGTTAAGCATATGTGATGGGGACCCTTTTCTAATTTTAAGGACTATGAATTGCCAAAGGAGCTCACAGGTTTAAAAAGATCAGTGTAGTTATCAAAATAGTAAGTGTTTTCCAAACATGCAAGAACCCATTGCCTGGGAGCCTACAACTGCCCCTCACTTCCTTTTGCAATTCTTGTTAGCTGCTTACAGTTCTTATTCCTTCCTCATCTCATGGTTGAAGAGGGACTAGTCTCATCCTCGGAACAGAAAACTTAGTATAATTACAAAGCAGGAGATTTTTATGTCCCAGACTGAATTTCAAACTTCTTTGGAATCTAGTAATATTCAAATCCAATTACTGCATTCACATACATTTTTAAACTTATTTAATACCTCTATTGAAAGCACAATTACAATTTCCCATTGTATAGTTGTCCTCATATTTATGCACTTCAGAAACTGAGATACTAAGAAAAGGATTCTGACAGCTTTTTATTTCCAAATAAATACCCTGGTGAAATGTATTCGATATACATTCTTAGGGAATTGTACATACAGACACAAAAAGACAGGGAACTGATTTTTTTTTTTCAGCCTGGAGAAAGCCACAGGGAGATCCTATTGCTACCTACAACCAGCTAAGCAGAGGGTGTAGAAAAGATGGAATCAAACCCTTTTTAGTGGTGCAGGGTGAAAGGACAAGAGGCAAGAGACAAAATTAGAACATGGGAAATTAAAATCTAATCTAAAGAAACTTTTTCTAAAATTGGAGTTCTTGACCACTGGAAGAGGTCTTCTAAGTGACAGTGGAATCTCCATCCCTTGAGACATCCAAAACATGGCTGGGCAAGGCCCTGAGCAACATATTTTCATTTGACCTGCTCTAGAGAGGTCACTTGCAGCCTCCATGGTTCCAATTCTATGACATATATAGAGAGAATTGCATGAAAAAGATACTCGACATTTACCATTTTTTCCTTTAAAAACCCACACAAATATTGGCTAAGCACCAATAGTACATGCTTAGAGAACAATTTTGGTACGCATGAGGAGTATACCATTTGTCGTAAAATACTGGCTCGAATGAAAATAGTTTTTGTTACTGCAATCAGTGGGGTTGAAAAGGTGAAAATCAAGTCAGGAGGAGATGGGATCATTGCCATCACACCTGTAATAAGCTTTTCTAACTGAATTAGTGTATTAGTGTTAGAGAGTCTCACAAGACTAGGGATTCACTACAAATGCTGATATTAAACTTCTTTATTCATTTTACAGTTTTACGTGTTTTGAGGAGAATGTAGGCAAAGATAGAAAAATAGTGGTGGTTTTTCGTTTTCTTTTTTTTTTTTTTTCCTATTCAAGGGCGAGTTTTTCAAAAGATTTATATCACATGGATGAATTTCAGGAGATAGTATCTCATGATCCCTGCCTAGAAAATCCAGACCGATTAAGGCACGCAGCCATTAGTTCTCGGAGCAAGTGCAATTTTCACCAGTTCCAGTCACATTTTTCTTGATTCATATCTTTGTTTGTAGCAGTACAAGCATATTGACTGTTGATCCTGGAATCACAGTGCACAGCTTGTCCATTTGGGTGAAGTCCTTCATTTCTCAAAGGGACAATAACAAAATGAGAAAAGGCTATGCACCATTTTCTGTAGCGTAGCTATGAATTCTGGAGGGCTAAGACTGGCATTTAAGCTTAGGATACAAATACACACATGAGAACAGCTGGTAAATCACACACTTATTCCAGTAAGAAATGTTCTTGAGTAATTGAAATATTTTAATGTTAGCTATATTATAATCACTATAAATATGTGGTTAAGATACAGAGTTTAAAAATATTTTTTTCTTGAAAATTGTTAACATAAATTCAAAAAAAGACAAGATTATTCTAATTTGTCCTAATATTTATACAGTGTATATGACAACCAGCCTATGTAGTTTGTTTTGCCTCTTACATAGATATTAAGCGGTAGAAATAAATAACTAAATACTGAATTACAACTAAACCATAACTAACTCTTTTAATTGAATAAATATTTATGAACTGAGCATGGAAACACCTCAGGTTTCTTAAAAGACTCAGAACTGGAGTCAATTAGGTTGTTTTTTAAATTGGGAAACAGAGCTGTTTTCCAGGCATTCACTATAAAAACTTTCTTAGGGGCCAATGAACAATTTCAAACTTCTCTTTATATTCCCATAAACTAGCATTATCATGGTGCTGAATGAAAGCAAAACTACTCAGTCTCACCAGCACTGATACTGCCCAGCTAGTGGCTGTAACCTCCAAGTTCTTCCCAAGTCCCAGCTCATGTGAGAAGTGTCTTGCGACTCTTAGGACAGCATTTTATCATGTCATACAGAGCAAAGAGCAGAGAGGCAGAGAAATGGAGGACAGAGATAAGAGGAAATAGCTCTCCCCACCTCCTTAGAAATATTTATTGCTTCTCTGATTAAGGTACTAGTTTCATTTTCCACTGCAAGAATTGATCTGGTCTTACAGGAGAGACTGTTGCATGTACACTTCTTGCATCTTCTAAAGTGATCTGCTAGAACAGTGCAGGGAATTTTTTGCTTTCCAGGGAAAATTAAATATATGGATGATATCAGAGATTATTCATTGTGTATACAAATAGAGAGATTACTTAGTAACCTGTGATACACGATGACATAGGGTTGTTTTCAGAAACAAGAAGCATAAACCAGAAGCAAGTACAGTGAATAACCTCAATTTACTTAAATGGACAGTTTCTATGCTTTAATGTTTCTATGGTTTCATTTCTGCTAGGACTGATCATGAAAAGCTGGTGAACTTGTCAAAAACCCAAATGAAGAATTCTAATAATAAATTCTGTAATGTTCTATAATATTAATTCTAATAATGTCTCTCCACATAAGCTGTTTGTTGAGAATATACTATAGAAACATGATAAACAGTAGCAGCAGAGAGGTAAAAGTGATCTCGAAGGCAGTTTGTGGTAGTACCCAAGTCTGGGTGTACTGGGAGAAGCCCCACATACCAGTAACAGCTACTCATCACTGCTGTTACTCAATCCCAGTGCTCTGGTAAGCGATCCTATGACTCGACTTTGGAAAAAACTCAAGTCGATCCAGTGTATTCGCGAGGTAGTGTGCTCTCATGGCGATCTGCCAACGTATCCAAGCAGGAAAACTGTGTGTAAACATTTACTGCCACTCTTATCTCACCCTCTGTCAGCTTGGGAAGACCTGGAAAGGCTGGTAGATTAATGGCGGCAACTTACAAGGCGCAAGCATGCCAGTGCTATGGTAATGGGACCAAGGAGGAGATGATTTGTGCCCGCCCGTGGCACGGGGGTTGGAACCGGGTGGTCTGTAAAGTTGCTTCCAACCCAAACCGTTTTAGGATTAAATTAGGGTATTACAGAGGTAACGCTGTAATAACGGACATGAAGGGAGCTCAGTGTGATATGGGCAGGTGCGCTTTCCGGCGATAAGCTGCACGGCTCCGCACACGCTGAGAACGCAGCCCCGCTCAGGTCCTCTCGGCTCTCCTGAACGCGGGGAGCTGCGGGAACACGAAAACGCCTCACGTCGAAGGGCCTCACGCGACGAGGGCCGACTCGGCCTGGCCCCGCCGCCGCCTCAGCCCCCTTCCCTGCTGGCGGCCCGCCCCACACGGGCAGGGCCAGGCTGGAAGTGACGCGAGCGGACGGGCGGGGCTGTGCGGCGCTGATGGTGGAGGGCTCGTGTTGATGTCTGGGGCGCTCTCGGCCTCTGTCTAGGTAAGGGGCCTTCCCCGTCCCAGGCCTGGCTGGGGGAAACGAGCGAGCTTGGTACCCTTTCTGCTGCCGGCCTCCGGCGGTTCCTAGGGCGGGCGGGGCCGTTAGGCCGCGGCCTTCGGTTCTGCGCCACTGGGAGGCCGCCTCTCCCGCCCGGCTCGTAGTTGCCTTGGGCCGGCCGTAGTCGGGAGGGGAAAAAGGGGGAGCGGCGGCCGTTGCGGGGGGCCTGGGCGGCTTAGCTGCGGGCGCCGGCGGGGCTTCCCCCCCCCACGCCGTGGCGGTATGTACAGTATGAAGGCCCGGAGCCAAGGTAATCGCGGCGGGCAGGTGGGGCTGTGCCGGCCGCTGCGGAGCGGGGTTGGGAGTAGGGAAGGGGCGAGAGGCGGCAGGGCCTAGGCTTGCCCCACGGAGCGGGGAGAGGCAGCGCAGGCAGGGCCTGGGGGTGTCAGGTGCGCCCTGTCCCGCTGGGGCCGCAGCTGGAGGAGCTGGCTGGGACGGCGTGGCTCGTCCTGCGCTGCTTTTGTTTTTCCTGCCCGACGAGCTTTTCGTCCTCCCGTCCGTAGCGGTGCATAAAACTGAACGCGTCAGTCAGCCTTCCCGAGGGAGTCGCTTGTCATGTCAGTAACGAAGCCGAATCGTAGCTCTTCCTCATTCTCTCCTATTTCCCAGCTGGGAGCTAAGTAAGCAGGCACCCAGCATCCCTGAACTATCCTTGGAACTGTAAGTAGATCTCAGCTTCACCTAAGCCCCCGGGATTTTCCTGCCGGAGAACAGTAATCCCAGATGATTCTGCTGGTCTGCACCAGTTCGTACTAGTGAATAGTTCTGCCTTGGGCTTGGAAACCAGCCTCCCTTTGCTGATTTCACTAAGGCCAGTACACAGCTGTGGTAGCTGGCAACCAGTGTGCAGAAAGGAATGTTTGGGTTTTGTGTTTGGTTTTTTTTTTTTTTTTTTTTGGGTGGCTTTTTGGTAGTGTTTTTTCCTTTCTTTTTTTTTTTTTTAAAACGTCCTTAAACTATCCATTTTTAAAAATACTCCTATTAAAAAAAGTGAAAGTCAGTTGGTTTTGTTATTAGTGCTTCATGTACTCTTTTTGTACTTAACCATGGGTAATGAAAACTGGTCTGTTTCATGTCAGTATTTGGCTTTATTTATTAAAAATAAAAAAAAAGGCTCCTGTATTTCTTCTAGAATTGTAGAAACTGCTGCTTCTTACCAATTATAGTTCAGAGTGGATTGGAGAGGTGTCTTAAATGTAATCCTCTGTTTTGAGAGGTGTGGGAGTTTTCAGGCTTCTACTATGCTGTAACATTTCCTACACTCTTCTGGACTCTGAAGCTGGATAACAGATGGGATTTATGTGTACCCTGTTGTCTCTAAAAATCTGTCTTTTGGTCTTTACGCAGTTTCTTGCTCATGGAATTTCTTGGTTTTGTTCTTTATAAGTGTTAGTCTTTACAACATTGGCATTTCGTCTTGTTTCGGGTGTTGTTCAGGGCATAAAACTGCTTTCATTTAACATCTGATACATCAAAATACTATAATGGCTGCCCACGTGTACTTCATGTGTTACACAAAATTGGGTAGTAATAAGCTGAAAACATTGAGGGTCTGAACCTTACTTACCCTTTCTTTGGTTTGAATGATGTGTGCCTGTTTTATTCAGATGGCATTTTTATTTCAGAAAATACAAGCTCTTTGCTGCTTGCTTTTTAAGTGATGAAAAGACACTTTAAAAGGCCACAGGAAGTACACGGACAGCCTTTAATCTTTGAACTTCTCAAGACTTGCAGTGGCCCTTCCCTTTTTGGGGTTGATTTTCATGTGTATCTTTCAGTGGAAATTATTTATTATGTCACATACCTGGCAGTTCCCTCATTCAAGGTGTGAATTTGCTTGGTCAGTATAAAATTACTTTTAATAGTAGATGCAAGAATAGGATGGCTTATCTTTCTAGAAATGTGTTAGATGTATAAGGCCCTGATCCTCCTAATACCAACCACGTTGACAAACTTGTGATTGTACATTGAAATCAGTACTTGAAACTTCTCAGTTGCCCATCTTGTATTTTTAGCAGATATTGCTGAATCCAGGGAAGGGGCGTTCTTGTTCTACTTGTGAAGCATTTTGTGTTGCTGTAATTTTTAGCACGATGTATCCTGCATGAGGTGGTGAATGGAAAGCATGATTAAAAGCTTTTGCAGTCTGACTGATTAGTCTTAATCCGTCAAACTGCATGCGTACCTAAATGTTCCCACTATCAATGAAGTCTGTTGTTTATGGTAAGGCAGCTAAACATTCAGGGCTGGGAGCATATGTGTTACAGTGAGAACAGTAGAAGATGCCCACGGTCTGGTAAACAGAAGCAAGAGAACTCTTTTTTGAAGAAGAAAAAAACCTCTCTTATTGAGAGAGGAAGAAAAACTTTATCTGTAAAAATACTATGAAAAGCACTGAGCTGTATAGATTCTGAGAAAAGTTCAAAGTAGGGAAACTATGGAGCTTTATGTCTCCTTTGCTGCCACTTCCAGAAACATTGAGAATATTTAATAAAGTTAGAACCCTGCTTTGTTTTCACACCACTGGTTTAATTTCCCACTTTCTGCCACTGTATTTGAGGTATAATACTGAGGGCATTCAGCTAAGCAATGCTTTCACTCCATCTTGATGTCATTGCTGAATGACTGCCCTTTTATTCTGAGAGGTCATTGTTTTTGAGTGATGCTGAGGCAGTGCACTTGGGAGGACTGAGTCTATAGCTGTCTGTTTTCACACCAGGGGGACTAATTGTTAAGGTTTCTCGGTCTTGTATATTTCAAGTAGATTAATTATTTGTAACTTAACTTGTTTTCCCACTATGTTGAAGTACCAACTTCTACAATTTTGTTACAGATCAGTCATGTCGTCCTTTCAAGAAGTTCCATCTTCAGCTAACACTTTGCAGACTTCCAATTTTGCACATGTGATTTTTCAAAATGTGGCAAAAAGTTACCTTCCGAACACACACCTTGAATGTCACTACACTCTGACCCAGTTTATCCATCCTCATCAGAAAGACTGGGTTGGTATTTTCAAGGTAAGTCATGCTTGTTCTGTTGCTGTTTCTCAAATGTTTACTGTCTTCTCTCTTACCAGTTAAAAAAAAATTGAAGGAAAACCCCAAACCAGTAAAAACTCTCTCATAAAATGAAGTGCAGCATCACTTAAGCTATGTATTGTATTCCTGCTGTTAGACTCTGAGTTTTTGTAACAAAGCTCAAAACAGAGATCAAAACTAGAGGAATGAGTACACTGTAAGGCTGCTGAAGCTAAGGGAAAGTGTCATGTGGTGGTGATGTGCAGAGTTAAATGGAGATGATTTGGGAAGACATGTGGGCACAGATTGACATTGAGAACAGGACTATATGAAGAGTATGAGCTGCAGTAAGAGTGAAATGTGTGTGGAAGGAACGAAAGCTAATCTGGAGGTATCCTGACATAGGTCCCTGACTCATTTTTTGTTGCTAGAACAGACCAAGCAGTATAAATGACTAAAATTATTCAAAACAGACCCTTGAAAAAAGGATAAGGGGTAAGGCCACATCTAAGTTGCTTGGAGCTATTTGTAAAGCTTCATTTATGGGACTACAAGTTGATTAATTCTTTAAACTGCTTCTGTTTAGGACTTGATCCATGTTTCTTTGTCAGTATAGCTCCTAGTAGAAGATGCTTAAGTTCCTTGAATGGTTATTAGAAGTTTTGATTTGGGCTTTAAAGAAGTGAGGCTTTGGTAGTGGGGAGGGGAGAGAGGTAATGGACTATCTCAGTACTGGAGGACCTTTCTCTTTAGAGCTGTCTGCTGTTTTAGGAATGTAAATGTTTGGCTTCATTGTAATCTGCAGGTTACCAATGGATTCTTGGTCTGTACTCAAGATAAATTACTTTTCTGCAAAATAGAAGTACTCTATTCTACATAGCAAAGCAGCAGCATTTTCGATGCTATGCGCAATGACTGTACCGTCAGTAAATTGTGTGGGGGAGGCTTTAACTCACAAACAGGCACATTGGTGGGAAGTTTTTAAAAATATGTGGATATATATCTTGATTGTCTGCAAAGGTTTGAAAAACAGTGTGAGCACCCTTGAATGTTAATGACATTAACGAAAATTAAAGTTTTGGTGAAGTTTTTTTTTTTTAATGAGGGTGCTGTTCCTATTGTGTATAAGCATTTTGAAATTATTTAAATTTAACTTGAGAAGTAAATGTTGTGGCTTTGTTTATCTCAGTGAGGGAGGCAATTGGGACCCTAAAAATACCAATTAGGGAAACTTAAGAGCAGTAAACCAGTTTTCCAGTGACTATATGAAATGCGATATACAATGGACAGGTATCTTTGATTTAACCTTGTCTGTGATGATGGATTTCTTAAACTATTGAGGTCTGAATTTTTATTCTACTTTAGCAGTGGCAGGTAACACTGGCAATTATTTGAGGATCATGCTGAGCTGGCATAAGGTAGTACAGTTGCTGGAAGAAGCAGCTTTTATGCAGGGTGGTTTATTTCCTGTACTTCTTTTCCTTTATGTGAATCAAGCTCTTGTATGATGAATCAAATCAGGGAATTGATAGAGGTTAAGACCAGCATTTTGGAACTGGATTATTTTTTTTTTTTTTTTTTTTTTTAAAATGGAGTTCCCCAACTGATTTTCCAGTTTACCTAATTCTTGTCATCACAAGGGAAGGAAGCATTGCAAGATGAAAAAAGGATGAAGATCATTTTCTTCCTGTGATGATGTCATCCTGAGAGTAAGCATTATGAATATACTGTCTTCTTGTAGTACAGTGAGTTAGATGGGGCCAGCTGTCCAGCTGCATCTGTGTCAGCAAATATGTATGCGTATGAGTAATGTTTACAGTAAACTGAGTTATGAAAATGTGATCTTGGGATAGGCAATAGACAGAAGTTGTACTTTACTGTCATCTGAGTGTAAAAATGCGTGGCTTCTAGGGAACTGATTGTTCCTGGACAATCAACAAACCACCTGGAGGTGGTTGGAAAGCTGATGAAACAAGCACAGGTTTTATCATTTACCTTGGATGTGATGCATGTTAAGTAAAGTGAGTTTCACCATTTACAAAAAAAAAAAAAAAGGGGGGCAAATCTTTACTAATTGTGAGAACAGTAATTAATGGGTTCTGTGTTGGCCTAGTATACAAGGAAAGCAAGGCTTCCAGGAAAGAACTCAAAGCACCAATTCACTGACTGGTCATGTAGAGGGAATAGAAGTCCACCTTGTTTTTCTGAGGTGAAAAAATTGCATAGAAAACAAACCTGTTTAACTTGGTGTCATTTAACCTTTGCCTGGAATTGCAGAGATAGTTACTAGTGTTGTAATAGCGAATACTGAACTGAGGGAAAAGGCGTCTAGTTTAAAAAGAAACAAAAAACTTCCAGCCAAAAAAATGCAGTGGTAATTCCAGATCGGTATAGAAAATAAGTATAGAAAAATTGATTCCCTCTCCGTCCCCCTTGCCTCTTTTCCCAGGTGAACATTGTGTTGATTTGGTTCTGATGTTGACTTCTGTTCCATTTTAAGGGGCAGTGACTTCAACTGTATTCTGTCCTGTGTTTGCTCAACTGGTTAGCTAAGAAATTCTTATTGAACTAAACAAAATCAGTAGGTGCTTTTTTAAAGTGAATGGCTTTTATTTAGGTTGCAAGTCTAAGTAAATTTCTTGAGCAGCAGTGGTATCTTGAGTAGATACAGATTATTTGTAGCCTCGTATTACCCTGTTTGTTTTGATAGTCAGGCTTCTTGTGAAGCTGAATCAGGAAATGGATCAGGGAACTGATTTGCCAGAAAAAGAGAGCTCCTGCTCCTCCAGCTTTTACCACCTTACTTTACAACTGGTTTGGTTCCTCAGCTTGATCACTGTGTGTTGCAATGGGCAGCTCTGCTGGCATCACTGTAATGGAAGCAAGTGAGCTAGGAATGTGTGCGTGGGAGAAAGGCTATACCTGCTTTATTGGCGTGGCTGCTTAATGTGGAATGACAATTAAAGCTTTTTCAAGTCTTTTGAGAATTCCATTCTGAAGATCAGCTTTTAAAGGTTTGGTTTGTCAGTTTGTTCCCTTTGTAAATGGAGTTAATAGTACCAGAAGCAAAACCCAATTTCATGTATTGACCCTTAATTTCTAGTTTGTGAGTTTTAAAATGTTTCTGTAGTATGTACTACATGTATGGTAGAATCTTTTTATTCTGTGTACTTTCGCATTTGTGATTGTTGTAGTTGCTGTTAGTGTTGTGCAGCTTATGTAGAAAAGGTGATGTTAGAAATGGAATCCTTCATAGAAGCCATAAATTGCTTTTAAGAGTTTTTCTGTGTGTTTTACTGTTATTATTTATTCAGTTATGTATTTATTATACAACTTCATTTTGCTTGTCATTATATCAGTCTTTTTCACCTTGTGTACATTATTTTTTCACTTGGTAGACTTAATGGATTCAGTTTTTCTCTCTTCACTGGGAATGTTTTCAGTTTTCTGTGTCTATTTAGTATTCCACTTTCATCACTGACTATTTTGTACTATGAAAAGATAATGGCTTTAATGGACGGTACCAAAAGCAGATTCCTTCATGTTTGCAGTTGTTTATTTACAGATACCTTCTTCTCAAGGATATGTTACAAAGCAGCTTAAAATAAGGAGCTAAGGCAAGATAAAGTACTGCCTCTTTGTTCTCCATCACAAGTATCAAGAAGGTCTTATTGGGAGGTAGAATAGGTCTTGAAGTTCAGACCTGGGCTAGGGATTTATGGCATACAGCATTAGGACAAAGAACTAAATAAATTGACAACTAAATAGCAGTTATTCTAAAACTGAAGTTTCTACCAACTTCTCTGTGCATGCTGTAGATGAAATGTTTTATGTTGTTCCCATGTGATTTAAGTTGCTAGATGCTGTGAGCATAAGGCATGTCATGGTGGTGGTGGCTGTAGGTTTAGAACTCTTCCCAAGAAAGTAATTTTTCTACTGTGTCCTGGGCTGCATCACCAGCAGTTAGAGGGGGGTGAATCTCCTCCTCTACTCTGCTTTCATGAGACTCCACCTGCAATCCTGCATTCAGTCCTGGGGCCCCCAACACAGGAGGGACTTAGACTTGCTCGAGTGATTTCAGAAGAGGCCTTGAAGATCATCAGAGGGCTGGAGCGCCTCTGCTGTGAAGGCCGGCTGAGATTGTTGGTGCTTGTTCAGCCTGGAGAAGAGAAGGCTCGGGGGAGACCTTAGAGCAGCTTTCAGTGCCTAAAGGGGACCTAAAGAAATCTGGAGAGGCACTCTTTACAAGGTCGTGTAGTGACAGGGTAATGTCTTTAAACTGAAAGAGGGTAGATTTAGATTAGATATTAGGAAAAAAATTCTTCACTCTGAGGGTAATGAGGCACTGGCACAGATTGCCAGAGAAGCTGTGGCTGTCCCATCACTGGCAGTGTTCAAGGCCAATTTGGACAGGGCTTTGAGTAACCTGATCTAGTGGAAGGTATCCCTGCCCATGGCAGGGGAGTTGGAACTGGATGAGCTTTATGGTCTCTTCCAATCTTAACCATTCTATGATTCTAATTTTCTGTTGTTTAGAAAAATGCAAACCCAGAGTTCATCAACTGAAAGGGCAATGTTGCATATAGGAGAATTATTTTGAATATACTAGTTTTCTTACAAACGAGGTGTCTGAACGCATACTCTACATTTGGGGTTGGTCCTTTTGCAAAAGCTTGGAAGGGTGGGAAGTATAATAAAGAAGGTTATCTTTCACTACAGAAGTTCTGAATATGCATTGTTTTTATTCTTTTTGTATATATTCTTTCTTTTTTTTCATTGTCCCCTACAGGAAGCTTAAAACCAAGTTTTGACTTGGTTTTCAAATCTGTGGTCTTTCATTGCTGCTGTTTTTGCTTTTCTGACATTCTGGAGGTTCACGTGTAATCAAGTGCCAAAAGATCTCCATCAGTTATGTCCTTGCTTATTACTAAGGGAAAAAAATAAAAGGGCAGTTTTACAGATGAGTGGCTGTCTAGTAGTTGGCATAGGCCTCCTGAGCCTGAGTCCCTCTTCATGCAGTTTCATGGGAGCTAGAATTTGAGATCAGCTTTCCCTTTGGTGAGGATTTCTGTGCAGAAGAACCTGATAGTTCCTGGTGTAGAGTCAGAGGGGAGAAGGCTTGTCATTCTTGATCGATTTCACAGGCGATCTGTACTCCAGAGCAATTGAAGATCAGTGTCCCCTTTTTGTTTTTCTCTGCTTATCTCTGATTGATCAAAATATGGAGAGACCCTTAGACTAATCTGAGTCTCAAACTTTGAAACGAGGAGGAATAATTAACATGTGCAGTACACCTGCTTGCAAAAATGGTCTGTCCAGTAGGTAGGCCTAATCTCCAGATGAGGGAATCTACATCTTGTGACTTTTATTTCACAATAAAGTGAGATAATCATATGGCCATTTTTTTCCCCCCATCATTAATGCATAATATCTGGATTTGCGGAAGTGTTTGAAAAATCTGCTTGGCCTTTAGGCAGCAGTGCTTACCCCTCTGTCTAGGGCATATGTGTGCAAATAGGTGTGTCAGATGTTCAGTATACCAAGAGAGGCAGGTTTGCTGCATCTCAAAGGCAGAAGGAAAGAATGTTATGGGCATAGTAAAGGTAGTGTTTAAAGAGAGTAGTGTTAGAGGTGTGGGTGTCTGTGGGGGATATCATAGTACTTCCTGGTTTTCTGGAGATTTAATTTTGCTGCGGCCAGCACTGCTGGAAAGACCTGTGATACCAGCAGGTAATCTTGCATATGGGAAACCAATGACTTTGGTCTTGCTGTGTAATTCACTAACTGTTCCATTGGAACTTTTGTGTTCCTTGGTTCTGCTTGGTGTATTTTCCCAAGTAATCTGTACTGCCATTCTATTTTCTAGGATGTTTTCAAGTTAGAGACTTGCTTTAGTAATGATTGCCTCAATGTATCCTTAGAGAAGAAATCTTTTAATCTCTTAATGTCCACATTTATTATATTGACAACTTAAAAATTGTGATCTAATATTCTGCTAGCTTAACTTTTGGAAAAACTGAATAACCAGGGTTGAGAAGATTCTTGGTAACTTGAACACAAGAAGTGCTTGCTTGCCCTGACAGAGTACTCAGTATTTAGGAGGTCACACCTGAGCTACTGTTTGTGCATTGGTGCAGTACCTGTATTTGCACGCAAATTCATTTCTGACTTTTCAGTGTACTGGTTTATAGGAAACCTCAGAATTGTCTGTGGAGAAAAAATTGTGTATTATAATTTAACAGTGAATTTGATGGACACATAAGAAATAGCTTGGTGGTTGTGTTTTATCAAGACAATATAAATATGTTCTATGTAGTACTCTGGGTTATTTAGTCTCCTTTGGGCTGCAAATAACAGTACAACTTGTGTGGGTCTTTTCAATATCCTGATTTTGTTGTAGATTATTTTCAGTTTTTTTCAAGATACCAGTTACTTCCATATATACAAATCACATTATGAAGTACAGCACAAAAGCTGGGTTTGTTACTGGCCAAATGTATATAGAAATACAGTTTTTTCTGGCATGGAATTATCACTGCACAGCAGGACATGGTAGATAGAGGAATGTGTACTGCACAGTACTTCCTGTTGTTAAAATAGTTAAGAATGGAATTAATGGAATTGGGAATGTTTTGAGAATTGCTATCCACAAACTAGAGGAGTGATTTGTGGGTTTTTGATTTACCTTCTTTTGGAAAGATGTGTCATAAATAACTGGGCTAATCTTTTTCTTAAAAAAAGATAAAGAAGCCCATGGCAGTGTTGTTCGCTGTTTCTGTATTAGATGAAGAGACCTGATAGTCTGGGTTTACGTGGTGTTTCCGTTCACAAGCAATTTTGACCTATAATTCCAAGTATAATTAATTTTCTAAAAATAATTGCCATGGTAGGTTTGTGTAGTCAGGGGCAGAATTGGCATAACAAAGTCATCGGTAGCTGGTAAACAATTTTGAGGTAAAAGATTGTGCTGATTTATTGTTCTCATGTGATGGTAAACAAATACCTCACCTAAATGCCACCCACCCTTTTTTAATACATTTTCATGCTTATCTCTTAAAGGAAACAGTAAGTTTGTTGCTCTTTGATCTGTCATAATATTTCCTTGGACAATCATTTACATATGTAGCAGGTTTTCTTTTAGAGAGTTCATACTGTTTCTATATTTATTTTGATTTATACCTGATAGGAGAGAAAGTTGATCCAAAAGTCTAGGCACTCTGTCAATGTCATTTTTACGTATTTCTCTGAACTGTGAGATAGATAATACCTTGATATTGCAACAAATACCATATGTTCTCAATGGCCCAAGTTAAAAGATTGCCTGTATGTGTTTGTAACATTCTGCAGAGATGGACTTCTTCAGGTTTGAGCACAAGAGAACATCTTAAGATTACAGCCTTTCATAAAGAGCCTAGAGTACCTTGCAGCCATGTTCTACCCCAAAACATTACATATTTAGGGCTTCTACTATATAACACGTTTTTATCTCAGTGTGAATAGCGAGGTCATGTCTGAAGTGAAGTCTTAAATGGCTTGTACTGGGGTAAGTCAAAGTTGCAAGTAAGTAAGGTGATTACAGACATACTAAAGAAAACAAGGTTGTAGCTTTGACTTTTTTTACTTATTTTGAAATGTCTATGCCTTAATGTTACTGAAGTCTATTTAATACTTTAATAAGTATTTTTCCTGATGTCCATGTTCTGATTTTTTTTTAATAGCTTGATTCTTTCAGAATTGGCATCTAGATACTGTTACTTGATGGCAGTGTATGCATTCAATAGTATATCGCATGAGTGGCATGTCAGTGTTAACTGTAAACTATGAGTAATTTTGCCGTGTATGAGATTCTCTGCCCCTAGGTATTTTTTTCCATTTGTTTACTGACTTAGAGGAACTTGTTACCTGTAGTTGCTTGTAGTAGGCTGTGATAGGCTACAGTAGCACTAGCACTACTGTGACTTTCAACTAATGTTACTTGAACCCAGGGTTATGACACAAGCCAAGCCTGCTGTGGAGAAGTCGCTTCCCAGGATACTGGGCCTAATTGCATTTTGCTTAGACACCTGTGTTTTCTGTGATTTGGGTCAAAGTAGCAGTTTCTTACCATGTGAAATGTGTAAAGGCTGTTGACTTAGCAATAATTATATTGGGTAATGTGTGTCCAAAGCCTTACGTACTGTCTGTAATTTTGCTTCTTTCAGTGTAGCTTATTGTCTTCTTGCAGTACTTAGGGTACTTTGCCAGATTACTTTCTAAACTATGTAATTTACTTGCAGAATTACAAAAAGGGCATATATTTTACTCTGCAGAGTTTTCTGGTTGGGTTGTGGTGTGGCTTTTTTTTTTTTTATTTCTTTTTTCTGATTGGGTCATATTAGATGTTTACAATAAAGGTTCATTGGTTATGCCTCGGTTGGTTCAGCTAAGCCAGTATTTCCTGGGTTTGATTCTTTGATCTGCCAATGTAAGTATATGTGCTGTGTAGATAGGTGGGACGTAGTAATGCAGCAGAATGAACACGGCTGTTCTTCCAGTTGTGTAATGGCTTTCTGAGGCCAGGGAAGAAAATGCCAAGTGAGCTTTTCCTTGCAGCGGTGTTTCTTTAAAGCATTCTCTCCTAAGGTTGAGTTGACTTTACTGAGACATTACAAAAGGAAAGAAATGGAGCAAAATAGAAAAATGGAAAAGTCTTCCATGTTCATCTCGTAGATGACACTCAAGAAATTATAAAAGAAGTTTGAAATAATTTTTGAATTGTAAACACTCTGCAGTTGTAAGGCAGAGCTTTCTTCTTAGAAAAGCTTACATTCCTTTTAAGATGGACCAGATGAGAGTTAAAGGAGATAAAGCAGAAGAAAATGTTTATTATTTCTCCTCAGTAATGTATTTGTTAACTCATTATTGGCATACAGACAGGCGCACAAATTGTGTTCTTTCCTCACCCCACCCCCCATTTATTTTTCTAGTCAGCTAATTTTCTTCTAGCTATTTTATGGAAACATACTGTGAGTGAAATGCATGTATGGGGTAGCTAATTGCCCTGTGTGGCCTTTCAGGAAGAAAGGGCTTGTATGTGTGGGGCAACAAAGAAGAAGAAGGAACTTTCATGATGTCTATATGCATATTTATTAGTAGAAAGAAGACCTGTCTGGTATGAGTATTGAGGGCAGTTGACTGTCCCTACTTGCCCAGCCAAATTGCATAGTACCTCGTGTTAGACATCTTAACCTTTACCAGGACTTCATCGTTTCCACTGCAGAGTTGGTTTATATGACTAAGAAGTAATTCATGATGTCCTAATTGAAATAAGCCTTTTTGCTCAAAAGTAGGAAATAGAAATGTCATGAATGGATTATCCTGTAATGGCCTAATAAAACTTTCCATTTATGGAGGGAGAATTAAATGAAGGGAGGGTGTTTGAATAACACATTGTTTGTGCGTAGTAGCAATTTGGATATGACAGTTTTGTAGGAGACATGATGTTTAATCGTTTTTTTGCTTTAAAATACGGGTTGAGAAGGCGAAAATAGGACTTGGTTTCTGGATTATTAATCTGTTGGTTGACGTCAGTGGAGTTCAGAAGAATTAAATGTAAGTAAATGGGGAAGAAGAAAAATGTGATGAATACCAGGTTAGCAGTGACTTTATTTCTACTACTTATAACATGGGTAATTTTTTTTTTCTGTTGGTTTAGGGAAGTTGCGTCATATAGTTTTATGTGCTTTTTGTCTAAGAGAGAAGGATGTTAATATTTTTTGTGTTTTTAACTCTGAGCAAAATGCTGCTGGAGTTTTTTATTGCTTTACAGTAGTTGCTTTGGGTTTCAGGTTTGGATGTGTGTATTTCAAGCTTGTTGGAATACGTTTCTTCAGAGGATGGCATTTCTTACTGTACAGAACATGCACTCTTATGAAAAGTCTGAAAGCTATGTTTACTGAATTTAGTGGGAGGACTGCACCAACTTAGCTCAGGTTTTCGTGCAGATTTTTTTGTCTTGCAGACACAGTGTATGTGTAAGTAAGAGTTAGCATTCCAGTGAAATGCAGGTGTTTCAGTATTGCAGAAGTTGTCCAAAAAGTGCTACTTTATCCCTGTCAAACTTGGCCCTTTCAGTAGAAGAGAAAGCTGTGTTTTTTCATTCTTGCTCTGTGTTTTCTGATGGACCTGTTAGAGTGTGCATTCAAAATAATCACCCTTGGCAGAACTTACACTAAGAAATTCTCACTATAAACTTCAGAATTAATCTTTTAATGTAGTAATGTGTATCTTTATAGAAAGAAAAATGTATCAAATTGTAGTTTAATGTATAGTGAAAACTGTCTGCTGTTTTAATGTATACAGACTATTTTATTGCCTTAGACCCATTTATTGACTTAGGTAACAAGCTTAATAAAATTCATGCTAAATCTTTGACATGCTTGTTAAAATATTCCTGATTTGTAAACATTAAGTATCTTTATTGCATGTTGAAGCAGAAATACGCATATTAGAGTGTGTTGTAAAGGCCAGACCATGGTATCTTAACTGTATAACAAATCATCTGCTGAATGTTTTCTCTTTCCTTTTTTTTTTTTTTCGGTTTATTTTACTTTAGGTTGGTTGGAATACTGCAAGAGATTATTACACATTTCTTTGGTCACCTATGCCAGAAAATTATGTGGAAGGATCAACGGTTAACTGTATGCTGACTTTTCAAGGTGAATATAAAGCAATATCTACCTGTATTTTCCAGCCTAGCCAGCTTTTAAGATATTTATCTCTTCATTACAATGCTGAGGGTTGAGAGTTCTAGACTTCTAGAAACACAAATTGGAAGAGAATTTTCACACTTCGCTGTGTGAAATTCAGTCTTATTTCAGATGTCAAAGAAGTTTTAAGGGAAAGTATGTCACTTGGTATGTTTTTTTACATAGCAATGGACAGTATTCATGACTGATAAGAGAAGTGTTGCTGGAAATTATTAAAATACAGAAGGTGACTTTGACAATCAGCAGGGCTTCTTAATCTTGGCATCTCTTATCACACTGTGTCTATGTTGTCTTTAGTCTTTGGACTTTAAAATCCTTCTTAATATAAAGTTATTGTCATCAAAGAATAAATAATGTAGATGATGGTTTGGTGAAAGGTCAGATTAGGCAGAGTTGCAGAGGACCTTTTGACAATGAGGAATTGATGAAAATGACTCAAGCTTTTAAGAAAAGAATAAAGAACAAACAAAAATGTTACACCTCCATGCAAATCTATAGTATAACTACATTTTCCACACTATGTGGGAGATCAGATCCCCTCCTTCCCCCTCACAATCTCAAAAAAGGTCTAGTAAAATAAATGAACAACGCGCAAGAAGGAAGATTAGAATTAAGAAATAGGTTCTGTATAAAGGCGTGGAGTTTCCACACTCTTCTCGTTAAATATAAAAAGAGGCAGTGGCCATGGATTGTGGCCTGGGGGGTTTATGTCTGATATTAGGAGGAACTTTTTTACTAAGGTGGAGTAGTGCAGCACTTGAACAGATATCCCTGGTTTGGAAGAACGGGAATTCCACACAGTTACTTAGACACAGCCACTGTAGTCTCAGACTGGTGCTGACAGCAGTCTCTTGAATGGGAAACTGGACTAGGTGAACTTCAGAAATTCTGCCAGGTTTTTTCAGCCTGGGAAAGGAAAGTAATGGGAAGTGACTAGTATCTCTAAATTCTGCTACCTATGGCATGAGTGCGTTATCCAGTGTTCATATTTAAAGAAACAGGAACCATCAGTGTAAGCTACCAGTGACAGGTTGTAAACTGAGATAGAGATGATACTTGCATGACACAACGAATGTGCAGAACTTCCTGCCACAGAGAAAACATTATGAGCTTCAGAAATCTATACGCATTCGAAATTGAATGTAAAAAGAACATCTCCATTAAACTTGTTTAATGCTTTTCTGCTTACTAACAGAATTTTACGTATGATCTTACGATCCTTTTTTAACTTTCCAGTGTTGGCTTTATTCTTTGTGTGTGTGTGTGTATTGCTTCAAATGTATAGAAAAATAGTAATTTAGGGCCTAAAATGAGTACTGTGTTAGCTTGTTGTCTTGTTAAAGCTGCATATACTAGCTGCAAATAGTGGTAGCTTGGATGAGTGCTCTGTTCTTTCTCTTATGCCAAGTTGGTTTTTTCTGTTACTTTCAATGATGATCATATCCTGGAGAAGTCTCCAAGGAGATCTTATAGCAGCTTTTCATGGGGGAAAAGGGAGCCTACAAGAAAGCTGGAGAGGGACTTTTTACAAGGGCCTGTAGGGGTAGGGTAAAGGTAATGGCTTCAAGCTGAAAGAGGGGAGATTTAGATTAGATACTGGAAAGAAATTCTTTACTGTGAGGATGGTGAGGTACTGGCACAGGTTGCCCAGAGAAGCTGTGGCTGCGCCATCCCTGGCAGTGTTCAAGGCCAATTTGGACAGGGCTTTGAGCAACCTGGTCTAGTGGAAGGTGTCCCTGCCCATGGCTGGGGGGTTGGAACCAGATGATCTTTAAGGTCCCTTCCAACCCAAAATATTCTGATATCCACGTGATCTGACCATTTTACAACCTTGAAATCTATGAAAAGTATGTGTGCTCTGTAGGAACTAGAAGGAGGCCATTAGTTTCTTTCACAGTTACCAAGATTCATTGAATGCATCAAATTAGGTTAAACTGAAACTAAAAAGTGACCTAGAAACCTAGAACTGTACATGCTATTATTGGAACTTTGTATTTTAAAGTTTTGCCACACATAAAGAGAGCAGGTAATGTCTGTCCCATCTGTTACATTCCATGCAGACAGTCCTCCACTTTTATAGAGCTGCCAGATTTAATCTCTATTCAGACAGGCTCTCAGTAGTGTTTGGCAGAGCCATTTTAGTGCTGCTGAGATGAGCTCAGTAGAGCTTACAGGAGCTTAATTAGCTGAGATAAATAGTAAATGTTGTTCAGCATGCTTTAAATATTTATTTTTTAATGATAAGTAGGTATGCTGTAAGAAAGTAATAAGGAATCTGTTCTCTGTAGTGTATGTTAGATACAAGAAAAAACCCTTTAAGTAGTTTTAAAATCAGATTGCCTGAAGCCAGTATTAAAACTTGCTGGAGCTGTGAAGTAGATTGTTCTGAACTCATTTCCTCATAGTGTCACCTTATTTATGCATTGAATCGGGTAAACTGAACTGCAGTGTTATTCAGGAAAGCGTAGTCAGGTCCAAAAGCAGAACCCTGAAGTTTTGAAATTAAGGTACTATTCCATATTAAACTACAGTTAATAAAGTATAAGACTTGTGGAAACACGAAGTGCTTGATTACAAGTGCTATCTGTATAGCATCTGTAATGTTTTACCATTTGTAGGAAATGTAGCTAAGAGTACTGGGAAGTCTTCCAAGAATCTGAAATAGAAGTTGGTGAATAGAAATTAATGATTAAGTTAGAAAGGGAGCAGATTGAATTGTAGTGAAATATGAACAGAAACGGGTGACATCACCTTCTGGATTGAACATTGGGTGAGGATTTGTTATGCTAGTATCGCACTCAGTCTAGCTAGCATATCTGATAATTAAGTATTCTGAATAAAGTCAATTGGTTTGCTTAGCATTAATGGGGTAAAGTATAGTTTCTTGATTTTATTAATAAAGGTAAAAAATTCATTAGTTCTGGAAACAATTGTTTAACATCCACAAATATTGCCACATGAATTGAGGTGATGTAAGAAGCTTGATGTTGAAGCTTTAGTGGGCAACAGTTCAGCTGAATAGTCATGCAGAAATTTTTCTGTAATAATTTGCTAGCAGCATGCAGTATTACGTAGCTACAAGAAAGATAATTTATTTTTACCTTGCACAGTTGTTGTGGTTTAAGCTCAGCTGGCAACCCAGAACCACGCAGCCACTCGCTCACTCCCCCCCTTCCCCCCCCCTGCTCCCAGAGGGATGGGGAGGAGAATCAAAAGAATGAACTCCCACAGGTTGTGATAAGAACAGTCTGGTAACTAAGGTATAACACAAACCACTGCTGCTACCACCCATAATAATGATAATAATAATGATAATAATAATGATAATAATAATGATAATAATAATGATAATAATAATGATAATAATAATGATAATAATAATGATAATAATAATGATAATAATAATAATAATAATAATGATAAGGGAAATAACAAGGGAAGAGAATACAACCACTCACCACCCGCTGACCGATACCCAGCCCGACCCGAGCAGTGATCTAGCCCTTCCGGGTAACTGCTTCCAGTTTATATACTGGGGCATGACGTGCTGTGGTATGGAGTACCTCTTTGGCTAGTTTGGGTGAGGTGTCCTGTCTCTGCTTCCTCCTGGCTTCCCTTCTTCCCTGGCAGAGCATGAGACTCAGAAAGTCCTTGGTCAGAGTAAACATTACTGAGCAACAACTAAAACCATCAGTGTTATCAGTGCTCTTCCCAAGCTGAAAGTCAAAACCACAGCACTGCACCAGCTACTAAGAAGGAGAAAAATGACTGCTACTGCTGAATCCAGGACTAATAGTCTTGAAAAATTTTTTTTTTCAGTTATTAACAAACAAGTTTTTAGTTAAATTCTCCCTACTATCCCTCTATACTTGGCACTTGTCTCATCCATTCAGAGCATGTGCTTTGGCATTTAAACCCAGCAAAAATAAGTTCTGGCTACTGCACAAAAAACATGCAAAAAATGGAACCTGGTAAAGTTGCAGTTGTCTTGTCATTTCATGTTATCCTGTCTTTGTTGTCTTTGATGGTATAGGTATTCCAAGGCCAAAATACTGCTTACTCTTTGTTCTGTAATTGTGCAACAGTTACATAGTAATGTTGTCTTGATCCAGCTTCAGGGCATCTGATTGCTAATGAATATATAAACAGCAGTTATTGCCTAACGTATGTAAAGTGATGTGTACATAGAGCACCTGTTACCTGACACTGCTATGGTGTTTGTCTTAAAAACCAGGAGTAATTGTCAAGGGATGAAAGTTACTAAAAAAAGATTACTTTTCTCCTGCTTTGATGGTTTATCTGTGCCTTACTGAGGTCATGAGCATGAAATTCGTAATGCAGGTATGATCTGATGATCTATTTCCTGATAGAGAGTTGTATGTTGTGTAGAATGCTTCTTCAAATATGAATTTATTTTGATAGGATATTATCTACCAAATGACGATGGAGAATTTTACCAGTTTTGTTACGTGACTCATAAAGGAGAAATCCGTGGAGCAAGCACACCTTTCCAGTTCCGTACCTCTTCCCCTGTTGAAGAATTGCTAACTATGGAGGATGAAGGAAACTCTGATATGTTAGTGGTGACCACAAAAGCTGGGCTTCTTGAGGTTAGATTCAACAATTCTTAAACTGTTTTCTTCTTTTTTTAATATATATATACACACATACACACACACATGCATTCACAGGTATTGAAGAACAAACCAAGACGAAAAATCCTACATGCGTACATGTACATATTTTTGGCTTGCTGTCCAGTATTTGATTGGAGTTCAGAATATTTGCAGGTTAAATGAGTAAAGATTTAAAACTGATTACAAGTGTGGTATAGCACTAAGCAAAGACTGGGAAACCGTAAGAGGATAGTTGCCCATCTCACATCTGTGCTCTCCAGCTCACTGGAGGAGCGAAGATACCCCTGTGAAACAGCACCTGTTCTAAGGACATATGTTACAGAACCAGTATACGTCTATTTGTGCACAAGAGCCTTGGAAACAAAGCTGAATAATTGCATGTGCCTAAGTATGTTAGAATAGCTCTTGTTTTATTTAAAGCATTGTTCTGCATGTCATGTTCTTTGCTAGGTGGATGTGATTAGGCTTGTATGCTTACATCCAGAGTCAAGATGTTTCCATTTGATATTCTGTGGTCTGAAAACTAATTAAACCTAAACAAACAAAAAAGCCTACCACCAAACTAACTTGATTGTATCAGTTGCTTATTGGAAAATGGCTCAGTACAGTTTCCTTACCTTGCTCTCAGACCTTTCATCCTTTTTTCAGTTGCATCTAGGCATATATATGCATTTTATTTACTATTTTCAAAATTTAGGAATAAGAGACTTAGTACAGGGATACATCTGGGGTATTTTTGCTTTTCAGATATGTACTCATACTACTAAAATGAATGAAAAAGAATTTTTCAAGTGTTTTTGATTCTCTTGGTTTGTAGAATCGCAGGGTGGTTTGGGTCAGCAGGGGCCTTCAAAAGTCATCAAGTCCAACTTCCATGTATTGAGCAGGGACATTTTCAACTAGATCAGGTTGACCAGAGCCCTAGCCAGTGTGACCTTGTATGTTTCCAGGGGTGGGGCCTTTGCCTCCTCTCTGGGCAACCTGTGCCAGGTGTTTCACCACCCTCATCATAAAAAATTTCTTTCTTTTGTCTGGTCTAAATCTCCCCTCTTCTAGTTTAAAACCATTACCCCATATCCCATGGCAACAAGTCCTGCTAAAAAGTCTCTACCCATCTTTCTTATAAGCCCTCTGTAAGTATTGAAAGGTGGCCGTTTATTTGCCAGTCTTTACTTTTGGCTGTGTGTCTCTTCATGTTTTATTTTTTGTGAGATTCCCCAAACATCACTAGAGAGTGTTTGTCTCTACACTCAGCAATCATTTTTTCATCAAGCTGTCATAATTATAATTAGCTCTTCCATAGTTGCTGTCGCTTGGGAACAGTAAAGGCACTTCACTTAAGGAGCTAAAACCCGAGTATAGATTAAAACACAGCAAAGTGTGCTATCTAATGGTAATGTAGTACTGTTCAGTCAAAGGAATGAAACTTCAAGAATTTGGGAATAACAGGAAAACAGTAAAATAACCTAGCCAGAGGACATACGTTTTGTGCTTTTCCTCAGACACTGGAGTGATTTGTTACCATTTAATACATAGGAATGAAGGGGAAAAAAATTACCAAACCCCAATGGTGTTTGTGTGTGTTTTTTTTTTTTTTTTGGTTTTTTTTTTTCAGTTTAAAATTGAAAAAATAATAAAAGAAAAAGAAGAGCTATTAAAGGTAACTTCTGTTCTGGAAAAGGAAACAACACAACTCAGAGATCAAGTTGAAAGACTGGAAAAAGAACTTAACCATGAAAAGCAGAGATATGACCAACTACAAACAGAGCAAAAGGTTAGTTGTTTAACTGATTAAAGCTGACTCATAATGTCTGTAATCCTCTTTTTTCAAGAACCAGTTAAATTGTGTGAAAATCAGCTATCAAACCCCCTCAGTAGTTAGATAGACATTTACACTAGAATAGGTCAGTTCCTATTAACCTCTTGCCACTATTCGTTTTATGTTGTAAAATGGCTAAAATATTTAAGGATTTTGGTACCAGGCTTGGTAAGATAATCGATGACATCTGTTACCAGATGTTTGACATTTAACTGTGGAATTCATAGTGGAAAGTAGTTGATAGTTTAAAGTTTGCTAATGTTAACCTAAAATGGAGGAAGCCTTTTCAAAAAACTCCCATTAAGGGTATTGAAAATGGTAAAAATCTCTGGTATTAAAATCAAAGATCAAGGCTTAACAAAGAATGCTACTGCCGGAGTATACCAAGAGTGAAAAGTAACTAGTCACGTCTCTGAAAGGCTTCGCAAGTTCTGGAGGTTTTCAAAGGGAAAAGAAGAACAAACATGATCAGTTTACAGTGTGAATTGATAGTGAAAATATAAATCCAGTCTAAAATAAAGCAAGCCTAATTTGCAACTCTGCATATGGTAAGGAGGAAACTTGAATATAACAAAAAAGGCACAAAAAAAGTTGGACCAAATCTATTTTTAAACTGCTGCTTTTGAAAAAAACAACTTCTAGGAGAAGATTAAAAACATGTGGGAGGGAGGTGGTGACATGGACAAATTTGAAGTAATGAAGCCTATATAATTTAGCTGTGGACAGCAGTTAATAGGCTATTTCTGAGTACTAGTATGTATATGTCAACAGTTCTGTGTGATACACCTTTAATAGGAATTTGTTGAGGGAGTTTGAAACTGCTGAAACTTTGTAGTTTTCTTTTGAACAGTCATAGTGAAATGAACTAGAAAGTTGGGTGAGGAAAAAAGAAAGGATAAGGTCTTGTTTAGAAAAAAGTTTTTCCTATAAAAGATTGATTTTAATGTCAAGTACATGGGAGAACTAGCTTAAATCAGTGAGACAAAAATTGTAGACTTAAAAGCACGTGTTTTATGGATTTGCAGAATCGTAAGCTTGGTGAATAAATATGAGCTACAGATACCTTTCATTGTCACTAGAGGTTCTTATTAAAAAAAATCTTTGATGGATATAGTTAGACTGTATAGGAACAAAAACGTCTTGATACTTTCTCACATTTTACCATGGATTTAAATAATAAAAAAATAATCTTGCCTTTAAGATACTAGATCTTAGCAATTAGAATTAATTTTCAGGACTGTTTGGGTTTTGTTTGTTTGTTTGTTTTGGCCTTGTATTTTGTTGAAGTGATGATGCACTATGAAAAGCTGCTCAGTTATACTTAGTGGAACTATACGTAGATACCTGATCTGAGGCTGTTGCAGATCTACATGTGTCTGGAGTACTATGGAAGTTTTCTAGCCAATGCAGTTATTTTTTGTCTTGTAAAACAAGACAGTCTAAAGTTTAAATCTTTTATATTCTATTCTCTGTTCTTTGCTTGTTTAAAAAAAGAAACAAGTCTTCTGAATTGAAAAAATCTTATTTGTTTATATGCATAGGCAGATTGTAAGTTGAGTGTTAGTCTTGAAAATTAAACAAGCATCTACTAAATCAGGTGCAGTAAGTTAACTTTCTCATTATTGGAAAGTTCGGTAAACAGTACTTTATATGCGGCTTTCTCTAAGCTTTCCAGTCTTAAAAGATCCCTCTGTCATCTTGCCCTCCTACCCAATACATGAAATACAGCGGGGGGTCAAGGAATTATATGATTTATCTTTGTTGGGAACGCATACAGTGTGTTAATGGATTAATGGAAAGATTCCTGAGCAGCAGTTACGCAGTGCACAGTTGGATTACAGTAACTAGGTTTTATTTTCCTTGTGTTTATTTAAAACAAACAAACAACCCCCCCCTGACAACACCTCCCCCTTACCCCACTACCAACCACCAGAACAAACTCTCCAAAACTGCTCCCTGCAACCCCCCAGCAAATCTAGTTGGTTCCGTGTGATGTGAATAATTGTTATTGGCAATAAGCCTAAACAATGCATTAACTTGGATTTATTTTTTTTTATATTAGACTATAAGGGATAACCTTGAAATGCTAAGTAATATATATATATGTTATTTAACAACTTACTTACTATGAGCTAGGTTGATTTGGGTTGGCTTTTTGGGTTTTTCTTTGCCTTTAGTTCCAGAATGGTTATTTTAACTAAATATTTCTATGGGCTTTTATTTCTGCTCTTTTGTCACTAAACTTTTGATACAGAAATAGATAAAAAGTGGAGTTGATAAATTCAAAATCTGTATTTTAAAAAATGTTTAACTAGGGCAAAGTTTTAACTATTTGGAGTTATATTGAAAGATATTTTTTTAATATACTGTAGAGCATATTAGGCTAAAGAAAAAGCAATAAACCAAAATAGCCCATATGAGAAAATACAATTATTGTAAGCACCATATATCATTACCTTTGTAGTTTGAGGAAGCTGTAAGTGATAGCAGTCTTTATTTCTGTCAAAGATAATGCTAAGCTACATTAACTGTGTACAATTTCTTAACTACATACTTATTTTTTTTCCTTTTTGCATGTACTTCCATCGTGAAGTGCACATAAAAGAGCCCTCTAAAACCACAATAAGTATAAAATACTGTATTTAAAAAGCAGCAACTGTATGAGCAAGGGAAATAGGTACGTCTGTATAGACACATGCATCTGATTCTCATGGAGTACAGAGCTGCTTAGGCTGCTAATGTACTGACAACTGCTATTTGGTTATTATCATTTGTATTGTAATGGGGCCCTGGATTTATGAACCCTTTCATGCAAAATGCTCATCAGTCTACCCCTTTTCTAAAAGTCTTACACAGTTTCTTTGGAGCAAATAATATGGGTATCTGAGCTCATGTCTTTATCTTTTGATCAAATACATTATTAAGCTACCTTGTATTTTTATCATGGGATTGAACAGAATGTGGATGGTGTGGTTAGGGGTTGTAGTACTTAGGTTATCTTACTGTGTAGTGTAACAAATAGAAGGTAGATTAATTCTGAGTTTGTGATAAGGAAATGTTTTGATAAAACAGTAGTGCTCTTAAAATCCCCTTTTTATTGATGTTTATTCCTATGCCTTTAGGCTATGTTCATCTTCTTTGTATTGATTTTTATCAGTTCCTTTGTTTTCATAAATAGCTCAGGAGTAGTTTGGATCATTGAGAAATGTCTGTAGCAACATCGATTTCTTAATATAGACTGGATAGTTGCTGACAGTGTCACAACTATATCCCGATTTGTCTTTCCCTCCCACTCTTGATTATTTGATATGTCTTCCCTACCTAGTTCTCTCATAGTATGCTAGGTAGTGAAACTGTTCTCTTTGCCTGGTTTTTGCCTAGTTGGGATGTTTCGTAAGTGGTCCTTTAGAGGCTCTTTGGGAAAAATATTAGGAAAAGATTGATATACTTTTAGCTTTTCTTTTAAAAATACAACAATCTATAAAAAAAACCCTGTAATTTTAATTTGTGTTCAACACATAAATGGTTCTGCAGACATAGTTTTATCAGGTTGTCATCACCATCACAGGAAAGAGTATATGCAAGACACGCAGCTCTCTGGTAGTCAATGTTTGCGCTCAGATGGAATGTGTTTTCCAGCCTCACTGTTTTTAGTGTGTGCTCCTATGCTATGATTATTACCATTAACTTGTGTTAATTATTCTACCTTGGCAAAACTTAAGATGCTGTAGAACTTGGGACAAATTCAGTCTTTATTTCTTTGAGCTTATCTTTTCTCACAGCCAGTGCCTGCTTAATGCAGAATGTAGTCATTCTGAGATCAGGTTGGGGAGGGGATGAGTAAATCTTTTCCATTCTCCAGCTCCCCAACATGCAAATTCTTTTTGGTCTTCTGAAAAGGTCTGTTGTTTCAGTTGCAGGAAAACAGTCGCAATATTCCTCTGCAGGAATATTTTCATACTTGCTAAACCATTCCTAGACACTTATTTTTTTTTCCCTCCCCAGATGACACTGAATTAGCTCTTACTTAGTGTGAGGGTTTAACTTAATGTGCCACTACTCTATGTAGGAATTCAGATTAAATGTGAAATTGTTGGAACTGTTTCAGAAATGTCACATCTTTTTTCTTACAACCTTCTGTTTAGTGTTTCAGAGTTCATTTGTTTAATTAGGATGATCTTCACTGATAGCATACTTTGAGTCATGCTGTACATACAGCTTGCAACTCTACTAATGTAACTTAAAATAATGATGTAATTACTCACTATCATGATCTTACTTAAGAAGGTGACATATTGTACACAGTCGCCAGAATTGTTCCAAGTTGTTTTCAACATTTCAGCTTTTCGTTTGGTTTCCTACTGAGATAACTTGTTCGATAGTACATCCTCAAGTGTGTTGAATAACATTAGTAAGATGCTTTTATCTGAATGTATTCTATTTTTTAAAAAATTACAGAACATTGACTAACAAAACCATAGCTTGTTTTTATCTGGAAAATAACTATGCGAATACTTCTAATCACATCTTGTATGCTATAAATCTAAAAATACGTACTTTGAGGATGTGGTTTAGTGGTGGACTTGGCCGTGGTAAGTTAACAGTTGGACTTGATCTTAACGGTATTTTCCAACTTAAGTGATTCTGTGATTCTATGAAATAAAAAGAACTCATACTTTTTGCTCTTGCGTTCCCAGTTTTGCATGTTCTTAAACTGTGCATAAGCTCTCTAGCAGCAGCACACTTGCCTGCTGCTTTAAGATACAATATTACTGTGCTGAACAAGAGAAACGTGCTGTAGTTATTGTGTCAGTCTTTCATCAGTTGCTCCTTCAACATTCTGCAACCATTCAGTTTTGGGGACGCAGGTTTTGTAGGTTTCTGCAGAGAGCGGGGCTGGCGGGGGATGCTTTTGCAATCGTTTGTCTCCCTCTAGTGGGATGAGAGCACTTCTGAACTGGTTTCTTTAATGTTACAATGCTAACAAGTCTTACTCTTGTGGCAAGAGTTTCTATAAATGCTTTAGTCAGAAGGAACAGATTTGCAGATTATCTGCTCGTTCTTTGATTCTGTGAACATTTGAATAGTGTTTCTGTTATGATATTGCAGAAATTGATGCAGAAATGAATTTGCTGACTAGATAAACTTGTTCTTTCATGCTTTTAAGGAGTGAATTTAACTTTCAAAAGTGGGCTAATTCATCTATCTGGTAGAGAGTTTTAATAGGACAGCCGTCAAGATCCACATTCTGCTGACAGGTTCTACCTGCAGAGTAGCTGTATTCACTGAAGAGTTTTATTTAAATATCAGGGATTAATTTAAATTGGCAATTGATGCCATTTTATAAGGAGAGTTTCTCTGCTTAGGCAGTGACAGAGTGCTGTAGTGCAGTGTGATATGTTAGCAGTACAACTGCCCAGCTCAGACTGCATGCATGAAAGTGAATCAGGTACTTTTTCAGTGCCTCTTTAAATCAAGCTGTATTGATATTCTTCGTGTGCTGCATATGTGAAAATCTGATGGTCAGAGAAAGGCATTGTTTTAAGAAAAACCAAACTACCCCAAAAGCAATTCTTCAGACATCAAACAAAAAACTATATCCCAACCAAAAAAGCAACCCCTCTCTCCACCAAAGTCTGTGTAAATAATGATTTAAAGATACAAATTAAATACTTAGAATTGTTCAGGTTGGCACCAGCAATTACAGCACCCAAAGGTGCTATAAACATCCTATGAAGAGAAACCCCTATTTTATTGTTTTAGTGTCTGTTCTATGTATGAGTATTTTTTAAACTGGCCATTGAAATTTCACTGGATGATTAAGCAAATACATTTGAAATGTTTTGCACTTCTAATTATGCCTTCATGAGGATGACTCTTTGCAAATGCAATAGCATATAGTGGAATTAGAAGACATTTTAAGAAATTGACATTGTGAATTGTAAATGCATGCTGCAAAATCAGTGTGTCTAAATACTTCAGCTGCCTCCTGCAAAAACCTGAATGTCAGCGGTCTTCAGGGCAGTAACTGAGTGATGTAACTTCGATGAACTTTTACTGAGATAGGCCTTAGTTTTGTAGAGCTTTGATCTGTTTAACAATGTTAGTTGGAGAGATTAACACAAATTAATACCACTGTATTGTATTAGGATTTTGGAATAGAGAATCTTTGGTGTTTTTAAAGCAGTCTGTTTACTATCAGTCATAGTCACAAAGATAAAAGCTTAATATATTTGAGCTTATTTGGAATGAGTTTACTGTTATACTGAACGCTTACATTTTATTTTAGAAAGAAAAATTACAGCTTCAGTTTTCCTTGCAGAACATTCAGGTCCTGTGTCATGAGCACACTCAGATGTTGCAGCGGCTGCAATGGTACTATGTTGTGTTCATCATCTCTGTTTAAAGGACCTCTGAGGAGAGTATGATGTCAGCCAGGTGTTTTACATGATTCTGTTGGAGCTGCTATGATGTCAATGGGATAAACAAAAGGCTCCTGCAGATAATCTGTCTAGACCCCCTAAATTCTCTGCAGGGCATGAAGCATAATGGTTTCTCTGACAGTAAATTACATCCAGATAATTCAGTCCAGCTGAAAGGTGCCTCTGCCTTTTTTTATTTTTAAATTTAATAAATAGTCTTATTTGGTGAATTGCCTCTTTGGCTTCAATATTGCAGTGCTCTTTTTTAACCTCTCATTCTTCTTCAATGTATGCATTCTGTAAAAAGTAAACTGAAGATTGTAGTTATTAGCCATTAATCAAAGGTGAAAGGTTTAGGTGTGGAATGGCTTTAAAAAAGTAGGTAGGGAGTTGTACATGTTTTGAAAAGGGCATCTTCCCTTTTCATAAGGGAAAATCCCATAAAGCATAAAAACCCCATGAAGCCAATTGACATCGTGCAAGATGTTGCAACTGGAAATAGTCTTGGGTTGTGTTTTTCAAGTATTTTATTGTTGGATATCTCTCTTGAAAAAATGTATCTGTTGATTGACAAGAAGTGATGTCTTTGCTGCTTTGCTTCCTTTAACTGGGCTGTACTATGAAATATTGTACTGGTGTTGCAAAAATCTGTTAGGAAGTAAGAAGTAAGTAGGAAAGTGCGTTATACTTCATTGTTGAGCCTAAAGATTTTTGCCATAGTTCAGTGTTATAAAAATGATAATCTAGGAACTTTATGGTTATTCCATTCTCAAATGGAAATTAGTAGTAATTTTGCAGTAGAAGTTTAATAAATAGATTTTAAACATGTGTCAAGGAGGAACACAGGCATGATCTTCACATATTCTTTTGATAGAGTTTATAATAGCTATAAGAGGTTTCAGTTGGTGTATTTATGATTAGTTATGCAAACCTAAAGCAACTGATCTGTAATTTAGAACTTTCTGATGTAAAAACTGTTGTTTCAGCAGCTGTTCATAATGCACTAATAACCAAATCATGTTATGTGTAATAGTAATTCTTTGCAGGAGGGTGGACAGTGTTTTATAGGATTACAATAAAATTCTTTTAAAAATAATAAGTATTGAATCTTCTGCCATTTCAGAATAGGAGTAAAGATTTTGGTGCTCCCATCTGTCTTCTCATGCTTTATCTGAAGGTACATAAAAAATTCAGAGTGGAATTATGATTATGGGGCACATAAATTCACTGGACAGCTACACCAGTTTTATTTTGTTTCATTTCGCTAGTGAGTCTCCTATTAGTTATAGGAATTTTTGGTTGGGTAGCTTTGTTTTGCAGGAGTGAAACTGACCTAAGTAATTTCAGACTACTTATTCTGACTCTTGTAGTGCAGTTGCATCCCCTTCCAACCTTCTGCAGCTCTGGGGAGGAGGGGTGGGGAGAACTGTATTTGTAACTAGATTAAAAATACTATCTAGAGTAAAAAAAACCTTTAAAATTGTTGAGTGTTTTAAAACCAGTTCATTAAGATGATTCATGCTCTTGCTGTGTTTTACTTCCTGTTAAGAAAGTGGAGGAAAATGTAGAATATTTGGAGATGTACCAGATATATAAAGTAATAATTACAGAAAGTAATTATCTTTTTTGTAGTAGAGGTGGTACACATAGTTGCCCTGTTTATTGTATTTTTCCCTTTTAGACTCCTAAACCAGTCAAGTTTTACCTGTAAAATAGCCTAAGAACACTCATTTTAAATTTTACAGGCACTGAAACCACTGTAACCAGAGCGTATGGGACTAGAATTGCAGCATCTAAGTTGAATTGCTAAGAATTCTGTAAAATAACAAGTTGTCTCTAAAAATTAATCCTTTTTTTTTTTTTTTCCTTCAAAACTGTAGGCTTTGGTTGTATCTAAACAAGTTTATTAGGTGAGAATCTGTTAAGTATGGAACTTTTACATTTTAATACCGTGTCCCCTTAGAATAACTAGCAAAGCAGCATCAATTGTAATGCTGTTTGTGGAGTGAATTTTTTTCAGGCTATTAATTCCTTTTAATATATGTTACATTTGGCAGCCTGTTTGAACTGTTTGTACAGTTTGTATATGTAATGGATCAGATTAAATTCTTTTGAAGGTACTTGGGTTACAACAGTTACAGTTATACCAAAGTGGTGTTTAGAGAAAACACAGATATGCATTGAAATAGATTTTTTACTGTGCTAGGCTTTCAAAACAGGGGCAAGTAATTAGTCTCCACTGCACTAGGGAAGGACAAGCAGTTATAATGTGTAGTGTTGCTGCTGGTTATATAGCAAGTTTTACTTGCAATACTAACTTTAATTAAAATATCTTGGCTTTGTTACACCAAGTATGTGTATTTTTTATTCAAAGACAAAGACTTCATGAAGATTGTGTTACCATCTCCAATGCTGTTTTCAAAAAAGTTGGTACATTTGTGATCACTTGAAATTCTTTACTATATTAAGGCATATAGTAAAGTAATTCAGAGTTTAGATAGTTCTAGTGTGTTAGTTCTTTTTTTTTTTTTTTTTTTTTAATAGCATATGTAACAAATAAAAATCTGTGTGCTGGTGTAGTGTTTAAGAAGTGATTGAGTCATCGGTTGTATTTGCCACCCCTCACAATTCAACACCCCCTACCTCCCAAAAAAATCATAATGCTCAAACTTCTGTTTAGTTGCTTGTAAAAATGGGGCTTAATTACACTTGTGAACAGTGTATTTTGACAATTAATGAGTAAAAACAGTCCTCATTATATTTTATTGTACTAAAAACATTGTTAGTTAGGTTGGCGTATGGCCAGTAGGGGTTCTTTGTGTGTAGGGGTTCTTTGTAAACTCTAGCTGATGTGTTTCTCTTGATGCAACAGTACAGTTTTGTTTTAGGACATTAAGTTTTGTTTAACGATTAATAGATGAACTAGTGCTTTAATCTTCCAAATGTAGAGCAGAAAGACAGTTTGTACCGTAGGATCTTTACAAACTGTAAGCCATGCTGTAGTCAGGCATGTTGGTCAGTTTGTCTTGACCTTGTTTACAGTTTGGTGCATACCACTGTCATGGTTGATACTAAACTGAGCTTTATTTCATTTCGGTATCAGAAATTGTAGAAAATTATTATATGTGTTCTACTTTAGTGTTACTAATTTATTTGCTCAAGAAAAATAGTATTGTATTGGAAATAATTTTTTCTGAGTTATTTAATATGAACTGACTTTAAATGGCCATTTTGCTGTGGTAGAGGTGATATTTAGCTGTCCAGTGCCGTAGAACATCTTGGACATTCCTGTAATTAGATAATGAATGTGATACTTAACAGTGGCTTCCCATTTTGCATCTGTCAGTTTTCTGACAAAGGAATCTGGTTTGGGTAGTGTCATCATTCTTTGTCTCAGCTTCCAATATCGAAGAAATAAATCCTGCAATTGTTTCATGAGCTTCCATGAGATTTGTGATACCTTCCACATGTTTTAGCTAGGAGAATGTGGTGTAGTAACTAGCTCTAAATCAGAAGTTCTTCCATATTTATTTTTTTCCCTGCTTTTGCCTGCAGTTGTCTTTACTGTGGCTTGTTTGAGTGATGTAACTGTCTGGTCAAATGCAAGCTCTCCTTCTTTTCAACTAAAAGAAAGTAAACAGGGAAATAGAAGTTCTTTATGTTTTCTAAGCTAGGCAGTTGATGGTTAGTTTGCAGAAAGGAGATGGGCAAAAGATATGAAATATAGCTTTGTTTCTCCTGTACTCCGAAGTCTTTCATAGTCTCTGTGTAACTGAATGCTTGTGCCAAAACAAGCATTCATTTATTGACTCCTTATTAATATATTAACTGTGCATACCAAGTTTAATATATTTTTATATATTCTATATATTTATTTATATATACTTGAAGTGGGCTTGTACATTTTAAGGAAGAGAAGAAATCGAAGAACCATATTTTAGCACTAATTCAAGTAGGATGTTGTAGTTGAAGATATGCACTCTTAAATGACCTCTATTTGCAATTTTTTTTAAAGAATAATATTCAAGCATCGGAAGCTCTTAAAACTGAAATTGGTGATATGAAGAAGAAGCATGATGAGGCTGCTTCAAAAGTTCTCCAGCTTGAGGAGGATATCATGACTGTTACTCAAAAAGCCATTGCAAAAGAAACTGAGTTAGACAGGTATTTAGTCATTTTGTTCCTTACCTTCCTCATTTTGCTGTTTTTTTCCATAAGTGTGTTGTGGTTTTTTTTTTTTTTTAAACTAACGGTTTTTACTGTATGCACTGATTTTCTGTATTAATAGTTCTGTACTGTTTATTTGTCAATGTCCTAGTCTGAAGCACAAACTGAAGAAAATGATGCTTGAGAAGGAGCAACTTGAATGTGTGTTAAAGACAGAAAAGGATGAAAAAGAACTTTATAAGGTAACTTTATTCCTTGTACCTGTAAAAACTGAAATGAAGTGGTTTGAAATAAAGCTAATAATGTTTTATGGGGAAGTCTAATAAATTGAATTTGTTAAAGAAGAAAGGAAATGGGTAGCTTCTGTGAACATATTTTTAAGGCAGTTATAGATGTTCTTATATAAAAATGAATGAGGAAAATAACATCCGAATTCATCTTATGGTATAAAAAGGTCTCTAAGAAGCAGAATGAATCACTGATTTGTTAAAAAGCAGGCATAGTAACAGAAAATAATAGAGACTAGTGAGGAAGTTCTGCAGTTATATAGTACATCACCCAGTAACTACTTTTCTTAATGCACTTTTTCACAAGTAAATTACATTTTAGTCTTTGAAGTTCTCTCTCCAGACTGTTTCCTAGATCCCTGTTCTTGAGTCTTGTGCATAACTCTGAGAAGCTTTAGAGGATCTGTATTTTTACTAGCATGGCTGCTTTCTTTTGCTGCTATTGAGAGACACCCATATTAAAATAAAATATAGTGCCTTCTCCCCCCAGAAGCAAAAAAAAAAATTATATGCTAAAATAATGAAACCCATAGCTTGTATGAAACAAATCAAGTGTATTTAAAAGGTTATTTCTGTTCATAGGAAAATGTCAGTATGTGGCACATTTGTACCAGAAGTCACTAAACCTCAAAATGTCTTTGACAAGGATGGAATCCCTTTTGTAAATGAGCAACAGAAGTCTTCTAGTCTTTGGGTAGAGAACACCTGAATGCAACAGTTATCCTTTATTGGGCATAATCTGATAAACTTGATGACATTTTAAAACGTCATCAACAGTTCTAGAGTTGTTAAAGCAATTTACTGTCTTTGGAAATCAGTGTTGCTGATGCAGACCTGTTTGCTTATATGATTGCAAGTACATACTACTAGAAGTTTAATTTCTCTTTAATTTTCTTGAGGTCATTTCTGTTTTGTTTGTCCTTAGTTGTACAACATTTGTTAAGAGAGGAGTGAATTCGGAGTTGGTTAATTTGTTGTGGACAGAAATCAGGGCCTTAACTTCTACGTATAGAGTGGAGCTGTTGTAGGTGGTCTTGCTGAAAGAATTCCAGGCAGAAACTTTGTTCTGGAGGGCAGTGATAGCGGGTGTTTACTTTTATATTTAGCTGTTGTAATCTGTCTTGGAGATGAATTAGAATTTAGTGAACACTTAAATGGACAGGTGAACAGTAGGTTTCATAATGTGGAAGAAGAGTTTGAAATTTGTTAGCATTGTTACAGATATGCTTGAAGAATACAGAAATAGAAAATACCAAACTAGTAAAAGAAATCCAGATGTTTAAGAATTTGGATGCAAACAAAGAAAGCATGACATCATATTATAAAGAGGAAGTTGGCAAATTACAGCTAGTCACAGCTGAAAGAGAAAATACGAAGAAAGCTTTTTTGCTCTCCTCATCCAACAAGATAAGCATTTAAAATAAACGTATCTAAGGTTGTATGCGTTTCACAAGAGAAAGAAGTTGAACATATCACCAGTGGTACAGAATGAGAGGCAAGAGGATTATGGTATTCTCAGTAGATGCAGAAAATGAGCAAAGGAGTGAATTCTGTTTTGTTTCTTCACATTCTGAGCTTGTTGAGGTCTCTCACATGATGAACTGTGAGATGACCTGTGTGTGAAAAAGTATGTTGTGAGTTCACTAAAAGTGCATCAGTAAAAGCAGTGCACTCCTCTAAGTTGCTTTTTTAACTTCATGAAAAAGGAAGGAGATTGAGGAGAAAAGTTAATCATGGTGCTATGTTGAGACTCGCAGAGAGTGATGGAGGAGTAAAGAGGAGATGGGATGAAGGACTTGTTAGGTGAGCATGCTGTCAAGATACAGTGATGTAAAACCTGAGGAAGAACAGGGCAGCATATCAATGGACTAAATTTGTGAGAACTCAGTAATAAGAGTGCCCATAGGACCTCTGAGGAGACGGTGACTTTCGCTATGTGGTGTGGTAGCATTGTGGTTAGCAGTGTGGTATAGTAGGAGAGTGAAATTGCTGAAGAACTGGTACCTGTGCTGTTCATAGTCCAGGTGGGTTTACTTCAGACTAGTTCTAGTGTGGTATTATGAGTAGCTGTATTGGGTTTGCATGGTAAGTTTTTGGTAGCTGGGGGACTACAGGGGTGTTTTTGTGAGAGGCTGCTGGAAGCTTCCCCTGTGTCCAATAGAACCAATTCCAACAGCTCTGAGACGGAATCCCTACTGGCCAAGACTGAGCCCATAAGTGATGGTGGTAGTGCCTCTGGGATAATGTATTTAAGAAAGGGGAGGAAAATAAAAAGAAGAAATACAACCCTCAAAAGACTAACCAAAAAACTGGGCGAGAGCAGCTGCAGCTGAACAGGTAAGAATATGTGAGAGAATCCAAGACCAGTGAAGGAGAGAAGGAGGTGCTCCAGGCGCTGGAGCAGAGACTTCTGTGCAGACTATAGTGAGGGAGATTATCCCGTTCCAGTCCATGGAGGAAACCATGCTGTATGCCTGAAGGAGGCTGTGACCATGTGGGAAGCCTGTCCTGGAGCAGGTTCCTGGCAGGACCTGTGGCCCTGAGGAGAGAGTTGCCCATGCTGAAGCAGGCTCTTGGCAGAACTTGTGACCCCACAGGGCACCCATGCTGGAGCAGTTTGTTCCTGAAGGACTGCACCCTGTGGAAGGGACCCACACTGGAGCAGTTTGTGAAGAACTGCAGCCTGTGGGAAGGATTCACATTGGAAAAGTGCTGTAAAATAGCTAAGGGACAGGACTTTATGGCATTCCAGAGTCCATCCATCTTTGTTTACAAAATGAGTATTAGTATTCCTCTGAACTTGTTATGCTAAGTGATTATTCAGGAATTACCAAATAATGAATTAGAGATGCCTGAATTTATGTCTGGACTCAAGAAAATGAGAAGATTATACCTTCAGGAAGGCTAGAGGCTGCAAGTAACTTACGGTAGCTTTGAATATATAATAATAAAAAATGATACTATATTTTACATATTGTATATAATAATATATATGATATATACTGTAATATATATGTTGTGTTGCTTTATATGTATTATCTTGTAAAATATAATAAATTGTATATTATTAATATGTATTGTTTATATTATTATTAATAATATTTTTTATAATTATTATTGTTGATCCTGGGCTTCTCAGAGGAACGAGAAGCCAGTAGTGCAGGTTGGTCAGTTGGCTCTTGGGCTGTCCTGTGGAATTGCAGCAGTGCTGAGAGTCTTGGCGCCACATGCCGTAGCTTGCTCTTCATCATTTTTTGTTCTCAGTTCCTTCTGAAAAGCTTGTTGGGCAAGATTTTGGGAAATGGAGTTATGAGGAAAACATCCCAAAGCTGCTTTACTGTGTTTTAGGTCAACCAGTTGTAGGCATTGTAAGACCTCTTACTCTGTTACCTGTGGTCTCTTACTGTGGGATGACCTTGGGTTTTGAAGCTGGATGGCCATTTGTTCTTGTTAAGACTTCTGTGGTGATAAGAACAAAGATATTCTGGAAAACAGACTTTTTTGCATGTTTGTTTAAAACTAAAGCTGAAAGTACAGCAAAAACACAGTGTAGATAAAATAATAATATTTAAATGTGCTTTTATGTCATAGTGAAACATGTTTTCACACCATTGTTATCAAAAAAGGCAAATGGAGAAAGTAGCACTTGTGTGCTAACCTCTTGATTTAGTCATTTTGCTAAAGCCACCAGGAAAATCTCATTTTTCTTTCAAATATTTCTAATCCCTATGCCTACCTTTAAGCTTTGAATTAAAAAATGATGTGTTCTATTCCCTATCTTCTCTTTCCTAGGAGGATGCAAGTATTTTAAAAGAGCAGCTTCGGAAAGCCGAAGATCAAATTCAGGCCAGCAAACAAGAAGCTGTCCTAATGTCAAAAGAACTGAGCGATGCAGTAAACGTGCGAGATAAGACGATGGCAGATCTTCACAGTGCACGCCTGGAAAATGAAAAATGCAAAAAGCAGCTTGCTGATGCTTTAGCTGAACTTAAAAAAATCACAGCTTTGAAAAATGATCAGGTAAATTGTCACTATTCAGTACTGAAGTTTATCTGTGTTTATGAAATCTGTCAGAGCTAGCTTTGCTGAAGTTGGGGAGTAAAATATTTTATGGGTGATTAGTACAGATTATTATCATTCTCTTTTGGCACTCAAGATACTACCTTAAATCAGGCACGTGTTAGCTGATATAGAAGGTTGTTAATAAAGGAGGTTTCAGCTACTACTTACAGCAACTCCTTTCCACCCCCGCAGTATTTTCACAGAATAATACAGTATTTCTGTATATTGTTTTGAATCCTGTCCCTGTCTGAATTCTTTTATGTGAGCCACAATAGCGTTAAAAATACATTCAGACAAGTAAATTGACGGGTAGAATTTTTTTATACTGCTCTTTCTTCATTGATGGATTCTGTCTTGATTCTTTTGAGTCCTTGCGTTATTTATAGTCAAAGTTAATTTGCTTTAGTATTTGTGAGTATAAAGATACTAATGTAATGGCAACTATCTTGAATTTCTTTCTCTTGGATAAAAATCTAGTGAGCTAGTACAAGTTTCATCATTCTGACTTAAGTGAGCTTTGCTGGATCTTCTGCGACTGCAACTGCATTGGATTAGATTGCTACTAGGATTACTGTAATGATGTAGCAGTTTTTAAAAATACATTGTGCTGAACAGTAGTTAAAATAGTGCGCTAAATACAAAGTGAATAATACAACCCTCAAAAGAACAATTATACTTAAAATATCCAAGAATTACATGGGTTTTTTTAAGAATTTCAGTAATATACAATGTTTTTGAATTGCATCCTGAAAAAAGTTACAGATCATCTGAATGATTCATGTTACCAGTTGGTAAACATAGTTTGCATAGCTCATGTTACAGCTCAGCTGAATCTCTTCTAGTAGAAATATAGTGAGTGTGATGGAATATAGTTGTGGTCTGTCCATGTTTGCTATTGCTGTCTATAAGATAGCTAGAACATCTTCTGGAAGGTGTTCAGACTTCTGATATACATTAGTCCACAGAATAAGAATCCTCTTCACCTGCCTCTGGTATTATACCAGTGCCTATTTACTCCCTCAGTGTATCCTGACTGGAATGAAGCTCAGCACTGCTGCTTCTTTGCTCTGCTCTACTCTATTCCTTTCCTTCCCACAAAGAAAATAGGAACTTTTTCTGTCCATACATAGAGTATTATGCTTTCTTTAATTGAAAAAAGGCTCTTTGGGAAACAGTGGTATTCAAACAAAAAGGGAGAACAGTTTCTTTTTTTTAAGGAAACTTCAAACACAGTGGAGCAGGAACTGCGCAGAGAAGTTGAAGATCTGAAGCTTCGTCTGCAAATGGCTGCTGATCATTACAAGGAAAAATTCAAGGAATGTCAAAAACTTCAAAAACAAGTAAACAAATTTACAGAACAGGCAGTAAGTAGAATGGGAGAAACTGCATTTGCTTTTGTAACTTCTCAGCAACTAATTAATTTCCTCCTGCAAAACCCAGTACTTTTTAAAAAATTAAAGCATGTGGTAAGCAATGGCTCTGTAGTTAACCATTTTCTTCTATAATGCTCCATTATTTCTATGATTCTGTTTAGGTAGTTGTTGAAACCCATCATAGGATTTATAGTAACTGGTGTATGTAGAAAGCTAACAGTTTGGCTGAAGCTCTAAGCATACATTGTTCAAGGAAGAATTTTGATACTGAAGCAGGAAAAAATCCATAATTACTACTTCTGTTCAGTACCACCATTACCACAAAAACCTCCCAAAAAAACACAACCAAAAAAAAAACCCTGAACAAAACCCCCCACAACAAAACTCCCCAAAACCCACAAAACAAACACAAACCCAGAAGTGGGGAAAATGGAGAACTTGGAGGATTTCAAAGTGAAGCTGGGAGAGGTTCCGCAACCCAGTGTATAATTGTATTCCATATGTGTTTTGTATTCTTATCACTCGTCTAAACTTTGTTCCATAAATGAGTCTTTCGCAATGATTGTGTGAGTCTTATGCCACCTGGAAATGGAACCTGTCAGTGAATATTCAAGCAGATTTGAGAGAGAGTTCTTCCAAACTCTGAAAATTAGTGACTGAGTTGAAGAGCAGCTTAAATAGGGAAAAATCGTAAGAGCAGTGGCAAGATATACAAATATGAATTCTTAAGAGAAACAATAATTATTTCTGCTTTCCACAAAACAAATGGGGTAGTTACCTAGCTTTGATCTACTACAGATTAAAGGGTTGTCTTCTCATCCAGAAGGTCAATGGTGAATGAGGTGTGGTATCAGAGCACGTGTAGCTTTTCCTATAAAATCTTCCACATCTTTGGCTGTGTTGTACATCTGATGGCAAGTACCAGATTTCACTCCTTGGACACCAGAAGTCCAGCACTCATTAGTAATACAGGCTCCATTTTCTAATGTAGTATTAGATTTAAGTTGATGGATTTAAGTGTAACTGTTTCTCTAGAAAATGTGATTTTTCTAATAATTTGCTTAGAAGTGACTGTTTCTGGAAAAAAACCCTTTGATTTTTATAATCTTACTTTATAGTCTGAGGCAGTTTCAGTTTTAATAGAATTAAATGTGTTTGTGTATTTATTATTACCTCCTGTTTTAATGAGCAATTCCATCTAGTCCAATTTTGGAGGAGATTATAGTGCAAGATATGTTAATTAGTGCTTTGGCTTTCACTTAATTAAATACCAAACCAAAATTTCTTTTCACAAAGAAAATTGCAGGGCATCAACAGAAACTGAAAAATGCATCTAACGTTGAGACAGCTACTGCCATCGTTACAGACAAAAGGTTTTCTGCATCTCCAGGTATCAACAGCTTAACTCTTGTCTGTTTGTCTCAGCCTGAAAGTGTTGTCTATGTGGAGGAGTACCTAATAGTGTTTATTTTAAGAAGTAGGTGGATTTGTTCTTTTTTAGTTAAAGCAATGATTAGAAATACGAAAATTCATCTAAAATTTTGTCTTTAAGTGGTAACATTCATAAATTAGTCCATTTATATTTTCAAAGCAGTTGGTATTTGTTAATATCTGTAGGACTGAATTTCTCCTTGGTAGTTAACACAGAGATGGTATTGCCAAGCTAATAATTCATGTAAAAAAGTCCAAACCAAAACAAGAACCCAACCTAAAAAACAGCCCCAAAAACTTCCCAAAATTTGCAGTCATGCTATAATGATTATCCACAGTACCATTCTACTGTAAACTCAGATTTACTGAAAAGTTCTGATAACGTGATGACAAGGTCAAGGCTATAGAGTATTCTCATGACTTAAAGGCAAGAGTGGTTTCTTGGAAAATGTTTAACTAGGCTATGATTTTTATAAACTATGAAGTTCTTGGAAAACTAATCTTCTAAAACATAGATATATAATAGGTTAAAACTAAGGAAGAAATTCTTCACCATGAGCATGGCGAAGCACTGGCACAAGTTGTCCAGAGAAGTTGTGGCTGCCCCATCCCCAGCAGTGTTCAAGGCCAGGTTGGACGGGGCTTTGAGCAACCTGGTCTAGTGGAAGGTGTCCCTGCCCATGGCGGGGGGTTGGAACTGGATGAGCTCTAAGGTCCCTTCCAACTCAATCCATTCTATGGAGTAGATTGCTGAGGCACTATGTTTTTATGGAAGAATAAAATACTAGCGTTGTATCATAACATATGTATTCTGGTGTTTACTTTCTTGGGAGCTAAGGGGAGAGGTGTCTGGTTTTAATGTTGGTCTTTGTAGTATGTATGCGTATATTTATGTTCCGCTTTCAGTGTATGAGAGAACTGAACATAGCCGTGCCGATAAGACTTGCTAATCTTGCGTATCACTAGCCACATGATACTGATTGTCTCTGATTAACTGTTTGCTTGGATAACGTGGAGCACTGTTCTTGATGCACTGTCAAATTTGGCCTGTCATCTCTCTTATACAGAATTTATGGAGCAAAAAAAATCAATGTCCTTGTTTTTTTCTTCAATGTTCACAGTTAGCCCTATTTCATCTGACATAGTTTCGGAATTCGTCGTAAAGGAGCAAGTACGTGAAATGAATAAAGAAATTGCTGAGAAAACAGAGAAGTATAAGAAATGCAAGCAAATGTTGGCAGTAAGTGAATGGCTGCTTCGGACAGCTCAACAGAAAGTAGCTATAGGTGCCAAGTCTTAAAACCACAAAGCCTACCCAGCTGAGTTCCCTTGCTTCTGTGATGCACTGCGATTACAGTAGAAGTCTTAGCGTAAGGAAACACATTCTTATTGAGTCAGCTCTCTCTTACATGTGGTGTTAGAAAATCCAGATAAGGACTCTTCAGGAAAACCCAGATGGAGGAAAACAAGTGAACAAAAATATTCCTGTGCCTAAGGTTTTGAATACTTTTCATTATATTTAAAGTGTAATTGCTTTTATTAATCAAACACAGCACATCGCTATAAGCCAGCTGATGTCTGGAGCAAGTATAGTAGAGTTCAAGTATAATAACTCCTCTAGATCTGACTGTCTGGAGCTTTGATGTGCGAGTGGGTGCTACCTACTAGCTTTAGCTCAGTCATACATAAAGGCATTTATATGGTTTTCTGGACCAAACTTGGCACCAGTAGTGCTTTAGCCACAAAAGTAATGCCCTTCAAATATTAATACCTGTCCTAACTTGTTTTTCATTTAGCCAGTTTGGATGTATGTACGTATGATCGAGTACTGCAACAGTGATGATGGTTGTAGAATTAAGAAGCGCTTTGTGGGTGTTGTCTCTGTTCATCTTGTTTCTCTTATTTATCACAATGAGATTATTCTGTTTTAATGTGCTCTCCAGGATGTAACGACTGTCTGTAATTCTGCTCATTACCTTATCTATGGAGAGCCTGTATTAACTTCTGCTGGCTAGTTCTTCTTTAATTATGCTTGGGGAAAGCTTTGCCTTTGACCTTCTGGATGAAAGATATTTAAGGTGTAAAAGTTGCATGGGGAGAGGTTTTGTATTGAAGTGAGACTCCTGAAAGGATAATCACGATTACAGTGTAGTACTAGGATAGAATGAAACTTGAAACAGTGGATCTAAAGACAATACCAGCTTCTTGAACACTGAGGCAAGAAAAAGTATGTATTGAACATCATGTATGCAGTCTTGACAACAGTCTGGTCTGGTTGTTTTCAAAGTCTTGAGTCAAGCTTGATTACTTGGGGAAGCCATTCGTAAATGGTCTTGTTGTAAAAGCAGTGTCATTGTTGGGGTGGGAGGGGAAATCTCTCAAAATCGTAAATATTTCGTATCATGGTATAAACTACTCTAGGACGAGAAGATGAAATGCAGTGTTTACGCTGATGAGCTAGCTAAACTGGAGCTGAAGTGGAAAGAACAAGTGAAAATCAATGAGGGTATAAAACTACAGCTGGCAGCAATGGAAGATCAGTATAAAGTAAGTTACTTTTTTTCTTTATGAATGGTACCATGTTCTTAACATAGTTGCTCATTTCTAGTGGCTCAAGTAATGAAGAGGTTTAATGGGGAAAAAACACCGACTATTTTTGCTGTAAATAGAAATTCTGTTTTGCACTTGTAGAAAGAACGGAGTCTTGTAATGCTGCTTCTAAAGTAAGACAGACCCAAGTATACCATCAAATGGCTATCAGTCTTTTAATATTGTGGGAGAAGTTTAGATTGGATATAAGGAAGAAATTCTTTACTGTAAGGGTGGTGAGGCACTGGAATGGATTGTCCAGGGAAGTTGCAGATGCTCCATCGCTGGCAATGTTCAAGGCCGGGTTGGACAGAGCCTTGGATGGCATGGTTTAGTGGGAGGTGTCCCTGGCCATGGCTGGGGGGTTGGAAGTAGGTGATCTTAAGGTCCTTTCCAACCTTAACTAGTCTATGATTCTATGACATTAATGTTGTATTACAGGAAGAAAAGGGCTAGAAAGTTCCAGTTTCCTGTTGCTTACTAGAATACTAACAGGACTGTTGATTGGTGTATTTGTCTAAAATCTTTATATAGCATGCTGCATTACCAGTGTGGTGATGTCTAATGCATTTTATCTGAACTAACTAGAGAGATACAAGATATTGTTTTTGAAGTTGTCATGAGAGAATTACTTATTTTGGAGAATTTCAACTGTAGTCTTAGAGTGATGTAACACAAACACCGGAAAGTGAAGCGTAATGGATGGCTTTAGCTTACAAGGGGCCTTAATCTTTGAGTTTATGTGATAGTAATACATATATTGAAGTGTGTTTTTAATGTCAACAGCAAGATAAGAGCAACACATTTCCATAAGACCAGCTTTTATGCTTGTTCTTAGTCTAATGGTGGTAGTGTAGATGACGGGGTAGAATACTGTTGCACATATTTCCCCATTGAGATGAACAGGGATTAAATTGAACTGCCACCACATCAGTTGTAGTAGGAATCATCTTCCACTAGAAATGAGAGCACTTTTTCTTTATAAAATGCTGAATTACTCTACAGCTTACATCATCCCTTTGTAGGCTGACCTTTTTTGACACTTTTCAAAGCTCTAATTTCAATTTTGTAAAATGCATGACTCTTTCCAATTTATTAAGTTTTATTAACCAGCAGCGATCGATTACCATGCATAATTGAATGAAAATAAGTTTGGGTTTTTAACTTCTTAACAGCTGGAGAAATAATTAATTTGTTCCAAAATTGAAAGCATTTGGACTGTGGTGGAGAAAAAGTAAGGTTTTCTTCCCAGTCAGTTGATTCTGATTCCACAACTTTTTGCTGAAAACTGGCATGAAAAGGCTTGATAAAAGTAGATAAACTTAAGGAGAATAGTTGATTTTGATCTAGTAGTACTAGAGGTTGCATATAACTATAGTAGACAAAATGATTTCCATCCTAAAGATGAACTTGGTTTTCATAATATAACATGCAGGGACATAGTTTCTATTCACTAATAAGGAACCTTAAACTTCTTTTCATGTAGGTTCAGCTGTCAGAAAAAGAGAGACGGATAAAGGAACTGGCGTCACAGTTGGAACTCTTTACCAGTGAGAAGGTATTGTCAGGATTCCTGTTAAATTTTGTAAATTAACACTTGTGAGGCTCTTTAGTTTGAGGAATTGCAACTTTTAGTGAGAATTTGTTTACTCTTTAAACATTTCCATATTGGGATACTTTGCCAAAGTGAGGTAGCATTTTTAACTACAAGTTCTGTTAGTACTACTACTAATACATTAAAAATAAAATGTAGACTATAGTACATCAAAACTGACTCAGCCTTTGAATAGGTTGTCATTTATTGTTCTGTAGTAAGTGTTCTAGAATATTTTCTACCTATAATTTCACAAAAATGCTGCAGTGTCAAAAATGTTTTCTGTGTTCCTGTCTGGAATGATATTCCATCCGGGATTTAAAATAATTATTTCTGTTTGCAGATAGGGAGTACTCTGTGTAAATTAATAATCTGAGCAGCTAGCTGTACAGTTCGCAGCACAGCAATTCGTACAAGTTTTTGTCCTGTATTTCATTCTCGTATCAGCAGCATCACTGTTTTTCTGAAAGTTTTCAGTGGACTTCCAGCCTCCTTCTCTTTGTCTCTTAGTTAAAGAAGCTCAGGCCTGTTGCATCTAGAGGATAATACCAGTTCAGTGCATGTGCTGCTTGGCCAAATAGAGAAGGTTACTACCAAGCTCATACTGCAGCCTTTCTGTCCTCTAAGGGAGCGTCAGTTAACAAAAGTTGCAGGGATTTATTTTCTTTGAGACAGACTCTCTCCCTGATACTTTCGGAGTTACTGGCTGACGGCAGTACAATTAGTACACGTTATTCCCTTTGGAATCCTGGCATAAGACATGAACACTCATACTTAGTGTGACAGTTTATTTTTTCCATCACTGGTTAGGACTATTTTTGCCTTTCTCCAGTGTTGTCCTATAGCTAAAGATGTCTACATTTCAGCGGTATAATCTCCAGGTTTTTCATGATGTGTGCATACAACCAAATCCTTTTGACATCTGCAGTTCTCTTACTGACTGCTTGTAATAGTAAGAGCAAGCTTGACATGTGACAGTAGTGACTTCGGTAAACTACAGCCAGAAAAATATCTTTATTAGAAAAGAACAATGCACAAACAGTACTCTGATTTTTAAATATGTGCTAGAAAATGGACTGCTGCTTTCAGGAGTTCACTGTCTCATCAGGTTAATTACCATTACTGTTAAATCAGATGTTCTGTAATACTAATGCTGGAAGTACAGCTAAGGTACTATATTGCAATTAAAGCTAGGTTTTACTGAAAAGTGAAATAATAAAATGTCTTTATTACATTCAGGTAGTATTGGATGACATTGTGAAAATGTTTGGATTGTTCAGATCACTTTAAAAAACCAGGATGAACAGATATGTAGTAACAACAGGGATTTGCATACAGTTAAATTGAAATTAAACTAATTTCAGGTTAAGCTAGTTAAGTGTTCTGTAAAATTCTAGATTCTTGAGTAGTTGGTATTTATTGTTTTTTTTAAATGAAAGATGCAGTTTTAAATAGATCCCTCATGTTTTTCTAACTCAAAAGAAAGCAAAATAAAAGTGGAGTTCTGATGAACCTAGTTTAGCCGGAGGGAGTAAGTTTGAACACCGCACATAAGGAGAACAACTGTAATAATAATGTATGGGGCTTATAAAAGCTTAGAACTTCGTCTGCCAAATTTATAGATATTTACATTACAAAGAAGAATCAAAGTGCCTTGCTAAACTGGAACCATGATTTAAAAGGTTAAGCACAGTACAGTAAACAGCTTTTCAATTTATACTCCATTATCAGTGTTCGTTTATAAATGTCACCAAACAGAGCATGCTAAAAATGTTCATTTGTTGCCTTTTCAAACCTATAAAGTTACTTGGTTTCTATTTTATTTACAGACTTACATGGCCTTTTTTTAAAAATCAGTCTTTATCCTTGCTATCCAACTTCCGGCTAAGGCTGCTTTACAGTACCTTTTTACAGTTACTTTGATCTACATTCTGTTTTAATCTTACGTGATGAAAAAATGAAAATATTAATGCCACTGCCTCTCAGTCTAAACTGCTTTCATATTGCAGAATAAATTGGATTTAGACAGGAAAATTTTAATTTCACTGATAATTAGTTGTTCCTGCTTTGTATGGAGCGAAGATGAATTATTTAGATTTTACATGCTCACTAAAACTTTAGGATGTAATGCTACCCATTTAAATCATATGTACAATTTAGTCTGTAAATCTCAAGTAACGCTAACATAGTTTTACATCATATCTGCAGGAGGATATTTTACTTGGAGGGTGTTATTAGAAGGTTTTTCTAAAAGAAAATAAGTATTACTGTGTTCATGGCCAGTGCTCCAAAACTTTCTGTACGCTGCCTTACCATTTGTAGATACCACTTTTTTCCTGTTTGAATATGCCTTTATGATGATACTGTTGGAGTCTAAACCTTTTGTGTCTGAAACCTGATCGTACATATATAGCAATAAATGCATAATTTCCGTCTTTTTTCATTTGAGTGGTGTTTTGTTTTCAGATAAGCTGTTGCTACTTGATCTTTGCGTTTTTGTGTTCTAGAGTTTGGGATAAAGCTTACCTGTTTTCTAAGAAAAATATGTGGAGTTGTTCCTTTGAATAAGTGAGACATTTTACTTCCCATGTAGTTAAATGGGTAATTGAAGTCTTGGTTTTTAGTTTCATTTTAAAGTCTTGAGGAAAAAGCGCACTTCCATGTTTTGAGGTTTTTGTTAATATTACATTAGCAAATACTAAACATGAACCCAGAGAACCCACAAGAAAATGCTAACCAGAAATAGCAACATGATTGGAAAGCATCTCTCTCTTAACAATCTCTATTTTTAAATTATTATTTTCATTTCTACATCTCAGAATGTTTTGCTTGGTTCTGGTAAATGGCATATTCCTTTGGATGTTCTTGGCATACATGATGTCTCTCCTTTAACCTGTTCTATTAAACAGGAGGATGAGAGACTTTTCTTTGGATCAATTACAGCTGGTGCAGTGATGACACTTTAGTCACTTTAATTACTGTCTTTTAGCATATATATTGGCTTACACTTATAATGGTTTGTAGGTTGTAAAAACCCTTTAGCAGTTTATAATAGTTATTATAATCTTTATGGGTTATATGCAAGAATCTAGAGTTTTAAGTATATTAATTTTTTGAAGAGCTGCATTTTCTAATGTGCATACTTGTGCCCTGTCTGCCATGCTATTTTGTTTTTTGGAGAGGGATTTCCACTGAATAACAGTATTTTCTTCAGGGTGCTCCTGCAAACTAGCCTTTCTCTCATGCCCACTAAGAAGAAACTTTACTAGGACTCTCTAGGTTAATTACGTCTTGAACTTTGCATTATTTAGGAGCTTGGTAGGACACCAGGAAGTCAAGCTGGAAGGATGATGGAAGGACAGATTTCACAACAGACATTACATTTTCGCAACCCGTATTCGGAGGAAAATGGACCAGTTCCTGCAGTGCCAAGTAGACTGCCAGTATTGCAATATGGAAACCCCTATGCAATTCAGGAGAGAAGAGGTAAGTAAATTACCCTCTACTCCTCACTCCCATATAATTTCTCCCTTTCTGTTTCAAAAGCAATGGCTTGTGTCATGCAGGTTAAGTATCGGCAGTCTTTATACTGGTGCATAGAGCCTTTATTGATTGATGAGAATATCAATTACAAAATTCGATGCGAATCAATAAAATGCCTTTATTTTACTGATGAGAATGAGTAAGGTAAACAAAGTTTTAAAGAAGCACCTTTTGAAAAAGGTTATTTCTATTATTTAATATTATCTAAACTGAAAACATGTTGTAAGTCTTGATTTTTAAATGTAAGGAAGCACATCTGTCATCTCGAAACACAAACTCTACTGAACAAAGGTGCTCTTAATTATTTGGTTTTTTTTTTCTTCAGATGGAGCAGATGGTGCTTTCAATCCTGATGAGATCCAAAGACCACCTGTTAGAACTTCCTTTTGGGAGCTAGAAGATGATGTAGTGTGTAGTCAGCCTTCACGCAATCTTAGTCGGCCTGATGGTTTAGAGGATCCTGAGGATAGCAATGTAAGTTACCTTTGTATTATTTTTTTTTTCTCTTGGTATATTTACTATTGAGTAATCGAGAGTTGCACATTGGTTTTCAGTATCTGGTAAGCCTGTTCTTATGTAAATCCAGGTTGGTTTTTTGTTTCTTTTCCCTGAAGAATGTTTTCAGTGAATTTTTTCTTCTTTGAAGGAGAAAACTGCATTGAGTGATAATAATATACTTGTTCCTCCAGCCTCTTGAGTAACTGACGTCTTGTTTGGTATTAGGACAGTAGCATCTGCTTTATCTTTTTAAATAGTAAAGTTGAAAAATCCAAGTAATCTCAACTCATTCTGATTTTTCTCTCCTGTGTGGTAGAATGAGGGCTCAAAATGTAGCCACGTCTTACCCATTTTATAATTTGTATGTAGGAACTAAACTGTATGAGAACAAATACAAATTAAAATGGTTCTGATGCTAGTATTTTCTGCTGAATGCTGAAGGAAAACCTGGTTTTTTTTAATCAGAATCTTCTAATGTATGTATCTTTTGTTCCCTCTTGCTAATATGCATATATTAATCTACATTTTGAGTGGTTTTTACTATTAGACATGGACTTGGAAGAATTAATTGACTGTTACCTAAAGCTTATTAAACTGAAAGTGGCAGATTCTCACTGATTCCCTTTTTAGGGCTTTATGTTCTAAGTAGAAATTGGTTAGCTTTTTAGTACAGTTAACTTGCTTGTTCTGGTATAAAGAATTGTCTTCTGTTATACACTGGACTGTATGTCTTCATTTGAACAGGAACAGACTTATTACTCTTTCCAAGTACTCTTGCACCTTCAGAAATATTAAACAAGGAATACCTTTCTGCAAAGTATTGTGCTCTTTGCAAGTACAGTGGTATCATGACCCGTTTCTCATTTGGTCTAGTTTGCCACTTTTAATTGCTATTAACCTTTGCAGAAGCTGATCAGTGTTCAGACAGGCATGATTTTAGCCCTGGTGCTCAGCACCGATAATGGAGAAAAATGTGTTTCTCTCTCCTACCTTTTGCCCCCAGTGTCCATTACTGTGAATAATTAGAGAAACTGTCAGAACTTTTGCAGCCTGTGCAGGATCCAGAATGTGAGATTAATGCTGTTCCCCACCTTTACTTCACATTTTGCATATTTAATCTGATCATTCTTGACGTAGATATTACATATGACAAGCTCTTCTTTAGTCATCTGCTTCAGTTTAATTAGCAGGGTGTTCTTTCTGATCTGTGTGCTTTGCACTCTTGCAAACCCAGGGGAAACAGTGCTAGAGTCTTGTGCTCGTTTGCAGACACAGCTTGGAATTTTGTAATGAGATGGAATATAACAGGCTTAAATAAAGTTCAGCTCGAGAAAAGGTGCTTTTAAATCAAATAATTTAGGTCTTTATTTTTTTGCTTTCAAATAAGAATCAGTTGCTTGCTCCTACCAAAAATAGTGTATGTGTAGTCTTCAGATTTACTTGGAAATGGATAGTTACAGGAATCTTTCTAGAGAGACTTAATAATATGCCAAACATAAACCAGCTCTAGTGCTAAAGACATAACCAGGGGGAAACTGTCTTCAGTTACTGAGTTGTAGACTAAGAAAGGATATGTATGCAAATGCATCAGAATTGTTTTTTAACTGTGCTGTTGTGTTCCGATTCTTGTTTCTCCCAAAATTCTGTTTCTTGGGAATGGGGGCTGACACGTATTTGGTTGATGAGAAAAACCATCAGTTTTGTATGACTCTTAAGACTTTCCAGAATTCTTTGTAGCTTTTGCTTTTTGAACTCTTAGGCCAATTGAACTGTGATTTCTGAGAGGGATAAGCCGGTCTGTGTTAATCATGCCAGATGAACACGCACACAGTGGCAACTCTGTGTAGAACAGTGGCCTTGCCATGAGTTCCTGCCATCGTCTACTCAGCACTAACTTTCCATTTGCTCATGCTCCCATAATTGACCAAAATGTAATCATTTGGAGCAAATAATTCCTAGAAGCAGTTGTGTATGGGAGAGATCCATAAACAAAACTTACATATATTCAAGTGAGAGTTATAGAAAAGTAGTCCTGATTACAGTTGGCAGTAAGCCCAGAATAATTATCCTGAGACCTTTGAACAATGTTGTTAGTCACAGTAAGTTTGTGGGGGATGAAGAGCATAACTTCTGGGCACTGACAACCAGGACAGGAATCCAAAATGGTCTTTCTTCTAGCAAAAACCCCTCACTCCGCTTTATTAGTCTGATCTTACCCTGGCAGCCAATTACTGTCTCCCATATAGGTTAGACAGAAAGGAGCCGTTGGTATCTGGGTACTTCTTGGGGGACCAGACTGCTTGCAGAGAGGATTGATTTCACTCCCACAGCAGAGCTGAATCACAGGCAGAAAACATACGTACTACTCTTTCCACTTTGCCCATAATATAGGTTAGCAGTGTGTCTGTTCATTTACTGTTTTAAGTCTTAAGATGGGTATCGGTTCGCTTACTGTGGCATGTTAAAATGCTCTGTAGAAACCAGAGATGCAGATTGTTTAAATCTGTGGGTTTTGTATAGTGTCACATGGCTTTGTTTCTAACTCTGTTTGGCAATCCTGGAACTGCTTGCAGTTGCAATTATGAAAGCAGTACTTGAGACAAAATCGGTTAGTTTTGGTAAAACCAGGTGAATTGTGCTTGTTTCTGACAGGCAACATCTGGCTTTCCCTTCTCCCACTTTGAGTGAGAGACCCCCTCTTTTCTGCCGTGCTTTATTGTGGAATGCTTATATTTATCTTTGATACATATAATCTGTGGAACTCATTGTGGTTAAAGAGTCAGAGTCACAGTCCAGTGATAAAAGTTAGGACATGATGTTAAAGGCATCCTTTATAATTTGTTAACCTCATTATCCAAACTTTGGAACTTGGAAAGCCTGGCAGTTGTCATGCTACATAACCACAGTGCCAGGTGGTGGGTGCCTGATAGCAGACTCTTTTTGGAAGGAGCTGAGGCCATGTACCTACTGTGTTATGTCACTGCAGGGCACTGTGGGGGTCCTGGACCAAGTATGTGTAGCTGTGTCTCTAGTCACCAGACTGGAGTGCAAGAAAGCTGGCTTTGGGTGTGTGCAAAGGGCAGGTTAAGCTGTCCTCTCCCTCTCAAAATACAGAGCATGGGCTTTTGTCCAAATAACTTGGATGATGTGACCACAGGGTCTTCAGAGTAAGCTGATACCTATGCTTAAGATACAGCATAGGCCAAGCCATTGAGGCCGGGTGTCCTTGCAGTTATTGTCTGTCTCTTTCTGTAAAGCAGCTTCAGCTAGTGCCTTCTCATTCCGGCTTCTGAATCTTTAGGGGGTGGCTTGTTTTACCATGGGAGAGTGACTGGTTCTTAAATGTCAGGTTGAAAAGCATATGCTTTACAACGCCATTAGAATAAGTACTGTATCATTGGTTATACTAGCTGGAAGAAACTGGGCACGTAAGTGATAGTGGACCAGGATGAGTAAGACCCCTCCTCTCTTCATAGAGCTCTCTGTGTTACATCGTACGCGTCAGTAGTTTTGTTCATCTGAAATGGACAAAAAATGGATTGAAAAGTATGTCAGAGCCCAGTGCAATGGGACGTGGTCTGTGTTTTCCAGAAGTTCCGAGTTGCCCCAGGGCAGTGAATTAGAATTTTAGTTATTGGTGCTTGTATACTGTTTACCGTAACTTGTAATTAGAATGGCTGTGAAATACTTTCAGACTAAGGTAAGGTTCTCACTGTTACTGTTTGACCATTCTTTGATTATAGAGTAATATCTGCAATAAGCACCTTGAGCTATGCCTAACATAGATCTCTGTTGTTCCTGTTTGGGTTAAGCATAACGAAAGGTTAAGGAGTGATCCTTCTTTATATACTTGGCGAAGAGCAAAAGTACACTGAAGAGACGGACTTTCCCTGTCTTAACAGGGTAGTATGAATTTAGTGTTGTCATTGTCACATGGTGCACATGTCAGAAGCCACTCTAAGGAACCTGCGGGATGGTTTTTACAGTTAATTGAGCTGGGTCATGAGAACGCTCTATCCCTCGGGCATACCAAACTAAATGTTACTTCAGCAGCTTAAAAAAAGCCTTTTCTGATGTCAGTGACCTGTGCTTGCCTTTGGTTGAGCCGTGTGCCAACAAGGTAGCAGTGCAGGATAGTGCCCATGTAGGGGAAAACATACTCTTGTTCAAATCGGTTCCTCTGAAAGGAACGAGGAGGAATGTTGTATTGTACGTGGTAGGGCATCACACTTGCCAGATGCTGAAGGAAAGGACAAATGATGTAAACCATTTACATTGGTATCTTGCCAAGTGACTAGCAGTAACCCAAATGGGTTCTTTTGAGTTTTAACAAAAGGGGGAGCAAAATTCTGACTAGTAGCTAAGTGAACTAAAGTACTGTGAACCGCCTCCCCAGAACAGACTAACCCCCCAGCCTGTTGACCTGTTGTGTAAAGTGGACAGGCAGGGCTGACTTCTTTTTAAATAAGCTTTTTAAATGGCAGACTTTTGCATAAATGCATAAACCCATCCAAAGATTTTAACTGGAATCCACAAGACTTTGGCTTCTAATTAAAATCTTGGGTTTCCCACGTATTGTGGTAGTAGAGCAGGAACATGCCTCCGGGGCGACTGATGCTAAAGCAGTCTGCTGCTGCTGACACTGCTGAAACAGATGGAGGATGGCATTGGTCAGAGCACTTCCAGTTGTGTAATGTGAACGGACATCTTTCACGTGCTACTCAGTACACTTTAATCTCTGTGTGATGCCTGCATAAAGACAGGTTTGCTTTTCCAGGTGGGTACACTGTGGTGCTCTGAGACTTGTGTGGAAGGCAGCTCACTGCAGGGGTGATGAGTTCTGGGGTTGTTCCAGCTCAGGTCAGCGGTTCCTTTCAGGTTTGTGCAATGAACCTTTTCAAAAGTTGGGGTTTGTTGAATGCCTCAGTAGTTTTGAATGGGAAAAAAGACCTGTCTGCATCCTGTTAGCCACAGAGTTTGGGTTAATGCCCTTACGTACCAAATGAATATATAACTTAAGGAATTTGAGGCCGAAAAGCCCTTTTGCTGAAGAAACACTTCATATACCTTGTAATCTGTAACCAAGCAAGTGCTGTGACAAAACTGCCCTGTGTTTGAGTGACAAACAGTGAAGCTTTATAAGAAAGTATTTGTAGGGATTTAGATGCTAGGTAGGCCTCTGTCTGTAGTGGAACTGTTTTTGGTTTTCGAGGAAGATACACATTTGCTTTCACAGAGAAGTCCTGGTGTGCTTAGTCTGGTATTCAGCACATTTGTTGTAGTTTTCGTGCTATATAAGCTGTAGCATTGTAGCACTTGGAATGGTTTTTCTTCTTCAGTGCATACACCCCATCTCTTTTGTGCCCAAAGGAACAAGTAATACTTTAAACCCCATATGCCTTTTTTACTGCAGGTGCAAAGCAAGCAAGTTAGACAGGAAATACGTCTGTTGCTAGCATCTGTCACTGCAAGCCCCACTGTGCTTAATGGAAATGTTAAATGGATGAAACTAAACAGCTGTTGTCAGGAGAACAGAAATATTGAGGGAATCTCCCCATCCTGCCCTGTTTCCAGTAACTCTTCGTAAGGATAAAGCGCATTAGCCTAAAAATGACATCATTTGAATATATGTATTAGTTGCGTGTAGAAAACATGCAGCATGTCTGCTGGTACAGATGGTCCCACGCGTATTCGGTTTTGAAGATCAGCGAAGTAATTCCTAATTCCTGCAGGTGAGGTGTCTGAGACGAAAAGGAAAATGATCCAGGCCTCAGAGTTCAAAAATCCTGCGGAATTCACCTGTGTTCCCACCCGGAGTAGGTCTTGTGCTGCATTATGTATTGGCAGGGCCAGACCCGAGGTGCTGTGTAAGGAGTAGGTTGGTGCCGCACACAGAATGGGTTTACAAGCACAGCTGATTCTGTAACTGCTCCTTCAGTTTATTTTCCTCTTGTGCCGATTTCTTCCCCTCACAGTGTCCGTGTGCATCACTGTGGTTATCTGAATCTCAATTCCTGATGATGTCATCACAGAGTAAAATCCCACCCCCCAAACCCGCAGAGCGCTCTGACCGCTGCTTGTCAGAAGGCAGCTCTCAGAATCCCGTTTCCAACGGTGCTCTTCACTTTCCTGCCTGGGAATTTCCCGTTGCTGGCAGATCTGTCTCCTCCTGAGAGATGTGAGGAGCAGCATGTTCCCCAGAGCCTGACCTGCCTTCCTGCCGAGAGGCAAACCTGCTTGTCCATCAGTGGGGCCACCCTGCTCACTGCGGCTGCAGCAGCAGGTTCTGTGGTGGTAGAGGAGGCAGGCAAACGGGACAATTGAGCTGATGGGCTGACGATAGTGTGAAACCTACGGTGTGCTTGGCTGGTGGGAGCGGTATAGGAAGCTCGCTGGGAACCAGCTGGCAGGAGGCCACCATGTGAATGGAAATCAGCATCTCTTCCCTTTGCTGAAATCCACATTGACAGACTTTTAAAGCCTGACATGGCCTTTGATTGCGTAGGGCTTGAGTTTTAGCTCTTGATAAATCACAGAACGGTTTGGGTTGGAAGGGACCGTAAAGTTCCAACCCCCTGCCATGGACAGGGACACCTTCCACTAGATCGTGTTCCTCAAGGCCTTAACCAACCTGACCTTGAACCCTGCCAGGGACAGGGCAGCCACAGCTTCTCTGGGCACCCTGTGCCAGCGCCTCAGCACCCTCACAGGGAAGAATCTTTTTTCTGATGTCTAATCGAAATCTCCCCTATGGCAGCTCAGAGCCATTCCCCCTTGTCCTGTCCCTACAGGCTCCTGTAAGAACTCCCTCTACAGGTTTGCTGTGTCCCTTTAGATGCTGGAGCTGCTTTAAGGTCTCCCAGAGCCTCTTCCTTTCCAGACTGAACATGCCCAACTCTCTCAGCCTGTCTCCATAGGAGAGGTGCTCCAGCCCTGATTGTTTTCATGGCCTGCCCTGGCCTTGCCCGAGCAGGTCCACGTCCCTCTTGTGCTGGGGCCCCCAGAGCTGGATGCAGGACTGCAGGTGGGGTTCTCAGTGTGATGAGCTTGTAGCGCGGCGTCCTGTGTTCAGTTCAACACAGGTTTTCCTGCTCTGCCCCGTACCCTGGGTTCTGCAGCGAGGTGACCTGTGTTCCCATAGCCGCCCTGTGAGCGGCAGCATTCGGGCCCTGCCAGCACCAGTCTCTGCTCTGGGTACCTGGCAAAAGGCAGCCCGGGTTTAACTTTTCATGTACATTAACTGCATCCCCCGTTTGTACAGCAAAGTAAAACCGCTGCTGCAGAGATGGGAAAAGGAAAGGTAAATCTCATCTGTGCTTATAACAAAAATGTATGAGGAGGAGGAAACAAAGCTCTTTCCAGTAGGTGTTAGTTAAAATACTGCTACTTTCTTCTTAATAGGATGATGACAACAATGCACCTCCTGCTCCTGATCCCCCAAGTCTCCTCTTGCATGAACGGGGAGCGGGTTTCTGCTTTGATTCCAGGTAAACGTTACCTTTGGTTTTAATGGCATGGGCGGGTTCCTCCGTAGCTGGATCCTTTTTGTTTTACTCAATGGAGGTGACAGGAGATGAAAAGCAATTTCAGTGCATGTTTGGCTTACAGCTGTCAGAAGATACGCTGTGCGGCTGCTGGGAAGGCTGCTTGTGCTGCACCTCACTTTGTCAGAATTTAGATAACTTTTGTAGTAAATGAATGAATGACTTCTGTTTCTTTCCAACCTGATTGTGAACCCAGGTTTAGAGCTTTTATAAAGTGCTATGTTTGCTAAGAGCGAGCATTTATGAGCAGGGAGAGTGGTTTCCCATGAATCTGCTCGGCCATTAAGACGTTCAGTAATTTCTATTCAGCAGTAGCTGGAGTTAGGTCAGAATTGTGTCACTTTTGAAATGCCAGGTTATTCTGGAATTCCTGTGTAAAACTACTGGAACTGCACGGAGGACTTTCGGCAAAGACACTGAAGTTAACAGTGTGATACTTGCGTAGTTACGAGGTCTGAGCAGAGTCAGGTTTCTAGCAAAGCCGTTCGCGTTGGCAGCAGCAAGGTCCTGCTTCTGTGTTCTGTTCTGCTGTAACAGATTAAATAATCCATGTCCTCCTTTCCCTTCGCCTCCTCTTGCAGCTTTGACGTCCACAAGAAGTGCCCTCTCTGTGATGTGATGTTTCCACCCAACTACGACCAGAGCAAGTTTGAGGAACACGTGGAGAGCCACTGGAAGGTGTGCCCCATGTGCAGCGAGCAGTTCCCGCCCGACTACGACCAGCAGGGCTTCGAGCGGCACGTCCAGACACACTTCGATCAGAACGTACTGAATTTTGACTAAATACTCATGTTTTGCCGTGTACCTTTAACACCCCCCCCCCCCCCGAGTAGTCCATCGATGGAGCAAAACCAGTGCAGCTTTTCTGTAACAGGGCAAACTTCTGAGTCAAAGCAGATGCACTGTACGGGGAGCTGGGATAGATAGGGGCTGTGAGCTGCTGTTGGGTATCTTCTCTCTCTACCTGATACTAAAAACTCCATGACACCCCCCCCATATTGTGTCTGTAGCTATTTATTCCCCTATTTAGCAGTTTGTAAGGACATGGGAATGATGTAGCCTCAGAGAAAACGAGACTGGCTTCATGACGCTCTTCAGCTCCTTAAAGTCAGCAAACCATCCATGGTTTCTCTTCACCATGGTGACTGAAGCACTATTAAAAATGGAAGTAACAGGTGTTTCTCCTAGCAAACCCATGTAGTTTTGAGTAACAGTTAAATCAGAAAGTTCCATGACTTACCCTACCAAAATACAGTTTCCTAGTACGTTTCTGAAGCGTAGGTGCATGTACTGTGAGGTGACATGCTTGCAGCAAAAGGAATGGCAAATACTTCGGGTTTACCTATAGAATGTTTGCCCTAAGGGACAGCGTTCAGTTAAGTTGTACCTTAAGGCAGTAGTTTTCAGTTGGAAGAAACTGCTGTGCTTAAATGCCTACAAGTAATTGTTTAATGAAAGTCATCACTGTTACAGTGCAACTGCTTTCAGTAGAAAATATCGTTCTCTTTTCACTACAGTGACTTGTGTTCCTTTTGGCTTAGGGCTTTTAAACCCTCCTGCGTTTTAACTTCATGTATTTCTTCGCAGGAAGTAAACCCACGTGTGTATATCTCAACATTTTATATTTACTTTACCTGTATTAAGTAAATTTGCTTTCCACTTGTTGTACAGTAGTCTCGTTACATTAAAAGCAAAATTAATTCATGGAGGTGGCAGTCCCTTTTTTTCCCTGCTGCTTGTTTTGAAATAAATAAAATGGGAGTTCAGGCTTTATGTACCTGTAGTAAATGATGTTTCAGCTTTGCATGGCAAAGAAACTGTTGCTCGTGTCTGTTCATGTTCTGTGTTTGAGAGACTCAGGGATTGAGGCTGGGCTGTGCAGTGCTCCTGTGAACACATGCGCTATCCTGCTTGATGCAGGGGCTATTGAAAACTGCCTGGTACGGATAAATTGCTGTGTCTTGGGCAGCAGCTGCTGCGTTACTCCTTCTGTCTCACTGTAAGCCTTAGGGGTCTGTAACTGAACTTCATGTCAAGAGATGGTCTGAGGTAAGGTGTGGAAGGGCTGAGAAATGTGTTCTTACTGTAACTGACTCGGCAGCGCGTGGAAGCAGTTAGAACAGGCTCTAAATCCACAATACGTTAATCATCATCCTAGTAAAGACTTCAGGAAATGTTGGGTTGGGGTCCCTCAGCGGGCTGTGCAAGGGCTTTCTCTTAGAGATGCGCGTGTGTATGAGTACAGGGAGTTACTTCAAAAGCTTCCCCATGAAACAGCCGCCCTGATGTGGCTGCTTGCAGTAACTTTCCCAGGGAGGCTGCAGGTATGTGGCAGAAGCCAAAAGCCTCTGGCCCAGCCTCCCCCAACTACAATGTTACGGATCCTCCCTTCACAGCGATAGCTGCTTCATTGCTGATGAACCTCCAGCAGAAAGGCAGCCTGTATTTTACCCTTAGAAGGTGGCTTGCAGCATCCCCACACACTCTCTCAGGTAACCAGGGCCCTGGTGGTGGTTAGTGCTACAGCAAAATACACAGATAACAGACTATATACAGCCCAAGAACTTAACTCTTAAGTTAATAAAGAGTGCAGAGGAGGCTTCTTAGGTCAGAGGCAGTTTATTTTAAATGTGATTTGATTTACATTTATAAGCAGCTTTCCTGACAGGAATTCTTTAAGTTGCCTTCAGTTCTAAAACAAACCTCTGTCACTTCCAAACTTAAAGTACTTTGTCCCCAACAAAACATATGAAAATATAATTTAAAGCACACTTTTCACAGACACGGTACAATACATTCACTATACACAGTATAACAAAATAGTCCCATCTTTACCTGTTTAATAATACTGTCACAATGAGTAGGTAAATAGAAACTGGAATTTCGTTTTATAATTGAAAGGAATTTACATGCAACAAGGACATTTTACGACTGTTCAGCTGTTGGAGGAACTTACCCAGCCTGTGGTTTCTTGCGCCAGGAGTAGAGCTGAGGCCGAGCTGTTGGCCAGAGCTGCAGAAGGTGGAAGCAGCTGCCCAGGGCCTCACATGTCTGGATCACCCCTTGAACTCACAGCCCTGCACGATGCAACCACAGTCACCTCTCCAGGGTTTGACAAAGCGATGCTCTGTTCAGTTAAGGTGTTCCACATGCTTGGGTGTTTGTTAGGCTCATTCCAAAGTGTTCTAATGAGACTTTTACTCTGCAGGAGAACAGGTAATTGTCATCCTGACAGAGTTTTCATTTAACTTTGGGAAAAAAATGGAGGGAAAGCTCATTCCTCCTTCATTTGAGCTTGCGTTTGCACTTAACAGGAACTGAGCAAAGGCAATCCCTGTGGTTAATGCCGTTAGCTGGTCCTGCTCCCTGCTGGGGGATGCCCACCTCAGCTCTGGGGCAGCTCCATGGCAGCAACCGTGTGTGAGAGCGGAATGCTGGGGGCAGGCTGGTGAGCAGCATGTGCTCAGGTGTGGTCCAGACACGAAGCGCTCACTTTTGTTTTAAGTCAGTCTCTGACCACCTGCTGCAAGAAGCACTTAAATCTTCAGTAAGGCTCATATGTCATAGTTCAGCAAAATAACAGTAAAGCTAAACAGACACTTCCAACGGGAATGCAGCGACCTGTGATGAGAAGCAAAAAAAACACAAAGAAAAAATCTCAAATACAATGAGCATGAGGGAGCGGCTTTAGGAACTCCCTTGCACAAGTAATGGACCTTAAACCAGGCGTAGGCTTTGTAATTTTTATTTGCAACCACAGGCACATGCTTGTACAGTAGTTGCAAGAATTGGCAACACATAAAACATTAAATCTGTTGGCAATAGAGAACTACAAAGTGCTTTAAAACTTCATCTGCGATGAAGATAATTGTTTCTCACACACACATAAATTTGCACTTAAGTATTTCCAAGTGTCTTTCTAATAGATAGTTCAGGGGTATTTTGTTGGACTGGGATATTGGTCCTCAAAAGTTGGATGGGCATGAACATAAGATGAATCTTGTACAAAACAAAAGGAGCAATTTCTAATGCTAAAGTGATTGTTTACTAGTTGGAATGGCAAAGGGTGTCCGCACTTCAAGAGGGAGAAAAGAAAAAAGATTTGCAAGATAATATAAAATACAGCAAGCACACCTTCGTATGTATGTTATTTAAGTATGAAAATATTTTTAGCATATTATGTTAAACATTCTTTCTTATTTATATTCGCGTTACCTAAAAGACTTGCTACTCCACGCTAGCTCCGTTACGTAAGGCATGTTAGCGCTAGTCTGATGCGGGCGGTGTCAGTTTGGTTTGCACGCATTGGAAGTCTCTGTCACGGTACAATCATCTCCAACGGGTGCCAATGCCAAGCTCCCCTCGCCTCCTCTTGCACCGATTCCCACCTCGGGACAACTCGATAGGCAACCCACCCCCCTTCCTCTGGGTTTTGTTTTGGAGAAAAGTGTTCTGGAGAACCTCTAGCTTTGATAGCACCTTATCTCAAAGTAATGAACATGGGTATGATGATTACATGTGCAAATGTACAAAATCATTAACTCTACAAAGATACATCATTCCAAAATTACAGAAAATTTTAAAGCATGCATTTAATTTTTGTTTTTGAAAGGGTTGCTGAATGCTTCCCCTGAAAAAGGTGGCTGTTCTCAAAATCAGCAACTGCTGGTGAGGATTTCTTGGCACGTTTGTGACCAGCATGTTATTGCTGCATCTTCCTGATAATCTCAGCAGACACGGGGGGATGGAAATTGATTGTGTGGTGCCGCAGGCCCTGAGCTGTCTTGTAACTCTTTCCGCAGCGACATTTGAACGGTTTACGTACACGGATTTGCGTTCTGTGGCCATTCTTGGCATGGTACTTTATACCATTCACATTCTGTTGAGCGAGAAAGGAAAACGTTAGTGGTCATGTGGGCAGGGAACAGCTGAGCTTCCACTTAAAAAGCAAAAACTTGTTAATGGCACAGGCAGCATCACACAAACAGCCTGGAACTCCTGTGGGGTGTTGTGCACATGTTGTGCTTTCAAGATAGGTATGAGATGGGACAAGAAGGAAAACAATCTATGTGGTTCTAACATATTGAACTTGCCTGCCTGCCTAATTCTGACTTCTGTCTCATTGAATCATCATAGAATGGTCTGGGTTGGAAGGGACATTAAAGACCATAAAATTCCAACCCCCTGCCATGGGCAGGTACACCTTCCACTAGATCAGGTTGCTCAAGGCCCTGTCCAGCCTGGCCTTAAACACTGCCAGGGATGGGACAGCCACAGCTTCTCTAGGCAACCTGTGCCAGTGCCTCAGCACCTTTACACAGTAAAGAATTTCTTCCTTACATCTAACCTAAATCTCCCTTCTATCAGTTTAAAGCCATTCCCCCATGTCCTGTTTCTACATGCCTTTGTAAAAATCCCCTCTCCAGATATCTTATAGGCCACCTTTAAATACTAGAACCTCTGAGGTCTCCCCAGAGCCTTTTCTTCTCCAGGCTGAACAAGCCCAAATCTCAGCCTGTCTCTGTAGCAGAGGTGCTTCAGCCCTCTGATCATCATCTCATAATGTACTTTCCAAAAAAACCACCGTTTAATGGCCTCATACATGGATGTTCTTGTGCCTTCCTGACATTTTTTCCCTATAGCACTGACAAATGTTATTCAGAGGTTCATTTACAAGCAAACAAAGAATTGGCACAACGACTCAAGTCGCACTTCTACAAAAAGCTGCAGCTCCCCCCATGGTGTGTTTGTTCCGTTCTGTGTCATTGTTTCGAGATATGTCTTTAGGCATCAGCAAATTCTGATAGTTTGCACATTGTCTCTAAAGAATTAACTGCAATGAACACTCAGCCCAAAGAGTTACACAGGGCACTCAAAATAATCCAGAAAAGCCTTCTGTAAACCAGCTATTGTGTGGGAATATTTTACAGCTACAACTTGGGAACTGATCTCCACTGGTTTGAGGACAAGGAACAAGAGATGGCACCACAACACACTGGTACAGTGGCAAGGTCAGCAAACAGGCAACACCTCTGCTACATTAATCAAACATCTTGCTAACACATGAACTAAAATCACAGCCCTGTCCTCCTTCACACCTATTTCTGGCCAAAATGGGGGAAACTGTTGTGCTCTCGATAGCTGTTGTGATACTGCTTGATGTAGGATTTGCCTTCCTGCGGTCTTACTGCTTCCGCTAAAAGGTTGGATTTTTAGATAAAAAAGGCAAAATGCCTCTCATTACAGCTTCTCCTGGGAAGAAACCTAAGATGCCAGGACCATTTGTGACAAAAATACAGTTCTGAGGCCCTGGTGTGTCCCTTTTAAGGGTTTTAGAGACATATCTCAGGGTTCTTTTAAGCTATTAAAAAAAAGAAGAGCTAAAATTAATTAACAGCCGGGGTATGAATTAACCCACTGAGTTAAGTTTTAGGGAGTTTACCTTTGCTGAACCACTGCCTCGTGTTATGCATAGTAACCCCCCCCCCCCCTTTGGCTCTTTAAGCAACAAGTTTGGTTTTGTTCGACATGCAGCTTACAGTAAGCACAAACTCCAGGTTGGAGCTTACAGGAATAGCACACGTCAGACAATCTGGTTTGAAAAACAAAGGAAAGAGAAAAAGCCCTCAGTAAACAGAACAGAGTCACAACTTCCAAGGCTCTGGATACATCAGAAAGCAAACTCCAGCAAGGCACAAGTCTGACACCTTCAATACCACTCTCCTGCCAGTGTGTCCCTTTCTCCTCCCCTACTTCCTAATCCAATTAGTAATTCCAAGTCAGAACCTCAACTGTTCTGTCCCACTCCTGCGAGGAGGTCCCCCGGGTGCCCCTCTCCACAGCCCTGCTCTAACCACAGCTCACAATAGCGAGCGGAAGCAGTGTAAGGCACTTGCAACCCCCATTGGGCTAGTAGGGAGGACTATAACAGCGAGAGAAACCACCCGCCTCCCAGAGACCTGTGGTGTTCTCATCTTACCATGTAAAATGCTGGTCCTTAGTTATTGCACATTAACTGTGCCCCAGCAGCGATGTGTTTTAATCTTTAAGCAAAACCAGTTCCTTGCTTTCACTCATGAAGTTGAGCTGTGGTACTGTTCTTGCCACAACTCACCATGCCCAGTGTAGTCTGCACCGCTGAAATGGCATTTTAGGGCAGCCTGGGTGTCTGGAGAGGTTGATTTGTGGAAATCCTTTAAGAAGAAAAACTTAGCATACAACATCCACCCTGGAAAACGGGCATAGTGCAAGACTGCAAGTGACTGCTCTGCCCACATACTCATGTTTCTCTTCTCTAGAGAATCCAGGCACAACTCAGTGCACTTGCTTTGTTAAAGTTGCAAATCCAGCCCCCAAATTGCCCTTTACACCCTTAAAAATACTCTTGCACAGCTGTCATCTGAGATACAGAAGATGAGAATCTTCAGTCTCCAATACAAAGCAGACACACAAATATGAGCCTTCAGTGCAGGTTACTTCTGCGTGAAGAGCACTCAGAGAAGGCCAAATGCTGTACCACCAGGACAGACAAGAGCACATCAAAGCTACAAATCATCCTCAAGAGCAGTCAAGTGAGCTCCCTGCAAGTAACTTCTGATCGTGAGGCAGCTTTGAGATGGTTTTGCACATAGTTACAACCTTCAGCACCGACAGGACTGCTGGGGTGAGGGAGTCGGAATGCCAGTGGGTGGCATGAGGACTTTCATAAGAGATCTGTCAACATCTAAGAACTGTTAAGGAGGACCTGTGCCTTAAAATCCTGAAGTAACCTGCTAAACTTTTGCTAGTGCAGCAGAATTTGAAAAGCAAAACTATCTCCAAACCCTATATAATATATATTGGAAACTACAGAAGCCTGTCTAGACTTTAAGTTTTGTGAGAAATCAATTTTAGATACTTTCAAAAAGTATCAATTTAAATCAGATGCTCTAAACCTGCAATCACAGATATCCTCACTGTTCCATGCCAATGGCACTTTTTCTCCTGATCCAGCTTTTTTAATGACCTGCTCAGCCTCAAGTACACCATGTGCTTTGGTGAAGGTGGAAAAGTACTTTCAAGCAGAAAAATTTAAGGAAATGCTAAACCAGAAACCTACATGGAATGAATTGGACCATGGAAGGTTTGAGGAGCTAGTATAACATGAAACTGGATCTGCACCCCTGGCTAAAAGAAAACTGTTGTTAGAATTACAGTCAACTCTTCAGCACTTTTTCCACTGCTGTAATGTAAACACTTTGTTGTATGTCTGGGCTGAGTTTGCTGAGGTATGGCAAAACCCACTGCCAAACTCATACATCACTTTTATTGCTCTGGTTACTTAGGTTGCTCATTACTTACTTTCAAAAATGATTGAGGAAGAAGATGGCAGTGTAGAAGGACACTCTAAAATCTTAAGCAGGAGGAAACAATTATTAACCTGGGACCAGATCAGGACCAGATAGAGAAGTTTAGACTGGCACTACCTGGTTTCATGGACACAAGAGCAGTTGCTGGGCAGGGCCCCTTGCACTGCAGTAGTCATGAAGCCACCTACACTGCAGAGAGCTTGCCACCCCCTTCAAGAGGGAAAAGACATCAAGGATGGTTTGGGAGAATTTCTTGTTTCAGACTTGGACACTCATATATGTTTTTGTATCTCCTGGCTCTTCCTCCTGAAATGTTCTTTGTGGTCTGGTTCCTCTTTGCTCAACTTGCAAGCTCTGGCTTCCTTCCTTCTTTCAATCAAATTCCTTCATTTTCCTTCTCATATCAGTGTTCTCCCTCCCTTAGCTCTGCTGAGTCTCACTGTTCTTAGATCAGCCTTCCTGGGCTTTGCCCCACCTTACAGGCCTAGAACCCTCATCCTGCTGCCTGCCAGAAAGACAAGCCCAATGCCTCAATGGCTCTGCATTCTTGGAAGGTGCCATTTCTCCTCTTGCCATGGCCAAAAAGCAGTCATGCATATAAGCTACATCTTGGATGCACGGAAATCTATTGTTCTTTTATATTTTTATTTGCACAAACTAGAGAAATTATGACAAATTTGTGGTTTTTGTATCTATCCATCTTGTACCAAACTTCATTTGCCATTTGGAATAAGTTTACCTATATCATATACACACTTTGAATGGTTCTTCTCCAGAGCTAGAGACCAAGTAACTGGCACACACAGGTGGTACTGAATAAAAGGAAAACTAACTGCCGTGTTCATAAATGCATGCTTTAGCTCTTACAGGTGGCATTTTGCAAAGCAGGTTAACTACTCATTACCCACACACTTTGGATAGGACATCTAAATGTGGATGTAAATCCAAAACCTGGTGAGTGTGAACTCCATGGAAACTAGGCCAAGATCTCTGGGTTTCTTTGATTCATGCAGATGATTTTCTAAAAATCAAATTTAAGGTGTCAAATACAAATCAAATGAAGAAAAAAAATCCATAAATGGCAACTACAAAATACTTGTCATTTGTTCTCTAGGTCAGTAACCATAATTAGAGAAGAAGAAAGCGAGCTTCAGAAATTAGTTCAGAGGTTTGTGTTTTAAGCTTCCCAAAGTCAGTGTGCTCCTGATTCATTTCGCAGTTTCTAACTATCTTACAATCGCATTTACATGCCAGTAAAAAAATGTTGGTTTTTTTTCCCCCAGAACCTTCAGCTCCTAAAGAAAAACTAAGCCATGCTATACAGAGTAACAATATGTATCATAAGTGAGCAAATTTATTTCTTAAAAAAATAGAGTTCCTGAAGAACTAGATGCTTATGACACAGTTCTACTGCACTGCCTATGGGAAAGCATCAAGAGATAGCAGCTGGGCAGGAGGCCAGCAGGGTCTTCTGATACTCATCTGAGCTTGTGTATAAACATGTTCTTGTTACAATTTTCATTGTCTGCCCCAGCCCATTCCTTGGGCGTATTTGTTGTTCCCATTCTCATCTTATTTACCTTTCCATAATGACTTTTCAGTGCAGAGGCCATCTTTTATCCTTGTACATTGTTTGCAAAAAGGAGCCCCATCCCTACTGGGTCCTTTAAGCAGCACTGTAATACAAATAACATACCTAAAAATAACACTTCTGCTTCTCAAATGTACGTCACCTAAGGCCAGACAAAAGAAAACTGTGTATATCCTCCTTTCCTCCTCACTCCCTGAAGGAATGCATCCTTTCTCAGCCATAAAGTGAGCCTGGCAATTACTGTATGTGCATGTCCGTGTTCCTGTTTGGAGCACTACAATTGTTTTACAGCCCTGACTGTGATTATCCAGTACCCACCACAAAATCCCAATGCTTTGATCACAGGACTCCCTGCCCAGACTCTGCAAATAATTCATCAGAGGAGGGGGTTAAGCAGAAGGAAGATGAAACCAGAAACACAGCTGACACAAAGCTAAAAGGAAGAAAACAAAGATAAAAATGTAAAAAGAAAAAAATAAGGCTGAGAAGAAAAAAGGGAGGAAACAGGGCCCACAGAAAAGAGAAATGAGGTGAGGCAGAGTTTAAGGAAATGTGCTTTCCTATCACGACTAAACAGAGGTGAGACTCTTAGAAAATATGGCACTTTTTTATTTGCTGCTGCTCTCTGTTTGTCAGCCTCTCTATAGGTCATGAATTTGTCTCCTGTCCAACTGTGCTAACATTAATGGTGTACAAGATATCCCTTACACAGTCCTCATGCATTAGAGATGAAGGTAGTGAGATAGCAGAAGCAGGCAGAAACAGCTTGCTTATTTGAGCAATAAAAAGACAGAGGGCTGGCAGTCAAACAGAGAACAGACAGGATATAGCAAATTACAGGGTTCTCCTTTCTAGCCTTTGCCATTAAGTGAATGTTTTCTGCAATGCATAGATGCCCTGTGGGCACTGTGACTTCTAACAATCACCATGGCTTGTTTGCTTCCTGAGCTAGGGATTTAGCTTTTATACTATACCCTTCATCTGGCACAGCTTCTACCACACACAAAAAAAGTATTAATCTTGAATAACGTGCGTACATCTGCAAACTAATACTTGCAAATTGTCTGAAAACATCTCTTCCCCTGCCCTGCCCTTGGAGATGCTGTTCAGTTTTTCCTGTAACTAAAGAGAGGAGTAACCATGACATAGTACAGGCTAATCTCTGCAAAAAAGACTTGTATGTTACTAAGAAATAAGGAAGCACACTGCTTTGTTGCTCATGTTTTGAGACTGTATTGTCAGTATTAACTGATCTTTGCAGGAATCTAGTCTTGATTTGCTGTACAGGAGCTGCTGCAGTCCAGAAAGCTGCATCATCACTGAAACACCTTTTTATCCTCTACACGGTTTCATGTATGGTTTATTCATTTGTTGTCACAACTGTTTTATCTCAAATGTTATTGGTCTTCCTATATTTCTCTTTCATATTTCTGTTCTAAGTCTCTACTTGTCAGTTATTTAAAGGAGAAGCCATGAAGTAAAACTAACACAAAACCAACCCAATCCCCACTGCTTTTTCTAGGGTATAGGTCAGCGGTTGAGCTTTCCAGTAGTTCCTGCAAAAACTTCAGAAAATGATTTAGAAGAACTGTGCCAACACATTATTTCTGTTCCCAAATGTCAAAGGCTGTAGAATACTACACTGAAGTCCAAGTTGTTCAATAGTTTCATCTGTCTCTGCACTGGTTCATGTGAAGCAATACTACTGTCCTCACAACAGCTCAACATGTTCCGTTCTGGCCAGCTCAAGATTCAAAATTAAAGATGTTTCACTCCCATAAACAGACAAAAATTTCTCATGTTGGAAAGTAATTGAAAAAAGGGGGAGGAGAACTGTTTCCCAGCATGTCACGCAGAGGGATGGACGCAAGCCCTGCACGTGAGGCTTAAACACGCTGACAGCTGTGCAGACACAGGGCTCAGACCCAGGACAATAATGAGGGAATTTCTCTGAGGCTCTGTCTTCCCGAGGTGACCTCTTGACTTGCAAAACATAAACCACCACCTTCTGCACATCACCTTGACCAGGAAATGTACCTTGGGCACAGCCTCGCTAAAGAAGAGGCAGTATCTCTAGCAGTTAAGCAGAAGGAATTAATTCTGGCACTGATGGGCAGAAGCTCTTTATTTTGTGTTTGTGACAGGCACCCAGAGATTATTTCACTGGTAGAACCTCCTGTATTCTGTAGTTAATTTGTCTAATTAACAGAAAGCTAGTTAAAATGTTAAAAGCAAGACAGTCACTATATATAATGTCTCTTGACATTATATACAAGGATACAGAAGGCCACACATCCTTTGTAAAATGGGTATCTTGGCTGTGTTTGAGAGGAAACCAGTAAGGTAAGTACTCTGCTAAAATACCAAATATATAAATGTGAAAAGTCTATCAAACAAGAAAGGTACAAACTGATTTTAGAGGCTTTTTCCCCCCCTTCTCACTACACCAGAAGGAAATAAGGTAGGTCTGCACTACTGCTTACCTTGTATCTTTTTTTACATCCAGGAACAGGACAGGCAAAAGGTTTCTCATCCCCTCCATTCATGCACATTGAACTAAGGATAGCTTCAGAGCTGATAGCACTTTCTGTAGTCCAGGACTCATCACTGTCTGATTCTTCATAGTCTACTTCCTCTTCATCATATTCACTACCTAGAAAAGCGAGGTAGTGAGATAAAACAAGAATAAATAAGAGCACAGCAAGATAACACATTCTGCATTTATTACATCAGTTACAATGACTTGTAATTTCCCCACTTGTCTTTGCTGGAAGACAGTTATTTTTAATTTTATAAACCTATTTTTCTTCTAGCTATTTACTCCTTCACAAAGACACCAGTGGTTCTTCTTCTAATAACGAGGACAGGCATTATTAATATACCTTCATAAACTGTTAACTGTGTGGCACGGGAAGTTTAAAGAACTGATTTTAAAATGCAGTTTCATGCCTCCTCGAACACCAGGATCCTTCTGTCTTTCCCAGTGCCTGAACAGAATATGTGGTTTCACCCCCCTGCAATTAAAGCTAATTTTAAGGCTTTTCTTTATGCAATACAACACTGAAGAGCGTAATTCTACAGATCATAAACAGTGTAAAATAATATGTTGACAAGTCCTAATGCATTTACTAGCCCTTTGGAATTAATAGGAATTATAGCACAACATTAATAAGAATTATATTGTAGCAATTATAGTTGTGAAATTCATTCCCTCAGGTGTGGGGATAAATTGCATTGTGTGGCTGCCCTGAACAGACCGCATTATGCTCCAGATATACTATGACAGCCATTTGAGCAGCTGGTGCTGAGTTTATTTATTATTTTTAATTGCACTAACTATTAATGAAATCCTCTGAAGAAGTTAAATGTGAAATGAGAGAAATCAGGAAAGCAGAATTCCAACTATAAAAATACCTTTTTAAATAAATAATGATCTAAAAAAGAAGCCAGGGAGGGAAAAGCCCCAGCTGATTAAAAAGAAAATATAGAGGGAAAAAAGAAAATATACAGAGGGAGGGAGAGGGAAAGCTGAAAGAAACTTCTGTGGTGTCAGCAGGAGGTGGTGCTGTGTTTCCCCTCCCCTTCCCTTTCCCAGCTCTGCTAAATTTTGTCCTTTCTGCTGAAAGCCGATTCGGCTCTGAGCGCTGGAACAGCTCCCGTTGTTAAAGACAGTTATGTGACACTTGCATGGCTCTATTTGCTTCCCTCATATGCCCTTTAAATGCATGCCTCCAGGCAGCTTTACGCACAGAGAAGAAAACACAGCCAGATGCCTCAGGGCACTTTAAACAAGAAGCATCCCGACCTCACAGAGAAAACCCATGCTGCAATGTACAGTGGGGTCTTTGGTTTTTTTTTTTTCCTTCTGGTGAAGCTAAATGCACACCTATGGTCTCAGTTTTTTCCCTCTGGATTTCCCCTCCCCCAGTACTCTCACTCGGACTCAGCACCTCTCCATCATTGAGTAGAAAAGCATGTCAACTGGTAGCTGCAAGTACTCAGGGCTCCTGAGCCTTAATCAGATACTGTAAGTTCACTTACAGATGTCAGGCTATCCACGTTCCTTTCCTGTGGTTTCCAGCCATGCAGGGTGGTGTGCAGATGAGGAAAGATGGATGGTTTCCCACCATCAACAACTGTCGACATGTGCGCACGCACACATGCTCTGCAGCACATCTGCAGAACTCTGCCTTGCCGACTGCACCTCCTCATCCCGCACTCAATGAGTGAAAGCCAAAGAAAGCATTATTGACCTCTTAAAAGATTCCTGAACTCTAGGAAAACAGTTAACCTAAAATGAAGTTAAGACTTGTTATAGTTTAATTAACTAATAAAAAAATGGAGGCAAAGCCACAACTCTGCATCTACGATTTCCTGCCCTTGATTGTATCTTGATGGAAAAAATTCCTCAAGCTGTTCCTTTCAAACTCTTTAGAGCTCAGTAGAGTTTTTTTAAGCAAATGCAACAGAAAACCCTATTGTAAATACACACATGCACTCCTAGGATGAGAAAATATACATCAGTTCTTAACACCGATACCAACAATTTCTGCCATTATAATCACCCCCCCTTGTAAGTTCCCTTCAGAGGGGGTGATTTCCTCCCTTATAGGATTTTGTCCACCCAAAGAAAACATCATGTGGGACTGTACGAGATCTACTAATGATATCACTGCTTTTAGTGGTAGCAAGGAGCATGCTTTTACAAAACAACAATCAGAGCTCTATAAAACGTAATATGCAATATAGTATGTAAGAGAAAAGATACACAGTACAGTGGGGGGAAGAAACAAACGTTGCAGTGATACATTTCCATACATTTTCCTGTACATCCTTTGAATTTTTCTAATAACTTTGTATAGTAAGACCCAATTCTGTAACAACTTTTTCCTGTACTTTACTTGCAGGTAGACTCGCTGAAGGAGGGAGACAGCAGAGACCAAACCACATGTGTAAAGCATCTGTGAGGTCAGACAAGCCTTACGGTTTTCTTTTAATTAGCTTACCTGCATAAAATTGCAAGATTTTGTCTAGTGTAGTCAAAAGAGTTAGAACAGTAGAAGCAAATGCTCCACTGTCTTAAGTTTCTGAATCCAGACTTGTCACTACAGATTTCATATATGATGAGCTTTTTCAAGCATGAATAAGCATATAAAGATGTATTTCTTCTTGCACAAAATGGTAATACTAATGGTGCCAAGTAACTGAAAGGCATATCACTTTATACAAAGCTGGAACTGCAGTCTATCACTGTTCTTATCTGACAGCAGTTTATCTGTCCTACTGAACTCAACTGCTTGTATTCTCTTAAAAAAAAATTTAAAAAGAAAAACCCTAAATGTATTTAAGAGGGTGCTGGTATAAACAACATGTACAAAACCTCAATGTCTTGAAAAAAAATAGCAATAAATATCTACCCTTTCAATAACTATGTTGTTTCAGTTGTCATAGAAAAACAACACTGATTTAGTCAGGCTTTTAACTGATTCCGCTTCAGAATTTAATTTCCTCAGTTGTCAGTGTCTAAGAGCAGCAACCCATGTGGTGCCTCACTGATTGCATGCAACACATCGCGGGGGGGGGAAGCAAAAAGCACAACACACAGGTTGGCGCTGCCATAATAAACAGCCCCTGGATGAGGTATTTTAATTAAGTACTTTGAGGCTGAGGATGGTGGCTCTGTGGCGCGGTTCCCACGCCGAGCAGGAGCCCCTGGCCCTCAGTACACATCAGGTGTACAAATTGCAACCCGAGGCTGTGGGCTCCTTCAGGCACCTTGCCAGAGCACCAGCAGTGCAGCAAAGGGGATGCACACAGCACTGCATTTTGATCAAGATGCAGCTTGCTTGTTCTGCTTCATTTAACATTGCTTGGTGTTTCACAACAATAACTGTAAATATTCACTTTTTAAAAGGAAAAATAAAAATTAAGCACCTTTGCATCTAATCTACAGTCTGTTCCAGGGTGTAACAACTGCGTGACTTGGAGAATTATTTGTAATAACTCTGAAGACAGCTCCAAGGGAGCTGGCTCACTGATCTCCGCCTGGACGTTGCCATGCACATGGAAAACAGGACGCTCCGCTGGGGCACACTGCCCTTCTGGGGGACGGAGTGGAGCCAGTCCCTGTAGCACGTGTGCTAATGGCTTTACCATTTCCCGCAATGCTTGGAAGGCTAACTGATCATTCCCCCCATCAGTACTCAAGAAAAAATATCAGAATTAGGAATCAGAAGTCCAAACACAAAAAACCTCCCCCAAACCTCTACAACACACATTTCTCTATGATGAAGCGTCTAAATACTTGGAGGGGAAAGGCTGACAGAGCAGCACATGCTTTCAGCAAGACAGTGTACAAATACACAATATTATTACTGTAACTGAATACTAGTTCTACAATAGCAAGAAAACTGCCTTTTCCACCTCTCTCCTCTGCCAATGGTCCTTCTGAGGCTCCTTGCTTTGTACCATATCCAGTTTCATCATCTGGCTTTCATTCAGAGATCCTACATAGTTCTACCTCAGCCTAACCTAAACCCACTGCTTTATTGTCCAAATGACTTAGTAACATCTTTCTAACATTGCTCCCACCCTCGCATACAATATTCTCTCAGTCCTGGCCCACAAAACCATTTCCCCTCTCTTCACTCCAGCGGCCTTGCCAAAAAGCTCACTTCATCTGTGCTGCCCCCAGCAGCATAAAACATGAAACAAATCAAAACAGAGGCAAAGAAAGAATGCTAGTTTTTTCATTTTGTTCTCCCTGAATTTTCCACGCTGACAGAACACTCCTCAAAAAAGACGTGGACTCCACTGATGGAGCAGGGACTTGAGGCGGACACCAGTAGGCAAATCTCACACAGTATGCCACATCAGAGCCATGTATTACAGGCAATTACTAGTTATGAAACACACACAGTAACAGAGTTTCCCGGCAAGTCATTTCTCTCTTAATTTTTATGCAGCATTTAAACACACTCCATCACAAGTGAGAAAGCTGTCTGCATCACAGCAGTTTATTTGCCAAAAGTAAACACATGCATGAAAAGGGATTATGATTATTGCCCATGTAGTAAGACTAAGAAGTCTTTTAGTGCAATGAAAAGCAAAGTTGCACCATAAAGACTTGCTCTACCTCTTTTTCCAGTCAGTTTTCCTATCAGAATCAGTGAGAATATCACTTAAACCTACAGCAAAGATCTCTTCTCTTGAATGCTCATCTACTATTTTTCTTTTTCCAGTAGATGAAGTCAGTAAATAAATCAGAAACATTTTGCAAAGAGTTAATCATCTGACAGTCTGGCACTGACAACATCCCAGCTACACTGCTGAAAATCTGGAGCCTTATCTTTTATGTTTCTGGGGATTATTTGCTATTCACACCACTGAAGCCAAGATAAATTCTGTCTTTTGCGTGAGTGAATTCATTCCACCATGAGATTTACACAAAGGATTTTTTCCCTCAACTAGCAGGTGCATATCACTTGTAGTTACATCCTGAAAAATAAAAAAGACCAAGCTGATTAAAACCAGCACAATCTGTGTGTGCCACTGCAATGAATCCGATCTATTTTTACCTCTGATCAAGAACATTACAAGTTCTTCCTTTCTCCTCCCATGAAGATAAACAAACCCAAAATGTTCTTGCCAATTATTTTTGTGACCAGAAAGCATGCATTAAGTATACAATGAGTAACTATAAGTAAATGGCTTACTGCAGTAGAACCAACATTGCTAGTGTCATCGAAAGTTCATGGCAATTCCAATGATCTCTCTCATAAATTCAACTTCACGCTTTGTCCCATGTAGGACTTGCAGTTTGTATTTCATAGAAGCAGTTTTGTGAGAGCACTTCTATTAAGAAGTCTGCATTCCCATGTACTGTGACAGCTTCTCTGCACACAGCCTCCTCCATGCTCACTAGCAGGGGGAATGTTCACACAGCTGATACTCATTGCTGATCTAAAGACATATCAAGTAATTCAAAATGAAATGTTCTTCCTTTACATAAAGTACAGGAAATAAATGCTAGAGGCAATAAAATACAAACCAGTTAACTACCACGAATCATGGCTGATTGATGCAAGTTTTTAATCTAGGAGCTGTAGCAGGAGTCAGAGCTGTGAGCTGGTGCAAGTGGCACAACGCACTGGTTTTGCAAACTCAGGCAACAAATTTCACATGCTTGACCACCTGAAGAGATTAAGCCAGGATTTTTCCTTTGCTTGCTTGCTTGTTTTGGATACTGGGGGAGAAGAAAACTCAAGAGGGCAGAAAGTGGTTTTCAGCCTTTGTGGAAGGTCCATTCAGAATAACTTCTTGTATTTGCAAAAATACTTTTATCTTTCATGTCCAGAGAGATGATGTAAACACGTATGTAACAGACCTAAAGAAAACTGAGGGTAGCTTAAACAGAGTACTGTGTAGAGCTACAGATGCTGGTATTTTAGATTGCAAGTACAATTCCAGAGTTTAGATTAAGCTCCTCCATAAAGCAAGCACCAGGTGCACCATGGCTCTTCAGCCAACAGGCTTAAGCACATGCAGTATAAAGTTTTCTCTTACCCCAGTAAATATCTCTGAGCCTCATTCCTGGGAGAGGAGAGGCAAAACTATTCTCAAAGCCAACTGCATGCTTGGCAGCTCTGCTGTCACTCGAGGGAGCTGCTTGAGATGGTTATGGTTTGTCAAATGGGCACTTGCCAAGGCTGGCAGAGACCACCATCCTTCTGCATGATCACAAAAGAGCCATCAAAATAGCAATTACAACTCATTACTGACTTGGCCTTGCACTGAGCAGAGCAGCGGGTCCCACGGGCTGTGTGGTCTGTGGCAGTCGCTGCTGGGCTGCTCACACACACGCTCATGCCAGGAGCATGTCCTTCATCTTGCACTTCAGCCGTCGCTGCTGCCCACATCCTACTCTTCCTCATGACACTAGTCAGAGCAGGATTTGGCCAGAAAAATGTCTTCTGGAGAAACCACCCTCCCTTCCAAGCCTCTCCTAGCCCAGATCAAGTATCAAGTGCTAAATAACAAGCTGCTTAGGAACTATTACTGCTCAGAAACACTAATTTTCTATTGTCTCTGGCTGAAGCAAGGCTCAGTGAGCAAATAAGCACCAAGAGAATTAAAAAAAAAATGCACCCCATGCAGTAAGGTGAACATGGATTCACAAAGTGATAGTTTTTTTAACACTAGAGAAGTTAGACAAGAAAATACTTTTTCTTGGGTTTTGGCATCATTTAAAGAGTGGCTTTCAGCCAATAGGGGCTGCTATACTGAGGAAGCTAAACATTTAAAAGCAAGCAAGGATGTAGGCAAATGCTTCCCGACCTCCTCCACACAATCTCACAGTCACAGAAATGGCAACTGTAACTTCCACAGTCCCAGAAACAGTCTGAAAAGATACTTTCTGAAGTTATTTTGAAGGGGGGTACCTCAAACAGGATGAACCCACAAGTAACCTTGCACCCAACCCATGGATGGGTACACAGTTTTATACTGGGTGTTCTAAATGTAACACTAGATAGGTCTGGTCAACATGTCAAATCACCCTCAGTTTTCATTTAAATGCTCAGTGTAAGCTCATGCTGAAATTTAAGTGACGGAAAATGTATTCAATTACAAGGTTTGAGTCCACTTTGGAAAGCATGCAAACACTGCAGATCCTATAGGTAAAACACAGAACCAAATATACTGTATTTTGGTATGGAATGATTTCGGATGAACTAGCCTGTACAGGAAATCACCCTAAAATCCTGGAGGTAATGCTAAAATGATAAAGCTATACAAAATAAACATAAATGTTTTTATTTAAAGTACTATTAAGAGGACATATTGTTATTCACTGTCAGTAAAACCTGGAACTATTTAACACATGAGATCTGCTCACCATTTTGGGATACAACAGAAACAGAACTAGTAACACTGAGGTTAAAAAAGAAATAGTCCTCCAGAGCCAATACAGAGACAGGTGGAACAGCTGGACTCTTATCTGGCCTGAGCAGCAATGGTGTGCCATTTTCTATCTTGATCTATCTGCATCTTGATATTGGTATATCAACAAATACTCTACAACTAAACCACAAAAAATCCCACTCAAGAGATTACAAATGCACTAAAATGAACTTGCACACCTATATAAGCAGATACACTACAAGGTACTGAGGGTATAAATGTATGCAAATAAAACAGGCATGTAATAAGCTAAATAAGAAGAAAAAAATCTCCACTTCCAACTCCTTGTGAAACAGCAAATAATCACAAAAATATGCATGTGAAGAACTGATCCTGGAAAAAACCAGTCAACTGATACCACGGCATGTGTTCTGTAGAACAGGACTTTCCGAGAGTGCTGCAGAGGTGCTAAAGCAAATTGTTATAATGTCACTGCACAATGTGCTGTTGAGGTTTTATGGTCACACTGCGCCAATAGTCTCGGGAAGTTATTTTGCATTCTTATATAAACTTTTTTTTCCAATCCTGTTTTCTACAAAAAAGGGCTTTCAATAATGTACAAACTTCTGTTTATACACAGTACAGGAAAAACACGATAAACCCAAGAACACAGTCTCTACTTTAAACATATTTTAAAATGCGATTCCTACAACTTCAGGAAAACAAGAATAAGCTGTTAAAGGCTCCCTCCAAAAGAGCATAACCTTCCTGTAATTAAATGGCCGTGTTTTACATGGCACTTTTTTAAAATAATGAAAATAAAAAGAGTAAATAAATAAATCAATCCAGCAGACCCCTCCCAACTTGAGCCTTAACCTGCAAATTAATGTAACGGTAATAAAAGCCATGCCAGCTGGAATCCATTCTTTCTCTGGCTTTGGCATGAGCAGCAAGAGCAGGTATATGTTTGAAGAAAAACAAAGTAGGACATTTTCCACCTTTAGTCACAGGATGTTAACTGAACTCTGGCAAACGTTTAAAGCTGTTCTCAAAATGTTCAAGAAAGAATTAAATGTTCAAGAAAGAATTAAAACCAGTTGGGGCTAAGAAACAACTCATCCTTCCTCCCCCCTTTTCTCCCCCCAGACATCTGTTCCAAACTTATACTCCAAAAACCACAGCGAAGAATAGTCATAATTAATGTTATTTTGGCTTTTTAGTTTAGGCCTGCATTCTGAGGTTAGAAGTACAAAAATACAAGTTCAGGGCACTATTACTGTACTTAAGAACTCTCCTGATGCATGTAACAAAAAAGCAGCTCTCCTTTTCTTTCCCCCCTTTTTCATAAAAGAGAAGAAAAAAACTAGAAAGAGTATCAGGAAACAGTTTCATGTTTAAGATAAAGGATTACAATAAAAAGTACCTACATAAATGAACTAGAGTTTATGAAGCTATGAAAATACATTTGAGACATGGTTTATAATGTTGGGTTAAACATGCTTTACAGCTGTACAAAAGCTATTCAGCCACTTACAGTACAGGCCATAAAACTGCTAATGCACATAGTCCTTACCCACCCGGACTGCCGTGTGCTTTGCCTTCATCCCTGCACAAACCCAGCAATGATGCACCAAGCTATGACCAGGCTCCTATCCAGGGAATTACTGTCATTGTGCCCGCAGCACTCACCACGTGAGAAATGCCACTAATTTCAGTGGGCTTCAGTAACATAGGGATTTCCAAGACGCTCCTGGAATGGACCTTAGACCTGATGTGTTATCTGGCTGAATCACGCCAACAGGTTCCAACAGCAGGCTGTCCATGGAGGACCAAGGTGTTGCAGAGTTACAGGGATCCAGGGCAGCTCAGGGTTCTTTCAGCAGCTTTGGGCTGAGAGAATGTCATGTTTATGAGCCCCAGGACAGTTACAAACTCCTGACCAGCAATGAGGGAGGCAATCACAGATTCTCCACTTCAATGCACTTAAGGGTGGGAGTATTTATTTTGACAGAAAGATAGGTAATGCTTCTCTCTACCTGCTTTTACAGGCTCTGACCACCTATACTTAAAAAACTCCATCTTAAAAAACTCCATCTCCATTTCCATAATTTGAAAGATAGCCCTAGTAACAATACTCAGTATTACCAGTAAGAACTAAAATGCCTACTGGTTACTGAGCCAGCATCAAGGATTTTCTCATCCTGCCTAGACACAATATCTACAGAAAACATGTTTTTTAATAAATCCTACTCTGTATTTCTGAGAAAGAAACACATTTGTAGCACCTAAACATAAGAACACATTCAGTGGGGAGTCATGTCTCCTCTCTTTCTTTGTAAAAACAAAGATTCTGATAAAATAAAATCTGCAGTGTGCCTGGTATGCTGTCAAAAACCTTTCCTTGAGGCTATCACTGCTACAATCAGGTGCACAAAATGTATGTTACTAGGTGTGATTTTTTTCAGATGATGTATCACTGGGCTGAAGTTGAAATGAAAATATTTCTCAAGTTGTTATTTTCCATTGCTCCTTAGCTTCTTGTATCCTTTGGCGTTCGAGGCAGAAGTGCTGAGAAACTGCCATGAATGATGCTGACTATATATGGCAAAACCTTACAGGAGGGAGCCCATGCTATAGCATGGACAAAGCACCAGCCTTCATCTTCAGCAAGAATTAGGGTGGTGTCTTTTACTTGCCAGGCCACAAATGTTAAAAAGACAAGGGAACATGTAATTCTGGGAGTCAACGAATATTTCATAGCCTTCAGCTGTCTTGGTAATACACAAGAGCTACAAACAACCCTGTTTTTCCGGTAATTTTACATCATTTTGATGATCGGGTACTGGCTAACATCAACTCACAATACAGCATTTCCCCTGTGAAATAAACCCCTCTGTGTTTTAAGCCATCAAGTGTGAAATGGTACATTAGTCCTTGCCTTTTTCTGCTTCTGATTTGCTTTGGCTACAATGCAAGGAAAACTCAAACATTTGCTTAAATTTCACCACCTTCAGCACACTGAAGCACTGGCCTAAGTAAGTATGTTTTTTTTTTTCTCTGCTAGGCACTGTAAAACCTCTTTGAAAACCGTAACTACCTTCAGTATGAAGATATACAACACTAATATAGCTAGTGATTTTTTTCAGTCCTTGAGGCACTACAAAGGTACAAGTAAATCCTGTTCAATCTTGCAGTGTAATATTTATATATAGGTATGTTTATATATGTGCATATCCATACACACCTAGAAGTTCCATGTGCCCAACTACAGTTTCCAATTTTCTAAACCACATTTGTGCTTCTGGTTAGTAATTTTCAAGATAATTAGCAGATTACTTATAAAGCTAAAAAGAATACAATAAAGAAATCCTAAAGAAATGCAGTGCAAACACACAAACATGAATGCTGTAATTGTTACCAGAACCATTGAAGTTCCTTTTGACGGTCACACTATTCCTACATTAAAGCAGGTATTATTCCACAAGCAGTGAAAGGCAGGCACAATGTGCCTGCTACAAAATGTCTCAGTTTCATTTGGAGTAAGAAAGGTTCATGTACAGTGGGTGCACTTCTTTGCTAAAAAAAAAAAACCTATCACAAATTAACACAGAGATAATCTTTAATTCAAGCTTATTGTACATTTTCTGTTCTCCACTCTGTTAAAAAGGGTTTGTCAGGTTAGACTACTACGATGGGGATTATAAAACAGTTCCTGTGCTTGGAAGCACTTTAAATCTACAAACCGTGTTTCTATTGCTGCTTTGTAGCTCAAACCCCAAAACTAGCGATGATTTTATGAGTTGCTATAGTCTAGACAACTCGGTTACTTTTCAATGAAATTGCTCCTTGGGGAGAGTACTGTGAAAACTCCCATACAATTAATTACAGGTATGTGCAATTAAAGTACAATTCTACAGCACAGTAGCTTTACAATTGCCAGGGCAATTTATGTCCATATCAAACAAGAATGCTCTGAAGGGGCTGGGAAGACGAAGTACAATAAACAGGTTACATGTAAAGTTACCTGCAGTTAGTGAGATAAGTAAGATGCAGTGTTTTACTTCTGATATGCCTTCTTCTCTGGCAAGATTCAGAGGCCTACTGGAAAGTACAAAATCTAACAACTGAGTCAATTGTCCCAGAACATACTTTTATAGCAAACGGGCTCAACACATTTTTATGGCCAAGTTAAAGAGCAAATGAGAAATTTAACAAAATTATAAGGGAAATGAACCCATAAAGCAGGAAAAGAAAGAAAACCAGAAAATACAGAGGAAAGCGATGAGAAGGACTGTGATTAAAAAAAAAAAAAGCCTTCATGTATTTTCCCCTGATAGCACAGCCCTATTTTCCCCCATCAGCTATTTCCACCTCAATATCTTTCTTCTATATACACTTAGAAATGTCCTTTGAACTTTAAAAGTAATTTCAACTGTTTTAGCACCACTTAAAAATTATTTCATTTTTGAATGTAGTATACACCTTTTTGCACTTAGGTTTTAAGTTAGGGGTTTTAAGTTAGTTTAGGATGGAGTTAAAAGAAGGACTAAGCAGGGGAGTTTATTCTGGTATGTGTCCTTGTGAAAACCATAGGAAAGGTTAATTACAGGAGAATCCCTATCATTTTGATCTATATTTATAAGGTCACAGTCTTGGATCAGTGGGAACCCCAAACCTCTCAAAAAGCAAGATGCTCACAGGTTGTGTTGGCTTGTCTAGCACAGCTCTGCAGAAATACTCCAGGATCTGTACCACAAAGCTACAGAACTTTGAAAGAACCACAGTTACATTACTGAAGCCCTGTGCTCAGAATTCCATGAAAAACTGATCAAGAAAATAGGAGCAACAGGAGTTACAGCAGTCTACTGGTGGTCCCTCAGCAGATCTCCAGCCATTTTGGGACATTAAGATACAGTTACTTCCATACAATCTAGGAGTGCTTGGAAATCACTGAGCCACCAATTTGTTCAGGCTTGACTAAGATAATGCCCTTGGTCTTCATGGTAATTTCAAGGTGTTTGATCTGGGGCTCTAAATTAGTAACTATTACTTGCTGTGTAGTCACACCCACGACAGGACAACAGCACTGTTGCTGTGCATGTGGTACAAGAACATCTCTGTTCCACAGATCCTCCAAGATGAAGTATCAGAACATTCTGGGAACGTAATTCTTTGGTTCAGCTTTGTCAATGAGTAACCAATATAATACATATTCTTGTCTCTCTAAGGATCCTGGACACCACCTGAGAGCAGATATCTTCTAGAAAAAAGAAAAGAGGTCCATTTCTGAAGCATTTAGCCAAGCACAGTGATAAGCACCTAAGCATTTTTTACTCTGGAAAAAAGGGCTGAATGCGTACGAAGTTAAAGCCTGGCTCCCTAGGAAGGGAATGTGGCATACAGTGCTGAAAAAAACCAACATCTTTTAACTGTTGCTGGGAACAAATCCCACCTGTGCTAAGAAAACCCCAACAGGAAATAACTGCACTTTTACTTATTATTTTTCATTGTTATTGGAAACCTCCTACTACAGCTTTATTCCTTAAGGCAAAAACTAGAAACTAGTACAGATCATACTTATTCATGCTCAGTCACGACCTCAGCCAAAAGCTCGTGTTAAATTCTCATACCACGTCTAAGCACACACATATATTATAGTTAAGTCATTTGTTGAGCAACTGTTTTGCACAATGTCATTATTTTAATTATTATTTATGTATTTATTTTTTACAAGAACACTAATAAGAGATTGTTAGAATAGGTGCCTCAGACTGCTGAATGCTGGGCAAACATATGTACATATTAATTAGCATGCAGGATTCATACAGGCCCCCAAACCTGCAATTAGATGGTCCTGTTCTGGCTCCAGAAATTATAAAGTTCTCTTTCATCATCTGAACTGAAATGTGAAATCCTGGCACCAGTAAAGTCCCTCAGAGGGAAGTTTTGCCACAAACCACAATACAGCTCCCTCAAGATATTTTATGATAGATTTTATCATACCTTGCAGTCCTGAAATATCAATTGCATTCAAACTTTTATTATGTTGGAGAACAGATTTTGGTCTTCGTTTTGTTAAGTATGGCTTAGTTATTTGCCTATACTGTTTACACAAGAGTGGGTCTATATATCTAATTTTTAATAAAAACACAGCATACAAGTTCTTCGGTCTCTGAACAGGCAATTAAGCAAGTAGAAACTTCTGTCAATCTGAAAAACTAATAAGATGGTTCCTCAGACATCTGAAATGTGTTTTTTCAAGCTGAAGTAGAACTTGCTACACACCCCATAAGTGTAATTTTTGTACACAAAAATGTAGCACTCTCAGCCCACTTCTCTGCAATGATTTAATGCAAGAGCCCTGGGATTTGATCTTGTAATGCTACTTTTCATTATTTTTTCAAGTACGTCTCCATGATACTTACACTATTAACGTAAGGTGTAGTAATTAAACCTGAGCATTTACAATATGCTAACACAGGTGAAGAGTTTTGAAGCAAATAGCTGAAGTTAGGCTTTTGTGCCTACATTAAATTCTTGAGCTTGTAACTCTGCAACAGCAGAATACTTCATTCCAGTCTGACAAAACACTTGTTATGCGCTCAAAGTCAGGCATTAACCTCCTCGGTATTAATTGCTTCACATTAATCACGTCTTAAGCGCACATAACCTGCATTTGTAGCCTGATTTTCAAAAGGCCATCAACGTGTAACTTGCTTCCAGCTCTCATGTCTAATTCAAAGCAACTTTAAAATCTTAATCAAAGAATATTTTGCAGTGTACTAGCCTTAAAGAAAGAAGCCCACCACAAAAGAACAAGCCCTCTCCAGCTGTAGCAGTACTGAGCCAATCAGCACTGCCCAATGGAAAAGCTGTTGCAGATTATCAAATGACTAGCGCGTTTAATGGCTCACAGTCTGCTCTGATTTAACCTAATACGGAGTTCAGAAATGCCACCTGCTGACAGAAATCAAAACCATTCTGATCTAAACTGCAGTTCTGCTACAAATTCAAATTAATTTGGTTACATATTAATAACACATCCATAAACAAAAGAAGTTCGAGCACCTAACTCCTCCTCTTAGTCCTCAGTTCATTTGTGGGGGGACACAACCCTCTTGCTTTACATCTGTACTATCCACTTTAAACTTACTAAGTAGCTTAGCAGAGCATATCTCTTTTTGTTGCTGGATTCTGTTTAACGTGCTGTTACAGCACTCTGTATAACAGCTGTCTGTGCCATATGATTACTTCATTGTTGAAAGTATAACATATGGAAACTACACTGAAATGTTAGCTGCTTTGATACCTACGAAGAGGAATGAGCTTTTGCATTACAAGAAGACAATGCATTTTTTAAACAACTTAAGCAACAAAACAACCCCACACATTTAGAAACTAAGCCATATTAGTTTCCAGCATGCCTGTTACTCTGTTTCAATGCCCAATTCCAATTGCTGGTTACTATTGTGTTTTTGATTGCTATTGCCAGTGAACAATGGGTGGTTTTTTTTCAGCTTTTGCATTCCTGGGAAAGAAAAAGGAACAGATTGAAGAGGATGCCCTTGGTATTCCTTCATGAGTTATCCATGAAGGCAAATGCTATACAAGTGGAATTATAGGAATGGTATCTTATGTCATTGAGATAACATTACTTGAGATAACAAGGTTTATTGGGAAAACTCATGAACTGCCACAAAGTGCTTTGCTTCCCAAAATCAAAGCCCCCACAACAGAGAAGTGCTTAATGGACCAGAAGCAAGGTGGATCCTTACAGATTCATTTCTAAATCCCAACTGCCTCTGGCAGGAAGAGAAAGGAAATATTTAGTTGTAATATGCAGACTTTTCCTCCCCTGTAAATTAGTCACCCATAAGAGGGAACAATAAAGCTCTAAATTATTTCATCAGTAGCAAGAACACTTGTTAACACAAGAAGGAAGCTGTAATCTTATGCTCACTGTTTTGCCAGTAGTTGCATTCGAATCCTGAACAAAATCCAGCTGAATAAGAAGATTAATAGTTTGAGTTGTAAGAATCTACTGATTTTATTGAAGTTTATATATACGCTATTTTAATTTTAGAAAATAGTCCCTAATGACGTAAATGGGACCCAATTCTCTTAAATTTAGTTTGTTAGCCAAACCTACAAACCCAAACATAATTAAAGGCATTGTAGACATTTCACAATGCAGTCAAAACAGGTATCATAATTACTTCTAATTGCACCAGCCTCTGAAAACACGTCCTAGGGGAAGACTGATTTATTTTTTTTAAATTGGAAATATATTTGATTTCACTTTCTGTCTTTAAATCACATATTAAATAAAGTCACGGTTCACTACTAGTATGATTTATTAATAATATTATATTAATATATTTATATTAAAAAATGGCCCATTTCACATGATACGTTCTAATCGGCTGAAACACTGCAGCTTTAGGATTATTGACACAACTATAATGTAGTCTTGACTTCAGTTTAAGAATATGCTCTATATACCTATACAGTTACTACAGATCTACTAAATCATCATTCAAATAATACCCTCAGACGGTAAATGTAAAGGTTTCTATGTCAATAGTATTAACTTGAAAGCCTCAGTCACAGGGTTTTGTAAGTCTTAAAATCATAGAATCATACAATAGTCAGGTTGGAAAGGACCTTAAGATCATCTAGTTCCAACCCCCCTGCCATGGGCAGGGACACCTTCCACTAAACCATAGCACCCAAGGTGCTGTCCAACCCAGCCTTGAACACCGCCATATTCCTGTACTGAAATTTTAGGCATATATGATTACAATATCACTGTTTACACCTTAGATTCCTTAAAGGTCATGGCCAATCCTACAACATGTTTTTTACTCCAAATCAAAATTCATTATTACTTTCATGTTTTACTAGAAGAAAAAGAAAAAAAGAGGTTGAGAAATAAGGTTATTTTCTGTGAGCAGCAAATGGGGTCACTTCCGTGAATATTGAGATTGGGCTAGTGGAAATTACAAGGAAGTTTACCATACTAAGGAAAGGTAAGACCTTTCAGATGTAGTCAAATGACTGCACAAGTATGACTCCCCAGAAAGGCATTTATCCTAATTAATAATAGTTAGTCACCTACTTAACTGACAGCTGCAAATCAAAATGGGACTTGCCAGTTCTCTCATGGGCTCAGCTATGACCACCCATGAAAACTTCCTTCTTTCATCTGGTTTACAAGAGGAAGTACTGACCGACAGCCACAGCTGTTCCAGCCAACCATAGCATCCTCAACGCTCACTGCCAGGACTGGCTGCCACCCGCTGCCCAAGACGATCAGGCAGTAAGTAGGTCTATAAACCTATTAAACCAGCATAAATGTTATAACTTGTCATCTATTAAAATCAAAATAAACAGGAAAGGAGGTCTGAAAGCCAGTTTCTTCAGAGCAAAATGTAATGCTAATTATGAGGTTTTCAAATATCCCAGTTTTTTTCTGGGGTGGGCAAGACTTAAGGTTGAGTCATTAAAAAGCCAGTTGGTAGTATTAAACTCTTGCTTTAGAATTTATAAGAGGGCCAAAAATTCACTCCTGGCTGAAATTTACTATCCCAGGTCTGGAATCGTTTAAATAATAATAAAAATAATAATAATTAAAAAAAGTAAAAAAACAGAGAAATAAAAAAGTCATAAATATGGAAGAAAACCCAAACAAACACAAAACAGTGGTTTCAGATGATTTTTGGCACTCCTTCAATGCAAAAATGGCTTTATTTTTTATTAAGTCGGAGAGTCATTACTATGAATTACTTTTATAACTAAAACTGGGACCAGGTTATTTTAATAATTAATTACTAATAAGTTACTATCACAGAATCTTTTTTAAAGATTTTTAGTATGAAGAGATATCATGGTTTTCAAAGGAAGTCAATGCTCTGACTTACACTCCAAAGCCAGGAAACTGGGGCAAGAAATTTCATCTGTGAGCCACAATGATATATGAAAACATTTAAAAAATTAACAGCGTATGTTAAAGATGCAATGTCAGCCCCAGTTTTATCCATAATGAGACTTCATTAGTTTTGTGGGTTTAAAATTGACATTTAAATATAAAGGCAACATAAGTTTTTGCGACTTAATTGAGCGCTCCTTAAATAAAGAGATATTTCAATGTTTGCAGACCATTAATGTCTTTCCAAAATAAGCTGTGTGCTGGTGCTACTTAGCAGTATTTCCCTATCACCCTAAGGAGCCTATATAGCTAATAGAAGCCATTTCTTTTATACATTCTGCCTGAAAACTCTAAAGAGAGCATTTAAGCTTACTCCTGGGAGACAGCACTGTTAAAACAAAAACTGGAACAAACTTTTCAAGTGAACTTGCTGCAATCATGAGAGGACACAGGTCTTAAGAAGAGAAGAAAACTTGTTATAGGAGAGGGAACAAAAAGCCAAATGTAAGCAGAGTGCACATGCCAGTCACCCCGAGGGAACAGAGGGGAGGTACAGAAAATTAACTGCTGCACATTTCTACTACCCACCAAAACCACAAATGGGCCATTCTGGGGGACTAACACATACAGCGTCTGCAGATAAATACATGTCTGCCTCATTACCTGAGAAGAGCCTTAAAGAGCACACTTCTTGGCTGAATATTTCTGCTTCTACACAACTGATCTCATTTATACAGAAGAAGGTGCTATACATATGCATGCAATGTTTGCAGAACGTATGTGTGTCAGCTTGGAAGCTGCTCAGCTCTGTCTGTGAATTTGGCCTGTAGTCTTTTGGCAGGGATTTTTACTGCAAAACTTAACAAACATTCCCCATAGCCAAACCACCTTGAGCAGTTTCTTATCGTATTTCACAAGCTAAGTGGTTCACATCTGGTTAATATGTGGATGAGAGATCACTACATGAAGTTATGCTTTGCTGAAAAATGGCAACAGCAGCTTAACAGCATCAGGAAATGGCAGGACTTAGCTTTAAGGATGTGCGCAGACGACCGGGATTCAGGTAGCTGCTGGCTTCACCCAAGATAAGACTACCATACCTAGGAAAGCCAAGATGAGCAGCACACCTAGAGGGAGGACAGTATGTGGAAAATGGGACATAGAAGATGAGTGAAGTTTCTGCTTTCTACTTGAAGCAAGAATGGCAAACAGCCATGAAGGACACTCTTGGATGAAGGACATGCCTATGTATATGCCATCTCACCAGTTTGCAAGGCATGCTTTCTCTCTGGCATCTGAAGCAGCACCAGCTTTGAGTTACGCCTTGTGCAGTAACAGTAATACCAGGCATGCTGCTGAAGTTTGGTACCCTAACACAGTATCAAACAACTGAGATGGAAGATAATGAAAGAGAAACTGCCATTCTGAATTTCTCATTAATAGCTTGGCAAAGTATAGGTCTAGAGAAGAATGAGGACAAGAATTATATTTGGATTATAACAAATACTTAACATTAACCCAGATGATGCCCTTTCAGGCAACCTAAGGAAAAATATCCTCTTTATTTTCTTAAGTTACCACAACATACATGTTTACCTGTATTCAAAGACGAGTTAACAAGAGTTTGCTCGGAGTACAAATCAAACAGGATCTCACAGAAGGAATACAGCAGTATTCTTCATTCTGACTGGATGCAGTGGAGGGTATGCCTGTAGGGCTTGGAAGCTGTGTAGGCACTGCGAGGCTGAAATGCAGGACAATTTACATACTCCAAATTCTCTCCCTGAAACAGATCTTGCCTAACTATCCTTGGTTTTATCACCTCGCTAGTTAATTGCCATACACACTTGCACTTGAGGGAAAAAGATTTGCATCAGCCAACAACAGACATGTGAGCTGCCTATCTAAAATTAGTCTGCTGGCCCTCTTGGGCTCCCTCCTCTGTAGGCACTGCACCAACAGAACGAGAAACCCAGCCACAGCATGACTCTGAGCACCTACCTCACCTATACAGGTTAGAACCCCACTGCAGAGACCAAAATCCTATGCCAAGCAAACACTGAGAAAAATTTTGTAGTTACCAGAAAAAATATCCATGCTTATTTTAGGCCCAGAAAAGCTTTTAAGATGACAAAAATAGAAATTCTGGGCAGAGGCTGCGGAAATGCAACTTAGCTGATAGTTACTTTTAAAAAACCCAAATCCTTCAATAAATAATTAACCTTTTTTTCTACCAAGCTATTACAAGCCCTAACTTTGCAACAGGGCTCCAATAGGGAACTCGGAGCAGAGGCTGAAGAAAGTGGAAGGTGGTATTATTTATAACCTGGCAGGCAGGACTCTAGAAACACAGCCATGAGAAGCTGAGTCTCTTATCTAGAGGTAAAACAACACTGAGTAACTTAAAAGGTTTGAAAAATATAAAAAATTAAAAAGTATTTCAGTAGACAGATGTTGCCTTTTTTTCTTTAGCATTTGATGGAACATGTTTCAAATAGTACACCACTAACCAGTGTTCCTGACAGATGTGCAGTTATACTACCTGACCACATCATGAATTAGCCTTCTCAGGAAGAGCTACAAAAAGCAAAACAGAAGAAAGCAGAAACTTCTTGGCATCTGTAGGATGTCAAGGAAACAAATCAGATTGTTTCAAATAGGAGATAATTAAGAAAATCTATTAAAATTTTCTGAATTACATTAGGACTTTATCATTGAGCTATTCTCAACGTGCTCCCCTTTTTCATATCCAGGGACATAATGAACAATCAATTAATTTTAGAACTTCCAGCAAGAGTGTTACGAGGAACACTACAACTTTTCCATTTTATCACTGATACTAAAACATTAAATAGCTTCTATAAAACACATGGCATAATCCTTTATCAAGGCAGAGATGCCCGTGTGATTTCCTATGAAGAAGAATATGTTGAGCCTACTTATTACAGAATAGGACAGATGTATTATATACATAGCTTTTTAGACGGAAATAATTCGTATTTAATCTGAAGTGTATCAAAATTATCTGACAAGATCTCTACCTAATCTAAACCAGACTGACTTGGGCCAAGAATCTGGTTCAGCACAGCAAGCAATTTTCAGTTTCTCCAAGTAGTGTAAAAAACTTGTACCTTAACCAGGCACTGTATACCACACACATAGCCCTCCTACTGATATATCATGGGTCTTCTGAAACATTAGGTGTTTCTGGTGCGGTTAGGTTTTTTGTGCAATAATTTCAGTAAAGTTAGTGTCCTTCTCTGCTTTAGCAAAGAAAAAACACATCTTAGAGATTGCAAACCAAATGCAAATGAAAGAGCCCAAAGCTTTTCTGCTTTAATTTTAGGGGTTTTCTTCCCAATGACTCAGGGTATCTATTTTTCTTCAAATGCCATGTAGCAAAATTGCTAGCTTATTTGGGAAAAACCCAATGGTAGGTGCTTACCTGTAGGAGTACTACTGCGAAATGAAGAGGAGGGAGTAATTGGAGGGGTGACTGGAGGAGTAAGGCTTCCACTGCTGTGGCGAGGTGGAGTAGATACATTCCCACGGGACACTGTGCTTGATAAAGTCAAAGAGAGTTTCGGCTGAATCTTTTTCTTCAAAGACTCTTGCTCACGTCGAGCTGCATCGGTCATAAATCTAGAATAAGGACAATCATGAGGATGAGAGGCTTGAAACAATGTCCACAAGCAAGCTGTAGGTGAAGTATTTTTCACCCTCCATGAGCAAACAGAGCTCCAGACTCAGTCACAAGAAGCTCCTCTGCAACACACAGATTTCAAGAATACAGACTTCTTCATCAACAGCTTTATTTCTGTGTTCAAGGTCTGGGCCATTTTCTTCAGATTTCAATAGAACTTACATTAGACACTTGTACCATGTGCAAACACACAGGTTTTTTCAAAACTCCAACCAGAGATCAGCATTGCAGACAATATTATAATACCTATACTCAATCCTTTACAATAACTACATTCAATCCTTCTGTGAAAAAGCAGCTGAGAGAAAAACATTAGGGGCAAACGTATTGAATCTGAAGGCCAAAGGGATAGTACGAATTACACTGTGTAGATACATAATTTCCAACTTAGGATAATCATATTCTTTCTCTACAGGTTTTAGACAACGTTGCTTCACACAGATGCCCAATTAAACTGCAACTCATCAAGCCAGAGTTCACAACTCTTGAAAACCAAATGAGATCTCCCTGTAGAGCTTTGGTACATACTGCTGAAGGCCTAATGCAACTCAGGGTTCATCTCTGTGGGATATTGAGCAGTATTTTAATCCTTTGTCTTCCCCCTCCACTGCATAAGGAGCCATTTTGAAGGATTCCTAAGACAGGCTAAGGTAGACCACCTTGTCCATACAGTCCTCTGCCCTTCATGCTAAAGTATAAATTACACCTGTCAGCAAATAAACCAATATTTGCTAGCACACAATACAGAATAAAAAGTTAAGTTACACCCAGGCACCCGTCTGACCAGGTCAGAGAGAGTAAACCATGTTTCACCCGAGACACAATCGTTACATGATCAGCTCTTGCAACCTTGGCAAATCATGCATTCAGAGACATGAGGATGCGGCGCAGCCAGTACGTTGTACTCGCCTTGGAGCCAGCCGTCACCTAGAAACTCACATTTCCAAACCAGCAAGGAAACGGAATGACAAAATTTGCCAGCAATTATTTGTATTGGACTAAGTGAGGGTGATCTGGTTTTCTTTCAAGAGTCACTCTCCTCAGAGGAGCCTAGAAGAGAATGAGACAGACGTGGAGATAGAAGCAGCCACAGAAAACAAACCTGTGGAGGAAATAACGAAGATACTGAGTTGTTTTTTGGGGGGTAGGTGGCTAAAGCTTGGTAGCAGTGACAAACAAGGAGCAGCAGAGAGAAACTGACACAACCTGACACCAACCCCTGCACCACTTGCTCCCTCACCGAATGAGCTGAGTGTGGTCTGCAGCAGTAGCAGGGGAGGAGCGACAGCTGGAGTGAAGTGAGCCAGGGAAAGGGAGGGGAAAGTGGGAGGAAAGGTGACTTTCCCCCCTGCTCCCCCAAGTGTTTTAGGGTTTTTCTTTTGTTTCTCAATAACCAATACTCGATTCAGTAATTATATATTTATGCTATTGGCAAAGTTAAACTTAATTAAGTTAAATTCCCCAGGCTGAGTCTGTTTTGCCTGAGATGTTACTTCGTAAGCAATTACCTTTATTTCAGCCCATGAGTTTTCTTGTTCCTGCTCCTCCTATTTCCCCCCTCCATTCTCACTGGGGTGGGGGCTGTGGGGGTGAGTGAGCAAGCGGCTATGTGGCTACTTAGCTGCTGGCCATGGATAACCCATCACTCTATCAAATTTCTTGCCATGCAACAACTGTATTTGCTATGTGACCAATGTGACTTGATGTTTCTCATCATATGAGAAGACATGGAAGCAGCCCTCATGTATGCCCAGAATCCAACAGAGGATGGGAAGATCCACTTTTAGCTCCTGAGGAAGAGCAGCAGAACCTGACGAGAGGGAGGCAGAGGGAATACTGCCACACTAATCGTCTGGCTCACACTTTATATCCTGACATTGTATGAAAGATAAGGCCACAGGCTGGCTGGACAAACTGATTCTGCAGACCACAGTACCAAAACAACTGCTCTGAACATGGCCACCATATCCCATAGGGTCTTGCAACAACACAATACCTGCCACAGCACCTGTAACATGGGGCTGTAGGATCATCCAGTTCTTCTCTCACCAACAGTTTAAATTGATATGAACCATTAGACTCCATAGAAACCCAACACTTTGTGACTGCTAGCAACATATGGACAGTTTGGATGGAAGCTGGCTTTGAGTCCAATCCTGACTGCACTTATGGATAGATCTGAGAAAAAACAGCTCTTGCTGGAACAGTAAGTGGTGCATAGGGAATGGGAAAGGAGAAAGGGGAAAAAAAAAACCCAAACCAACAAAAACCAAAAAAACAAAAGGGGGATTTTAGACATTTGTGCCAAATATGAAAGAAAAACCTGGCCTAGATACAAAAAAAACCAGCTCTTTTTCAAGAGATTTGTGTACTTAAACACAGCCTCAAAACACTGTGGCATAAAATTTTAAGTACCATTAGAGCAATAAAGATGTATCCTGCCTATCTATACCACAAAGGCATTAATAAGGGAACCTTTTGCCATGATACCTAACATCAGCACACAATCCACAGACTAATAAACAGGTATATGACATGACAGCTTATCTTTGCTGAACAGAGCCAATACATCATGTCAAACCCAGAGATGACATTTTTATGAAGTAAATATTTAAAGAGCAGGTATCCATAATAACAGTTCAGTTTTAAATTTCTCTAAACAAGGGTGCAGATATTACTGACAAATCGGTCCCCAAACAAAGTCTATATTTCATTGAAGAAAAAAAGAAGTAAAAGGATCTCAGTAAAATGGGCGTTCAGTACACATTTGCTTTTCCCTAACTAGGAAACATCTAATTCACTGTTTTTGGAATTTGTACCATGATGTATGCTTGCTTCTGGATGGGAAGTCTTATTCCCTAAGAAAATGTTATGGCAACATTATAAATCCTTGAAACCTTGGAAGATAACCTCAACTGTGAGATATTAAAAGCAGCAGCAAGAACACTGCTATTAATAAACTCAGCCACAAATAACAATGTTAAAATAATATTGAGGTATAACCAGTCTGGCTGAAGTCTGTAAGAATCAGGAAAATTTGAAGTTACAGCTGAGACTTCTCCCTGTCCTATGAACTCACTCCTATTTGGGCTGAGTGTGCTGGCTATATGTCAAAATGTCATTTGTTGTCTACACTGTGAAGCTGAGAGAGATGGAAGGCAGAGTCCGTTGTGAAGTTCAGTGCTTGATATCTCAAATATGGAATTAACCTTTTCAGAGCCAAACAGTCCCGTATATTCTTGCTGGAGCACTGGCAGTGCCAGGGTTTTGAAAAAGAAACTCATCTAAGAGGATAAAAATAAAACATTTTTCATTATTTTAACTGAAATGCATTATTATACTTGTGCCTAACTATGGTGGTGCTCTTCAAAGCTCACAATACAAGCATTTTAATGATGGCTGTAGAACGACATTTCCAACAAAGGCTTTAATTTTCATGTTGAAAGTACATTATGGTTCAACATCAAGTGCTCAGAAATGAACTACGCTGGAATTAACATGGAGTACTGGTCTCTAAATTACACAGTTGCACACAATTTTCCCTGCCTCATTTAAATCCACAAGATATGTGGGAAACAATATGAACTATAATCAACAAAGGCTGCTGTAAGACCACTTTGGTTAAATCCCACCTCCCTGCTTATAGAGTCTCTTACCACTTTCAGATCCACCTCCTTGCTGAGCACCTCTGTAGTGTAATCTGCTTGTTTTGCAAGCTTAGAATAATCCCCCTCCTTTTCTCTATGTGTATGCAGTAACTGCAGAATGACACACTTGTGATTTGCAACGTCTCCTCTGTTGGCCTACGTTTTCGAGCAGACCTCTGCTGTTTTCAGCTCTTAACTACATAACCCCATCCCTCCAGTTCCACCACAATGCAGATTTTACTAATCTTCCCTGCTGCATAGGATTGTGTTTACACCTCATAAACCTCTCTCTCCAAATCCACTATACCACATAGGTGCAGTGAAACAAGGAGAACTATTCAGTTCCCAGCCATTCACTGACTGTTTTGAAAGGCAGTGTTTGGGTGCTTTCTTGTAGATGGTTCATAACATCAAGGAGGAGCCCACTCCTTGGAAAGAAATCGCCTCTTCCCCCATTTTTCCTTTCCTTGCCTTTTCTCCTTCCTAATAATTCAACTCCCTGCTGCAAAACACGTAGGTGCATTGATTTCTGAACCAACTGCTTGCTGCAACTTTAATAAACACGAGCAAAATACAGTATTTCCCTCTCCTCTCATTCCCTGGAATGGTTCAAGTATTTTTATTGAAACTTTCCCAAGAAATTCAGCCTGAAGGAGACACCCAGCATGGAAAATTTCTGCCCAAACAGCTGAATGTTGGCAACATAATAAGCAACTGAAACACTCTTATAATGGAAAGTGTTGCACAACCTTCCATACAGGTGGCAATATAATACAAACAGCATTAACTGCTACCAGCATAACAAGTCACAAAAAAAAGCAGAGTTGTTCAAATTAAAAAAAAAAGCCTTTTACAAATGCTGCAAAGGTTTGGTTTGTAAGTCTTGTCATCCCCAAAAGCTTTGGGATCGAGAATGAACAGAAGCAGAATACAATCTCACAGAAATCTATTTGCTATTAGCATGCACTGATTGTTTCAGGATCGTGACTCACATAATGATGTCAGAGTTAGCTTATCATAAAACTCATACTACACGCAATCCTAAAGACAGTTTAAGAGTTCTGGGCTCACACATCCAGATTGAGGGTGATGGTAGTTACAGAAGTGAGTTGCAAATATATAAAGATTTTATTTGAGATCTCACTTGAGAGAAAACCAGACAAAACCAAAACAGGTTGCTACTTGGAACGTATCTTGCTAATAATAGCCTTCAGGGTATGAGGTGCCCTTTCCTCTTTCTCCTCGCTGTTAGAGCTTGCTGATGCAGGAAGTTAGCTCTGCTTGGACCAGATCTGTTTCTATGTCCACAGACATTCATACTGACAGTGAAGAAGGTGCATTGCAGCTACCCTGCTGGATTCTCAGTATTAACCTGCTACATCTGGTTTCTTCATGATCTACTCTAAAACACAGACCAACAGAGGAGATGGTGCAAATCACAAGTCATTCTTCAGTTACTGTACACACACAGCAGAAAGGAGGGGGATTATTCTAAGCCTGCAAAACAAGCAGATTACACTACAGAGATGCTCAAGCCCAGAACTGCTCCACAGCACTGTCCGGTTGCCCATATGCTCAAAAAAACCAACTATGCTACCTGACAGTAACACATATACCCTGTTCTGTGCCTCACCTCTGGCCACAATGGGAGAATAGAATTAGTTCTGACCTTCTCTCATTATCACACAGATAATGATGGAAGAACATTCATAGTAACATTCAGCTCATATTCATTGGCTAATCTGAACTGAGAAAAGCCCATCACCTTCACTAGAACATGAGAAATGCTGCTCAGCTTCCACCACTCATATTGCAGCAGACTGCTCCTTAACCCAATACCTGGTCAACTTCAAGACTTACTGGAAAGAGAAGAATAAATCCATAGTGTGTGGCATCTGTGCGGCTTGCAGCTCCCACATTGTGTTACCTTCTGGCTGTATTATATTTAGATCAAAAGTGGTGGAATTTACTTGACAGATTGGACATACAGTACCTTAACTACATCCCACTTACTTAACTGCATACACAGATGAAAGCCACATATTAATTCCCCTGTTACTCTTTACACCTATCAGAGCAAGTTGCTGGTTATATCTGCTTTTCCCACTTTTGTCTCAAGGTGTTTGTACAATTCTTTGTCAGTGCTGTACCACGAGAAATAAGGAGGTAGGGATAGCGATTTTAGCCCCCCATCTTCCTCATCACATTAGCAGTGCTCCAAAAAAAAAAACCACCAAGGAGGCTATGATGGAAAGCACCTCTAGTTGTGCAGTATTTTAAAACTTCAGACCACCTCTACTTTGAAGAGGGCCTCAGAGGATCCCCTTCTCAAGGCAGGACCCCATTTCAGTATGGTAGGACTCTGTGGACCCTGACATGCACTAGTAAAACCCTCAGGAATTGTCCTCCACACTTTTTGCTGCTTCTGCAAGCAAGGACAAAGCAACGTGGTTTGGATCAGCTAACGCTGGGAAGAGAAGACAACTGTTAAGTTGAACTGCTACTGGGTTCAGGAGAAATCTGGTGAAATCTAAATGGTGGAGTTCAGCAGCAGGCTGTCCTGTCCCCTGGGAAGGATGAAAGGCTTTTCTCAGCTGAACTTCACAAAACCGGGCCAAAGCAAAGCCAATCCATGTCCCCAGTAATGCCTTGCCACAGTCTTTATGTGATAATGAGGGAAGAAATATACAAGCGAGTTTCATACCATCTATTAACTCAAATTATTTGATGAGCACCCTTGAGCACTTTCACATTCCATTCTTCGTAGTGTGGGGGAAACAGAAGTATTCTGCAGTTCTGTACAAAACAATATTGCCTCACAGAAGCTATCAAGCATTTTTTCTTTAAAGATCTTCCATGACAATTTTAGCAAAACCCCAAGAAGCAATGTCAGTGTGAAAAAGCCGCATTAAGATGCTTCCATAATCACACGCATGCCCACACTACTTAGACTACAGAGTATTTGCATAATGCTAAAACATATGATTTATACAAAACTCCCTTTTGTTGTCTTATTTGTTTCTGATTCCGCAAAAAGCGTTGAAAATATGGAAGAAACCGCACAAAAGAATAATCTCCTCTCAATTATTCCCCTGAACCTGCATCACATTTCACAACAGGCACTAACCAGATAAAACAAACCAGTAAAGAGCATTTTTAAGCTTCTGGAAAGAATTCTTACAGCCCCATACTCATTGCAGAAACACCATTCATCTAAGCTGGCCTTCAACATGGAAATTCATCTCGGATCAGGTCTCACAAAGAAATTCAGTGTTCACTCTCAGTGCCAGTCGTACTCAGACTCATCTATTGAAAGTTTTCCCTATGTCCTAAATAAGGAATATTTATGACAAACTGATGAGTATCTTGGAGAGACAGCACAGAATCAGATTTCTTTTTATTAGTCATCTTTGGGATAATTCATTGCTGGTACAATTGTTTCATTTCCATTATTCAGCCTGTTTTCTCAAGACGTAAAAATATCACCACAAAATCTGCTACAGTATATGTCCTGGGTTCAGCAGCAGCAGTCATTTTTCTCCTTCTTAATAGCTGGTGCAGTGCTGTGGTTTTGACTTTCAGCCTGGGAACAGCGCTGGTAACACCGATGTTTTTAGTTGCTGCTCAGTAATGTTTACGCTGACCAAGGACTCTCTGAGTCTCATGCTCTGCCAGGGAGGAGCGGAAGCTAAGAGGAAGCAGAGAAAGGACACCTGACCCAAACTAATCAAAGGGGCATTCCATACCACAGCACGTCATGCCCAGTATATAAACTGGGGGCAGTTACCCAGAAGGGTTAGATCACTGCTCAGTAGGGCTGGGTATAGGTCAGTGGGTGGTGAGCAGCTGTATTCTCTTCCCTTGCTATTTCCCTTGTCATTATTACTATTGGTGGCAGCAGCAGTGGTTTGCGTTATACCTTAGTTACTGGACTGTTCTTATCTCAACCTGTGGGAGTTACATTCTTTCGATTCTCATCCCCATCCCTCCAGGAGTGGGGGGGAGGAAGGAAGGGGGAGTGAGAGAGAGACTGTGTGGTTTTTCTGAGTTATGGCTGGGTTTAAACCACAACAGTGTAATACCCACTCTTCTGAATATGTGCTTCTTTGACAGATGTAGTAGAGATTACTAGGATGCACATGTACCTTAACACAAATAGTTTAAAGCCGACTTCACATTGTGTTTCTTCCTCATCACTGAAAAAGACTGGAACACAACATTCAGTTGTACTCATATTGCTGACAGCAGACTCAAGGCTGCAGCCTTAGCAAAACTGTTCAATATGAGCACGAGTTCAGTGGGTTTACTTTAATTGTCTGCTCTTCACACATTCTTAAAAGATACAATAAGGCACAATAAAATAGCCACCAAGTAGATATTTTGCGCTTTTAGCATGGAAAACTGGTTCAGAAGACTGAGTAATTTTGTATTTAAACATATGTAAGTGCAGCTAATGGATGGTGATATGCCAAATAATCTATTAATACTCAAACAGAATAAAACCAAAGCAGCAATTGCCTAACCATACCAAACAACACACTTGCCTGCAGTGGAACATGTGTGTTCATTCACTGTTGATCAATACAAGCAGTACTAAATGTACTAGAAAGGAATTCAGTATCCCTCTTGATCTCAGGAATATACAGACAAAAACGTCAGTGTGAATTACACTTCTTTGTAATAAATCGCAAACACTGAATATAAGACCTACCTTCCCATTTCATATTTATTTAACAGATTATATATCTATGCATATTTAATACATTTATTTTAAATTTTCTCTTTGAGAAGGAGGTTTTTTTTTTTTCCTGTGTTCCACTCCCAACTCCTCATTCTGTTAGCACCATGCTTACATTTATTTTACTATACCTACTTTGCAGGGAGCACCAATTGTAATCTTTACAATTTAACTCTAATCTTTAATTTACAATTAAAAAAAAAAAAAAAAGAACAATTAGATCAGTACTGTATGTTCTCCCCACCATAAAATTAGCTATTTACTTAGAAATGAATATTCTGTTCTGAATCTTCCAAAGAAGGATTTTTTTTGTTTTTAGGTTTTTGTCTGTTTAAACAACAAAGTAATTTGGTCCTTCTTCAATTTGTGTAGGTGATGCAGTAAATGCAAAAATCCAGGACTGCATTTTATATTTCTTTTTAAATGGACAGAAAACATGCACATTGGACAGACAACATCAGACCAATAAAGCAATCAGGACAGATGCACTCTTATTTTAGATCTTTCACTCAGAATGAAAAGTCATTACTTATCCCCTAGACTCATAACTGGGACTCAAGGAGAAGCCCACATCATCTTTCTATCATTGTTAAAACAGACAAATGACATTTCTGTGTTTGAAAGGAATAAAATTACAGCTCACCCAAATCAACTTGAGAGCAACACTCATTTCCAAAGCATTAGAAACATACTGCTAGCTCTCTTCCTTTCCCCTCCCACTCCTTCCCCAGTTTTTTCTAACCTATTTTGAAGTAAATGAGTGAGTTTCAGCAAGGAGCTGCAACTTATCTGCAACTTCATGTAATTTCCATGGAGAAGCAAAAGTTAAGCAAAAGACGTACTTGAAGGAAGTAATTAGCAAGAAGGCAACCACTGATTGGCATGATGTGTCACCTCTGTAACAAATAAATAAGAGTTTAAGAAGCTGCGATAAGCTTCTCAAGCACATCCAATCAAAGTGCTCGATGTGCTGTGCTGTCACGAACATCAGCTTATTTCTCATCCAATTAATTTCAGTTCTGCTATTGGCATAAAAAACAAGCATTCAGATGGTGTCAAACACACACTTGCAGCAGACTAGATTTTCAAACCCTTTAGCGCCATGGAGCAATCCTCGGCCCAGACAGTCCTTCTCCCTGCATTAACTAATGGGCTTATTAGGACATGCATCAGCCGTGGGTTCACATACAGCCATTAGTGAACAAAGCAGTCGTCACCTGCTGCTAACAACAGATACTTTATGGGTTATTGCTTAATTAATTCTTGAAGATAACTTCACGAATCCTCACATTTCAGTTCATACCCTACAGGAACATTGCAATGTCACACAACCATAAAATGTTAAGAGACGAAAATGAGAATCTTAGCAGGCATTGGTCACATGAAACACAAAGGAGTATTTGTACATTTTTAACATATGATTCTAAAAGTGCACAGTGAGAGTTTTTGAATTTGCATGACATATACAACCCCCCCAAATTAATCTTAATATGAAGTTACTATAATGAGTGAAGAGAGTCTCACATGAAAGAGTACTGATGGTATCTTCAGTAATACTCTTAATCTATCAGTTATTCAATTGAAATATTTTAAATATCCTTACTTCTCATTATATGACTTATTAGACTACTCTATGATTCCACAGGAATGAAGTGCAAAATTCTTGAAGGCAAAGTAAAAATTCATCTTTTATTTTAATGGGAGGAAAGTGTGGTGAGAGTTAAATTGTATTTGCTTTTTCACTCGTAGCAACTGTGAACTTACATAAATGTCCAATCTCCTTGGAGAAGATGGAATTAAGCTGCTCATAGAATAAAAACAAGGGGTTTGTATCTCCTAAGTTTGACTTGAATCTCAAAATAGTTCCTGTGTGAGACTAAGTAGTGTACCAGCCCTGCTCTGGCTCCCTGCACAGGCTCCAGTACTGTCAAACTGCCTAGTTTCAGTAGGATGTTTTACTTTCAGATGTGCTTAACCTAAAATATCATATTTTTTTTCCATTACTGGTCCACCCTCTTTCCTTCTTGAAGAGCCTATTATAACTATTTATGCAAAACCAATTTCTTTCAGTCAGCCTTACACAGAAATAGATCTGTGTACACATGACACGCAGCTTTACTGTTGGACTTGGTTTGGTTTTATTGATGCCTCAAGGACTTTCAGCTTTAAGAAGCAGGGAGCTGAAATGTCAGATATTTTATTCCTGTAACATTCCATTTAAGTCTGGGTATTCTTGTGTCATTTCATACCGAGTTCTTCAGAGAATTCAAGTCAACACCCAAAGACAGTTTCATCAAGCAAGAATTTAAAAATAGATATTATCACCAAACATTGATACTAGCTATAAGGAAGTCTAATGTCCATCTGCATAAATACGCTAATCTTTGGTAGTTTACACAGCAGTAGTCAAACACATTAAAAAATACATTTTTCAGTCTTTTGGAAATGTATCATGTACTGCCTGCAGTGGCTCCTCCAGCAGCATCAGTGAGCAATCCAGAATACCTTTCAGTAAAAAGAAAATTGTAACAACCTGCATAATACATTAATTCCTAAAATCTATAGATGCTGATTTTCTTTTGAATAGAGACACCAATGTCCCTTGCAATGCATTCACTGTTTGATTTTTAAAGAAAGAGTAAATCTGTTTAAAAGAACACCAATACAAAATACTATCCTCCCATTGAGAAAGAGCATTGAACTGAAAAGATGCTTTCCCGAGCTTCAGATCTAAGTGAAGATTTAGATGAAAAAGCTTTTTTAAAAACTGATTTATAAATCTGTATTCAGAGGACTGGGTGGGGTAGAGCTTATAACGGAAAATTGCAGCAATCTTAGCATTAGGAATGTGAAATGTCTGGTCTTAATAAACCAAATTTTCAGGCATCGTGAGTTGTTTGGAAGGCTGATAGCAACTTACAAACAACCCAGCCCCACTAAAATGGCAAACTGAACATCCCCAATCCTTCAGTCCCTGCTGCAATGAGTCACATGTCCAGAAAATAGCTGATATAAAAGATTCCTCCTGAAGGCAAAAAAGTTCAGGTGAAGATAGGCAAGGGAAAGTGAAAAAGGAAAATGATAACCATACAGTGTTTTTGCTCTTTCATACAGAAAGAATGAACCCTTGTTCCTGTAATGACGTGCTATTTTAAAAACTGTACCTTTCTACACTTTAAGCTGATTTGCCTGGAGGAACAAATGACTGACAAAGTCAGAAGTTCATTATATAATCACTGTATTAGTAGTTTGGGAAGGGGAGGAGGGGAAGTACCTAAGACTCAAGAATAACTCCCAAGGCCCCATCATTCATCTGTGAGGTATAAAAGCAGAACACTGATTTGCATTTTGAATTTTTGCCCCTGTTACTCTCAGGGTGAGCTACTGTACTGGACCCAAGCAGCACATATGTGAGAGCAGTAAATCCTTCAGTTTCGTTCAGTCTAACCGAAACCATTCCCTCGCGGCTCTCGTCGGCAGCTACCCTCCCACCTCCAGCTCGGAGCAATCTGATGAAACCAGTGAAACCCTGCTAGGATGCGGAAGAAAAGGACTGACATCTGAATAACTAACAATGCGCTGCCTCTCAGGCAGACAGCAGGGAAGTTCCTTCAGCACTGTTTGATCTGCTTCGCTGGCATTATTGCAGAAAGCTGGCTTTTCATTAGGTAAGGAAAAAAACACCCCAAACCCAAGTTGTGATACAGCCTGCTAAGTGAGATTACAAATGCACTGTAACACAATGATTGAAGAGAAAATAGATGGTGTAATACAGAAAGGCTCACGACTTGCAAGTGGAAAAAAGTATAAATGACTATTTTAATTAATTTCCTAATGTAAAACACAGCTGTAGTAATGTTGGCAAATATCACCTGCCTGTTTTAAGTTTGTTACATGAAATCATGCTCTTTAATTGGGTCTTAATGCACAAAAGTATGTTTTATTTACTTTTTATTACAATATCAGTATTTTTAACTTTCAGTTTGCTTGTGCAAAAGCTTTATAAATTACTTGAATCACTTAAATCTGAATACTATAATCTGCAGTTACAATGTACCAGTTTGAGTTTCAACAATTAAATGCCTTTTTTGTGGACTCCCGCTGCTATGTGAACTAGCTGTAGGCTATTAAAATAATGAGTCCGCACTGAGTCATCTGATCTCAGTCTTGGTGCAAAGCCTGAGGAAAAGGACTTAGCCCACAATTCCTAGTCTGTTTACCAGACTAAGACCAGACTGTTGGAAGCATTATCCTAGCGCTCCCATCCCCCGCCGCCGACTGCACTTGGCTGGGGAATACGCGGTGTCACAGAGCCCTCTGCAGGCGCGCGGCGCCCCGCTGCCGGCCCGCCTCGCCTCCTGGACACCGGCCCCAAACACGCTACCAACTTTCACCCTTCGTTAGGAGTTGCCTCTTCCAGAAAGGGCTATAGGCCAGCACAGGAAGAAAGCAGTTGCTGCGGGAAGGTGGAAAGTCCGTGTCAATATCATCTGTGAATTAGGGATGCCCCAATGAGATCACTTTTTCTAAGTATGGTGATGTGACTGAAAGGAACTTGGCGCTTGGGGAGAGCCCCAACAAGGCTCCTCATACCATAGGTACTAACCACAATCAGCCTGCATGCCACAAAAGTACCATGGTAAATTTGGGCACCCCAAGGATACTTTAGATAACGTGGCTTCATGCAAGTCTGCAATGTGAAACTGTGTCAGTAACAGTAATGAGGAAGAAACCCTAAAATCTTCACCTAATTTACCTTCAGAAACATCACCAGCAGCACCCATCACAGAGGGAACAGCAAAACCACCCGAACTCTCACTATCCTCTAGAGGAATCCAAAAGCACCAGCACCCACATTTTATTTTCAACAACACAAAATATGTCTTCCTATAACGTCACGTGTATAAAATACATATACACACGCACACGGCATGTGCACATGGTGTTTGTTGCCTGAAGCAATGTCTACCTCAGCTCAAACGCCAGCTGGTAACCAGGGACTGCTATATTCTATATTATTTTAAAGTTAGTTTGTGTGCCAAAATGTACAATTTATCTACTTCCTTGATCTTTCTGCAGTTTTTGATGCTGTATGAATACATAAAGAAAAAATAATTAAATGGAGAACTTTCTTTAATGAATCTCCATCACCATCATTTCCATTTACCAGTCTCTTCTGGAAAAGATCAGAGCTCAACCTTTTACCCTTCTTTACACTCCGATTACGTTTAGATATATTATTAATCCATACTTGCATTTCTGCCTTGTTCTCCAACAACTCTGCTACACCCAAGCGATGTGCATACTCTGCGTTATCAGAATCATTCCATCACTCTTTTTGACTTAGGGTCCTTTTGATCTCAAGCCCTCTCTGTTTCACACCTCTGCTCTGGGTTAGGTCTTCTGTCCTGATTAAGAATTCATGTCCTGAATTTAAGTAGCACTGTACTATTGCTTGTACATGTGTTCCTATATATACACACATGCACACACACACTTGTATATATATACACACATATATACACAGAGACTCTATTATATGTATACACATTGATTAAATACATGTATCTATATTAAACATGCATATTCTTGTTTTATTTTAACAACCAAGTGAAACCACTGCTTTTGAGGGTCAAAACAATTTGATAATGAAGTTTACAAAGTTTGTGGCAAAGGTAATATGGCTTTTGGAGAGCTCTTACTCAGAAGTACATACTTAACAGGATTCAGCACACACAAAGGAGTTATCAATTTGTGTGATTCCTGATGGTTCTCTAAGGTAAGCCCTGATTAAACAATCTGTTTACAGAAGAGGACCGCAGCATTTACATAAAGAAGGGAAATTTTCTAAGCCCATTAAGTTTTTAATGTGATTTAAACTCTAGAAAAGTTTGCAAATGCACTTTGAGAACATTTTTAAAGCTCACAAAACAGAAAGTAAGAAAAGCAAAACTGAAATATGACTCAAATTCTGTAATACCACAATAAATTGTGTGACATGTTTTTTAATTTCTGAGGTTGGTAATAATGAAACATGATACCATGCATGCAAAACATTCCCCTGCAACCTCTTGTGCTTCTGGAAAGGCTCGCAAACAGAGGGGAATGTGGCAGCGAAAATTCAGAAACAGCCTCAAAACACTGCTACCACTATCTTCATTCTTCAGTCAGTGCTCTGGTATCTTGTAATACATATACAAATTCCTGCGTTATTTCAACTACTGGCAAAAAGCTAGTCTAATAAAATGGTTTAAATGCAAATTACTGTTTATCCTATGTAAATCCTAAACCACCCCAACAACCTGTGTGCAAACATTAGCCATGTTTAATAGCTGAGCTGACTAGCAGCAGGACTTGAAAACTCTGGCCCTCTCAGCTCGCACAGTGGTTCCCACAAGCGTATGCTTGAAGGTCTACAAAATTACATTAAATAGTAGCTCATTAGAAGCCAGAGGGTAAAATACGGTGCATTGGTCTGAGAAAATATTGGCCTGCTGAACTGCTCCACTGGAGAATCACTGTCCTGGTTGAAAGGCACAGGGCCAGGGTTTGCTCCTGCTTCTGCCCCCAGCATCATACACGGACCTCTGTGAGGATATTTCTTAGCTGCTCGTCTCACCCAAAACCTAACCTGGGCCAAGCAAACCTTGGGTTTGTTTGGGCAGTCCTCTCATGTTAGCAACATCACATACAAAGAGAGAGTGGTAAAAGGCAGACAATGAAATAGCTTCTTGTTGGTTGCTTGTCACAAGTATTTCACAAACTTCGTTTTACACATTAACATAATGTTATTTACAAAAAAAACCTCAAATCTCTGGGATATTGATTTTCAAATTTAATTTCGTTCACTGGGGCTAAAAGTCTATTAAACCCTCCCCCTCCCCTTCCTGGTCTGTCTACCTTCCAATCAGCCTCGGCACATCTTGCCACATAAACTACCTATCAAATACCAAAAGGCTGCAGAGATACACGTCCTGTTCTTTTTTCCTCAAAACCTCTGCCAAGCACCGGAGGAGTCATTTTACAACCTACAGACCTGAAAAAGAACCTATGGTAGAACCACTTATGGACTGCTGCCAATATAAGTCAATAATAGCTACCTCTAATGCTTTTCATCCATCCATCAACATCTACAGTAAAAACAATGTTTAGTATAGTGCCCTGACACAAAACACTTTGCTTCTTGCACCTCTTTAAGCAAGAGCTTTTGATCAAAAATAATTTATGTCCTCAAAAATGTTTTAGCTATTTCCTTAAAATGGATTTTTTTTCCCCACTTCTGTATTTATTAAACAAAACAATTCTATAGGTTGTTCTATTTATAGGACTGAGGTAGAGCTAAGAACATGGTTTGGAATGGATTTTTAAAACATTATTTCTACAGAAATGATGAAATACAATGATAATAAATACTTCACATTTCTTCTTGGAGCTGACTTCCCAGAAACTCCAAAAGACAGTTCTCATCAGTCTTTCAGAAGTAGAGGGGCACAAAGAAACAGTTCAAAGAAGGAAGAAGGATTATTTTTAACACCTGCAAATGCAAAAGTTGTGTGATGAACTGTCTCCCCTTAATCATTATCTTTTTCCTTTAATGCCAGTGTCCTTTCTTCTGTACCAACTATCTTTATAAACCAGGTTTTAATTCATGGAAGCCAATTTTTACTTGAACTGACACTTCCTTATAATACGCACTCAGCATGAATAAACAATGCAGGGACAGTACATTGCAACAAATTTTAATCAAGATCTTCTAAAGCTACTGGGATTTTCTGGATCACTCACCAGTCTGCATCACTTTGATGCAGCCCCTTTTCTATAAAGGGAAGAATTCTGAAATTGCCTTGATAGTATTTTCCTGTGTAAGGTGTATGTGAACACTCACATATAATCAACTAGAACACTTAACCTCCCCTCTACCGCTCCCCAATAAATTATGTCTGTTGTGCTGCATAATTGAGAGGAAGTAATAACAAAATCCTAGAGGCGGGTCCATACCTTTTTTTAAGGAGAAGATTCATAAAGGTCTCGTTTCTTCAAGGCAAAATATGAATTTAATAAAAACATTAATGACAACTATGAAAATATGAGTTATTAATTTAAATGAAAACCAAAACCAACTTCCCATGGATTTTGTTATTTTACCAAAAGCCCTATTTGTTCCTTGAAAACAGACTGAGTGAATTTTTCATAGCTATGGAGCAATTACTACAAAGCTGTCTAACACTTGACCCTACTTTGATAACCCTAAATGAGATTTTCAGATTAAATGCATCAGAATAAGCGGAATATTGCTGAACATACTCCCAAGTAGGAGCAGTCGTTACCCTACCAGCATCAAGACTAAACAAATATTTTTATTTGGTTTTGCTGCAAATGATTATAAAGCACTGCAGTCTACCAAAATGAAAGGTAAAAAAAAAAGTGAGAAATACTGTATTTGTGGTAAAACCTTAACACCAAAAAGTAACACTCCCCCCCTGCCCCCCCCCCCCAAGTTAACCCCTTCCCTCCTAGGTAATAAACTTCACAGCGATAGTGGCTGATCTGGTTTTGGGGGTGACATAGCAACACCTTGCTAGAGCTACTCAGCACCATTTTTATCTTCTTCTCCCACTGACACTGGAGTAATTGAAAACACTTGCACAAGCGGCTCAGCAACATGAAAAATCAAATACAAACACCAGCAAGCTTCAGAACTGCTCAAATCCTGCAATGCAGCACAATGAAACCATCAGGGTCACTGGAGCGCTTGAGTGGGAGCCAAGCCAAGCAGAGTGAGATGGCAGCACTACCATGGAAGGACTCAGTACTGGAGGCGTTTACATTCTTGCCAGCAGTGACTCAAAACAGTGTATGGCAACCTGACAGGACAAGATGCCTCAGAGATGAATTAAAATGTGCAGAACTGGGCAGGATACAGAAAATTCAGGCGAATTAAGGTGGGTGTTTCACTTACAGTAGTTTCATGACAGCAGAAAAGGAGGGCTGATTAAAACTCAGCTAGCACAATGGAAGCTCAGTGTTAAGAAACAAATACACAAAAAGACATTCTTACTCCAAATAGCTGCCCTCATTTAACTGCCCCTAAATCATCAAGATTAGGAAGATGTTGCCCAATTCTCTAGTTAAAAGCAACAGGGTATCCATGGAAGCCCAGGAAACTCACTGAGAAAACTCTGTAAGTGATGATCATCTGACACTTCCAGGAACTTCCCAACTGGAAGGGAGCATCACCCTTGCCTAGTCTAATCCGACACTGCACAACTGGAGAAAGACTTTAGTACACCATATGCCTCAGTGTATCAGACTGCTGAGAGAATGGGAGCTGCATAAGAGCTGGCACAGTTTATGGGGTTAAAGACCCAGTCTGTGGACTGCTCTCACATCCTCCCAGAGGTATTGCTGCTAACTCATATGTATCAGAGTGTAATTTCAACAACACCAATGCATTCAGAATATGGGAGAGGACAGGTGATGAGGATTAAAGAGTAAATAAAATTTGAGTATCTTCAGCACAGCAGAGGAAACCCACACCACAGTGTCATGATTTAATGGCAGAAACATGAACACAAACAGCATAAAATTTAAAGCAAACTGGCAGAAAATGACCAACCTCCCTGAACACTAACCCTCCTGTCCCCCAACCCACTCTACTGATGTTGGAATGGAGGAGGACAGCTACTCAGAGTAATATTGGCAGTGATGAGGAGATGAGAGCTAATGGAAGAAACAGAACAGTTAAATCAGCCATTACATCAGACTATTAGAAACAATCGGGCCATTATCACCTTAAAAATCCATTCAAGTAAACAAATGAAAAATAGAGATGAGAACAGAAAGCTCAAGACTCACTTTACCAATAGATTAATGATGATCATTAGCTGGGAACACTCTAAAAAACAATCTATACAATCTAAACATTATTATCTGTATTAATAGGTTTAAATGCTGCCTCTCTGCCAAAATCTGGTGCTAAACCAGATATACATGCTCTGCTGATTCCAAGAGCTGATGCAGTGGTTGACTTGTCTTCTTAAGCCTTTGGCTTTCACAGCAAGTTAGAAATTAGAAAATAACTCTTCATAATTTTTACTCATTAAAAAAGGAGTCTTCTCCAGAGCATGCAAACACCACAACAGCCACAGAACTGAGTCTGAAAATTTATTTTAGATGAGCATCTTAAAAAGCTTTTAACTTTTTAAAAAGTAACTTTATGATCCATTCACTGTGGATTCTAAACAAGCATAAAACCCCTTACTCGTTAATAAAAAGAGGGATAACATTATCTAATGAATGGGAGTTGGAAACATTCTGACTTCAAATTAAAAAAAACCCAATACCTAGTTAGCAGTAAGGAAGATAGCAAGTGAAACCAAGTTTGTCAATTTGGCTACAAACCAATATTGCATGTTTTTCTAAAATGTATGCTCTACTTCAAATCACAAGTTATGCAAGTTTGGGCTATGCTTACACCGCAAAAGAGTAAAACTCGTCTGCAGAAGTGGTAAGGGAACCTCATCGCCTGTGTTACACCTGAAGTAAGGCTAGGTAACCATAAGCATTCATCCTGTACTATCAAAAGCTTTGTGAACCTTGCAACAGGACAACAGATATGGGGCCTGTTCACAGCTTTTTATTTTACCTGCCTAGAGCCATTTCAGAGAGCTGCTACACCACAAGACGAGCTGGCAACCACTGTTGTGTGGTTGTGAAGAACTTCCCTCCCTTAGTTACTAAGATAAGTTAATTTTTCCAAGTTTCCAACAATTCATTTCCATGCAATACACATAAACCTCCTGATCTATCTCTCCAGCCTCTTGTACTTCACTCGCCTAATCTTGCTGGTTTACACCACTGAAATTGCCTTTGATAGAGAGAGATGGGCTTCGTATGGCTAATCCAAACTACCTCCTTGAGAAGCATCTCTCTCCTTCACTGATTGATGAGGAAGGCAGTTCAGCCTTCTCTGGGGAATCTAATCCCTAGTTTCTGTGAACCTCTTCTCAATGTCAACTACTGAAAATTGTTCCGGAAGATACCACTGACCAGATTAGCAATCTTTTGTATCGCAGTTCATTTTACCCTTGACATTAGCAGTTGTTTCCCCCCTCTCCAGTTTTTATTATTAAACTCTGAGTCGATTTGCCAGGGAAATTACATAGAAGAGGAAAGGTAGAAAAGCGAATCTCAAACCTCCCAAATAATACATACGAAAAATAAGTGAGTGTCACCACTCTTAAGAGTCTACAGACCTGGCCTTTAAACTATATGTTCCTTGAATACAGCTTATCTCATGAGGCCACTAGTAAAAATTGCCTTCCTGCTATCAGGTACTTAGGAAAAAGTATACAATAACTGTAAGAGATGAGGCCACATGTTTCCACTTCAGGCAAATTTCAGAATGCTTCCTCTAACACAGAAGACATACATTAAGAGCTTTTGCTCCAAAATGGCAAATTACAAACCATAAAACATGTATAACACCAATACTACAGTTGTCTTCACATGGTGGTTTTCTGTTGTCATTATATGGACTTAATTTAACAGGTGAACAGAAAAGATGTTTCGATGTACAAAAGGTAGCCTTTTAAGAAACATGAAGAATAGTTGCTTCTGTGGTGGGTTTGTTTCACTTTTATCTTTTTTTAACTCAAAACCTGGGGATAGTCAAGACAATCAGCATGAAGAACCATAAAGATTTAGCTCTCTACATGTCTTTTTATTTCCACTTCGGAATAAAGTGCTTTCAAATATTGTGGTTATTTCACCACTGCTGTTCTTGGTTTTGCAATTCTTAGTCAAGGAAACAAACATCACTAAGAAACTAGTAACTACATGTGGGAATAAACAGCTGAATCAGAACGTACTTTTCTCATTCCTCTATCATCATCATCCAAGAACTGACGAAAGAGCTCACAACTGGTTTCTCTGTTGGGATAATCATCACTTCTGCATTCATAAGATACTATCTCACAGCCTTCTTTTAAAAATAAAAAAACATTAAATAATTAAAACCAGGACATGTAGGACTATGATGAGAGAAGGGGATCAGGGGGTGGGGGCGTTAAGGACTAGTTTGAAATTAGGTATAAAGGTTAAGCTGAATCTGGGAAATTCTGAGTTTCATCTCACATGCAATTCTGCCAGCGAAAGAGGAGCATACCTCTTATAGCGTGAGAGATGCAGGTTCAGAGACAACTAACTACATGTTTGCTGGGGAAACCTCTGCTGATATTTCAAACAAAATAGTTTCTATTTTATTTACTTACAGGCAAAACTGCAATACAAGGAACCATCTAGATCTCCCTTTCCTACTTGCTGAAATCCACTGCAGAATGCTCTCCAACTGTGCTGTAGAAACATGGCAGCGGAAGGCAAAACCACAGTGAAACAAGCAACCCTAACCAAACTGTGTGATGACTTGCCCACCATTTTATTTTTTTAGAGAAGAGATTCAGGTTAGATATTAAGAGAAAATTCTTTACTGTGAGGATGGTGAGACACTGGCACAGGTTGCCCAGAGAAGCTGTGGCCACCCCATTCCCGCCAGTGTTCAAGGCCAGGCTGGATAGGGCTTTGAACAACCTGGTCTAGTGGAAGGTGCCCCTGCCAGTGCTAGGGGGTAGAACTAGATGACCTTTAAGGTCCCTTCCAACCCAAACCATTCTATGATTCTATTTTGTTCATTCTTTTTCAGTAATAACCCATTCAGTTGAGTTTTTGGGAGCAGCTGCTAGCCCGACATACACACCTGTGTACTTCCGTACTGCTTTCATAAAACCAGATGCACTTTCCTCATTTATGTATACAGTTGTAGGTTTCCTCTGCTCCTCAGTAAGGCACATCTTTAAAAACCCACTTCTATTCCTTTCTAAAAGCCAAGAAGACAAAGTCTACACCAAACAACTCACCACCTTCAATGGCAAGTTAACAAACTTACTGCCCAAATAACAAGCTCTTGCAGGAAATTCCTTGGCCTTCAAGTCACAATTTGCATTGTACAGTTTCTGCAGTGCTTAAAACCATGCATTAAATTGCAAGGTCATAATGAATCTGGAAAGAATAATTTGATTTCTCCAATGTTAATGCGTTTATTTATGTATTTAGCAGTTAAATAATTTTCTTCAGGTCTTTCCTGAGTTTAAGGCTATCTGTTTTCACTTAAGGTCTTCTGCCGGTATTTCTTGGTGCATTTGCAACTGCTGAACAATGAAGTGAAAATATAATTGCTAATGTGGCTTAATTCTGGGATAAACACATTATTAATAATATTTTATTTAAGTCTAGCCATATTTTTCTGAACCTTTATAGAATTCTTGATTCATGGCACGTTAATGAATTTTATTAGATTTCACAAGTTGCAGAAGATATCTTTTATCAAACTAACTCAAAATTTGCTGCTGAAAATCCTTTGCAATTTGAATGAGAAATAAAACATAATTCTAACAGGGGCTGCTCTTAGTACATTTTAGTCTAATCAACTACAACAGATTTTATTTGACTCTTAAGTATTGAGCTTCACATCCAGAACCCCATAGCTATTTAAATGCAAAAGGACACACCAACAATGCATTTCTGTAAAGAATGCAAGGGGACCTCTTGTTCTGCTTTTACCCTTTCAGGACTTGATTATTCTCATATGTTATACATTGCATCTGGAACTAGGCAATGGTATATCCATTTTCAGGTCCCAAGTTCCTTCTTCACTTGTTTATGTGGTCCTTCACTTACCCAAAAGCATGGCAGGGCTCTCACCACTGCCCAGGCAATTGGGCTGGCTAAACAAGAATGGATTTTAAAACAAACCAATCAACCAACCAAAACCATTTATCTTTAAAGACTGCCAGACTACTTTTAGGGAAATTAATATAACTTCCAGGACAAGTTATACATTCTTCATGTGAACTCCTTCAGCCAGGGCACAGAAGAAAGCAACACAGGAAAGGTAAGAGCACAGCCTCAGACTGTCTCTGTCCTCCCCGTTTTCTCTCAAGAGCATCTTATATCCATGTAACAACAGCCCACCTCTCAGCTAGTTCTATACAGGCCTTTGTGCAATTTCGAGGGTAAATCTGAAAAACGACCTATCAAAACCCAAGCTACTTTTATGCACTATGTTAGTTTCACCAGTTCTTCTGGGTTCAGCTGTAGCAGTTATTTTTCTCCCCCTCGGTAGCTGGTGCAGTGCTGTGTTTTCAACTTTAGTTTGAAAACAATGCTGATAACACACCAATGTGTTTGGTTGTTGCTAAGTAACGTTTACCCTATTCAAGGACTTTTCAGTCTCTCATGCTCTGCCAGTGAGGAATGGCACGAGAATCTTCCAGAATCAGAATTAGAATCTTAAAGAATTAGATTAGAATCTTAAAGATTAGGAATCTTTATTATCAGCCAGGGCTTTGTGATCACTGGCATTCTGCTATGCAACTAAGACGAGATGAATGCTTGCAAAAAGCCACTCAAGAAAAGCTGAAAACAGCATATAGGTTTCTGCACCCAGTCTTGCTTTTTCTCATGTTGCCTTTCAGTAGAAAAACGCAAGATTACATGCTCTTGTAAGCATGTAAGCATTCTTGCACTGTAATTCTAGTCTTTCCATAAAGTTAAATTGTGGAAATTTATGATTTTACCCCTGCCTCCCATTTCACAGACCTGATATTTTTTCATAACGAAACAGCCAAAGCTAATGACATTTTTAATGCAATCAGGTCCCAGGCAGTCCTTGCAAATACCGGTAACAAATGCCTAGCCCAGAAAGCATCAGGCCACGAGAAAACTCCCCCAAGTGAGGATAACATCCACTCTTTGATGGTCGTTCCACGGGTAACTTTGTGCATTATCAGGAGTGGCAGACAGACATCTGAACCACGAGAAGGCAACTTACACGGGCGTGGAAATACAGAATGCTAACACTAACCAAAGTACGTGTTCTGCTAGTATCTTGTTTTACTGCAATTCTGTCTTTGTGTTTTGGTTAATGACATTAAAAACCACGGAGCACTTCTCCATGAGCTATTCTGGATTACAAATACGATGAAGCAAAGTCTGCCTGCATTTCAGAGCTAATACTGAATTTAGTACATTTATCTTTTCCAAAAAGTCAGCCTTATTCTCAAGGATGCCTTGAACCCAGGTAGAAGATAACATCTCAGACATGACTTGTTTTTCCTGGACATCACTGTTTTCAAGCTAGTTCATCTTAGTAAAAACTGAAAGTCATCTCTGTTTAATGCCTGCTGGTAAGCCTATGTGGATGTTCCAAGTGTCTTTTACCAGCTCTCACATGCCCCTCCTCAGCACTGTGGTTTACACAAAGCACTCAGCTCCCAGAGCAAGGAATGTCTTTTAATACAGGCTTGTACCCCAAGTGCAATGGTCCTAAATCATAAAGGAGTGCTCTAACGTGACCCAGTAAAAAAGCAAATAAAAAAGTAAAGGGAGTGGAGGAGAAAGGCCCAGTATGTTATCAATCTTGACTGTCAGAATTCAATGATACTATAATTACTGAATAATTATAAAAACCAAAAATTATTGAAAGAAAAATAATTTTGGTGACACAACATGTTATTATAATAGTCCTGTGACATCCTTGAAAACATTACCGCTGACCATCCTGTTCACTAGACCTCTGAGACACAGCCTGTGACTCTCCCACTGTCCCTGTGGAGGTGATGGTTTTGCAATCCCCCTGCCTGGCATAACTCCCCACTGCTGTCAGGCAAGGCGGACGGTTCCACCTTTCTTTCCACACCAACCTGCCTGTTCTCACCACCGTCTGTTCCCAGCAGCAGTGTTTGTGCACTTGTGGGCAAGCTGGAACATGGACCTGGTCCAAATGAAAACTAACCCAACCAAAACCACGTCAGATGCACAAAGAAAGCGCACAAAGGGAATAGGAAGCCTGAGCAGGGAGAGGCAATAACCCCTGAGCAGCCCCGATATATGCCAAACAAAAGTGATGACAACTTCAGACTGACTTGCCTCATCACGGAATCTCTCCAGATATTCTTAAATAAGTTTTTTTGCATGACAAGTCTTTCCATTGCCCATTCCCATATTCTGATCCAGACACTGGGTTGGACATACACCATGGGAGTGGTTTCTGAGATCCACCAGAGAAAAGGAAATGACCTAAACTAAACTGTATGAAAACCTAAAAGCTGTTTGTCACCATGTCATTCCCCAATTGTGAGTCCATTGCACATCCAACTGAAATTAAAAAGTTAAGAACAGAACTAATGAAGCTGGATTTCCTGAGGACATGCAAACCACTTCCTTCAACTTCCTACTGCAATAAACACCAGCTACTTTTGCTATTCCCTCCTCTCATCTTAGTTTTCCTCTGTGACCCATTTCCCTCCACATTTAGGCCCAGATCCTCTTTCAGTGTTTATAGCTGTTTCAACCACAATTGCAACCTCAGACAAACCTCTGAAGTATTCACTGTATCCGACAGACTTTCAATACTACAATGTTCTCTGAAAATGAGGCCCATACAAAAGCTTCTTCAGTTGGTCCTTCCAAATGGTGGTCACTTAGAAATCCTCATGCAAACTCCTGACTCTTGGTAGTGGGCCCAGAACTCTCACTCCCTCAACTAGTACCCCTGGGAAACCTTCTGAGGATAGGCTGGAGTTTGCACTCAAGCCTGACCTCTACTCTCATTCTGGCGGCACGTAGAAACAATGCAGATAGGGCAGCAGCAAACTTCCAACTCATGGCAGGGAGGGAAAAGTTTAAATGTGTGCAATTTTCACGTGCAGAACTCAAGTGTGACCCACCTGTAAGGCATGGAGGAGGTGGTCAAGATACACCATACCTGAATACTCTACCATGTACTGCCTCTGATAGATCAAAGGTCTACAAAGGATAGAAAAGTCCAACTGGAATCTCACCCTGAAGAAGCTGACCTTGCATGGCCTTGAAGCCAAGCAGATCTGTGGGATGCCCCTCGAGCAGGGCACATGTGCCCTCCTCAAAGATGTGCAGAGTTCCTAGGTCACCAGCGTTAAGACACCAGGGGACAGAGAAGGCTGTGGGGAGCCACACTGTACCACATACCATGTTTATACACTGTCATGGAGAACGCTGTCCTTTTCTCTGTCTTGATAAGCTAAGTGCTTCTTAAGTGACATTAAATAATCAAACCCAGTATCTACCTTTAATGATACACTGTTATTGACATGTAGATGTAGAATTCTTGTACTGGTTAGATAACAAAGTGATAAAACACCCCCCACCTTTTCTACCAATTTGTTCTTTTAAAAGATGTTTCCACAGTACAAAAAAAAAAAAAAAAAAAAAAAAAAAAAAAAATCCCTGTAACACTTTAATACCTACTTTCTAACATGCAATTTCAAGGGCAATTTTTTTAATGGAGCATTTAAGATGCTTTCTTAAGAAGTCTGGGTCTTTGATATTAAATTTATGACCAGTCATTGCTTGACAATTGTAATTAATATGCTGGGCGATTTTCTGACTTGCTTTTCCAAGAGACATTATTATTTGTAGTCTGTCAGTGTAACACATAAATTATGAGCCATATTCACCTGTAATGGACTGAAATGAAACTTCAAAATTGACGTTTATGAAGAAAAATGAAAAAGCCCTTTCCACCATGAGAATGGGCACTGCACACAGCCTGCAGCAGACTCAGAATGGAAGAAAGTTTAAGTCATGTTTTTTGAAATACCTGCCTGCCAAAACCAATTACGTCCTTAAAAATAGATTACTCTTTAGTCGCAAGATCTCATAAAATGGGCAATGTCATGCACGATTAAGAAGAAGTTTTACACACACTGTAATTTTTCTTGCATACTGAGCAGTAGTTTGCAGTCATTTTTCAAGACAGTCATGCATATGAGTGCATTAAGAACAAAAAAAATTAGCTCCCTGAAACAGAGCATGAAATATTCTTAAGAAAATCTGCACACATATAAAAGGGTACCTCTTTTTATAAAATAAAATACAAAACAAAATTTCTACCTAATCTTGTCTTTCCATTAGAAACCTTTTATAACATGAAATTTCAAACCAAAATGAATCACGACGAAACCAGGAGCTATTTAAACCAGACACACACCATCCGTGTACCCTGAAAATGCAGACAGGAAAAGCACTGTGTGGAAGAACATGCCCAAACATTCACTAGACACTAATTTGCAAACCTGAAACAGCCAAAAAGTCTTTCGAAGCTGTTGGCCATTCTATTTGCAAGAAAAGAGGTGTGCATATGCTAGCTTGCTTTAGAAAGCCTAAACCTTCATGGGGTTTTACACAATAATGCAAGTAAATAGAGAATGTGCAGTATGTACTTTGCCAAGTAAAAAACAAAGACATTTTATTAAATAAAGACATCAAAACAAAAAGCCAGATGAAACGCCTGAAGTGCTATGAATCTGTACCACTGGAAATGACCAGGTATGCTAAGCATCCCCATATTCCACTACCTTCAGGTAGGAATTTAGAGGCATCAACTGCAGCTCCAAGGTTACCACTGCAGAGCACCCACACTTGCGCAGGAAATGCTCTGGAGTCCAAGTCTGTGTCTCAAGCCCTAACACACATGCTGGAAGTGCAGATGACAGAAACAACTAAGCTAAGCATGTACTACCATGTCATAGGGAAAGGCACCTTTTAAAGCAAAAAGTGCATCCTAGTTTTCTACCCTAATGGGCTCAGCAGGTGAGCTGTGCGGATCAGGGGGAGTTTTGGTCTTGAACTAAAGTGTAAATATACCTGATCACTGTGCACCTTTTGGTGTGATGGTTTATATTTCTGAGGAAAAAAAAAATCCTTAACATGGATCAGAGAAAACAAATAGTCTTAGACAGACCCAGACAATGCAGAGCACCTTCAACTTACACAAGTACTCAAAATCTGATAGCTTAAAAAAGCTTAAAGCACAAACCTAAACTGGGAAAATCAAAGTTAAAACTAAACCATATTTTGTCTTTTTTTCATACTCAGCCTAAAATAAGTGAAAACACCAAAGTTTAGCTTTAAGTTTTATGCCTTTTTTTTCGCTTGCTCCTGTAAGAAAATATAACTTTAATACTTGCAAGTTTTAAACTAATCAGAACATTTTGACAATTTTAGTTTGGAAAATATGAGGCGCACACAGTTCCAGGGAATAGCCCTGCAAGGCTTTTTTTGGTTTCGTTTATTGTGCAACCAACTTTGCCTCAGGCATTTCTGTCAGTTTGGAGTAAGGGAGCCTGGCTTAAGATTATCTGTCACTGCTATCCATCCCCATCTATACATTATTCTTTCCCTCGCTCCTCATATGCAATCCACAGAGAATAGGTACAAAGCAAAAATATCCACCTCAAAGGGAGTTCCGGGCTAACCACAGACTGAATCAACAGCATCTCTCCTCTTAATTCCTGGGTTGTTCTTTGCTAGCCCACAGTCTTGGGGTTACACTAGCTGCCCAGGTTTTAGAGCCTAAAATAGGAGCGATAAAACCCCTGAAGTTACAGATGCCAAAAGAATTGCTGTAAATAAAGTGGCAGTAAAAGTCTAACCAAATGGTCTCAGATTTAACAAATATGTCTGCAGCTTTACTACAACTGATATCATTATTAGTACTGTAACGATAGAATTATTTTCCCTGGTATTAAAAGGTTTAGTCTTTGAATTAGTACAGTCAATGCATTCAGCCTACAAAAACATGTCTGTCCAGACTGAGTATATATTTTTGCACACTTGTGGACAAGATGTTGGCTTCATTTTACAACCAACATCTTGTCCACATCAGGGGAGCGTTCTCACACAGACATGCATACCATGTGGGCTACCTGCTGAGTTTTGGCAAGCTTGGCAGGCTACAGAACATAAAGGGTAGGCAGTCATAGCAGAAAAAACCTTCATGGGAATTTTTTCTTTATGTTGTGAAAAAAGGAAAAAAAAAAAGAAGGCAAACTGTTTCCCAATGAACCACACTGTGAGCTGGCATAAAGAAGATAAGGGCAGGAAATTGGAAGTAAAACTTGTGCATAGGTCCTTTAACAGAGGAGGCACTCTGCAAGTTGCCAATGTGACATACACATTTCTTTGCTAAAATTCAGCCACTTTTTTCTTTTTAATTAGCCATATGGAAAGTTGAAAGACTTGTGAACTTACAGCATCAATCCCACATGTTGAGCTTAATTTCTGAGAAGCTTGACTCAATCCTGAGTCTTTATTTTTTATACTCATGTTTATACACCGTTAGACAAAATAACACACATAGAACAAGATACGCCTTCTGCTATGAGCGTAGCTCTGTATTACTTAGCTCTGATATGAAGGTGCTAAAGTGTTTCAAATTAGGAAATGAAGCGCGTCCTACAAGTGGTTGCATTTTAGTGTTCCACCCTGGTATATTTTACAAATATTGGTGTAGCCAACTATTCTTAGTTTGCCAGTATGATCTAGAAAGCAAAGTTGAATAAAAATGATTGAAGCTCTAAAACCAGCCACAGCCGAAAGCAAAAAAATGCAACAGCACCACCTAAGGCCCAGTTAAGACACTGCAAAATGTCATCTGAGAAGTTACAAGATTCCTTATTCCTATTTATACAGCTGTAACATGCATTATAAAATTGTAGCCTGGTATTTCTTCAAAGCTTGAGTATTGGCTAACCAAATCCTGATACATATTTGTCCACATTTAGATTTCCATACAGCTCACAGTCCTGTATGAATCAAAGGGCGTGGGTTCAACTGCTAAATACATTTACACTCCTGATTTTTCCACTCTTTAAGTGATACTGTATTTCAAATACATCATGGACAAGAGACTTTCTTAAAGCATTTTAAATTAATGTGACAAATCATCTAGCCTAGTCACCACTGGCCAAGTTCTGGAGTACACAAGTACCCCCAGACACAAGAGTTTCTATTTCCTCAAGTAACCAAGGTATCAAGGTCACTACAACTCTTAAAGTGAACAACCTTCTTCCAGTTTCCAGCCTCAGTAGATCTATGAAAAAATTCAGAACCATTTGTTCTACTAGCTATATGATTCCTTACTTTGGATAATTCCCTTCTCTGCTTGTTTACTTGTCATATAACATTTATAAAAACTAAGCTGTTCACTGCTAGCCTTGGTTAGTCTCTAAAGGAGACTCAACTTCCCTTAAACATAACTTTATTCCCTTCACTATACCCCACACCAAATTGAGCCCCAGTACTCACTGCAACAGCACTGGTCTCACCTTATTTCCACTGGAAGTATGCTTCCAACACATCACATTTGATCTTTTATGACTTGCACATGGACATCAATCGCTATACTGTGGGATGACTGAATAGTGTTCAGTAATATGATTAAAGTCTGTGAGGAACACGAGTATGCTCAAGTTGCTTTCTATTTTATCCTCCTATTATTTTATAAGGAATTAATTTGTCTCAACATATGGCATCATGTAAATTGAAGACTTCATTAATTAATAAGTACGATACCACTACAGAAGACAGATAAGTGTTACTTCTTCCTCTGACCTTTTTCTTTCCTTGTCTGTAAATTAACACAACACTAACAAAACCAAGTGACCTTTCTGACAAACATGCACGTTAAATGATGCAACCAGTTACATAGAGTTCTGCTAATGTAAGAGTTGTATTATTAATAGATAATCACAATGAAAAGAGCGGCTGACACCACATCTTCTGCCAGTATCTGTACCAGAGAGGTCACTGTGTGTCACTCAGCTTGCAGCTGCGAAACCTCATGTTGTCAGAAACAGCACTTGCAGAGAAGATGGCCGTATGCAGAAAACTAAGTCACTGAGGGTGTTTGTCCACACTGCCACTGAGGTGGGTGTACTTAATGCACCGCCACATGAGCTATGGACTACTGGGAGCAGACAGCAGCTCTAGGAGCTGTGAATGGGGAGAGAGGGCTGCTTAAAAAGGTACCCAAGAGAAAGCAAGCAAGCAAGCCTGACTTAATACACTCTCTTCCTTGTTCTGGCACTCAGCATCCCTCTTCACCTGCCCTCTTCTTATCCTTATCTGACAGATACGTACCTGGGAAATAGCAGCCCAGAGGTTTTGCAGGGTGCAGAGCTGCCAGGCTTCCAGCAATTTGCCTCCCTTCTTTTCCCTATTTTATTCCAGGCACAGCTCCAGCCACCATCCCTTGTAGTTAGACTATGAAAGGAACTACTTGAAACCCAATTCCTAAATAATACCCTCTGAGCAAATGTGATTCCCAACCTGCTTGCAAATACAGCCCCTCCACTGTGCAGAATTGAAGCTCACACCTTCCCAGGATTTGTTTATGTTATTAACACAAAATTAACAATACATTAACAATGTCAATTTGAAAACTCTACCCAAGACTTGGGCAGGGCAGATGTTTGGGTACATAAAACCTGTGGCTTAAGTTAGTGCTTTTCAGCACTCATTGCCCGATGGCAAGAGAAACAAACTATTTACATGCTGCGGTCAACACAGTGCTCTGCATTCCTTGTTGGCCTCAATTCTAGCTTGAATATCCTGTGCCCCAAGCATCAGAGCCCCACACACACTGTGTTCCCACTAGCAAAAGGCTAAATATTATAGTGATACACATTTCTGCTCCCTGCTACTCAAGCAGGGTAGCAGGTCACTTCATTACATAGCAACTTATCTTAAATAATAAAATTATTGCAAGTGCTTGCCATAAGAGAGACCTGCATGACAAAAGATATTCAAGTGCTTTATTCTCCACAAACAACATACTTTATTATTGATGAATCTACTAAAATTCATCTTTTTCCTGGCTTCAAGGGGAAACATTTTCTAACTATGCCTTACAGTCAATACTGACAAATTTGCAATCCCTGATCCAAAAGCTGTGCTCTCACACAGTAACACAAACACCTTCCCTTGGCCTCTCCTACGACAGAGTATCTCTTGGGCAAAAACCAACCAACCAACCAACCAAAACAATAAAAAAAACAGCCACACACACCCACTTAGAGGAAAACCTATGCACAAAGGTTATTAAATTTTAATAGATGAAAATTATCTCCCTTTCTGAAACTGAAATAATACTTCAACATATTTTAGTTTCCTTCAATTACCCTTAAAATGTATATATTCCTAAGATTTTATAATGTTTTATTTTTAAAAGTATCATTCATCCATGCCTCAATCTCAATTTTACCTGAGGGGATTTCACAGTAATTAGTGCTTCCCTTAAGCAGATGATTACTAGAGTCCTACCATTATAAAAAAGAACCACAAACTCTGTTTCCTGAACCAAAATAATGAGTTAAGCGCAACTGCTGCCAACAGAAAAGTGAAAACATCAGCCACTCAACATGAAATATTCAATGCCACAAAGCAAATCAAAAAGGACTCTAAAATGCAAGTCTGCTAATCTCAAAACACATTTTCTTCAGCTGAGCAGAGAGAGCTGACAGCTTTCAGATGTAGACATTTCAGTAATAACTAACTACTTATTTAAGGAGCTCTTACAGAGACAAACAGTAAGTTAAGATCTAGAAGAAAACGAAAGCAATGTAACAAATAGCACACATCATCTAAACATGGCTGCTGAAGGTGCTTTGTATTGCTAAAGAGGTGTGAGATGCCTAAATGGGAAAACATATTCTCTAAGTAGCTACTGCATCCTAGCATCTCTTGAAACTTCTTTTTGAATACAACATACATCTATAATTCACCTTTGGACTAGCTTTTTTCAATAAAACGTTCTATGTTCATAAACATGTATCCTTAAGAAGCTATACGTGAATATGGAAGTGCTGAAGCCTTAACATACTGGTTTCCAAACTTGTTTCAAAAACATTTTTTCAAAGTTGTAGATTTTAATAAATGAGTCTCTTTAATTACATAAAAGTGTCATAAACTGTCCATGTGTGAATGAAAAAACAAGAGCTGTGTTAAATTAAAAGTGCAGTATCTTACTAATGCTAACAAATTAGGTCTGCCTTCAGGATAGAGTATTTCTCTCTAACATGTCAAATTATTATGGTGGTGATAGGAATGGAACAGTTATGCTAAATCACCTTTATAAAATTAGTATTTCTTTGCAATCAATTAGGAATGAAATTCAAAATTTAAACAGCTACTGAGTATAGACCCTCCTGCACAGTATTATCTTCTTTCAATAAAGAAACTCATTTTAGACATATGATCTTTTTGCCAATGTTACATGAAATTAGCACGGTAAATATTGAAATAAAATGTTTCTTAAGTATTACTTGGCCTAATTTTTTTGCAAGGCGGCACTTAATCTTTATTCTTCTATAATCAGTATTTATTGTGTGACCCTGACAGCTTGCTACTGCTGTGATAAATTATCTGACTCAAGGCAGATTAAAAATGCAACCCTGAATCCTAATTACCTTGGCAGATCCACTTAGTAATAGCATTTCTTGTCAATCGTGGAATCACAGCATGAGTGTCAATTGCAACAAACGCCTGGGCCCCTCAGAAAGCAGGCTCCCCAGAACGCTTTCTTATCTGCCATATGTAAATCTCAGATGCTCTGTACCCTTGGTGACCTTTTATTAGCAAACTGACAAAATGATAAAGCTAGTCATGGCAAAACTCCCACTACTAGACAATTATCCACTGCAGTTCCAGTCCATGGCAGATCAACAACAGACCTTACAGGTCACCCAAACCAGTAAGTTTAGTGTTGATTTCACATCAGAAGGGGATAGCAATGTAATTTTGACCCAAAGGAGTAGAGTCCCTTTCTTTTGTTTTTCCCCTTCAGTATGATGCCTATCATAGTTTTTAAAAAGACTCAAGAAACAATTTATATACTTTTTAACATACATATATAAAAAATACAAGTGTTGGGAAAGAATTGTCTGCTTCAAGAACTTATTAAACTGAGATACTTTCCAATAAAGAGCATCAATCGGACTGAAACAACACACAACTCCCTCCTGTTGCCTGACCATACTGTAAATCTTAATCAGAACTGAAAACCTTCAGGTGAGAACTGGATTCAGAGTCCAGGACATCCATCCTTGGCAGCTTACTAAGGCAGACAAAAAGTAAGCAAGTACCAAAAGCATGGAAAGCAAGTAACCCTTTCACCCCTAAAGATTATCTAACAGGATCAGGATTCTGAAAAACACTTGTATTTGTGTGTACAGGTGTTTTGTAGATAAATACAGCTCAGTTTTCAGAAACATCCTGCAAACTCATGACATCTTCCAGTGCCTTCATTAAAACACTATACATATACAAGGCTAACAAGTAAGGTAGAGAGAAAAACGACCTGAAAATTGTTCAGCACAGCTCAATCTTCCAGCTCCCTCAGAGCTTTCCAGGGACCCCTACACCAGAATATCAGCCAAGAAGTTTACAACACACCCACAGATGTTGCACTAGAGATTTAAAATTGGAAAAGTCTGCTCTGATTTTGGCACTAGTCACTCCATTCCAGCTACCTTCTGGCTGGCTGCAATTGATAAAAGCATCAGGCTCTGCAGGACGCATTATCATTTAGACCCTGTCATTGAAGAAGCTGATGCATATTTGCTTTGTAATACAACTTATTTTCTGAAGGTACAACTTGCCTACTAAAATTACTTAAGAGATTTTCTCAATTGCATACAATGAGATATTTGGGGAGTGCACGCTGAGCTACAATTCCTACAGTCTCGTTACCAAGGATATGGCTGTTTAAACAGTACAAGAAAGAAATAAACTATGATGATGTGTTGCATTTGGGGAAGATATTCGTATATGACTCTGACAACCAGCATTCCCATGTCATCAGCTCCTGCAAAAGAGGTGTGCGCACCATGGAGAAAAGTAAGATGGGGAGGGTATGTGGGGGCAATGCTGCCATTCAATCAATTCCCAATATACATCTGCTATTCTGAAGTGGGGTAAAATCTGTATCTTCTTGAAGAAAGTGAAAGATTGATGAATCCCTCAGACTGACTTCAAAGAGAATTATAAACATGCAAATTGTGGTGTATTTTCTTACCATAAACAGAAGCATGCAAGAGAAAAAGAAAACTTACAGGGCAGATGGGAAATCTATGAATCCCATCAGAGAGAAAGAAAGTGACAAAAGGTGGATGCTGAATACTTCAACCAGGATGTGAGTTTAAGAAAAACTCCTGAAGCAAAAAAAATCCAACTCTTTGCTACATTTTTGTACACAGCCTTATTTGTGATGGTCACTGTGTCCAAGGTTGTTGTTCAGTTTTGAGCCTACAAAACACAGCATCAGCAACTGCAGGAATAAAGACCTTAATCGACTGACAACCAGCATTTATAATCATGAAGCAAACCTAAAATGCTGCCCAGTCTTGCACAGCATTTTATAAGTTCTGTGCTCAGTTAAATGATTCCAAATGCTGAGCAACAACTCTATCTCACTATATATGAAAAACTTGTGAAGATTGTGTCAGTTTATAAATCAAGATGATGGAACGGATTCAGATGTCTGTATCAAGTTGCCTAACATTCTTCCAATAACATATCCACTGAAACAGTTCCATAGCAGAGAGGAATATTTGGTTCAGACATGATGGTTCTCTGAAGTGAAGCAAGGAGATTGCAATTCCAGCTGCAAATGGAATAACTCCAAAAACTTTGAAAAAAAAAATTAAATATAAAAGGCTTTGAAAGAAGATATTTCAGCACATTATTTCTTCTTTCATAAGTGAATTCAGTATAATGACTTGATCTTTGTGCCAATAGTATGTCAGATTAATATAGCAAATACTGAAATCAAGTGTTTGCAAGTTCTATATGGCCTGATTTTCTTTCGGGCTGCATTTAACCTTCAGTGATCATATTCTAAAAGTACTCTTTGTTTTCCTATAAAGAAAATGTTCTGGATTGCTTTTTAATGGTTACCTAATTGCTTCCTTTGCTGAACTACTAGCTGTTTTTTGTAGCTTTATAGAGAGCACCAAGTACAACCATCACACTTGAAACAGATGAAGCTGATTCTGGATTGGAAGATTCACACCATTTTACCTTTTGACTTAAAAACAGAATTTCCCTTTGTTCTTTGGAAGCTGAACTAGTTACTACAGTAATGCTATAGAATTTTCATATCTCCAGTATAGCTGACCCAAGAGTATTAGGCAGTATAAAACCATTCAGTATGAAAGAACGATGGAAGTCATGTAACTAGGCATCTTTTACACTCTTGCTGGGAGTATATCCATCCCGAAGTTTAGTACCAAAGATCACACTAAACGTATTATGCTGTTCCCTTTTCTCTTGCGCTTACACACATTCAAAAGGGATAACCAAAATACACAATTCACATTCACATGTGGTGAAGAGAAGAATTTGTACAGCAAACTAAAGCTACGTCAATTAAAATACTTCTACTGTCAGGCTACACTCAAATCAGGTTTCAATTTGTACTCCTTAAATATGAGATTACTGTAACCATGTTTGGCATCCAGAAGTACAGATCTGTCCAGAAAATGCCATGCTGTTCCCTTCACTGCTTGATTTTTCATATACAATATACTACATACATTCAACACAATTTGTATTCCACATAATGCATCTCAGGCAATGAAATCTACAGTGTTGGCTCCGCAGGATGGGTTCTTCATTTAGACTTCAAACCTATTAGCACAGCTCCATTGGCTCTCTAATATTGCATCTGCGCTCTCACATGAGAAGCAGAGGAGGGAGGGGGATTCCTGTGCTGCAGAAAGGGGAACCAAAAGGGCCAGTACTGAAGGAAGGCAGTCCTTTCTGGTTTACTGCTTCCTTTCCCCTCAGTAGCACAGAGCAAATATAAAAGTTTGCCTTTGACCTGACTCCTCCCATGTTGCTGTAAGACCACACACCCTCCCCTGTATATCTGCTGTATGGAATCATGCTTCTGCCAAAGGATGGAGTGGCTACATACCAAAGAAGTTTTTACAGCAAAATACTGCATTTAAGTTCACATGCCTGGGAGAACATATGGCACTTAATCCTTCATAGTTTTTTAAACTATTAGTGATATACTTATTAAAATACTTAATAGTTGTATCTGTAACGGAGGTAAACTTCACTGAAGATGAGGTAACTAGGTTAACTGAGCTGTTCTCTGAGCAAACCCTCAGAGGCATACTACCCAAAGAAAAATGCCTCACGTGAACTTGGGTTAGTCAGCAACTAAGTATTTGGTGACTGATACTCCAACTTGTGGTGTTTAACTGACAGTCGTACGCAACAGATTAGTCATCTATACCTACCTGAGTTCCCTCTTCTGTTTTTTATTTGAAGTACAGTACTGCTACTACAGATCATCACAGTGAGTAAGGTCTTAGGAAATGCTACCTCTTAGTAAAGAATTGGTAATGGAAGAGAAGAATCTTAGCCCTTTGCAAGAGACAACATTCTCCTCCTTTCAAAGGAAACCACCACAGCCCTGTAGCAGCTATCTCCATCTCTCCCAGGACATTATACTGAGAATGACAGGAGGGCATCAAATTTCTCCCACTGGCCACTGGTAAAGCCACAGCTTTCCTTTCACAATGTTCTCCTGTCTGCAGCATTTCCCTGCCGATCTGGAAAAAGCCACAGCTGGTGAAGTCTCTCTGCAGCAGTGCCAGAGCTTGGGTACTTCTAGTCAATCTCTTCGTGAGCACTCTCACACAGTCCTAAGTTTGGCTTCCGCTACAGGGCATGCTTTCTTCTAAAAGAGACTGCCCTTCCCACTGATCCCAGGTTTCTTGGGCAGCAAAAACCACTGCAAAGTCTTGTATCTGGGACAGAATAACCTTATCCTGAGGCACAGGCTGTGCACTAACTGGATGAGCAGCAGCTCTTCAGAAAAGTACCTGGGGACTCAAGTGGTCAAGAAGCAGAAAAGAAGCCAGCAGTGCATTGTGGCAGCAGCAAAGGCTAGTCATGGCCTGTATCACATTTAGGACAACGGCAGCTGGCAGGTTGAGTGAAGCCATTACTCCCCTCTACATAGCACTCATGCGGACAGATCTGGAAGAATCCACTTTTTCAACTCTAACAAAGAAGGAAAGTGATAAATGGGAGCCAGCTCAGCACGGAAGAGTTAAGATGGTTGAGGTTGGACAATGCAAGATGTGAAGAAGCTGAGCAAACTAGCTGGCTTTATCTAGCTAGGAGGTTGAACCAGGCTCTATTCAGAGGTGTGTGCACGTCAAAGGAGAAAAAGTCAACAGAAAAGTTTTAGCACCGAATATTTCAATTTTGTATGAAGAAAAAGGTTCCACAAGAGCACCCTGACACTGGAAAAGGCTGTCCAAACAGACAAGATCCTAATCAACTTCACTTAACTCTGAAGTTAACCCTACCTGTGGTCACGGGCCAGACTACAAAACCTCTCGGGATCCTTCCCAACCTGAATTATTCAGTATCTAGAAGAGGACAGTTATCTTTTCTTACTTAGGGCAAAAAGAGATTGTCTTAGAATCACCCTCCCAATAACATTTATTTAGATATTCAATGCTGGATCTCATCTTAAAACCAAGCTATTAAATCTGCTTTAAAACTTCCACTGTATTCTTCAGTATGTCAAGAGCCCCAGTTTCCTGCTAAGGTCTGGGTAACAGGATTACCCAGGCTCTATCAATTATTCTATCAAAACAGAGCTCCCCTTTGATGTTAAATATTTTCAGGTCCCATATGGAAGTCAAAAAAACTTTAGACTCTAATACACGTAAAATGTTACCTAGTGAGAGACTGGTGTACATTATTTTTTTAGCACTGTACTCCTCTGCAGTTTCATTATGTGACATTTCCATTCATTCCAATATAAAGTAAGTTTTTGAGTATACGGAGTTGTAACACACAGACACATTAATCATCAGCCTAATACACGTCCTGTGTAGTAGCTTTATTATCTTTTCAAAGCAGAGCTGTAAAAGTAGAGAAACTGTGATCTTTTATGCTATCCTTTAATAACGTTATTTTAAAAATGCTATAAAATGGTTTCAGTTTTTTTCCAAGCTACAGCTTAATGCAACTAACTCTTGTACATCCAAAACTGTAAAATCTGAATAAGTAGTTTTAAAAGTCCCCATGGACTTGTAATCTAGCAGGACTGAAGAACTCTAACAGCTAGAGACAGAAATGGGAAGGAATCCTGAGTTTCAAGTTACAAAACATGCCTGTTCTTTTGTCATTCTGATGGGGCACAGCCTTGAAAAGTACTTTCACTTCAGTGATAAATTTTATATGTCTATTCCTTTATGCCAATATCTACATGTTTAGGGCAAGGGTTGGCTATTTTCCCCTTCTTCAGGTTCAAGATCGCTCTAACTCCCCATCCACTTAAATGAACGAGTATTTTACACTCACTAAGGCTGTGTCAATGTAACATAGCCTTAGTAGACCTCTGTTCTCTTCCATACAAGGCACGAAGCAGACCAGCCAATCAAGGGCAAGCAACTGGTCCTCTGCCAAGGTAAGTAGTGGGGACTTGAACGGCAGAGCACCTTGCACTTCATGTTCACAGGGAATGAGCTTCCAGGTTGACACTGTTCCGTTCCCTCCCTGCTCCTCCTTCTGCAGATGCATGAAGGTATATCCACACGCTTACGGCTTTCAAAACACACCACTTTCAAAGACAGACCTGAAACTCCAACTCCATTTGGAACAAAGCCAAAGTGTTAAAAAAAATCCAGGCTAGTAATAAGAACAGCAAATCTACAGCAGGCTTCAAACCTGGTCCATCATGACATGCCACTGTTTGTCCTAGTCTTTTCAAGGTGGTGGCAATGTACATTAATCAAAGAGAAAACACTGTACTTGAATTATCCGCAACTTTAACACCTAAGGCTTGGGCAAGCCAGCACTTATGGAGAGAAATCTATCACAACTGTGCAATTCCCCTGATGGGAGACACAGTTGGGATGTTTGCATGAAGTCAGGGTTGAAGAAAACAGGTTTTCTAACTAAACAGAGAGGATTCACTGGCATAAATCCAGCACTATTATAACAGACTTTTGACAACTGAGCAGGGAAACCACCTCTCAGCTCTGTATGGAACAACCAGCCACCTACTCCTAGTGACATATTGTAGGGCTCTGGCCGGCACACTGGTGGGCTTTGTGTGACCACTAACACAAAGCTTGAGACGTTTCTGCCATTTTCTGAAGTGTCCCAAACTCTCTCAACTTTCTCCCAGTGAAAACTAAAATTTTAACAGTGAAACAAAGCTTTCATTTCACCAAGTATCATTCTAAATCCATCATTCAATGGGTCTTTCTCTCAATATCCAGAAATTTCACCCTGGGCTCAGGAAGTTTCCTTTGAGAAGGTTCAATAGGAAACTATAGGCTTTTGTAGTACGTTTTGGTTTGGGCAAACCAGGGTCTTCCCAAGAAATGGATGTAGGTGAAAAACGTTTATTATCTTTCTCAGGGAAGAGAAGGGCGCACATTACCCTGAAGCAACTGTACTCTCACAAGGCCCTTGGCCTGAATTAACCACTCAGAAGTATTTTGGGACAAATGCAATGAAGACCCTACCCTGGCCTGCAATCAAACCCAACTAGATGGTGGCCAAATGGAGATGGTTACTGTTTCCATACGGTAACTCCACAGTAAAAAGCGGGAGTCCCTCTGACATCAGCAAGGAGCTGAGGCTGTTGGCATTCTGGAAGGCAGCAGTGTTCATGTTATAACCAGTTATGAGGCACATCCCCCTTCCTCTCTACCACCACTCTTAATTTTTTAATTCCTTCCCCCTCCTTTTTTTAATCAGAGATATTCTAAACCTTCAAAAATTAAAACCATTTATTAAAACAAGAACAAAATTTAACTAATATTTCATTGAACCCTTTAACTGGGTGGAAAAAAGATGAATTCCTCCACTTTTATTTTTACATCTGGTAAAAACTATGGAATTTGGGTATTTTGTGCCAAGTTTTGACTAGAAATGATTTTTTACATCCAAGTAATAGGTGACTGGGGAAATGGAGTGACTTAAAATGCAAATGTGGGGATATTAATTATTGTTGTTATTGGGACATTTACAAGAATAGCGTGGCACTATTTTAGAACCAGTAATGCCTAATCTTTTAAACCTACTGTAACAAAAATAGAACTAGAATAAAAGCAAGCATTAAAAAGTGAATTCCCATAATGTTTCAGTTTGTTTTGTCTGAAAATTTATTTGAAGTCTGGAAATGCCTGGTGCACGTATGCAGTATTTTATAACTCAATTTGCTCAACAAGAAGGGCAGTATTTTAACAAGGTGAAACAATTTCCCGATTAAAGCTGCTTCATCAGTACTAAAGAGCTCACGGAAAAATATCTAATCTTTATAAGGCAGAGACTCATAATTTAACTGCTGAGAACAAATGAAAAGTGTAATTCCTTTATGCTGGTTTAGTGGTAGCATGTGGTGATAGCAAAGCATTAGCATAAGCCAGAACTTGCTCCCACTTTTCTTTCCAGGCATGTAACAAATATCTGATGGCTATGCAAATTTCACCCAAAGCAAAGTTGTCCCAGCTGGCAAACCATACATTAAAAGGTAAATTACACACAGCTGAGGCCACCTGGACTAAACTATTCTCCTGTCAGTAGGATTTCAAGCTCAGTAATTCCACAGAACTATGGACAATATATTAAGTGCAGACAATGACATTTTGAGGCGTGGGCTTTATACCAATGACCATTTAGAAAAATAAGAGAATAGACTATAAACTAATTTTGGCATTTTCTTGGAATAGAATTTTTGAAGCTGTCGTGGTTTAAACTGTAAATTTCACTTCTCCCTCTCTTCCCCCCCCCACTCCGATGGGGGGGGGGGGAATGGGGAGAAGAACCAAAAGAATGTAACTTCCACAGGTTGAGATAAGAACAGTCCAGTAACTGAGATATAATACAAATCACTACTGCTACCACCAATAATAACAATGACAAGGTAAACACAAGGGAAGAGGATACAACCGCTCACCACTCGACCGAGCCGAGAGAGAGAGAGACTTCCGGGTTCCTGCCCCCAGTATTTTACATCCTGGGCATGATGTGCTGTGGCGTGGAATAGCTCTTTGGTCAGTTTGGGTCAGGCGCCCCGTCCCTGCTTCCTCCCGGCACCCCCCTCCTCCCCAGCAGAGCATGAGACTCAGAAAGTCCTTGGTCAGACCAAAACATTACTAAGCAGTAACTGAAAACACTGGTGTTATCAGCACTGCTCCAGCTACCAAGGAGAAAAATGACTGCTGCTGCTGAACCCAGGACAGAAACATACATAACATAGCTGTAGCTGTATTGTATACATATCATACATACAAGTTCATAAATGCCCATTCTGTGACAAATGGCAAGTTCAGGTAGCCAACAGATCTAACCTATTACATGAATGCCAAGCACAAAGAATTTGAAATTTGAAAGATGTTTCCCAGCATATACATTTTCACACAGCTGTCAGTACTGCATGTTTCTGTGCAGGCTTTACTGGAAGGCTACCTTTAACATAGCACCTTGACAATTTTGTTTCTTGTTTAAATCAGACTGTCAAAGCAGAAGAAATATGTAGGAAAAGTTGAGGGCAAAAACCCTAACCAAATCTTTAATAAACCACAGCAGAGTCACCACTTCAGTGAGTGGAAATTTCTGCATTTAATTCACATTAAATTGCCCATCTTGTCCAGTCCTGAAAAACTAATCTCGATGTTATGTATTATGGAATTTTAAGTAACATCTGTTTCATTGAAGTTAAATTAACATACTTCTATTTGATTAGCTTATTAACTGTAATTCTCAATATGCTGCAGAACAGACACCAACTAGAGTGATGCAGTTGACAACACCACCTGTCTGATATAAAGTACTTTTATCATAGACATGGAGGGATCTGTCAAGTCAGCCAAAGCCTCAGACAGATTAGGAAATGACACAGGCCTAAAAATGACTTGCCTCAGATCATGAAGCAGATAACTGATGGGATAGGGAACAGAACCTGTGCATCTTGACTCACAGCTTCATACTTTTCCTAATAGCTTTCCCAGAAATCAAATGATGGAAGGAAAGAGCAGTTTGTAACTTGTGCTACATTAACAGAGACAGTACTTGAGGAAAAATACATTTAGGCATTTCACATGCTCCTGGGAATATTTATTATACATGTCCTCTCATTTCCACAGAAAAACATTTCCCATTTCATCCCCACATGAGATAAACAGAACTGAAAGTGTACGTTCATCTTAACTTGGCTCCTGTCAATGATTTTCAGTTTAGTAACAGTGACTGAAACGGTCTTCAACAAAAGTATGACAGAAGGTATTTCATGCAAAACACCTCCCTCCCTCTACAGCTTACCTGACTGCTGTTTAAAATATACATATTCTTAGTCTCAAAGTTACAATGTGTAAATAGGGATAAAGAGCAAATACGGCCGCCTTGTAGGCCTCACTTTATTCTCCTCTCATTCTTCTCTTCTATCTGGTGATACCCTATGTTACTCCCCACGGCAATGAATCTTTGATATCCTGTCAACATCTCTTAACCTACATTTCACTTCCTAAATCACATCTTAAATAGCATCTCTCCAAATCAAATCTAAGTCAACCCTGTTCCTATAGCCTCAATGCATTGAGAACTCTAAAGTTATCCAGAGAAAAAAACATGACAGAGGCACAGTATGAGCTGCATTAATTTAATTTTTACAGGAAATCAAAAGAAGGAAAAAAAAGGGAGTACAAATATACTGGCAGAGAGCAAGAGCTACAAGGCTAATGGCAGACAGTTCATGCAGCTCTGAGCAGCTTTGGCTAAATTGCTCCTCAGGGATTACCTAGTTTTGTCCTCAAAGTTCTACCACAGAGATGATAATGAGAATGCTACTTTCCGTGAACTGTCACTCTCATGTGAAAGCCTTGCCAGTATGCTCTCGTTCTGTATGTACAGTTTTCAGGCTCGATACCCAAAGGTATAACTGTGATTATCTAGCCAAGTCTTCAGCATCTGTCACTTGAAAACTGGGGTTATAGTTCAGATACTATGGACTAGTTGTTGAAAGTTAGCAGAAAACTTTTGCCTACATGTGAAATAAGCACACAGATCCATCTGAAGACTCACTGTGCAAGACTGACAGCATTCATCCCTTTAGATACTGTTCTGTCATGAGATCTCCAGTCCCGATTTCAACTCCACAGACTTTGCCTGCCTTTGTCTGCAGTGCTTTGTATCTTCAGTAAGACAGGTGCCAAGATTTAACTTGGGAGGTTTCCTGGGTATCTGAGTGACTAGTCTTATTTTAAGCTCCTCCTAGAACTGTTTCTACCTTATGCTGTTCCTTACAACTCCCACTGAACTGGCATTATAGCAAAACACTTGATTTCTCATAGATGTTTAGTAAATTCCCCAGGGACTGACCATTAGTTCTGGGAGGTACTTTGAGAAATGTTAGAGCACTAAACAGATAGCTGCAGAGAGTTTTCTATTAGATTATATGGACAGAAAACAAGTTGCCTATGACCAGCAAAAATAACGGAAACCTGATTTCTCTAAACTCCTCCGTCAAGACTACTCCAGGGCTGGGCTGCCAGACAGCATTTAGCAGCTGAGGCCCTTCCCTCAGTACCCAGAGCATTCATTTGGGTCTTGCTTGTCCAGCCAAGAACTTATTAGATTAAGATTACATTAATTTATCTAACTTTTAAGACCTTCTGCCCTACCATTAAGCTCAGTAAAAAAACAGCCAGCAGGTTCCACAACTCTGACTGGCATGGAGTATGGCAGGTTCCCAGAAACCAGGCTTCTTACACGTTTTGGGAGATCACTTTTTATCTGTAATTGGATTTTCTTTTGCCAAATACATTTCCACATACTTTGGAACTAAAACCAAAGTTCAGTAGCTTCAAGAGCTAGCTACTTTGATTACTGCACTGTTGATAAAGAAGTAAGATGGGAACTATTTGTTAGTGGCATCACCTCAGAAGAATAATGCCAAGTCCTGGATATTCGAACATGAACCCATGAGCCTTCTCCTTTGACACAGTGCTCACAGGGGAGAGCTGAAAGCATCAGTATCAGCAAGTATCCTCTAAGAATGAGGAAACAACAATTTTCAGCGATGCCCAGCACTGAGAAGATTACATTTGTGTCAAGGGTTCAGCAGTAGCAGTCATTTTTCTCCCTCTTGGTAGCTGGTGCAGCACTGTGTTTTCGATTTTGGGCCTGGGAGCAGCGCTGATAACACCAGTGTTTATAGTTACTGCTTGGCAATGTTTTGGTTTGATCAAGGGCTTTCTGAGCCTCATGCTATGCCAGGGAGGAGGGGGAGCCAGGAGGAAGCAGAGACAGGACACCTGACCCAAACTGACCAAAGAGGCTATTCCATACCACAGCACATCATGTCCAGGATGTGAAAATGGAGAGCAGAGACCTGGAAGGGTGTGGTGGTGGACTGGGGGGTGCACTGGCTGGGTCGGGCTTGGTGAGCAGTTGTATTCTCTTTCTTTGTATTTCTCTTGTATTATTACTGGTGGTAGCAGTAGTGATTTGTGTTATACCTTAGTTACTAAACTGTTCTTATCTCAACCTGTGCGAGTTGAATTCTTTTGATTCTCCTCCTCATCCCCCTGGGAATGGGGGAAGAAAGAGGGGGAGTGAGTGAGTAAAACTGCGTGGGTGGGGGGCTTAAACCACGACAATTTGCTAGAGACAATTCACAACAGAAAGTTTTCCTTTTATATCTACTCAACACAATTCAAAAATAACCTGTCAATGAGAAATATAATGCCACTCTTCACTAACTGCCAAAATGAAATACTGGCCGCCACACATCACATTGAACTTGGTTTGCGCAACCCATCCCCTGAATTCCCCTTTCTTTGTATGTCTGTCATCCTATAACTCAGCTGATCCAGTCTTTCATTCCCCCCAAACTCACACTTAAAAATTCTCCCTCATTTTCCCCTCAGTAGAAGAAACCCACCACAAAATCCCCATGTGTGTACCTGCAAGGGGAAGCTATCTTCACTTTTACTCATTGGCCTTTCCCTGTCCTCTCTTCCCTATCAACAAAAGCCCCACCTTGCATAGGCAGTCTGATCCTGACACTTCCACTGAAGCCCAGCAACGATTAAGAGGGACCTTCTCAAGTGTGATGAAAGATCCTGCCTACTCCTGTCTTTTCTCTTTATGCCTTTTGGCGTATGAAAGTCTCTTGCCTTCTATCTCCTTTCTACACAATGATACTGTCAAACCACTTAACCCAGCTGACTTTTAAAAATCCCTTTAAAAAGGCCTCAGTGCACTTCCACTGGAGTTTGAGTAAGCAATGTCCAGCTTTTACTGAAGTCACCAGTGGCGTGAAATGACTGAAGGCTGAAACCATATGAAACCAATACATTTCTTGTGGTACTTTCAACACACAGTAAGTGAGCACAGATTGGCTGCAAATTCAACCCAGACCTACAAACCTCCGCAAATGTTCTTGTGAACTTGATCCAGCCTTCAGGTTTGTTTCATCCAGTTTCAGGTTTCATCATGAAAGTTTCACTGTGTCTTACATGCTGCCACAATAAACAGTGTCTCAAACAAAACGAGGACATCAGTAAAAATGAAGAACTCTTCAGATAGCAATGTTTTAGTTTTATGCCATATGTAAGAACAAGCACTGACAAGCAGTATGCATACAATTACTGCTAGTACAAATCAAACATTGTTCTTGGTTAATGGACTTCTACTTTATTACAATTTTTGCCAAGAAACTATTTTCAAGAAATGTGGATGGAATACCTTTGTGTCACAGCCCTTTCCTTTCCACATCATAATCATTTACTAAGAAACTGTAAGCCTTTTCATTACAACATGGGCACAAAACCCCCAGCATGCTTTGTAGACATGCAGGATGTGAAATGACGAAGCCCAAATGAAACAGTATTTTCTGCCTGCATATACCATCACTAAGGTAGCAATGGGAAAGGAAAAAAATAATGAGGAAACTGAACATCTTTTATGTATCACATGAACACAAAGCCAAAATGCACTCAATTGCCTAGCTCACTGAACGTACAACATTTTTCCTGTAAAGCTTGTACTATTAGCAATGTTTCCTTCTAAATCATATTAAAACAATAACTAAAATAAAAATCTTCAGACTTACTGTACTTTTCGGAAGGGATGAAGGTTCTTATTTTATATTGCATATCATGTAAGCAAAACCTTGTAAATTTTGTAGTCTGAAATAAAAACTAACTCTCTGTTACATTCAGTTCTGGGAATGATTTAATCCCTGCACAAAAATATTGTGAAAGAAGAAATAAGCTTCATAATATCAATGGTCCAAGTCATGCAGGAAAATCACCAACTCTGATCTCTCACAAGGAACATGCTGTTGAGATGACTGTAGTCTTCATTTATGAAGACATGATTTGTATGAGAAGTAAAACAGAAACTGTGACAGGAAATTTCCTATAACTGATTTCAAAGTAGGTACACCTGAAAACAATGCATATTCCAGTCAAAGGCCCGTACTGGCCCCAAGTCTAATGGGAAAGCACTGTTACCTGAAGGGGATGCGCACCGGTTTCCAGCAGAGCAATGGTACTGCCTACAGTTTGCAGCCTAGTTGTGCCAAGTTACACTGTTCTCACTGAACCAGAGGGATGAAATCAAAACTACCAGCAGCATTTCACAGGCCCTTCAAACGTACTATGCAAACGATTAATTATGTGCACAGGACCTTAGATGCCAATAAATGAGGCTGCACTACATGCAGTATTAAAAGAAAAATAAGGAGTTCTTACCTATTGAATGCATGTTTCTTCTACTAGTGAAAAGAAGAAAATGTTCGTTTTATATAACTGCACTACAGGTTTCTATAAACCTTTTTTTCAACTTTCTACATTAAACAGCAAACAACAACAAACAGCAATCTCTGGGTGCATAAAGAACTGTAGAAGAGAAATCAGTAGAAAAATTATAAAAAAATAAAGGGATATGTTCTGTATGGCAAAAATAATGGGAACAGGAAAACTAAGTACTACCTTGTGTGTACTTGAAATCCCTCACAAAATGTCATTTTTACAGTATATTTAACAGATTATGAGAACTACTATCAGGAAGAGGTATTTTTTCAATATTGAAAATGGTAACACTTGGTTTCGTTTTAGTTAAGAGTTGCTATATAGCAGTGGGTGCAAATTCAGGGCATATCTAGGATCTTAACTTAGGTAACAGATAGTATTTCTGTACTCAGATCCCAAAGATCACGCTAAAAGCAAAAGTGCAAAATTTGAACACTGGAAATATTCAAAATAGGCTTTTATATTCAAGTTCTGTGGTTAAAAAGTCAGCATCAGCCCTGATAATCCTCTATATAGAGGACAGAAACTGTTCAGCTACCTCTAGCAGACAGCACTGCCCAACTGACCTGGTTTAAACTGCTTAAGAACTTGTGGTAAACACTGACCTTTTAGAAATGGCATGTGAGCACATGAAGTAAGAGACAGTAGAAAAGGAAGTCATTCATAAACACATAGACTCACCTTGAGCAGAGGGGTGTTTTGGGGCTTTTTTTTTTTAATCCTTTATTAGAGTGTTTCACACTGGAAACTTGTGCAGGGAAGAAAAATGCTTTCAACAAAAACTCTAGTTTGTTGAAATTACATTGTGTGCAGCAGCAGCAACTTACACAAATTGCCATGGAATGCCCCACCACCACAGGAGCTACGGGTAACTGGATGTTAATAGGAATGGTCTTGCTATCCACACTACAAAAACCAGTAATAAAACTAACCTGTCCTACCTCAAGAGTTCTTGTGAAAAGTTACTGATTTTAGGCACATGGTCAATCTCCAACATGCCCCTCTACTCTGCTCTTGTGAGACCTCATTTGGAGTCCTGTGTGCAGTTCTGGTGTCCTCAACATAGAAAGGACATGGAACTGTCGGAACAAGTCCAGAGGAGGGCCACGAGGATGATCAGGGGACTGGACCACCTCTCATATGAAGACAGGCTGAGAAAGTTGGGGCTGTTCAGCCTGGAGAAAAGAAGGGTGCGTGGAGACCTCAGAGCAGCCTTCCAGTATCTGAAGGGGGCCTATAGGGATGCTGGGGAAGGACTCTTCATGAGGGACTCTAGTGATAGGACAAGGGATAATGGCTGCCAACTTAAACAGAGGAAGTTTAGATTGGATATAAGGAAGAAATTCTTTACTGTAAGGGTGGTGAGGCACTGGAATGGGTTGCCCAGGGAAGTTGTGAATGCTCCATTTTTGGCGGTGTTCAAGGCTGGGTTGGACAGAGCCTTGGGTGGCATGGTTTATTGGGAGGTGTCCCTGCCCATGGCAGGGAGGTTGGAACTAGATGATCTTAAGGTCCTTTCCAACCCTAACTATTCTATGATTCTACGAATGGTGGCAAATGTGAAATGTTACTTATATGCCACTGAGGAACGACCTGACTTTTCTGCACCTCCATCCAGAGTGCCTCTTCATCAGCCTGTAAGGAGGCACCAAGATTATACACCTTCCTCAAGGCCATAAACCACTGGAATTGCCCAGCCAGGAACAGAGGGGAACGTAAGAGTGGCAGATGCCTGAAGAGGCTGGGCAGCAGGGAGAGCAGAGAATCTGCTAGCTACATAGTATCAGTGATCCACGAGCTTTACTGTTACAAACAAAATATGCTGTAGGCCTTATGATGATGGTTTCATTAGTAGTAGTTTTGTTACTATGGTTAACACACCTGACACATTAAGAAAAGCCAGGAAAAGATTACATGGAGGAGAAGCTGGACAGACAACAAAAAAGCACACCAAGTCCCCCAGATTCAATAACCTCAGTTTAACAGCATTAAAAGAAAGTCAGAGGGAAATTACTCAAATCTTCACTATTCCCAGCAGTATACCACGGCAGCAAATACACAGATACCAAAGATATAATGGTATATTGAGAAAGAAAAGTTTCACTATTACAGAGAGATTTTAACACGGGTTGTCATGCAAACTTTGGATGATTTCACCTTAGGCTAGTGTCACCAAAATGCATCTCCATGTTGGTACAGATGGTAATGCCAAAGCTGTAGAACCTGTATCACAATCGACAACTCCTTCCTTCTCTGTTACAGTGTCTTTCACACACATTACAACAGCTACTCTAATTAGAAATTACTAGATAGTAAACAGCCATGCAAGGCAAACACACAGCAATTCCTCTGTAAATCAAGGCCAAATCAGCAGCGTCTACCCCTGTGGACCATCTACACCTGCAGATGGAATTATTGTTTTAATTACTTGCCTCTCTGCCTCTATCCTCATATACCACCTGGGGAAAAAAGATGTGCCCAATTTAATTAAAAACAGTAACAACAAAGAAAGAAAACCTTTCTCAGTTGCCTAGGAAATCAGAACAAGAAATCTAGTGTCTGCAAATGTATTGCTTTAGGGAAAGCAAGACTCAGAAATTATTAAATCTGCCTAATAGTACGATAATCAAGCCAAATTACTTGAATAAAGGCTCCCTTCCTTTGCTGATTGCACCAAGCCAGCTTCTGGACTGGTTCAGGCCACCTTAATACAATACAGGTCACTTGAACAGTGTGTACTGCCAACATACACCACAAATATTGTTATAATGCATTGGATCAGATTTTAGTGTTAGACTTTCAGAAGTGAAAAGTATGTCACTGTCCACCTGCATTCACAAATACGTTCAACAGCTGCTTATCAGAAATAGCCCATGTATGTGCACCAGTTTCAGGGTTTTATTTCTACTTCAGTGTGCAAATTCTCACTTTTACAGCCCTGTAAATTGTCTTCACTTTCTGAGGGGTGGACGAGAAGTTTCAGAAAACCCCAAATACAAGATCAGAGCAAGCTATCCTCTGTTTTCACATTTGTAACAACAACAACGAAAAGAAGGTAGCCCTGTGGTTTTACACATCTCTACACTGTTAAAAAAAAAATAATTTCTGATTCTGTGATGCCATACTACCTTACCAAAAATAACCAGTTAAAAAAAATTAAATCACAGCTGATGTACTAGGGCTTCCTCCTCTTAGCATTAATAGCACTTTGCAAGTTTATGAGAGCAGCTCCAAAGGAAAATCAAAAGCCAAATAAAATTTAGTCTCAGAGGAACCTCTTCTTCGTGTTTGTTTTGATCATATTATAAGTTCAATTACTATATGACACCTGCTCACAATCAATGCAGTCAAGCTTTACTAATTCCTCTTCATAATATATATCCTTATTGCTCTCTTTTACTCTGATGTTTCATATCCACCAGTTGCTTTCAGGTGACTTCAGTTTTAACCTTCATTGTTCTGCATTTCTACGGCATGAAGCCTAGTTGGGATTCCAGTGTGCAGCACAGGTTCCTTTCAGCTCTGTATTGAAAGTGCTTGGTGACTGTTATAAACTATGTTACTCCAGACATAGATCTGGGAGAACCATCTTCCTAGAGTCTTTTGCTAATGGACTGCAAAACTTGCTTGTTGGCCTATTGAACACACCCCAGCCTCATTAGGAACATAAGCAAAGAAGCCAACTACGTCAAGCTCTCCACCTAGCCTCAATTTCTTGGAACACTAGAGTACTGCAGATGAAGTGGTGGGGTAATGAATACATCTTTGCAGGATATACAAAATTTTCTGGCTTAAAATCAAACTGAGAGGTCAAGCCTATCACAAAAAAAATTAATGAAAATTAAGGCTAACACTTTGGAGTAGGCTTTATGCAGTGGAAGATGACATCAATACTCTTTCCACACGAGCCAAGTTCTCCAGCACTAAGAATATTCTCTCATCTGCACTTAATCTCTAGACTAGGCTACAGGCTGCCCTAAAGCATGCCTTGGACAACATGGTAGGCCACCTCAAAACTGCAGCCCTACTTCTGAATGTCTACAAGATGATACAAAGACATATTTTGTGCTGCAACTCTGTTTTGTTGTGTGGTTCTTATGTATAGAGTTTCCATCCCTCACTGAATACTAGCAAAACTTTGCAACTGATGTGCGAAAACCCTTACCTGGAGATGTTATATGCAAAAAATGAGAATGAAGGAGAAGGGAGGAACACATCAAAAGTACCCACAGACACTTCAGGAATTATCCAGAATGAAGTTTGTTAGTTACAAATTAGGGGGATATTCATTACTGGAAGGAATCTAAAAATATGCAATGTACTAACATACCTAAAAGCTAATACAGGAAAGAAAAAAAGAAGTAATGCAGTACTTTGCATTTCTAACTACAACATTAATCTCAAGATCTCATTTTTAGTCTTACTGTAGGTTAATTCTAGGCATACTTTTTTGGAACAAACCTGAATGGGCATCATTACCATGAAATATTATTCTTCCCAAAGAAATCAGTAAAATTATAAAAAAGCAGTACAACTACTTATGTACAAAAGATCAGTGATAAGTAAACTTTAGATTAAAAAATAAGTAAAATCAGGCCACAGTCACTGAATATCAGCAGCAGCTGGCCAGGATCCCCTCGGAATGGTAAGTTTGCCCACCTGTAAGTTATCACATGTAGCTCAGAGGGTCACGACAAGCTTTTAGCAAAGCTGATCCACAAGGATTTTTCCTAAAATGTTATCTACTCTGTCTGTACTTTTCTGCATGTAATGTTTTGCTGCTGGTGTTGACGGTGATTTAAAGATAGAAACCCCAAATATCAGGATAGGCAGTAAACTAGCTGTATACAGCAGCTATTTCTGTCACTGGTGAAGACAGGAAGAACAGCCACTGTTTTGAGCCATTTTATCTCAGATTGTACTTGAAAGAAAACTAATGCACAGATGTAAAATTTTTGCTCATCCTTCACTCTGAAATCAAAGCATTAGAGTTTCCACAGTTCTTATTTCTGCAGAGGATCTGAAACTGCACAAGAGTCTGTTTCTCAAATAGCTTTATGACTATGTTAAATAACTGTCACATAAAGACTGAACATGTTACCAAAGTCTAGTAAAGGTCTCATTGCGCTATGATACACAGAAATAGATACTGAGAGCACTGGTACCCCACATAGCTGACAGTGAAATACCTGAATCCCTTTTTTCTGTTGTGGTTTAAGCCCAGTTAGTAACTCAGTACCATGCAACTGCTTGCTCACTTCCCCCCCTTTCTCCCTCCTGCTCCCAGAGGGATGGAGACAAGAATCGAAAGAATGCAACTCCCATGGGTTGAGATAAGAACAGTCCAGTAACTAAGGTATAACACAAATCACTACTGCGACCACCAATCATAATAATGATAAGGAAAATAACAAGGGAAGAGAATACAACTGCTCACCATACGCTGACCGATACCCAGCCCAACCCAAGCAGTGATCCAACCCTTCCAGGTAACTGCCCCCAGTTTATATACTAGGCATGACATGCTGTGGTATGGAATACCAATTTGGTTAGCTTGGGTCAGGTGTCCTGTCTCTGCTTCCTCCTGGCTCCCCCTCCTCCCTGGCAGAGCATGAGACTCAGCAAGTCCCTGCTCAGAGTAAACATTACTGAGCAGCAACTAAAGTCACTAAAGTGACTTTCAGCACTGTTCCCAGGCTGAAAGTCAAAACCACAGCACTGCTCCAGCTACTAAGAAGGAGAAAAATGACTGCTACTGCTGAACCCAGGACATTTGTACAGTAAACATACACTCTTTCTGCGAGCACTGCTACTGCTTATGATCAGGTTCAAACACCACAGAAAAAAAATGCCCTCTTTTTCAAAGCAAGGGACACTGGAGAATTTCTTTCTTCCCTTCCCAAAATAAAGTTACCTGTGCAAGAGGCCAATGCAGAAAGCTGGGAATTGAAATATCAAGGCAAATAACAGTGACAGAAAGACAAGATGATTTTTTCATCAATTTCAGCATGACACATTGACAAAAGATGAAGAAATACAGATAAAGACAAAAACTTGGAAGTCTTGAGGATTTACACTTAGGGCTCTAGTGTTCGTTAACTAAACTGCACATACACAGGCATATATATGCACGCTTGCAAGGAGTGATGCTGACATGGTAATGCTTCTTTCACTTGGTATTCACAAGACAGAATTCTTTCTGCCCGAGTTTTCCATATGAGCACTGCCAGAAGAAAGCTAGTTACCTCTCAATTAAAAAAACCCCAAACAACCAACCCCACAACTAAAACACATTCTTTCAGTGTCCTACATGTTTTAATTCATCATGTAATTTTTATTTCAGAGCACAGCATTAGGGCTTTTCCTTAAAATGCCAATCCACTTTTTGATCTTTACTGTTGACATGAAATGAAAGAGCTGTACATTACATAAATCTATAAATCTAAGTCTTGCTTAGCTTGAAGCTGATAAAAAGAGAAAAGAGAAAACAAAGCCAACTGCATAAATCCTTTTGAACCAAAAGGCATTCTTTTTTCCCTAACTTCCATTTCTGCACATCTTGTTTGCATTATTATCTGAAGTTTGTCTTGTTCCCTCTAAAACAAGTCGAACAGCAGAGCATAAAGATATGGCTACATGAATAAAAACACCTGATCTACTTGGTCACTGCTAACCTAAAAGTAAGCTCAGACAGAAAAACATTATCTGGCAATTGACATGTTTCTTCATCATGATCACATGATCCCTTCATTTCTGTGTTCTGTCACATGCATTCAATCCAGCAGCTACTGGAAGCATTGGCATGCACCTTCAACAGTGATGAGAATCAACAGTCTGACAGAAAGGCTGCACTTTTACAGAGCCATGATATTAAATTCAAGTAAGCCAGGTACAGAAAGGAAACATAACAGAAAGGAAAAGTTAAATTTTAAGACAAAGGGCAAGACCTGTGCCACTAGGCACTATAAAATGCAGCAAGTTTGAACAGGTGGCACAGCAATAGCTTATCAGATTCACTGGCGTGGATTTTCCTGCACAGAAAAACTGATCTCCAGTAGGATTCCTAAAATGGAAATGTCTTTCTTGTCTCTATCCTTCTGCTTCTGCTTCATGATATGCGGACTAAGACAGTTTGTGCTACACTGAAAAAAATTTATGATGATTTTTAGTTGTTTGTGCTTTTTTTATCAAGAGATAAAGATGAGAAACATCAAGAGGAGAAATGATGTCCTGCCCCAAGTCAGTTAACAGTCTTATGATTAAAATGCTCCTAAGGGATAAGAGGAAACTGAATTTTGGTCTTCCACGCATTATTCAAACAACCTAATGCTCACACTCTTATGGAAAAGGAAGCAACAGGATATGCACTGCTGCTGAGAAAATGTTCTACAGAGCCCTTGGGTGGCACATCCACTTACTGGTATGATCTCTGAGAGGCTACAGTCTCTCACTAGCTTCTTACTGAACTGCTGCTGATAGCCTACCCCAGGAAAATCTATCATAGCAGAACCACAGGAAAAAGCTGCAGATGCTATTAGGTAGCTTTAATATAAATCACTATACCTACTGAAAGCATGTTTAACTTACAACTAAATGAATACACAAAGTCAACTGTTAGAGGAAACCCACTAAACACACGGCTGAAGATAACCCTAGTGATAAGGAACAGATATGAATGGAAGTGGCCAATGGCAAGAATGAACCTTTTATAGGAAGAGTAAGAAGCACTCTGAATTTCTATCCACCACTGATCATGGTACCTTAAACAAAAAGTTAAGGCCAAAGAAATAAAGGACCAGTATCATGTGGCTTGGATGCTCGACTAAGAAACCACATGGATGCAGTCAAAGGTCATTGCCTCCAATACAAAACATTCCTCCTCTTGTTGCGCCAGTAACATAGTGCACACTAAATCTATCACTACCTAAAGACTTACCACTTTTTTAAATAATTTTCAAATGGTTGGTTGTTAAATGGTGTTGGCTGTTAATTTTAGTCCTGGAAAAAATAGATACTAGCAGTAGAACCAGAATTAGCGAGCTGGACAAGGCACAGGGAGTTTATAGTGGTTAGAAATTTACATGCAATTAATTCCTTTCACAAATGCATATATGCTCACAGGAATGATTCGTTTTACTTGTAGTGGTATTAAACAGGAAGCAGAGTAGGGGAATTTGCTCTTGAGAAGTCAATGACCATTGAAAGAAAAGGGAAATGGGTAGAGAAGCCTGAAGCCTACAGGAATTTATAATGGTAACAGTGGGGTAAAATCTTTCTAGTTAAAATCTGAAGGGAGGCGCAAAAATGGTAGGACTGGCTCAGAGATGTGTAAGGACAATCTTGGACCATTCACCTAAGAACGCCGTCCAGTTCTGATCACAGGCGTCATTTGTACTCCCAGCTGTGCACAAGAGTAAACTTTATAGACAAGAGTAAACTTTATAGTCATTCAAAACCCTTCTTGTATGACCTCAATTATCAATAAAAACCCACCATTAAAGAACCTAGAATTCATGAAATTAACAGTATTTTGGTAACTTTTTTGAAGATTTTAAGATTACAATAGTCTTTGCTTTCAACATTTCCCTAATGTAGCTATTATGCGATGTGCAGTAGAAACACTACATAATGAAGGTAGATTAATTTCAGTTGTAGGTGCATTCTGGTTTCCTTTTTTTCTCCACTGTGATGAAATTCTTTTAATCAAAGTAATTTCTGTACGTAAGCAAAATTCATTTTGTAGAATGTATTAAATGCACATTTAATTGCATTTTTTTATGACAGATGCTTCGAATAATACAAGTTACTATGGACTTCCCACCTTCAATTTTCTACGTGAAAGAATTTACTCCAATATATTATGCTTTCTTCGTATTTCTGGTACTTACTAGCTCAAAGTTGCAATACATGCTCTAAAAATTAATTGTGAAAGGTTTTTAATTCATGAAGTTTTGGAATCAAGGATTTTTACTTTTTTAGTATTATCTTTATAGCTAAAGGAAGTATTTGTATGCCTCTGTTGTCTTCTCACTTGTGGTACTAATGCTGGGACTGTTCGTTTGAACCAATCCATTCTCACAACAGCTGCTTTCATCACCAACAGGTAACAAGCAATATCCACATTAAAAAAAATTTCAGATATGCAAATACCGAGGAGTCTCTTGCCAAACCCATGACACCATTAGACTGCACAAGCCTGAAAGCCTTGACAGCATGCTAAAACGCCAGGATAATACAGCAAACTCAAGAATCATCGCCTCCGAAGTCCCAGACCAACAAGACTCAAAGGCAGAGACAGCACTATGTAGGTTCCGATAACAACAAGCAAAATTCATAGTCATTTTAATTAACTTAAAGCTATAAATACAGTATCTAAGAAGAGGCATAAGCAATATTAATTATTGCTGCTAATCACTGCATTTCAATGCCATACAAAATATAAAGGTTTCTTCATCCATATACAAAGGAAATACCTCTAGAAAGTACTGGAGGATGTTGGCCCAAGAGCTCATTTGCAACTACTCCTGGCAGATTACAGCCAGCGTCCCACTCATGTAGTAGCACCACTGAACTTCTTGCAGACAAACTGCTTCTGTATTTATAGAATGAAAGCAGATGAACTGCTTCTGCTTTGGCAGTAGTGTGTCTTACTGACTCCCAATTTTGACTTTTAAGAAAGCAAACCAAAAGTAAGTAGGGAACAATCATCAATACTGGGGACTACATTAAGGCTACACTAAACTTTGTCTGAGAAAAGGATTTGCAGCAATACAGTCAGTGCCTGGTGCAAGTGTTTGATGTAGCGATAATAAACCACTGTGACCTATAAATTATGTTTTATCCTCCAGTTTTAAAATGAATGTTATCTGCCTACATGAGGATCACACATTATGGAAGCTGTATCTGTGTGTAGTTACTGAAAGCTGTAATGGCTGTAGATCTCCAGCAGATTCAGCCACTGACAATCTGAAGGATGTTTCAGAACTCAGGAGCACATACAATACTGCTGTATTAATATGCCTCAGAAAATAACCAGGGGTAGAAGGGAAATGGAAACAACATCATGTTTCAGGTTGGAAACAAAGACTTCTTTACCCTTCTGTCTCTACTACCTGTTTTATGGATACTTTATCCTCTCAGCTATCAAACCAGAGAACCCTGATTTATGTTTTGTTTTAGATCATAATGGCCCCCATACAATTGGGCAACAGAGTATAAAGCACATCCACTTAATCCTTCTACCACCACATACATTAAGTGCACATCTTATCATATAATTTTGACAGTCCCTGAGAATCAGAAGTCCATATTTTCCCAGGCTTCATGACAGCATACGGCCCACACAGAACATATTGAATACACAAATCTACAGAGGAAGATTGTTTTAAGGCCTGGAACTCACAGCAGGAACTGAGTTAAGTTCAGTTCCACTTGGAAGCCATAAAAACATGGGTTTAAAAATGTGCTGCAGTATCTGGTGTTTGATATCGAACAGTACGCAACATGTTTATGACATGTATTAGGCTACAAAATGTGAGTTCATAGCCTGGGACAACAAAGCAGAACTCAGCTCTGGCATATGTAGAAGGAAATAGAAAGGCATGTCTTGTAGTGTAATGGATATTGCTGCTCCCTCAAGAGTTGAAACTGCATAGAGCAGGTGGTTCAATGAAAGACATCAGCATTTTGGAAGAAATTAAAATACAATTAAAAGAGCAATTAAATAGCAGCTGGTTTAAATAAGAGTCAATTCAGACTGGATTCTGCTGTAAGAACAACTCAATTCAGTTCCACAGAATTATTTCTCAGAATTGAGAGGGTAAGAATGTTTGGTGAAAATATGTAGGGAGTAACTGAAACTGTCTCAGTCACACAGAACTTGCTTAAAAAGGATACCGAAATTGTGAAATCCAGCGGAGGTATCACTTTCAAGCCCCGTTGAAAGTACTCTCATTCCAAATTGGACAATCAAGTCCCACGGTATTTTCTGAGGTCTTAAACCACCTTTCCTCTAATTTTCAAGAAATACTTCCCTCACCTTCACATTAAGTAAAATAACCACAGGAGTAACAAGAGAAAACTCCCAAGTATATAATGGAAAGAGGGAAACACACCAACATACACAACAACATATCAAGCCTACATACTGAAATAAAAAACCCCAAACATTTTCTACATTGAATGAAATCAACAGAAAAAAAGTGTTAAAAACGGTCATGATTAATTTCAAAATATGCTTCAAAAGGGCATAACTGTCTCCAGAAGAGCAGGAGTTACTTGCCAAGTAGGAAACTAATACCAGCTATTCTTAATCATCATAGTCTCATGCAGTGGAGAAAATTGAGTCATTTGACCAAGTGAACACCACTTCTTGCTTCCATACCTCCAAGACCCCTCCCCTCCTCCCCCCAACACCCTTTCTCTACAGCAAATACTATCCAAAGCCAAACAGTGGATGGATTCTGTGTTTGAAAAAGTTTGTTGGGTTGGGAGATTTTTCTGGGGGCTGGGTGGGCTTGTTTTGATTTTTAATATGCAGTAGAATTAGAAAGAAGAGTTTTGCATGATGCATGACTCATTAAGAGTTTGAATCAACTCAGCCTATCCTGAATTATATTTTGGGGTTAATCTTCCAGGCTTGCAAATTTGCATCTCATCCTCCAGACAGCGAAGATATAAAAGGAAACTGGTGTCCCATGTAAAAACAATCATCTCATACAGAAAATTTTCCGAGAAGCGCATTTCCAAAATGCAACTAACTGGAACTTCCAACCACAGTACAACTGATCAAAAAATCAGTATGATGTAAAAGAAGGGAAAATAATGAGGAATTACACTTCCTGTACAGTGTTCATTTAGGATTAAAAGACAGCTTGGCAAACATACTGAAAAAGGGGCACTGTCACAAGGGAGGCGCACACAGCACAAAACTTCACCATCTTTCCCTCGCATGCAGCGTACTCCATGGCTCACTCTCCTGCCAGAGGAAAAGTAAGCTAAGCTACCTTCACTGAATTCTGCGATGTGCTTAGGTGACAGGGAAAATAAGGAGCACTTCTCAGGCTACTCTTTACCATAACACAGCCTGAGAAACAAGCAGCCCTTCCATTCCTCAATGCTGGAGTACTCTGAAGATTTTAGTTCTGCCATCAGTCAATAACTGAAAAGCCAAAGCTCTGTTATCTATTTAAGTGCTTTAAAAATTGGCTTTATTTCTTAAGATTTTCCAGGTTTAGGTTATGTAGAGCTGGTAAGCAAGATTTTTAAAGATATACAATGTGGCTGAAAAACCTCTGAGGTACCGTAAAGAATTCTTACGTATACAACTATTATCAGTTAAATTCCACTTTTCATTGAAAAAGAATTCTTCTCAAGTCATGTTGAGTATAAGAAAGTACAAAAATAAGCAATTTTATTTCGACTAAGATTTAGCTTGAACATAAAAGGCTAAAACCACATCCCCTAACTATTTGAGTAGTGCAGCTGAAGGGCTGCCTGTGCCCTCTTGTAAAAGTGATAAAAAATATAGTTATATTTTAATTCAACTATCTTTCCAAAACAGGTATTATCACTGTGTCATATAACATGAAACAAAACAGAGTGCATATACCAGCATATCATTTTGGCATACATATAGGGACACGCACTGCGCAAACCAAGATCAGTTATACCAAAAAATAACCACACTTACCTGTTAATGTAGCTTAGAGCAACATAGGTTGGCTGCTGAAGTTCTTGTTTCTCTAATACACGTGGGTCTGTATCTGGAATAAAAAAAATACATGCAGAGAACTGAGTTTTCTATGTTGACTTTGAAACACGAGACTGTATACTGCAAAATGAGATACGAAGTAGCTCAACCCAGTTTATCCACATAGTGTACATTTAGCACAGCACAATCATTTGCTCATTCATTTGTAAACAGTATTGCATTATTTTGTATAGGAATTTGAAACATCAACAGTGATGTCATTTCCAACCATCACACAAGCTTTCAACAATCCCACTCATAAATATTAGTTTTCATTGCTTTCCACGATTTACAGCGTTAGAAGGATCAAGCTTTCTTCTTTTTTAATGTAGCCATTTCTAAATGTGGCTGACACATTTTGAGATGTTTCAAAAGCGATCAAATCTCATCAGCTGGGACTTGATACTTCTGTATCTCTGAGTTTTGCTTTCTCCCTTCTCTACAGCTTATTTGCTGAAGCTCTCAATAAGAAAAGTCATATAAAAGTGTACTTGGAAGCAAAATGCTTGCCAAGCACAGTACTGCCCACCAAAAGCCCTGAAGCAAACACAATTCAATTCCCCGGAGTGCCAACTTTCTCACTCAAATGAAAGAATATGTTCTCAATCACTGTTGGCATTGTCCTTTTCAGTTAAGTTTTGCTTTTATCTAACAAAGAAGTTGTCTTGATCTAAATTTCTGAATCCAGAACTAAGGGAGTATGCCCACAGTTTGCATAGTTTTCCTGTAGAAAAGAACAGGATTGTATAAGGAAGAAGTTCTTTAGTGTAAGGGTGGTGAGGCACTGGAATGGGTTGCCCAGGGAAGCTGTGAATGCTCCATCGCTGGTGGTGTTCAAGGCCAGGCTGGACAGAGCCTTGGGTGACATGGTTTAGTGTGAGATGTCCCTGCCCATGGCAGGGGAGCTGGAACTAGATGATCTTTAGGTCCTTTCCAACCATAACTATTCTATGATTCTAAATAGAGAGGTTCCAAATACAGCCTTGCCTTGCATTGTAGAAATGCACCTTTAGGAGATTAGCATAAACAATCTTCAAAAGTTCCCAACAGAAAATGTGCATCATGCCTGTACAGATTACTACACTGTCATTAACAACATTTCATGCATTACTTTAAAAGCAATTCTGGGTGCAACTTCTACATTTTAACTACAATGAATATAAACTGCCTCTACTAAATTGCTCCCCATAGTACTGTTTCTATTCATCTTTTATTTCTGAGAAGCATCTACTTTGTGTTGGGGGGGAGGAACTCCAAGCAAAATCCATATTTCGGATTGTTCTTGCTTCATCCTACAACTTCAAGCATTGTTAAAAGCTCATTATATAGTCACATTTATCCGACCTGATCAGTTGCTTTTGGTGCTTTTTGTGGGTTTTGTTTTGTTTTCAAACCATGAAACAATTATTTTGAAACCTGTCTCTGCTGCCCTGCCTTTAGGAAGATTTTTAAACTGAAATGCATGGGGACAGTGCTCGAGGTAGGTGCATTTGTCACACCACTGCTTGCAGCAGATTATGTCCTTACTCAGTGATCAGGGAATCCCCTGTCCCACCCCCTCAAAGCTCAGACTGATCTTATTGATCTGTCTTCCTACATCTGCTCCTGCAAAGCTCAGGATTTTGCTAACAGGCCTTTATCAGTATATCCCTAAAGAGATAAGTACCTTTAAGGAAGTTCAGAGAAGAGGGATAAAAGCAGAAGTGCCAATCCAACCAGCAACCCCAAGCCTGTCATCCTTAAAAGGAGCAGGCCTTGCTGGTGCCTGGGGAAAATCAGCAGTAATCACTAGCACACCATGCTCAGTATTAAGCTAACCAAAGACAGCAAAGCATCAGCTATCTTCTGTGTTATCTTTGTAATTCACTTCTCTGAGGAAGTTAGGTTCAGGAAGCAGACGAAGATCTTTTGCTTGCCTTTGTTTCTACAAAACCCACAGTCATTTAGCAGGCCAAGCATACAACTGCTGTCATGGGGGAGCTCCATTAGATTTACACCTCAGTGGTTCATGGCCTGCCGTGAAACTGTCTCAATCCTGAATGTCTGCAAAGCATTAATCCCAGCCAAGACTATCTCAGAACTGCCACAACTCAAGCCAAGGCTTAGTGGTTAAATCACTGCATTTTTGCTAATCCTGTTCTTAAATGGGATTAACCTCCACCTATAAACTGGCTGAAGGAGACAAAATTGGGGCTGTTTTACGTCAGTGCTGCATATAACTGTGGGAGAGGGCAAGGGAAAGCTCTAACGAAGAGTTCACCACCCTTCCACTGCTTGCCACTGGCTCACCGTAATGTCAGCTGAAGATGAAAAGACAAAGACAAAAACACAAAAGCCCGATAACTTCTGGTATCAAAGGAGCATGGTATCAAAGCACAAAGCAATTCGCCTGCTGGCACCTGCACAGAGTCCCACCTCTCAGTCACCTGCTGCCTGGCACACAAGGAACACACTGCACACAGTCTACTCAGTGTATGTATCCCTTCCACCACTATGCATCAGAGTTTACACGTATTCCCAGTCAATTGCATTTGTGTATCCCAGTTCCACCAAAACATAATCTAGGAGGTGGTCAAGAACCTCTCTGAGCACTAAATTCATAGCACTCAAAATGCTTCACACATTTTTATTCCTCTTGAAACCAGTTGTTGGGTTGCCAGTCATGAGAATGTCACATTCAGCTCTGCACTGCAGCAGATCTATACATAACACTATGGATACTACTTCTCTTACCCAGCTATAGTAACAGAAGATAAAAAGGAAGTACAGAAACTCGACTACGGCCACCACATAGCTCTCAGAGAAGAACAGGAAAGAGCAGTGACCAGGCCAGCTGTGCCACAGGTGCCAGCAGCCTCTTCCCCAGGTGGAGAGGCATGATAGCAGCACCAGCAGCTCCATTACACCCACCTAAAACCGGCTCAGCCTTGCTATCCAGGGCACATGTATACTTGGCTCACCAGTGCTACCTTTTTTTCTCACCCTCTTAAAACACCACCTGTCTGTTCCTTCCCCCTCCAGTCCCTCTTCAGCATTCTCTGCCCCACCTCAGTGCATTTTCTCTCTCCTACCCCTTCCTAACCCCGATTCTCACTACTCATCATGCCCATTCCTCTCCTCTCAAACCTGCCCATTCCTCTCCCCTCAAAATGTCCCAACATATGAACAAGTTAAAAATCGCATGGAGACGTCTATAAACACTTGTTCACTCTTGTACCACAGGACTGAACACAATTCCTTCCTGTATACCCTCTCCCCTGCAGCCTCTGACAGCATCCCACCCCCCTTAGGGTACTTTACTTCCAATTTAGGCAGTCTCTACTTACTTTCTTAATGTTAGTTAGCACACTTTGAATTGCAGGGCTAATATACATTATTGTTAATAACTACAGAAAGACCACAACCATCCCAGGCTTGCTTTAAAGGAAAAATAAATCAATAAAATGACAATAACAAGCATTTTTTTCAATCTGTTTTTAGAAAGCCAACACAGCTACAATGAAATTAAACAGCAGTATTCCCTGATGGTGAACTTTCAAGCCTGGACTACCAGTGCTCTGCCTCTCTGACACCTAAGCACATTCATACAGCCTCTAGCACAACTGTCTAACACTATGCATGCTGCCCAAAGCCACAGTCTCCAAACACATTACCCCACTGACCAGGATGTTATGGATCAATCAACACTCTCAACTGTCTGACTTCTGGATGAGGAGCAAAGGAGACAAAAATCTGTTGCCAGCCTCACAAAATGGCCCTGTGTAATGTTAAATGCTTAGTTTATGTTTCCTCAAGCACCCCTAGGCTGGTCAAAGTCAGCCAGAAGTAGCCTAAATAGTTTCCAAACAGACACCTATAATTGATTAACCACTCATAGATGACAAATCTTTTTCCTGAAAATCATTTAAGTACAGCCCAAGACTAATCTGAGCTCCCTTTCTTGTAAGAGAAACATCCAGACAGCACACACAAGTCAGTTACAGATTTTGAAGGCACTGGTTGATTAGCATTAACTAGTTACCCTCACTTCTTGAATTAACACAGGCTACCAAAGACTTGCTACTTCATTAGTTTTGCTGTAACACTTTAAATCTGTTAGAACAAACTGCCACCCACTATACATTAGCTGCCTTCAGTACTTGTCTCTTCTTGTAGGCATTATGTCCCACTGATTTTGTTTCACAGTGGGAAGAAGAAAAGCACAACGTACTTTCCGTAATGACATGGGGTGGCTTTTTTAACTATGTCCTCTTATTTTACTGTGATGTTAGATTTTGAAAACAATGGTGTGCTGGCTTCGGCACCATTAACAGCTGTTTTTCTTTAATGAAATGTTATTAAAATAAATTTTATTTCATATGAACTACCTCAGGGTTTTGTTCTTTACTATTAAAAAGACTGAAGTGTGGGTGCTAACAACCACAAGAGTTACTCAACTAATCATCTATAGGATTAGACACCTCCAATTTCTCACATCCACAACCTGCTTCATACTGGGCAACCAGACAAGTAGTATGAATGTGTCATTAAGGGTAAGACCATCAACTGCACTGTGCCATCTCTCAACTACTCAGATGAAACCAGGCATTTTCTGTGGAGCATGTCCTGACAAACTGAATCATGGACTACTGAACCAAGCTATGATTACTATATCAACTCACTCTGTGCAGAAATAACTTGCAGCTTTGAAACACTGCAAAATTCTAAGAGCAAATAATAAAAAAAGCATGCACATCCCTCAGCCTTCATCAATTATATAACTTGATTCAACGTATTTTGGCATAAAGTGACATGCCACATCTTCATTACTACATAATGGAGCAATAAGTTTTGCCCTACAAGACACAAGGAAGTTATTATAAGCAGCTTCACATGAGAACTTCACTTTTATAAAGTCTCTGCATTTAAATTGCTATGAAAAATCACTGTTGACCTTATAAAGGGCACACAGAAAAGTGCTAACAAGTTTCAGTGGCATTGTTTCACGATTGCAAGCTTTCTTCTTATAGGGACTAGGAAAGGTCACTACCATTAGCAAAGCGGTAAAGACAGCCTCAGAAGAAAAGAAATAATGACTTAAGAGGCAAAATTTAAACTCCTCTTCAATGTCTTAAATATGAAGTGGCCAGTGCTCCTTTTACCCCACTGTGCCAACACTTAACAGGCAGAAGCTGAGGTCAAGATTGACAAGAATCCAGGTATCCGAAGAAGGTCATACAAATCCCTGTTCACATACAAGTGAAGCAACTGGACTGTCAAGATTTTTTGGCGGCTGTAAGCCTCCAACAGATTTCATGATGTTGCAGGTATTACATTCAGGGGATGGGGGCTGGAGGTAGGTGTCCACATCATAAAAAGACTTAGGTTTGAAAAACACGTCTTCTATCAGCCATGACATTACTTAAATAGTTGCAACAAAAGCAAAAAGACAAAATTCCCCTTGCCAACCCAAGGGTGTTGTGTTTCTGTTTAATCTCAAAAACAGTAACAAAATTCCTTAAATGTTATAAAAATAATAGCCCTGCAAAAGATTTTAAATGCACTAAACCTCATATTTACAAGGACCAAGGACTTACAGTTTGATCTATCTCCCAAGTCACTTGGAGACATTCACGATAATCTTGCCTTTTCGTGCAACATCTTACTGAGGTGAACAGCCAACACAGAGGTTCCCCCTGACTCACAACTGGCTTTGTCAGAAGATCCATACACATGTTCCGCTTGCCCACCCCCAGGTTCACAGAGTGCCTGTCTTGTATTTCACTTGGCCTTGAAACTGGCTGATAGAAGTCAGTGCAGCTAGTTAATTAAAACCTACACTTCCTTGAAACCAGCTCGCTTCACTAATGATGCCAAGGCAAACATTTCTGTTGGCTTCCTCAAAACACCACAATTATTCTTACATGGATGTAGCTTAAAAAGCCAGAAACAGATAAATTAAATGTTACTGGAAACTGTTCCACTTCCAAAGCCTCCATTACAAGGAAGCCATTATGAATTTCAGTTTCAGTTCCAAAAGCAGTGTTATTTGCGTCTTCTTATGAATTCAAAGAATAAGATTTTACACTTATTAACATGCTCTCCTAATTATATCTGTAATAGAATTCTTTTCCCCACATCTCCAAAGAGAAGATGATGCTCTACACTTCAAACACAGAACATTGGAGGATAAATACCATGATTCTGCAAGAGTTTTAAACCTCCCTGACTTCCAAGATCATCTTTTATGTTTATATGCAAATTTAAGTTCTTTCCGAGATCAAGGTATTATTGCCACAGAGACAGATTAATCAAAATGCGTGAAACAGATAATTAACTGTTCCACATTTCCAGATTAAGCTCTTATTAAATAGAAGACTAAGAAAGCTACATGCAGGCAAGTGCAACAAGAAAACACTGTATTTATTTCAACTCTTACAGTTTCAATGAACACTAGCGGCTTCAAGGATATTTTTTTGTTAGCATGAATTTTTCCGTCTGGTCTATCCCAGAGCTGCAAAAATTGCTCAGCTGTTTATTTCAGTGTTTATTTCCCTGTCAAATTGCTCATGAGTACATGAAACCATGAAAAAAACCAAAATCTAAAAGACACAGGCCACATAAGTATGACAAGGTGGTCAGGAAACTGCAGTCTTTTTGGCCCGCTGGGAGACAGCTCTATTGGGGTGACAGAGCTTTACTGGCACTCTGCTGCTGCTCAGACATGCAACTGACTGACTGCAATTGCTGCATTACTGCAGAAGGATTAGGAGTCCACAGCCAAAGTAAAGCATCACTGGCCACAGTCCACAGTCTAAACTACTGTGGACAAAGGGTGATGTTCAATGGCTCAATGTCCAGCTGGAGACCAGTAGCAAATGGTGTCCCTCAGGGTCGGTGTTGGGACCGGTCTCGTTCAACATCTTTGTCAGTGACATGAACAGTGGGACTGAGTGCACCCTCAGCAAGTTTGCCGATGACACCAAGCTGTGTTGTTAGGTTGACATGCTGGAGGGAAGGAATGGCATCCAGAGGGACCTTGACACGCTTGTGAGGTGGGCTGAGGCCAACCTGATGAAGTTTAACCATGCCAAGTGCAAGGTCCTACAGCTGGGTGGGAGCAATCCCAGGCACAGCTCCAGGCTGGGCAGAGAAGAGATTCAGAGCAGCCCTGTGGAGAAGGACTTGGGGGTGTTGGTCGATAAGAAAATGAACATGAACCGGCTTCAGTGCGCTTGCAGCCCAGAAAGCCAACCGTATCCTGGGCTGCATCAAAAGGAGCATGACCAACAGGTCGAGGGAGGTGATCCTGCCCCTCTACTCTGCTCTTGTCAGACCTCACTTGGAGTATTGTGTGCAGTTCTGGTGTCCATTTAAACTCCATTTTGTAACACTAACTCTGTTACACACAACAACTCAGAGTTTTGTTGTACCAGAAAATGGTATCTTGCTGGCTGGCAGAGTATTTCAGATAACCTCCACAGAAACAAGTCTGTGCTTTGGTCTTACAGCAGAGTAGAACATTTTGTTACAGAACACTACTACTGAGCAATCATGTTTCATCCTTGCAAGCTGCCACTAATTAATTCAGACGGTGAACTCTTGAAAGAAATGGCCATCCCTTACCTCCCATTGCAGACCCAAAACAGGGTTCTGATTACAGCTTCACATAGTCTAATGCATAATTCCTGAAAGAATTTCAGGTTAAAATTGTAGCTCAGCAACACAAGTGATCATTTGTGTAGATCATTTGACATTTTCAGCTTTTAACTTAAAACCAAATAGCCAAGTAAATGTAAACACAAGGATTTGCAAATCTTCTGAGAAGTACTTTTCATTAAATAAAGTATTTGTAATATAATTATATGTAAGAAAAATAGTATTTCAGATACAGAGAAAAGAGAAGAATGCATGAAGTCCAGTCATGGATCCTGGATCTTTAAAATACTCTTATTTCTGCAATTTAGATAATTACTGCACACTAGTAAGTGACCACGGCGCTCCTCTGACGCTGAAAGCAACCTCTGGATCTGTCATGCTGTCTTCAAATAGGCAATTAAAGTGAAAAATGAGAGTGTGCATAACTTTCCAGGGCCACATATTAGATATATAAATAACACAACACACAAATAAGAACAGAAGTTCTCAAACCAAACACTTGATCAACTTAGTCATGCCTTCATCTGTTTATTTGAAAACATATTGCGTTGCTACACTTGTGGTCCTTATTACAGTCAATTTACTGCCTTAAGAAGAAACTTCCCTTGCCAGAAATGAAAAAGACTTTCCACTCCTCTGCTCCCAAAATAATCTTTATTAACCAAGGCTGGATAGTAGCAAACTTGCTAGGATAACCAGGAGGTAGCGGACAGATCCAAACAACTGGTATGTTCCTCAGTGGGACAATCTGGTTGACTAGAACTTGCCTGAGATTGCCCCAAAGCTTGCTTTTTTGCTTTATACTAATTTACAGTACTGTAAACCAAGTGCAGAATTTGTGAAATTCTTTACTTAAATAAAAGGATCATTTACTGTAAGTGTTCCCAATGGGAACAGGTGCAGCCTGTGACAAACAACATCAGAGATCCCTTCCGGTCCTTACAAGATGTGAGAGCTCTCTGCATACCATCCTGCATTCTCGTCACTTTCACAAACCCCCTCGCTCTGCCAAGCCAGCACAACCAGCACCCTCTCTCAGCAGAGAAATTCAAGCTGTGGCCTTTCCTGGTCCCATGAGAAGCAGCACAAAATTAGAGGTACAGCCCAGTTCACATGTGTCTCCTCAAACCCCCAGCACAGCTAAACAACAGGCCACCAGCTACAGTCTGCAGCTGCCTCTGGCAGAAGAGATGGCACCTATCAATCAGTTTTTAAGCCATCTCCCATGCACCCACACCTCGAAAGACCCAACTAAAACTCCAGCAGCAACTATGAAGCAGGGAGCTGTGTAGGAGGGTATAACCGTAATTCATGACGAGAATATTACTTGTGCACTGTGATTGCAGACATCCTCATAATATTCTCATTAGCTCATGTCTCAATATAAAAAGTAATGCTGTAAATCAGATACTTAATTTCTATTCAAACGGAACATAATTGCTGGTAACTGGCTGCAGAGCTACAAATGTCAAAAAGGCGCCGTGTGATCTTTCAGAAGTAGTGAACTGCAAGCACGCTTCATGTGCCTTGATGCCTTTTCACTTGTTATGTTGATTAGTTTTTATTTGAAACATACAATTAATACAATTATTGCTGCAACCAATGCAATAATTAATGGTTACTTTTAATAGGTAAAATTTCCATTAATCAAATCAACAGGAGATCAGCAGAGTGCTAGAAAGGTCTCTTCGAGAAGAAGAAAAAAGAGAGTCTGCTGCTACACGTATTTCACTTTTTAAATTGAGATGCATTCAATTTTTAAGCATCTGGAATGTTAACATCTTGACTGAAATGTGTAAGTGCAAATACACTTAATGAAGCTTGAAATAGAGAAAAATTAGAATGCCATCTTCACAGAATTTCCCAACATTTAATTGAAATAAAATCATTTCATGAGGTGCTGCTGGAGACTGTTAAAAGTCCATTTGCACTTAACAGTCAAGCACACAGGACATAATACGTATTATCAGTAATCTCTCAAATGATCCCATTTCAATAATGAAATGAGTATTTTAAATCCTTTCCGCACTATGATGTTTCTTTTGTCTGAGAGTATTAAGACCTCATACACTGTGGAAAGGCACTCACCTTCGATTCACACAAATTGGGGAAGGTCCCTAAAGTTATTAGGAGGGATATAATTCTATACTGAAACAATGATAAGACTACCTTATGGCATACAGTACTGCCCCAACACACCCCAGCACGATGGTCTTTTTAATCACTACTTTATGCCCTGACTACACTCAGTGCACCAGTGGTTACACCACAGCTATGTTAACAGAGCCCTATAATGGGGACACAACAAGAGGACATCAAAAGCACTTCCCTTGTTGACACAGTTGTATCACCTCCCCAGACAACACACAGGGCCAATAAAAACCACTCTGCCCACATGGCTGTGATCCCCCCAGACATGAGCTGGTGTGGGGATGCCTGTCAGGGAAAACGTGTTTCTCACCCTGCGTTGACAGACGGGAGAGAAAGGAGGAAAAGGGCTGGAAGGTATTTCCCAGTACAGCCCCAGCCCTGCACACAGATTTGCTAGGTGTTCAGTCAAAACCTGCCGTTTCCAAAATTCACACATTTCTCCACTCTCTAAGGTCATACACATCATTACCCATTACATTTAGAAGCCAACTTAAAAGAAAAATGAGGAACATTCATTTTGCATTCAGCATTTTGCATTAATTTTGCCAGGATTATGAGCAAATAATTTTTGGAGTTGGCACTGGATTGACTGGGAGTTTAGAGAGTTTCTACCCAGGCCTGGCTTGGGTAAATCCATTGGGAGGTTTGGTCTTTTTTGGGCAAAACTTGGAAACTACTAGCAGAAAAGCAACCTTTACATAAACCACAAGTCTGTGCTTTTTCAAATCAAGCATGTGAGGTGAGTACATGCTTAAATCCATAATCTAGGATAAACAGTTTTGCATAAAGCAAGCAATTATTTCGAAACAGCCAGTTTTCCTATTAAAAAACTGGAAAATTTATAGGTTTGTGTTTTGCTTTTTTTTTATTATTCAAATACTCAAACCCTTGTTCTCATCTAGTTCTACTAATGAAAACCTGACTAAACATTCCAAAACAAATAAAACCTAGTATTACTTTAAATAAAAGTTCAAAATATATATCCTGACAGTTCCGATGTTTGAGGGTTTTATTTCCCAAAGTACTAACGATCTCCAGGAGTTAAAATAATATGATTATATCCCAACTTCATGGCAAGCTAAACCACAACTGAACTGCAGTGGCACATATTTCATTTGCAATGTCAGAAGATCTCCATTTCAGACTATCAACATAGCAGTAAATTTTCAAATGTCACTGAAAACAGGCCATTTCTAATTTTGGCTGAAAACGCTAAATGAACTACTATAGGCAGTGCAGCTAGTATTTCACAAGTTAGATCTCTCCATCTTTACCAGGAATCAAAAAGGAAAGCTTTTTACTGTAAGTTATCGACTGTGTTGTCACTCCTCTGCAAACACTGGTTGTGGGAATTCTTGTTTTATTTTGAGGGAGGGTTGTATTAGAAAGAAACAACAACATATTTTTCCTGTGAGTCACTAGAATTACTATTAGAAGCTTATCTTCTGGGCTACTACTTTGCTCAGTCTTGTAGGAGACAGATTGAATTCTTAATCTTCACTTCCAGCTGACAGGAACAGGGAGTGGACAAACCTAAGCAATTTCTTGTAAGGAAGAAGGAAATGGCACCATTACTTAGGGTTACTCAAGAGAAGCTCCCTCCCGAAGATGGCAACCATGACCAGTGCAGCAAGGGCGGGAACCAGCTGTGTTCTTGCGCACTGCCAGGTGCATGAGAAGATAACCTTTATCTCCTGAAATATCTTTTCCAAAATTCATTTGGATATACTGTGTCTTACACAATTTTAGTATTTCACTGGAAATAATTTCACCACCAATATGCCTTATCCAAGACTATGAGCAACTCCACATTTGTCACTGGTGCTACCCATGAAACATCCAGCTACAAGCCTGCCCCTCAGGGAATAAGAAACACACACATACACATATGATATATCAGTACATTTCTTGCAGGGAGCAGGGTGGGGTGAGGTGTGAGGGCCCCTCTTTAAGAGGAAGACAACGTCACTGAAAACAGAACAGAAAAACAAACCTAATACTGCCAGATGAAAAATCTACTTCTCTGCAAACAAACTGACAATAAACCTAAACAAAAAAGTTATCCCAAACTGCACCTTTTAGAAGTCTAACATGCAATCATTGGGACGACAAAGACTGGCATTTAAAAGTGCTGTTAACCAGCAGCCTTGAGTAACAAGACTATTTTGTTTGCCCTTAAGTACTGACAGTGGAGCAGAACCTTTGTACTTCTTTGCCTTTGATATCTGTTCTTGAAAGAGAATTTAAAATTATCTTGAGAACTAGTAAAGTGAAATAGATTATTTCATGTGCTGAAGTTACCACTTCAATTACAGTATCTCCATGCACTGGAAGCCAAGGGTGGTAAGTGGTCAGGTGCCTGCCACCATGAATGACATCTGGCTACCTCAGACCTCTGGCTCCTAAAGAACAGAGTTTGCAGAGTGAGGAAGAGGTCTCACAGCTGTACCAAAACTGGATCACGTCAGTGCAGCCTCACCACGATTGCCTGAACTGATACAACACAACAATCGATCAACCATTCATGAACTGAGGCTTGCAGAGGGATTTGAGAAGACATTTTCTGCTGTGCCAGTTTCCTTGGTAAGAAAACTTTAAAGTTTTCAGAGTGGCCAAATGGCTTTTTCCTCATCACTAAGCCCAGTGATGGTTTCCACACACTGACTCACCCTGGTGCGTCATCCGCAGGAGCAGGAGCGGAAGGGGAACACAGCTGGAACTCTCCAAGAGAAAGCCGCTTTTAACTCTTTACCCCATAACCAGTGAGGGGAAACACCCTTCCCACAAGGGCAGCTGCAGCCACTCCCTCACAGGGAGACACAAACGCAAAGCAACGCCTCGTAACGAGATATTCAGCTTTGGGGTGACAAGACATATTGCCGGGGCGGGCCGTTGAAGCGCCGAGGGTCAGTGTACACAGGAGTCACTACAGCGTTTGCAAACCCCCCATTTTCCTGCCGGCACGGACGAGCACATCTCCCCCCGCCCGCCCGGCGGACCGAGCCGTCCATCACGCCCGGCTGAAGGCGGACGCCGCTGTTCTGAGGAGAGCCGTGCCCGCCGCGCCCCCTCCTGGCGGCGCCGAGAGCGCGCCCCTGCCGCCGGCTCCGCTCGCCCGCCGGCCGCCATTTGCTTTCTCGAGCGCGGGTGCAGCTGCTGCACTGCGGTAAGACGTTATTTCACCTGCCGTAACAGAAGGCGGGTTCGAACCGTTCCGCACCGAGTTTCCTCTTCACAAGGCACCAGCGGCAGCCGCGACGTTTCCCCTGTTGTTTCTGGCAGACGTTTAGTCCTTCAGGTACTCTGTGCCAGTGGTGAATGGGGAAAGATGGTAGGGAAGTACCACATTTAACAACGTAATAAATGCACTGTTCCTGACAGGGGTAGCCAAAGCAGTCAGTCAGAGCAAGTGACCGAGAGCGTGACAGCCTGCCACGGAAACATGGGGCACTGCGCGTGCCACATGGAAGCCCTGATTCTGTCCCTGCAGGCCATAGCATTCTGAAGTAGGGCACACAAAATGGCTTCCCCATTAACATGGCAAGTACGCTGTTCGCCTGCACAGGACGGGCATTCTGCAGCCTTGTTGCCACTCAGTACCATTAAAACATTCCTGTTACAACTTAAAATGTTATACACTGCTTAAATACTAACTTTAGACATTTCTTTCCAGTCGTTCCCTTCAAAAAGGCATTGAGGTACTCCTTGCAACTGGTCTGATGTAGAGAAAACCTGAATGAGACTGAATTAAGCTAAGCCTCAGTGTCTTTGAAAGCCAAAACTTAAGGCAGGGGAATAAAGATTATTTAAAAAAGTAAATGATAAGTTTAAAATAGAAAATAAATTCAGATAAGCCTAAAAATGATGACATTGAGCAGAGATTTAAGGAAATCAATGAGCTTAATAATCAGTAACGTTTTAAGTCCAATGCATGTGCTTACACGTCCTATTTTTACTTTATTATCCCAATGAAAATCATGCTGTGTTAGCAAATAAAAATGAATTTCCCAGTATGAACACAAAGGAAATGCAGTAAGGTACCAGTTCCTTTAAAATTCAAACTCTCTTTGCCCTCACATAGAATTTAAATATGGAATTATTAATCAAATAGGCACATCAATGAAGTTAGGTTACCATAATAAAAATAAATAAATATTTACAATTACGACAACAGGAAGACTGTTCGCTAAAAAAGCTCACAAAACATTACATGCTTTGGCTTCCACAGTTTTGCCTGGTATTCACATAAGCTAAAGTGTCTGTACTTCCTTCACGTTTCATGTGATCCAAAGCAACAGAAGTGAACTGCACTTTTCACTGCACAGGTGAAACTAGTGCTCATGGTTCATGTGAGTCAAGCTCAGGAAGGTTTCTCAGCAGAGAAACCTCATTTTCTGCTCAGAACATCTAAGATGATAAAGGGATCTAATAAATGCCCTGGTATGTCAAAAATATTTTTAAAATAAGTTAGTGTAAGACAAAAGATGCAAATGAAAATTTCAAACAGTAAAATTTCTCCTTGCATGGAATGTTGTATGAAGAAAACCTGTGCAACCATTTCTGCAGGTGAGCTTGAAATATTGTGCATTTCTGATGCCCTGTAAGAATGCAGACAAGCAATGCCTCATTCCTAGCTCAGTACAACTTCAAGAGGTAATACTGCTGTTATAAAAGTGCTGAACCACTAAACCATCTGTTATTTTGGGGTTTTTTTATTTGTTACAAGTAATTAGAAGAACTTGGAAATAGGTACGGGGGAAAGGAGGACATCAGTGATATTGAAAACTCAAGCAAGGCCTTCTCAGATCGTGATACATGAGTATCTACAGTACATATACAACTTCCCTAGTATCTCAATGAAAAGATGCACATTTCTCTAAACAATCCAACTGCTAATTTTACATTTAATTGCTGCAAAAAAAGTCTACTTCCTAAAGTGATAGTTTAGTACCTTCTAAATTCTACTATTACTACTAAACAGCAATTAACTCCTAGAGGTTGACAGTGTCATCCAGTTTTTACGGCAATAAATACTAATATTTTTATTCTGTACTGTTCCTCCTCTGATCAACATCTGATTATGAAATAAAAAGCACATTATACATTTATTAAAAATATTTAAGGGATATGATAAAATGAAAACACTTGGTAGATAAAGGTTGTGATGATGAGTTCTATGACAATTTAAACTGATGAATTTGGCTCAATGTTTATTCAGCTATGCTGTTACTTATTGTTGGAGTTTTTAAAATTCTCTAAGGAGAATGAAATAATTTGACCCCAAAAGACCAGCGTTCTGTAGAAAGACACTCTCAACTTTAAAAATAATTATTCTCAAAACATTTTGATAATCATCTTACAACTGTAACTGCACATAACAGATAAGAAGTAACATCAACTTTCCACATCTGTTACTGACATGGAACAGCAGATGGCTTCCCATTTGTAATGTTTCTCTCTTCTCAAGAAATAGCTTTAAAAGTTTAACCAAACTCTTTAAAATGTTTCCATCAAACACTTACTTTAAAAGCTATGGCCAACTAAAAGGGTACTTCTTCTTCAGAGGAAGAGCTTGTTTGGTTTGCTGGTTCTAAACAAACTAATAAAAGAATCAATTTGGCAAAAAAAAAAAAAAAAAGACAAACCAAAAAAACTTTCTACAGGTTCAGCAGACACCCGCATATCAGCATCATGACAACAGAACTGAATGCCTGCTAGGATTAGTTCATGGTATTTAACTTAAGTTGCTTTGAACTCTTTGTATTCAGGACTAACATGGAGTAAATAAGCATAGTGGTTGGATTACAAGAGAAATTAAGACCCCCAGCAAGAATACTCCTCTCCCTCAAAGCATTTTCCCTGCCCCACCCAATAAGCCTTTTATATTCGCTACTCCTCTTTCTGAAATATTTACTAAGGCGAAGTGAAATATGTATCTCTCCATTCAGTTCAGATTTTAGCAGCTTTTAATATTCATTCCTTAATGCAGTGTCAGTGTGCTCACCCTTTGCTCTACAGAGTGGTATTGATTTGCAAGTTAGAAGCAGAGAAATACCTAGAAACTCCTCCATAATTTACTCTAGCTCTAAAGCTTTTCACTGCAGTCAGTAGACTACCTAATAGCCCAGTCAAAATGAAGACAAACATCTTCTATGACAGACAATGTAGGGAAGGTGACATGAATTAGAGAGTATGGAAATAAACACCTTAAACAAACCACCTCAGTGGGAGACTTGACATTGTCTGTCTGCCAATGAACTGCACACAAGATGCTTAGAGAAGCCTCGTAACAATGAGAGCTGCATATTTTTTCTAGGGTTCCCATGTCAGCACCACCCCTGAAGCCAGAGACATTAATAACTTTTATTTTGCTTTTCTTTCTGGGGAGCGGAAGGGAGTTTGAAATCAAAATAAAGTATCTAAAGAAGATTCATTTTACTGCTAGTTGAAATTTGTCCATGCCAAATACTGATGCAAAATGCTGGGGTTGAAGCTTTCTTGGTTTTATTTCAAAAGGGGTAACAAGAGTCGTACAATTTGGCTGACCTGTAAAATGCCTCAGAAACTTATTAGAGGCTCTCCACAGCATCAGCTCTGAAGCCAAGCTTGCCAATCTGTTGAGATAATTAGCCTTGCTTAAATCTTTTCCTAATTAGGTCTAACTTCTTCTCTTTTACATATTTGGAAAATACTTAACTAAATTCAGTAACAAAGAATTGTATCAGACTGACAGCTGTCAAAAAAAATGCCCTCTGTATTACCCTGGTAAGCAGAATTCCAGTATGAACCGAGAAAATACAAATTTTTCTACTGTTATATCACTGGGATAAACACTTTCCAGCTTCCAAATCTGAAAGGCATGTACTGGCACATCATTCCAATAAAGGATGAGTCCCAAATACTTCAACAACCCATTGTAATCTGACTTCAACAGAAGGAACTTCGGTAGAAGGGGCTGCACAAGGCAGGCACAGGAAGGTACAATGTGGTTTAACATTCCTCAGTCTAAATAATCAGTGGACTAGAACAGAGGTGAATGACAGGAGGCAGACTACACTAGTCATGATGCAGCCTGAGGTAGTGTCTGCTGGAAAGACAATAGTCCATTCTCCATGTCCATGCAATAAATGGCCTTCTCTCTGCAGCTACCAGCTAAGATTATAAATCAGCATGTTTCACAATATTAAAAGCCACTCCAGCTGCAAAGGAACCAAGACCATAAATTCTTTTCAAAGCACCTTTGAACAGCATCAGGCAGTAGCGAGGCTTTCCTGAAAACAGCTAGACAGCTGTAAAATAGCTGCTTCAAATTTCGTTTCTCTCACAGGAGATGGAAAAGACCTGTATGAGCTGTTTAATTAACAGATCAAGCCAGTAAGACCCATGAGGAAAAAATTCAGCTCTTAAACAAAAGTTTGATTCTGTTTCTTGAAAGGATTACATTTTATATTCTATGTGGTATTTCTGAATTAAGACAAAAACCTGGTTTGAAGAACATCTCCAGGCCTCTTCTCCCCATTGCTATTGATGCATGTGAAGTTAGCAGTGAGGATACCGTTTGAGGTATTTGCCAAAAGGATGAGCACACTAACTCAAGGTCTGGGGAATCCACACACAAGCTTTTTCTCGCACAGGCATGAAAAAGGTCATTGCTAATCAGTTTCTTTTCTCATATAAAGTCAAATGGCTCTTAGCCTCCAGGTGATCACTTAATTTGCCAGAAAGAAAAGTACTTTTCTGCAACTCAACAGCAGCTGTAGTTCCCCTCATGTGTTTCCTATGCAAATTCCACCTCTGCTGTACAGTAGACCTGGTTATTTAAGAGCAAGTTCAGAGTAAAAAGGGAAAGGAACAGCATAGTATCTGCCATGACCATTAAAGCATCCTTGAATTCTCTGGCTAACAGTGGTTAATAGCTGCAATTATTGCTCAGTGTGCTTTCAGTGAGACTTCCAATTCTGCATGTGAGAAGAGCATGTTATGAAATCTGAATGGATGTCATCAGTAAAAGAACCACAGTTACTTTTCTTTAAGTCACATGCTCAACATGAATCAAGAAAGGAGCCTACTAGCTAGCACTATGTCTGGAATAGTAGACATGGAGACAGTAACAAGCTATGCCATGTACTTCTAAGAGAGGACCCCTGAGAAAAGATGTGACAGTTTCATGGACTCTGTTGAACAGATTAGGAGATGACAGAATATTATATCATTCTCTGCATTTTACAGCAAGTCTGGACACAAGTCTCCAGCATAACCAAGACATTCTAAATCTTGTTCTCTGTCCAGGTATAAGATCTTCATGTAACAAGAAGCAGCTTCATTCCTCCAGATATAAAGCAAAGATGAAATAGAACTGTCATGAGGCAACTGGAAAAACACTACACACGAAGTATTACTTTCATGAATAACAAAGTGAATGTTCTAAACTGGCTAGGATCAAAGGCTACAAGTTCCATTTCCAGCTCAGCCAGAGACTGCTTAACGCCACCTCAACCCTTCTTCTGTTTGCTGTGGATAAAAACCAGTAAGATTCCTTATGCTACATCACGTTTGCTGGTACAACTAAGTATCTATAATAAGGTGTGGAGCATAACTGTACTTAAAAATCTTGCCATAAACCCTTTTCACAATTTCAACAACAAAATGCCATTTGTCTCTATTATTACCAGCAGTATTAAGACATACTTTACAGTGTACCACTGTAAATAAAGACATAAAGAACTCAAGCTGTAAAGTTACAACACTGAGGGGGAAAATGCAAGAGGTTCTGTCTTGTCAACATATGTAACCTTTTCACTGCCTATATGCAAACATTCACTGATCTACAAGTGCTTGGAGCCACCAAAACAGAGTGGTCGGTGTGGGTGGGGAGGATAACACCCAAAACCACCACTACCACCCTGAAAATCAAAAAGAAGCACTCAGTTTGAGCTCACTGTCATGTTCCTGGCAAAATGTCTGCTGAAGCACTACAGAGATTTTTATAGGCCTAGAGGAGACGCTGAAGAAATACAAACAAATCAGTGAATACCAGCAGTGAGAGATAAACAGTTTCAAATGCTTCATATAACTAGAATCACTTTGCAGCCAGATTCAGTGCCAAGATGAAGACTTGGAAGGCTTCTGTCAGACTATTTCCAATTACAGTGGTTTATGAAAACACAGGGGATACAGCACGCCTTGATGAGAAAAACCAGTGTATATATAAGCTCATCATCCTTGAGCAAAAAGCACTGAGGTAAGTACTAGTTGTTATGGATACGTCTGCATAAGTAATGGAAGTTATTGCATCTAACCTTCAGTTTTCATTTATTTTGTATTGGAGTGTGTGGTTTGAGAGTGTGGGACAGACATTTATGTTAAAAACTTCTATCTGCCACAAAATACTGAAGTGTTCTTACATTGTGTGACTGAAAAATGCCTTCAAACAATGAGTTTAATGTAAACCCAGAAGAATCAAGTAGGATGATGCTTAGAAGCCTTTAGAAGACCTTGAAAAATGCACTGCCAATTGTTCTTTAATCGGTTTGTGTATTGTTCAGAGGTTTAAAAACTATTAATTGATAAGCAATAGATATAAGCTGCTTCAAACTGAGTACACACAATTAACTGTGACTAGTTTTCATGACAGAACAGATCCACAACTTCATTTGCATGTTCTCTGTGTCAACCAACCTCTTATGCCAAGAGCTGTTCTTCTGGTTGCTGATGCTATATTGGGGGAAAAAAAACCCTCCCAACCATTACTGATGACCTCACAGTTACAAAATGATGCACACAACCTAGAAATACCATCATTGTATGTGTAAAAGATAAGAGGTAAGATTCTAAGGACCAGAACAGCCAACTATAAGACAAAACTCTAAATGAAATTTGGTATGGATAACCAGTTAATATAAGAGACACATCTGAAACCAGGTGTAGTGATTTTGTTGTTTGTGGTTGTGGTGTTTGGTTTGTGAAGGGTTTCTTGTTTGTTTGCTTGTTTTTTTTGTGTATATGGGGTTTTTTTTGCATATATGGGTTTTTTTTGCGGGGTGCTTGGGGTTTTTTGCTGTTTTCTTGGAGGAGCTGTTTAGTCTGTTTGGTTTTTTTTTTTAAGTTCTAATTTCAGTAAGAAAAACTCAGTTGTTAGTAACAGATAGTCTCTGTTCTGTGAGGTAAATCTGACAGCTCCTAAAAAAGCTGTAAGAGACCCAGTTTGCCAGATCTGGAAATCAGTCAAGTGAAAAGTCTGATTCTCAGATTTTTATCCCAGTGAAGCCAACTTAACAAGTTTGATATATCAAGACTATGTATTGGAAGTTTGGAAGCTATGGGCCTACAAAGCTCAAAGCTCATGATTTGAAAAGCACTAGATTAAATTAAAACCTTAGCCTGTTTCCTTGGACCTCCATCCTACTTTAAACCCAAGCTTGAAAAACTTTTCCTCTTCTCCTTGCTTGTCAACAGTCCATAAAGGTAGTTTGTGCTTATTACGCATATTTTGGTCAGATGAAAACAGAGAAACGAGAGAAAGCCTTCAGTTCCCTCATCTTGGAGCCCAAGAGACTCCAACAGCCTATAAAGCTCTTTCACAAACTCAAAGAATTTTTAGGTACTTCTGCTTCTTTATAATCACTTCACAAAGCTCTACTAGGCTAGAGCAATGAACAATTTTCAGAGACCTGTAACCTGGCCAAATTTGAAGTTTTCATTAAAAAATGTCCTCTTTGGCCTCTGTTAAATTCTAAAACTTGCTTCAAAACCAGCAATACAGATCATCTGAATGATAGGGGGATCCTTTCTTTTAACACTTTGTCTTCCTCTATTTTCTTTTAAAATCACATGGAACATTTTATTTAAAATTACAAACAAAAGAAGTGTCCAAACACAGACATGGAACACAGAAACACCACTCCAGATGGTTTAGATGTGGAAAGGGCAGAATTAAAAACATTTTCAAACCAGAAAATTGAAGTTCATTGAGAGGTCTTACCACAATGTCTTTACAGATCTCAGGTGGCTTGGTGTTCTAGAAGTTACCGGCTGAACAGGTATAGAGGAAACAACTATGATAAACAAATAGCCTTACTGAAAAAACAAGAGCATCTTAACAACATGAACACAGAAGGAGATACTATCTAGCTGAACCTTTCTTCTGCTCTTCTAAGTATTTCTTTAACCCCACTCCTTTACTTTGAAATAAGAGCGGAAAAAATACCTGCCAGGTAACTTTACATCTTATCTATTTAACAGAAGCCAGTCTCTGAAAGGGAGATCTAAACCCTTCCCAATTCAGAATTTCCCATCTTAGTTTATGCCAGCCTTTGGCACCATCAGCATTTATTTCTTGTTCTAGTTTTCCAGATTTCCTCTAATGTTTTGACTGCTCCTCAAGGTTTTGTCCTTTTTTTTTTTTTGCAAGACCCATAATTTCAGCTACCTCCATGCACACCACCTGAAACGTTCTTTGAAGTACAAAGTTGAATCAGTGAAGTACAAAGGGAATCAGTGAAGACCAAACGGACAGCAAGTTCTTCGATATATGTAATTTCTTATCTCAGCTGATGGTTATTTTGTCTTCACAATCAGCTGCACTACTACTTTTGCAATATCAGGATCAACTGAACTCCTTTTGAAAACAGCTAAACTTGTATTAAAGCTTTAATAAGGTTCCCAAGTAATCTGCGACAGAATAGAATTTACCACTATACACCTATATGTGGGAAGGATGACTAAAGTAATAAAAGAAAATGGGGGAGAGAAGGAAGAAGGGAATAGACTAATATGGAAGTAGTACTTTGAATAGGATTTTTGGTAACATGTAGAGATTTAGCCAGGAACTATATTATAGCTGAAATTCCAAAATCATGGCACATTTGTTTTTGCAAAAATCACTGCTTCAGTTAAAAAAATAATGCTTTTAACGGTTAGATGGTTTATTTGGATATTTTGACCAAACACACAAAAAAACCCTTTTTTAAAAAGTCCTTAAAAAAGCATATACTCCTAAAACTAGTTCAAAAGCATCAAGAAATTTTAAGCTAGGAATGTCAGCCTACTGAAACAAACAAAACTGCTGAAAAACACTAGTCCCAGAAGACTGTTGCATCTTCCAGGTGGCAGTAAATTCTTAAACTCTTGTCATGGTGAATAACATGGAGGTTCTCCCATGTTCTTGGCAATATCTGGCCATAAGGAACTTTTCACTCCATTGGACAAGCAGCAGCATTTCTTCTCCCCTGCCCCAAGCCACATCTTCCCAACTATTTCTGTGAGAACTCCCAGTTTCAGGAATCGGCACATTCAGTGTGATTGCTGTAGTCTTGCTACGACTGGAACTTTACATATCTGACGAGCTACGGGCATTTGGCTCAAGAGTTCAACCAGAAAACATTGCTGTACGTGAGAACTGCTATAACTTTTCTTTAGTTTACCCATTCTACTGTGCCTCTCTCTGTCTCTCTCCCTTTCTGCCCCCTCCAACCTCTTATAGCAGCTATGCAGCAGTTATTTTTTAACTTCAGAGGAAATCTGGAAATCTGAAGAGCAACAAAAAATGATCTCCAATAACAAAATTCAAGTCTGTATCTGACCTGCCAAATGAACAGGTACTTTCAACCAAAAGACAAGCCAGCTATTTGAACTCTCAAATACTGCCAGAACAAAAAGCAGCTTGCCTGTTCAGATGAGCAACCAGTCTCTTGAGACTTCAGAGACAAGCCAGCCAAAATGCTGGACAGGAACAAAAGGTATAGTAAAAGTGCAAGAGCTGGAACCTTGGATAAGAACACAAGCAGGGGAAGGAAAAGGCTTTCTGAATTTAATAATTTTGCAAAGCCAAATTTAACTCATAAAAGTAAACCATTTGAAGCTGAGCATAAGATTTTATCCTTCATTCCCTGTGACTTCTGGAAATAGCAGAGTACTTCATACCAGCTCTAAACTGCAGAACATATTGTGGAAAAACTGTTCTAAATTTGATACTTGCTCCATCACAAGTCTGGAAAGAATCTAACTATGCAAATTCAATTTACAGTATGCTATAGATAGGGATACATTTCTGCATGTCACACTGAAAACTGTCTCAGTCTTTGTTGCTGTTTCCTGCCTAGGGTGTGAGAGAATAAACCATACTACTCAAAACCAAAATGAACTCAGAAGTAAGAAAGGATCAGATATTCAACAAAACAATCTCCCAGATATTCTAGACAGTTGTTAAGATTGATTTGTTTTATATGCTATAGCTTCTGGCATAAGCTTAGAAGAACCAATGGCTTGATGCTGCAACCCTTCTTCACACAGCTTAATCTTGCTGCCTTTGAGGAGTAACATACATGATCACAGGATAAACAGTGGAAGCCCTGAGATCAAATAACTTAGATAGACAGATACCAAAGTGAAAATAGTATGAGAAGAACTGAGCCTAACTGATTAAGAACTAGGCGCAATTAGGACTGAAGACATTTGTTTTTAGAATTCATGTGATGCATTACACTCATCATTTGGGCTGTCAGGCCATGATGACAGCACTGGCAGCAGAACACAGAAGATGAAGTTAGAGAACATTCTTATCAGATGCTCCCACTCTCTGAAATAATCATGGCAGCAGTGGCAGACAGACGCGGGCTGCCCTGTGAAATCAGGCACTGCCTTCCACAAGCTGCAACCCAGGCAGCACCATAGCATATTGATAACAGCGTAGTAAAAGTTCAACTTTTTAAATAACTGCCACAGTGGCAAATAGCTAAGACTGCACTGGGCCACAGCTACAGAAACAGAGCAGAGATTTAACTTTTCAAAATATTACTGCTGTCATGCAAAAGGACTCTTGAGGTCAGACCTCTCCAGTGAAGCAGTCAAAAATGGAAGCAATTAATTTGTCATTACTGAGTTTATCAGCCAGGGTAAAATGAAGCGTGCAGGAACTGCATCCTGCGAAGCCTCAGATAAATGGTAATTTGCTCTGTGAAAAGTTCATGAGGCAAAAACAAGACCTCTGATACATAATACATCGTGCCTAAGAGAGGACAAGGCTGGCAGTACCACTGAGATCAAGCTTCCAAGTCAGAATTCACTCAAAGTTTAAACTAAGATGATAGTTAAAATTTTTACATCTGCTTGCATTTGTGCTAAGTGACTGCACAGTGAAAGGAGATGCAGATGAGAACCTAGAAGAAAATGAGAGCATGTCATTATTAAGGAACAGGAAACTAGTTTCCCCACCCCCCCCCCCGATGTCAAGGAAATGATCATCAGGGACAACAGCGGGCTAATACAGGCACTGAGATATATGACTATGCCCATAAATCTTGTCACCTCATCAGTTATCACAATCTTGATTTTTGCACAAAGTGGTAAGTTTTGCCCCACTTTCATACTTCCCACTAATTTCCCACTGCCTAGGTATTCAACAGAACCACTTCTCTGGAAGTGAGAAAGTCCATATATTCAAGCCCCTCTGTGTATTCATTCACAATAGCCTGCCACAGCTGCCTAAACTCCTGCCATGGCCTTACACCTTTCAGTACAGGATTATGACATCTTTCAGCACAGTATTTTTGAGTTTAAATGGTTTGTCTCAAGACTCTCAGTAGGGAACTGCAGGGTTTCATGAATCATTGCAAGGATGGAAATACCTGCTGTCAACAGTCAGATCGTAACTGTTTCACATAAAGCCGGAGGACAGATGTATCCGGAGTGGTCCCACTTTGCGTTGCTTTACCAGTGGCTCAGAAAACAAACAGCTGCGGAAGTCACAAGACCACACACCCTAGATGAAGAAAGCGTTTTCACTGCAGTTGCTTATGTTCTTTTCAGAAAGGTTCATTACTGGAATTTTCACTGTTAGGGGCACTGATCTGATTTCCATTAGACATCTTGCTATGTATGTCCTGCTTCACATCTACATGACATGGGCCTGACTTCCACGTAGGCAAAAAACGCCATATAAACAATATCTCATTTCAGCTTGTTTGTTCTCTTTTTGAACCCTACTCCAAAGTCATCCAGAGGTCATACCATATGAAATAGCTTTTCTCTTTTATATGGGTCTTCTTTCAAAATTAATACCTCAAATACCTAGTTTGTAGAATTTAGGAATGAGCAAACACAACCAGTTCTGCAAACACCACCTGCTCTCCTTAGGAATGAGAAAACCTTTTAGGATGCAGAACAGACCTCATTTTTGAGAATCATGATGCAGAGATAACCCGCTGTCTGTACCAGATACTCTTAGAGGGAGCCAAATAATCTGTTCTACACAGATTACAGAGAAATACACATTATAAGACCACATAGTCGTAATTTAATGGAGCTAGAAGCCACATCACAGACACAACATGATGCTTCTCAGTACGCGTATAAAGGAACAATGGTTTTGTCTCTGAGAAAAGAATGCAATTGCATAAATACATTATATGGCACCCAAGGTTAAACTTCTCAATTTCTAAAGCACAGGCAAAGAGCTGCAACTTGCTTGCCAGCATTTCTTACAAAAACATTGCTGTACATCAGGGTTCAAGACTCCAAACAGAATCAGGGCAAAGAGCTGTTAAAAGGGCATAAGGTAAGAGAGACAAAGGAGAAATCAAATTAGACATCTGCTGTACAAGCCACAGAAAGAGACAACAACAAAGTACTTGTGTCATTTGCTCCTTCACTCCTCTCTCCTCACCCACTATCATTACCACATATGAGACTTTCAAGTTGAGTTGTAACAAACTCAAGACAACCATTATACGATTAAAATAAATGTATATATTTTATACTGATGTATTATGTGACACAGGATAGAATAATACAAACATTTATTTCCCAGAGGAGATGCTACAGAAGTAAAGCTATGATAACAAATAAGTAAGGTCTCTGTTTCCAGTTCTGAGTAATCTCATACCTGTTACCATGACATAAACAAAAGAGGTAGGAAAGCTATCAGCTAAAATTTGAACTCCTCCTCAGCAGTCTGGTGTGAAATTCAAAGTCAGCAAGTGCTTTTTTATCAGCTTGGGATCATGCCTCAGGAGACTTACAAAGTTATTAAGTCTCTCTTCAGTTGCCCAAGGAAGTTAGAAATTCAAATAGAGTTTCAAGAAGAACAAACACATACTCCAAACCTATTAAAGCAATTTAGGGAGCACTAAATATAGTAATTCCCTGTTGCAATTATATTAATGATGGTGCAAGGGAATTTCACATTAAGAAGCCTCAGAGAAGTCTAATAGTAGTTAAATACATTGGAAAGCCATTAAAGAAAACCTGCATTCATTTTATTTAAACCAATTACATAAAAGTTCTGAAGGAATAAGATACAGTTATTACCATAAGCAAAGCTGAAAGTTGCTCAGATTCAATTTGTAGCCATTTTAAACTAAAATACATGCACTCAAGAGCCAAATAGAAGATGCAATTATCACAGCTCAGTTTTATTTACTTAAAGTCATCCAACATTCCTCTGAAAGTTAACATTTTTAAAGGAAATATTTTCAAGTAAAACATTAATGTACTTTTCCCCAAGAGAAGAACAATTAGCACAGCAGGTTTTAATCAAGTGGTTTACATTCCCCAACCCTGAACTCAACTACAAGTGTCATAAATAATATCTCTTTTCAGATATCAACAGGCTAAGAAATGCCAGTTGTAGTTACTAACTTCATGAAGCTGAAAAGTGCATTCATAGTAAGAACTGCTCCTTACCCCCATGAACTCTCATAAACCGAGGCTGAACCTAATGGATTCTGCTCTTCTGTAGCCATACTCTAGCAGTTCTCAAGAGACTGTTTTGCAATTTCTCTTCTACAAAACTAATTAAACAGCATCAATTGAGCAGGTTACTTGTAATCTAGAGATCCTGTAAGAATTTGAATCTGGGAACTGTGACTCAAAAATCAGTAGCTCTATTATTGAAAAAGACTACAACAACTAATCTTATTTTGCAGACCTCCAGCAATGATACAAGAAAATCACCATGATTTGTTTCTAAATACTGTGTCAAATCTGAGCAGCCTATTGTATCCCTCAACAGCAGGATTTCACTGCACTTTAATTCACCATATTTCCCCCGCTTCTTGATTCAGAGGCCAAATTATGCCTTCATTCATCATTAACTCTCAAAAGCACCTCCATAGCTACTTCTGGAGTGGTGAATAAAACTTCCCTGACCTAAACCCACATGAATTTATCCCAAAACTCAGAAGATTGACTGTTTTATGAACACAGAAATCGAAAACAGTTTCCACTGGATTTCTTGTATGTCACTTGTATCTTCTGTTTTCACTTCAGTTGTCACCCTATCTACCACAGTACTACCTCAACTGTCCTCAGACTCTTCCCCTGCCAGTGGCAATGCATGAACTCTGAATTTCATGTACACTACCCTCAGCTTCCACATGTATCCTAGGACATCCCACTGCTATAAATATGCAACCCTATGCCTGCTACTGGCCAGGCAGAAAAAGCCCTGTTTGAGCTCCAAGCACATCAACTTACGCCAAATAAATGGAAACTCAACAGTTCTCCCTGTCACTCTGCAGAGGCAATAATCTTCCCTATCACCCAAAATCTGCATAAAATTTCTGGAAATTTATTATCTTTGAGGTTTTGAGCCTATGCTGAATTGTAGTGTACACCTGCCAACACATTCAGAAATTATTAGGCGATAATGGTGGTATTTAAACTTTGTTCCTAGTGAACCTAAGAAAGTAACCAACTGCTGTCATCTTTCAGAGATAGGTAAGATTTGCTATAAATGCGTGTATATATTTTATTAAAGAGAAAACAAAAAAAAGAGAAATTGTTATTGTTTAACCATGTTACCACCTCCATGGTTTATTAATTCCTCTAGCCGTAAGCTTTGTAGAGAATGTAGAAGCAATGGTGACTTGACCTTGATGAGTCTTCCTCTCTTCTACTCCCCCATGACCTACTGTAGCATGACTATAAAGACAAAAGGAGCAACACTCAAAACCTTAAAACCCACAATAGCCTGCTCTGGCAGCCTCTTCTTTCCTAAGTATCTTAGCAGCAGTGTGACTGCCATCCTGGGGATGCTTTTCTGTATGTCTGCTGTTGTGTGGCAGCCTCCAGTGATAGTGTGCACACAGCAGCATTTCATTCCTTAGCATGGTGCAAATACAGCAAGACCACTCTTCCTGTTTTTAAAGGCAAACAGAACAGAATGTTCAGCCATAGCAAAATTGAGAAATTGTTCCAGATATTATCTGTGTTCAGTCACTTTCTCTCGCTGTCCTCATACAGCAGATCCACTTCCTGTACTTACGGAACAAGTATCTACTGACAAAACTGCTGCTTGTTGCAAATCACTTCTAGTAAGTCAGCCTTTTGGTGCTGGAAGGTTAAACTGCCGATGGGAGACAAACACTCATGAAACACATGCCAGGGTTATGAAGCTGCATATGATTCCTAACAGCACTGGCATGCTTCCAGCTGTCTTAGTTACAGAATGACATGGGAAGCAACCGGATTGTTATGGAGACACCAAACTCAGAACAATTTCAAAACAGACTTGGGGAAACGGAGGAAGCAGAATATCTAGACTGTGTGAAAGGTTACAGGGTATTTATGCTACAAGCCATGGCAGGTTTTTTCCATCTCACTTCTGTTGCTTAACACTTCAGCTTTAGGAGCCATACACTAAGGAAAAAATACCAATCTCTTATACCCTTAAATAAATGAGAAAGCTGTGGGAGAAAAGGGATCATGATTTGAGTTTTAAAATTCAGGTCTGGTCTATTTTAGCAGACCAGTGACAAAGAACTAGTGAAACAGTACGAAGAAGCAGCAGAGTGAATTATAATTAAGCTTTGTTTCACTGCTTTCTTCTTCTTTCCAAATATAATACCTAATCAACATTTTGGGAAGGCAATCTGCATTAATGGTTCAGCAATTCAGGCCCTGAGGTAAGTACAAGACCTCACAGTCAAAATTTGAGTCCCATAAAAGCTCTCCATTAGGACTCTACCTAATATCATACACCACCAGCACCATATGAGGCAGCACAAGCAGTTAAATTTAAAATTATTTGGAAGACTAATTTTTACACCTAATTCTTAAGGCAAATTTCTTTATGTTCTTTATTAAGGCAGGGAACAATTTAAACTATATTCAGTTGCTTCTTTAACACACAATACTTCAAGATCTATGACATACTACAGTTGTACGTGATTTTTAAATGAACTACTCAGAACAAATCAGGGTTTCTTGCATCTTATACTGATTTCTGCAGTGTTGTTCAATAGTGGAGTGCTTGTAAGACCACCACTGCAGAGAGTCACTCTACTGTGCAATAGATATGAATGGGCCCTCTATGATTTTCATTAGAAATCTGATTAAAACATAATTAATTTTGATGATTTACTACACTCCTCCACAGGATTTTTCTAGTCAGAACTACAGATGAGTAGTTGTTTGCCAAGCACTGAAACTTTTAAAGTTAGTTCATCAGAGATTATTCAGCTTCTTCTAGCAGTCTACTCCTATAGTGTAAACCTTTATGTTTTCAACTAGTGTCAAACAAAATCCAGCTGTGTGGTCTAGGTAAGCCTCTTTAGGACAAAGACTAATGGCCATTTCCACGTTTGATCAATTAAGTCATTCTCCTGAGTCTGGAAACAATACATAGACAGTAAAGTCTCTTAGCTGGGATAAAATGACCCTGTATAAATCATATTATGCAATCCTCATCCCTACCTCAGCAGAATGCAAAATAAAGATGTCAGCATGGAAGAAAGTATAACAGTACAAGGAAGATAAGGAAAAGACCTTCCGGTGAGACAGAACTAGTGTAGAAATTAGAAGACCATGGTTCAATCTTAATCTGCCCATTCTAAATAGCCAGGACACACTTCTTGTATTTGCCCTATCTCAAAAAGGTCATAAATGATAGCTACCCTATTCAAAATGATGTGAATTTAAGAGAGGACGGATGGAGTGAGACTATCATAGAAGAAAATGCTATTATGAGCTAAATATGTTCAGCTTTGCTAAACTGCTGGCACTACTGGCTGTATTCTCAGAGCATAGAATGTTCACATATAACATGCTCACACTCTCCTCAGGAAAAGGGAGAATAACAGGACACAGCAGAACTACTGAATAGACAGAATGGGGGGAGCAGAGAGACCAAATGGAGTCCTCATGTTGCCCTCTAACCTGCTCTGTGACAGAGCAGCAGGCTAGCTTTTTTCCTTTTAAACGCAGAAAAATACGGAGATTATTCAACAGGAAATGCAATACCAGTTTAAGCAGCAGCAGCAGCACTCAGATCCTTAATTTTCCCTTTAACCCTGAAGTGTATCTTCTGTTTAAGTTCAGAAGTAGCACCAACAGCCATCGGAGGACAAAGTTCTGTTTATTAATACAATAAAAATAGACTAACTCTGCATGTCACGCTGCAGTAATGGGTACTGAAACAGTATTTTACTACCTAAATTGCTCTCTCTTGGCACTACTGACAGCATTCATACCCAACAGAGAACACTGCAGCCTCTTTACCACTTAGCTCACATACCAAAGAACAGATCTCTACCAGTTTTCGATTCGTTCTTCCAAATTACTGTCATAAGTTACTCTGTTTAATGTATGAGAAAGCAGCCATCCCTTTAATTAGTGGGACAGAAACACTTCTTTATAATTTGCAGCCTAAATAATTCAGTTCTGCCTTTTTTTTTTTTTTTTTTTTTTACACTGGACTTAAGCTACCAGTGATACTTTCACTTGAAATCGAGCATCAAAACCACAATCTTTACAATCTAATTTATTCTTGGGCAGCACACAGAACTTCCTTATAGAGAAACTGGGGAGGATTTTGTTTCACAGAATCATTATGGTTGGAAGGGACATCTGGAGATCATCCAGTCCAACCCCCCTACCAAGGCAGGGCCACACAGAGCCCAGGTTACACTGGAATGTCTCCAGAGAGGGAGATTCACAATCTCCCTGGGCAGCCTGTTCCACCGCTCTGCCACCTCCAGTGTAAAGTTCTTCCTCATGTTGAGGTGAAACTTCCTGTGTTTTAGTTTATGGCCATTGCTCCTTGTCCTGTCATAAGCACCACTGAAAGAGTCTGGCACCATCTTCTTGACACCCACCTTTGGGATATTTATATGCATTAATGAGATCTCCTCTCAGTCTCCTCTTCTTCAGACTAAACAGGCCCAGCTCCTCCACTATCTATCTCCTTGTAAGAGAGATGCTCCAGACCCCTGATCATCCTTGTGGCCTCCACTCGACCCTCTCCAGTAGCTCCATGTCTTTCTTGTACTGATGAACTGGACACAAGATATTTGGAGCAGCCACCTAGAAGACACTGCTCATACCAGAGCTGTTAACAGCAACCATGAAGAAAATACAAATGAAAAGCTGAAGGACATTTGGGAACACTTAAAGTAAAAGGAGAATCCTGTATTCCTTTGTGCCACAGACACTTATCCCATCTTGGATTCTCTGGTATACAATTAGGCTTATGCTACTATCTTTTCCTTTCTCCTACAGTGCCTTCATCCAAGAAAACACCATCTCTCTCCTTTATCCCCTTTAAAAAAAACCCAAACAAATCAAATGTAATTTAAAGGAATTATATATCTCTGATATTTCTACTTTTGAATTAGGGCTGGTTGAAACCAGACAATATATTTAAAAATTGGAAGTGGAAGGAAAAAAAGAAAAGGAATGGAAAAGCATGTGATTTGCCTTGCTTCCTAAAAACCAGAAACCAAACAAAACCAAGAGAACACAAACAGTCAGCTCATGTCATCCTGGCCAAAAAAAGAAAAGGTTGGAACAAGCTTCTCAAAAGTGCAGCAAGGAAGAACGAAGATGAGAAAGTTCTGTTCTTGTACAGCCATAAATTAGCTAAACCCAAACTAGTTCATGTTTTTCTAACTTCGAACTGTTGAGCTGCATCTTTCCAAGAGGGAAAGAGGGTCATCTTGTTCCCAGAGATGAGCTGCTGATGTTATCAACCTTCAGCAAGGAGAGCAAATCTGCACTAGTTACAACATCCCAGTCCAAGGGCTAAAGCTTTCACATGATATGCCTTATATGCCACAAAGTCTTGGATTCAAAAATCACATGGCATGGATGGGGGTAGAAAAGGTAAAGAGAGGACTGTCATGCTTACCTGTCTCGTATCTTGAAAAGGGCAGATCAAATCCGACTAAGGTAAATTAAACAAGAACATACAAAACTTGTCTTTTTGACCACTGCTGCTGAAAATGATCAGACCAAACTATCAGTCCTGGCCTTCCTTGTCTGATTTAATTTAAGAGCCGATATGAGGATGGTTGTGACTACCCTAGAGGTTAAATCTAATTTATTCTGCTTTGTTCCACACTTCTGAAGCCTGTGCCCAGCCACATGCAGACATGGGTAGACTGCTGTTAGAACACTTGAGCTGAGCACATCTAAAGCTACCTTAACTGTATTACAGACTATCACTGCAGTGTATCAAACTCCCATTACCCTTTCTCCATCGTCTCTTCGTACCCTCACCACCTTGTTAGTTCAGCAACAGCTTCATTGCAGAGAGAAGGTATCTTGCGTGGAACTCATTTATCTTCACAGGGTGATCAATAAATCCTCTAAGAGGGGACATGGGATTTCTTTGCACCTTGGCACAATTCCTCCCACCAAGCACAGAAATTAAATACAATGGGTAGATGAACTGCAACTGAGGAGACATTACGTGTTAGTCCAGGGACAAAATTCACAGCTGGTTGCTTTTGTCCAGGAAAAAACCCAAAATTTCCTTCACTGGAGACATTATGTTTAGCAATCTGTGTTAGCACAGTTTCAGTGTAGGTTTGCAAAGCATTTCAAAATGTTTCTATCTGTAGTGCAACCAGACTTCCATAATACTGCTTTAATCAGAAAGGCATACTTCTGCATACTAATTTTTACTGCCAGTTTCAGTTACATGCATAAAACAAAATGCCACCTAAGCCCAATGAAAACATGTATGAAATTTCCCTATGAAGGTCACTGTGCAATGAAAAAGGGTTATAAATGACACAGTCCATCAACATTTAAAGCCTGCAAATAAGAACAATTAAGATCAACTACAAAAGGGAAGTTAAAGAAAAATCACTGGGAAAGGAATCACACCTTCTATTGATTTAAAAGGGCAGTTGAAACCCTGGCATATGATTTACTGGCAGAAACTAAACGCTCTAGTATGGGCTAGTTGTAAAGAAAAAATACTGTCTTCTTTTTTCCTAGTTTGAAGTCTAGTGTGCTGAATCTTAAGAAAGAACAGGTTCACCCAAAGTGCAAGCTTCTTTTGATGTTAAAGGGAAAAAAATTAACCTCCTCCATGTCTTCTATATTAAAAAGTTCATTAATGAAAGGCTAAATGTTTAATTCACTGGGATGGTTCTGGTTTTTGTCATTTTTGCATATTTAACAAGATCATAATTCAAACAGGTCACACATTGTAAATATCCTCACTATATTGTTTTCGTTTCCTTTATAGTTAGACCACCTTTTGTTACCAAGAATCCTATAAACTGTTTAACTGTGAATGGTTGTAAACTGCTCATGTTAAAAATAAGGCATCTACTCCTCCCACCTTTGTACAATGGGAACTACACACCCCCTAACCCCCCCCCCAAAAAAAAAAAAAAAACACCAACTGCAGTACATAAAATCAACATTACATCTCTGACACCTCTTTCTGTGGGGGTTTGACCAACATTACATCATCTGTGCACTTTATACGGCTTCTGTCTTTTTTTCTATCCACACGAGTTATTCTTGCCTAGCCGTGTACCAACAAAGGAAGACACAGAACCTGACTGACAGTAGGACAGATTCAAGCAGTCCAGCTGCCATAGAAAATAAAATCATGCCATCACCACCAGAGCTGCAGGAAGGGCAGCACAAGAGTTATTCCAGCAGCTTCTTGGGAGGCAAATGCAAAAGGTCCCCAAGATCTGCTTGCTCAGGTCAGCACACAGCAGCAGTCAAGGAACCCAAGAGAAAAGATAAGGTTTCCCAAGAGCTAAAACAACATCTCTCTTGTTCTGCTCTTCATTCTATTTTTGATTTTTTTTAAATTAAGGTGCTTTCTGTAAACCTTGGCTAGACACAGAAGTAGTCCCCAGGGGAATTATGGCTTCATCCTGAATGAACTAAGTCACTGCTGCCCCCCAAAGGTATTTCCAAGGCTTCCCAATTCATTGTTTACTTCCTACTTTAATAAAACTTTTTGCTGTTCCTCTCTACCCCTTGAAATCAAACAGTAGCAGCAGCAACAACATTCAATGGGTTTTTTTTGTATTACAAGTTATATGCTATATTTATTGGAATAAGTAGTGTCATGAGATGTAGGCGGGACTATTTTAGTGTGTAGGTATTAAAACCCCCTGAACTGACAAGGTTCATCAAAGTCACTAGTAGCATTAATGGATCATACCAACAGATTTTCAGACAGGCTCCTTATGAAGGGTACAGTCCTCTGCACCCTTCATAACACAGGTTTTATTGGAAGGACAGGATAGGATTTGAACTGCTTAACCAGAGATATCATAATCCAAACTGCTTTCTACATCATTAGCAGTTTGATCAATAAGGTGTAGCAAAATGCTTGCAAAAATTCTCAGAAACCTGCCATGCTTATTCTCAGGCTTAATGGACCAGAATGGGAAATATACATATGTAGTTTTGGGAAACACTGCATTCCAAGCTAATGTTTTCCTAACTCATCTGAAAAGAGAAAAGAATAAAGAGTAAAAATTGTGGAAGGAATGTGTGTGGGTGATTCCATCATTCACCAACACAGAGGCTAAATTATTACATATTCTGCGTTAATTCTGATGCTGTAAGTAACAGTTTTCTAAGAGCACATAGTGGACTCTCATCTATTATTCACTAGTAGTCTAAAAAACCCCACTTTTTTGCCTGAAAAGGTGAATTTTGAATTAACAAAGCACAGCCGTTATATTCCACAAAACAAAAAAACACACTTGCAGAAACAACTTCAGCTCGCTCGCATTTCAGGTCATTTGGTCAGAGAATGAGATCATGTATTTCCGTAGCTCCCAAGAAGAGCTGCAGGCTTGCAGTCTGCTTTCCCTCCTGATGGCACTGTTAATGCTGAGTTGGCTACTGAGGAAAGTGAAGACAACAGCATGTGCAAGGGAAGACAGATCTACAGTCCCATAATTAGGCAGAGGGAAACCAACCAAATCCACCCAAACCTGAAGGATTTAATTCTGATGAGACAGTAATATTATACAGAAGAAGAATGTAATAGAAATTAAAACAGTACTGATTAAAAAATGTTAATATTTTAATATGTTAATATGATTAAAAATCCCTTGAGGGGATTACAGTCTCAAGTACTATAGGGAAAGATAGCGTAATTTTTTCAGTAAGTACATCTATGCACTGTTAATTTGCCCATGACGTTGCCATAAGAGAAAGCACAGAGGGAAAAGCCACAGAGATTTCTACTGCAGTTCACTGGCTGCTTCCCAGCACATTCCACTTAAAGGGGTCAAACAGCTCCCGTGACCGTCTTGGGTGCAGATACCAGATAACACATCCCCAGCACTAAGAAAGGTATTTGAAAAAGGTGCCAAACTGATGCCTTTCATGGTATCCCAAAACAACTGTGAAGCTCAATCCAACATTTATTTGTCAACTTCAAAGAATATTTTTAAAGCATTTAATTATCTAACAAAACTTATGTTTCCCTCTTTCTATTCTTTACCACATTTCAGAGTTTTTAAAAAAGAGAAAAATACCCTGTAAAATAAAGTGGTATTTGATGCACTACCATCACTACTATAACTTGAAAAAAACTAAATCTCTCTAATGCAAACTACTTTCCACTTGCAATAAAAACCTTGGTTTTCTCCTTTTAACCCCCATTAAAAGATCAGAGGGAATGCTGACATACAGATTTGGCAGGCACTCAAAAGAAAGAGTGGGTACCCCATCAGACATCTCTTGTTCTTAAACGCTAGACATGAAGCAAAAATTAATCTTGGCCTGGTATCAAACCTTAATAGTAATCTATGGTAATTTAGCTGTTCATAAATGATAATGTTCAATCTTCAGCATTTTACTACCTTCAGCAGAAGCGAAGAGAAAGGGAAGAGTAATTAATACTGAAGAACAGCTTGCTTAACAAGTAATTTCATTATTAAACTCCTTTAAACTTGTTCAGAGCACCAATACAGTTTATGGATAAGGAACCCAAGTTTAGATATGGTGATTTTCATCACTCTCTAAATTACCAGTATTTCCCTTGAATCTTGGTTCGTATCCCATTTTCCACTTACATTGTTTTGCCAGGGTATCTTTCCTGGTACCACTGACCTCCTCTTTCTTTTAAGAGGGAAGTATTTGCTAATGATAAATACGATTCACCCTAGTCTGTCACAGAATATGAAATATTAAATGCCTAATTAGAAAAAAACATCCTAACTAGAAGCTGGTAAATCACCCTAACCTTTGGTATAGAGCAAAGCTTAACAGCAGTACTGTAAATCACATCAGTGTTGAAAGATGGCTAGCTTGCTAGTGTGGTTAACAATGGTCACATATTACAAGTCTTGGAAATTTGTATTATTCCAAGCTCACATTCAGGGTAGTTCCATCAAACCTCTAGACTACCTGATGGCATGCTCTATCTTCTGAGATAAAAACAACAAAAAATCCCCACAAAACAAAACCCCCCAAACCAAACAAAAAACCAACCTACCCCAAACCAAACCAGAAAAACACTATCAAAACAGGAACTGTGAAGTTAGTCACAATCCTTTCAGCCCTAGACAACAGTCCTATGAACGCTTCTGCCAGCAGAAGACCAACAATGCATTTCCTTAATGGCTTGGAAATTTAAGGTCTTAACTGATTCAGTAAAAGAATCTGTGATCATTCCCATGGAAGTAAAAGATACAGACTTGAGCTTTTCAAAGACATCACACCACATTAGCTGTGAATTTACAGCATCTAGGTATCTTACGCAAGCTCCTCCTCTCACGTAGAGATGTCTGCCTTACATGCTCAGGTGGATGTATGGGTAGCTGTGTAGGGAATCCAATCTGATAAAAAACCCCACATTTTTCCCCAGCAGTAGCTCCAAAGACAAAAGATGTTATGCATATACAGAATCTAGGCGGTTAGAGTTAAACTCACTGATGAACAAACGTAACAGTTGTATCTCCCCCACAGAGGAGTCCCTAATGTCTTAAAAGTGTATGCAAATACAGACATACTGAATTTATTATAACCCTGTAATCATCATAAAAGCTTTGTTTGGCAGGTAATCCCAGAAAGACTTGCCTGTTATCTCCAGAAACACTGTATTTTAATATAAAGGGGACTTTCCTCTTACAGTGCTGTAAAAAATGTGGACCATTTGACAATTATTCCAGTTCTAGTATCGACAATGGCAAAATGTAGATCCTGAATAAGGTTGCTGAATTCAAAAAGAAATCACTATACTGGTATTAGATGTGTCCCATTCTTATACACCATATGGTAACCCCACGTATAAGTGCTATGATATATTACTTTGCAAAGCATATACAGAACAGGAGTATTTTATTATGGACATTTTCAAGGGCACAATATTAATTAAATTCCAAATACACAATAAAATTAACGACATACAGCTACCATGTATATCTCAAAAATAGTCATCCATCACAATGGCAACTTGGGAAAGATGGTAACTTTAAGTATTATAACCAATTTCATAGAATCATAGAATAGTTAGGGTTGGAAAGGACCTAAAGATCATCTAGTTCCAACCCCCCTGCCATGGGCAGGGACACCTCACACTAAACCATGCCACCCAAGGCTATGTCCAACCCAGCCTTGAACACCGCCAGCGATGGAGCATTCACAACTTCCCTGGGCAACCCATTCCAGTGCCTCACCACCCTTACAGTAAAGAATTTCTTCCTTATATCCAATCTAAACTTCCTCTGTTTAAGTTGGCAGCCGTTATCCCTTGTCCTATCACTAGAGTCCCTGATGAAGAGTCCCTCCCCAGCACCCCTATAGGCCCCCTTCAGATACTGGAAGGCTGCTACGAGGTCTCCATGCAGCCTTCTCTTCTCCAGGACGAACACTAGTTAGCTATCAATGTTGTCTGCCATACTTGAAATTTCCACTCCATGATAAAAGACAATTTTTGTATTTTGCAGTGTTCATAAGAGATTGCTGTTACTGCAAATCTTACTTTACAAAAAAATAACTAAAGGATTCATCTATTACAGGTTCAAACAGAGCTCTTTAGCAAGTATTTTTAATGAGCTTGGTTAGACAGCAAGTCACAAAAAGTTCGTAGAATAAAGACTGGATGGAAATGCCTTAACAACTTAAATATATTGATCACAGAAAGATTCTTTTCTACCACAGCACTTTTAAAACATCAGCATTTCTACTGTGAATTTGACTGTCCCTACACTAAAAAAACACAAGCAAAGAAGAACCTGGTGCAATTTGTAATGTAACTGTGCTACTATATACCATCCAGGGCGTGAAATAAGGAAACTGAGTTGATGAGGACATAAGGAATACAATGCAAGTTAAACATTTGTTTCTACACACCCCCCTCCCCAGGACAAAAAGACACTCCTTGAAATCAAAAGGCAACATATTTCATTATTAATTTTATTTTAAAAGTATTTTTTTAATCAACATCTGAAGTTGGAGCAGCTGTAATAATATGAAAACTGCCAACAGCTGTTGATGTCAAACATACACTGACTACTCTGTGTTGGACAATCATATACAGTGTAGGAGTTTTAGAGTTCCTCCGGGAAAAGGGAGATTTCACCAGTTAGAAACATACTTTTCAGAATAAAGTATTATGTAGAAACATTCACTTTTATTTGAACACAGACTACAGCATAAGTAGTACAGCATACAAATGCACTGTTAAAATATTGTTGATAATTTCAGAGCAAAGAAGATTCCAGGTCCAATTTTCCTTCAAAGCATTAACAAGGGAGATTCCAACCAGCCAGCCCACAGGGTTCAGTTGAAATAGTGTCATTACTAACACAGGTGTTCTACAAGGAGGGAATATGCTGCTTCTTGCGAGTAGGAAGATTATCCTAAGACATGCATGCTTTATTTATTTTGGGCAAAATGTGCCCTAAATCACAGGCGTAGACATGTTTAATGCTTCCCTTCTCCCCATTTTAATGCTCCGTACTAGAAAGCTACACAGCGTACCTAAAAGACTTTTTATGAGGTACTACTGGAAAATGGGGGTTCCATACCCTGCCCTACTGCAGATGGTAGCACTCTCTGCTACAGACATTACAGACTTAAAATATCTGTTAACTACAGTTAGAAAGTGGATCTTCTCAGGATTCAGGTGAGGGCTCACTGTTTTCATCACTGACAACACAGATCAGCTAGTAAAGAGGGGCATGGGATATCCTGTCTGGAAGGACATCACAGCCCCCATCACTCCAGCCTGTAACAGAGGATGGATTTGCCTGGTATTTCAAATATTAAAGTTATCCGTGTATTGACAGTATCCAGGAGAAAGTAGGAAGGGAGGGAATTTCCTTCAAGGACTTGAGTGCAGAAAGCTAGAAGCAGTGTACTGCATTACAGACACAGTCAAACGGAGGAGGAATTTGAACTATTTAGCAGTCTCAGCTCAAGAGAGAGCCAAAACAAGAGAATAAAAGTAGTACTTTGAAAGATGCAGGTGTAGTCACAGCATGAGAGAAACCTGCAAGAACTCATTTTGTAAATGACACTGTTAAACTTGAGTATTTCAAGTAAATATTCATCTTACCGAGAAACCTTAGAAGTAGTAAAGAGTACAACAAATACTACAGACCTGAACGGTAGGTATCTAATGCATACAGAAATTATAATTGTTTTAAATATCTTATAGAAGTCGCTGTAGTATTTCAGGACCAAGTGAAATCTCAAAAGAAAAATCAGCTTACAAATTAGAGGTCTTTATAATCACTGCAGTTGTAAACAGTATTTAAGTAATGTGATGAAATTACTACGTCCTCCTTGACAATATGACCTCCTGCCTACTCAGTTCTGCTAATGGCAACAAAAACAACATGGAGGGATAATTTAGATACATTCATGCAAAAAGTGTTGAAAATGGAACTAAATTTTTGGCTTTTAGGCATGCAGAATGTCAGGAGAAAATTCCTCTTCTCAAGATAGCACAAGGGGAAGTGTACTACAAGTGGAAAGAGATTTGTACTTAAAAAAAGTAGTAGGATTAAGTTTGGGTAGTGTATGAATAACAGGCACAGAACAAGCACACACACAGATAAAAAAAATACCACAAATAACTGCAACCAAGTAATGTCACAGAAAACGTCAACGATTATTTATGTTTGTTTTAGCTTTTTAAAGCATATTTATTTCTGGCTGGCTGCATTTTAGAAAAGTGTACCTTTTGCTTGCCTATTAGCCAGCAGGAAACAAAAAAAACCACCCCACCAACCCATAAATACATTATATATGTGCAATTTTATACTATCGATCTAAAACCACCTTTAAAAAAGAAAATAATCAAGGGAAATAGACCTGGATTTTCAGCTACGCAAATAGCTTCTAAATATTTAGATAAAAATCTGAGCAATGGCGATTTCTCTTATTACTTCTATGTGACCAACCAAGGACAGATTCACAGCAGCTTAACGTAGCTCCCTACAAATTTAGATCACAACATCCTGTCAGAGGCACTTGTTAAACCTACGTTTGACTTATTTTCAGTAAACCAGCACCTTCTTTTGTTGTGACTGTTATATTTACACCAGCATTCACACCACCAAGTATTACTGAGATACAAAATACCAAACATGAAGTAAGAAGTATTTCTTCTCTAACAGAAGGATGGCCTTGAAATTCCATTTGCATGCTTTTGAAAACGTTAGAGGTGTCTGTGGGAGTTAACAAACAAGTCCATTATCACTACCAACTCATGCACTCAGAGACTAAAATTTAAGTCTTTAATATGGTGATTTTGTCAGGAAAAGAAAAAAAAATCATGAACAGAGACTCACTTCCCAGCAGACAAGAATCTACATACAAATTAACAGTATTTTAAAGGGAACAACAGTAAGAACCCAAGACCATCTCCCCTTCATCTGCTACCTTCTTAGATTTTTATGATCTTTTTGAGGCTCTTATGCAGAAAGCCCTCTGCCCCTTCACTTTAGGCATAAACTAGACTGTTTAGCAGAGCAGCTTTGGCTAATTTTTCTTTTTCCCTCACAATAAGTGGCACAGGGGTGCTTGTCAGATTAATTTGGGATCTGTATTTTGGTTAAACACAGCACCAATAATTATGTTGCTCATTTTGTCAGAGCTGAGTCAAGCCAAAATTTACCCACTTTCTCCATGCAAAACTTGGCAAAAAAGGGGGAAAAAAAAAATTGTACATTTATTCCTCACCTTCCTCCAATGGCATCAAATGAACTTCTGTCGTCTCCCATTTCCGAAGGTCCACTCAGCATGGTTTTTCCTTTGCAATCAATATACCATTTAAACTGTTAGAATGTTTTGCTATTTGTCCATGTGTGTACGTGAAAGTTTACCCTTATCTACATGTCATCATGATCAAACTACACCAGAATTAAAATTTATGCGGAGCTTTAAGTATTTTTTGGAGGAGGTACATATAAATCAAGTCATATTTTAGCTAGAGCGATTCTTACAGGGAAATTCAATGGGAACTGCAGGTGCTTCTCACCTCCAGAAGGAAAAGAAATAAATAAATCACTTCAAGTATAACACATTCTCAAGATTCCCCCTCCCCCATAATAACTAGTCAAGCTAACCTCAGCTTTCCAATCCTAAATCCCACCACAACAGGGTACATGTCTCTAATTGTTTAGGGGGTGTTGTGCACATGTATTTTGTAGTACTTTGCATGTTATTGTGATAAATCTAGCAATTTGGAGCTGCAGAGTAGGCTTTCCTTCAAGGAATGGATTTCTGTTAAGTCCTTATCTGCATATAGATGTTTATTTATGATCCTATTACCTGTGAAATTGTGACCAGCGCTTTTCAAATATTCCTTAGGGTTTCAATTGTCAGAGTTAACAGGCAAGAACAAACCCAGCATTTTAAATAGCCTGTGTTGAAATTTTATGCCTACTATGAATTGCTCTCAAAGAAGTGCCCCAAAAGTAATCAGGAAAAGAATGTTTATTTGAGGTGCAATACTGTCCAGAGAAAAAGCAGCTCCCTGACCCTGAGTCCTTCACCCCACAGTCGCTGCCAAGCTGCATGGCAGCTTCCCTCATGATAATATATGAAGAGGAGACTTCAAAGCAATGTCACAGCTTTGAAATGGTAGTTTAAGGGTAACAGATGATTTCTTAGAAGGACCAGTAGTTTACAGTAGTGCTACCTGACAGAACAATAGGTTCAGGTACTGCAATACAATGCCAGCTGCAGAACACTAAAACCAACTAACACCACACACATCCACACACAATTTAACACAAAAGTCTAAGCAGCCTTATAATTTAATCTGAATACACCTTTTTAGAAGAAGCAGCCTTATAATTTCATCTGAATATACCTTTTTAGAAGAAGCAGAAACCTCACATCCATCCACTATTGTGTCTTTCTTCCTATCTGAGGTGAGAATGGATGAATGAAACAAAGAGGAAGGAAGCCAGCTATTCCAAGGCAGATAAAGTCAACTGATGTACATATTACTACTTAAATATCAAAACAAAAAAAAGCTATCACAGCTTATTTCTGTCTAAAAGAGATACAATGCAGTGAAGTAACAAGCGGTTCAACAGAAGGCTGCTTTATTAGCAAAGGTAAGCGTAACATTCAGGATACTGTATTCATTCAACAGAAGAAAACCCAAGCACCTAGTGATCTATTTATCCTCCCAGGAGTATTTTTCAAATTAATATGTGAATAAATGTTTTTACAATACAAACAAATTCTGACAACAAGTATCCGTATTTTAGTGAGGTTTCACCATTTAAAAGCATCTTTTCCTCTTCTGGCAGAGAATCTTCTTCCCAAGTAAAAGCTAGCAGTAAATTCTGCACAAGACATGCCTGTACTTAGTTTCCATCTTTTTACATTTCATTTTCTGCTAGTGTGTTTACCCAAAGTTCTGACAAAGGGCAAACTGTATTTCGCACCAATCTGGAGTATTCACTTAGAGATCACATACCAGTGCTCTCCCATGAAAGCACACGTCCACACAGGTCTGTGGAAGACCTTATACATATTTATATCCATACAGTTTATTTTTGGAGTTACACCAATATGCATGCTTTTTATTGCCTTGAAGGTTATCTTCTGAATTTCTTTCAAGTGCCTTTATCACTTTAATGCATCTTGGCAAACCCGCTACTTCCTGGTATTCTGAAATAACTTTGGAGTTTGAATACTCTTAAATTGAGAGACTGTTGTAATAACTAACAGGAGCATGTCTTTAATTCATGTCAATCTATCTTTTGATAACTGGAGTAAACCTTGTTACAAAGAATGTATTTCTCTGTACTCTAATTTTCAAATATTTTATTAACTGATCCTGCTCAGTGATACCTTGGTTTTGATCCCTGGCATTTTACACCTAAAACAACCATCTTGTCTTTGACTTGAATATGGGTCTTTGCCTCCAAATATCAACATCTCCCATTCAGACCTCTCCTGTTACTTTCCCTAATTCCACTCCCTTGCGAGCTTGTAACTCACAAGCTTCTCTGCCTGCCCCTTATTCAGGCTGCTTCTCTTTCAGTTCAAAGGAGCATTTTCCACCTAAAAAGCTCATTTCTCATTCACTGGAGCAGAGTTCAATATGCTCACGTGAGGTACGTGGCATATGTATACAACAGAATCCTTTTGTTCTGGTTGAGAGAAAATAAGATAAACATTTAAACTCTCTAAATGGAAACGCTTGAGGAATCTTAATAAGCCACACTGAATGATCTATACATGTTCCAGTAGGAACTTTTCCTACCATAAAGATTAGCATTTGTGGTCAACTACATGCACAAAACCACAGACCCTCCCCTATGTTTTGAAGTCCACGTTGGTCTTAGAGGGTCAATTTGGCTGATGAACTGTCTCTTCGTAAACACATGTGCATACAGTACCCCTGAGGCTGGTAAGCATGAAGAGGTTGCATGCGAGAATGTTACATCAGTCCAGAATTTGAAAGACTTCTTATCTTTTCTAGGGGTAAAGATACTCACTGCAGAGTAGACACTGAGGGAAAACAAACAAACAAATACACACACAAACCCCCCAAACAACAATAAACCGTCACCACGGAAAAAACCAACCCTCAACCTGCAGATTATAAGGCATAACAGCCATGGTTCTTTTTATTGTAAGAGTAACACTGGCAGCAGTATTTCCTCATGGGACTCCTACTCTTTTTAAATAACAGAGTAAGAATCACAACTTTATGTTTTAACAGTAAAATAACCTAAAAGTTAATGCTGCTGGATTTAGGGTTTTGTTTTGTTTCTTAGACTTGTACTGATCTTAACTTTTATTACCTATTTTTTATTATTCACTTTAATTTCTTACTGGTTTACCACTGATAAGAATACATGCCATACATTTATACAACTTTATTTTGATAGATGATCAAATTACTGCTGTGGTAAAACTGAGTCCCGAAGTAACAGCACCAGCAAAGCCAAACACAACTAGAGACCTTGCTACCTGTTCTGACAGAACAATCTCATTTACCGCTATTCCATGACAAGGCTGTGATTTTTCTTTGACTAGTCTTTTATTGAACAGTAAATAAAAGGACTTATTCTAAGAGTGAGCAGTCACTGACACACAATTATGCAGAAATCTGTTCACCTTAAGTTGGAAGAATTTTAAACTTTTACCAGGGAGAGGACATGACTCCAGAGTTTAAATGATATGAATTCCAGACTCGGAGTTTCAAGAGGTCGAAACTTTCCTGCTGAGTCTTGAATTCATGTAATTTAAAGAGGTTTCTGAAGAGGATACTTCAGAAATCCGGAACTGAGAACTCAGTTTATGTTCAGGCAGGTACAAAGTTTCCAACTATTTATCTGATGTAGTGGAAAAAAAAAAAACCCACAGAAATTCACCCCTTATGCACACCAGCAGGTGCTTTCAATATGCAATGGCACTGCCTATACCCATGCTTGCTGAATGCAGTGACAGCCTTCATTTGTTTTTGTTGTGCACAGTATATCACAGCTGAAAGAGGTTATTCTAGTTTCTGAGACACCAAATCAAGCCTATGGGCATTGTGTTCCACTTAACTTGCACTGATGAATGAAGTAAGCTCCTTGTTTACCCAGCTATCAAGCAGAAAGGTTTCTAGTGTCATCTCACCTGATCATATTCTTATGTCCTACCCTGCTTCTATTCTGTCTCAGTGCCCTATATATAAAGGCAGATATAAAACACTGAATATCATACTACCTCTCCACTAGGTAGCAAATTCTCTGTGTGTAGGTGTATATATATATACACACACACACTTACATAGGCACACATACACTACATTTATGTATATATGTGTACACTTAGACATGTATCTGTATTTACAGACATCTACACGTGCACACATTTGTTCATAGATAAATGATTACTTCATAAATGATAGGTAAATGATTACTTCATAAACCCTATGTTTTCAGGACACCATGAAGAGAATTACAGGAACACAGATGGCATTTTATGCATTAGGACACAGTATTCCTGTGGCATGGGGAGCTGAACAAAGGACATAATGTAAATGTAGAACCTTAGAAAATAGAGACTGAGGATTCCTAGTTTTAGTATTTCAATAACTTCTAGCTTTTGCAGAGGTATCATAAAACTGAACTTACAGTTCAAACATTGCGTAGGTATGTGTGTGTAGGAAAGTCAATACATTAGGTATTACAGTTTCAGAGATACAGCTCACAGTAGTAGCATTGCTCATTTCATCAAGGTCTGGCTGTCCTGCAAACATTAAATCACTAGTGCTTGTACTCCTGCAGGCAGTTAAATCAAGCTATACAACAGCAGAGGCACAGAATTACCCAGCTCTGTTGCACACAAAGCATAAGGCATAGTCAGATTTTCTGTTACTGCAGAAAAACAATGTTAAATGTTACGTAAAGCTATTCCTACTTATCCTCCATAAAATACAGCTACTGCTTCGACTGTATTAACTCCTGTCAAGTTCAAGCAAAGGGATTAAAGAGAGGACAGTCAATCATTTCACATGCAGACATGTGTGTTAGACAGGAACCAACTCCTAGTATGAGAGTAAAACCCTGTACCAGCATTCATCATCTGACTGATACTAGGCAAACAACCACTCTAAGCCATATTTCATATTCAGCAAGGAAGGGAATTTCTGCTTTTCTATCTTAACTTGCTAAAAGGCACAGAGGGCTGCCTCCTCTGACACCCTCCTCCTTTCTGCCACTCAGGAAAACATCCCATCTCTGCATCTGACAAGCAGCAGTTTGGCAACACCCAGAGAGGTGGCTATCCAGCTCCTACCAAGAACGAGTTATTACAGCAGAATCTGAGCATATTTCTCTGCAGAGCTCCAACACTTTATCTGCTTTGGAGCATGGAAGAACTGATAACTCATCAAAGCTACTTCTACTTTGCTGCTGCTTGCAAATGTTTTTCCTGCAATTCCTTTCTTCTTTAGTGCCCTCCTGCACTGAAAATATTCTAATCCACAGTGACAGCACTTAGGGCTGATTAAAGTGTTTGCAAGTGATGACTAAAATATGCTCAAAGGGCAGCTGGCTTGCAAGGACAGATCTGCAAAAGAGAAGGAAAATAATTTATGAGCAGAACCTACTTTAAATTTGCAGTAGAATCATTACCTTCACCATCCTCAATGCATCAGGAGAGCAAATAATTGTGATTACAGATGGGGACATAGCTCTTGCATATTTAAAATCCTCAGTAATTACTGCAGTGGAGGAAGTCAAGTCAAATGCAGCAAGTCATTTTTTTCTTCCACAGAAATGAAACAGATTTAATATTACCCTTGTCTGAAATTCATCCAATTCTTTAATATTTGTTTAAATGGTATCAGTCTTAAAAAAATAATAAAAATCTGACTCCTGCACTTTAAAAAAATAATTGCTTTAGGGAGATAAAATGAACTTTTAATACATACTCTTTTTTTTCCCTTTTTTCTTTTTAAATGGGAGATTGATAACACATTTGCAATCTAGGCACTATGCCTGTGGGCAGTGCGCTGGCTTCAACAATTCTCCAGCTACTACAGCCCTGTTGGGCACTGTGCCAGACAGTGCCTTACCCAGAAGAACTAAAAACGGACTGTTGACTTCAGCTGTAATCTTGCCCAAGCTAGGCTCCTCGTACTGGTTTCAAGACAATCCGGTGGGGTACAGCCTGACAGTTCTCGCAAAGGTCAGGCTCTCTGCACTGAAAAGTAAACAAGCCACACGCTTCATGAGCTCCAGTGAGGCGCAAAAACTTCCCATGAACTCATCTCCGGTGGCAGAAGAAATTTTGACTGAGATGAAAACGTAAATGAACGCCAGAAGATCAGTATGGGGTGGAACATTGCTTGGGAAGTCCATTCTTTGATACTGAGCACAGCATCAATTCCTCCGGAATACACCTCTGTGCTGACAGCACTCCTCACCTCTCCATCACACTGCATTACAAAGTAAGAGGGCAGTTCAAGTACCTTCTAAGGAACCAAAACGAAGATAACCAGTCTGTAATTCCTCCTTTCAGCCTTTTAACAAGTAGATGGTAAGTTGGGCTTTTTTCTAGTTTCCACTCACATCTGTAAAAATTCCTGAAATGGGTGACAGTTACTTAGAAAGCACAAAGTACTTCCCTGTGGAAATGTCTTTATGCAGGAAGTTATGAACGCAATTAAAGAGTTTCCATTAAGAGTTATGACTGCTCAGTGTAAGACGATCGTGTATTTTCAAGCCACTAATGCCACTGATGTAACCAAAGATATAATAAACCACAATTCGATCTATAAAATCCCCACACAAACTAAGTTCACTTTCTACTCCCTTCTCCATCTTCATCTGAAAAACTAGATTTACCTGGGGTGGCATCAGAGCAGATAGATGTTACTTTTTTGTTCTTTTAGGTAGACCCTGAAAGTCAGACTGTGCAAAAATAATGTTCTGACTGCCCCAAAACCCAGCCACTGAAAAAAAGCATCCCGGAAATATAGAGTATATATATCTACTTTTGTCATCTACTTTGCAGCCTACTGAGGCACAGAACAGCAATGAGCAATGGAGGAAGCAACAAGCAAACTAAAAAATCCTAATTAAGTAAAGGATGAGCCTGCAAGTTTTTCAGCCCTTTGCTTTTGGTATCAACGAATCACATCCAGTTTTGAAATTAACTTGAGCTAAAAGTCTTCAGTAAAAATAGTACCTTCCTTTGGTACCATGTGCTTTATAGGGTTTTTTTTCTGCATACTTGGTGTGTTTTGATCTCCACTGATGTTCCCTTTCCTTTCACCAAACAAACGTGGAAAACCTAGTGATGAACTGCTTATGAATTTAAGTAATCTAGGGATTATGTAAACACCTAGGCACTTTCGACATTTAAAAATTAATTTCAAGCCTTAATGTGACAATAAATGCTTTGAACTACCAGCATTAACAATGCCACAAAGCTAACAGATAAAATAACAGCCAGTTGGGAAGGAATGGGAGTGTCTCTCCTAGTATTAAAAAAGGAAAAAGCCTCCCCACCCTCACATAATGTGTGGGAATGACAGACCTGCTCTGACTAAAAAGACAAAGTTGACATGCTTAAAGTACATGTTTAGGATCCTGGACTTGGCTTAACTCAAACAGCTTTGATTGGATGGGGTCCCTCAACAGTATTAAAACTGCTCTAATTGCATTCTTCAAGCCAGCTGAAGGCTGACAGCTTCCGCTCTCCTGCTCGCTATCAGGGCACATCAAGGACTTCTGCTATGAGAGGAGCACCTGGTCCAAATTTATTTCAACAGCCCAGAGCAAAATGGGAAGGTGCTTAATGTTCAGCCACAATAGTGACATTTTTACGATACATCCAAAGTTCAGAAACAAACAACTGAGGGATTTGAAAGGCACGCAAACAGAAACGGTGACAATAAAAATTCAACATTAATATATCAATTTTAAAACATATACCACCCATATTCTGGAGGGCAAGGCCAAAAGTTCAAGGCAGAGAAAAGGAGAAATCTGGATAGCTAGCCTGGAAGGGAAAAAAACCCCCAAATCTCTCTATAACTTCTTGAAAGAAATGCTGACCCTTTACTAAAAAGGGCATATTTAATTTGATCCTATATGAAATTAATATCACAAGTAGTACCACTCATTTCACCCAAAACTGGTGGCACATTTCAGCTTTAACAGAATAACAAGTGATATAAACATAAAACTTTCTACTTCAACTTTTCTAGTTTGTGCCCCTCTTCCTGCATCATTATAAAATATCAAATTAACTGGAGGGGCAAAGGGAGATGCACAAAGGTAATACTATAAAATCTTCATATCAGTAGTGAGAGACGAGCAAAATTTATTACAGTGTTAAAGAGTCTTGACTAATTCTCCTCAATCTCTTTGAAAAATACCACTGCTGTTTTTCAGTCAAACCCTTCCGAACATGACACTCCTGTTCAATTCAAAATTAGACCAATTTTATTTCTGCAGCTACAACTAAATTAAAATTGCAGTCATTATGTAAATTTACAGGAGACTTCTCATGCACAGAATGACACAAGATCAGACACTGCACTATTACTTTAATTTCAGAAATTTAAATGCTGAAATTGCTTCACAGTAATTAACGCAGATCACACAGTATAGCAAAGTAAAGCAGAAAACCTCACAACTCTGCAATGACATAGAAAGTGTCAATTAAATCTTTATGAATAACCACATTTAGGAACAGTTTTGAATGTGTGACGCATAAGCAAGAAACAAACTATTCTACATTAAGTAATTCCATACTATTTATAACAAAGATCTGAGTTCTATGCCTTGGAAATTTCTATTCAGGTATAAGAATGTACTGAAAGAGAGAAAGTAAATTCTTTAATCAGTAAACTGGCTTCTACTGCAGTAGAAAGCATCTATTTCTTCCTGTTTAGCAATTACTGGCTTATTTTCCAATCACTATGTATGGCCAGATTTGCTGCCTCATATGAAGTTAACAGCATGCACACATATCTATTTGGTAAAGAAAAATAGCACAAAAGTGTAATTTAGTAACGAACTGAGAGAATCTGCAGTACAATTGAAACTACCGAAAAAAGACCTCGTTCAAGACAGACTGAAATACGTAACTACACAGGTAAAATACACCATCTTTAAAAATAAACCCCAACTAATTTATGGAACAGTTAATACTGAAATTTTTTGTAAGCTTAGGATTACTGTGGCTCTTCCTTCTCATGCAATTTCCCTTCTATTCTGCATGGTGTATTAGAGAACAATGCCCAAGCACAGACTTTTCTTGACGGCAGTCTTACTGATACCAGTCATTAGTATTGTCCTGGATGTTGTGCTTGACCAGCAGCATACTTCACAGAAGTATTTTCTTTCTGCGTGCTTCCTATTAACTGGGACAAACTTCCCTTATGTGTCTCTCAAGAACAGCCTCTCTTTTCCTTATCTGATCTACAAAACACACTGACATTTTTCCGATAGGAATTTTTAGTGTACTGACAGACATTTTCACGGAATAAGCAATGATTTTTACTGACAATCAGCATGTAACAGCATTTAAAGACCTTTAAAAATCCAAATCCCAACCTCGATCTTCCCCAAGGATTCTAATGAAATAAACAGTATTTAAAATAAAAATCTCGTGGGGAAAGAGGGAAGGCATATCAGGAGAAATGGATGGACAGTGGAAGAAAGAGTTAACAAAAACTGCAGTACACCTCAAAATGAGCTATAAAGGTTCCATAATGAACCTTCTAGTCCTGAACTATCTCTCAGGCGCATTCAGTTACATTTCTTTATGCTGCCATCTCTCACTGCAAGTGTAACAAGAAAGTTAAAACGTAATTTTACATGTAGGTATATCACCTCAAATTAGCAACATAAAATTACTGACATTTATTCTAAAGAAAGCCCTACTGGCTAGAGGTAAAATGCTGAACTAGCATCTGTCAGTACTGCTAATTGAGGTAAGGTTGGGAACTATAAAGTACTATTAAAGGAGTAAAATAATACCAAATGGAAATGCTGAGAAGGTACACTACCCTTCTGACACGCTAAATTATTATCCTGATTAAAGTAGCTAGTATGTTTGACTCTTAAAAGTGCCATGAACAGTAATGTGCTTCAGGATTGAAAGGAACATTCTTATGGGTCACAGTACCTAAAAAAACACGTTAACAAATTCTTGCAGTACAATACCTATAGATTTGATGTGTTTTTAATGAAGCGTTCCGTCTTCTGTATTTTTAAAAAGCATCCATCTTTTTTAGAGAAAAAGCACGAATGCCACATTTTTACCTCCAGCTTCAGCAGTTCCACCCAGTTCGCCGCTGTCTAAGTTTTGAGCAGATCTTTGGACTACAAGCTGCTTGCAAGATTCTTGCCAGTCATCTTGTGAACGGATGACAGTGGATAAAATCCAATACTGGACTCGAAGGTAAAACAATTATATGCAGGAGTATTAACAAAGTTTGTCCAGCTTCATCCTTTTTTTCTTGTTTGGCATCTCTACCCCTCTGACAGCACAGTATGACAAAGCCTATAGAGCTCTGTCTGTTCACTTGGAAACACAGCAAATTTTACTGTGGCATGCAGAAGTCTTCTAAGTAAATTCAGTTATGAAACAGACGTTCCTTCTTCCTTTACCAGAAGGAACAGCAGTGGAAGAAAAATCAAAGACTATTCTGATCTTCACAGTCTGAGCTTGTTGCTAGCCACAGCTTTTAGAAAATTCACTCTTACAAAACACCAGTAAACATGGTACAAAATAAAGGCAGTATGAAGGACATTCAAGGATGAGAAGGACTGTATTACATTTACTTCTGTGTGACTAAGCGTGTTAATTTCAGCAGCTACCTGCTTGCTGAGAAACATGCTGAAACTTGAAGGTAGGGCAGTCACAAGAGTATGCCTACTCTGCTTGAAAATATTAAGCTGTACCAGCTGAAAAGCAAACATTTATGGCCAGATCCCATGGGACTTATTTTTGCACAGTCTGCTCGCATAAGGAAAAAAAATACAGTATACATTTCTGCCTTGCTAAAAACTTTCATTACAGCACTAATTAACAAAGAGAAAGCTCATGCCTTCCCCTTCACCCCAGATAAACTGACAAATGTCACATTATTTAACATTTGGACATACGAAAATGAAGCCAAATAGAGCATACTGGAAGCTGAAAACAATTTCCAGGCTGTTACACAAAACTTCGTAGGCCTTTCAGAGAATCTTTAACCTCATGAAGTTCAACAAGGAGAAGCGCAAAGTCCTGTACCCATGGAAGAACATCCCATGCACCAACATATGCTGGGGCCACTCAGCATGGCAGAAAAGGACCTTGGGGTCCTGGTGGACACCAAGGTGAATATGAACCAGCAGTATGGCAATAGGGCAAATGGTATCCTGGGCTGCATTAGGCTAAGTTTTGCAATGTAAGGTCACACCTGGGGTACTAGGTGTAGTTCTGGCTTATTTGGTACAACAGAAATATAGACACACTGGAGAGAGTGCTACAAAGGGCTGCTAAGATGATCAAGGGACTGGAACATCTTTCCTATGAGGAAGGGCTGAGAGAGCTGGACTGCTCAGCCTGGAGAAGGTTCAGGAGGGTCTCATCAATGTGTATAAACACCTGAAGGGAGGGTATAAAGGCGGATTCAGGCTCTTTTCAGCGGCGCCCAGTGGCATGACGAGAGGCAGTGGACACAAAAATGAAACACAGGAGGCTGGCTGAACATCAGGAAACACTTTCTGACTGTGGGGGGGGGAATAACAGGCTGTCCAGGCAGTCTCCAGCCTTGGAAATATTCAAAAGCTGTCTGGCCATGGATCTGGGCAACTGGATCTAGGGGAACTTGCTTGAGCAGAGGGGATGGACCAGCAAACCTCCAGAGGTGGTCCAACCTCAGCCATTCAGTGATTCTCTAAATGCTTCAAAATTTCTATGTGCACTTCACAGACACCAGAGTAGTATTTCCATATTCTAAATGATCTGAAAGTCAGGCTTTGTGCATGTGTGCACACATGCAAACATCCCCATTCCTTTCAAAAGATAAGACAATCAGGATTTAATTATTTTGCCATTTCAAAAATTCCACATCCCAAAGCCTCCCAAAAAAACCCCACCCAGCATGAAAAGTCATGGTGACTCTACTGCGTATGAACAGTTTCTGAGAGGGGAAAAGGACACAGTTATTCTTGAGTTAAGAATGTCAGAATAGTCCATCAAGCTAATGAAGGAATTACCTGCTGAAAATGTCCCCGATTTAAGAAAAAGAACAAAGAAAAGCCTCAAAAGCCACCAAAGTTCTCCCCTGTATTTTGTCAGCATTCAAGTGACATCCATACTTCAGAATTAACAGAAATGCACCAGTTAACTGGGGCATTAAAGCAACCTCTGTGGAGCTGGACAGTTTGTAAAGTTCATTAGCACCCAGACTACCTTCCTACAGACTCTTTGAGCCCCTCACAATCATCTGAAAGATCATTAGATTCTGACACATCGTTCTTATATATCCAAATGACCTTTCAGATATGCTCTTCAGGTTTTCACTGTTAACACTGCATGCCAAATGTCACCAAAATTTTTTCAAGGGAAGTGTCACCAGAAGACATTTTGACAGGCCATTTTGTCACTAAATACAGCAACAGAATTACGTTATGCTGGAAGTGAGGAAGGGAGTGAAAGAGAGAAAAAGCATCTGATCCCTAGTCAGTGCAGCATTGCTTTTGGTATCTTGCATACTTTGTCAGCATATACAGGGCGCTTTTCGGTGGAAGAAGAGGCCACTACTCCACGTAGCTCAGGGCTCCTGGCACCCTCAGTTTTCACAGGGCATTTGAAGAGGTCAAGAGAGCTGAAGAAAACAGGCAGCATGGGCTGCATTAGAGGGCAGCTCCCCAGTTGTAAGTACCACCTAGGTTCCCAAAAAGGGCCAGCTTTTCCCAGAGTAACCAGTTTCAATGAATGCTGACTGATACACCGCTTTCCAAGACCTCACATGTAGTTTGGCCCATGACCACAGAATCATCTCATCTCTTTCGAGGGGCAAGCTCAGCTTACACCCTGTCACACAGCAAAAAGCAAGGCACACACCACGCAGCGCTCCAAAATTGCCAGAATGAATAAAACCAGTCCTGTACCTCTAGGTGCAAAGAGGGCAGGCACACTAATGCTTTAGGAGGATTAGGGGAGACAGGAGAGAGAAGGGGAAAGATGCATTGTTTCATCTTTACAAGTCTGAGTGTCCATCCTTTGACTTGCTAGTCTTTTCCTTCTGAAGAAGGTCATGGCACAAGATGACCCAGTTCAAACAAGCAGCAGAAAAACTCTCCCATATTTTCTGAACCAACTGGTACAAATGAAAACCATGAGAAACCGGGTGTGAATGAGCAAACAAGCATCACGAGACAGGAACCCACACAGCTTCAACAGCCAAGAACAATTTGCCATAAAAGGAGCTCCTGGTAACTGCCAGAAAGCTGAAATATTTCTAAAGATTATTCAGCAAGTGGACAAGTAGGAAGCCTTGGGTCAGGACCCCTTTCTAATGCTTGTCTCTTTCCCCTTTGAAACTGTTGTCTTTTATCAGCACCATGAGCGTGCAGGGCTTACAGAGGAAAAAGCTTCTCTATCCTTAGGAGCATGGCTGCGCCTTCAAATGGGCTTCAGCAGCATTTGGGAATAGTTCCTCTAACTATCACCAGCATTACAGGGTGCTCACTGCACTAAAATAGTGTCAGAAGAATGTGAGATTCCAGGTAAGTTGGACTTCTGAGAGCCATACAACTCATGGTGTTCGTTTGCTATTAGACAGAGAGCTTACCAATGGAATTTTAATCAACAGTCGTGACCAACCTGCTGGAAAAGCAACATAAAACAATCTTTTTATGCAAACAAATTATAACATTGTAGGACTGCGGGACATTTCACATCACACACACTGAACACATGAACTAGACAGTGGTGTGTACGTGTGTCTGCTCTACATGCTACCTGTCAAAGCAGACCGCCTACAGCTTAGTCAGGAAGAGGCTTTAAAAACCTTGTGAAAATATGGATGATAAAAGGAACTAAGAGGGTGGTACAGAGTAACTAGCTTCTCCAAATAAATACTCATCACAGCTGTAAACTAGATTCCGAGTTCCTGGGGAAGCAGGAACAAATCCTCAGATAAAAACCACATCTACTTAATGAATGGCTACGTGGGAGCGAAAGAAAGGGCTGACATTTCTAAAGCAACAGACTTAACGGTGCATGGAAGTATTTAATTCCACATTTTCAATTACATTTTCTGGCTTTCACTGGGGTTTTTTTGTTACGATGCAGACTGCTTAGCCTATTTGTCAGAGTTTGGGAGTACATAGATCTGAAAACTCTGAGGCAGTAATGTAAGCCTGCAAAACTGGGTTGACTTTATTCCACCTACAAGCTTTACCCACCCAGGAAAGTTTCCAGAAACACAAGCTGAACCTTGAAGTTTGTTAGATGCTCTTTCCCAGGCCTTTGTAAACCAAAAGCAATAAAACACTGTAGGCAAAGCATTCTGATCTTAGACACCATGTACAGTACTTATAGCAACCACCCTATGGAAGTCTTGTTATTGCTGCCTATTAAAAAAAGAAATCTGAAAACCAGAAAGTTAAAGCCTCACTGCTGTGGAATAAAAGAATGGCCTTTTTATGGTGTGCTACTGCTGCCTTAAGGGGTAAATCCTGTTTAGGGCAAACCTCAGAAACAAAAAAGCCCAGCATCACTGTTGTATAAAACAGATCCCTCTTTTTGCTGATTTTATGGCACACATAGAGCCAAAAACCTCCTTATCAGAACAAATGCTCGACTACTTACTTTGGAGCCAATTAAAAAGGACTGTAAGATGACTTTTAAATTAAGGCTTTCAAGATATCCAACCAGCCAAGTAAACCCTGAGAGCCGGATGCCCACCCTCAAAAGGTTTCATGCTAGCTTCCCACTACCCACTCCCTCTTTCATAAAATAAACTTATTTCAAATTCCAGGTTCCTTCTTTGATATATCCAAGCTGCTTTTTTGGGAGGATTGGGCTTTTAATTTGCAGATAGGGTGGGGGTAGGGGGAAGAGGGAGGGAGAGAGGGGAGGAGAATCAAAGCTACACAGGTTCAATTCCTATTACAAATGGAAAAATTATAGGCTCCTAAAAATATCGGTCACACTAGAAATTATATGCCAAAACCCAACAGTGAACAAACTGCAGAGCCAAAGACAGTGAAAGAATGAAGGTATCCATCTGCAGATAACTGGTATCTTTAAAATGAAAATAGCAGCTAGGTTTGATTCTTTATCAAAAGCTGTGGTATTTCAAAGCAGCAGTTTAGTAACGGAAACTACCAACATCTCAGATTCATCTAGATTTTGTTAAAGGCATTTAGGTACTTAGACAAATACCTTCTAATGGATTCCTCCTCAGCTATTTCTACCTATAATTCATAAAGATGATAGCTAACTAGACATCTTTATCTTTTAGGTATCTTCATTTAGCCAGCAATGCAAAAGAATAGGGAAAAGAAGTAATGAAGTTTTCCTTCTCTTTTTCAGTAGGCTTTGAAAAGCAGTTACATGCACAGCAAGAAAAGATTAATAAAACTTAGGACACATTAACTAATTATATGGTAATGGGCCAGGTTTTACACTATTTGAAAATACATCCCCATTGGGAAGATGTGTCACATAAGATCCAATCATTATTTACCATATCACCAGTTTTAAATATGGCAACACCACTGTGGTATGCTAATATAACTATTTTCAGTTTTCTTTGAAAGCCAAACACTAGCTTTACAATGTGTAAAAGCAAGAAAAAAATCTCCAAACCACAAATGCGTATTTAAATGTGTATTAAAAAAACACAAAACCCCCATTTAATATTGAATTAATGACTAAGAAAGACCATTTAAAAGCATTCCAAACTCTACTGTAATTGAAGAGAAATCACATCTGACAGAGCTGTTTACCACTAACAGCACAGAAACTTCTCTAGGACTGTTCTACTGCATTAGACAAAAGAAACACAAAACATTACTAAAGCAAAACCTCCAGCAGGCAATCAGAAAATCCTAAAAACACAAAATGTTTTTAGTACAACACGTTAGAGCCTGTTTAAAACAAGCCTTTAAAAAAATAATCCTCTAAAAAAAGATCACGCACTGGGTCAGTGATATCTGGCTCGCAGAAGTCTATGTATGCTTACTGAAGCTAACTTAGCCCAGGTGAGGATCACACCCAAATCCCTGCATTTAACAGAATATGGTTTTAATGCTTTTCCCCCTGACCTTCACACTCCATTGCAGCAATTATATTTTATCTATAAATTGGTGTTTAGTGTTGGTTTATGTTGTGAATAAATACTTGATGGTATTAACACTACAAGAATTGTTTCTTTTTAAACAGCTATTGCACATATACTGTGTTTAAAAAACATTTATGACGGATGCATATACACATACGTATGTGTCTACATACAGACACACATGCAGAGCCTGACTTCCACGAGGGAGCAAAAGGTAGTGACCTTTCATCTCAAAACCAAAGTAATTTCTCAGCTACAGAAACAGTACTTACAGATGAAAAAAATACCAAGCCTGGGGTTTTGCTGATTTTTCAGTCTATCTGTATTTTGAATGACTTGCTTACAGTCTAGAAGCCCACGGTATAAATTTCATCCCAGAGTGAATTTTTATGATGGAGTTATAAACCCCTAAAGAAACAGGGTTTACAATGGAAGTGCTGACATAACTAACTATAGCAGCACTAGCACTGCCTCTGCAATCAAGGCACATTATATTTATGAGGTAGGTGAAAGTCTGTAACCATCAATCACTGGAATCATATTGACAGATTCTAAGTTTGAGGTCCAACAGAATTAACGTATTCAGTTTCTCACACCATCGATACGAAGGGGAGAATTTGCAGGCACTTTTATGGGCTTAGGCTTTGACATCTTTACAGAAATCAGTGAGGGGCTGTCTTGCTGAAACATTTCATTCATCTGCTGCCTCAGATTTTCTAGGGTTTGCACCAACCTTTCACACAAAATGCTAGAGAAGTAGATTGTCCAGAAACCAAACATGACCTTATGCACATACATATGCTTCATGAGCTGGTTATTACAAACATTAAATCTACGTATATCCACCAGACATTTAAAATAATACCCAAGAATGATTAATCACCCAAAGAATATCCAACTCCTAAATTATAACTCAACATCCCTATATAAAACAATCTAAAATGTCAGCACCTCAGTCTTTATGATATCACACCGTTCCAATAATTCTGTTTTACAAGTAAATTCCTATTATACATTAATAAGTGCTGTTGGTGGCTAAACTTCATGCCTTTGAGTAATGACCAGGTTGAAGGCAATTAGGCCGGCCAGGTGCAGCTGGGTGAGGTACTAATAAAAAGTTTTTAAATTTTACTATTTCCGTTTGGATTTTGGGGATGCATTCCAATCTGCCCAAATTAGGGAGGAAATTGTTTCCATGCTTTCAGCTGTTCCATGGTCTATTACTGACCGATAACCCGCACAGACTTCTTCTTTCCACTTACACACACCCCTTTACTCACCAGACCCCATGTCTTTATTTTTCAACTTTTCAGAGCAGCACAACAGGAAAACTAAGAACCTATTCCGTAACTTAGCAGAAGTTTTCAGTTCAGCCACAGGGTTAGCTGGGCTTGAGTGAAACAGAAAATCCGGGCTGGTTTGCTAAGTCCTTAGCTATACATAAATCCAGAATAAGAACTGAAATGCAACTATTGTCATCTTCACTCCCTCCATTCCTCTGAAAGTCCAGACCGTTGTGAATGTGTTTTCCATAACATCTCATGGTTTTTATAATTACCTGAAAACTTGTTTTCTCTTAATCAAACCTACTTAACACCATTTACACCTATTTTAAAAGCCATGTTTTTACTGAAGTGTATGCAGGATGTGCAGAGTGCTGCCAGTGCCCTTGGGTTAGGTCAGAGAAGGAAGGCTTTCTGAAGTGACACCACTGCAATCAGCCATTCTGTGTGTGTACACACGCATGCTTACATACACCTTCCTGCCCTCTTGCCCTCTACACATTTTCATCAGTGAATCTTACTCAAGCACAGCCTGATGTTGAGCACAGACAGCATCACGCAGCTTGTGGCCAGAGGCATCAGGAAGCCTCCAACGCTTCTCACCAGACAAACGCTTTTCTCAGAAGGCAAAGCTACTGCCAGGGACTGGAGGAGCTAGGGAACAGAAGAGCTGTCTCATTCCACACAGACAAGTCTTAAAGCCTCGTACAGATAGCCCTGAGCTTCTCCACTGCCTTGTGAAATCATTCTCTCACATCAGTCTTTACTTCTGGAAAATGCAAACATGGATTATTTTTAGGAGCTCACAGCAGTATTTCTTAATTTTCATTTTCTACCTGTAAACCATACAGAGATGTCACAATTTACAGATGACTGGGACAATATTCTCCAGCAGGATCAACACAAGCTTCCCTATTCCTATTGCCCAGAAAGGCATCCTCAGTGAAGCCTGTGCGAAAACGCTGCTTAACAGGGACTTTAAGCCTGACTGACTACAGCCATTTCTGCATGAAAGCTTGCAGCAAAGTGGCCCTGATGAAAACATGTCACACTGGTGGCTGGGTGACTGTAGAGACACATTTTTCTCCTTCCCAATGCCCCACGTTCAGATTAACACACTCTTTGACAAGCAGATCTGTATTCTGGACTCCTTTTTAAGCCCCAGTCAGAAATTTAGCCTAAAAAATCTGTGAGGATCCAACAGCATTAACATGGAGGCATGACTGAAATGGATACAATTTACACATAATAAAGCTGCAACTTCCACTTGTTCTGTAGCTTTTACACAGATTTGAGCCTAGGGAAAAAGTAACAGATTTTTGAAACCAGAAGTATAAATCAATGTGCCAATTAAAAAAGTCATCATTAATTCTTATGACTGTAATCTGAAATTACGCATGGCATACATCTCCTTTTTTTGCAGGCATTCCTTTGCAGTCAAAATGCAAGAGCTGTGCAGGGCATACAGGGAGCTCACAGAAAATGACCTGCTGTGCCTTCCCACAAGTGAGCAGCGCCCTGAGGAGGGCAGCATGTAGGCACGGATTTAAATACGCACAGAACTGCTTGGAATCGCATGCTTTGCTAAAACTGCCTTGCCTTCCAAGGGATTAGTGAAGTACCACACACACAGCCAAACATCATCATAAAATATACACAGAAAGACAGCAGGATATTAAACCAAAGCTCACTAAAAAACGCTAAAGCCCTTGCTTTCATGAGTACCAACAGGAACAGATTCTCAGCATCTTTAATAACTCAGTTTCTTCACTCTAAAGCACTGCCAGTCTAAATTTAAATGTGTTTAACTGAATCAAGACATTCAAAGCAATAGATCATCTAACACCGAATTACACAAGTAAAATGGGAACAATTACCAGATTCTGCAAAAACCAGATCTATTTTTAAAAAGGATCCAATTTTAAAACAATGCGATTTACTTTTCACGTAAGTCAGTTTGATAACGCAAGCGATAACATATGTGATCCCCAAAACCCCTTCCCCAAAACTGGGCACATTTTAAAACTCAACTGCTTAGTCAGACTTGATGTGCAAATTTCATGAAAACAAAACAAGTTTAAAATAAATTAAAACAACAAAAGGCATCAGCTTCCAGTTCATTTTCTCAATTAATTACATCTCCAATTCAGTCATGCTGTCTTCAACATTACAGCAAGGAACATGATTTCCAGTTATAAAGATTCTCAAAAGTGGTTACAATGCTTAACGAAAGCAAAATTACAAACACACCACAGATTTGCTCTGTTCAGAAATAAAAAGGCAGCGCTTTTAAGGCTTTTCATATGGCATCCTTGTAGTACGGTCTGTCTTTTCCTACCAGTCTGATTTTTGTCTGTGGCCTCATGATGATATTTTGAGGTGATAATTAAAACTATATCTAAAACTAAAATTAATTAATCTAAAAATATAATTAAATTTAAACAGAGGGGATTTTTTCATAATTAATTACAAATTCTTCATTTTTGAAGCTTTACCTAAATTTGAAATCTGGAAGCACGGGCAAGTATCAACACGGAACAGCACTGTAGTTTCCAAGAGAGAGTTAATATATTTAAGCTACCAGCATTTTAAAAGCTGGCAGCAAAAGTAAGAATCACAAGAGCAGGAGGAGCGCAGGGCCATCCGCTGCCTTGCAGTGCCCTCTGGTGCTGCTCTTACAGAAGTGGAACATCTCCGGGCACCCAAGCTCTCCCGGCCAGAGAATTAAGCATGGGTGTCAAAGACCCCAGCCGAAAATTATGCAGTCTCTATACAATCACACATGCACATATTTAATGTAAAGAGCGTAACTGTGGGAAAAGCATTAAATTGCACAAGGCGACACTTGAACAAAATTCCACAAGGAAATATAAACCTACAACACAACTGTTCCCTGAAAAAGGAGCATCCAGCAAATTATCCTGGAATATAAAAATATACAACAAGTAAAGGTCAGAATTGTATTTCCACCTGTTCACAGAACTCCAGGTCCCATCTTTCTTATAGCTTTTGGAAGCTACAAAGAACACAATCCCCTTCTTCCCAGCTAAAAGACCAATAAATACCCATAACCTTAACCACAGAAATTTAGGAATATTTTATGGCAATGGCAGTTATGTTGTGATTTTACACGCACCCCCAAATAAAATTTAAATGAGCAATTCAATGATCTTAAAGGTCCCTTCCATCATGAATAATTCTATGAGCATTCAGAGCAACCATTAAAAAAATATAGATTAAAAATGACCTCACACAGATTTCTTTGTGTGTATCTCAAGTCTTCTGCAGCTACATGGAAGGTCATATATTGTTTTCAACATTAACCCAGGTTTTGCCACCAAGGCTGGAGCAGAGATGTTAGCCACTAATCATCACCCAGAGTTACAACTGACTACAGCTGGCTAAGCCTATTGCATTAAACACAAATATAAAGAACAGTATTTTTGTTTAGTTACGCCGAAGGATTCTCAAATCACAAATTCTATGCACTTGAAGCTGCAAAGCAATGGCAAACGTGGGTATTTAAGGTTTCAGGAATAATCAAATTGCTCAGTCTGAATTGAAATTACTAAATTACCTCTTAGTATTAAGTCTCTTCCTAGTTCTGCTTCCTTTCCTTTCTTAAACTGTGTGCATCCAGTGAAACGTGAAACATGTCTTTCGATTACTGCCGCAAGTATTTCCATTAAATGCCTTTTCCACTTCAGTGAAAGATGTCCCAGTATTTTCAAATAATGTTTCTCTACAAGAATTCTTCTCAATTGTATTATTTCAGTATTTCTTCAGAATTCCAGACAGCAAAAAAACATAACAGAATCTTTGTAAACCAGACAACAAAACCTGCTAATCATATCAGATGACTTGCAATCATTGCATTTGTATTTTGTAACTGTGAATATCCAGGCAGTTCAACAATGAAAGAAAAATAAAAATAGTAATGCTCTAAAATAGTCATTAAGGAATTGTAAAGAATGCCACTGACTTTGGTGGGTCACCGAAAAGAAACAAAAATAAGTAAAATGCAAGAATCCACCACTTATGTGACAGAGCACACACATTTTAATGCAGCGGGCAATAAAATGCATGGGTTTAAAATGCCACTTTGGAGAACCGTGCAAAACACCCTCTTCTGAGCACTAAGGCACCACATCCAGCTTACTGGTAGCAGCCACCAACCCAGGCTAAGCAGAGGAAGAGCCTGGAGAGGAAGGCAACGATTGAGAGACATGGTCATACTTCTCTGAAATACATTATCCTAAAAAGTTCAGGAAGAGATTTTTCTGCATCTTCCCCAGAGAATAATGAATGTGGGAAAGCAGCCCTGCATGACAATTCCTTTTTTTCTCTCCCATAAAGCTGAGCCTATAATCTGCACATGAAGACAGTACATTACAGATGAAAATAATCATCTCAAAAGTAGGAGTTGCGAGCAGTTTTCTTGAACTTTTAAGGAATTAAAGCTCATGCTATGATAACCACAAACATTAGATCAGGAATTTCATTACAATAAATCTGAAGTGACTAACTGCAGCTTGAAATATTTTTTATACTTTTTGTATTTTCTGAGAACTGTCAGATTGCTCAGAGGACGATTATCAGAAAGCCTGGCAAACACTTGGACTTTCATCACTATCTATTCCTTGGCGTCAGCATGTTCCTATCTGCCTTTTATTATAATCAGAGGAGTTTCTGTTAAGATATTTCAGAGACTGACAGAATGGTTTGGGTTGGAAAGGACCTTAAAGCTCATCCAGTTCCAACCCTCTGCCATGGGCAGGGACACCTTCCACTAGACCAGGTGGCTCCAAGCCCCGCCCAACCCAGCCTTGAACACTGCCAGGGAGGGGGCAGCCACAGCTCCTCTGGGTACCCTGTGCAGTGTCTCATCACCTTCTTTCCCCCCTTTTTCTTTTAAGGTACTGAAACTTGGAAGCTGTCTTCTCAAATTTATAAACAGAACAATTAAAAACCAAGATCCAAACCAAACCCACAGCAGACAAGATGTTTCTCACTTAATTTTAAGGACAGCAGCCTGCAACTTGTAGAAGAAATCATTCAAATATTGCCATATGGTTGCACTATAAAAAACTTTACCACCAAAGGTCTTTCCCCCTCTGTCCTCAAAGTTGCTATAACTTTGCTAAGAAGATGACCCAGGGAATTACAGAGCAGTCAGCCTCACCTCTGTGCCTGGCAAAATCTTGGAGCAGATTCTCCTGGAAGGCATGCTAAGGCACATGAAAAACAACAAGGAGCTTGGTGACAGCCAGCATGGCTTCACTAAGGGGAAATCATACCTGACCTATCTGGTGGCCTTCTATGATGGGGCTACAGAACTGATGCACACGGGTAGAGCAGTTGATGTCATCTACCTGGACTTGTGCAAAGCGTTCGACACTGTCCCACACGACATCCTTGTCTCTAAATTGGACAGACATCAATTTGATAGGTGGACCACTCGGTGGATAAAGAACTGGCTGGATGGCTGCATGCAAAGATTTGTGCTCAATGGCTCAATGTCCAGCTGCAGACCAGTAACGAGTAGGGTCCCTCAGGGATCGGCACTGGGACCGGTCTTGTTCAACATCTTTGTCGGTGACACAGACAGTGGGATTGAGTGCGCCCTCAGCAAGTTTGCCAATGACACCAAGCTGTGTGGTTCGGTTGATATACTGAAGGGAAGGAATGCCATCCAGAGGGACCTTGACATGCTTGTGAGGTGGGCTGATGCCAACCTGATGAAGTTTAACCATGCCAAGTGCAAGGTCCTACACTTGGGTCGGAGCAATCCCAGACACAGCTACAGGTTGGGCAGAGAAGAGATTCAGAGCAGCCCTGCAGAGAAGGACTTGGGGGTGTTGGTCGATGAGAAAATGAACATGAGCCGGCTGCAGTGTGTGCTTGCAGCCCAGAAAGCCAACCATATCCTGGGCTGCATCAAAAGGAGTGTGACCAGCAGGTCGAGGGAGGTGATCCTGCCCCTCTTCTCTGCTCTCGTGAGACCTCACTTGGAGTATTGCGTGCAGTTCTGGTGTCCTCAACATAAAAAGGACATGGAGCTGTTGGAACAAGTCCAGAGGAGGGCCACGAGGATGATCAGGGGACTGGAGCACCTCCCGTATGAAGATAGGATGAGAAAGTTGGGGCTGTTCAGCCTGGAGAAGAGAAGGATGTGTGGAGACCCCATAGCAGCCTTCCAGTATCTGAAGGGGGCTTATAAGGATGCTGGGAATGGACTCTTCATTAGGGACTCTAGTGAGAGGACAAGGGGTAACGGGTTCAAACTTAAACAGGGGAAGTTTAAATTGGATATGAGGAAGAAGTTCTTTACTGTAAGGGTGGTGAGGCACTGGAATGGGTTGCCCAGGGAAGTTGTGAATGCTCCATCACTGGCGGTGTTCAAGATCAGGCTGGACATAGCCTTGGGTGGCATGGTTTATTGGGAGGTGTCCCTGCCCATGGCAGGGAGGTTGGAACTGGATGATCTTAAGGTCCTTTCCAACCCTAACTATTCTATGATTCTTTGATTCTATAAAATCATTAAGTGCAATGAAATAGGAGCAAAAATAAAACCACTGTTACATTTCATTTAAAATAACATAGAAAAAAAAAAAAAAAGCACTGCATGTATCACTGACCATTAACACCTTACGTCACTGCCTGAATGTGAGAGCCAGTGTCTGTGTCACTACAGTTACGTTATATGTGCCATCAGAGGTGGGATGGCAAGGTACATGGTGGACATGGCCAAGCAAACCATGACCTTGCTAGCTGGTGTAGTAACAGTCATGAAACCACAGAGGCACCAGCCTCAGCTGTGCCCAAGAAGGTCCCAAGAGTGCCCAGAGGACTTAGAAGTTGTCTCCTCCGTGGCACAGTTTTAATACCAGAGAAGGATGGGTTAGAACTCTGCTTGGCTACATTATCACACACTACTATTTACTACCCAATTCCATTAGATTTTGAAACTGTACTAATTCACACCAAATGGACCAAAACTCAGATGCACATATGTTTCAATCCCCTACGAAACTATACAGCTGCATACTGCAGGGTAGTTCCCCTCACCCCTGCAAAACGGAGAAGTTTTGCCTTTAGAAATGAAGCTGTTCAAAGACTGACTGGAAGCATACAGAGAGCATTTTAAAGTACAAACATGGTACAACTATATCTAAGACACTTTTTCTACACTGTTTACTTTACATTTATAAACAGGAACCAGTTTTACAACCATGCCTTCTTAAAGCTGACAAACATTAACAGCTCTCTTTGGTCTCTAATGCTTCATCTTCTTCATGACTAATACGAAGCAAGGAAGTAAGATTTCATTCACATTAGAGAGAAAGCAGTAAGCAAAGAGTGACTGCTAATTCCTGTTCAAACCAGCATGCCACACTGCATCAGGAATTAAACCTGAAGCTAGGGAGCAGGGTGACCACCCCACATGGTCTCTGACCCAACTGAGAGCCTTCTCCTGTCGTATCAACATGCACTGGCATCACCAAAAGATGGTACGGTGGAAACTCTGCTGAAAGCTACAGAAACTCATTTCAGAAATGTTCTTCTCCAACGTAGTCCTCAGGAAATGTCTTTTGGAAACTCTCCTAATTGCTACTAATGTCGCAGCTGTATTCATTTATTCATTGGAGACATGGAGCCAATCAGAGTGCAGCAGCATCTCAAGCCTTTTTTCAATGCCTGCTTGTGAAATTTATTCTCAACAAGTTAAAGAAGATCACAAGTTTTGGGAAATCTGAAAGAAAACATTTAAAGAAAGATACCGTATGTAATTAACATATTACTGACACTGACTAAAGCAGCATTCTGTAAGTAGAGATATAAGGGAAGAGAATACAATTGGTGCCAATCACTACAGACTTACAGAAAGAAGTACAACTGCTGAACGGCTTTCTCACTGCTTTAACAAAGTTAAATTTTTCATTGATAAAGTCAACAGCATTTAAGTCACAAATGAAACTCTATAATAGGTTCTTCTGCTTATACCAAGCGTGTGGGAAAGGGAGGGCAAAAAGAAAACGAGCAACCCCAACAAAGCATCCTTCTCCTCAGCCTTGGCCCTGAAGGCTATAGACTGAAAGGAGTACATCTCCCATAGCTGCCTGCCTGGGCAAACACAAATGAAGATCTGGTGGCACGGATGATGTCCTAAGCCAGACATACCAAATATTACTGCAGCCAAAATAAAGTCTTCCTCCTCACAAGGAGCAAGAAAGCAAACTGTATGAGTGTAGCACCACCCGCATGCAGTTTCCTGAACACCAAATACAATGTTTTCTGCAGCTATAGTCTGCATGTCCCCTCCTCCTCACCATGGGGTGACGGGTGGACTGCAGATCTTTTGTACAGGGAATCCATGAAACTGGACTCGCTGACCCCTTCTTGAGCACAAATCATGGTGCTTGCTCTCCTTGGCAGCAACTAAAGCAGGGATGGACAACCTGGGCCAAAAGGCTGACTACTCTGCCTGCTCCTTTGACTTGCATAGTCAAGCCAGGCACAAATACCCAATACAGTCACAAGCTCCTGGCCACCCCAAGGCAGGACACAGCCACTCATCAGCATGGAGGGATGAGGAACAGAGCTGCTCCTGGGCAAGGAACTGAAAACAAGTTATTCCTCCATCAATGAGAAGATGCCAAAACCCACTTGCTTCACCTATGCTGTATCCAGCCTGTAAGTCTTCATTTTCGCTTTCTCTCTCTCACATACATACACTCCCCATCACCCCAAAAAAAACCCCTAACTGCTCATCATAAAATCTTAATCTTACCCCCAAAATTAGAGGATGCTGGTTATTCACCTAACATCTTACCACAGTACTACACAGATTTTAGAACAGAGTTGTAAACACAAATCCCCACTTCACTGACTGATGTGGTTTCACTAAACTGAAGACCAGTTGCAAGTCTGAAAAGGTTCTTGCACCTGAGAAGTCCATCACAAGCAATGAGCTCGTAGCAGTATCACTGTTATACTAGCTCTTAGACCCTTAGCATGTAACTTTCTGAAGTTTGTGCTACTAAAGTTTATGTTTATTATATCCTCAACATGTTTGACAAGGATACAAATATTGAGATAGAGAGAAATCACAGCATGTTGCTGACGGAAATCAGCACGAAAGAAACTCAAACTGGTCCCTGTGTCAGAAGTCACCTAGGAGATGCCTGTGACATTAACAACATAGTGAAGAGTTGGGATGTCTATCCAGGAAACATTTGGTTTGGAAAGACTACGGAATCAAGGCAGATAGCTACTGGGCAGTGGGGTAGAAAGGCTGAAATAGAAAGATTTCAATTTCTAATTCAAACGGGTCCAAATTCCTAATAAAGCACATGTTTTTAATAGTGAGAATAAGCCACTGGAAGAGCTTACCAAGTATTAGGATGACTGGATGCTAGAAATGTTAAAAGCTGAAGATCTTTCTTGATATATGCTTTCAGAAAAGTATTCAGGCGAGGAAGTTGTATAATCCGTGCTGAGAGGCTCAGAACGGATGAACACAGTCAAGTTCCCTGGTCTGCAAACCAAATTTTGATAGCAGTGCTTTGTTGGGGTTTTTAAACACAGAAATTTCAAACTTGGAACAGCTGCTGCACTCAAGGGAAGGACAGACAGCTGGACAGTACTTGGTCTTGAAGCCCAAGCATAAATCACAGCTGTACACAGTCACTTTTATCTGTTCTTCTGAGCCAGGATTATCTACAGAAGCACGTCAAACAGAGCTAAACCTCCTGCTGCTCAAGCACACTATCAAGCCCAGGAAATTCTTACCCCACAACTCATTTCTCTGGAGCATGAAGTCAGCCCTGGAAGAGCTGAGACCTCTCCAGCAACAGGAATTCCAAACCAAGAAATAAATACTTTCGCCTTTTTAAAGCAAACCTGGCAGGCACAGTACAATATTACTTGTTTACCAGTTGCAACATGCAGTTTTTTCTCTCAATGCAAGACATCACCACAACAAAAACAATCAAGAACCCACATCACACAGGCATAAACCTCTTGCTCCCTCACCCTAAGCAGGCAAAACCCACCCAACCTCACCATGCTTCTGGACCCTTCCCATGCCACTGGTGACACATGAATGCTTGCACACAGGAAAGCAAGTACCCAATTGGGGCTAAAATCCCTTGCAAACATTCATCTTTCTGCTTGTGCATTCCCACAGACCCAGCTGTCTGCACAACGCTTATACTTCTTTTTCTCCTTCTCAGAAGTCATCCCACTCCCATGAACTTGGTCCTTTAGGAGAACTTAAAGCTCTAGATAGAACACACAGATTTTGCTGCCTGACGCGCACAGCCTGTTGCTTGCTCAAAATCAGGTAGGTTTGTTTTTTTAATATGCTATAAAGCTTTACCAATCTCCATTATTACGTGGGGGGAGAACATTGCTAGTAGCTCAGTTCTGTTACAGTGAAAAACCCAAACCATTAAAAAGAAATCCACCACAGCATACGTTAGCCAGTTCATTCTGTCATTTGCAACAGTATTCAGCAGCATAGAAGCAGGAGGCAAGAACCTTGCTGATTCCCAGCGCAAGTTATACACAGAAGTAAGTACCAAAGCAGCATCTAATCCCCAGCAGAGTTTGAAGTCTAGCTAATGTTGTATCCAAGACCACTCTGAGCCAGAACATGGCAAGCCTCGGGTTTTTATACACACTATGACCACATCCAGGGGTCTTCTGGGCACTGAATCTTCCCCTGTTCCTGGTGTGGAGCAGAGGTATCACCTGCTCCTCTTGCCAATCCTGTAACAAACCTACCAAGTGTCTTTGGTAATCTTGCCTACGCAAGAAATTCAGGAGGAGCAAGCTGTTCACAAATCTTTAACTAAAGACAGAGTAAGAGGAAACAAGACATTAACTTGGCTTCCGAAACCATGCTCCGAGTTAAGAACAGACTTACTACTGTTCACACCTCCTGGGTAAACTAAGGCCACCACCCGGATTTGTTTAAAGACACAATTCTTGGAATTAAAGCCATGACACAGACTCCCACCAATATTCCTTTAAAAATATTTATTGCCAGCTAAGCTTCTCATACCGATGACCAGTTTACGTAGCCCAAATGAGCATCAATGCCTAGAGCAGTACTCGCTTAAAAAACATGTGAATTAATTTTTTCCTCAAACAGGAGACTATGGAATTCTAAGAACATCTATTTAAAGTAACACAACTGGCATAAAATAATTGTTCATATACAAGACCCATGTGCAAAGCACAGTACTAAAAACAATGCTGCTCTTTGTGCCAAATGAAGACTGATCTTGGAGAAGAGAAAGTGCTTTTTTGTGTGTATGAACTAAAACCATTCCTGGTACTCACAGCCACAACACTTCTTATCCTGGGCTTCCAAGAAAATGCTCATTGGCAGCATCCCATCTGATGTACGAGACGTGGGTGCCCACCAAACATCCTCAGAGTAACTAAAGCGAAACCTTTGGCAGCTACACCTCAACAGGAGCCTGGCTTATGCCTGAATGTGCAAGAAATTACAGCTTGTGGGTGTATCTGAGTACTTTCAGATAGCCCAACAGCAAATCCAGAAGCCAAATAAGAAGTGACAGATTCCTCACTAACAGAGCACAGAAATGTCTGAAAAGTACATATGGCTCCCAAAGTACTGGCCTCAGAAAGGTCTGCGGCTTCAACATCAATGGTCACCAACAGCAGCATGGACTTACCAATTTAGCTCTTTGGTAATGCTGTTGGTAAGAACAACTGAATATGGGAAAGGCTGAAATACAGGCATGCCCACTGCTAGTTCCTGCAGCAAGACACAAGAAATCAGCAACTGTTAAAAGCTGAGAAGACTAATGAAAGACAGAGACACTTTTCTACATAGGAAAAACCTGACAAGACACAGTTCGAAGAGCTGAAACACTGTGAAAGGCAGCAAAGGAAGCAGAAATAAAGACAGGCATTGTTCATGCTTGCATGTACAGATGATCGCCTTGTTGCAATTGAGGTAGCTTTTCAGTACCAAAATCCTCACTTGCTGCTTCTTCTCTAACCAGGCAGGAATAAGAAACAGCAGCTAGTATGAAAGGAGGAGGGAAAAAAAATAGAGAAACTTTTAACCTACACCTGGGGGAACCGAGCCCAAGAATCTTAATTGACTCAATTAAATCTGCAGAGAGCAGATACTGTAAATATTAGAACTGGTTTGGGAAAAGGAAGGGAAAAACCCTCCAAGGCAACACATTCTTTTCTTCTATGATCTCCATTGTGCCATGCAATTCAGAAGACAGAGGTTTGCCCCAGGGCTACAGTAGGGGTTGTGCTTTGTGGTTTACATTTTTTATATACGGTTTCTGAGGTTTCTCAGGGTATCTCAGGAGAGCACAGGATTACAGCATATGACAGAAACACTTGTTCTGTTACAGGAGTTCAAACCTGGAGAAGAACCCATTGTAATGCATTGAACTGTCAATCCAACTGCCTATTTCTTCCTGTGAAGGAGACACAGGAAAGCTGAACCTTTACTTCTTAAGTTATTAAACAGATTCACAACATACAAATGGAAAACTACACGATGTCTTTCTCCTTTGGATGTTACCAGTGTAACTAAAGAAGGGGGGGATAAGGATGGTGGTGGGTTTTACGGTAATGCCATAGCTACCTAAACCCTACCATCTTCTGACCCAGTATCCCAGAGAAAAACCCTTCACATGAAACAGCATCACAGCCACAGCAGACAGAAAGCAGCACGGACCCGACAACCTCATTATAAAGTGCATCTTTATGCATTAGCTGGGGAATTTAACATTTCAGCTCCAAAAATATACACTAAAGCCACAACAGTGCATACAAATACTCTAATAACTATTGCAAGTGTCAGTCCACTCAACAACAGAATGAAAGACCCGAGTTTAAAGAAAGGGATTTAAAACCCATGTGTAGTTTATGAACTGTACAATGGAAGCTTAGCCTCAAAAAACCCCACATTATCTAAACCAGATGTTGGCTTCACAATACTCGATCTATGATAAATTGTTTTAATATTCATACCTAGCACAGGCACTGCAATAAATCACACAAAGACAAAATATAACAAGCATTCCAAGGCAAAGAAATTACACGCTCCAGCTCTGTAAAACTAGTCCGTATGGAAAGCAAATGGAACAAATCTCCAGGTGACTTAACGATGTTTTCCTTCACCAGCGTGTCATGAATGTGACGATGCCAAGAGAGCAAACCCGAATTACTGGCAACAACAGGTAAATGCTGGCTTACCAAGCACACGCACCCGGGCAGGAGGGGGGCGGGCGCCAGCCCTGGGACCGCAGGGGGAGCCTCACCCGGGCTCCGGTGCCAGGCGGCGCTGCCACCGTTCACCACGAGGGGGCTCCCGCCGCCCCCCGCAGCACCGGCGGCCTCGGGAAGCAGCGGGAGGGCAGCGGGGTAAACGGGTATCCCCGTGCGCAACGGGGAATCGCTGCGGAGCCCGAGCGGGAACTCCAACCTATGCCCGGGTTGAAGAGTAATAACGCGTCAAATCCAACACCGGAGATGGGAACCAAGCACTCCCGATCAGTGACTATCCACAGTTACCTCTGAAAAGGAAGGGGCAGCTGGGCACAGCAACGCACGTAAGGCACGGGCAACGAACTGAAGGGAGATGGTCCCTGTCAGCCGGGAGCAGAAGAGGCTCCAGGGAGAACTTAAGAGTAGCCTCCAGTGCCTAAAGGAGACCTACAGGAAACCTGGAAAGGGGCCTTTTACAAAGCATCTGCAAGGACAAGAGGGAATGGCTTCAAACTGACACAGGGAAGGACTGAGATTGGATATAAGGAATTGTTTCCTGTGAGGATGGTGATTACACTGCCACAGGTTGCCCAGAGAATCTGTGGCTGCCCCATCCCTGGCAGGTGTTCAAGCTGGACAGGTCTTGGAGCAACCCAGTCTAGTGGAAGGTGTCCCTGTTCATGGCAGGGGTTTGGAACTGGATGGTCTTTAAGGTCCCTTCCAACCCAACTCATTCTATGATGGTATGATTTCATACTGCTCTCTAGAGCAAACTGAACATGAAGATCTTGTCCACAAGAACATAAGTTTGCTGTCACATTTTAGTTCAGTGCCCTTCTAAGTCATGGTATCAGAGCACTAATGTCAGGAGCAGACGCTGCAAGGCTAGCTTCTTCCCTATAAAACCATTTGGTTTAAACACGCTTTGCTGTAAAAAGGCTTCACCTCCATACCCTTCCCCACCTCCCAAAAGTTCTGATGCTGTCTATGACGTGTCAAGTGGCAGCTTCAGCGCCACGCGCTGCAGGGTGAGAATGCACTTACGGATCAGTACAGACTAAATAATGTGAGCTGCAAAGAAGAGTTTGTGTTGTATTTAAAAGACAGATACCAGTTTCTGCCTCAAACATCTCACTGACAGAGAGGGCAGGTACACAACAGGAAGGCAGACTCTTCACCTCCCCAGGCTTAAGGCGATCTGTTTTGGTTTTTTTACATCTAGGAACAAATGGTGCCAAACCCGACAGATTTCCACAGGCAACATTCTGCAGTATCTTAAAAGAAAAAAGAACAATCAAAAACCCCACAAAACAACAACCCCCCCAAAACTCCCCCAACCCACACAACAAAGCCCAAAACCAAACAGAACATCCGCATCCTGCAACAAAAAAAAAGCTGTACATGCTGTTGGAAAAGGCTTGAAATGCAGGGCTTTGATGTTCTGTGTGCAGTGGCCTTTCTCAATGACAACCCAGATGAGTGCAGAAACATCAGAATAAAAGTAGCAACAAAGTCCCTTGGGTCTGGGATTCTGCTTTTGCATTCAGAATCAGCAGCAAAAGGCAGCCCCAGGTGTAGACACCAAAAAGATGGAGGGATATGTTTTAAGGCAAGAGGTGCTTTTGTCTCATAGCACAGTGATATGCATTGAAGCACGGAAGTCCAGAATCCATAGGGATATGCATGAGACAAGCTGCTGGACAAGGCTAGCACCATGGCATGCCTTTGCCACGGTGCCAATAAACCTTCCACTCCTTCTGTTACAGACCACCTGACCAAGAGAACTCGGTGGATGAAGCGCTCTATAGACAGATACGAACAGCCTCACGCTCGCAGGTTGTTCTCACGGGGGACTTCAACCACCCTGATATCTGTTGGAGGGATGGTACTGCCCGGCACAAGCAATCCAGGAAGTTCCTTGATTGCGTGGACGACAACTTCCTTCGGCAAGTAATAGAGCCCACAAGGAAAGGTGCCATGCTTGACCTCGTGCTCACCAACAGGGAAGGACTGGTTGGAAATGGGACACTCCAGGGCAGCCTTGATTGAAGCGATCATGAGATGGTTGAATTTGAGATCCTCAGGACAGTGAGAAGAGCGTGCAGCAAGCTCACTGCCCTGGACTTCAAGAGAGCAGACTTTGGCCTCTCCAGGAACCTGCTCAGTAAGGTTCCATGGGATATAGTCCCTAGAGGGCACGGGGGCCCAAGACTGTTGGTTGATATTCAAGGATCACCTGCTGCAAGCTCAGGAGCGATACATCCCAACTAGAAGGAAGTGCAGCAGGAGGACCAGGAGACCTCCTTGGATGGATAAGGAGCTGCTGAGGAAAATTCGAAGGAAAAAAGACGCTTATAAAAGGTGGAAGCAAGGACAAGTGGCCTGGGAAGAATACAGGGATGTTGTCCGGGAAGCTAGGGACCAGGTTAGGAAAGCTAAGGCCCACTTAGAATTAAACTTGGCTAGGGGTGTGAAAGATAACAGGAAGGGATTCCATAGGTACACTGCAAATAAAAGGCAGGCTAGGGACAACATGGGCCCTCTCCAGAAGCTATCAGGAGAACTGGCTACCCTGGATTTGGAGAAGGCTGAGGTTCTCAATGACTTCTTTGCCTCAGTCTTCACTGGTAAACACCCTGACCACACCACCCAAGTCTTGGAAGGCAGACGCAGGGACTGTGAGAATGAAGACCCTGGGCCCACTGTAGGAGAGGATCTGGTTTGAGACCATCTTAGGAACCTGAACGTATATCAAGTCCATGGGACCTGATGAAATCCATCCTGCAGGGTCCTGAAGGAGCTGGCGAATGAAGTTGCTAAGCCACTGTCCATCATAATTGAGAAATCATGGCAGCCAGGTGAAGCTCCCAACTACTGGAAAAAGAGGAAATATAACCCCCATTTTCAAGCAGGGGAAAATGGATGAGCAGGGGAAGCTACAGAGCAGTCAGCCTCACCTCTGTGCCTGGCAAAATCTTGGAGCGGATTCTCCTGGAAGGCATGCTGAGGCACATGAAAAACAACAAGGAGCTTGGTGACAGCCAGCATGGCTTCACTCAGGGCAAACCCTGCCTGACCAATCTGGTGACCTTCTATGATGGGGCTACAGAACTGATAAACACGGGTAGAGCAGTTGATGTCATCTACCTGGACTTGTGCAAAGCGTTCTACACTGTCCCACACGACATCCTTGTCTCTAAATTGGACAGACATCAATTTGATAGGTGGACCACTCGGTGGATAAAGAACTGGCTGGATGGCTGCATGCAAAGAGTTGTGCTCAATGGCTCAATGTCCAGCTGCAGACCAGTAACGAGTGGGGTCCCTCAGGGATCAGCACTGGGACCGGTCTTGTTCAACATCTTTGTCAGTGACACAGACAGTGGGATTGAGTGCGCCCTCAGCAAGTTTGCCGATGACACCAAGCTGTGTGGTTCAGGTTGATATGCTGGAGGGAAGGAATGGCATCCAGAGGGACCTTGACACGCTTGTGAGGTGGGCTGATGCCAACCTGATGAAGTTTAACCATGCCAAGTGCAAGGTCCTACAGCTGGGTCGGAGCAATGCCAGGCACAGTTACAGGTTGGGCAGAGAAGAGATTTGAGAACAGCCCAGTGGAGAAGGACTTGGGGGTGTTGGTCGATGAGAAAATGAACATGAGCCGGCTGCAGTGTGCGCTTGCAGCCCAGAAAGCCAACCATATCCTGGGCTGCATCAAAGGGAGCGTGACCAGCAGGTCGAGGGAGGTGATCCTGCCCCTCTTCTCTGCTCTTGTGAGACCTCACTTGGAGTACTGTGTGCAGTTCTGGTGTCCTCAACATAAAAAGGACATGGAAATGTTGGAACAAGTCCAGAGGAGGGGATATGGGTTGTGTGAATGAGCCGCTGTTCGTCATTTCTTCTCACACATCACATTTCTTCAATCCTTTCACATGTCAGGACCAACTGTGCAACTCAAGCACCTCAGCAAGTTAGGAGGGAGAGGGAACTGTCCCTCTCCACTGACACAGAGGTAGAAGAGGCAGCAGCCCTTGTGTGAGAGTGGCCAGAGCTCCCAAAACAGCAGGTCATTGAAAAGGCTGCCTTTTCTGCTACATGGGTATGAAAATACAGTTCTGTCTCCTTCCACACACACTATGGAGTGTTTCACCTCTACAGTATGCCTTCAGACAGCCTCATTCAGAAACTGGATATAAAAATACTGTTAGATAATCATTTTCATACCAGGGTGCCAAAAATCACTCTCTTGGCAATACAGCAAGAGCATGACATAAGTAATGATTAAGCAAAATCAAGTTCAGCAACCAGCTCAGCCGTTCCCCCAGTAAAAGTTCAGGCTATAATTAGAGCTCCTACAAAGAAACAAAATGATGCTGACTTAACTGATATGTCATAATACACACACACACACATCTATACATCAAGTTGGTGAAAGACACTTTTGAATGAAGCTGGAAAAGCTAAGCTTTAAATAGTACCTTAGGGAGCCAAACCCAAATACCCATCAACATTTGAATACAGCAAACAATTGATGAACAGTATTTTGTTATGGTGTGAAAAGAGAACAGAAGAAAAAAGCCCTTTTTCTGTCCCCTCCTCTTCTCCCTCCTTTTTTGAGCCTATTCTCAGCACCTACCTGTGTCTCAGACTTTCAAGTGAAATAAACTGGACATCTCAAGCTGTACACAGTTCCATAATATATTTAAATTGCTGTTAACAGTTAATCTATCACCAAGAAGGATGAATATCTGATTTTAAGGCTACGCAATCATGCTTACCTCCTGCAAAGAGACTTAACACAAAAGATTACACTGATGAGATAGGTACAAAGATAGCACACTCATAAAAAAAGTAAAACTGCTTCTCCCACATTCAAAGTACTGTTATAATAAATGCAGGTCATGACTCTTAAAAACCTGATCACTGCAGTAACCATTCAAGAACCTAGGTAGTTTTTTCAGGTGTATTAGGAGTCCCCTTTGGCTGCTCACTGCTGCTGTGTTTTCACTCATTCTGCAGAAAGACACCCACAAAGAAATTAGCCTTAATAAAATCATGCAAACTTCTACCTACCAGAGGCTGACAATGGTACCATCACTGAGAACTCTCATGAAGGAGGCACATACACACACCTGGGAATATAACATAATGGAAACAACCATACAGTAAGCACAGGGAGAAAGTAAATCCACCACCATCATTGGACACTAAGCAATCTCAGTAGTAACTATAGCAATGGAAGCTAATTTGTAAGATAGAGGAATAGCAAGGAGAATTCTCCGAAGCTAAAACAAAGCAGCAAGTAATAAAATGAATGGCTCTACAAGCATGTAATAATATGCACCTAGGAAACAACTGAAGGATCAGCACAACTAAGACGACTTACCATGTCCTGGGCTTCCTTCCTTAAGATGAAGACAAAACACAGTGAACAAAAGAGTAGATAAGCACTACTGCTGTATACAGAGGAAAAGAACTATAGAGAGATCCAGAGATGGTACTGAGATCAACTAAAAAAAAAAGAAAGAAAAAAGAAAGAACAAGGATACTTTATTACTAATACTGAAAACTGAGCAGTGAACAGGAACGTCCACCTACTTAAAGAGACTCTGCTAGGTCAAGAAATCTTTTGGAAGAAAAGGAGTGTAACACGAGTTGCATTTGTGTGCCCATCTTTAGGTTACCCTCCCCGTTCCCAGAAAAGGGGCAGGGCAAGAGACAAATTCAAGTATGACAAAAAATTCACTCCAGCACCCAGAATAAAAGTTTAGCACACAGAATTGATCAGGTAAGAATGTGTTTTGCTCATCTTCATTCGCTACATGTAATCATGGTGTTCTGTTCTTCCTATTCATGTTGTATGAACAAGAACTCTTTCTGTTATGTTGACACGCAGATAGGCTCCTCCTTTGTTCGTTACCCACCTTCTTCCACCAGGTTAATCCATGTTCCCTCCGTAAGTGCAGCTCTCAGTTGCTTCACAGTGGCGCTCAGTCTACATAGCTTATATGCCTTTCTTCCTAGAGTCAGAGGCTCCAAAAGCCACTGAAAAACCGCATGTTCGCAGCTACCAACACATGAAAATCAGGAGTATGCAGGTGAGAATGAGCTGCCTGAGCTTTCTTTCCAATCACACTGCACCACAAAGGCCATTTTTTCCTCTTTTTTATCAAGATAAATGAGTATTGAGAAAAAGCTATTTTAATTAGTATTTTCCAGTAAGGAATGCAAGAGGTACTACAAGCTGAAGGAAACCCACATCTGCTCCACTGCAATGGTAGGCCCTGTCTGATCAGATTTTAGAACACCTATTTTGAACATGCATGGATTACTCAGAATCTGAGGAATGCAGCCCATACCGCTGGGAGAACATAAAAATATAAGGAAACTGTGGTCTTTCCTGCAGCATGGATCTGGAATGCCTGTACTGTTTATGCAGCGTTACAATAATAGTAGCCCCAAAACTACTGTCAGTACGATTAAAGCCAATAATAACTCCCAGCCCTGTCCAGAATCCCTCAAGGTTTACATGTCACACATATTTTAATCCTTTTAGTTCTGCATGCAAGGTAGAAGCCCATCTGCCCACTCCACTTGATCATGAAGGTGGAAAGATGAAAACCTACCACTGCTTTTGGAAGGGATTAAAAAGGGATCTCATCGGTGCAGCCCTCTTCCCAGGTCTGCAGAAGTTTGTGTGCCCAAGGATGCTTGTGAGTCCTCAATGTGTTCCTAACAGCGGCTGTCTTTGCCATACCACTAGCCTCTGACTTGGGGTTCATGGAGCGAACAGCATAGCACATCTACTGGAAAATAGCATTCTGTCTGGTTCAGTGGGATGGGGAGGCAAGAGTGTCTCTATTGGGCCTTGTAAGGAGCCACATTCCTTCAACTGCCTTGTAACACGTTTCAGGGTATCACCAAATTTATATGCGCCACACAGATAATGCACTTGAAATGCTCTGGGACTGATATGAATAGGAACTATTCTTCCCTTTAATTAGCATTTTGCCAGATGAACACTGCTGCAAAATGCCAGTCCTCCTGCAACTTCCAAGGGATACACAACCAACAGCCAGAGCATACCCAAAAGCAGTAGATTTCCTTTTGCAGCTATACTTCGTTTTGCCCACTTTTAACAAAAATAACAAAAATACCAAAATTATCAAGAGGATGAGAGCAAGAACTGTACTACACAAACCCTGAGGAGTCATACATAAAACTCAGCTCAATCCCTGGGCAGCTGTGTGATGTCCTTTGAATGGTGACTAACATTATAAACATCGACCATGAAAAAGGGAAATGAGTTCGTATACTTGCAAGATGACAGCTATTCATAAAAACATCCAGAATTTATGGTTTTTTTCAAACAAGTCAAACACTGATCCTACCCATGATCACACACAAAGTAGTCATGGGTGACATACAGACCATTTACAAGCGTATTCCTCCAGAACTTCACCTTAAGTTCTGATGAGTAAGAAAATTATGCATCTAGAATGTAGTAAAGACGTTAGTTACACTGTTAGAGTGTTGGTGTTCTTGTATCACCAGATGAATTGCCAATTACATAGAAAGACAGTATGGATTAAGAAAAAAAATATAATACAAAAACATTGGCTTGTTTCCTAGCAACAGCTCAGCTAAAATCACTTAACATTGCTACTCAATCAAATGTAAATTTGACTATGTTATCCCTTAAATGTTGATTATAACAGGCCTTTTCAAATGCAAATTCAATGTGTAAAGTGAATGTAAACGTTGACAAAGCTGATACTAAAATCTCCTGATTAACATCATTTGCATGTACACAGCAACATTATTACAAACCTTCTAAAGACAGAAGGAAATGGAAATTGGATAAAGAATCACCTCCATCATCTCCTTCCTTCCCTCTTTGTTTAAGAGCAAAACAGACAAAAACATAAAGCCTTTTGGATTGCATGCAAAATTCCAACGGTTTCAAAGTGCAACACATGAGCTGTATATGAATGCCATACACCTTGTGTCGCTAGCAAAAACAACAGAGTGAAAACTTCCATCCTATTTCTTAGCCACTGAACTTGCCAATTATAGGAAATACATATAGTACAGGGGCGACTGTAAAGCTTCTGATATCATGTAGCCACTGACATCTTGCAAGCTTTATTTTTCTCTTTTAGCTGAAACTGTTCCATGGAAAAAACACCAACAGGAGGTGGGGGGGAGATGAATATACATTATTTCCAGAGTGTAAAAGTTTGTTCTTTGCACAGTTCCTCAACTCTGGGACTTAAACACCTTACTTGGGTACATATTCACTCAGGGCCACATTATTTTTGTATAAAACAAATAGAAGATACTTCAAAGCTCCCTTAAAACAGATCTTATTGCAGCATTCCACAATAAAGGCATCAAAATACACTGCTTTATAATATTTACATTGCATCAGGCTGATTTGCTAGTCAACCAAGAGTCAACAGGAAGCTGCGAACAGATGTAGTTTATCTTCAGCACAAAGCAAGAACTCAGAATTCATCTCTTCAGGGGAGAGTATTTTCTCTGGGATGATATTATATTCACCCTTCCTTCTTAACCACCCAAAGGATGCTAGGCTCAAACCTAAGATACATACTCACAGACATTACAAAGGCTTGCTTTTGGCAATAGGGAAGATTTTACTTTCCATACTGATGCAGGCAGGTGCCTTAATAGCTCACCAAGACACACATGTCCTAGTCCAGCACATTTACACGATCAGGATTTGCACAGCAGCAGCTACATCAGTGCAAACCAGATACTTTAACACACATCAGCCATCTTCTAATGTTTTATGGTGCTATGCTTTTAAAGAAAAGTGCTTTATTCCTCCACCACACACTTTTCTAATATAGTTATTACAAACCTGTTGAAGATTATCTTTTCCATCCCAGGTTAAGAGTTGCTACTTTCAGTATTTTAGACAGGTCATAATCCCTTCCCTTCTACAGCCCAGGGCAGCAAACTTTAGCAATGCCTAAAAGCTGAAGACTTCCAATGAAATTAGTGAGCACAACAGGCGAGCATTGAGAAAGCAACAACAGCAAAATGTTTACAACCACGTTAAGCAAAAATCGTTCCCTTCTCAGAAAGCCAGTCCCACCTCAAAATCATGGGTCTGGGACAGAGATGAAAGTGAGTTCTGGGCTTGACCTGGTAAGGGAGGAAAGCCCAGGATGACACACACAAATACTTCATCCTCCCATGCCAAATCCTGCCTGTTCCCCACTGCTTAAGTCTTACACGCGCCACTAAAGGATAAGCCGGAGTTCAGTTTCAAAGATACAGCTCGTATCTGGAGGTGCATCCTTATCACATATGAGCTGGTCTTCTTCAGCAAAGCCTGAAGCAGCAGGAGCTCTAGGCCTTCACTGATCCTTCACCCTTATGCCACATATTTGCTATCCCATTCAAATCTAGCTTGTGGTAGGAGAAATGAGGAGAGTAACACTGACTTTCGTGAAAACCCTGAGATACTCCATTTTTGTTTGGAAGTTTTCCAGAAACCCTTTTAGTATAGTATATACACATGAAAATTAATACAGTTCTCTCCTTATTAATACATTCTTTCAACTGATTTCTACAGTCTGAAAGCAAAGGTCAGTCACACTGGGTTCCAACAATCCACTGCACTGAAAAAGTAACTTTATTTGACCATATGGTACTGTAATTAAACACACAGTAAAACACTCTTTGATCTTGTGACTCTCTCTGAATTGATGGCTAACAACCAGATTTTTCCAAACTGTTTTTAGATGGAACCTTAAAGAAAGAAATCTGGAAGACCTACATCATTGACTGCATGATGTTCCATTAATACCATCAGTGTAAGATGACAGCTCTGTGTTGAAAGATCATGAGCTAACTGGATTCTCACCTCGAGACCATGACACAATGAGCTGAGAGCTCCTACCCATGACAGCAACTAAAAGAGATAAAGCAGTAGTGGCTGAACCAGCAGGACATCTGCAGTTGGGAACTAAACTGACTGACTCTTCTGCAGCATACAAAGTTCCTGGAGAAAAGGCGCATTTACAAGTAACATGAGAAACATTTGCTACAGAAGAAAACTATGTAAACAAAACAAAGGCAAGACACGCACAAAAAGTTATCCCACACCATATGGACTATCACTGCCAAGAAAGTTCCAGAGACGAAGACTTTAAACAACTGAAACATAAAAATCAGCAGAAATCAGTTGAATGCAGACAGAACCAACAACTAACAGTTACTTCTGTACAGAGACCTTAATAGAGAGAAACAGCCTCCTGGAAATAGTCTCAAAAGAATTGTTCAGCCTTAGGTGAGCTGTTGTGAGGACTCCTAGAATCTGAGAGTACACTTAGTCAAACCGCACGATGCACGAGGGTCCCTGGTTTCAAGGGAATTAGAATGCCCCAACTTACAGAAAAACAGCTTTATTTTGAATAAAACACACCTGAAGTCCATAGCTGTACATATAACTGCCTCTCACATATGCTTAGTGCCAGCATTCCATTCAGTATACTTACAACAAGGACAGATGCCAAAGTTGATTTGAAAAAAGGCTGTATTACCACTCATCACGCTCTTAAAGACCAGAGCAGGCCAAGTTAAATGTTCCTCCTTGAGCTTCATATGCAACAGATAAGAGTGAGAAAGCGTGGTAAGCTCAATGCCTAAAATAGCAAAGAGGAAAGCTATAAAAAGAAGCTATAGAAAGCTATAAAAGAGAACTAGCCTAGATTTAGACAGGAAATTTGAGTAAGAGTTGCAAACATTACAGAAAACTAAGTTTTTAACACTTTGTATTCTTAATGGGAAGAAGTATCAGAATGTGTTTTAAAATAGAAGCCAAAATGTTTATGAACAGGATTATGAGACACAATTACCTGTGCGCGCTGATGATCCAGATCATCTCATTCAGTCGTGTGCAGAACAAGTCACAATCCGAGGCACAAAAGAATCAAGGACAGATCAATGCAAGAGCAGCTAAGGGTGGGGAGCAGCAAACTCAATGGAGGGAGAAAAAATTAAATGACTGCAAAATATTAATACAAGTTCCTAACTCTTCTAAGTGAGCTACAGGAGAAAACAGTCCCATTTTAAGCACCTACAACCAACAGAATCAAAACAAAATCCTGTTCTCATCTGGGAGGTAAACACAGTAATGGTAGTGCTACTCTCACTCTACCTTCGTTGGTCTTCGGACATGAGCACTCATGTGAAAGAAGTGACAAGGTTAGAGGAAGGCCACAACTGGAGTTTATATAAAAACTGGATTATAACCAGACATGTTTTTACAAATGACCCTGGCAAGCTTTTTCATCTTTTACCTTGCAGGCAAACCTCTCTACATTTAGGAGAAGAAAACAAAAGTCACATCTGTGACTGTTTGTGCTGCTCAGGAACAGAATGGTGACCTACAAGCACTTGTTACTTAACCAAAAGTAAAATATAACTGTCGATCATTAAAGAGGATAAAGTACTCCAACTCTAGTAAGAGACTCCGAAACAGAACCTTTTTACCACTTAGGGTCTACATCTCTCCCTCATCTTCCGAGGGCTTCCAAGCACATAATGGAAGTGTGAGATCCCATCGCTTCACAGAAAGAACAGATGCAGAGAGAGGAGTGGTTTATCTTCACTGACATCCAGCTCACAGCCGTTTCTGCACTCTGAGAACCCATGATCTGCCCTGATATTGTTCGTTGATGCATTCAGCACACTCCTGCCTACTCTGCCAGTCTCAGTAGCTTTTACACACAATACTCTGCTGGTCTTCTACATTGCTGATGTGCTCTAAGTTCTCTCTTATACTCTCCATCTCCTCCAGGGTAGGACTTATTTTTTTCAAGCCAGGTCCAAGTACTACTAACACACATCTTACAGCAGCTTCTTGTTACCAGTGTCAAAAAGTCAATGAATTATTGCCAAATCCATGGAGCTACAAGTAGGAACATGTAAGAGAGTCATTAAGTCCTACTGTAGTCAGATGATGTCAAGTTGTTCAACATGTGCCACATCAAAAGTTCTAACCAGCTAAACTCTAGAATGGGAAAATCAAAAAAAAAAAATCAGAGAAAGAAAAAAATCAGCAACACAGAAACATAAAACCAGAATATTCAAAAGACAACAAGAAACAAACAGAACATTAAAACCAGGTAAGTCCTTGGAGCACTTAATAAATGTTGGACTCTGAAACGATCTCACAGACACTGCTCTGAAGTAAAAGCTCACAGGCACAACACAAAGCTCAGAAGCTAAAATACTTGGGTGCTGCGATATATATCTAGCGTTCACGTCACTTGCCTTTGCAATCAAATGAGAGGAGACAGTTATCAAAGCCTCAGCAGCATGAGTTGTGTGACAGAGAAAAACAACGGCAGCAGTACAGTTATTGTAAATATCTGTTTTAAAAAAATAAAATCAGAAATAGAAGGTATTTATCTACTCTAGAAGGAATAAAACCCATTTTAAATTGGTGAGTGTGCCTCCTTGAAAGTGAATGTTAGCTCCAGTTTCCTACCCAAAACAAAACCAAAATATCTACTTACATATAACATATTTACATGTAGACAAAGGAAACGTAAACATCCTTCATGCATGTGTATGTTTGGGTTTATATACTTATGTATAGGCTTATTAATGAGCATACATCTCCCAGCGTGCTCACTGGGATCATTTCAGCAGAGAACTCATCCGTGTGCAATCTGAAAGGTCAGGGATCATCCAAAAGTTTTGTTGAGAGGTGCAGATTAGCTCTTTGTGTCCTCAGTGCACAAATCCTTCCTGCCCACACACCTCCCTGGCATCTCACAACAACTCATGTAAGAAGGACAAGACCCAGCCCTGCCACCAGCCCAGAACTGGTTCCACCTCTCCAGGTTGGTTCTTCTCCTCTGCTGTTTGCTGAGCCATGTAATCCTTGTGCTCACTTCTAAATGGAAAAGACACATGGCCAACATTAATGCTGATTATTACAGTCAATCAATTGAACTATAATTCTACCATTGTTATCCACCAGCACTTTTCCTGCCTAAGCACAAGGTATGTTTACTTTATTACGGAGGAGCTCAAACATTTTCTTTCATAACGAAGTATTCCCTTCCTCCTCCCACCTTTATCAAGGTCAACACTCATGAATCAGACCAAGATCCAGAACAACATTTTCACTTCTACAGTGACATGGCCAGATGCAGGAAAGCGGAGAATAAGGATGTTCACCAGCTTTAAGACTGGTTGAAAGATCTCACAGAAGAGGGGAAGGTGGCAGAGCTTCCAAAAAAACCCCAGAATTTCCACACCCCCAAATGCAGCACCTGACACCACCACCACACAGAACTGGCAGTTTATGTTTTTCTCTTTTGCAGTATGACTGATGAAGCAGAAGTTCAAGATCTGTTACACCAAATGAAAGAGCCATGAAGGGAGATCAGATGGCAAAACAAGTAATAGAAAGCTTATAAAACCTCAGACCCATTAGCACTGGGTCGAAAAAAATATTCTGTATCTTACACCAATCTGCTTTGCAAAGGGCCTTCCTATTTTCCTAAACCCGCCAGATAGAATCTGCACCAGTAATGCTGGCTCAGAGTGACATAAAGACAAAAACATGCAAATAAACAGATTTGTTTCCTCTGTGATCCAGATATACACACATACAGAAAAGTGCCAGCTATCTCTTACAGGCAATGCTTTATCTGTTCACCTACAGTCAGCTAAAGCAGTGGGAAATCGCAAATAAAAATACAGACTCCAAATCCTTAACCCAGATCAGCTAACTTCAAAGCTGGGTGCAGAGAAGAAATCATGGAAGTCAGAAACAATGCAGAAATGCTTATCTAGTGGTAAGGCATCAGTGATTTCTAGATGTCATCTCTGACACTTTCAGTTCCTTGGGAACACTAGATGTATGCTGAAGAGGAAAACTTAACCCCAACACCTGGTAATCACAGCTAGCTAAGGAGTGCAGCAGTGCTGATAACCTATGCTCAGGAAACAAGAAGCACTGGCTTAATTTTCCTCTATTCAGTCCAAAATGCTATCATTAAGCTGACAAGTGTCCATCAGCAGGAAAAGACTGTATTTATCTGAAGATCTTCACTCCTCATCAGAAGACCTCTGTGTAAGCTGCTCCCTCAAAACTGGAACTGATAAGAATCAGCCAACCACATACATGCACTCACTTAGCCTAAGACCTGCAGGATCACAAAACCTGTATGAACTTGTTCCTTCTCATCACAGGAAATGCCCACAATCAACCCAAGCCTCAACCAAACATCAGAATACCACAAGCCACTATGCCATTTATCTATCTCCTCAAACTCTGACCATCACTGCAGTTATCTGCGCACTTGAACACAACTGATGAACATCTCATTACTACTACATTTCGGTGGCAGACAAACATACAGGCTTTTCTCTGTTCTCCTCCAATCCAGATATCTGCTAAAGTCTGCATCTCCCCAAGCCAGCCAATGTGTTATTCAAGCCATTTTTGCAAGGTCACATCATCGTTACTGGATGTCTTTCATATTACCACACATCCTAAGCAACAGAAACTAAATTACAGCTAAACAAGTTCCTTCTATATTAACAACTCCATCAAATCACTAGAAATGCAGTGTTCTCAAATCTGCACTGCAGCACAGAAACAGCTCTGCACCGACCCTTGCAGCATCTTCAGAAACAGCATCCAAGAAGGGGGAATAGATCTGCCGCTACACAGATCTACTTCTCGACACCACGTCCTCTCTTTCCTCAGACCATCAGTAGGAAGAGATGCCAAGCTTGGTTTACTCAGTGTAAGTACTACAAGTTTTCCATGTAACAATTGATCAGCTTTAACTAAACCACATGTATCAGTTTTAAAAGCACTCAGTACCAAAAGGAGACACCACAAAAAAACATCAGTTTTCAGAGAGTAAAGAGCTCAGCACATCCTAAATATCAACCCCTCTGGACAGTATCTTATGCTGATTAATGCAAAAACTAGGCTAAATGTTGTCATCCCCCAAATCACTAGTTCTCCCTTCTCAAAGTAAAGAGGTGTATTTACGGATATGAGACAAAGTGTAACAAACAGAGCAGTATCACGGTTGTGCTCTTCTCTGAAATGCAGAGCCCAGCATCACCTGTACAACCAGCATCAGCCAGCACACGATAGTCTATGAGACAGCATACAGGCAAGCTCATATTTTGTCAAACTACATGGATATATGCTCAACCAGAAGTGGTAATATGCTGTTCTGCCCAGATAAACTCATACTGCTTAGGACATGACGACTTACTAGCTGTTTTGTGCAGGAATCCTGTTCCAGGTCCTACTGCACAGTCATGACACCACAGCATCAACTAGCAGAGAGCAAGGAAATAGAAGACTGTGAAACTTCAAATCCATCTACCTAACAATCAACAAAATAGGATACTCCACAGCAAGGATGCCAACAGAGAAAGCAAGTTTCCTTTGCCATGTGGTAAGACACTGTGGGGCTCAGAATACACAACACAGAGCAGTCCAACTTGGTGCATTGTTTTAAAATGGGGCACAGACAATTTCCTGTCTTAGAATGCTTGTGGGATAGAAGTCTATCTTGGAAATGAATCCAAATCAGATTTTTATCTACCCAAATACAAACGTGAAACCTTCTGGTAAGGGTCTTCATGTTTATGCTCTGCTTTTAGTAAAAAAAACCAAACCCAAAACAACAAACTAACAACTTTGCTTTCTTGAGTGCTTGCCATTAGCCATGCCTACTGGATCCTAAAAGCTGCCATCATGCAAGATGTGCAGAGGTTCAAAGGAGGGAAGAGGTTCAGAGGTTCAAAGGAGGGAATCTGCAATGGGCTCATGGTGAGTAAATCAGTGTACAAGTCAGGAGAGAAGCTCCACAAAAAGTCTCAAAATTAGCTGCAGGCTGCCTACCAGAGAAGCTGTTTTTAAGAAGTTTGCTCTAAGCCACCTACCCATGACAATAAGGTAGAAAGCAACCAAAGGGTACCCAGAAGAGAAAGCCCTTATGATTTTGAAAAGGGATCTCTTCTGCTGTGGGAGGGGAAAGAGGAGAAAAATAAGAAAGAAGAAAAGGAAAATAAAGGAAAAAAAAAGCAGTTTTGCTACAACAGCAAGACGACAATATTTGTTTAGGAGGGAGGGGCCACCAGTCCAATGTTTAATGAATCCAAAGACTCCAAACCACACGGCTTTAAAACTGACCTTAAGAGAAAGTCTATTCTTGGAAGAACAGGAAGAGGATACATCCTATCGGAGGAGACGGCTTCACTAGGAGTGCTTCAATATACACAGTCAGTGACTGAGAACCAGTGCTTTGAACCCTGCCCTTGGGATTGAGCATTCAGTTCTCAGCATCCTGAGCTGCAAAGCCAAGCAAAAAGCTTCAAGTTTCAGATACAGTAAAGTCTGCTTCAAAATGGAAATATGGAGGGGAGTTACTTACATCCAGATCATTAATGCTGCTCTTCAGGAGTGTGATCTACATAAAATGAGTTAAAACCAGCACCATGACAGGTCACCCCCAGAGGACGGAAATTCAAAATACTATGAGGAATTGAGACAACTTGAAAAGGTACCTATAACAACCTACAAAAATTATCTGAAAGGAGGAGGTGTTTAATAAATATGAACAAGAGAAGTTTTCAAGGTAAATTAGATAAGGACTTTGTGGGCAGTGTACTGAGAATACTTTTGGCATCCATTAAGAGCTCTGAATCCCATCCAGGACATGCCTCAAGCAGACTACATGGACAACCCCAAACATCCAACCCCAAAGTGAGTCAGGAGAAAGCAGGTGCCCTGTATATTTGCTCCTGAATTAAGGATGTCTCTGAACAGAAAGGAAAATCCATGGTTTTCATTCAGCTCAGCTTCTGAGATCTGAAAGACCAACCAAAACCTCCTGCTAAAGAACTCACTGAAAAAAAGAACCAGATCCCTTAGTCTTTCAACAAACTCCTTTTCTTCCTCACTTAGATTCCTTCATCTTCACTCCTTGCTATACTCTGCTGCTTTGTTTTCTCTACAAGGAGGAGAATGAAAATTAGGAAAAAAAAAAAATCAGACATTAGCAAAGTACGGAGCCTGTATGTGCAAATCCACGTCTCCTCAGCCCTGAAACCTGGCACTTCAACCTCAGTTTTTCAGTTTGAAAGACAAAAAGGGACAGTGCCTTTTGTATTTATACGGTTAGCTTACTATCACAGGGGCCTAAACAACATAAGCACACAGTGTACCATGCTACTGTGCTTGTGTTAACTATCCCGTTCCTAAGCCACACATGCCCTACAAAGCATCAAAAAGAAATAAATTAGAACCATCAGCATTCACAAGAAAAGGAGCTTCGAGGTTCAGTGGCTGCAGGACAGAGGAGCAGCAGCTGTGATAGAAAGGTTCCAATAAACCGCTCACCTGTGGAGCTGCAGGAGATCAGAATGAGCAGTCGGAAGGGTCAGCAGCAGGCCAGCACAGACTCTGGCTGGAGATCACTGTTTTCAAAGCAGTAACACATCAGAAGGCAATTTCTGATTTTCCTAAAAAGCCTAAACCAGTGCCCTCCAATTCTACCACAGAATACAGGAGTAACACCTTTCTAGGTGGATATTTATGCTGCAAAGGGCAAACCCCTTTGGGGCACCCAGAAACAAAGACTGTGGCCTGTGTGTAGCAGAATGCTCTGCTGAACATAACTGTTAACAAAAGCTAAACACTGCCAGAGCAGAGTTTCCTCCACGGACAGGTAGGTATGGAATTTATAATCCCTTTCTTTCCACCACTAGTCAGGGATCAGCGGATAAGAAGAAAGGCAGCAGGTGATGAGGGGAGTTGCATTCTCCTGGTTTAGGAAACAAGGCTAGGACAGAACAGAACAAAGAAGGATCTTAAGGGCTGTCTTGGTTCCACAGGTCAACATGGACATGTAAAAAAGTGAATTAATTCCATCCCCCAGTTTGCACGTTGTTTTGTCAGTCATGAAAGGATGACTAATCCCACACAACAATATCCTGGAATACAGTTACTTGAAGGTCTTTTTTCTTCTTACCTCTGCAGTTTACTATCTTGAGTCAATTTGCCAAGACCGAAGTAAACACATGGCTCTTCCTAAACATCTTAGTTCTCACTTCTTGCCCTAACCACCTGCATCTCTGCAGGCTTCTGCAAGAAACATTGACTTGCTCTTCAATTACAATCAGTATTTTAAAATTACACATGCAGAAAGATCAGCATGAATTACTGCTCCTAATTATCAATATAACAACTCCAATGGAATACAATAACCGCACAGTAAATTTTACATCATTACACCACATTAGTTAACAACACTTTTGAAAAAAGTCTATAGTCAATTCCATGCCATGGTTCTTAGCCACACACCATCACTAGATTATAAACAAGTAACTAATACATCTCCAGTATTTACACACACCTGCTACTACAGAACAAGCAATTGCAAAGTTATATATTTGGGTTCACTCTTGAATTCAGAAGGTACCAAATACCTTTAGCAGCCACTTATAGTAATGTAGGCAAAACCCAACTCCTTTCCAAGTATAAGAGTTAAGGTTTGGGTTGGGGGGCGGAGTGAGGGGATTTGATTTCCAAATGCAAATGCTATGGCTTCCATAGGGACAGGGTTAGGGAAAAGGCATTCCTTCATTTCCAGAACACTTGGTGGCAGTAAGTAATCCTTGCTGGTGACAAGAGCAGAATGGGCCACTGGTTGTACACCCCTCACATTTCAGAGGTCAGTGGAATAATGTAGAATTAGAGTGATGCTGCTACAGGAACCGCACTTATTATTTAAAAGAGGAAAGAAAGTCATGTCACCACTGCGAAAAAATAATGAACGTTTCAATTAACCCAGTGTATCTTCAGAACATTCATTTGTATTGTATTTGTTCCAATATCTGAAATTCATTTGAGGTCATATGTACATTTCAGGTACAGCAAAAGCAGGTACAGAATTTCCCCCCATTCACAGTGATTTCTAACTCAGAGGTATGAAGACAGGCTGAGAAAGTTGGATAGGCTGTTCAGCCTGGAGAACAGAAGGCTGCATGGAGACCTCGTAGCAGCCTTCCACTATCTGAAGGGGGCCTATACGGATGCTGCGGAGGGACTCTTCATCAGGGACTGTAGTGATAGGACAAGGGGTAACGGCTTCCAACTTAAACAGGGCAAGTTTAGACTGGATATGAGGAAGAAATTCTTCACTGCGAGGGTGGTGAGGCACTGGAATGGGTTGCCCAGGGAGGTTGTGAATGCCCCAATCCTGGTGGTGTTCAAGGCCAGGTTGGACAGAGCCTTGGGTGGCATAGTTTAGCGGGAGGTGTCCCTGCCCATGGCAGAGGGTTGGAACTGGGTGATCTTAAGGTCCTTTCCAATCCAAACTATTCTACAATTCTATGATATGAAAACTGCTACACTACTAGAATTCACCAGGTAAAGGATGTTTAAAGGCTTTTATTTATTTATTTAAAAACTAACAACACTGAAACACAAAAATGCACACAAAAATATCCACAGCATGTAACAGCAACAAATACCTTTTCCCCATCCTGGGCATCCAATTATTGTTGCATACCTGAACAGCCTCTTGGTATTTACCCTGGGTCTGGAAGCAGGTTGAGCAAGCCACTAAAACTCCTTAGCACATAACTACATTCCAGATCATGGTGTCCAATGCAGACTTTACCACTCTGCTGTATTAGGTCTATCGAGAGCCCTGAGTAAGAGCCCCAAGGTAACTGGGCATTATTTGTTCTGAAGACAGGCTCTTCACAATCTCACAAATAAAACTTACTAGCAAGAAAGGTTATTCTGTATAGCTGAAACGAAAACAAGATGCTAAGTACAGGTAGCTAACTGTCCGGATAACTGCCCTAAGGCAGAAAACAGTATCTCTAATCACTGTTAAGCAAAACTGCTTTATCTAAAGTACAAAGACTTATACAGTTACAGTATCAGCACTTCCCATCTGCAAGAGCTCCCACAGTTCAGGAGTATTTAGTCAATTTAAGAGATTTTCTGAGGCATAAGGAAAATGCAGTTATTACCAATGCCAGGACTGTGTGGAAAGCCCTCCAGCACCACTAGCAAGTCTCTCTGAAGTATATCAAGTGCTTACACTGAGCCTGGGAAAAGGAAGACTCTCTTGCGTAGTCCTGTGAAATGGAAGTGCGTACAAAATAACTCAAGGAACATTATCTTGCCACCCTCCACAACCACACCACTACCTTGCCCTGCATCTTCCCCGGAGCACAGAGCTCTCATAACTACAGAAGACCCCAGATCATCCTATTTCCTCTTTGGAAGGCTGCACAACTACACCTTCTAGCTTTCCTTTTCCCTGCAAGTACTATAGTAGCTCTAACCACTTTTTACTGACTGTTACTCTTAGTGAAGCTGTCAACTACCTGGTCCATCCTGCCATATCCATGGTATTTGGATGAATAACCTCTAGCCTGAGTAGACAAGAGCTTCCTGACTCGCTGAACAAGTGTGCTGACGTGAGAAGGGTGGATTTGTAGAAGGGGAGCAAAAAATCTGCAGCAGTGATAGCACAGAAAGGGGGAAGGGCTCAGGACTGGTTCACTGCTATTTTTTTTGCATGTAAACTTGGACCTTACCAACTCTGATATCGCACCATTAACCCAGTACAACCATCAACGATGCCTGCAAGGTAGCAAACACTCTATTCTAGTCAGCAAGCTAGAGGAGTTCCAATACTTCTCCAACAGATTGCTAGAAAAAACATGTAAACTTCCAGGGTTTGTCACCAAACTTACTTGGATCAATGTCAGCCCTTTGATCTAAATACAAAGGAAACAAGGTTAGACCTCAGTAATTTGGTATACAGCTTTTACCTGCCAGCAAGCAAGCATCTGAACCTACATGAAGCCTTTAAATTTATTTTGAGGTCACTCCCGTAACACTAACACACAGACTCACACACTCTGGTGAGGATACACAGCAGGACTGCACCAAAACATAAATGACTGAAATAATGACACAGTGTTCTTTTCCTCACTGAATGTCACTGTCATCTACCACATATGGGACTGAGTTCACATTCATGTACCCATACCAATTTCATATAGCACTGAAATCGGACCTCTTGCATCTTAAACGTACTACCTCCCAGTTTCTTGGCTTACAGTTCCACTTGCTTCCACTGGGATAACCCCCAGAAAGTAAGATGGTGACTACCATTACACACTGCTGAAGAAATAAGCGATACCTTACATCCACTTCTCCTTTCCATGGATATTCAGCAGTTCTGGTTTTATTCAACGAATATTTACTGTCTGTCAAAATATGTGGGGGAAAAGAAGTAATTTCCAAAAGTAACAGCAACATCTGCAGCTTACTCAAGTCTGACAAGTAGTTGGGTGGGGGAGGGCAGAGAAATCTCAGAAATGTCCAAATGTTTTCTAAATTATTAATAAGTAAGTAATTTGTTGAAGCAATTTCAGCAATGCCAACGTTTCAAAATGGAAGTGCTCAGCTTTTCACAAAAGACTCCTAAAATTGAGATGGCCTCTATCAGCATGCAGTGAAACCTTTCTCAAGAATCAGACGAAATGTTTCATAATTCATCCACAATTAACTTTTTTTGGCCATAAAGAACTGACCAGCTTGGATTCAAAATCCCACACAATTTTTTCCCCTTAAACTGATAAATTCTTCTTTGTCTACTCCATCCTTTGTAACACAGGCCCTGTCCAACCTGGCCTTGAACATTGCCAGCGATGGAGCATTCACAACTTCCTTGGGCAGCCTGTTCCAGAGCCTCACCACCCTCACAGTAAAGAACTTCTTCCTTCTACCTAACCTAAATCTTCCCTGTTTAAATTTGAACCCGTTACCCCTTGTCCTATCACTACAGTCCCTGATGAAGAGTCCCTCTCCGGCATCTTTGTAGGCCTCCTTCAGGTACTGGAAGGCTGCTATGAGGTCTCCACGCAGCCTTCTCTTCTCCAGGCTGAACAGCCCCAGCTTTCTCAGCCTGTTTTCATATGAGAGGTGCTCCAGTCTCCTTATCCTCCTGGCCCTCCTCTGGACTTGCTCCTACATAACTAACACCTGTCAATTCATTCTTTAATGAATTACAGTGTCTTAAATGAAACTGCGCAATACTAATGCACTCCACCCTGGGCATTCATCAGAGACACAAACAGTACCGCAGTGTCATCAGCATCTCTAGTGAAGAAATCCATTCCTCTTGTTTATTGTGGCACAAAGTTAAGAAGAAGCCTCCTAAGAATTCACGGTGAAAAACACAAATTTATACAGCAAAACCGTTAAACTATAAACTGCAATATTTATTCTACCCTACAGATCAGAATATTGCTGCAGCCACTTCTAACTAAAGAAAAGTGCAATAAACCGTATGTACTCCCCCAAAGCACCTCCAGAAGTCTCAAGATAGAATTAGACTGTGAGTAACAGGAATTGGTGGTTTAATTTTAATTGTGAAATTATTCACTAAGACAGTCCCTTAAAACCAAGGGTTCTCTTTTGTTAAACAGCTGATTTATCAAATTGATTCTCTAATTGCTGCCATTTCAAATTAACATAAAAATCTTTGCCTCTTCCTTTCTCAAAGTATATATAGCTGCTATTTACTTAAATGCTTATCATCTGAATTTTTAATTACTGGTGCTTACTGAAGACAAATATAAAATGAATTCTCAGTGAAACAAAGCTTAGTCATGAATTCTAAATAAAGACAGAAAAAAAAGCACATTCAGGGGCAACAGAGAGTACACTGGAAGCAGCAGGCCCCCAGCGCTTATTTATTTTGCATTAAAGTATTCTGCAGCTTGGCACAAAATATTTCTGATTGTTTGTATTTGCATTATATTATCTAAGAAGAAGGAATGGTAGATAAGCTTGTCTCCAGATTGAACAAACACATTTCTTCATCTTCTAGCATCACCTCTTTCTCAAATTATTTCATTATTATACAATTCCTGGTCTTCTCACATTCCCAAATAAATGATGAAGTTAAAAAAAGATATTTGACCGGCAGCAACCTGATCCCATAAGAACTGCAGGTTAGCTACAAAAACATCCTCTCACGCCCTGGAAAGTAGATGTGATAATCACTGTAAATTCCCCTCTTCCTCAAAAGGTAAGCATGCCCTACACAAGTGAAGTATAATGCTACTGCTACAAGTTACCTGATGTTTCTTCAGTTTTCATTTTCTGACTCGTATTTGTGTAGATCTGTTGGTGCATGGAGGAGCAATCCCTGCTAATGGTAGGGACACAGCCCTGCAACGGGCCTCACCCAAAGCCACTCAAGCTGGCAGAGGAAAAATGAAAGATCCCTATTGGCTTTATGTGAGGTCTTCAGTCTTAAAAGGGAAAAAACAGTTCGCAGCATGTTCACAAATGTTTGTTTTCAGCTCTTTCTTCCCAGAAAATATACCACTTCAGCTTTACATCTTTAAAACACTTTATGCTTTAGCCTTGATGTGCTTGCTAACCTCAGAAGAAGAACAAATGTCTCATCACAGAAGTAACCAAAATCGTGTTTTAGGTAAAATTTAATGTCAACTCCATTTACCTTCATATGATTAATATAACATGCATTATTTTTTTCTAATATACACTTATATCTTATCACAATTTAAATTCAAACCCAAAGAGGAAAGGAAACCAGACTTTGAACTGGAAAATAATCCAAAAACCTGATCTGCCCAAGTTGGGAAAAAAACATGGATTAGTACAGTTAGTCAAAAGAGACGATGTTATAGAAAACCCCTCATAAAATAGAAGAGCCTTCCTCACCACACCAGCCTGCATAGTGAATAACCAATACCCTTGAACATAACATCCTTCCATATCACTGTGAAACGCATTTTCAATAAACAACAAAAATCACAGCTGTAGAAGTACTGGGCAGAAGATGATCTTCAGATAAATGCAGCCATAGATGTAGAAAGTTGCTTTCCATGAATGATAATTAGTACTCCTGCTGAGGTAAATACACGTCATTGTTCATTTCTTTTGCAAGACCACATGTTTATGCACATTTCTGGCAACTAAGCACAGTCTGACTGCACCTGTTCCAAACAGCATCCCATATACCTATTTGTCACATCACTTGCTCTCAGTGTAAAAAGCCTTGAGTTAAGATCTATCACCTCTTCAAAACCACCAGTTTCAGCTCCAGAAGTTAAATTATACATTTAGCAAATGCTAAATCACAGAAACCACTTAAACGATATTCACTCTTCTAAAGAGCTTGGCTTTACGCAAACAAATTCTTTCATACAGACTTTAGTTTGCCAGGCCTTCCATAAATGCTGATTTGTAGTCCCTCATCCTCATCTTTAGCAAAACAGAAGGCTGGCAACTGTTCATACTCATTTTACACAACATACTGTGGGCTCCAATACCTTCTGTGTTTGTGGGACCCATCCTAATATTTGGGAATTGGTCAACTTTGATGGGAAATACGTAACTCCCAGTTCTGACAACAACACTACATGAATACCTCACTAGAAGCTATCCAACACCGGGCCTTCTTACAAAGTTATGTTGAGGCGTTCAACAGCAGACCGTCTTAGTTTGTGTAATTACTATATAAGCAGATGGCATTTTTTTTCCACTCCAAACTCTTCTAGCAGTTTCAGTGCAATAAAATTAACAAACTCTACTTCCACTAAGGTAAGAGTGTCTTCAGATTTATATTTGTATCTCCTCCTATCCTCTCCTTCCTTCACTTTGAGTTCACCGTTATTTTTCAGACACCCATTTCCCCAGTGCTTGATAAGTCTCACGAGGCTCAAACCAGCCATACAGCTACACAGGTGCATACATCATGTCAGTACTCATCATGCACCAAGTGTTGTCAAAATCTTATCTCCTGAGTTTAAATACTGGCTCTTCAGCATCAGAGTAAACTTAGTATCAGCAACCAGCTTTAAGGAGCTACTTGACCCCCCACTCTAAAGGATGCAGTTCAACTATGGGTAGATTGAAGAATCAAGTAATTGCGGAGGAAGCTCCCCTAAGCCCCCAGAAACCAAAGTGTGTGACCCTCTGGACTTCCAATGAACACCTGAAAATGCCCCAGAAGATCACTTACACCAAGTTAAGAGTTAATGCAATTTCAGAAGCACCGTAGAACCAGAGGTGACATTTCTAACATCACAGCTGATGACACAACCAGGACTGTAGATATGCAAACAAATCTGCCATGCTGCCACAGCTGAATATTCAGCAGTTCAGGCTTGGCGTCCTTTGTGTGTGTGTGCGTGCATGTGCGTGTGTCCTTATTTTTTCCTCTTCTCTTGGCAGTACTCTGAGGAACTGACTGGATTAAGTCCATTCCATTCTACAGTGTGAATCCAGCAAAGAGCAATAAATTAGGCCTTTTGCTCCCAGACTAGAGACATCAGTCAACTAAACTACCTGCAAGGGACTGGAGCAGCCAAAAAACCAAGAGGCAGGGAGACAGCCTAGCAGGGAAGGCTAAAAGCCTCACTTCTTGGCACAACTGCAGAGAGGGTAACAGCGCTTCAGGTTGCTGAACACACTGCTAGAAAAACCTCAGAGAAACATTTACTAATCAGCAGTTTAAAATCAATGTCTACTTTCAGCTGTGAGCTACAGAAAAGGTGAATGCAGTTTGATAGTATTGCTACAGACTTCTTAGAAGAGTTCCTCCTGCAGAATGGCGTCTCACTGCAGATGATACCGGTAGAGCCTTAAGAAAGACCCCAGAGCAGTATTCCTGAACTAGCCTAATTCTTCACATGTCTTCAATACAGAAATGCTAAATCCAGAAAGCAGCTGAAATGCTGATGGGCACACACCATCACCTCAGAGTTGACTATTTCATCCAATGGCCATAACTCTCCCAAGTTATCTGCACTGATATTTAAATAACTGGTAATTTATCAGGCAGCCACTAACATGTTACAGGAAAAAACACAACACTGTACCCTGAATTATTTCATTACCATATGATTATTCATGAGCTTTATTAGGAAAGCGCCTACTAAATCCCTCAGAAACCAAACACACTGTGTCCCCAGAGCGCCTCAACAGTGTTTCCTTATACTAAGTTAAGCTTTATGTGCAAGGCTGACCAAAAAAAGATCCCTTCATAAGTATTTGCTCTTACACTTTTCAGAGACACAATATAGCTCTGAAGAATGACCAAATTCTTGCCAGCACTCCACTGACAATATCAGCCAGTATTAACCCACCCAAACGTGGCAGTGCAGCAGCACTGCAGCAGCCAGAGCATCAAGACACCATGCCATACACACCTCCCCTCATAAAGCTGTCTGCAGCATCAAGTTTGCGATCTGTGCTCTAACGCTGCCTTGCCCAGCAATCGTCTGCTTCCATTTAAACTGTTTAATAATGGAATATAACTCAATCAAGTTTTTTCCTGCAGCACACACAGAATGGCCAAAGCAATATATTTTTATATGGTATGTTACTCTTAGCCAAAAATTAGTCAATTTTTAAAGCAACAAACTTCAGGGCACATCCCTAGACCTGTATGCCAGCAAAAATTGGATGCTGTTTACATCAGACTTACTGAGAAAGTAATACTAACACAAGCTCCTATTCAGACATTTACTCCATTATTTCCTAGCTGTCTTTGGAGAGGCTAATCACCTTTTGGCCAAGTGCTTACCTTGTCAGTTTTCATAGATTCTTATTCTTCAGGCTCCGTAGGGAGCCCCTCAAGCAAACACACACACAACACCATGCAGCCTAGCATCCATGTGAGAACTGGGATCCATACTCAAGTGTCACCACTGCAACTCTCTGATCCTTCCAGTGTTTGATGCAAGCAAGTAACATAATATTGCCACTCCATGCATTTGCAAGCAGGTCAAGTTTAACTTGCCATCACACTGAGGTGAAATATTAAAGATGAAGCATGAGCAAAGATGAAGCATGACATAATGTCACTCTCCACCAGTTTGCACTCAATCAGCTGCATGTGTGACACCATACATGCCAAGTTCCAGTTGTGTGCCATGCAAGTCTTGGCAAATAACGTTCTCAATTTAATGTATGTGTGTGTTTAAGCTGTAATACTTTGAGACAGGGAAGAAAAGTAATGAATACTGGCCACTGAATATGCAATTTTTAAGACATTACAGTATTTCAGCATGAAGTTTACCTCTCCACAGAGAAGTCTCGGACCACTTATCATAGATCAAACAGCAACGCGCAGACCACATGGGCTTGCCTGTTTCCTTTCTGACACTCTGTGGGCTGATAATCCACTTGAGGGACACGCAAGATGACTTGTGAACATTTGTTTTGGGAAACTGTTTCCCCATAGCTTTCCTGGTGGAAGGGGGAGGATAACCAGTATTGGAAAAGCTAGGAGCCCAAGATTCAGAAAAACCCCAGCAATATCACAACAGTACGCTTGCACCACGCCAAGTCATAAATTACAGTCTTGCGGTACATGGTTTTGTTACCTCATACCAGGCACCATGATAATTATGAGAACCACACCTTTCATCTCCCTGACCTGTAACACGACATTAATGTAATGTTACACTTGCAATTTTAGCTTTAGGGATTTTTTTCAGGTATTCAGGCCCGCCTATTAAAACTTAATAAACTGAAATGCACGCTAGCTTGTTTTGTAGCAGCGTCTTGTTTCCTCATACCTCCAGCGAAACACAGCAGTCTCCAGTCTCTGAGTACTTCAAACTTTTGTATTTTCCATCCAATTTTAAAACTCGGACTGCTTCAAAAGATTAGCTCAAATTTTGATAGTTTAAGCACTGTATTTTATTAGCAACGAGAGACAGTCGCGAAGTTTGAGAGGGCAAGTGGCCTGGAAGCCAGGGCAGCACACCTGCCGATGCCGAAGAGCGAAGCCGCGGGAGGGCCGCGGCCCAGCGGCGGTGCCATGCCCGGCTGCGGACACGATGCCTCGCTAGCAGCCGGGCTGTGCTGCGCGGTGCCGGCTAACAGACCCTGCCCGGCTCAACGCCTCAGGCCCGGTCGCGCGCGGGCAGGCCAGTCCCGCCGGAGGGGAGAGAGGGAAAGTTGGCGCCCGCGGCCGGCCGGGCGCCGCCCGCGCTGCCGAGGGGCGGCCCCGGCGGCCCCTGCGCACGCTCCCGCCCGCCGCCCATGAGGCGCCCTCGCCGGGAAGGCACTGACGAGTCATCGCCCCGCAGGCCCGGCGGCGGTCCCGCCCCCGCGCCCCTGGCGGGACGGGCAGCCGAGGGAAGCGGGGGGAGCCGGGCCGAGCCTACAGGTGATGATCCGGGGCAGGGATACCCGCACTGCAATCCGCGGCCTGGGCTAGGCTGCGCGGATAACGGCAGCGAGTCCCAGCCCGGCCGGCCCCGGGCACTGCACCGGCGGCACGGGCCGCCCACCCCGCCTGGCCTCCCGCCCGCCGCCGAACCCTTTCTCCACGCCCACCGCGCCGCCGGCCCCGGCCTCCCTCACACCGTCCCTCCGCCGAGAAGCGCCTCCCGCGCTGCGGCGGCCGGTGCGGCCGGACTGCGACCCGTCCTCCGCACCACACCTAGCAACAGCGCTGACAGGACGCAGTGGCGGCGGCGGGAGGAGGAGGAAGCGGAATGGCTGCCGCGGCGGCGGCTCCCTCCCTCCCCGGAGCCCTGACAGCCAGAACCGGGGCGGAAGCAGCAGGCGGCGTGCTGTGCCCGTCCTCCTCCCTCCTCCACCGCCTCCTCCGGGCTCCTGCACTCGCTCCTGCCAATGCAAACTAACTCCCCCTCGCCAGGGCCGGCGGGCTGCACGCCTCCCCCGCACCCACCCATGCCGCCGCGCCGCACGCCGCCTCCCCGAGGAGCCCTCCACGTCGCCTGCAGGACCGCTCCTGCCACTCCTCGCCCGCCGACCTCCCTCCCCCGGCGGCCGCCGCCGCCGCGCCCCGGCTCCCGCTGCACCTTGTGCACCCCCACCCCGCGCCGCCGCCGCAACACGCGGCCCCCACGCCCCCCGCCGTCCTGCCCTGCTGCGGCCTCTGCCCCAGCCCCACCGGGCACTTACCGATGTGGTTGTCCTCAATGTGCTCGATGAGCTCTGCCAGGGTTGGGAAGTGGAGCCCGCAGCCCCCGAACCTGCAGGCGTTGGAGAAGAAGGAGGCGGCGGCGATGCCTGTCATGGTGTTACATCGAGATCCCCTTGCGGTGCCTGCTCTGCCAGGGCCGGCGGCGGCAGGGCGGGGAAAGGCGGGGGCAAGGGGGGAACGGGACGGAGCGAGAGAGATGGGGAGCGAGAAAGAGGTTGGGGGTGGGGAGGAGGAGGAGGTGGCGGTCGGCGGCAGCAGCAGCAGCAGCAGCGTCGGGAGCGGCGGAGGGGAGGGACGGGCTGGGTGGGGGGAGATGAGGCAGCCGCAGCTGGGAGGAGGGACCAGCGCCGCTCTGTAACAGCTGTGCTGCCCCGGCGGCGGCCGCCGGCGGCGGGAGGAGCAGGGCACCCGGGCCGCCCTCTGCGCCCGCCGCCGCCGGGGGACACCCGCGCCTCCTCGCCGCGGGGGCGGCGGAAGCTGCCGTCCCGCACCGAACGGGGTGGCTGAGGGAACGGGAGGAGGGTATGGCGCGCTCCGCCGGTAACTTTCACCCTCAGCCTCTCGCAGGCGGCGGTGGGAGCTGCTCCTAGGATAGGTGCTGGGGCCGGGAAGGTGGTACCCGGGCCGGGAGCTCTCCCCGGCGCCGGGATTTGCCTCCTGATGCGGCTGTACCGGCCGTACCCGGAGGGAAGCAACCAGCTTCTCACCGAGGTCACTAAACCGAGGGGCGGTCGCTCTTCTCCTGAGGGGAGCCGAGGCCGCTACACGCAGCCTTCACCTGCCCAGCGGCGCGCGGGAGGCCCGCGGCACCCGCGCCAGGCCTCAAGGGCTCCCCGCCCCAGGTGGGCTCCGGCCCTCCCGTGCAGCTGGGCCCGATCCTTCTCACCCGGTGTTGACCCTGCCGAGGTGGGGTAGGGGTGTGAGGTTGTGGCCCTGCAGGAACAGTTAACAGGAGGCTAACACACCTTGCTCCCAAGTCCTATTTTGAGATTTTGTCTCCAGAAAGCTATTCACCAGAGAGGCTGACTGATTAATTGGTTTTAATGAAGGTCTCCCTAGGCTCAAATTCGCAGACAGCTTTATTTAAAATTAAAAGGAGAAAAAGAAGTGAGAGGTTGCTTGTCAGGAAGGCTTTTTTCCCCCTCCCCCCACATGTGTTTTATAATCATCGTTCTTTTATTTCCATATTTATACGGTTCTACAGTATTATTAATGATTTTTGAGCTAAAGTGTGGCTAAAAAAAGCCTCAAAATCTACATAAGGCTCAGACATAAGTTATTCCACTGATGGATAGCAATCCCAGGCTGTGCTTATCTCTAAAATTAAGCATGTGTTTGAGACTAAGCAGAGCCCTTGCCTATTTTATTAACTGTATTGCAGGTGGGGGTGTTCTAGCATTGCTGTGGGAGTCAAACAATAGCAAAGCCTAAAGATGCAGTGGAGTGGTTAGTGGATAGTATTTACCCTTTTGCTTAAAGCATGCAGAATGTTGGAGCTAAGTTTCTGATGTCCTGTGTATCAGATAACCTATCGTTTGGGGTGAGAAAACAAGCTTTATCTGGAAGGTTGTTTAGTCATTTTCATACACATTCACTTTAATATTTTGCTGATCATCAAGTCAACTATGTTGGAAAAGATCTTGAAGATCATCAAGTCCAACCATTACCCCAGGGCTGCCAAGACCACTGCTAAAACATGTTTCACCTTCATGATTATGTTTCACCTTCATACAGCTGTGTTTTGCTTGATGTATGATGAATCCACTCCATTTAGTTTATATCAAAGAAAACACAGAAAGCACAAACCCTGCTTCCCAGAAAAATACCATGTGAAGAAGCCTTCTCTTAACACACAGAGCTAGAGTTTGGAAATAGAGTTTGCATAGCTATGAAATGCTGAACCACAGAACTGTAACAATATTGTAGATTTTACACTTAAAAAACCAAATGGTAACATGGACATGTTATGTGTTCACAGTACCTGTTCAGCATTGACTGCAGTCAACATTTAGCTTAGAGGGCTGGGGAGCTGCTGCTGTTAGGCAGTTCATGGAAATGTGCAATTCTTTTGAATGATGCAGAGCGTTTTGCTGTCAGACATATGTCTTTTGATCCACCTGTTTCAAGCAGTAGGTACTTCACAGGTTGCTACTCTAATTTCTCCAGTGTCTTTCTGATGTTATCAAAGGAACTTGCTCACTATAAGTTGACTCAGTGGAGGAATTGTTCCTGCTTAAGACCATGATCCTGGAAATTCATGCCATGCAAACTGCTGTTGTGAAGAAAGCCACAAAGTTGGGTTTGTGCAAGTGCCTGTGTGATCAAGACATAAAGCAATAAATAGCGCTTGGGGCAGAGGAGCAAAATTGTGAGGTGAGCATCTTCCCTAATAAGTTGCATGTTTGGAGACTAATTTGTTTAGTCAAACACATAGGCCTTTTTAAACCTGTAGCGGTTTGGATAAGCATGAATCCTTAGCACTGTTAGCAATATCAGAACTGCAGATTTTACACCGGTGTGGGTAGGCAGTCAGTGTTGATCACCAGCATGATTCAAAAAGAAAACTTGTAAGGCAGAAAATCGAAATTAATCAGATTGAAGATTAAATATAAGAATTTCATATGGCCAATCCATCACGGTCAACAGATACATGATTTAGCCCATTTGTTATGAAACAAAGGTGTAATGGAGATTGGGTTGATATCAGTAACTTTTAATAGCTATTAACAAAGAACACTGGTCAGCTACAAAGAAAGCAAAGTAGTTTTGTAGCTGTCAACTAATAAACATTCATGGTTAACCACCTGCTTTTAATAGACAATGTAATGATTGCTTTCTGATGTGTGAGCTTGTGCAGTTAGCTGCAAGTCTCTTTTAATTGATTGTTTGCTAAATTCTCTGGATTTTTGAGACCTGATCTTGGAAAGCACTTAACTCTGGCAGCAGTCAAGAAGAGCTAGAAAGTCAGGGTAAGGATTCAGGTCAGTATCTTGTGATGAAACTACTTGTCCTACTCTGTAGGGCCCAGTTTTGTAGATATTCAGCTTTGATGGCTTCACTGGAAGTTAGAACTGTTAAGCCACTTAGTATTATTTTCTCCATGATTTAAGTACTTGGAACAGCGTCCCTGTTTTTGTTTTTTTTTTTGGTTTGTTTGTTTGGGTTTTTGCCTCCTTAGAATCAGGAGGGTTTTCTTCCCAACACAGTCAAGGGCCTTCTGCCCCTGGTTTTGGTGTCAGGGCAAGGGACCAGGCCCATCACAGACAGGCATGGACAAACCTGGTGGAGAATGCCCCAAATTTAACTCTTCTCATCCCTGATTCACCACTGTCACGTTACCGTCTGTGTATTACAGACAAAATACATTATGTCGTGGTAGTAAGTGGTGTTTGTAGAAAGATCACATACTCCACGTGCTTGTTCTTTTTTTCAAGTACTTGGGAAACAGAGTAATTTTATCAAACTTCTTAGCAGTTGTTTACTCAGTCCAGTATACTTTAAAGCTCTTTCTTATGAATGATCATTTTCATATTCAAGCTTTACTAGACTAGAGAACTAGGGTATCCACATGACAAACTAGCAAACCAAGGGAAAATACTCAGAAGTTGCCCCTGTCATTCTATGGGAGAAATAAGTGGAAATTAGACTCAAGTTGATTTGTCTAGCCAGGGGTAATTGCTGAGTAAATCCATTTCAGAAGTGATAATAGCTATCTTAAAGAATGCTTTAAATAAGTGGAGCTGAGAAAAAGCTCAAATGGCTGGTAGGCTCTGTTTTATTTGATTTTTGAAGGAGTTGTTTTGAAGGCCCCAAAGACCTTTAGTTTAACAATCATTTTAGCTTAGGCAGACCCTAGCACAAATAAGAGCAGGATTGCACGTGAGAAGGATGTGCTACTATTCAGACCTCTGTACAAGGCTGAGGGCTGATCAACTGAGTAGATTTCTAGATCATCTGATTATATGCTTATAAATCCATATGGTAGGGCTGCGTTTTTTCTTCACTAACTTCATATATTTGCGCTTAGCTTTAAGCCCACTTCAATAAAGTAAGAAGCATGTATAGAGTAATTTTAATTCACTTACTCCTTAAACTGATGATTTATATTCTTGGATCCATTATCTCCTTGGATGGTCTGGCTCTTCGACCTCTTTTAATGATATTTTGACTGCTGGTCTTTCTAATAACCAATTTTTACTAATAACTTAGTAACTTCCAACTGCTGGGCCTTACCTGAAGGCAGATTGCTACTAGCCGCTTATGCTGTTCTGGATTCACAAAAGTTGATTATTCTGCCCTAATGCTCTCTGAAGGGCTAGAAGATCTGAATTTGAAGAACTATGTAGTTGCTGCCCTTGGCACTTTGAGGGTGATAAGGCTTTTATTGAAGACACCACCCTTCTGTCAAATAGTAAGGAAAAGCTAATGCTTGCTCGTATTTAAGCATAGCTTAAGTACTTGTTTTCAGCTGCATTTACAATGGGGGAGCATTACTGAGATGATTGTTATGACTCTTGTGCAAGAACAATATGAATCTGAAACTTTCTGAAATTACAATCTTACTACAGTTCTGGTTTTTACACTTTTGAAGTCGTACTTGAAAATACTCATGTTTGTTCAAAAGAAAAAATAAACCGAGGATAACTGATTATTATAAAGAGATGGTAGGCAACACCTTCCCCTAAAAAAATTTACTGATTCTTTTTGTAATAACAATTTTTAATCATTGTCTTTCAGCTTGCATCTGCATACTGGCCATGTAAGTCATGTCACACAACTTGGGAAGATTTCTTAGCAGAGACATATCATTGCTGCAAAATAATTATACAAGTGAAATGTATTTATGCAGTTTGTGTCACAAGAATCTCATTTTTAATTTACACTGCTGAATTAGTTTTGTCTTGGCAGTGCACTGTGTAGCTTCAGGGTGCAATGGAAAAACTAAATGTTAAGCTGGAAAAGCTCTGTATTCCCCACTAGTTCCAGATGCCCCAAAACAATAGATAGAAATCCTGCTTAGTTGAACTTTTTGAGAGACTTCCACATTTTCAGAAGGACAAAGCTTCAGATACATAGGAGATCAAAGCTGCCTTTCTATTTCCAGTTACCTGTAGCCTGGGAAAAGGGAATTATCTTGACTTCTTTTGACTACTTCAAGAAATTGGGAGCCAGCATGATGTTATAGCACAAACCACTGTACCAATGTTTGTCTGCCTTGGATTTATAAAATGCAAGCTATATCAGTGGTCTCTTGTGAGAATCTACAATTATATAGATATTAAGTAACCTACTCTATTCTTACTATGGCTTATAGTGGAATACTTTATTAAAACCTTTTATGTTATTTCACTCAGACAAGTGAAGGTAGTCCGTATACACTTTTAAAATAACTGGCTAAAAAAAAGAACAGAGTTTTTAAAGTTTAGTTCAGTGAAAGGTAAACTTACTCCTTAATGGTGGTTAAAGTATAGAGTGAAGCTTTCAATTTGATAGCTTTTACAGCATCTCAAAAATGCAGAGGCCTATAATTCTGAATTTTTTGCCTTTTCCGCTTTCACTTCCTAACTCAAGTACCTAAGTTTTCACCAGATTCCATGGCACCTGCTGACGTAATAATTCAATAAGTCAATTAAAAAGGCACATTCATTTAAAAACATATTGAAATAGTGTCATTTTCACCCACACAATAAAGAATCCTAAATTAGGACAAGCACTTAGAATCATAGAATAGTTAGGGTTGGAAAGGACCTTAAGATCATCTAGTTCCAGCCCCCCTGCCATGGGCAGGGACACCTCACACTTTCTAATTTTCTTTGTTTGATGTTGTATTGGCATCACAAATGATGTCAAACTCTCTTATCCTCTGACCCTGAAGATCATTTAGGATGCTATAGGTAGAGGGTGATTTACAGCAATGCTTAGGCACCTCTAACTTACGTCAGTGATCTGGAGTGCAAAGACATGGGACACAAGTCCTATGTTGTTTGGTGCCATCTTATGTTTTCCTTCCTATTCACTTATTTCTCCGCCCCAAATCAATATTCAACTAGGAAAATCCAGGTCCTTCGTTTCTGGATTTCCCGGTCACAGGGAGCTGTGTATTTTAGAGTCTGCAAATTCAGAACAGACTGTCTTCTGTTTAGCCTGAGAATTTCCCATTGAAAAATTCTTCCCTGAGCCAAGAATACCGGTGACAGGGAGAATTCTGCACTGAGGCATAGGTGCCAGCAAAAATCTACTTGCTAAATCATGTGTAGGGTCAGAGAATCCCCAGTGTTCAGGCAGGCAATTAGACAGGGAATTCTTCCCATTCTTAAAATACATGCCTTTCTCACATTATCAAGTTAGGTTAGGAAGAAGGTGGCTTTGACATAAACGTTACTTACAGCACTAGGAATGGTTTGCTGTCTCTAAGAAAAGGAAATCATGTAACAGGAATCGTTGACTGTGGAGCTTGACATCGTTGGAAAAGGGGCTCACAGTTCAGAATGAGAAGCATTTACAAATGAAAGAAACGCCCATCTTAGTAAACCTCTTAAATGATCTTCTGTGGAGAACAAACTGTCAGAAGCTCAGCTGCAAATATATTACAAATCACTTGCAATCACCACTGAGAGTGGTTTGTCGAATAAACATGTATTCCTTCTGACAGTTTAAATCGGTGATACAAATAACATGCCTGTTATCATCTCATGAATCATGAGGACAGAATATGGCTGCTACAGTTCTGAACGAAAGAACAGAAGAATGTCAACTAGTAACAATTTATGTAGTTCTCCAGTAGCAGATGAGGACCTATGAAGATATCGTGCCCTTCACTGAGCAGATATCTACTCATGGCTTACTTGGAATCACCTGTTCAAATCCGCAAATGCATTGCATCATTGGAAGTAAATATTGAAGAGGAATAAAAGAAGCAAAATCTCTGGAATACTGAAATGGAATATTAAAATGGTGCCATGCAAAAAATCCAAAATGGGAGAACTCACAGGTGGATAATACAGTAGTGAGAAAAAGTAAAAAGGAATGGGGAGGAAATATGGTAACTGTTATCTGAAAGAAAGGACTTATGATCAAAAATGAGTGTCTAACACTTCCACAAAGACAGTATTTGCTGTTTGCCACTGTAGGCAGGGAATATAACTCCATCATAGAAAATAAGAATGCCTGCTGAAGAAAAATGCTAAGATGACCCCAAAACTCCATTGTTTCTTTCAGAGGAACACAGCTGTGAAGGCTTTAAGCATTCTTTTGATACCTTTCAATGTAGATTACATCATAAATCTTATGTTAAAAAAAAAACAAAACAAAACAAAGTTGGGATGTTTCCACTAAATTTATCCTTATCCTCATCCTGCATAACAATGTAAAATTACTTTAAACCCCCACTGGTTTTGTATGTATTCTGACTTCTGTATACCCATTGACTTCAGTGTGATTTTTAGGTATTCAGCACTGCAGAAATTCATAAATGTTCACTGCAGTAAACAGCTGCAGAAGCTCCTGCTTTACATGAACAAAAAACTGCTCATCATAGTCTCAGGAAGTCATGGATCTGCTTTATAAACAAACAAACAGAAATGCTTATGCATAATGCAGTATTTGGAAACAAACTTGGACATTATTCACTCTTTGGAACATCTCAGTTATCTTATATGAAACAAAAGAAGCTCACGTGCTTCTACATTAGATGCCAGGAACTCCTAGTGAGGGAAGATGTGAAATAAGAAAGGATAGATCTGTGGTATTGTAGTAAGGTACATAAAGCACCAGTAGAATGTTAAAGTGTCCTATTTCTTATTTCCAGCTTTTATATCTGCATCCTGCAAATTCACCATATTTCTACCTGAACAAATTACTGAATGTCCAACACATTTTTCAAACTGCAGTACATAAAAGAGAAAACAATGTTCCATGGGCATAGAGATACGTAATCTTGCAGAAGAAACAGAAGGGATGTTCTAAGCTCTACTCTTTTTCAGTTTGTTTCTTACAAAACTCTTAATGGCAATATAACTTTGTAGTAGTGTCTGTGTATATGTACAGATGAACAAACATCTTCAGTTATTTTTCCCACTTCTGTGTGTTTGTATTGTAACAAGAACATGGCCAGCCCCACAAAAGCATCACAGGATGTACTGAAACAAGAATCCTTATCCTGTACATGGACCAAACAGAACAGATATTATTTGCAAGAGCTCGTTCACTTGTTTTTGCGCTTGTTTGGAGTTCAGGTTCACATTACTTGTGCTTAATTAATTCCCTGTACCAATTTGTCTGCCAGCATATATTTTAAACCCCCAAAATTGTACCAGAAAAAAAAGCTTGGGGAGCTTTAATAAATGGAAAACTTGCTTTGCTTTTCTCTGAAAAAGGTTTGCCAATGCATACATGTGATGATTTTTTTTTTTTTTTTGTTCTACATCTATTTTCAATATTTCAGTTTGTAGAGATTTGGGGTAAACAGATGTGTGAATCTATCGAATAGTAGAATTAGAGGCTTCCCATATGTTTAATAGATATGACTCATTGTGATGATAGTAGAAATGTACCCCAGCATTTGCAGGTTCACACTTTGCCTTCAACTGGATTATGTGGTACGTTTCCAGCTTAGCTGTAGCTGGAGAAACTGCATTTTTCACATTATGTTGTCTTGAAAATACACACAGATATTGCCTCTTGAATTTTACACCTGAAGTGATTCTTTGATATACATATTAAAATGTAATGTAATTAAAAACTCTTAGTATGTAAGTATTTTCTTTCCATCTTCTATTTGGTTTAGTATTCAGATGTTGCTGGTTGGCCTTTTCTTGGAAATTGCTTTTTCCTTTGAGCACTGTCACAATAATTTTTTTATGGATAACAGAATAATGAAACCTTTGAACTTCATGTACTGTGTAGTATTACGTAGGTCAGAAGGACTCTTTCAACTGAAGTAAACTATCATAGATCCATAAAAGTTGCAACTGTCATTAGGGATAGGATTTCAGAGAAAAGAGTAGACTGTAGAAAAATCAGACTGTGTGATGTGGCACTCTTGCCATACCCTTACCTCCGTACCACAGGTTTTGCACAGCTGATTTAAGCTCTGATCATAGAAAGCAGATGGATTCATTTTCCCTGTCCTTTAGCTAACCCCAGCTGAAGTCAAAGGAGTTCTACACTTACATGGGTTTACCTGCAGTTCACAGCTGCTTTGCGGCATTAGTGTTTTCTGAGTACAGTTCTTCTGTCTGATCTGCAGTGTCAAGGTTGGCAGTGGGGAATTTATAGTTCACTTTGTTTTGGTTTTGTTCTGGTTTTCTTTCATTTTTGTTGTCTGGGAAAGCAGGAACCAAATACTTTTTCCTCCTTCCTCTGAGATGTTGGTTTGTTTGATAAACGTATTAGAGGTACTCAGGCAGTATCCTCAGTTCCACAGTGGCTGTCTTCTGCAACTTTGATGTTATGGAATAGCAGTGATGGTGGCTCAACCTGACTTTTGAGAGCATGATTTTCTTGGTGAAGTGATGATGATAAGCCCTGAGAAGGGTTTGCACACCATATTCCCCCACATCACTGCAGTGTGTCTAAGAGAAAAAAGAATGATCTCTGGAGGGCCACAGGAGACTAGTGTAGGTGACAATATTTCTGTAATTGCTGTGTGTCATCTTAATAAGCCAGGACAAATCAAAACCGGAAAGTAGGGCAGTTTGTTGGTGTACAAGAAATGTAGAAAGTTTGATCAAGTGGAAGCAAATGGCCTTTATTTTACTCACTACTACTTAAGTTCCAGGTGGGAGCATTTCATGTGATCGTGAGTTTTAAGGACCTGTCTTAAGGACCTTAGTGAATCTAAGGACTATTTATCCCTCAAAACTACTGTTGTTACTGATTTAAGCATGTTTCAAGTGCCCCTCTTCATTTTACAGAATAGGCTTGTGCTAGTGCAAGGTATTTTCAGATAAGCGATCTATTTCATAGAAAACTCCAAGCTAAATCTATTTCTGGAGTCATCAGGCCAGACTTCTCATCCTTAAGAAACAGGGAAGTTTATGCTCTCACCACAGCACCTGCATAATCATAATCAGAATATCTGATTTTTCTAGACAGGTTAAGTAAGTCCAGACCAGCATCGCTCATCCAAATTGTTTGACTATCCTTCACTGCAAGAAAACTGCCTCTTACTTTGTGAGTGACGCTGCTCAATTCTGTCAGGACTGTTCATTTGCAGGGGAGGAGTAGAAGTGCAAAGAGAGGCACAGCCTCATTGCCAGCATTTTTCACTGGCATAACAAGTTGTAGGAGCACTTCTAATTCCCTCTTATGTTTGAGACTCATCTCCTTCTTACTTCTGGAAGTGTATGGGGAAGTGTTGGGTCCCATAGTGACAGTAGGACAGTAGTTACCAGTGCTTTTTTAAGGACCATAAACTCTCAACTTGGCTTGAACAAGGACAGAGCTTCCTTACTGTCTCCTGATAATCTATTGCTAATTATTACCCAATACTCTTATTACCAGATGTTAATCTAGTATTTTCTATTTAGTTTTGAGGGTGTATGGAGACAGTTAACATACTGTCTTTGGCCACAGTGCTACCTTGCCTCCATCATTTTGTTTGCTAAGTGGTGAATAGAATAGAAACGCATTGTCATCTCCTCCTGGAGATGGGTTAAGATCTGTGCTGATGGTGTTGAGCCTCTCTCTGCCTTGGATCACAAAATGGTTCTGTCTCATATGCTACTAAGAATGAATGAGGTACTCACTGGATGCATTTTCACCTTGCTGAGCATTTCCAGTGGCCAAAAATTGTCTCGTTACTGAGTTCCATGCAAACAGCAGATGTTCCAAAGCAGATGATCTGCTTGTTTCCCCTCATTTAATATGTGTAGGTGGTCATTAGAGTATACATTCAGAGTCTTTGCCATTTCAACACTTGGTGATGAAGCTGACTTTATTAGTAGCAGAAGAAAGTGGTTGGGACGGATAAGGATCAGCAGTTGTGACTTAGTCAAGGTAAAAGCAAGGTGGTACAACAACTGGAAGAGATAATCATGGTTTCTATCTCTTTGATTTCACAAGGTCTTTGACTACCCTGTTAGACACTTAGCTGCTCATTCTCTCCTCTCTTGGCAGCAGGGATAGAAGCTGCCTGTTCAAGGATGGCAAGGCCATAGGGTTTTTTTTTGGGGGGTGGTCAATTTCATTCCATCTTGAGCTGAGCCCATCCTGAGCCCATGGGAACAGAGGATCCAATGCAAAGGAGTGGAGACAGTTAGTACAAAGATTGTGAGGGTGTTGTGACTTGGTAGGACAATGCAATTCTGTTATGTTATACATGCTGGTCATTTTACTGTAGACTGCTCCATTAGAAAACTTGATCTCAAACAATTTGGAGTCACTGCAGAAAAAAATGTGTGGTTTACTTATTAAGGAGCATCTCTTTCCCAGCTACATTGTAAGTCTTCCTTATGTTCTCTGCCTTCTGGCTTCTGGGCTCATTTCTAGCTGTTGGCTGTGTTCTGTAAAACCATAAATGACCAGAGTTCTGCTTAGCTGAGATATATTCTCCAACTCTGTGAAATTGCCTGAGGCCAGCTGAGGTGCCTTGCTCAAAACCCATCATTTTTTAGTGTTTGCAGATCCCTTAAAGCTTTTCTAACAGAGGTACAAACAAAGGCCTTATTTTTCCTTTGGACTCATCAGAAGTAGCACAAGGATTCTCTGGCATCCCTAAATTTAAAGTAGATTGAGAGTGAATGGTTTAAGGAGAGTTGGGACAAGCCAGCCTTCTGTAGGGCCCTGGGCCGTTGGATCTCCTTTTCTTGGTTTATAGTAGAGCAAGCTTATTGTATTTCAGGACTACCTTTTGTCCATTACTTACTGCTTCTTGAAGCTGAGTGTTGCTTGAGGGATTTGATGTTTGGGATTTTGGGGATTGTTCATAAAGTCAGGGTTTTTTATATTGTATTTATACAGACACATTCTCTATATATACACATATATGCAGATGCATATATATGTGTAAAAATATGCACATATGCACACACAAAGAGACACATATGCTTAATTTATTTGTGATAGGGTTTTGATAGGTCTGCTTATTTGTTTAGTGGATTGCCTGGGTTTTCTCACAACTTTATGTTCTAAGGGTGAAGCTTCCATTTAACCTAACAGGGAGAAGGGATCATAGTTTGTAATTCTGGACTGCAAAACAGTGCCGTGCTCCTTCTCACAGTGCTAACTAGAGAGTCAAGAAATAATCCTATTGAAAGGCCTCAATAATGCCAGATGCTAGGAAAACTTGAAAGAAAGTGATACAGTGGTCCTACACAGCAAAAAGTATAGGGGCAAAATTTACAAAACATGTTATTGTTAACAAATCTGTATGTTATACTACAAATGTTTTTGTTGAGTTAGGTTTATATGTTACCTAATACAGATGAAACACACCTTTATCATTGTCTCTCTGGGAACCTACTTTTTTCTTTTAGTAATTAAAAAATTCCTTCAGCAAGATCCCAAACCCTTAAATAAGAAACAAAAATCACTAAATCTTGGCAAACAGCAACTGATTTCACCTACAGCTGAAGCTGTTCCTTTCAACTCCATCTCAAACAAAATAAATGTAATCAGGTTGCACGCTCATGAAGCAATTGGTTACAGTTGTACAACTTTAGTAGGGGGAAGAGGTGCTTCCTTCCAAAGATGATGCTTCCTTCTCTGAAAATAAAATTAGTTGGGGGGCATTTGCCAGGCCTGATTTAACTTAAAAATGCAATTTTTAAAATTAAATTTTTTAAATTTTTAAAATTAAATTTTAAAAATTAAATTAAATTCTTAAAATTAGCTTGTTATTTTAGCACAACTTTTTTTGTGGACACTGCTTTGTGCAGTAAAGTACTGAAAGTTTATATAGCTAAAGATTTAAGATTATCTAAAAGTTTCCAACTAGGAATTTGTACTGACCTAAATACATTGTGCTGGTTTGTTGGTCTTTTTTAACCACTTAACTCAAGCCAGTGCAACTTCTTTGTACAATCTTTATATAATCACTGAGCAAGAGCAGGCATTACCCAGGCAAGGTGCAATATCCTTTAGAAGTGTTTTCCTTGTAAAATTAATGGAGGCTGGATTACTAGTGTTATCAGAGTGAGAAAAAGGCATTAGAGGAGTAAAATAATGAACATACGTAGAAACCAGAACTCTGCCTGTAAAAAATGCTTATATTACTATCCCAAGCAAAGCACCTCCACAAATACCTGCAATATTATTCTGGCCCCATTTAAATCACTGGAAGTGATGCATGGATGATAAAGAAGAAAGAAAAAAAGATGTCTGTTCAAATAAAATCTCTCAGAGGTACTTGTCTTTTTCAAAAAGGCAGTGTTAGGAGTGTTCTGATTCATTCGCTAAGCTGAATGATAATAGCAAAGAAAAGAAAGAAAAAGAAAAATGGCAGCAAAACACTTCCCCCGTAATTCACCCCCCAGTCATTTCTATTTTTATTCCACTATGTAAATCTTCACAAAAATTTAGGCTGCCATAGTCTATCCACCCCAAATTGTTCTGCTTGGATTATGCAGTTGCAAACCTCCACAAAGGCACTTTATTTGGCTTAGGAGTGGTTTGGTCTCCATTTGGTTAAAGCAGTTGATGTAATACAAACTGAACTATGCCCAGCCTGGACCAGAATAAGACTGTCCTCACCCCTTTTTGCACTAGGTAATTTATATCACTCAAGAAAAGAGTTCTCCCTCACAGTCGGGATAATAATTCTTGGAAGTATATTAACCACAAAATTGGAAGCAAGCTCTTTGGGTAGACCTCATCTGCTGCCTGCAAGGGCAAGAAGCCATCCTATCTTAGAAGGAAGTAAACTTCAGAAAGGGCCTTCTCTCCGCAGGGGAATGCTCTTGTTTGTCGCTGCCAGCCCACATGGCTGAACATTGGTGTTTTTTTGGTTTCATTTGTTATGTGTTGTGACTGTATGAATACTCACTGTGCATGCTTTCCTGAATAATGGTGTAGTTAATGCTAATTTCCCAAACGCTTACTGTTTCTTTAAGTAATTTGAGCATTTCCAGAGTTTGACTTCTACCTTTCTGCCTTCAACAGGGAAAAGCAGCTACAGCCTATATGATTTTTCACCCAGAATTAAATGTGCCTGCAGCTTAAGACCCACAGACACTGACTTTTTTTTCCTCAGATACAGTAAGTTATTTATATGACAATTAAATGTAATTACATTTCAATTTTCAGTTAAAATAATTAAAGTAATGAGGGCCTAAAACTGAAAGTCCAATCAAAAGACAATAGTTTTGGAATGCAAAGTATATTTGCCTTCTCCCACCCGTGGTTGCATATGTATGCATATGTAGTACATATATGGTATAGAATATAAGAGCCTTCACTTGCTACTTGTGAGTATTGGGCTCTCCAGTATAAGGACACTGACATACTGTAGAGGGTCCAGTGGAGTGCAGCCAAGATGATCAATGAATGGTGCATATGATGTACAAGGAGACACTTTCTTCAACTTGCAGAAGAGAAAGCAAAAAGGGGATCTTGCTACTCTCACAACCCACCTAGTGGGAGGGAGATTGCAGAGCAGACAGAGACAGACCATGCTGACTGGTGTACAATGGCAGGAATCTCCATCCTTGGAGGGAGCCTGAACTTGGCATGACAAGGCTGTAAGAAACCTGCCCTTTTGAGGGAATTGGGTTAGGCTGAGATCCCTTCTCACCTAAATTGCTCTATGATTTTGTGGTTTTAATTTAATTGCTCTAAGCAAATTCCAAGGCTGAATAATTAGTCAGTCCTACCCATCTCCTCTCCTCCTGAAGTTTTTTAAAATCTCAAAACCAACAGAGAAGATTGTGATTCTTCTGTGTACAGTAAAGCTGGCCCAGGAAAAAATCTGAATAGTTTACAACATGCAGCATGGGGTTATTATTTTTAAAAGTCTGGTTATTTTTTTCAAAAGTCCTGTTATGAGTAACAACTACTAAAGTAACTTCTGTCAGCCTATTACTGAGAGAGGTGATGGCATCCTTTAAGTTACATGGGCAAAGGATCTTTCATCAAGTCCCATTTTCCTACAGAAAAAAAATCTTTATTTCCTTCCAGTTGAAAAACTGGCTTATGGAATTTTATTTGAGATGTCTGAAATAGTACATTTAGTATACTTCACATTCCTGAAGTGTTGTTCATGCTGTAGCCCCTGGAAACCATGGGAGTTTGGGTTGCAATATGGCCTAAGAATATCAGTTTGAACATTTTGTAAGCATAGATTCTTGCCTTTTATATTTTCACTGCAAGTAGCAGTTAAAACTAAAATCCTGGTAGGTTTTCTAAAGGAGTTAAGATTATGGCTTGTGGAATATTTATCTTTGAATGAGATTCTGTGATATAGAAACTGGACTATAAATGTATTGAGTAAAGCCTGATGATCTTCAGTATTTACCAAACATCTACTCTGGATTTCATTAGCCAGTACCTTTTATCTCCCTCATCTAGGAATGACACTATGACTGAAACAATAACTGTAATTTACTGTAAATAGGTTATATAACTTTTTCAGAGCATTCAAGGCTTTTGGGAGCTTTAAGCTTCTATGCTAGGATGCTAAGATACATTTTAGATTCTTAGGGTCTTAAGTTTCTTATTTTGCTTTTTTTCTTCTTCTTTTCTTTTTTTTGTGAAGATGAATGTGGCTCCATTTTTGTGCCTGAGGTTTTGCAGATAACTGCTGATCCGTAAATTTTTCTGTGAACCATTTCATTGCTGTTAAGTGGATTTACAGATGCACTGCATATAGTAAACTTAATCTGCACTTAAAAATGACTGCAGCTTTACTGCTGAAAAAGGTAGTCCATGTTTGCTGCAAGAAAGGTGAAAAGAATGGATCAGGAAAGTGGACTAATGTCATCTATGCATGTCAGATAACTTAAGTGTACTCAGTGTTGGAGGGTCAACAGCACGTAGTTCAAGAACACCATCAATTCAATGGATTTCTCAGACAGCAGAGGGTATTGCAAACTCAAACATGTCTGGATAACTAAATATATGTAGTCCAGAGAAAAAAAATATTTCACTGTTACAGAGGACTGCTTTTATGTGGGTTTAAGTCCATCTTGACAAGTGCTGGTGAAGATATCAAATCCCTGGAAAATATTGTCCTCTATTTACAGGGCAGCTGTTGCACTTAACTTGCTATACTGGCTGCCTTGACAGCATGCCTGAACCTTCTTTATGGGAGCAGTTTAATCTCTGCAGAATTTTGTCCTGTCTACTGAATATGTTAGAGAATTCAAAACTTTGTGTATTAAATCTCCGTTTTGGCTTCTGCAACTGTCATATCTCCTAAATGGAACAGAAAGCACCAAATTAATAAAGCAGGCTGGTTGTTATGGCTTGACTCAGATTACTAAATTATACCTCACTTGCGATACTTAACATGTAACACCCACATGTAAATGCTAACTTTATTCTCTCTGCATTGCTTTCTTGAAATGCAGGTTTATTAATTCAGGCTTTGCTTTTTTAATGTGTTTACAAAATCCACCTCGTGGGTACATAACCAAGACCTTGTTGTCTTGTGTAAATGGTTTGTACAATTAGGTGTCCCACATTATTCTTAGAGATGGCTTGCATATATGTCATAGGAAATTACTTACAAAAATAACCAAGTTATAAGATCAACAAGATAGTATATTCAGTATTCACTGCACAGTATATTTTTTATTGGGTGTATGCCTCACTGTAATTTCTAAAAAGAAGGTTACATATGAAATAGAAATCTAAAAAGAAAGTTTCTGCGGAAAAATTGCTAACCTAAGTACACACAAACAGAATTAAATTTAATTTGGTTCTGACTCTAGATCTGCTGGAATCTTCTTTGGAGTGGTAGGAAAGCACTGCTTCATCTTACCTTTTCTTTTATTCATACATCAAGAATATAAGCTGTCTGAGATGAGAGATCATACACTTTAATTCCCATTTTCACTTTGATTCACAACTCAATGTGGGCAATCATAGAATCATAGAATAGTTAGGGTTGGAAAGGACCTTAAGATCATCTACTTCCAACCCCCCTGCCATGGGCAGGGACACCTCCCACTAAACCATGCCACCCAAGGCTCTGTCCAACCCAGCCTTGAACACCGCCAGGGATGGAGCATTCACAACTTCCCTGGGCAACCCATTCCTGTGCCTCACCACCCTTACAGTAAAGAATTTCTTCCTCATATCCGATCTAAACTTCCCCTGTTTAAGTTTGAACTCGTTACCCCTTGTCCTATCACTAGAGTCCCTGATGAAGAGTCCCTCCCCAGCATCCGTATAGGCCCCACTCAGATATTGGAAAGCTGCTATGAGGTCTCCACGCAGCCTTCTCTTCTCCAGGCATGAACTTTTAAAGAAGCATAGTATGTTTTGTAGGAGGTTTTTGATTCCTAAAGATGTTTTTTTTTTGTAAGTTATGTGATAGAAAAAGACCAGTTTTAACATTCTGGGTAAGATTGTTATAAATTGTTGTTACACTTCCAGCCTGAGATAAATTAGTCTTCTGATAGTCACACAGCTATTTGCTACACCTTTGTATATTAAATATAAGATTGGATTCATAGAGACAAAATACTTGCATTAATTCACAGGGGAATGAGAATTTAAATTCATGGCTCCTGAGGGAAAAGGTGGTAAGTCCTGTGACCATTACCTGAGGGCTTCTGTGTGTAAGTTGTGTGGGGCTCAAGAGGTATAGTTGGATATGTGGTTGATTGCACTACAAATTGCATAACAATGATCAGCATGATCTTGCCTGGATGCTTCCTCTGTAATAACAAAAATCCCTGAGATGGAAGGATTTTCTATGATCAGTGGGTCAAAGGATACAATCTACTCCCTACAGCAAGATTTCCAGGGATACAATCCGTGCCCTAAAGCATGATTTCTTCACCTCATGAATGAGGGACTTGGAGGAGTCTTGAAGTCAGAGGCAATGTGGAATCACAGTGATTCATTCTTATCTCACCTGTGCTTGGAAAAAAATCTTCTCTAGTTGTATCAGATAAAAAAAGAAAAAGGCAAAAATCAGTGGACAGGATTATAAGACATGATAGGAAATAATAGGAGAGCAGCACTTTTATTTTCATTACAAATAGTTACTGTACTGCACAAAGCCAAACTAATTCTATGTATATATAAGAATTTGGGGGGAAATGGCTGCCCTGATTGCTTCAGAGATGAAACAGCTAAAGAGACAGTGTTTTGGGCTCAAGCCCAGTTACCTACAAACCTTGTAGGCATACCCCTGGACAACATACAAAGAAACATTAAAATGTCAAGCTTTCAAAGTCAAATTTACCTCATTACGTAAATATAAAAAAATTAAGGCTTATGTCAGTCCTGAACACAAATACTTTTTAACTCATGGTCTGTGACTACTAATGGACTATAAGGCTTCCAAAACTATTCATCCCGTATTCCTGTACATAAAAGAAAGCAAGCAAGATGGCCAAAACCAAAGTTTGAATGTTTAGCTATTTACTTACATGAAACAATCATGGAAGCACTGCAAAAGATGATCCCAGGATTTTTTCAAGAAGTTTAGGTGGTCCTTTGACTAGAACATAGTACCTTTATGATGATATTTCATATAGCATCTTTGTGGCAGATCTGGGGGGAGAAACAGATCTCCTGGAACTGGTCCAGTGCCTTAGAAAGAGTAGCTTACTGTTTGCCCAATGCAGTAAATTAATTACAGAAAAAATATTATGTGATAGCCTGTTTTCTGCTATGCGTAGAGGGTCTGAGTTACTTCTGACATTTTTAGTATTTATTACACAGGCAACTTAACTTAATTAACATTGTTTTGACTGCAGCAAAATTATGAACAACTGGAAGCTGGAATTTGAAACAGAGTATTACAGTTGTGTATAAACTTCTTTGTCAGAGCCCTGCAGGAAAAAGAAGGAAAGAAAAAGATACCCAGTGTAGCTGTTCAATTAGTGAACTATGTTTACCACCCAAGTGATATCCCATAACTTGGAATGCATCCAAATCTTAGTTTGTTTCCTGAATTAAGTCATGTATGATCAGCTATGAAGTGACCATATGCCAGTGTTCTCCCCAGCTTTCCTTTTCCCTCAGGTTTGGATGGAGGATCAGAAGATGGTTTATCATCATCATCAGAATGATGGTTTTTCTCTACTGCTTGAGAGATAAAGATATCTGTGTTGATCTTTCCCACTTGGGAAGTGCTCTGTGTGGGAGCAGCTGGGGTTCCTGAGAGCTCTGTGAAAAAATTGTCAGCAAGGTATGAGGAACAGCATCCCATGGAGCTCTTGCTCTTGTTCTGCTAGCATTGAGGCAAGCTTAACTGTCTCGGATTCCTTAGCTCTTCCATTGCCCTAGAATATATATGGTTATTTAACCTTTTTTTCATCAGTTCTGTCAGACATGCCACTGTGATAGTCCCTAAAATTTCACATCCTCTGGCATGGATCATGTGAATGTGGAAATCAGCAGACCAGAGATTTCTATGTGTCGTGGTTTAAGCCTCTCATCCACGCAGTTTTGCTCACTCACTCCCCCCTCTTTCTTCCCCCCGCTCCAGGAGGGATGGGAAGGAAAATCAAAAGAATGCAACTCCCACAGCTTGAGAGAAGAACAGTTTAGTAACTAAAGTATAACACAATACCACTACTGCTACCACCAATAATAATAATGACAAGGCAAATACAAGGAAAGAATACAATCGCTCACCACCTATAGCCAGCCCGACCAAGCAGTGCACCCCCACCCTTCCGGGTCTCTGCCCTCCGTTTTTACATCCTGGACATGACATGCTGTGGTATGAAATACCTCTTTTGTCAGTTTGGGTCAGGTGTTCTGTCTCTGCTTCCTCCCGGCTTCCCCTCCTCCCTGGCAGAGCGTGAGACTCAGAAAGTCTTTGGTCAGACCAAAACATTGTCAAGCAGTAACTGAAAACACTGGTGTTATCAGCGCTGTTCCCAAGCCGAAAGTCAAAACCACAGCGCTGCACCAGCTACCAAGAAGGAGAAAAATGACTGCTACTGCTGAACCCATGACACTATGTCACCCCATGCATATATCTCAAGTTTTCTCTGAGGAGGCTATCTCTGAGGTTAGAAGTGCTAACCTGAAACTTAACAATAAAGTGTTAGGTGTGGTGGTATTTTTGTCAAATACGCCTTAGCTGAGCTAACAACAAGCTCCTTTTATGGAGATCATGAGATAACTGTGGGCTGGTAAGTGTTTGATCATACTTAACTAGGCTAGATTGGAACAAGCAGCTAAAAGTTGAAGTGTCTCAGGTCCCCTATCCGTGATGTAAAGCCTGCATTCCATCAGTTGCTGTTTTTTTGTATGTGACATTAGGAATACATTGCATAAACATCTTTTTATAAAGAACTAAGCTGTGCTACATTCTGAAATTTTGTGTCAACATTGACTCTTCATTAAGCCAGAATAAACCTAATGAAAATGAAAGCTGTTAATTCAGAATATTGTAAACCAAAGAAGAACCCAGCCTTCTGCTCCTATGGTGTTTGCAATCTCATTTTTACATCTAGATATGTAACAGACACCACACATTTCTAATGAGGATAATTCCTGGTTTTACACCTGGTGCAAGCTCTTTCAAATAATTTGTCTGCAGATTTTGATATTAGCACAGTTGCTGCCATAAACTGTGCCATGCTGAGAGTATTTGTATAGTTCAGAGCACATGACCTTCACATTATCATCTGTGTAGCAGTGTGAATTGATGTCAAGAAATGTGGGGTTTAATCTAACTAAATGTTTCTTTCTTAAACATTGTTTTCTCGTTTGGAATCTGATCTCTTCCCTCTGAAGTCAGCAGAAAACTCTTGTGAATTGAAGCAGAACTTGGGCCAAAGCTTTAGCATAGACACGTATTTCTTTTTTATTGTATGTCTTCAAGATTAAAAGGGGAATGAGTATAAGAACAAAAAAGACAGCAGAGTGAACATTAAAAAGAAAAATAACCTTTGAAATCAGATAATCAGATGTTTTACAGATTACTCAAATACATTCACAATAACCTGCATAGCAGATAGGAAATGTGATTGGGTCCTTTTTGTAATGTTTTAATGTGGAGAACACAGCCACATTTAATGAAAGAGGAAAAATCTGCATTTCGTAGAAGTGGCAGCTGGTAGTTTTAGGCTTTTCTTGTCAAGGACATTGGAAATAGCTGAGCAGGCATCTAAACTACATCTTTCAGTTTATAAACTGAGCCTGCTCTTTATTCTTCACATCGTAGTACCCCCCAGTTTGGCAACACTGCTTGTATGTTTCTTAAAGAAGCTTCAGAATTGCCAGATTGCCTTAGCAGGAAAGCTCTGAGTCCAGACCATTTCCCTGAGCAAAGTGCTGGTGGGAACTGGCATGATCCCAGCTGCTTTTGTGCCCCAAAGCTGAGTGTACTCTAGAGAATTCAGAATCTGAAAAGACCTGATCCAGAGTGCAAGCACATTAAGGAAAGCAAAAACATACTAATAGCTTCCTGTACAGTGGTTGACTAGCTCTCTAGGGGTAAATACAGGTGGCTGCTACCTAGTGGATGCAAGGGAGCACTTTAACATGGACTGCAAGAAGACCATGGTGTTATCCGTAAGTGAAGAAAGTTTCTGTAAGCATATGGTCCCAGCCATGTATGTCTTATTCCTGCAAATAATCCCTTTCCTAATTGGTCTCCTTCCAAATGGGTAGGTTTCTGTGACTTTCTATGTGAATAAAGACTTAGACGATCATTTGAGCTCTGATTTCATTGCTGGTGAGTATTTAAAAGTCTCTGTCGCAAGACCAAGGATTTAATTGTCACTTTGCTTACCAGTCCCTCCGGAGAGGCTGAAGTGTGTGGGAGCAAAGGTATATATGTCAGTCATTCCCATGGGCAATTGAAGGACCTCCAAATCTCCATAAGCATTGATGTAACATTGTTCAGCTACTAAAAATTCAACAGTCCTTAAGTGGAAAAAGTAGAATTCTCTTCATGCTCCTAACTTCTCATCTTTTGCATAAAATACTTGCTTTCTAAGATGAGGCTTCTCTTAAGAGATAGGACACCTTCTCTTTTTTTCTTCTGCTTATAATCATTTCATTATGTAGTCCATCTGCCCTCTTGTGGCTTCCTTTTTTGATCTTTCCACTTTTACTTAGCATTTTTCAGAGACTTCTTGGCTATTTTATATTTCCTGTTCTCTAAATGTGGGATGAGCTCATGAGTCAAGTTTCACCTTGTAATGTATTTTCCTAGTCTGAGTAATTCTGAAATCCATTTTTCATGTTAAATGAAGCTGGGTATTAGTTGCAGCCCTGGAAAGACATCCAGTGTCATGAACAATATGGTCAGTTCTCTTAGGAGTTTTCCCAGTTGTTCTGACAGTCTGAAGGGAAAGTCCTTTCTCCTAATTCTAGAAGTTCTCTGTTTCAAGTGGATTTTAAAGGTATTTCTCTGCTGACTTGTCTCTTTTGAGGATGGCAAATGAGTTTTGAGGGGTACAGTTCTGAGAGAGATGAACTGGGGGGATTAGAGGTAGATGCATGGCAGATAGACAGCAGTCCTAACGTTGTATATTGGAAATAGAGCCTTTAACTGAGAAATAGATTTAATGATCTCCTAGCCTGTGTTACACTTAACCTGATATCTTATGTATTAACATTATTGATGTCAATAGGACTCTTTGGTAAAAAAATGCCTTTTAAGGGTGCTTTGCATTCTTGGTGAATGAAACTGCAGGAGAATAGGAGGACTTTGTGGTGTGTGATTGTATCGTGATTAGGGATGCTTCCTGTATCAGTTGGTGGTAAAGGGGAAGAAGTATCTTCTTTCCCATTAGAATAGTAGAATCATAGAATTACAGAATGGTTGTCCTTTGTTCTTTGAATGGAGTAATTACTAAATCTCAAATCCTGCCATCGTCAAAGAAGAATGTATTTGAGAAGAAAAGTGCTTCCCAGTGTAGTGCTATTTGGTGCTGGATATAGATAACAAAAAAGAAATCAGGGATTTGATTCCTGGGTGTTTGCAGTTTTGACCTTTTTTAAATGCTTTTCAGATTTGTCTCCCCAGATGCTGCAGCTGAGGTGTGCGCAGAAGGTGGCTGACAGGACAGAGCCAGGAGGTTCTGCAGCTCAGAAGGGACAATGTCTCTCACTGGTTCTCTTCCAAATACCGTGTTGTACAAGCTTTTTGTAAAACCGCTAGAGCTGGCTAAGGTGTGTGCTAGAATTTGCTGAATGACATGCTAACACTTAACTAATTTCACATTTATTTTCTTCATATTTTGGTTTCCAGGAGTCCTTTATTATGATCTGCTTTTCACCTCCCTGTTCCATAAAAAACCCCTGCACAATGCCATGAGCTCCTTCTATTCTTTATGGCTCCTTTGAGAGTTGCAAAATGACCCTGTATCTCACTTAATGAGACTTGTGAAGTGTGTGTATGGGGGAAGCTCAGTGCTGTAAACACCAAGTGTTTGACAGAGGTTCCCAGAACAGTGTAGAAAGTGAGAGAAATAAGAATGGACCTGTGCTATGCATTTGTATTCCTTAGCTTAGAAAGAGTAGCTAAATATCATTGCTAAAAGTACCCGTAGGCACTTTGAAGCTTTGAAAATTGAGGAAGCTGGAAGCTGCTTCCAGGAAGCCTCAGAATATATCTATACGGAGAGTTGCAGACAGACAGAGGGTGCTAAACCAGCACTCTAAGTTTGCTGGCTGCAAACCAACTGTGAGCAAGGGACAGGTACAGCTATTTTAACACAGTCCTGGGCTTTGGCTAGGATGCTGTCTGCCTCCGGGACAACAGGTTCTTGTGTGAAGAGAAAATTACTTCCTTTCAGAAGGTTCTCCTTTTAAGTTGCTGCTCTCACAGCCACTAAAACTGAAATTCTCATCATTTGTTACTGCATCACAAATCCAAAGCCTACCTTTCCTTCTCAGAATTTGTAGTAAATGCAGTAAAAATGTGATTCTGACTTCTGCAAGACTGTGACAGAAAGCAAAACTGCAAGAGCTCTTCAGTACCGATTGCTTGTGCACTGAAAACCACTCTGGCTTCACTAAACATATATCAAAGGGTATGTCTGATAACAGAAGAGTAGGATCTTTTCTTCATTCTTAAAGGAAGCTTACTTGCTGCAGGGTTTCTCACCCACCAGGCTGTTTGAGTGTTGAATTGTGATTTAACACAGAAGAACTTCTGAATCCAGAGAAATAATAAAGAAATAATTGTATTGTATTTGCATTCATCCCTTGCTCTATTAATGAGGTCAAATTCTTGCCAAGCAGACAAAATACAGTTCCCCAAAGACAATGCCTAGCCTTACAAAGACTGGCGTGAGTTCTAGCAGCCATATACTACCGTGCCTCAAATTTAGTTTAACTTTAGTAAATCATAGGTGTCTGCTATCTGTGATTATTGTTCAGAATGAGGGTTTGTATATCGAGACCCAGAAGGAGAGAACATAATTGTTACTCTTGCCCTTCTTCCACAAAGAAGAAATAAAGTTACAGCATCAGGGTGATACACCCTTCTAAATGGAGCTCCTCTGGCATGAGCTATAAATTGCAGCCAATTCTATCTACAGACAGATGCTCAAATTGCTTGAGTGTAGGGAAAGAACTGTGCTCTCTGTGGAATAAGCAAAGGAAACCAAAACAAAACCCTATCCTGTGGACTCTAAGAAGTTAGTTGTTATCATAAAGCTCAGTTGTTTCCCTCAGAAGTTGGGGGGCAGAGGGAACCTAAAGAAAGTATTTTCATTTCTTCAGTCTGTTCTGAAAGCCCATGTAACCTAACTTCCAAAAGAAGTTGATGATTTTTCTGTTCATTCTGGGACAAAACTCCAGTTTTATGTCTCAGACCTGGCCTCCAAAATATGACATCAGTTGACATTCTAAACTTTTTCCAATAATTAAATTTTACACTTAACCAGACCTAAGCTGCAGAGGTTTCATGAGAATAAATTTGGTTAGCAAAAGAGTTACTTAATGCTACCTAACAGTAAGAAATTCTGAGCTAAATTCTGTGGTGAAGTAACTGGCACCATTCTAGTAACTTCTGTGAAAACTCACCAGTGGTTACTACCATGAAAACCTGTCCCGATATTTTTTCTTTTAAACAAGAATCTTCATGCGGCTTCTGTGAAATGTAACACTTTTTTTCTAAGCAAAAGTGAACTGTAGTAAAATCTAATTCGTTCAGTGGCAGTCTGTTGGCTAAGCCTATGGTTATGTAGACTGTGTAACACCTAAATTTAGTTACTAAAATGTTAGTTTTCCTAAGTCATTTCAGAGGAGTAAACTAGAATTCCAGGTACAGGCTGTGGTTTTTAAAGAAAGGCTTGAGGGAATTAAAATTAAATATGATAAAGCAGGGCAAATTACATATGATAAAGCAGGGCAAATTACTGTTCTGCATTGCGCTTGGGACTGTATGTGAAACATTAGAGGCTTTTGAACTATTTATGCTATGGTTTTGGTTTTCAAGTGCACTATTTCTGAGGTTAAGGAGAAGTAATATTTACTAAGAAAATGCAAGTGGCAAATAGTTCTTGTGTTGCTTATTACACTCATATGATGTTGCAAATATTATGACATCATAATATCATAGTTCAAGATTAGAGTAATAGTTCTGCTGCTTCTGTGACTGCTGATGATTCTGATGTACAGAAATGGTCATATTCAGTTAATGCAAACTAGTGTCATTACTGTTAGGTTTTTTAAATACTGATAGGTAAAGCAGAATTGCAAGATTATTACAAAATTAACGTGTCTGGTAGTAGCAGAAGCCTTGCCCTCATAAGGCATGTGTATGGAAACAAGGAGTCCTGTTTCTGAAGTGAGGCCATACCAGTATACCCGGAATTTACCTGACCTTAAGATGAGAAAACCAGAAATAGCTTAACCAACAGCAGCACTGCCGATGTATCGGTACCCCAAGAAGCAGCAGAGTGTGATACTGTTGGGACCCATCTCATTCATGTTATGCATATCAGAGCGAAGTTAGAGTGATTTTAGATCAGTGAAATTGAAATCAGATGACTGTAGGTCAGTTTTAATCAACTTGCACTGTTAAGAATATTAAAGGCTCTATTATCTGATAGCCTAAATCGGTATCACTGACTTTGGCAGGACTACAATAATTTACTGCAGATGATCTTTAAATTTAGCTGGCATCTAATCTATGTCAAGTGCTGTTTTTTAAACCTGCTCATATAAAATTGTAAGCTACCCAAATGTTGAAAACTCCTGTTGTTTTTAGGAGGAACTGGACTGCAGTTAATGTTCAGTGCAGTTTTATACATGTTTGTAATAACAGATGGAAATTAAAAAATAGCTGATACAAGAGGGAGTATGATCTGTGCTTTTGTGGGTCTTGTTTTTTTTTTACCTACCAAGATTCAAAATCACCTTGAAGAAAAGACAGGTAGCTTAAAAACAAAATGTGTTTTCTTTTTGGGAATTTCGTGTCATTTCTAATAGTATAAAAAAATAACTCTGGTAGCTATAGAGGAACCAAGTTATATACCTAGTGTAACAACCAGTTGAGCCTTCTGCTTGTGGTTTGAGTTTGTCTTGCACTGAGGATGGTGCAGATTTTGCTTCATATGATGGCCTGTAACAAAACCAAAAGGTTCCCATAGGTCACCCTTTTCCATTTCTTTGAGGCACTTTGCGTCCCCCAGCACTTCACAGAGGTTCATTCTTCCATCTCACCTCCTCATAACTTTTTACTTCTCCCAAATGACTCATTCCTTCTTCATTAGGCTGAGGGACAAAGCAGGACCTTCTAGACCCATACTGGATGGGCTGATCAAGTTATTAGGATATTTAATGTTTTCAGCTCAGCTCTGTGATACATATTCAGATTGTTCTGGAATTGTCTCAGAAGATTGCCAATGGAACAGTTAAATTATATTTACTCTGTTCTCAGTAAGTTTTAGGACAAGTGGTGTCCTGAAACCAATCATTTTGATCAGGGTAGTTTTTAAATCTCACCATTGAAGATGCACAGGTATGTAACAGCAACGTCAGGGGAATTGAATTTTTGCAGGAGCTTTTCTCACTACCACTGAAGTGTTTTGATTTCCCCCTCCTGTTCAGAGATTTAAAAGGTTGGCAGTAGGGCTTCTTGGGAGTACACTGGAAGTGTACATTAAACATTTAAAAAGGTATTATCAAACCCTCCTGTCCAGTTGAGAAATAACATCCTCAGAGCTAAGTAAGGCATAGCTGTAACAGTGTTTCTAGTTTGTTCTTTTCAAGAGAAATATGAAAAACATCCCCTTACACGCTAACCTCACAGGATAGGCTGGGTGCAGTTCCTTCCCCAGTGACACTTGTGATCCTAGCGACTTAAATCAGCAAAGCAGGTCTTGTCTTATAACTTCCTCCAAATGCATGGCAAGTGCTGTTGAAAGATCCATGTCTCATCTGCATAGGCAACACAACCTCTACCCTGTTCCTTTTGCTTTCCAGCCTTGTTTCAGGTCACCCGAATTGCAGCATTTGCTATATCGGGTGCTGATGCTGGTATGATGTACTTTGGGTTAACTTCACTAAGTTTATTAACACCCCAAGAAAGTCTAAAACCATCAAACAAGCTAGAGCAAACTGAAGGATAGTAGAGAATAATAGTCCTATAAAATCTAGAGCATAGAGATGTCCTTGGAAAAGCCAGCCTGAAGGGCTAGCAATTTCAGCAGAGAAATCAAATATGGAATGGGTCTCAGAAAACCACTCTTTCATCAAAATTTGAGGTAAGGTTGTAGCTAAAGTAGGTTGAAAAGAGTGGAAGAATTTTCCTTGTGCCATCCCAAGAGGAATCACTGGAAAGCCTTGCCTTCAGAGACAGGAGGAACTCACATCTGTCACACACAAAGAAATGAGAATGGCATTTATTTTTCTACAAACAATTTTAGTCATTGTAGTAAAATGTGGTCATATTGGTAGTGCAGCAGAACAAATCTCCTTTTATGACCATGCTTTTCTCTTCTGGAGTCTGTAGTCTCAAGAACGCCAGTCAAAGACTTTCTCCAGCTGATACATTCACACAAAGAAGCAGTATAAATGAAAGTGTTATTGCTGCCAATCTTCAGACACTCTGAAGGAGCTTCTGTCCTTTCTGAATACTGTGGAGCACGAACATTGGTCACTATTGAGTATTGTATTTTTAATGTTTGCCACTGTAAATGCCACCATTTTGAATAGATAAAGACAGGTAGTGTAATAACAACTGCACTAGCTACATAAAAAATGTCCTGATTTTTATAAACATGCACCCCTTCTGCATTTGATATTATGCCACCACCTCCAGTGGGGAAGACTGATACATGTATTCTATTTAGGCTGATTCCAAATTGGTTTTCACACTTCCTAAGGGAATCTGACTGAGTTCTCAGTCCTTTGGATTTCTCTTGGCCAGTCTTTGCCCAGTAAAGTCAGTCAGCAAATGGCCATCTCAGGACCAAATTCAGTGCTAAGAAGAAAGAAACTTGGGTGAAGGAGCCTAGTCTAACTCAACAGTTCACACTACTTATGTCTGTCCTACAGGCATTAGCTTCCTCCCCTTGTCTTCTCCCAAGAGCTCCATGACCTCTGAGCAGCCTAATCACTTCAGACAGGTGGGGCTGGGAGTAGATTTGCTTGTATAGACTCATCTCACTTTCCTTAAGGAGCATGTCAGCAACTCAGCACTTTTTAACTAAATCCCCATACTGATTTCCGAAATCTGCCACATAAGCTTCAGTGTGGTCAAACAGTAAACATCCCAGTACAGTGTTGTGTACCTCATTCATCAACCCTTACAGGACAGCTTTCTTCCATCACTAGAGGTACGGTTGAACTTTCCAACATCACTCATGAATGATCATGAACACACAGCATTGTTTCATCATAGAAGGGGACAGATTTTGACAAATCTACAGGACAGTGTAGAGGCCACAGAGGATCACGTCTGAATGAAGAACTTGATCAGTATGAGTCATCCAGAACAGAGAAGTGAGGACACTGTAGTACCTCTTAGGTGAAGAAGCATAAGCTTCAAGTCACTGCAGCTGCATATCTAAACATGAGTAGTTCCCAATTGCTCTTTTCCTTCTGTTGTACATGGTATGGGAACCACTGAAGGAAATTCTACCTGAAAAATCTTTGGGTTTACTGTATTTATCTTTTATCCTCCTACATCAGAGACAGTTGAATATGTACTCTCCCCTTTCACATGAGACTTCACAAGAAGCTGAAAAGCTGTGCATGACTACTCGTTGAATGCAAGTGTGATTTATGATACTCAGCAGCATCTTTACTTGAAGTTACTTCTTATTAAATAACTTTTTATTTCTAGAAAAACACAGATTTTAGTGCTTTTTAACAGCTTTGCAAAATCAATATAGAGGTCTTAACTGTCTGTGTTTACCATCACTCATAAGAGTCAAACTGCAATATGCCCAAAGGATAATAGCTTTCAAAACTAAGCATGTAAATCTTCAGTGGCCTGGTCACTATTTGTTATACTTCCAGCTGAAATTGATGCTTCTTCAATAAAGTAAACCTGTGGAGTGGTCTTGTATATCAAATATAGCTGTGATTTTAAATGACCTAAGTCTGCCATCTGAATTAGTCTCAGGCCGCCTAGACTTGGTCCTTCCTCCCTCCCTGTAAAAATGTCTGAAAGAAGATTTCTGCTACAGTTGGCAGGATCCTCTATAGCACAAGCCAGTGCTATGATTCATGTGCCTGTGGAAAGACAAAGAGGGGACACAACGCAGCCCCTGTGCCTCCCGGTCCACTTGCTGCCTTCCCTGCTGTCCATGTGCATAATATTAATGAGGCACCATTTGCAGGCCAACTGAGCAGATAATACGCAGCTCACTTGGATGGTACATTGGAAGTGGCTCTGGAGAGAAGCTGAGATGCAAAGATCTAATGCCCTTCCTTGGGGAGTTTGTAAAGGGGGTTGAAGTCCTCTCTGACAGAGCTCTCTGAGCAAGGAGAGAAGGAATAAGATGGCTCTTGCCTCTGGGAGAACTTTTTTTATATGCATATGACTGAAGGTATCCATGTTGAATTCTTTGAACCACATGTTTAGTAGATGATCTGTCTCCTGTTGACTTAATGCAGGATTTTGACTAAAGTGTGACTGAAAAAGTAAAGCTTTGTTAGTGACTTACCTCAGTGGGATGTATATTAGAAAGAAATTATGTGATGTAAGAACTGTGGATATCTTTAAATATACCATCTTACATATTTTAAGAAGATCTAATGATATAAGAAATCTTTCAAGTATGGTTTAAACAAATGAATGCTTTACATTAGGAAAAGTAAAGAAAAAAAAAAGAGAGAATTTGAATTTGCTAAAATCCGAAGAAGAGAAAACCTGAAAAAAGTTTTTCATTCCTTATGAGATTTTAATCTATTCTTTAATCCTTTGGTCACCAGTGTGGAGCGTTGTGCAGTCATGTAAAATATTAACTTCCTTCCCTTCACGTGGGTCTGAAAAATGGTAATGCGTTGTCAAGCCATATTCACATCCCATAGGCTGTCAAAATACTGATGGGGGATACTGATCCCCAGTCCTCTGCTGGGAAAATTGTTGCAACCAACAGCATTAGTTGGTTGTATAGTTGGCTGTAGTACACATAGTTAAAGCTGATGATATTTCTGCAAGACAGCTCTGGTTGGCTGTTGGTGAGCTGCCTTAGAACAACATTTCAAACAATGTGTGTTTTCTGCTTCAGTGCTGGTAGGGAAGAGGCCAGGGGGCCACCAAAAGAGGATTGCCACGGGGCAGCACACCTTGTGATGTGCAGGAAAGTGCCTTTGTTGCCATCACTGGAGAGATGAAATTTATCACCCGATATAGTTCAGCAGCTAGTCTGGAGAAAATTGCTTATATTGGTGTCAGAAATTTGCTGCTATTGTTTGCCCAGGTGCTCCACAAAGCTAAAAGCTTAATCAACAAGCTGCTGTGAGATTTAATTTCTCTTGAAAGAAGCTTATTCTTAAAAGGCATGCCTTTTTATGGAGTATATTAACTTAATATATCTAGAAGTAGCACCAAAGTATAAAGAGTACAAGTGCCCAAGCACAGAACAATCACTGACAACCTAAATTAATTTGTGTTGTCCTTCCCCTCCTCCCATTTCAATGCCATATAAATCCAGAACTGGGTCTAACATGGGTCAAGGCACCCAAATTATTCAGGCATTCATAGGTGTGTTGTATGCCTTTCTTGGCAATGAAGCTGTTTCTGTCTTGAATGTTGAGGGGAGGAATGGAGGTTATCCTGCTGTTGGGTTCATGTGCTTCCTGCATCCCATACACCACAGTCAGAGACATTAGTGCAGTCTGAATTTTACTGATACAGGAATTAACTTTTACACCTAAGAAAACCCCAGAGAGTAAGGGTAGACTTGGGAGACACTGGATTGGGACTCAAATATCATTGTACAGGTCTTAGCTTTATTGCAGTCTTTTAATTTCCTACACTGGGTAAGTCACTGAGAATAGGTATACTTCTGTCTGGAGGTGTAATTGCAGCTTAGATTTACTTATGTGGGCTGACTTTAAATTAGCTTAATCAGTCATAACTGTTGAGAATGGCAGCATGAACTTCAATTCACTGCCATAATCCTTTTGAGTCTATGAATAGACATTCAGTAGGTAACATTTATGATTTAAGTGTTGTATACCACAATATTTAAGTATTGTATGCCAAACCCTAGTAAGCTACTTTAATGTTTTGACCTGGTGTAGGCTGTAATGTGAATAGTGCTTTAGGACTACAATGGATTCCATCAGTTGTTGCTGAAGTTTCCAACTGTATTAGGGAAACATAAACATTATTCTTGCCCAAGCTTTCGTCTGTCTTGTCTTCTTAAATGGTGACCTCTTTAGGGCAGGAAATGTCTTTTATTTTCTATTTATACAGCAAATAATGTTTGGATTTTCATTGTGTTTGGAACACTTATTGAAGTTGTGGAGCCAGCTCTTGTCTGCATCTGACAGTATGTTGTTTCGTGAGTGTTTCTGTGGGGCTTACTGCTGAACTCCCTCTCTGCATGGAGGGGATCCAGCCAAAGGCAAACCACCCTCAGGTTTCTCAGGTTACTTGTGTGCTCTTTCTCCTTCTCCTTGGTTTATATAGCTCTGAAGTACTGCTTTAGACTGTAGAAGAAAGCATTCAGATATCCATTTAATATATTGAAAAAATATTGCTCTGTTTACATTTGGTGTTGCAGGAAAAATTTATGGTTTGCATATCCTTGAAATCTCACTCAGTGGATAATGACCACTGTCTTCTCTTCCCAACCTCCCGTAACATAGCCCTTGTTTTATCATAATTGTTAAGTGATATCTGCATCTAATCGGGCAGGACCTACACAGTTAACTGTCTTCTTTCTACTTTAATTAAAGGTTTATAGGCCGAACCAATAATACATGCCATTCTGAATAGTTTATTTACCAGTTCAGATATTCTTTGAACATATCAGTGTTGTTAAATCTGGTAGAAAAATAAAGTAAAAAGTTTCCATTTCCACTGTTTATGAGAAGAGGGATTCAAAAGTATTAGTGTCATAAATCACCTGAGACAAGTGAAATGTGTTATTCAGTACTTTATAGTGTTGTAACTTTGCCATTGGAAACAGTTGCCTTGCTAGCAACAGAAATCTGGGTGGGCCACAGGTTATGGTGGATGGGCAATGACAAAAGGTCTGACTAAACCGTAGATTATTTGTATTGCAAATGATTTATAGGAGACTCAGAGTTGGACAGGCCTGGGTCAAGTTGAATGAGCTGGTGTCCACCCATGGCTGCACCTTTCCTTAGAAGGACTGGTAAGCACAGACCCTTAATAAAATGTTTCAGATGAAGCTACTACCCAAAGCAGTGGCAAATTTGCCAGGTACAGCACGTTTCAGCTTCCTGAAAAAGCTCAAGCCCTCTCATAGGTTTAGGATGTGTGCAAGGACATGGATATCTAAAGTCAGCGCAGCTGTGGGTATCAGTGTCGGCCTGCACTTGCTCACTGCAGTTGCTCTGTGCATGTAATATGCTGGACATTAATTTGGCACAGAGGTGGTGTCTGGTACCCACAGGAATTTCCTTTTCCCAAGGACTTCTAAGGCATCTGTGAACCAGTGTTTGGCTGCAGGGTACTTCAAGCCAATGACTTCCAGGAAAGACAAAACAGCACACTTTCTTGTTTCTGAGGATTTTAGAAGACAAAGATGAAGCTCAGGACTGGAGATCTCTAGAGTTGTGTGAATTTTCTTTGTTTGCTTTGTGATTTTACTTTCAACTGTTATTAGTTCTGTATCTTGATTTGCACTGACAGATTTGGTGACACCATCTTTGTATTAATCCTTGGGCATAATATTTTTAATGAAATTCTACAATAGGATGCCTTACTCAGTGGCCAGCTCTCTTGATTCCATCCACTGTTCTTTGGTTGTTGCTTAAGGGACTCTTAAAATGAGAGAATTACACTGTTACATGTCAATGCTGCTGGAAAGGGGCATGAAGATTACTCACCAGGAATGTGTGTTGCAACTTTATTCAGGTGATAAAGTCAGAGCTTGCTGTGTTCTTTCTGCTTTCTGAACCACGTGAGAAATATGATGTCCTTATTACTTTTAACAGCTTATTGAGTTTGTTGTGCTATTTCAAAATGGGCAGAATGAATGCAGCTTAGGAACACCCATCATTCTGAAGATTTTTTCCTGTACTTCAACCATCTAAATCAAACATTTTGTTACACAAGACCATAGGATTGTTACAAAATTAAGACTTTAGGCTCAGTCCTTGACTCTCCTCAAAGTATTAAAACAAATGATGTTCAAAATCTGTTTTGTGGCAGTGTCTTCTGTGTAAAGCTAGGCAGTGAATCTGGTTTTGTGTGTGCTTGTATTTACAAGCCTGATGCCAGCAGTGTATTTTTTTTCCTCTTTAATTTTCTCCTTTGCTTATTCTTTGAACTTGACCTAAAATACTGAATAAAAAAAATCTTAAAGCAGAAGGAAATATTTCACACTCAGGTTTTGCCAAAACATGAAGAAAAAATCAGAGAAATTTTAAAGGAAATTATATCACCGACGAAATATTTAACTTATTTATTTTGTAAATGCATCTAGTCTTAAACACAGTACTGCTATAAAGTTGCTATTAAAACTGACAGGCACTGCTACCTTAAATGAAGCTTATTTGCAAGCAGAAACAGAACTTGTAAGAATTTCATGGTCTCCTCCACTGTTGATGACCAAAATTAACGTGTTTTACTGTCCACTGAGAAGACTGAGTATTCATGCTGTCAGGCCCCATGTCTTGGGAAGCAATAACCTTCTGCTGAAAGGCAGTAATTGACAGCTAAATGGGGCAACTTCATACATTGTTCCATGTCTTGTCACCGGTCTCCTTCTCTGCCTTGCATTTTGCTGACTGCAGCTTGATGGGGCAAGTGGCATTGCCAACATGTAAACTAAGAAATAGTCTATTACATTATAGAACCTTTTCTAAAAAAAGAAAGTGGGCTTTTTTTGTTTGTTTTGTTTTTAAATAAGTCTCCTTGTATTGATGCAACCCTTCACATTCTTGTATGTCAGGGCATATGCCACTAGTGTGTTGAGCAAACAAAACCAGACTCACCCAAAAATAAAGTAGAAAGGAAAAATACTCTTGTGGAGGAAAGTAATGCTTTGATTTGTACATTACCACTTAGTGTTAACTGCAGTTTATTAAAACAAGTTCACACAAGAAGAGTTAACACTTGCAATGCAAGCAAATTCCACTGCCCTGTAAAACTTTTGTGTTACTACTTTACCTGTGCAGCTTACCCTAGGTGACAAAGAAGCAGGGCTGAGCGCTTGTTACTAACCTCCACCCTATTATGCACATGCCTTGCAATTTATTCTCCAGTTTCTCAATGTATGATTAAGGTAACCTGTTATCAAGTCCCAGGTGAGTTTGAGTGATTGTCCTCGTTTGTCCTACAAGGACCTCAGCAGATGCAAGGTAACATACCTATCGAGAGCTAAGCTAAGTTGCATTATGCTACATTAGTTGTGGACTGGGAGTCAGCATGAATTACTTTTTTTAATTGCTTTATATGTATTTGGGAGGAGTAGTGCTGCACTTTTAAACTATGTATGCATAACTATATAACTATATCAAAATTAATCTATCTTCAAAGTATAAATTTACGGTTCACACATAGAAAGATGGCATCAGTGTTATCTACCAATTCTGTATGTTTTTTTCAATGACTAATTGTGCAAGCTTAATGTTATTATTTTTGATAAAGAAAATAGGCTTCTAATACGTGAACAGCACTGGTCAGCCATCTGCTAGAAAGAGAATACAGCAAAAATCCAAAACTCCATTTGCTTCTTGCCTTAACCCAACCTATGCCTTTCACAGAAATTAATCCTGGGACAGCCTTTGAAAGGTGCCCATGTCCTATGCAGGGACAATATTGCTTATCTGCATTCTCTGCTGGTCTGCTAAGCCATCTAACTAAGGAGCTCACAAAAAATGCTCTGTACTTTGGCCATGGAGTTTAGCCAAAGTCTGCATCCTTTTTAGTCATTAACTACGTCATCTTTTGATATATGTCTGAAGTATTTACAGTTTTTGCATGACCAAATGTTTTCAGGCTTAACAAAACCCACACTCCTCTGGTGTCTATGGATTGTCCAGGTCTAACATTTCAAAGGTTTGCAAGATCCTCTCCTTATGTCTGAAAGGATATAAATAGCATTCAGTTTAATTAACATCAGCAAAAGCATGTTGCAAATAGATTTACTGTTAGTGGCTTTCTCCAGTTCTTGATTTCAAGATGTTAAGCTTTCCAAAATAAATTTATCTTTTTTTTTCCTTTTTTTTCAGGAGGAGAGGAGAAACTTCTTTCTGTTTCTCACTAGAGGGGAGCTGTTTCATCTCAAATGTTCATTTTATTGACGAGAAAGTGGTGAGGAAGTTCTATGATGGACTAAGTATATAAGGCTGGCCAGACTGTGTGAAGGGATAAATTAGCAGCTGGTATAATGCAATTACCACATTTCCCTACAAACTTCCCTGTTTGTTTCCTTTTGTAGCACCATTTAGTAGAGAAAAGGGGGAAAAAAATCATAATTCTTGAGCATGTTGACATGTCTGAAGATCTTGCACTACAACGGTGACACCATAGCTTAAGACAGAGGGCTGGGCGATCTTGAGTCTGGCTACAGTAAATGCCAGGCCAAATCTCATCATAATTAAAACCATTTTGGAAGCTGTTTCCAATTATGGCAGCTGCCACTGGGTCACGTTCCTCTTCCTACCCGCACTCCCTCCTGGTCACAGAGGAATGGGGTTGTCACTGGAGCAGCTCCACACACACCCACAAAACACTTCTGCTGCGGCAATCCTCACACAGCATGGGGGAACTTTCTCCATCGGGTGAAGAATGGAGCCCGTAGCTGTAATCAGGACTTGCAACCAAAAGGTTACTTAGGAGGCAAGTGATCCGGTTTCCCTAAAGCAGGCTTAAAAGGCTGTAGGGTATATTTTCAAAGCACTGTGCAGGATTTCAGCCATGTGACTCATTAATGTCAATGGGAATCATGTTGTTAAAACTTTTTGCAGTGCTTTGAAAATGTATCCCTATATGTCAGTTTTCTTTGCTGGGCAAAATTATCAAAACCAGACCTTGTGGACCATTTTTTTAAAAAGAAGGTTTTCAGGATCGTATGTTAATAAATCAATGGTTTAGCATGCTTGATCTGCTCTTATTCCTTCCTCCTCCATCTCCACTTTCCATTTTATCATTGACTTTGATTTTATGCAGAGTTATAGGAACATACAGTTATTGCAGACATCGCCTGGAGGAAGACAACTGCAGAATCTCAGACACTGGATTGCAAATTTTGTGGAAAGCAACAATTGTGATACGAGGGGTAATAATATTGGTTGTATCATTTCAGCTATAAAGCAGAATCAGTGAGGAAAACAAAAAATAGGGTGTTTTATTGTTATTTTTGTTAGCAAATTGCAACAAATCAGCCTTTACTTATTGAAAAAAAAAAAATGAGTAAAAGATTTACCATTACCTTTTCAGGATAACTCTGGGATCCACTAACAACAAAATATCAGATCACAGGAGTATGTGCTTAGCAAAAACCCAAACTAATATGAGATCTCTGGTTTCCCAGGAAGAATTAGACTTCTTTTGATTCCATTGAATACAGGGAAAATTACCCTGAAATGCTTTTAAGCTCTGAGCTACAACACAGCTATGAATTGTGTATTCCTATTAGCTGCATTTCTTATTTGGCCAGAACATGCTGCTATGATTTTGGTCCTCCCTCCAGGAGTCAGGCACATGTCTATTGTGCAGAAAAAAGGTGCATCACTTCTATAAGCTCCAAAGCTTTTCGCCTTTAGTTCTCCAGCTCATGTCTATCTTGAGAATCATATCTTAATTTGAATTTATCTCTGGAATAAAATGATGTCTGGCTGTATGGATAGTGTATTGTATGCTTCTGTAGCTCCATTTCTCAGCCAGCAGCTGTTCCACTCAGTAATTTCTCTCCTGCAAGTCTCAGCAAAGACAGAAGACTAGAATTACACCCTCTTTTTCTCTTGAAAGTCATTTTTGTGTAACAGTTTCGGGATAGTGTTGTTAAAAAAGCTTGTATGATGCTGCTTTGTGACTGTACATGGTGATTGGTAGTCAGTCAGAGCAGGAATGTCTCAGATAATCTGAGTTAAAAAGGAAATAGATTTGTCTTCATGGTTGCTAAATAAGAGAATAAGAAATGGCCAGAATTCTCCAGCTAACTAGACAAAGGTAAATGGAAGTAGTCCTAGAGGGGATAAACAAAGTGCACCCATCTGCTTAACCACAAATTTTTGTCTTCCTTTTTCTTTTCCAGAAAGAAATCACATTTTTGCCCAGTCTGCTATGTTCCTTGACTTTCTGACGATATAGGGTGTTAGCTTATGTTATGTCCTAAGTTAAAAGAGTAAGATCACTTTATGTAATAATAATTCTATGTCTTCCTATGTTCCAAGAGCCCACTATTTATATAGCTTAAAGCATTCTCCCTCTAATGACTTCACAGAAGATGGCATAGTGCCACTGAAAAGTAGATATCTGGATTATAACACCAAATACAAGGATGCCACAAGGGTTACTTTGCGAGAGACAAGTTCCAGCACATTTTCCAGTAGTCACATTTCCTCCTCTTTTATTTATAATACTTTATTTTTTTGTTTGGCATGCAAAAGCTTTTTAATAGGCTTCTCCTGAAGCGCTTGGGGAAGTCTGCTTTCTGGGCTATTTTGCAGTGTCATATTGGTTTTGGGAAGACAGCGTTTAGGGAGTGAGTCAGAGAATATAAAGTGGTCAGTGAAAAATTTGGAACTCTGTTCTGTACCCAATAGTCAGTAGTCATCCAAAATATAATGCTCAGGAAAAAGCTGAGATAGAAAATACAGTTTGATTGGTTGCTTTGTCTGGTGTAAAGGCCAGTGGCAGTTAATTCAATGTAAATAGTAAAAATGAGAGAAAAATTGAGAGTAGATGCCTCGAGATTCACAATGGGCAGTGCTATGAAAACCTGAAACTCAGCTCAAGCTCAACAAAGAAGGGCTCTTATGCCTTTTTCTTGTCATTATCTTCTTATTGGTAGGGTAACAATTTCTCTGTTTTCATAATAATTCTTCTCTGTAAAGCTTAAAGCACTCTAGAAACATGGTTGTGCTCTGTAAGTTCTTTATGCAGATGGAGTCCTGGGCTGCATCAAAAGGAGAGTGACCAGCAGGTCGAGGGAGGTGATCCTGCCCCTCTACTCTGCTCTTGTGAGACCTCACTTGGAGTATTGTGTGCAGTTCTGGTGTCCTCAACATCAAAAGGACATGGAACTGTTGGAACAAGTCTAGAGGAGGGCCACGAGGATGATGAAGGGACTGTAGCACCTCTCATATGAAGACAGGCTGAGAAAGTTGGGGCTGCTCAGCCTGGAGAAGAGAAGGGTGCGTGGAGACCCCATAGCAGCCTTCCAGTATCTGAAGGGGTCCTACAGGGATGCTGGGGAGGGACTCTTCATGAGGGACTGTAGTGATAGGACAAGGGGTAACGGGTTCAAACTTAAACAGGGGAAGTTTAGATCAGATATGAGGAAGAAATTCTTTACTGCAAGGGTGGTGAGGCACTGGAATGGGTTGCCCAGGGAAGTTGTGAATGCTCCATCGCTGGCAGTGTTCAGGGCCGGGTTGGAGATAGCCTTGGATGGCATGGTTTAGTGGGAGGTGTCCCTGCCCATGGCAGGGGGGTTGGAACTAGATGATCTTAAGGTCCTTTCCAACCCTAACTATTCTATGATTCTATGGAAAAACTGGTACATAAAGGGCTCTGTCTTCTGATACACTGCCCTGAAACCCACCTTTCCCTAGTGCCATCATTAGTGGTTCTTGCCCTTCCTCTACTCGCAAGCCATCCATTTTGTTCTCTGCGGAACTCTGAAAGCTCCTACGGAGCTTTAAAGTCTTTTGTGTTTGGATACCATGGAGATAAATGTAATATAAAACTTCAGTGAGAGAAGAAGTGCTAAGTTTCTAAAAGTTAGGGTTTGAGTTTTTTTCAAGGTACCAACAAAAGAAAATGTAATAGGTTTTTATACACAAGGGTGGTAAAGTCACTTTTCTGGACTAAGTTGATGTACTTTGAATCTAATAACAAACATTGCCATACTGATTGAGTAATCTTACTAAAATGCTTTTCACACTGAAAATTAAGAAATTCTCTTTCTGTGATGGCAATGCTACTTACTTTCAACCACATGCTTTTGGGGGGAACATGAAGGGGAAGATCTAGAAATTATAATGAAGTGTGCATTTTGTGACTGCAGAAGGGATCTTAAAACACGAACACTGTTATCCAGTAGATTTTCATTCTTTCACCAGGTGGACATGCTGCCTCATTGCCTTCTTTTCCAAAGATGTGTCAGTTTAGCCTCTAGCACTCAAAGTAAAGCAAAATGTATGAATCCATTCTCAAATCCTAGGCAAGCCATATTCTGTCTAATTAAACCTGGTTCATTAAATCAATGACATATATAGTTTCCTTCGTATTTCCAGGGGTTGATGGCTCACTGCTTCTCCTATACACTTTCTCTGACATAACACAGAAGTATGCAATATCTGTTGTATTTATTATTTATGTAACTTCAGGTTATATTTTGAATTTGTCCTCCACTTTTGTGTCTTTTGGAGGAAACAAAGCATCTTTTGTGTTTTTCGTCTGAGTTTAAAGACTTCTTTTCCACTAACCTCTGAAAGCAAATGGACAACTCATTCTCTGATGATTACACTGTTTTCCCTTGGATCTGGGTATATTACAACCAAATCACTCCAAATAATATGTGACTGGGCTGATATGGAAATTGAATAAAAGGTTTGAGGACAACCACAGCTTGATAACCCAAGTATTTACCATACCTGTAACAAGTCATTTACCTGCCACAGGCTCCTCTTTTTTGGAGTGTCCTTGGAAACTGGACACCAGGTTGACAGAAGGAGATCTGTGCACTGGATCCATTACATGGATTGCTTCATAAGTCTCAAGGTTATTTTCAAACAACTGAACTGCTCATGTAGATGCAGCAGTTTGAACTGGAGATGCCGGCTAGGCTACAACTTTGATCAAAAGCGTGACCAAACCAGATACCAGAGCAGCAGATGGAAAGACTAACACAAAACTTTTCAGTGATAATCCATGAATTCTGTATTATAACCTATTACAGAAAGAATTATAATAGGTTAAATCAACTTGTTTGTAGAGAAAATAACCAAAAGGGAAAAACCCTCGGGATCAGTCACCCCTTTGGTAAATTCAGTTTAACCTCAATTAATGGAAAACCTGGAAAAGCATGAAGTATTCCCACACCTTGAAGCTTTGCACCCCACAGACCCATGGATCTGCCAAGGACTGGCACTATGCCTGGCCTAATAAACTCTCTGACAAGCAGGAGCACTGGGGATCTGTGTGGTGAGATACTCTTGTGGCTCGTGTCTGGTAGAGCTTAATGATTCAGGTTCAGCATCGTGTAAGAGCAGCTGCACTGCTGCTGGACCCAGTCCCAGAGCTGGCTCAAAGTTTCTCAGCAGCATAATGACTCAGTCTTGCAGTGGTGGGTGAGAAATTTTGGAGCAGGTAAAGGAGACTGGGGAAGGAAGGGAGATTCAGGACAGTTGTGAGGGTTCTGGTTGCACTATTCATGGAAGGGCTATAAGGTTTTGCTTTATGATTTTGCTGAGGGAATGGGCTGGGTGGAGTTAGTAATGTTTTGAGTGGACAAGTCAGAGAGCTGACAGATTTGGGGGTTGCAAGAAGCTTTTTCTGTCTGACTCTTCTACTTCTGGGACCCCCTTTTAGTTTTGTTTCAGGAGCATGGAACCTCCTCTTCGGTCCGTCTTCTGCAAGGATCATGAACCGTCTCTTCTCTCCAATGCAGTCACCTACTCTGTGCCCACCCTACACAGGCAATCACTTTTGTATACAGGAATATACTATGGAGAAGCAAGTCTTGTTTTCCAAGCCATTGCTAAGGGCCTGGAAAAGCCCTCGGTGTCCTGCTGGGCTGCAGACCCCTCTGAACCTGACCCCCCCTCATGGGTGGACAACTTAGTCCAGCCACAGCCCATCCCTGATCACGGGGAGGTGCCTCATGCCCAGGGCTGGAGCCATTCCCACTGCCCCCCAGCTGCCCTGCTCCTGGCTGGGGCTGTAGGACGGGAGTGAACAAGCTGCAGTAACTTGCCACTTTGGATGCTTGTTATCATTCCTCCATTACTACAAGGAAACTCAAGACTGTATGCCTTGCATTGATTGCAAATGTTTTCTAAACACCATTTTAAAACATTATCCTAAATCAATCTGGAAAATTTATGGAGTCAGGTTCAGGGTCATCTCAGATTTCGGTGGCTACAATATTTATCATATTCCTAGACACTCATGAAATCAGCTGCTTCCTTGTATTTTTTCTTGTGTTGTATTTTATTTTTCTTCAAGTTTTCACAGCACTTTTTGTCTTTTTTCCATATTTTGTTTGCTATGAAAGATTTCTTTCCCTCCAATAATCTGTATTTTATTTCATTGAGTGTGTTTATGTGTGTTCATTCTGCAAATATTTTTAATTTATATTTTTTAACAGTTTTCTCTGGTTGTAGCTTTCTTTTTTCTCTCAGTAGTAGGTTTGGAAAAGAAATAAGGGCTGAAGAGCAACTCCTGTAGCTAAAATGGTTTCAGTACATGGTGAAAAAGATGTAAAGTAATTAGCATTGCTGCAAAATCTTGTTAAGCAAACTTCGGAGTCCTTGTAGTGACTCTGAATGAAAATGGGCCCTTTGGGATAGAGGAACACAAGGTCAATGGGCCATGGAAATCCCTCTCTGACTTCAAAAAATGGGGTTTAGGATGAAATGTCACTTCATCTGTAGATATTATATTAGTTTCTATTTTTTTTTAATGTATTCTACTTATGTTGCTGTCTCCTTCATTTCTTCTCACTTTCTTCCATTTCCTATTTCTTGTGCTTTTTGCTCCTTTGTTCCATCTGCTGTCTTTCTCCACCTTGCTCTCCTGGTTGATCACTGCTGGAGATAAGGGCCCACATCCCACATGATGCTTGCTACACGCACAAAGGAGCATTGATTTTGTTATTAGTCACTAACGTACAAATAGATCTCAGTTCTCATGAAGACAGTTTTCACACGTCTGACTCACTGTGGACGATGTTGCAAGTATTTGAAATAATGAAGGTTTTGGTCCAGCTGCCCTGTGAATTGAGCTGCATAAATACATTTATTTTGTTTTCGATTCCAATTTTTCTGTGTGTGTGTGTGTGTGTGTGTGTTAATTTTACCAATCTGGTTTTGTTTCAGGTGCCTTCAAGTACTGTTTTCAGTAATGGTGTTATTACATTTAAGTTCTTTCCCCATATTTCATGAAAACTACCAGCCAAAAGATCAAAAACTGTTCTGTGCAAAACAGATTGTTTAAACAGCTGAAATACTTCTTACATGTGTCTGTGTCTACTGTAGATTTCTATGAAGTACTAAGTATCACACATTTAGGCATCTGCCATCTTCGAAGTGATTCCTGAGTAATGGATGTGAACAAGTCAGCTCTTCAGATGGCAACTTTCCATAACTGTATTCAATTTTGGGAGTGCTGTTATTTGATATTGGTTTTTTTTTTCTGGTAAATTTTATTCCCAAATTTCATTTTCATTATGTTTCTTTTTATACCATTTCCATTATCTATCCCAAGGGAGAAACCAAGACAAATACTTTTGAAATAATAATAACACAGAAACTACATTTGTATTCTTTTAAAGTTGGGATTTATATCCCCTCTTCGCAAATCATGGGAATTCATAACAATAGGCTCATCTGAGTTCAATACGAATGAAAAAACATTCCATTGACTTCAGAAAATTTTGAATCAGGACTTGTACTGTGTTCCTTGGGGTATCAATGAAGCATTTGCCCTTTAAAATATTTCCATAATTTTTTTGTCTTGCATTTGTCTTTCAATTTCCTTTCTGAATTTTTGGTTTCAGAAGTTTCTGCCGATGAATTGTGCATAGAGAATGTTCACTTCAGCAGCTTTAGACTTACTACCTTTTGTTTTTTTCACTGGTTGCCTACTTAGTTATATATAATGTCAGTTAAGGTCTGTTTTGTTTAATTTTTTTCCCCTAAATGACTGCTATTTTCTTATGACGGCTCCTAGTTAGTTTTCTCTTTGAAGCAGACTCCAACATTTTCCAGTTGTATTTATGTGAGATGTCTCTTCATATCCTTTTCTCTTCAAGTTCTTAATTCCATCTAATTTTGCAGTACCTTTACTGAGAAAGCATTCATGGTACTGACTGTATTTGCAGAGGATCATGAACTCCTAATAGAAATAATAGCATCATTCATATGGCAATATTTCTCACTCCTCCTTTTTTGTGTCCTCTTGCCTTTTGTTTGCTTTTTTTGACCTTCTCTGGGCATTGAAGTGACTTGGCTGCCCAGGGCAATGTCTGGGTCCCTCTCTTTAAATAAAACTGTCCATTTAGAACCCAGTAGTCTTTAGGGAATTATTTTTAAATCTGGCTGCCCATGGATGGTGGGCTCTCTTCCAAAATTCTTTGATTGTTCTTTTATTTACTGCTTAAGAAGCTTCATAATAGTATTAATGTTTCTCACAACAACTCGTCAATAAATCTGCTGAGCCGGTGGGAAGAACTTACTCCCGGGAAAGGAAGAATGTTTTATTCTCTGTAGGTTAAGTTGTTTTCTAACAGCATTATGTATGAGGGTGGTAGCGCTGTACTAGGCTCTAATGCAGTATACTGTTCCCTCAGACATTAAAATAAAGGTTGTTTTAGGTCAGCAATTACTCATTTGCAAAGTAAAACATTCAGGTTATTGTTTTCCTGTGCAGTTGTTAATTACAAAATTAGGATCTTTAATTTTTTAAAGTTTGGTTGCCATGGGGGAGGAGAAAAAGAAAAGACACTTGGATTTGCCAGTCTTCATGTGTGTGCCCATATCTCCAATTAAAGTAGCACAGAGAAAGTTTGGTGGGCTTTTTCCCAGAATACAGGGGAAACAAATTCTCTGCAACTGAAAGCACAGTAAATGAGTTGCACTCCTGGAGGGAATTTCTATTCCCCATGCATAATATTAGAGTAGCACGTCAATTCCCTCTCCTATGGCAGGAATTTTTTCATTAACATTGTTTTAAGGGTGGAGGTGGGGAAGGACAAGCTCCTTTGTCTTGTATGTGTTTGCTTACTCAGTTTCTCTAAGGATTAGCAATGTGCTAATGGTGAGACTTTTCTTGATACCAGTAGTGTTTGGTGGTGCCCTTTTCGTACAATGCCCTCAAATTGTTCAACATTATTGTACATTTCCTAGGTAGAAAGAGTAAATTGCCCAACCTTTCTGACATCAAGGGATCAAACTGGGCTGATGAAAAGTTGCACTTGCTGATTTTTGGGGCCAAAGTCTGATCTTAGTGAAATCAGTTTAGATTTTCCCTGAAAGCAGGTCAGCTATTCCAGATTTATTCCAACGTAGAAGAGCAGATTTTTGCTGCAGGTCTGAATGTGGCTGGTGTGCTGTAATGTAATTAGTTACTGAAACTCTAAAAATAGGAACAGATGCTTTAGCCCTTCCTTAACCAGCAGATTTTGGGATGCAGGTTTGTTTAAGAACAAAATAATTTGAAACTTCTTAGAAACTCATTTGTCTGAGTTGGCAGCTTGGATCTGCTGTTAGTGACTGATGGGTCAGCTTCAGTTAAAGACCTTGCCTAGCTTCTTCTAAATTGGCCATGGGTTTTGGAGGACATCTGCAAGTCATTGAATGAATCAGAAAAGTACAGATTCACGGCAGTTCTACTTTCTTGAGTTGTGTTTGATATTTCCTGTTTTTAGGGTTTCCTTGGTATCTAACACATAGGCTGCTAAACACCAGCTGCTCCCAGTGACTCAGGTCTGCAGACCTTTGATTGATATATCTTGTCATTAACTAATTTCTGCACTGAAGGGAGGATGTTACCATTTTTTGTGAGTATAAATATTGAGCAAACTTCCTCCCTATTTCTGTGCAGTACAAACTCCAGTCTTTGGTGTCTCCTGTATTGTAACTGCAAGTCCCTTACTCCTCATTAACCCAAATCCTATCAGGGACACTTGATTGAATTCACAATAGCATAACTATTTGAAATCTAAAAACATGACTATTCTATACAGTCCTATGATGAAACTGGTTTTTTAATTTTGAAAGTTTTTACAGCCATTCTGCTTTAAAAAGATACATATATGAAATGTTATTTTAATGGTATCGCTCCCTAGAAATGCCCATTAGCCCAAAATGCAAAGGTTTCAAAAAAGCTGCACCAAAGCTTTTAAAGTGCATGAGTCCATGTCTGGGACACTTGCTTGGTCCATGATGCATGCCATAATTATAGACTAAGCTTTTATTCCACCAAGAGTTCAGCTGCCAGGTAACAGGCTCAGCTCCCAAAGAGATGGAGGAATAGCATAGGATTTATGCTCCTTCTCCCTCTCTGTCCTAGGACTGGGTCACTGAACAAAAATTTTCCTGCTTCCCGGTCATTACGAGCATCCCATGTGCATACGACACCAGAAGCCCACTTTGCTTTAGAAGCCTATGATCTAGTCTGTTAATGTGTTGTCTGCTCACAAAAAGAAGTTATCCATCTATAGATATATGAAGAAAAAGAAGGCAAATTCTTATAATTCTTAATAAATCTTGTTTTTCATTGTAAAGGCTCATATATGGTCTCTTCTGTCCAATAAATGTTATCTTACTGGTTGTTAGCTTTTTCCCCCATCTTCCTTTTTTCTCTAGGCTTTTTTATTTATTTAAATTTTTATTTTATTAGATCATTGTCTTATGACAAAGACATACAGATGGTATATGGAAAGAGTACTCTTCAATAAATAACTTCTGCTCCTGTTCTTAAGTATCGTTGTGTTTCTTACTGAACATAAGATCTCTCAGCCATCTGTGGTTTCTTCCTGTGTTCTTCATGCCGTGACATTTTCTGATATAGCTCCATGTAGGCAAGCAGGTGAGTAACAAGGGATTTGTTAGAATTGTTGCAATGAATAGTTGTAGAATATTCATTACAAACTACTGGAGAGATTTCTTTTATTCCTCAGTTCTCCCCTTTTCATTTTTATCTTTATCTTTCTGCAGAGAAAAGAACAGAGCAGGGTCGGGATTTCTTGGTTCTTCACCCCTTCTTATGCTGCTTGCTGCTGTTTTCATACGACTTTTGTCAGGGAAAATGTTTCTCTAGGTTTAACAGAATCTTTTTCAGAGCTTCTGTCAGATCTTACAAAAGCATTACCACTTAGTAGGGTCCCCTTACTACATCTAATTTACTGTTCATGCATAGTTTTGATGCGGGGTGCATGCAGTCAGATTAGCACACAGTTTTTGATAACACCTGAATATGTTGCTAAATGAATGGGTTTTGTTTGCTGGTTTGTTTGTTTTTTCTTCATTTCTAGGTTAGTGTTGATTTTTTTCCATTCTATTGTTGGGATAATCCACTTCTGTTGGTTTGTTGTTCTTCATCCCATGAATCAGCCCTGCATTTGAACACTTCTCCAGTATTAGTCTTTTCCTTTTCCTGAGGTTAAACTAATCAGTCATATCAAACTATGCCAAGACAAATCCTCCCATCCCTTTCAAAAGGCAGAGTCCAGATGCTGAAAGTGGCTGAAGAAACTTGGTGTTCAAAGTGTAAAACCAGAAAACTGGGAAGACCTACACATGTTCTGAATACTGACAGCAGTCTGACTGGAGTGCTTGACAGCCTTTCAGATTATGATTCCTGGTCCCTGCCCTACAGAAGCATGGGCTGCACATCAGCACTCTGCTCATGCTAATCCGCTCAGAGGCTGATAATTCCAGCCACATGGGCAGTTATGGTGATATGTGCCAACTTAATTGTTCTATTTTTTTGGTAGCATGTATACCATAATGAATAATTTTAAAAGAAAGGAAGGGAAATATTTTTGAAAACTGATTTGCTGGTTTCTGTCAGTGGTCTTAGGATACCATCAACTCATCATCATCATGATGCAGCCATGTGTATGAATACTTCATTGAGGTGTATTAAGCATCCATTAATACTTTTTCACACGTTACCTATTGAAAAGGAAAAAAATCCCAACATTCAAATTTTTGTCTGTTGGTCTTTCTTACTATCCCTTTTTAAGGCATCACAAAAGCTGATGAGAAGCAAGACTTCTAAGAACTGAATACCCAGCCTCTTGAATATTAGTACAGGCTTTTGGCACTTCACTTTGCTGGGTCATATTAATTCACTTTAGGTTTTGTTACACTGTAATAGTCTTCAGGAATTTTTCTAAAATTAGACCTGCAAGAAATATTTGATGTGAAATTGCTTAGATTTAAATATGAAAACTGCAAATCAGCATGTTTTGGACAGTGTTCTGCAATGTCTGAAAAAGGCTGTCAGAGCCGGGTATGAGTATCATTTTGCATTGTCTGGGAGTCTGGAAACATTTATAAGTAGATTATATGGATGCATTTGACTTTGAGTGTTTGGACAGGGAGTGGACAAGTGAAAAAAATCACAAGCCTCAAACTATATGTTATCCGTTTCAAGTCTAGCCTGCTCTTAGAAATGGTGGCTGAAGATTATTTGGTTTCTTTTCTCCATGAAAATAGTGCCTTGGTTTTTTGCAATCTAATCAACAAAAATAAGCAAAACCCTGCTTTTTTTTTCCTAGCTAGTAGGGACTACAATATTTCTGAGAGTCGTTCAAAGAACTGTGTAGGTTATATCTGTTGCCTTGATGTTGGTTACCTTGCATTAGAAAAATCAAGGCATGTTGTTTTGTTTTCTTCTGTGATATATCTACAAGTGAAGCTCAAAGACAGGGAGAGAGGAGAGAATTGGCCTGCTCTTGCACAAGTGAGTTAGAACATATAAACTGAATCTCTTCCCTCATTTGAGGACTTTCAGCATGAGACATCACTGATGAGGTTGGCTGAGAACAAGGAAACCTTGGGGATAGAGGACTGAATTCCAGTCTGAGACTTTGGAGATGCATATAAATATTTGGATTGCTTTTACAAAATTATCTTTGAGCCATTTGGACTTTCATGTTATTCATACACATAGATGAGCATAAGTGAAGCTGTTCTGCAAAAGGCTCAGCATGTCTTGAAGGCTGAATACTTCTTGCACTATGCAGAAGTGGAACACGGAAGCAACACATTTTGGGATTCAGGGCAGAGGAAATTATAGGCATCATTCAAAAAAAAAAAAAAAAGGAATTACGTAAAATCTGCCTTCCCTCCTGCCTCTACTCCCTGGGTCTTCTCAAAGGAGCATATGACTTCTGTGAATGGACAGGTCACGCACTGAGTAATGTTTTGGCTCGATATTTACAATAGAGGTAATGGATGCTGGCAGGGCAGCACGCTGGGAGATCTGTCCCATCTGTTAAGATCTGCTATGGACTCTGTCGGAGATAGCTCAGTGTATTATCTTTCTATGAATCATCATTGCTCCTCTAACAGTGTGCAGAATTCAGTTCAGCATAGCTGGTGATGCTTTGGGTACACATTAGGTAAGAAAGCTATTTTCTACAGTTCCTGCCCTGTGCTGCTGTTTTATGTTTCTAAATTCACTCTTTATTCTTCTCATTTGAGAGCTGCTGCTATGTTAGCCATATAGAGGAGACTTGCAGCGGAATGCATTTGTAGCAGCTTAAGGAAAGGACCTGCAGTGTAATGTTTTCTTTCTTTTTGTTCTAGTTTTACTCATTTCTGAGAAATAGTTATTCTGAATGATTTTTTCCTGAGTTTGCACATACCAAGGGTGAGTTTGGCCTGAAGACAGAATTTAATATAATGGACAAAATGTGAATTATTAACTTGGAGGTTAATGAAATCTGAATGACCAATGGATTTTCTCCAAACACGCTTTTTAAATATAAAAAGTGAGTTCTTGCTCTCTTTAATCAGATTATTGGCTCAGGTTCAGGAATCATTTGGCAAAATTATGTAGCTTATTCAAGCTAGGTTTACATAATAGTTCATAATAGAGGAAAAACTTGTATCATGATCAACCTTCAAAATCACCACCAGCCTTCAAAATTCCAAACTAAAGTATAAAGAACCACAGAAACGGATATAGCAATACCCAGAGAAATACCTTTAGTCCCGAATAGCTCACTTTAATAAGCAGAGCTCATTGTTCGGAAGAAAAGATTGTAACCTTCAGAAGACCATGATTTTAATAAGCAACATTCATCCTGGTTTGCCATTGGATAATTTAGTTCTTTTCCTAAGAAAGTTATCTTTTTAATAAGTAAATATTAATATACATTGATTTACAATTAAGTATTGCTTTTATTCTTCATCTAATATTTCTTTTTTTGCTAAGCTAAATGTTTTGTTTTCATGTATAAGTGAAAAAAGAACTTGCCTTTTAAAACTGAAGGGAAATTCCTGGAAGTTACTAGGTTACAAATGATACCTTTTATTTATTGGAATACTTGTTCTTACTCAGGGTTGTGTAGAAATGCCTTTAGATAGAAAGAGAAATTCAAGTAACAGTGGAGAAAACCATCTTTCTGAAAACAATCTGATCAGCCAAAAAGAAAAAAAAAAAGGCATTTTAAAAATGATGTTCATTTGAAACTGTTTTCTTTTAAAGAAGTTTCACCAATAAATGGTCAAATTATTATTTCTGGTCATTCAGTCCTTCAGCATCTTAGAACTCGCATGTCCAAACCCCTCAGACTTTTTATTCATGGCTTGGAAAAGGAAAACAATTTTTCCTACCATTCAAATACAAATCAATTTCTTGGTTTGAACGAACCCGTTATTGACTTGGCAAAACTGAATAAATAGAAATGAGGATGTTCTCTGTGTTGAAGAGCCTGTATCAGTGCTGAGTTTATCCCTTAACATATTCTGTTTCCATGGGGTAAGGAAAAAGCTTTTCTAACTCAGTATTTGATATCTGTCAAAAAAAAAAAAAAAAGAAAGAAAAAGCTTCAGCATCAAATATGTCTTTATTATGATTATTTTTAAAAGAATTTAAAAGATTTAACTTTAAAAGAGGGAAGTAGTTGACCACAGTTTCAAACTAAGCCGTTAAAATTTTGAAAGGAGAGCACTAAATAGAAACCAGATTTCTACGGCAGAAGCACGCTCGCTATTATTCAAAAATGTTTATTGACTTTGATAATAAGCAAGCGCTCAGAAATGGTGCTGATGGGCTTGCATCCACCAGCCGCTTGGCAGCTCACTAAAACCTGCAAACTGTCGGTGAGGGTACACCCTGATTCCAGAAACAGGCAGGCAGAAGGGCCTTTTTTGCGTTAAAAGGAATTACCATTTTGTGCATTAGGTGTCACTGCTGCCTAATCGCTTGGGATACAGCCTCCTGCTGAATGAGTCAAGGCACCTCATGGTGGGATAGGCAGATTCTTTGAGTGAGCTGTGGATAGACATTGTCCCTTTTCCTCCTTTGTTCAAAGCTCATTTCTGCAGCTCTTCCTCAACTGAGGTTTATTTATGTTGGACCAGTCATTTCCTTCAGTTAACAGCCCCGGGCTAAGAGTATCTAAAGCGTGATGCTCAATACAGATTTTGGAGGTACAAGAGAGCCTCATTGCCATGGCCTGTGAGGTCTGGGCAGAGCTGTACAACTCACCTGAGGTTTTGTGCAAGAGGGAAAGCATCCTGATCAAAAGTTCATACACCCTCTCAAGGAAGCGTGCATTTTGCAAGCAAATAAATCACACTAACACAAATAACGCAATTAACTGATTAGGAGAATGTTCAGTTCCAAATCAAAATGGATATTTAAGGGCATTGGATTGGGATGCAGAAAAAGACAGCTACATATAGGAATAATGTAGTACTGGGGGATAAATGTTTGTGTACGGGACATAGCAGAAAGGTTTTCGGGGATTGTCAGTGGAGTATTAGAGCATTCTTAGGTGTTTTCACAGCAGCATGTGGTATTCTTATAACCCATGGTTTTGGAGCTGTTTCAGGTCATCCTCTTTTATTTGTAGAGATCGATAAGGTCCACTTTGAGCCTTCTCTTCTCCAGACTAAACCACCCCAGGTCCCTCAGCCGTTCCCCATCAGACTTGTGCTCCAGGCGCTTCACCAGCTTTTTTGCGCTTCTCTGGACCCACTCCAGTAATTTACTTATCAGAAAGTTTGGAGTAAAGAACATAACTTATCACTGTTTTACATGTAAAATTGATAATGTTAATGACTCTATGAAAGAGGCCATAGTGATATATCACAGGCTAGGTCTGTGCACCACAGCTGTGGTGTCTAAAAGTCATGTAAGGAAATCTTTGTCATCAGAAGGATTTCTGAAAGTGCCCAGCCAGCTCAGTGCCCAGCTGCTTTCATAGAATGATAGAATCAAATACGTTGGAAAAGACCTGTAAGAGCATCAAGTTCAACCATTACCCCATGACTGCCAAAACCACCACTAAGCCATGTCATTGAGGGCCTTATCTACATGGTTTCATAGTAGTATCAGATGTCCCTGACCATGGCAGGGGGGTTGGAACTAGATAATCTTCAGGTTCTTTCCAACCCAAGCCATTCTGTGATTCTATAATTCTATAATCAATATGGGATTGATTATAGAATCGATGGGAATCACGTTCTCTGAAACCTTAGTGTCTTCTCATGCCTCTGAAATGTGGGTGCCTTTTCTCTGAGGTCTGATCCTGATGAAGGGTGTACTCTGTTCAATGATTTCAACAGGGAAATCAATTTTCTTTTAAATCTTTTTTTTCTTGAACTGTCTCACGCATTTCTCAGCAGGGCAAATGGAAGGAAAGACTCTTTCTGCTCCTATGAGCTCACTTAAATGCTCAGGGCAAAATCAGGCAAACTTCTTTTTTTCTTAATGTACAACAGTCTGAAAGTGCTTTCAGTTGGGAGAAACGTAAATATCAGAACTTGCTCAATTGCAAGGACTGAAAATAATGTAAATATTTAATGTAGTGCATGACTTTGCAACATATTTATAAGGTGAGCTGACCTCAAAAGTTTCCTTAACTACATGTAAGTAAAGAATAGCACCTTTTATCTCATTGGAGTTTAAGGAGAGCTCATTGATTCAGAATATTTTTAAAGTGTACGTAAACAGTTTTCAGGTATTAAATCTTGGCCTTAATGTAGGGTGTTATAAAATCAAATGTAACTTTAAGCAGGGCTATTTTTTTATAATAAAAATATGTTTAAATAGGAAAAATTACTAGCTGCTATAAAGCAGCAAATGTTATCCATCCTGTTAGGATTGTTTAAAAATGCATCCGTTTTATAGGTTATTTTGGCACACGTAAATTTAAATTTATCGGGCTGGCTGAGGCTGGTGCTGCTGATAGCCCCTGTCCTTCTGCCCTGAAGGAGGAAAGGCCTGGTAGTTAAACGGTGAGTTTAGTGTGGGCATTTCAAACATGGATTCTGATCAAGTTGAAGTCCTTAGACAGAGAGGCCATTTGTTGCCTTGGCCGGGAAAATAAGGAAGTGTTGTGGAAGCTGATAGACTGGCCATGAAAAGCAGCGGCTGTTTCCTTGGCTCCCAGGGGCATCACAATCCCATCTTCTCTGCAGGAAGTGGTTGAGCAGGTTGGAAACCGACCCACGTCTTCATTTGTGGAACAAAGAAATGCCTTGTGAGAGCCCTGGTGGCTTGTGGAAGCAGATTGGTGCAGAGCAGAGCCTACCTGGGCATCACTTCTCTAACTATGCCTTGCCTCCTCTGCCTGTGCCCCCTGCCATCCAAACTCAACCTCATCACCTTTTCCCCCCTCCTTCTCTGCAAGGAGCACCCTGGGCAGTGGGTGATGCAGCAGCATCAGCCAGGGGCTTTCTGAGATCTATGTGAAGCAGGGAGGAGAGGTATGTAGAGGAGAGAAGAGAATGCGTAGGTCATGGAGAAATCTAATGCAAGAGCAGGTGATCAAATGGCCAAGAGGCTGAGTAGTTCAACAACCTGCCACGTCTCCTCCTGAGCTGCAGTATCAGTTTGAGCCTTTGCCCTGGGGCCATGTTGCCTTGGGAAAGGCCAAGAAGATTATTGTGTCTGGAGAAAACACTGCTTTTCTTTGCAGACGTTTCTCTTTAAGAGAAAGGTGTTTCGAAGAAAAGTTAAACTCAGCATATTAAGCCTGCCTCAAATGGATGTGTCACTTTTATTGGAATTCTAATTAAATGTAGACTCATAAAAAAGTATACCTTCCCAATTTAAATATGGCTGGCTCTCACATCTATATGATTCCAAAACTTATGATGACAGATTAATGACTAGGCTGAAAGTCTGTCATAACCTGGTAGGATAAAGCTAATCCAAATTGACTATATGCCATGATTTTATGACACAAAGTTATTGAGAAGTACAAGAATAATTAAGTGGAAATATAATGGAGGAAGCATTTTCTGAGCTTTGGCACTGTGGGCAGAGCCTGCCACCTGATACAGTTGGTTAGAATAGCAGGTCTGGAGTAGTAACACATTTTTATGCTACTTCTTAAAGAAACTGTGGCTCAAGTAGTCCATCACCGAAATTCATTCTGGAAGAAAGTGTGACAGCTTTGGCAGTTATAAAACAGAGGTGCCTTGTTTAACTGGGTGACACTAATTACAGGTAAGAGCTCTATAAACACACTCCTTTGTTCTGCGAAGGCTGAACATATAATAAAACTCTGGCATAACAAAAATGTCATCTATAAATAAATAGAAATTAACTGCACTTATTTAATCGAATACAGATAAGAAAATGAGTTAGGACCACAAACGTATTTTTGAGGCTTTATTTTTTCTTATAATAATGCTATTGAAATGGTTTTCAGAGTATTTCCATCTGTGGCTTTCTGTGGTGTTACATACAGGATCAACTGTGCAGTGATCCAAGCCTGTCAGCTTCCTAAACTCAAAGTAGCAATTTTGGTCCAAATCTCTAAATCTGCTTTAGGCTGTGTACAAGTACAGCGCAGACGCTTGGTCTCAGGATGAACAAAATCAGGCAGCCTAGTCATGTCAGCATTATGCTCTGCCTGAGCCAAAATATACTAGCAAGAGGCTGAACTCACAGCATATATTTGCTTTCAGGACAGGGCTGGGAAACTTTCACAGGTTCTGTCCCCCTCCATGCAGACACACCAGCTCAGTTAGTGCCAGCTGTATTAGCCTACCTTGTGCCCTTCCGTTGCACAGGGGAGACGTGTTCTAAGGGTTGTTGCTTTCTTACTTGAAGTGAGAGTGGCCAAGTATAGAGAGATCAGATTTAAGGAACAGATGAGTTAATTGCAAGTATTACACAAACTACAGGTGAGATTCATCTCTGCTACCCTGTGGGTCTGAAACCTTCCTGAAGCTCATCTATGCTATTTATCCAGACTTCTCTGTAGTTGGTGGAGGGAGTGGTGGTCTTCTATAGGATGAATTACCACATGGGTATTAGACAGCCCATAGTGCTGTTATGTTGCTATTTCAAACCAGTTTTTTAGTTACTTGAAAATGCCTCAAGTGTTGTAGGTATAACATGCTTTGTCATTACTTTAAACATCGTTTATGACATCAGGCCTTAATGTACTCAGGTACTTTAGTAAAAATAATATTTTAAGTACTGCCATACCAACTATGAATTTAGAACCAAAGAAACAATCTAAAATGTAGATGTGTTCTGGATTGTGATTAAGGGTATGTGTTCTGTATAGGTGAAGTATGTTTGGGCTAGCTAGAATAGTTTGGGCTGGAGGGGACCTTAAATATTACCCAGTTCCAACCCCCCTGGTAATGGGCAGGGGCACCTTCCACTCGACCAGGTTGCTGAAAGCCCTGTCCAACCTGGTCTTGAGCACGGCCAGGGATGGGGCAGTCAGCAGCTTCTCTGGGCAACCTATGCCAGTGTCTCATCACCCTCATAGTAAAGAATCTCTTCCTAATATCTAATCTAAATCTCCCTGTGTCAGTTTAAAGCCATTCCCCCTTGTCCTGTCACTGCTTGCTCTTACAAAAGGTAATTCGCTTTCCTTCAGCTTCTCCTTTCTGCCTCCCCATCACACCTGCTAATGGCTTCTTTCCCTCTGCGTTGCACTGAGGAGATGAGCCCCAGGCCCGGCGGACGACGATCGGGGCAGCCGCCGGCCGAGCGCCGCCAGACGCGCCGGGGATGGGCGATGCCGGAGAGCCGCGGTGGATGAGCCTCCCCTCTAGAGGGAGCCCTCCGATGAGGAATGAGCGGCCAGGGAGGCAGGGCAGAGCCGAGGCGCATCTGCTCGGCTTTCCTCCCTCCTTTTAGAAACGAAAGGCGCCGAGCCCTGCCGTGAGCGTATCCCTTCCGAGTAAAATATACAGCCTTATGACCCTTTACTGACCAAGGAGCAGTACGGCCAGCGTGCCCTAACCACCCCAAACTGGGGGCATTGACACGACTTCAGTTCTTTGCCGGAGTTTTTCAGTACATGCCACAAAAAGGCCCCTCTGACATGGCATTTGTGTATGTGAATATGACCTGTGGGATGGTGGTGCCAGAGCAGATGGGCCATAGGTAGCGTTAGCATGGAAATACAATGGGGTGCGCATGGCAGCTTATACACCTTGCATGTTTTAAGCATGAGATGTAAGGTGAAAGACCAAGCGGCTTTAATTACAATTGCAGGGGTACAACTGGCAGCCTGACAGCTTTCCTAGGATCAGAAAATGTGCTTCTATCATTAAGAGTAAGGGAATAATATGGACAAAGGTATTTCATAAGTTAAGTGGGCTTTTTTTGAGTGCATTCTGAGCAGGTTTTCACAGTCTTTGCAGTTACTGTACTTAAATTACCATATCTATATCTTCAGCAGACATTTTTTCTAAGTTTTCAAATAACATTTACTTATACTTATTTATTTTAACTACTGCAGAGCAATAACAAAATTTTAGCATAACTTGATTATAAGACAGAGCCAAACTAAGTAGCCAGCTCTTAGAAGAGCTGAAATAACTGATGTACTGGGAGCTAAGCAGCTTGCAGAAGCGTGCTAGTTAGAGCTTCGCAACATGGAAATAAACATGAAGTTTTATGCAGCCTTTCCTATATTATTGAGCAGTATATTTTAAAAGCCCAGTTTGCCCTGGAGTTGTGAAGAACATGAAATATGTTGCCCATTGGAAATATGACTGTTTACTTTAACTGGCACCTGTAAATTAAGAATGAAATAGAAAATCAAACTGAAAAGAAAAATTCATTAAATTGGAATAAGCCTGACTGCATAAGTGCAGTATCTTGCTCAAATGAAAAAGCATAGTGCAAGATCTTGTTTTCTGAAGTCTTTCTGGCCTCCTTATGTAGTTTCTAGCCCTACAGTTCTAAATGGTATAAATACTTACAACTTCTGGGTATTTTCAATTACTATTGTTAGACAGAAAACAAGCTCCAGTTTCTTCAAGCCTTTTTTCGTTGAATGTGTCTGAGTCATAGGAAAAGTCATTCCATCATGTCTAGAAACTGTTTTTATTCAGAGCACTTGTCAGGAAAGAAAATAAACAAGTATTAGTTCCTGCCACCATTCATTTCAGAACAGTTACAACCAATATAATTAGGTCTCAAAAAAAAAAAGTCTAAATGAAAAGATATAAGATTATATGTGTCAGTTGCTGAGCATTTGGCATGAACAGCTTTTCCAACACTTGCTCTGGTTATTATAAGGTTGGAGTTGTAAATGACTGCATTCAGCAGCAAACCTGTCAGGTTGGAGAGCTTTTCATTAAATGTTTGATCTAGAAATTTTTAATCAGTGCACAAATAAAACAAATTATTAAAGCACTACATCAGCTGCAGTGAAAGTAATTGGGATGAACGGGGTGATGTAACTGGTGGGGAACAGCACAAGCATTCTTAACAGAAGGCCTGGAGCTACAGAACTTGTTACCACTGGAGATGAAACAGAGCCTGAGTCTTAACCTGTATCTTGAAAATGGGAAGATGCACCTCTTAAAGAAATTCCCAAATAACCTGGTGATAAATCATGTACATTGTGCAGCTTTACTGGAGAAGCTGGGGAGGGATCGCTCTCTGGAATACCTTGTGTTTGTGAAACGTGCTCGGATGTAGCATGTGCTGAAAGCACAGCGTATGCTATTTCTGAAAGGGAAAATGAGTGTTTCATATTCTCAACATTTTACCACTTTTCTCTGTCTTACATGAAGGCAAACCTGTAAGATTTGTAGGAAGTTACCTAATGAAAACTGTTTCGTGACTTCAGTACATTAGTCAGGGCTAGTAGTTACAAGTACTGTGTGGAAATCAATGGACCTACTCTGGCTCCTGTACTTGAGGCTCTGATACAACTATTATTAACATTCTAGCTTAAAAACAGCAGTTCTTTTAGCTAGTCTGGTTAGTGAAATCTCGGGAAATGTCAGCAACAAGATGTTGCAACAAGGCTAACAATTAAAAGAGAAGCTCATTTATATGCACCAGATTAAAAATCAACACCACATAACAATCAGACACAGTTTTACTCTGCACTTCCTAGCATGTTTTTTAGTGTGGTTTTGTTTGACATATCTAGGCTAAGATTGAAAATGTCTGTTGTTTTTTTTTTTATTTTATTTTAATTTAATTTAACTTCTCTCTTTGAAGAAATTAATTTAGGAAAGCTAATACAAAAGTGGAGAGTTACATTTTGGTCTGAAGGCTGCAATAAAGCTAATGTTTCATGGCTGAAAAGTCTGCCTTATGTCACTCCATCAGGAGCTGAGAACAAGACTGTTGCCTGCAGGTTTGTGTGTCTATAGTCAGCAGCAGAGGTAGGTCAGTGAGTATTCCCATCATTGAGCTCAGGGGTGAAAACTTAACTTACCCCCATCCAAACCACCAGAAATGTTACGGATGTTTTCAGAGGAGCCAGGACTTTGCTTTCAGAGATTAGATTTGGCAGCAGGAAGGGATCCCAGCTACCTGGGTATCACAGGGCTTGACAGCCAAATGCCTGTCAGCTTCATGGTGGGCTGTGCATACAAACTTTTGCATGTTTTCATCTTCAATCCCAGCTACTGGTTGATGTAGAGAAACTCGAACTCTGCTTCTGAACAGGAGCCTTCACAAACTCTGAAACAACAAATATGTCTTGAAAATGCAAGACCTGTCAAGGTTAAACACAACCCTCTTGACAAAAACTCAATACATCAAACAGATATGGCTCTTGGTCTTTAGGCACATGTGTTAGCTAATGCTCGTGATGCAGGAAGGCACCAAAGACAAAAGAAAGTGATTTTTGGTCAAAAAACTTTTCAGCTCCCAGACTTTAACTCTGTTATGGTTGCCAGGCTTTGGTGGTGCCTCCCTGCAGGGTGTGGGACTTAGAGCAACAGTCACAGGGGCAGCAATGGTGCCAGGGTGCTGTTTTTAGGTGTCTTTGGCAAACATACCTTGAGTGCTCTGTAGGAAAAGGGGATTAAGAGGTTTTATTAATTGCTTTAAGATGGAAGCTGGTTCAGCTGTGGTTCTCTGGGCCACAGGCAGTGCCACATGTAGCTGCGCAGCCCCAGCTGGCTCTACAGCTCCCAGCCCCAATGGAGGTGGTGTGTTTCCCTCCTGCTATGTCTTTCAGGTCCTCTGTGGAGACAGAGAACATGACTAATACAATTTTCCCTCCCTTTTAGTCTTTACTGCTGCCGTACCATTAAAGTAAAATGTTTCTTTCTGTTTCTTTTTTCTTTTTAGGTTTTTAAATTTTATCCCTTGCCTTTCGAACAGCAATTTATCTCCTGTGTGCCTTATCTCAGGTAAGAAAAAAATAGTGGCTTCACTCCATCAGAGGAATCAGTTGTGTTAATATCTCTGATTGTAGGCTTGGCTCAGAGTTTGCATTACCCCATATGGGCTGTGTCTGTGCAGGCACAGTCTATAGATACTTTTAGAAATACCACATGTTCAAAAATACAACCTGCACGATGAGATTGTAGGTTTTTTAAGAGATGTTTTGAAACAAAAATTTACAGATGTTTTCTGGCAGTTCACAATAGTCTTTAAAACTTATCTCAACTAGTACAACTCAGTGTGTTTGGTTCCCGTTCTATATTGCTTTTTAAACACACTCTAACAAAGTACTAGCTAGTGCTTATATACAGTGAAAAAAGTTCCCGGTTGCAGAGCATAATAAATTGTCCCGTGTTTATAGACGGTAAACAAAAATAGAATCAGATGCTAGCATTCACCATCTTTGAAATAGGACAACTTTGGTACGAACAGGTATCTAATAATATGTCCTGTAAGCTCTGATCAGTTGTATTCCTTCTCTGATTCCCCAAAGATGTCCCCACAAAGATGTCTCATGGTTTGCCTGGCTGTTTTCTGCTCCACTTTCAAGCACAATGCTTCCCAAAGAAATTAAACTTCTTAGGAAATCCTTAGTTCCCTGTTCCAAAATCATTCTTGTCCAGAGTCTTTCTCTTTTAGAAATATTTAACAGCAACAGACTTCTGGACATAATTTCTCTTTCTAATTTCATTCCTGAGTCTTTGACAGCGTCGACATTTATCTGTGTGTATATTTTTGTAACTCACAGCCCGTCTTCATCGTCTCTGATCATCTTACCTGGTGTGTCCTTTACGTCCTCCCCAGTGGGGAAAAACTGGGATGTAAACACTGAGTCAGCAATTCATAGTAAATCTTGAATGAGCATCATCGAGTCTAGGATTTCAGCATGTCTTTTTCCTTGTGTGTTTCCAGCAGGCCTTTTGCCATCTCTGAGGGCTTTCCACAAACAAGTTGATGTCTCAATCAGTCGCAACTGAGTTCTTTTCTTCTACTCTGCGCACAAATAAGTTGTTACATTTCTATATTTTCCCAGGTATTTTTGCTGAAGAAGATCACTCCCTGGCCATTTAATTTCCATTCTAACCCCGTGATCTTTACAATGCTGTTTATTTCATGCTACCCTGTGCTGGGTGTCATCGGATCTTCTGGCAAGAGCTGTGTAAGTTTTCCCTCCTGACATTAGCTATTTATCTTTGCTACTAAAACAGTACTTCAAACTGTTTAGAATTATAGCTTCAGAAAGACAAGTTCTCTCTTTTTCTGTGATGCACCTTTATTTCCTAAAGGTATTTGTAGTCAGCCTTGCTGTAGATGAATGATATTTAGTGGTGCTATTTGCTTAAAGGAGCTAGGTGATCCATCCTGGATATTTAAGTACATTCTTCTTTTCTGGCAGCAGAGAATACAAGAAGCCGGTTTATTCCTCATTACAATTTTTCTTCAGTCTCTGATATATCCATTTCAGCTGTAGAAGTGGGGATGATGGGTACTCTGTGTCTGGTTCATGTGGTGGTTATTTAGGTAAAATTCCCTTGAATTTAAGGTGGGCTTTTATTGAGCCAGAAGGATGAAATTTAATTTCTATGCTTCCCTGTTATTTGCTCATATAGAGACCCCATCTACCCATGCTTGCTTGTAATTTATTGATGGGGCCTTGAGAGACTTTCATGATGACAGATATACTGGGAATTTACTTTTATTGTTGCTCTTACAAATGAAATACAACACCTTCAAAGGAAAGAGTTCATTCAGTGTTCATTCTCTATCAGGTAAGTCTGAATTGGAATTTCTTGTTTATTTACGTAATGTTAATGTGGTTGCTAGTGTTGCTATTTGCTAAAGTTCAGCAATGTCTGAATAATTGTCCTATTTGTAACCTTGCATGATACATAAGAAAAACTTCTCCTTGGTGCTTTCACTACATTGTATCTACTTTGTATTTTAGCAACCCTTTTTAATTTGCTCACATTGAATATTATATTGCAAATATAACTGTCATTGGAGCATACAGTGCCTTGCTTGATCCGTGAGAGGAGGTGGAGAAGAGGAAATCGGGGTTCATGCCAGGTACTGTGTCTGTTGTCCTACTTCTTGATTTTCTGTCACTTTCGTATGTCATTTCTTCTTTTTCATACTACTGTGATGAAGTTCAGAGACAACCTTAATGCATTGCAAAATAAAATACATAACTTGCAAGTATTTATCTGTCTTATTTTCTTGCATTATCATCTAAGATTAATGGATGTCTCCACTTGAGACGTGAAGACATTTGAATGTTCCTTCTTTTCAACTGAAGAATAAAATGTGCAAAAGAAACTTGCAAAAATAATGAGCAAATAATTGGGAAAAAGGCGAAGTTAAAACTGATGTATTTTTTATTGTCAAATATGGAACAGGCTTCAAAATCCAATCTGGAATCCACGCATCTGCAAGTGCGAGTTTTGTAACTGTTTTTCTAGGAGTAACTAGGAGAGGCATTAATGCCCCAGTCTCAAGTCTCCAAAATATTTGCGAACTACTCCAAGTATTTTGCTGTGATTTTTTTCCAGTGTAGTCATTCATTGGACCCTGCTACATTTTAATGATTGATTACAGACACGGGATGAAACGTTAGCTTCACTGAATCCATGGGAGTTTCCCTATTGACTTCAGTGAGGACAGGATTTTACTCATGGATCTACAGCAGCAAAACACAAAAAATCTGATTCTGTACTTCAGCTTAAATGAAACCCATGACGTATTCTGTGCTACAAGAACAAAAGCAAAGCTATACCCTTTCTAAAAATGGTTTTGTGCATCTATAAGCTGTTGATTAAATGAATGTTTTTGCATCTGTTGGAGTAAGAGTAATAAAAAGTCAGAACTGCTGTCGATGCTTTGGTATGTGTATCTAATTTTATAATACATACTGCAGGAGTTCATCCTGAATTAAAAAATCGGAAGTTAAAGGTCTTTTTCATACACTAGTAATATAATCTCTATGTCACATGTGAAAGTACCGTGTAATTTATATAGTCATGATGTCAGCACTATATTATGTAAGTTCTTGGTGGCAGATGAGGTTTAGTACTGCAAACTGATTTTTGTTTTACTTAATGTGATTTTTAGTAATTTGCTCCTTGAAAAAAAGTATTTTAACCCTTGAGTTGCTGTGGCTTTTAATTTCTTCCTGATAGGGCTGCTCTTTACAAGGGTCCAAACCAAATCACGCTGAAAAAGCTTTATCAACTTCCTTTACTGCTGTTTGTGTGAGACACTGGCAGTGCTGCATGGTAGTAAACACTTCTGCCGCACTATCACAATTATGAACTTTGCAGTTACATGGGAACTGCTGGAATTATTCCTCACAGTCTCCTTCTCAGACTTTTGGCTAGAAAATAACACAGACATTTGCCTCTCCCTGCAAAAAGCCCAACTAAGCAGACTATGCAGAGAACTTTAAGAGACATTATCAGTGCGCTAACAGTGGGGAGGCCCCATTCCAACCCCTCTGCAGCCCTCACCTGTAGGCTAGAAAACAAGCCCCTGACAGTCTACACCTTTGCTCTCGATCGACACGACTTAAATGTCCGTGGGACACCTTGGTAAGGACAGTTCATGTATTTCTCCTTGTCTCTGGGGTTTTTAAGCATATTGGTGCAAGTGACAGTGCTAGTAGAAGTGTTTGAAACAGAGTATCTGAGGATTCTCATGCAAAATATTTCCTCCCCTTCTGTTTCAAGCAGCAAAAAACTTAAAGTGAGTCATATGAAGACGTAAATGAGCCATCTTTATAGCACATTTAAAGGGGGAAGACCAAGCTTTGTATCTGACATTCTTGACATTCTCAAGAAGAGAACTGGTAAAAGACAGTCTGTTAAAAGAGAAGTTAATTTCACTCATAATATCTATAATATCTTTTTGCCACATGGCCCCACAATTTTTAGGCATAAATACAAATAGCATGTTATTCCAGACCATTAATAATCTGATGTGGCCAAATGAGACAGATTAGAATTTGAAGAAGTTGTTGCATATTTTTTCTTGTTTAAATACAGTTTCTGAAGCAGACTCTCAGAAACATATAAAAATGTCATCTCGTGCACCTATTATTTCTCATTCTGCTCCTAAGACTAAAGACCCCAACAACTCAGACAATAAAAAACAGACCCCAAAGCCCAGTCAAACAGCAAAAATCTATATAAACCTCCGTATGTGTCTGACTGAAGCTATACTATCCAGAAAATGTGTATCAAATCAGTTTTCCATATTCATGCACTAAACAAATTATAACTAGGAGTACTCCAACAAGCATAACATCGAAGAGGGCAAATTAAATATAAAAGAAGTAATGTAGGAGCTCTATGGGGGAATAACAGTGTGAATAATTTTTTGACCTCATCCCAAAAAAGCATGAAATAATAGTGGCTGAGTATGGAGAAAAAAAACCAACTTCTTTGAACTGGGGATAGAGAAGGGAATACATAGTCCCTCTTTACTATTTCCCTGGAATAGATCACAGGGCACACAACTATGATGAAGAGATTGTTCTGGCATCTGAGATCAGACCCACTAGGACTTACCACATACCCACTCATGCACAAAAGGTGAGGAGTTAAATGGCATTGCAAGTCAGAGCTGAAAAACCATGTGTGCTCAGCACAAGCATCAAGAGCAAATGTACACTGAGATCTGAAGGAGAGGAGGATGGACAAACACAGCATGCTTCCTGACATACTGGGATCTCTCAGGAGCATAGCAAGAGAAATGATGGGGAAAGAGAAGACACAGTCCTCTGTCTTGCAGTTCTGGACTTTGTGTGCACCCTGACTGTTCTCCCTGGGTTGAGGAAGCCAGCACACACCTTTCTGCATGGATTAGCATCTACCTGCGTCCTTTTCGTGAGAAGAACTGTGCCTCTCCATTCTTATGCCTATTCTTTTTATACGGCATGAGCATAACCCATAGATCCTCTTAAGTTTACCAAGAGTAAGGAGAAACATAGCTTAAGTCTGATTCTGGTTAACTTGGGAAGAGCTAAAAGACATCATTTCAAGTGTTGTTTAAAGCTCAGTTAGATACACGCGATCAACATATCTTTAACATTAGTTAAAGGCCTGGAGGTCTAGAGTGAGCCTCATGCCACCAACTAGCTCCGTTTCTTCTCTGTAGTAATGCACACTGGTTTTGTCCTACAGACGCTCAATACAGTCAGGGGGGGTCGGCATGAATTAACTTGCTACTTCACAGGTAAACCTCCAGGAAATGGAAAAGAAATGACAGCATTTCTGGGCTGTGGCTCCTGCAGCCTAGATGTGGTGAAACACAGCTCCTGTTTGGCTCATCCAAATTCAAGTCACTTTGCCTTAGCAGATAAACACTGTCAAAGAGAACGTGAATCCTGTATTTGATCAGTTTTCACACAGTCTCTGTACGAGTGCCAGAGTCTAAGACATCATTCAGAAACAGGAGAGAATTAAGATTTCTATTTGAAGTTTCAAAAACCAGAAAGCATAAAACTGTGGCAATGAATAGTTATGGGACCAAATATGCTCTCACATAAACCTATACTATAGACGTGTGTTGAAGAAATAGGACCCTTTAGCCCCCTCTTACAAAGCATTTTTTGCCTTGCACATGCTCCTAGTGAGACCTGGCTCCCTTTATTTTATGTCACCTGCTTAAGACAGAGGAATGTGAGACCAGACGAATGGGTGAGATGTACTTAGAGCAAAAAACCACAGATATGGCTTGCTTGGTACCCCACAGAACTGTTTCACATCCCTGTGATGTATCACACTTCCTTTCCTCTCCAGCCCGCTGCAGAAAACTCCACAGTTGAACAGGAACATTACTTACTGTTTATATTTCAACCAACAGAAGGGGTTGGTTGTTTTAAAATGTTGAATACTACTTAACTTCTGGTCAACTCCAGTTACTGTCCAATTTCTGCCTCAGCTTTAAGACTAATCTGGTACTTCCCGGTGAGCCTCTCCAACCATAGGGAGTAATTGGTTCCCTTTGCTCATATCCCTTTCGGTCTGTTGCTAAAAGAAGTAGAGATCTGAACAGAGATGTAATAATGAAGGAATTGAGTGTTTCATAAAAACACCAGATATACATTTGCTCAGGATGGCACTCGGATTATTATACATTAAATAGCATAAGTTATACCCTCTTTTAAAAACCATTTTACTACCGCCATGGATTAAAGCATATGTTAAGATCTAGAAATCAATTTTTCCCCTTACCTTTTCATTTCTAAGGCTTCACTTCTGTGTGACTAGTATAGATCTTTGCTAAAAAGAAAGAGTGCTGAATGACTTTTTTTTACTTTGAGCAGACAGTTTCACATGATATATGTGGAGGTCTAAACTTTCAGTAGCGTGTAAGGAGGTGAATGAATTACTGTTCGATTAGCTAAAAAGATATTGCTGAAAAGTACTTGTAACGAGACAATTGCAAGTGCCAAAGCTGAGAGTAACACTCAACACTGGCAGCAGCTTAGTTAAACATGTGGTTAATGATGTTATAGTAAGAATGGGTATGTAAAAATATTCCACTGTGCCAGCAGTAAATATTAATTTTATGTGACAGCAATAGTGTCTTACTGAGACTGATATTTGACATACAAAACTCCTGTAATTATTTTAATCTTTACTTCCCAATGATTTTAATGATATGACAAAGATTTTAGGTGTTTGCTGAAACAGCACTACTGTCATTTACTATCAATCAAACAAAATGCCGTTCTAACTCATTCCACTGCAAAAGCCTGAGTAGTTTTCATACCAATTAAGCTACTGCTGTAAATGGTATGTTCTTCTTTGTGCTTTTTATACTTAAAGAATAAAACTGGCAAAGACCTATCTGGAAAACATTATTAGAACATATAATATAGAAAATTATTTAAATAGGGATTTTTCCATCAGAAGAAAACAGCTTTGTAAAAGCTTTCTCCCTCGAAATTAGTTATGAAACAGCATTATAGATAAAACAGGTTGTGCCTTGCGTAATCGGTTGCTCAGTATTTTTCATTACAAGTTTCTTCAATTACTTAAAAATCATTGCCAAGTTTTGAACCATTCAGGATGGAGTTTTCCATGCCTGGTGCCTGCCCTAGGAGGGAGTATTTTGGAAGGCCACCTCCAAAATTCAATGATTCCAGAAAGAATATTCCAGAAGAGGTAAATTACCTTGCCAACATTATCTCGTATCTCACAAGAGGCTTTATTTGCTGGAAACACCTAGTGCTTTAGGAGCAGGAACCTGAAGTTCTGCAGAATGATTGTCTTGCTGACATTGGAGATGCCTTTGAACACCCTCTAAGATTTGCCCAAATTTGTCCCCCATATAGAGCACATTCTCAAGTTACGGCTTGTCAGCTGAGCTGTGGTAACTGACTCTGGGAACAGTCCTCATCTGCTGAGTAGAATATGCTAATCTAAACCACCTTTATGGGAGTTCATATTAAGAGTTGTTCCTCACAGTGCCAACACACAAGCAGCTATCAGCTCAGCTTGAAAGCAGCAGCTTTGCAGGCAGGGGTGTTCCTCTTGTCCTATCGTTATCCCGCAGCTTGCATCAAGAAAGACTTTGGCAGTTATGTTTTCTCAATGTCACTTCTCTGCTCAGTGTCCTCAGACTGAAGGAATCGACACATTTTCTCCTCTGTAAACTGCTCAACCACCAGGCACTGAAGTGAACATAGAACAAAACAAAGCTGCATCTCTCAGTGCTCCTTTTCACATCCCCATTCAGAGACCAGAATGATTGCCTTAGGATGGAGAGGTTGGTAACTAGCAAGAACGTGGAAATGGAGAAGGAAATTGCTGGAAGAGGGAGGAGAGGAATGGGACCTGAGGGTGACAAGCAAAGCAGAAGTTGGGCATGGAGGGAAGCAACGATAGTGTCACATGCTGCAGCAGATTCAAGCCCAAGGGGAGCCGTTGACTCTATTCTGTACTCTTCCTCTCCACCCCCCTGGACTATAACTCATTTAATGAGTCAAAAATCTTCCCTCAGGGCCTGAGACTCATTTCAGGAATCCAGAATCTGTCTACTTTGCTGTCAGCAAAAACCAGCATAACCACCTAGCAGAGCATTTGTCATCACCCTTAGAGTGTCAGACATACACAAACTACTGCTGCAAGCTGCCTCTCTCGTTAAGTGGTAGAGATCTGTCCAAATAGATATGTGGCACAAAAAGTTACTGATCTGACTAATGTAGCGGTCCTGTTCATCTTGCTTTTAGAATGTCCTTTTGCATAACTGTCTTGACAGGGCAGAAGGACATGCAGATTATTCATGTCAGGAACTTTAAGCAAAATGTCTTGAATTATAGCACAGTACACACCCACAGTGGGTCCACTTATTTACTCACTATAATCTGTGTACAAGTCATACAGGGTCTACAATATAATCCATAAGAAAGCATCACCACTAGACTAATAACATAAAACTGGCTAATACTTCACCTAGCATTTTGTTTCCTTCTATCTGTGTCAAATTTGCCATAACTGTTTCTTGCTACACAAGTACCTGGAGGATTTGGGCCCTATGATCCTTTACTAGCATCTGAATTCTCCGTTGCCTGTTCCAGTTTGGTCTCATGAAGAAACCTGGATAAAAAGCCACCATGCCTACCCAAGGAAAACTCATTGATCAGCCACAGTCCCAGCTGTGTGTCTGTAAAGTATGAGTACATAAATTTTATGATGAAATCTCAATGAGAGATGCAGAGCTGCTTCCTGCACTTAAATCTTTTTGTCATGGCCTTAAAAAACCCGCAGTGTTTCTGTATGTTAAAAACCTTCCTGTGCGACAGAAGTAACTGCAATGATGAGTTTAGTCATCTCTGTAGCTTATAATTTCAGGACATTTAGAGGTAAGGCACTTTGCACTCCATATGCAATATCCAAGGATAATACCTGACAAAACGAAAGGCTTACACTGACAGCATCATTGAGCCTTATCTTAAGTAGTTAGATGAGTTCAAAACCTATAATCAGTCACTGATAAGATCCTCTTCTATCTGCTTAAATCCTGCATAAAGTGCCAGTGAATTGTTGAAAGCTGAGGACGACTATTAGATATCCTAATATAAGCTTGCAAAATATTGGTATTATTGGGAGTAAAGTGATGTATTATTGTCATTTGTAAAGTAGTGCCTGATTTTGGCAGTACATGTTATAGTACTCTCTCTTCTGTTAATTGACTATCAGAAAAAAATAAACCAATTGATACTTTTAAGAGTCTAAGACCCTGCCTTGAAACACTTGAGGTTTCCTCACAAGTCATTCCATGCTTAGATACGAACACACAGCATCGAAATTAAGTCATGCTTCCTGGCATGAATCAGCAGCTAAATCCGGTTAATTACCATTTGTGTCTTTGATAAGAATGCCTCCTAGGTAACTACAGCAGTGGATAGTTAGGTGCTATTGGAACCTCCAGACCCAGGTGGTAGAGGAGCATTAGGCTGAGAGTGCGAAAGTATTCTTAGTACACGAAAACACAGAACTGGAGGCACTGAAGTAGTTACAGGGTGGAATAATAGGTTTGTCACTGGCAATGTCCCAGACAATGGCAGACACACCGGCGAGTAGATGCAAAATGTTAAGCCTTGAAAAAGCAGCGAAAGACCTGGTTGCATGGAATCACGCAACAGTTTCGGTCGGAACAGACCCTAACGATCACCTGGTTCAGTTCAGATTCTTTATTACTGTGTGTCCCTGGGTCCTCCCAGGCACCCAAGCCTTGCCGGGAGGGTAAGCATGGACCGGGAGCAGATGAGCAGGACATGCATGGACCCGGCAACACCTGAGCAGGCTGACGAGGCGCACCCTCGCAGAGACGCAGCTCGGGACGGAGGTTTCCCTCCCTTCTCGTTCACCGCGTTATTTATTAACCAGTTTCTGGATAGAAACCAAACAAAACCCCAAAAGAGTTGAGGGCTGCAGGAGCCGAGCCCCAGCCGAGCGCGGTCCTCCCTTGCGGCTGTCGTCCAGCGGGGGCAGCCCCTGCGCACTGCCGGAGAACAGGTTCCCTGTAGCCCCAAGCCTCCAACACCGCATCGGCTGCTGCCCTCCGCCAAGCTGTCAGCCTGAGAGAGGCGGACGGGGCGGGCAGCCCCTGGACGACCCCATCCCGTCCCGGACGGCACGCCCGCAGTCCCGAGCTCCCATTCCCACCGAGGGGGGCGGGACGATGCTTCCCGGCTGACTCAGCCCCACACCCGCCCCCCGCCCCGTCGGAGGGGGCGTGCCTTGGTTCAGGCCCCGCCCCGCGCGCCCGGCCGCCCCCCCGCCTCCCCCCGCCCGGCACGGACCGCAATGATTTAGAAGTTCAGGAATCCCACGTGACGTCACGGAGGGTGATGTAATGCTTCTCTAAATAGAACGTATTGTAACCGTCCCTCAGTCCAACGTGGTTCCTCCGGCCGCGCTGCCGGTCCCGTCCCCGCCGCGCCGGGCGGTAAGTTCCTAAAAATACGGGGCAGCCCCGGGAAGGCGCCCGGCGCGCAGTGCACCCCGCGCTCCGCCGCACGGCTCGGCTCGGCTCGGCTCGGCTCGGCACGGAGCGGAGCGGGGCAGCAGCGCCGGGCTGAGCGCCTGCCGACGGGGCAGCCCGCAGCTGCGGAGCTCTTCCCTCCGCCACCGCATCTGCTCCGGAGGCAGGAGCGCTGGTCCCTGCTTGCCGCTGCCGGGCGCGGGGATCCCGCCAACCCCCGGTCTTCGCCGTGCTCTGCCGCCCAGCAGAGGGTCGGGCAGGGCGGCGGGAGCCGCGGGTGCACGGCGGCGGGGCTGACGGGCTCCCCGCACGCACCTCGGGGAGTTTGGGAAGTGTCTGCGTGCGGCTTCCCGGGACGGGGTGGGATGGGATGGGATGGGACGGCTGCTGCTGGGTGCAGGCAGCACTTCGCTGTGCGCTGACCGAGCAGTGCGGGCAGAAGCCGGCGGAGGGGCAGAGGTATCCCCGCGCCCCGCGGCGGGTTGGACGGCTCCTCGTCCCTGCGTGCCCTGGCGGCACCGGGCAGTGACAGCTCTGCGGAGCGCTGCCCCGCCGTCCCCTCTGCCCGCCGACCCTAAACTTCTGCACAAGTTTCGCGGCTCCCGGGCTCCCCTCCGAGCCGGGACCCGCCGGCAGCGCTGCGCGGAGCAATGCGCGGTGCGCGGAGCGGCGCACGGCCGCCTGTCCCCGTGAGACACCCGGGGTGCAGGACTGCTCCCAGCCCTGACGTCATGCTGCGGGGCTGATGCTCCGTCCCTGATGCCGGCGGGTCCGGGGGGGGGGGGGGGGGGGGAAGAGCGCTGACAAGGTCCCCTCTCGGCAGTCCCGATCTCCCTTTCCAGCCCTGCTGCTCCGCTCACCGCTCCGCGCCCCCCCGCCACTGTCCTCTCTTACAGGGGTCTCTCTCTCCCAGCGAAGTTTTCAGGACGATAAGAGCTTCAGGAGTGTAAGGGGAATACTTGCTAAACTCTGCCTCCTCTATTATTTATGTCCAAGCATGGTGAGTGATCCTTCATCTCCAGGGCTTAATATAAGCTTTACAGTCGGAAAGCGAGAGGTCTTTCAAAGATGGGGGTAGGAATAAAGGAAAATGAAATGTCCATATGTTTGATTTGTGGGTGGGTTTTTTTCTTTCTTTCTTTTTCTTTTTTTTTATAATCCAGAATGATATTAGGAGTATCTTAAGCAGCAAGATTAGAAGATTTCCATATATTATCGGTAAGAAACAGTGTTTAGCTAGATGAAATTAAGGCTGGGACTGATGCGTAGTAATTACTGTGAAGCATCTTGCTTGAGCTTTCCTTGAGACCATGCAGTTTGCAGAGAGACACTCACCCTCTGGCTTGCACCAGACTTTCCTTGTCTGGCCATTTGGACAAGCAGCAGTGCATCAAGGAACAGTGGTGGAGGAAAACTTTCTTGTAGAGAAACACTGTCATGCAGAAATAATCCAGAAACGGGACTGAAAGCAAAAAAAGAGGTTGAAGGTGAGAGCCGAATGCAAAAATGTAGTGTAATTTGTGGGGATTTTGCTGAAGAAGGGACACTTTCATAAGGGCATGGTTTATTTTCAGTAGAAAAGTGTAGCGTTGAAAGTCTTTGCTCAGTACTTTGCAACTTTCATGTGGTGAATGAGGTTGTCGGTATCAAAAGCTGGAAATTCTTTATAAAAAATGGCTAAAATCCTTATTTGTGACTCCTTAATCCTAAAGGGAGCTGTACAGGTCGCAAAGCACTAGGGAAAAGTGTGATTAATGATCAGTGATTAGTGATAAGTGATTAGTGGTTTTATTCAAACTGTTACCTCTGACCAGAAGCACACATCAGAGGATTAACAGGCTCTTTAGATAAATGCTCATTAGTGGAAGGGGGAAAGCAAAGATAATAGGCATGCACACAGGGACAACTTTCTAGGAAAATCATTCCTGTCTCTGGCATAATAAGCTCTATTAGCAGAAAGGCTCTTTAATTTAAAAGTTGCTTTTATCTTGTAAATCAAAGATGTAGAAGTTCGCTGGGCTATTATAGCCTAAATTTTCCCATATCCACTGGATGTGGATTATCCCGGTAGTGATATTTTATTTAAAAAAGAAAAAAAAGCCAACACAATCGAATCTTTAAGAAAGTGAACATTCCCATGTGCTAAAGCCCTGCATCCCGAGGCATCCGCTCCCAACAGGCAGAGCAGAGCCTGCTGGCAACTAACTAGATGGCGCAGTCCGGTTCTTCGCCAGTCTGTAGTCCTGGGTTATGAACTTAGCAAGTAGCAGCTTGCTAGGTGTCCTTCAACACTTACAACAAAGTTGATTCTGTGCTGGGTTGGAGGCTAGACAGTGCTACGCGTTCGTAGTCACATTTTCCACAGCAGTTAATCTAGTGAGTTAAAGGCTACTGGAAAAATTAGTCTCATTTACTGAAAGAAACAGTGAGAGAAAGGAGAGAAGGAGAGAGGGGCAAATAGCTACAGCCTGGGACATAACTCTTGATTGAACTGTTTCATACCATTTTAATGAAGTCCAGTTTGATGGTCTTAATTACTGGAGCCTAAAAGCTCTCGGGAGTTTTTTCCCCCCAGCCATCACTGGCAGTGAGGTGCTGGGTTTTTTAAGTCACTAAAAAGAAAGAACAGTTGGTGTGGTGGTTGAACAAAATAACTCGGACCTGACTGTGCTCTGCATACCTGATAATGGTAAGGAGTCTGTTTTTATTACAACTAACCAGGGATTTCTCACTACTCTTTATCATGCATGGACTGGGAAGAATTGGTGCCCGCTGCTATCCATAGACCTGGCGATGTTTCTGCTGTTTCGTTAGCTTATAGGGGATTTATGTTTGTTTGCATTTCTGGAGATCATCAAAGTTTCGAAACTTTAAATGAAACACTTGGATAAAACAGGAAATAGAAATAATGAACTTACAGCATGAAAAAGAAACTGCTGTAGTCTCCTATTGTTACATCTTTAATTGGAGACTGTTAGGAGTACTCAGGCTGGTGCTTAAAATCCAGAAAGTTTTGTAATAGCATATAAAAAAGGCAGTAAGCCCTGCCTGCCACTCTGGGATATTGGATGGCACTCTTCCAGCAGTTAAAATGGCAACATTTTAAAAAGTTTGCACATTTAGAACAAGCAGAAGCCCTTTCCCCCTCACCAAAAACACCCATTTATAGTTCAGCTTCAATTTATCAAACTCTGCCTCTGGTAATTTAACCTGGGAATGTGAAGGGAAGCAAACCATGTATACAGATTAAAAGAGAAGATAGAAGTGAGATTGTACATGTCATTTTATTGCACCATTTAGCAGAAAGACTTGCAGATAAAGAGTAATGGATGCTTTTTAAATTTGATGTTCACTTCCTCACTTTGAGAATCTAAAATACACTGCAGTCTCTTAACATTTATCCTGTGCACTGCAGAGGAGTCTTCTTTAAAAGATTGTTTCAGTGAGAGCTGGAGTTCACTCTGAAGTTGATAAGGGAGAGGCAATCTCACAGTGCCTTCCGAAGGCAGCTTTTCTGTGCTAAACCTCTCAGCTTTGTGTGGGCAGAATCTCTGTGAGTTCAGTAAATCTTGCAGAATGATTTCAGCCTGGTTATTAACGTGCCTGCTCATGGCCCCCTTGAAAAACCTGTCTCTGTGCCCCTAGTCAAGGCATGAGGATCTTAAATATTGGAAGAGTTCTTGCGAGGCTGTTGTTGCTTTTAAACCAATTTATTTAATCAAAGGCTTTCCCTCTAATCTTGTCATCCCGTGTCTCTGATTTCTGCCGTTAGTTAACTTACTGGCTTTTCTACAAACCTGTTGCTTTGAAGACTTATACCTGTGTTCATGTATTCTGAGCAGTCTTTCAAGCTTAATTTTAATTCCAGTGACCATCTTTCCTATAAACCTTTACTACGAGAAAATTATTTCTGGACAAGATTTTGCAATAAAAGAAAAGCAAAGCTGCTTCTACTTAAAACTTTATTATTATTATCCACATGATTTATTATTTATTGGAATGATTTATTATTGAAACAAACTGGAAATTTTTCTCAAGACCCTCAGACGCTGACTTTTGTTGTAACTCACTGCAGGAAAACTCTACTCAGTAGAGGCAGTTGCTGGAAACACGGATACATGTATAAAGCAACAGGTCTTTCAGTTTTGCTTCATAGCTCCAGGTGATTCTTTTGCTTTGGTTTTGGTTATCTCATACTAACCAAATTAACAGGTAGACATATCTAATTAAGATAGCTTACTTGGCTTAATTTTTCCTGGTATAAACTCTCATTGCAACAAATACATAGGTGTCCAAGGGGAAATATTTTAAATGCTTTGTGAACATGTCAGTTTAAGTGCTAATGCCAGGGCCGATCAGACCGCTTGGTAGGTTGTTGTCATCCTAGAGTACCTCAAAACAATTTCTGTTGATTTTTCCTCTCTCTGTCTCTATGCTCTATTTAACCCTTAAAAATACCCTTGATTTCTAAGGAAGGGGTGCATTCTGCTCTGCACGCTATAATGCTGTAGGGCTTCTAGGGCTCTGCCCTTAAAAAAGTATTTTCTAGGGCATTCTTGGTTGAGAGTTGAGAAATTATTGAAATTGATCACGAAATTGATCCCAAAATCGAAGCAACAGCTTGGAATAAGAACTATGAAAACACTTTTTCATTGTACCCAAACTTATATTCCTGTTTTAATTCACAATTTTTAAGGTGTAGTATTCTCTGACACAGACAAAACAATGATCTTGGGCAATATGTTATCATGCTGTGTTTAAACATTAGCCACATTAGAGCAGTAAGCACAGAAATCTGCTTTTTTAGACTTGTAAAAACAAAATGCTGCTATGGAAATACTTTTTTCCCCCCTATTATACATATAATCATAGAAAGGATTCAAATTCTCAGGTGTACATAACAAGTACAACATGACATACGTAAACCAATTACTTCAGTGATGCGGTAAAAAGACTTGTTGAAGCCGATAAGCTGCTGTGTCTTGTTACACCTGAGAAGCTGTTCTGTTGGGTTACGCACTGATTGTTTGCTCCAATTCTGGCTCAGGTTGAAGGAGCAACCCTGACACTTTAAAATAATAGTGCATCTACGATTTTTCACCAAGGTGTTATTTTACTCCGTAATTAAAAATACTGAGAGTCAGCACTTTTTTACTAGCCATCACATGGGAAATGCAGCTGTTATTTGCCCTTAGAGAGTTCAGAAAGGGTTGGTTGCACTGGTTTGTAGGTTTCTAGAGGGTGATATCGAATGTTATTTTATAAACACGAAGAGATTTTCCAAGGATTTTGCTGAAGGCTGTAGGATTTTCGAAGTAAAACATTGAAAGCTTATGACAATTTCCTTAGCTTAAAAGGTGTTTTGCTTTTGGTTCTTGTTTCCATCTTAGATTTTTTTGAGAATTTGTTCAAGAAGTCAGTCCCGCACACAACTGCAAAATAAGTGCCCCGAAACACTGTCATCAACAGTGTTTGTCTGGGTGTGTGGTTTTAATAATCTCTTCCTTCGAGACAGCTCATGTCACTTCATGGCACCTCTTCCATGACAGGTGAATTCAAGGGGTGGGGTGCAGCCCTGCTTGGCCAGAACACTTCACTCAGTGGGTGAGAAGAAGGGCAACATCTTTAGGAGCAGCCAAGAGAAATGAGAGTTGAATTAATTGGGGGAGAAATATTACAAATCCTCTGTTACCTTTGCCAGCCTCAGGAGCCGATTCTGCTTTTCTTTTGCTCTGAATGTTTTTATGACTCTTAGTAGGGTACTGAGGCCTCTGTTAGCTCAGGAGCTGGGCATGGTTCGATCTCGCCCTCAGCTTTCTACCCCATATAAGCTCTACAAATAGTTTCTCCCTTTGCAGTATTTTCTCAAACAACTTTCATTGCTCTCATCTCAATTTCTGTCCTTCCTGAGGGCCTCATCTTTGGGTGCTACCGCACAGTGAACTTTTCAATGAGACTGAAGTACTTGGTCCCAGTCTCAGTATGTTTGTGTGTTTTCTGTCTAGGGATGTATTGAACTTAAACTGGTAATCCTTGAACATACTGCCTAAATTTAATACAGATAAATGTATTTAATGTATTTAATTAGGCTGATATTTTTCTCATTTAGAGGAAGAAGCTGCCTTTTTACTTTTTTGCTTTGTGGACTTGTGCTTTCAGTTACTCTTTCATTTCATGTAAGGCAGTGTTGTTCATAGCCAGCTTTTTCTGAGCTGTTTGCAGGTAGTCAGAAATTAATTTGGCTCATGTGAGAAATTAAACTGGACCAGTGGTTTCTAGATTTAACATCTGAGTTATTTTCCTTCTGCCAAATGTAAGTAATGCTAGTTAATATGAGACATTTGACAGCGCTCAACACAGGGGGCTCTGTAGCACAATAAATGGAATCTGAGATTGGGTTTAGGATCCGTTGGATTGAACAGCTACAACAATAAGCACTAAATTGAGACGTTACCATATTGTACTTTATAGGAGTTTTCTGTCTTGGTAATGGAATGCTCTAAGATATGAGTGATACTGGTGGGTCACTTGGTTGTGCATTGATGCTGCAAACCAACTGCCAGTAATTCAGTCATGTGTGAACTAGTTTACCATTATTCCCAGTCCAAATGCACTTCTCCGTTAACTTTTTAAGAAACATTCAACGGCAACAGTCAATTGCTAGGACAGGAGCTTCAAATGTGAATAGTAAATCATACCTCTGTAGGTACTACTCTGAATTAATTTTAGCCAGTTGGTTAAACCTGGGCCTGCATTTGATCCTGGTCAGGTCAGTGAATGAGTTTGTCACTGAATGTTTTTAGGAACTCAGCAAGAACTCCAAATATGACCTGAGTGTGTGACGGCAAAGAGCCTGGAATTGTGCTTGTCCAGAAACGAGTGCTGTCTCGTAGTGGGTATGCCAATACCTCACTTATAAGCAACTTTTTTTCTTAGAATGGTAGTAAAATACAACCTGAACAAACTAAATGCTGAGCAATGGAGCAGGAAAAAAAGTAATAAATTGTTTTGTTCAGGACTATCTTTTACTACCTATTGTTTAACTTCATGACTGAGTGAATGTTTTAGAAAGAAGAAATCTTTGTTAAGAGCTTGTGAGAATTTCAACCACCACATAAAAAACTTCTTTTGTGACTTAAAAAGCTCCTCTTGCTGGCGATGGGCTGGGTATGGGGCCTTTGAACAATTTTATTTCTTTTAAGGTTAAAGTGATCAGGATCAACGTACATAGAGTCTTCCATCATTTCCCAGGAAGTACACAAAAAGAGGGAATAGAGAAGATTTTGTAGTTTAAAACAAGTTAAGGAATTGTCCTTCTGTACTTACTTCCATATCCTTAAGTGTAATCTGTGTGGCGCTTAGAGGTTATCTTATACCTGTTATTAAATATGGTCAGTGTAAGTTTCTTTTACTAGCTGTGCAGGGGAAAAGTATTTTAAAAAAGACAGTGGGGAAAATATGGATGATGTAAAAGCTAAACCACTTCCTACAATTCTTGTCCTGCATTTTAATTCTTTGGTGCTAATAAAGCAACACATGGAATCAAGAATGAAGATAGGTTAAATTCGAGTAATTGCTGGTTTATCATAAAAAGTGAGAGAAAGCAGTAATTTTAACTATTTAGATGTGAATCTTTAAAAGAAAAGTTCCCTTCTAAATAACTTGCTATGCAAGTAGAAAGGATCAAAAGAGCCATGGGTTTTATGACTGGGTAAGGAGAATCACATTCTTGTGGATTTAAAAATATCATAGTAGAGCCTAATTCTCCACTCACCCTGATAGAAATCTGGAGCAACCCTATTGAAATCTGTGGAGTTACGAACTGCAAGAACACTCATTGAGAAGAAAATTAGATTCATGGGTCTATTCTGAACGTAGCCTATCAGTTGTGTGCTGTGCAAATCCCATTATTAAAGTAATAGCCTGACATGTCACGTTAAGGACGGCTGTTTCCCCAAGAGGAACATGTTTGTAGCTCTCTTCATCTTGTGACTACTTTTGAAGGGGGCAGAGGGATATTGAGAATACTTATTTTGTGCTCAATTAATATTCCTTCCGTGCACTCTCCTTCCTCTCATGCGCTTTATGTGTGGGTGTGCAGTCTGCACTCTCCATCATCTATCTGTCTGTGTCTCTTTGGCTGTGACAGTCACCACTCTGGCCTCAGGCTTGCACGGTGTAGATGAAAAGCCCACCAAGATTTTCAGTTAAACATGGCAGGATATAATTCTGCTCCTAAATATGATGTGCATTTTCGCTCTTTGCGATGCTGTTGTGAATTGGGAGTAGCGCCTTAAACTTTAGTTATGTTTTATTTGTGGAGTTTTGTGTGGTTTGGTTTATTTTTGTTTTTTGAACAAAAAGAGCTGGAGGGAGAAAGAAGTGGGAGGGCAGTTTTGATACCCTGCAGTTTTAATAAATTGAGGTATTTGTTTGCAGTACTGGAAAGGGAAGCCCAGGCCGCTCGAGCATCTCGCGCAGTTTCCCGTCTGACCTGGGAGTGAGAGCAAAGTCTTTCAGGAATTGTGAAAAATCTCATCACTGCCTGAGCTACTCTGTTGGTTCTTTTTAAACAGCAATCAAAAGGGAATTTCAAATAAGAAAAACATCGTAAAGAGTGATAGTGTCCACTGCACAAGCTCCTGCCTCCCCCAGCCCTAATCAGGTACACTTGCTTCCAGTGTTCTTCATTTGACCCAGGGTATGTGGGGTCAGCTCTGTAACTTTTGAAATTGGTATAAATCCACTAACTTCTCTGAAACTGTCTGGAATGAGGGTATGAATCACAGTTCTTTATTAATGGCAGACAATGGGCAACTTCTGCGTATAATCTTTGTGGGAGGATGTAACAAAAAGTTTTAGGTCTCATAACCACTCTGGTGTGGAAAGGTTCTCCGGGCCATTAACAATCCAGAGGTTAATTTATAAAAAAAAAAAATGAAACAAACCCACAACTATTATTTCATTGCCAAACATTTTTAAAAAGCACTATTTATGTAGGCCCTATATAAGCACACATTGTTTTATGTTCCTTCTGCTGGCTTTGCATTTGACTAAACCATTATTCTCGGAGCGCTGCTGTGCTGAGATCATCAGCGATGATGGTGTGTGAAAACAAACAAGTTTTAGCATGAGAAGTTACTATATAATTTGACAGGGAGGTTGTCAGCACCAAAACATCCGCATTAATTTCATCTCTGGTCAAAGCAAAATTAAAATCAAGCAGCTAGTGGGAAAAATACATTCTTAGGAGGAGAAGAAGGGAATTGGATCTAATTCTGCAAGGTGCTGTGTCAACTAAAAGAAGGACCCCTCTCAATTCCCATTGAAGTCAATGGGCATTGAGGGCACTCGGGAAGTAGTGGCATTGTGTCCTTTTTCTCCAAAGTTTAGTAGAACTGCTGAGATGAAACTTAATTCCTCATTAATTCAAACTCCTACCAAGTTCTTGTGAGAAAAACTCTGTGTTAAAAGATGGAGATACCCTCCATCTCTTCAATGGAGAGCTAAAAATGTACGTGCTCTAATTCTGTAGCCTTCAAGGAGTCCTTCGACACGAAGAGTGGCAATAAGAATTGATATTCTGCATGTACCTTAATGGTACAAAAATTCTGCTTCAGTATAAAACATTTCTGGCCTCTGTTACATTACACAAAATAAGAAGACAGCTTCCTATGCTATTCTATTGAACATGATCTGTAGAGTTATCAAGAATGATTTTGTATTCCCCATTAGCTTTGGGGCTAATGAATGCAGCTATGTGTTGTCAAATAGGTGCTGTGAAAAATAAGCTATTGAATGGCATACATGCCCCCCACCTTTTTTCTTTTTCTGTTCCTGAGTGAAAAATCACGGTGGGTTGTTTTTAACCTAAACAGTTAAAGTCAATGAATCCCAGATGAGTCAATCAACTTAATAATACCCTAAAATTTAGGTGTTCCAGATAGTTTATTTTACTGCTATACTGTGGCCTTACACTTGAACCTCTTACTGGATTATCTAAATTGAGTTGAGCTTGCATGATACACAAGGAAGCACTTTGAAAAACATCACTCCCTCTGTAGCAGTTAGGATGCTACATCTTGTATTTTCTTTCTTGTGCTGTCTAATTCTATACAATCTTTCTTGCCAAAAAAGCTGGTATTCCAAAATATTAAGACAGTCTATTTCTAGGCTGTCAGTCTTCCAGTTTTCACTTCAGATTTTTTACTCGGTGCGCTGTCAGCCAAATGCTTTTCAGCAGACTGAACATTTTTAGGGGCAGAATAATCTTAGTAGAAATATTTTGAGCATTGTAACTGATGCTAGATCAATTTATAATGAGGACAACAAGAGATATGATGATGACTGTCTTATCAAGCTAGTAGTGGAAATAGGTTATTTGTTGGGTTTTTTTTTCTTATTAGAATCTGCTGTGTTGGTTTCAGATAGCTTAAATGTGCTGAGGATGCCTTGCAGCGAAGTGTTGGCGTGGCATACTGTGTACAATGAGCTTCCCACTGTATCTCTTCTTTCGAGGAAACACCCTCTTCAAACATTGGAAGATGTGGCATTGGGAGTGCTGCTGAGCCATGTGGCCACAGCACATGATGTGCAAGCACTCACCACACAGCAGGTGTGAATGTGGTAGTGGAAGCCACCTCAGGCCTTTTCCCTCTAATAAAATTGCCAGTCACCAGGATTCAGGTGCCTTCAGAAAACCAAGAAAGATATCAAATAAATCTCTTAGCTCCAGTGCTTAGAAAATACTGACAGGGAGACGCCTGTGTCTACATTTACAGAAGCTTTAATGCAAAGCAGCACCTGAAACGGGCAGGTATCGCATAGAGGGTGTGTTTTGTAAAATATTGATCATTTGTAGCCCGACATCACAGAATTTTAAAAGCAAAAAAAAGTCTACGATCAGGCAAATGGTTTGTATGGACAGACTCTTGTGTACCCAGTAGATGATACATAGCAACAAACGGTGTAGCTTATTGCTGGGGGAGAAAAAGCTAAAAGTGCTTAGCGATATGGAAATAAGGGATCTTTGATAAAGTGTGGTTTTGAAAGAGTTAAATGAAAATGCAAATACTGGTACTGTTTTAGCCTTTTATAATTCAGCAGATATTATTTTCCTCATATACTCAGTGTCTTCCTCACAGCCATCTTCAAAATATATGCTAAAAAAGTGCTATCCTTTTGGTGCCCACATTAAAATGCTCAGTTATTTCTCCATCTAACGACCAACTCTGCCTTAAGCCATCTGTGCGCTCAAGTATGGTGTATGTGAGATGGCCTTTAAAGTGGCAGGGTCCTGGCAGAGCCTCTTGCCTCTTGCCAAGCCCCATATTTAGCACAGAGGGGATTTCCTTGCCGTTGGGCAGAGAAAACAGTTGGGCCACAGATTTTCTCTTCAGCCCATCCAATCCTGAGCTAAATCAAGTAGCAGTTCTGACGGGTTAGGTGGGTGTCCTGTGAGCAGCAGCTTTGGAGGGGAGTTCATCTGTCCTGTGCAGACAGGCTGGTGACTTTTTTAAGGGGGAAAAAAATATCACAGACTTTCACACAAAAAATCCGCTGTGAAAAGCAGAGGCCTGAAAGTGTTCACACTTACAGATCAGATTTTGTGACTAGCTCCAGCCAAAATGAAGGGGGAGAAAAATATGTCAAAAAAGTCAAAATACTCTATTTCAACATTTTTTAAAAAATGAGATGCATCTCCTTCAAAAATGGGCTTATATTAAGGAAGATACAAGGCACTGAATCTCTCGGAGATGAGCCTTTGTTTCCTTTGTGCTGAATGAAGTCTTTCAGGTTGATGTCTACCCTTATTTGACTGCACTGTTTCGGGGGCTTGGGTCTCTTTACCTTTCTTGTCTGCACAACATAATGCTGTGCATGTAAGACAAGGGCAAGCTCCTGGAAAACTGTTGGTTGAGAACTTCAGATGGCTGGCTAGAGGCCTCTTGTTGGCCAGATCTCCTGAGTGTTTCCTAAGACTAAGGTCTGATTTGACTGGGACAGAGATGGCTGCCTTCCCTGGAGAGTAACGCAGAATTGTCTTAATCAGCTGATAGGATCAGAAAAAAAAAGGCTGAAAGAAACCAAGTCTTCGTATGGCAACTTCTGAGATGAATTTGGTAGAGGCTGTCCTCTAGGGATGCTGTCAGAAATATTTTGGAATTTTTTTCAGTTAAATCACTGCATAATTGTCAAATTCAGAAACTGGAGTAAGCAGAGAAATAGTCTTTCTTGGTTCTGCTACTGGCTTAGGTGTTTAGCATCTTTTAAAAATTATCTCTTCTTTAGGGGAAATGAGGATGTCTTAAATGGAAAACTGTTATTGGGGATTATCTGGCGGAAGTTCTCATAAAAGTTCAGATAAATTTGAATATACAAGGATGGACTAAAATGGTGCTGAAGGACCAAATAATGTTTTATAGGTGCAGATTTTTAGCTTGCCATCGAGCAAATTAGTTTCTCAAGTTTTCATCATGATACATACTGGGTTTTGGGGAGCAAGAAATTCTTGCTTTTCCTAGTTAAGTGTGGAATTGCCTTTCTTGCAGCTTTTCTTAGATGTTGTGGAGTATTTAATCTCCATGTGATGGCTCTTTAGCTTGTCTTTTCAAGTGTGTTTTTTGGTGGGTTGATGGTATGTAGACCATTTCCTTCCTGTACTTTAGTATTTCTAACCAAAATCTGAGTATGTTTGAAACCTTAGCTTATTCACACTTCCTAATCATAATCCCCTTGGTTTCCCTGTCAGCGCCTTTTTGTGGTATTTCTCTGGACACCTCTATCTAATATCTCCAGAGGTTATTCTACAGAGTAACCTTTGACAAGATCTATTACTTACTACTTACTGCTTTTAACAAGGTGAAAAGAGGTCAGGCTCTGTAAAAGCCAGGCATTATTGGAAGACTGCTGTAGAGTCTCTTGGTGGCTTGTCCATCTCTTCTGGCAGCACTGTCTGTAAATCAGTTTGGATCCCGCCTCTGCAGCACAAAGAATGTTACATTTATGACTGGATATGATTGTATGTAGATAACATATGTCTTTGGGAAAGCGGTTACTATGTACATTACAAAGTTCCAGGTTGTTTCTCTGTCATGGCTTGTAGCCGACTGATGCACCCACTGGCATCTGTGAGGTTTTTGCTGTCAGCTTCAAGGGTAACAGGATTTCAGGCTGTTGGTTTTTGTATGATCTGTCTAATTGAGCTTCATGACCAATGCTAATGACTTTTGCTGCTGCAAGTATTGAATCGGTAATTTGGTTACGCCTCCTGTCAGAGTTCAGGATCTTGTAAATGGGGGTCGGTGTTGTCTGTTTCTTTAACCAAATTAAGATGCAAAAGCTACCTCTTTCTGATTTGAAAAAAACCAAAAACCAACACATTGCACAATCTTACTTTGTCAAGAGAGTAACTACAAGATCCTTTTGGTCTCTATACAAAACCTTAGAAATCAGAGAAAAAGTACTTTCTCACAAATGAATTACAAAGGAGAGTTAACAGATCCCAGAGGTATCTGAAATGAAATTAAAAAAAAAATAAAAGCCTAGTAAATTTATCTGCATGCATCCTATAAAAATGAATGGAAAATCTTTCTAGGAAGCGTCAAAACGCCTGAGTCTGGGGTTTTGTCAATGAAGAATGATGATTTTTTTGGTCTGATTCTATCAGTTACTTACCACAGCTTGCTTCTTTGTGATTTCTACACATGTAGAACCTACAAAAAGTGCCGATATACCTTTCAGATGCAAATAGCTATAGTACAGGAGGGAAAACCCCACTATCTGAGGGTTAACAGTAAATCAGAAGGATTTTTCCTCTCATCCCCAAACACTGAAACCCAGGGTAACCTGTTGTTCACGTGGCTTTCACTTTCTGTCCAGAATCTATCAATCATGTAGCCAGTGACTGATGTGCTCTGTCTTAGGGTAGAATTTAAATTTGATTTACCTAATGGGAACTGATTGCCACATGACTACTGTATGTTTATGGCATGGGCAGCTGGGGCTGAGCCCTTCACAGAAATTAGGCTTAACTGTCTTGAGGCTATCTAAAGGTATACAGGGAGAGCACAGGTGTAAATATGAAATTTATATTTTTGTTTCAAACAAGAAAATGAAAAATTAAGAGAATGAATGATTTTTATTATTATTATTATTATGATCACATAGAGGTTAAAGTACATACTGCTAAGGCAAAAAACCCCAACTTTCTGCACGATGGCCATGAGGATGATCAGGGGACTGGAGCACCTCCTGCATGAAGATAGGCTGAGAAAGTCGTGGCTGTTCAGCCTGGAGAAGAGAAGGCTGCGTGGAGACCTCATAGCAGCCTTCCAGTATCTGAAGGGGGCCTATAAGGATACTGGGGAGGGACTTTTCATTAGGAACTGTAGTGAGAGGGCAAGGGGTAACAGGTTCAAACTTAAACAGGGGAAGTTTAAATTGGATATGAGGAAGAAATTCTTTACTGTAAGGGTGGTGAGGCACTGGAATGGGTTGCCCAGGGAAGTTGTGAATGCTCCATCACTGGCAGTGTTCAAGGCTGGGTTGGACAGAGCCTTGGGTGGCATGGTTTATTGGGAGGTGTCCCTGCCCATGGCAGGGGGGTTGGAAGTAGATGATCTTAAGGTCCTTTCCAACCCAAACTATTCTATGATTCTGATTCCTGATCTTCTGTTTGTTTCCTGTGTCAGCAGCCTCCCAAAAAATACGTTCTGTAAGAATTTACATGTCGGAGTGTCTTGGCATATTCCTTTTTGCCAAATTCACCCTTTATTTTCCAACATGTAGACAAGGCCTTTTTTTTTTTTTTTTTGGGGGGGGGGTGTTTTTAATTTTAGGTTTAATTTTTATGTTTTAATTGTATCTTTCCTTTCAGTTTAAACTCTTTGTAGCTGGACATGTAGTAATTTACCAAGCAAACTGGCCTTCAGCTTAACTGTTAAAATTAAAAGCTGTGTCTTGTGGGCAAAGTAAGGGCTTTGTCCTTGCTGAGATGAGCAACTGTTTGCAGAATGTTTCTTTGAGAATGAACCCTACAGAATGAAACCAAGAGTTTGTAAGGTGCCTGGACGCATCAACATGGCAAAGCAGGAGAGGAATAAGCAAATCCTTACCAGTAGAGAGGTGTAAGACCTGGGAGCCAGTTTTCAGGTCCATTTTTTGAGTGAGAAAGATGAAGACTGTCTGGTAGGTGCATTGGGACAGGAGGTGGGATAGAGCCAAGGTTGGGCCAGCAATGGCCGAGTGAAATCTGCTGCTTTCTCAAAGCCGTTGGGTTTTGTGGAGTCTCTGAAAAAAGCCATGAAGTCAGTGTCTGCAGGTGGAACCCATCCCTGCTAGAAACTGTTAACCTTTTACAGTAAAACTAAGTCTTAATACTAGTTTAGTACAAGAATCCTAGTATTGGGATTCGTGCATTTTAAATTCCAGCCACCAAAGTGTTACCGGGATAGAAAGGAATTACTCTCTCTACCCTATTTTGGCTATGATATGATACGATACCTCACAGGTGATAAACAACATCTGATTTACATTCTGTCAGAGAAGCTCATATATATGCTTCTTTGTTTGTTACTTTTATTTTTCCCCAAAACTAGCCACAGAAGCCCTCCTGCTCAGCAGTGTAAAACACTGCACTGACTGAAAGGGGAATTCCAGGTATAACTGAAAAACAAAACAAGCAACCACCCCACCCCACAAAGATGCAGAGCCTGTAGTGAAAGAGAAAAAAAGGTGATGCTGTCTCTTTCTCCCCTTCACATCTGCTTTCATGCCTCCTTTTTCTCAAGATTTTAAGTAATCAGTATTAGAAACAGTATGTGCCATTCTTGTTGCATTACTGCTGTGAGATGGGTTTGCATGGATCTTACGTTTTGCCTCAGACAAGACACACGCCTCTGCATGATGAGCAAATTATCAGTTAAAACCAAAGGGCTGCTTGGCAGTTCCCTTAGCCAAGTTCTAGGTGGCACCTGGCTTTGGGTCCAGCCCCCAGTCTGGTGGCTGGAAAGTCTCTCTGCTGTACTACCAAACCCCTTAGTAAGTGTGGAGGACTCTGAAGCTGTAAATAGAGAGGGTGTGTACTTGGACTAGTAGGTAAAGGTTAAAGAAGTTTAGAGGAGTTGAAAGAAACAAGGCAAAGGCCCAATGAATCCCATGGGTGTGGTGACGGAGAAGGTTAATTCCCTTGACTGTTAACTTCCATTTGTGCAGAGACTAGTTGGGAGAATTCAGTTCAATTTAAACGCATGTTAGATTTTCTACAAGGTACCTGTTTCAAGGTCAACTTTATGCAGATGAAATAGCAGCTGCAAATCTGTTAGCAGCTGAGAAACCCACAGCTCGCTGCCTGCCCTCCACTGATAACTCTGGCAAGACCCAAAAAAAGCAGCTACAGGGCTTTCCGTTTAAAATCTTTGCTTTTGTTGTTAGTTCTGCTTCAAACTTGGAATTGAGAGGTCTACTTGGCTTAGCTGGGAGCTTGCTTGTCACCATGGGTATGTTTTTTTCCAAGTGGTGGTTAACCACATGCTCCATTTGCCTCAGTTGGAGCAGAGACTTGGGAGCTGAGGCTCTTCATCAAGAGTTTCACCCATGTTAGCTCTTGCCATTCATTTGACTCCTGCTGAGGAGGATGCATATGTTTCGTCTTCACTGGTCCCTGTTGGATAGGGGGAAGACAAATCTCTTGCTCTGCCTTTTCCTGTAATGTTCTCAGTAGGCGGTCTGCCTGGGCTCTCTGTGTGAGCACAAGCTGCGGCACGGACTTCAGAGAATTCCCTCAGGGTCACCAAAACTTTGTCTACACATGGTGTGCTGCAGTGTTTCTGACAGGAAACGCCAGCTTACCAAAGCAGGAAGGGTGTTTGCAGGATTCTGGAGGTGTTCAGTGGTGGTAGAAGTTGTGGTAGGTGGGTGAGTATTCCTTCCCTATCAGGTAGACCCAGTTTGGAAGATGGAATTTTTCGTTTCTGTCAGGCCATGCTTACAAGGACAGCAGCTCTGTGCTCCTTGAGCAGTATCTTCTGGTGTCTTCCTGTGCCCTGTCTCTTAAGGCTGCTGAGAAAAATTTGGAGGAAACAGCCCCAGGTTAATTGGAAGATGGGTGAAAGTGCGGATGTGTGATATTTTCCCAACCAGTGATGTTCTCAGTCCCTCCCACATCTCCAGGGTAAAGTTCATTTGCCATTAGGTTGGTTTTCTTATCATGAAAAGAGCACTCCAAACAATGTGAGCTTTAATTTCAAAGCAAAGGGAAAATGCAAGTTCAGATCAATCAGTAAGTCAGTGAAGGTGTTTCATGTCAAAAGACAAGTTCTTTTCTTGTAAACATTGTTACACTATTTACAATATAATACTGTTGTTTATACTTTAACTTTTTGCCTATTAGAACAAATTTACTTTCAAGATGATTAAATGCTTTTAATTTTTTTTTAACATTCTCTTTACCTGGTTATGTGATGATAATGATTTCTTATGGAATGAATTATTCAGGTTAGGCGATTCTCCTGTGCCAGCTGGATAAAAAACCTTGCAGTAAATTGGTATGGTATTAAATCAGATTGCTGCTGCTGTGCTGGGACTCTTCTCTAAGGTGGTTGTAACTTCCGCATTTCCAAAGGCTTGGAAAAATACTCTCGTGAAAAACTGCACAGAGTGGGTAATGAAGGCTAAAATTGTTTATACTAATCACATCGACTGGAAAATGATCTTCACTCAGCGACTCTTTCACTAAGAGATTAAGACAGTGAGTGAGCATGTTGGTGTTGGGGACTGGGTTTACTTCCCAGCAACTTCTTGTGGGCTCTTGCTGTGTTCTGCCTTCAAACCAACAGGTGCATCTTCTCTTCCTCCGTGTGAGAGCTTTTCTTCTCAGTGATGTGGCTTGTGTAAAAATATATCTGTATGTCTAAGCTGTAACTTGTTGCTGTCCGTCCAGTAGAAGTCGGAGTTTGCTGTCTTTGCTACCTATGCTTTTAAGAGTGACCGCAGGCTGCACGCGGTCGTGGTGCCTCTTCACGTGGCTAAGCGCAGTTTTGGTAACCTTTTTTGCAGGCGTCTTTAGATGAAAGTTTGAACACCTGGAGGAACTTCTCGAATGGTTTTCTAAGCAGTCGGAAGGAAGAAAACCACAGCACTTCGTAGCCAAACACCGCTCCTCCCCACGGCGAGCGTGCTTTACCCGGCTCCTAACGCCGCGTAGCCCCCGCCGCCCCACCCCCAGTCGCAAAGATGCTCAGGTGCGGTTCGCATACCCGCTGGGTACCGCCTGAAGGGCCGGTGCCTGCGGAGCGCGCTCCTTCTCTCCCCCCATCCCCGCTTCGCACCTCCGGGCCCGGCCGCCCCTGCGCGCTCCCGCCACCAGAGGCTGCTGCCAGCCCGCGCCTGGCACCACGGTGGGCGGCGCTCCGGCGGCACCGGCACCGCCACCCGGCCCATTCCCATCCAGGTCTCCGGGAGCGGAGCAGGGAGGGCGGCCTGGGTCGCTCTCGGGAACGGGGAACTGGAGGGCTCGGCTCACCCGCCGTGCCTGCCGGAGCCTGCAAGTGCGGATGCAAATACGGGCGCCAAAAGGGATCAGCGCCGTTTCACTGGAGAATGTTACCTGCTATGGAAGAGCTCCCTTAAATAACCCCCCAAAACGACCCAGTGGAATGTGGTTTATGAAGAGAGCCGTTGAGTTAACCTTAGGAACTTGGAGCACATTTTCGCCTATGTAAATTTTACATTCATCCCCTCTATGCTTTCTGCACCACTATTTGGTCTCAAGCAAAACCTTCTATGGGTCGGTTTGATACCTGTAATATGAGGGACTCAAGTCAGGCGCATATAAATGTCTCTGAAGAGCAGGGGGAGCTTGCAAGATCAAAATGAAAAGGCAATGAATTAGTGCTCTTTTATGCCATGGGCCATTAAAACTGCTGTGTACATTGACAGGTATCCCAACCTTTTCGTGATAGCACGCTTCTCTGTAACAAAACCAGGGCATCATAGGTGTCAGTGATTATTTTGCACATACAAACAAGAGCTCCGTTTTCTTCCCCAAGAGTGTGTGGAGTTTAATCAGTAATATTTAGCTCTTGGGCTTGTTCACTCAGCATAGTAGTAAATCATTCTTAAATCCTAAGGAGATGCTCCACAAATTCTGCTGACTAGCAGTGTAAGGCTTCACATCCAGCAATATTGATTTATTTAAGTATAGGTCTCATGCCTTTTGAGAACATATCATCTGCTTAAATTGTGTTTACTGTATGGAAGATGTCAGCATTTTGCTGGTGATTTATAGAAAAAAGATAGCCTGACTTACTCCTCTGTGATACCTGTTCAGGAATAATTTGTTAATTACTACTTTGAGGCTGATTCTTATGTTCTTCAAGTGAATAGGTTTGGTTAATATTACATACTAATTTACTGAATAGCTACTCTAATGCAACAATAATAACATGTAATTACCTGCTGCAGTCACTCCATCCTGCTTGCAGGGTTCAGATCTGGAGAAGGTGGTAGAAGAAATAAGTAGGATAGAGAGGAGGTCATATTCTTCCCCAGTGTAAAGTCACGTTATTCATTCACATCAAGAGATTGTAGTCTCTAAATCCACCACCCACTTGCTGGGTGTTGGAAGCCTGGAAGCCTTTCTCTGAAGAAGCTCTGGCGAGATATAGTCTCAGCTTCCTGCAAAGTCAGCCTACGACTGCAGTGCTGGCATTTGCATAACTGCTGTTCTGAAGCATATAACATCTACATTTTAGTCTAATTAAGATCCTAACAGCTGGGCCATGCTGATAGTGATTGAAAATCTTTCCTAGTGAGGCAAGGGCAGTTTGATTTTTCTTGGTGAAGTAATTTTGTGTATTCTATTACTATGCCCAGTTTGAACACAAAATATTTATCTGACATCCTAGCAGACAACGTGTAAGCATCTATGTACTTTTGGTCATGTTATTAGTACACGTGGAAATTTGATAACTCTGAATGTGAGACTTCAAAGTGAAGCCAGGAACATGGTTGAAAACTTAAGGTACTGCGTTAGTCATACACAGTTTAGTGCAGAACTCTTAAATTAACACATGTAAAAACCATTATATTCTAGCAATGCACAATTAATATGACTGGACACCATGTTGGTAAGCAAGGCTACTTTTAGTGAGATAAGAGCACTGCAGCTTTGGCTATCGTTAAACCCAGGTGCGCACAAACAGTATGCATGAGCTGTTGTCACTTGGGTGATCTCACGAGTGGGTTTGGGGTTTTTGTTGGTTATCTGGGGGAGGCTGGGTTGTTGCTCCCTTATGACTGGTGACCTTTCACGGCTTGGGAGTGAGCTGCTGGGATTGCTCTAGTCTGTCTTAGTTGCTAGATGGTTCCCAATTTGACATACTCTTTTTTAATTGTTTATTTTTTAATTTATAAAGTGTCCTCTAGGCATTACTTGTAGAAGCCTGCGGGTGGCTAGCTTTGTTTCTGGGCTTCTCTGTTGGTGTTTTTGCTCTAATTGCTCCTCATGCTTGTAGGGCCTTAGAGCTGGTATTTTATGGCTGCCTTTGCCTGTTTTCACAGTCTGGGCTTTGACATCCAGGCTGCCCACCACCCCTTCCTCCTGAGCATTGCTGGATATTAACTGAGTACAAGCATCACATCGCTGATGCACATCGAATCCAGAACGATGGTCAAACACTCTCCCCACTTGTGCCTGGGTGTTTCTTGAAGGTCTTGGATTTCTTAGGATTTATGATTGAGTTTCCTTGTCCAAAGCAGGAAGTTGTATTACTTCTCCATTTCAGCCTCCTACTCCACTTGTGTTTAGGAGTAACTGAAACCAGTTCCTAACAGTCCTGAAAAGCCTTTTCCTTAACATCTCCCTCTACAATGGGAGCAACACTAAGACATGAGTCTTTTCTCATGTCTGGTTCAATTTATAGTAGGCAAGGCTTGTGCCCTTGGTGTTGTTCATATTTGGTAGCCAATAGATGTGGTAGTGTGCCAGGCCTACTTTTATCACCATAAACAAAGATGCCCTGGATATATCTTAGCAGTATTGCCTCAGCTGGTGCTAATGGATTTTGACTTCTCTGCTCTGATTTTTTTTTCTCAGCATTTTCGAATTGATGTATATCCTCTGGTATTTTTTCCTTCTCTTTTTTTGCTAAGGCAGCTGATCTAGTCTACTGGTTTCTACAGTACAGTGCCTTTTTGCAGGGTTGCTGGGCTCAACAGCTCTCCTAAAGCATGAAAACCTCTGTATTTAGCTTGTTTTCCCTTGGCTCTATCTTGTGTTCTAGGTGTTCTTAACTTTGAAACTTAGCCTGTATGTTCAGCCAGAGCACTGTGTGACCCTCAGTGGCTGTTCATCCTCAGGGTATTAGATGAAGGAGTTGTATTGCATTAAAATCAGTGTCTTGCCCTGTCCCATTGCCCAGCAGTGGGTGGTACTCCTCTGAGACATGTACTATAAATGCCAAATGATAGCATCTTTAGCTTCATGATGTTCGTATTGGCAGCTTCGTGTGCCACCAGCACTCGGTCACATTTCTCCTGTCTAATATTGCTGCTCATCACAATTGCAGTGGTCATGTTGCAGCTGGCTCCACAATCCAGATGGAATCTAGCTAGTTGTTTGATCCAGTGGCACAGTTGCAGATACAGTGGACAGTTTTCTTGCATAGTATTTGCATACAGACAGTCTTTGCTTAAGTTATATGTCATGTATTCTCTTATAGGGAATTTTCTGTCCTCAATCCTTTTGTCTGTGCAGCTACATTAACTACTCACCCCCGCCCTTCCATGGTTACTGTGACATTAGTATATAAAGCAGTTCTGTTTCCCAGAGTTGTCCATAGTCTGTGCATTTTTTTTCTTTCAGCATTTCCTGATGCTTTCCAGATCCTGTGCGCAGGATCAGGGTGCCAGCAATCTCAGTTAGTCTTTGTTCTGCCTTCTAAATTTTTCGAATGTGTCTCAATGTACCTAATCTTCACTAGGTTTTATCATTGGTTTTATCCTTTTCTTGCGTAATTCAGTTGCCTGTGTTGTTTGTATGTATTTACATTGGATGAAATTTGTTTCTTCTACTGATTGTTCTACAAATGCTCTTGCCCTAAATAATGATTTTGTCTCTCTAAACTTGAAGTGGGTGGCCTTATTCTTAGTTTTTTAATGCAAGCACCTCCATTCCTTCTTAATGTCTCATGGCACCAGGTTGATTTTTTTTTTGCATACAGTATCTATTTATTTGGGACCACATAACACACTGTACGCACTTTATAATTTTTTCCAATATTTCCAGCATTTTAAACATAATCTTCTTATTCATGTTTTGTCTATTTTTTCCATATGATCTTCACTGCGAGGCTGGGGGAACAATGGAACAATGAAGTAGTAAAGCTTTTAAAAAGTCGTACAAATTCAGTTCTTGCTCCTATGACTATGCAGATTTGTCTGAAAATCTCACTTATTTGGTAGTCTGAATCCTTTCATGTTGCAAGTACTTTCTAAAAGCTACCTGTGTCTTCCTTTGTTTTTTTTAGCTCACTTCATTGCAACTATCCCACTAGGCTGGTTGCTGCCGTGTTTTTAGCATGTTCAGTGCTGATTGTTGATGCTAGAGGGTTCTATTTCTAAAGTGAAACTTCTGAAAAATAGCCTGAGACTTCTTGTCAATGCAAAATGCCATAGAATACCTCTTTAATCTTCTGAATTTCTGGAGCTTTATCTGTGAGCCACAGTATCATCTTCAGGGGTATACCTGCTGCAGTGTAGGCTTGCCCAACAGCTGCAGTTTGTTTGAGAGGTACCTTCTCCAACGTGGATTTATCATTGGGCCACAGTCCCTTCAGAGGTGTACCTGCTGCAGCGCAGACATAACCGCGGCCACAGATGCTTTGGATTGTCCTGTTCCCACATGGACTCATCTACAGTCAATGTCCCTTCAACTCGAGTCCACACTGGAGTTTCAGCCTGTCCAGTAGAGCAGCACAGAAACAGCAGTAATGCCCTGGCCATCTGCCAGCCCAGGCACATCACCCTTGCTATTATCAAAATGTTCCCAGGCACAGTAAGGTGATAAGGAGTACAGCTAGCAGTGAAAGCAAAAAGTAGCCACTAACAAGCACTAGACTGTAATATACAGTAAAGAAAGCAAGCCCTATGGTAAGCACAGGAGCCTGACAATTAGTAGCTGAACAGCAATAACAGCTATAAATTCGATCTAGCACATTCTGATCAAATACATTATCTTGAACCTTTCAAGCCCCACATTAGGTGCCAAAAAGGACTACTGTGGATTAACCCCAGCCTTGCAACTGAGCTCCACACAGCTGCTCAGTTACTTTCACCTCTGGTGGAATGAGGGAGAGTATTGGAAAAGAAGTGAGAAAAACTTGTGGGTTGAGATAAAGACAGTTTAATAGGTTGAGTGAAAGCTGCTCATGCAAGCAAAGCAAAATAAGGAATTCATTCAGCACTTCCTATGGGTGGGTGAGTGTTCAGTCGTCTCCAGGAAAGTCAAGTTCCATCACACGTAACAGTTACATGGGAAGACAAAACTCCATTGCTCTGAATATCCCTGCTTCCTTTTTCTTTCTTCAGCTTTATATTGCTTAGCACAATGATGGCCTGGGATATTTTTTGGTCAGTTGGGATCAGCTGTCCTCTCCCAACTTCTTTTGCACCCCCAGCCTACTCATTGATGGAGTGGTGTGAGGAGCAGAAAGGCCTTGACTCTATGTAAGCTCTGTTCAGCTATGACTAAAACCTCCCTGTATTATAAATACTGTTTTCAGCAGAAATCTGAAGCATAGACTCATCCTAGCTACTATGAAGGAAATTAACTATATCCCAACCAAGACCAGCACAAAGATAATTTATGCTAAGCTTTTTGCACCTGAAAACTTATTATTACAGCAATTTCTTTTGCTGTGGATTTCCTCAAAGTTTTTAAGTTTTCCAAATTATTTCCGAACTTGCTTTTCTCCTGCCTTTGCCAAATGTGGAGACTCATTCCAGTTTCAGAACCGATAACATTATTGCTATTAGTCAGAACTTGCTTGGAAGGGGGATTTTTTCCATATTGGCCTATGTTCCATCATGGCATTGAACACTTGGAAAGTCTTGGCCCCTTTTCTGAGCATTGTTTCAACCCCATTCATGCCAAAGGAGGAAAAATAATTGGCTAAAACCAAGTGATCATAGTATCTCTTTTAGCAGTCATTGAGTTAATTTTCCTCGAGGGACTTCTCTTTGGATTGTTCTGTAACTTAATTAAGAGAAAGAAGTAATGTTGGTTCAGCAGCTCTCTCGCTGGTTACAGGGGGACTGCTACTTTGCTTGTAATGAATTTATCTTTTCTTCTGTTGGTGCACCAGAAGGCAATTGGTATTTTTATAAATTAAAGACAAATGAGGAAAATGCAAATATTCCTCGGTGCTGGAGGGTTATATTTCCGGGGAGAAACCAGGCCAGCAGTGACTTTCAAACTTCTAAATCTGTTTTATGTGGTGTATAAGAGATTTCTGTCATCACCCAGATGCAGGAAATACCAGTGCTGGGCTTATGGGGGACAAAGTAAACTCGACAATGGACTGAAAAGAAAAATAAACAATCGACCAACCATTTTTATAGGCTTGTTTTTTCTCTTGCTTTAACAGTAACATTCACCTTCATTTACCAGAGTTCTGTGAAACATCTGTATCAAGCCTTAAACTTGCTTGACCTTAGTTTAGGTTCAAGGTTCAATATATCCCATGTGCATGGATGATTTTACAAATCCGCAAGAGCTCTGACTCTATGCGAACCTTTTACCCTGTCCCAGATTTGGCCTCCTTCTCGCTAAATAAATCCAAGGACAACTTTCCCTCTCTGTCTTTCTTTTTCCAAAGATTGCTGCAGGGGTGCCCTTGGGGCTTGCAGGGTGTTACAGGGCTTAGGAATAAAGAGGGAAAGTTGCCTTCGAGGATGAAGTCAACATACCATAACAACTGCCCTGGATGGAGTCTTTTATAACTTGAAGAATTGAATTTAAAGGCGTGATTTTGCTAAAACTTCCAAAACAAATGGTTCAGCATTTGTATAGTTTTAAAATCTGTACTTCTTATCTCATTTGTAAAATCGGGACAGATCTCTAAATGGCTCTGAGCAAGTCTCCGGGCTGAGCAATTTCTCTCCTGCAGCAGCCTAGCTATACTTCTTCCCAGGGCTCTGGTGGGTTACTTTAAAACTACATAACAAATAGTCACTTGTATAGGGTACAAAATTTGGGTGTTAAAGAACCTGGTGTCAGCTAAACTATAAGGCTGGAAACAGAAATTATGTGTTACGAATCTGTTACAGTTTCCCAGCACAAGTTATATTGATAGCATTACCATTTAACTCTATTTAAAAGTAACTTTGGTATGCAATAGCACACAAGCTCAAGCAATATCTAAAGTGATCTCTTTTACAGGCTATTAGCTGAACACAGGTGAAATTAGGGGAAAGAAGGATGAGTAAACACGCCTTGTTTTCAGTGGCTTAGGCAGCAACTGCACCGCATTGTCCCCATAGCGTGAGATACCCCAATCTGCTTAGGATCCTGCACCATGGTTGCTTTCCACCTAAGGAAGGTCTGCATGTACTCAGGTGGAGGGTTGCTCTTAAGTGACCAGGCAGGTCACCATGTGCAGGATGAAGCACTACCTTCCCTTGGGGTGGTGAGGGCTATTTCCTGTTGCTACTTCCAGCCAGCCCTGTGGCTGGGCAGTGCCATGTGAATGGAAGTGCTGAGACTGGAGCCAGCCTTCAGCTCTGGTGGCAGCAAAACATGATCTAGATGCAAAAAACCATGACCCTTCTTGGCCACTTTCTTAACCTATCACTTTCTCTCTATTTTGTGCTTTAAGAATACGAATAGCAACAGTGTCATGCATTTCTATTTTTTCAGTGTGCTGTTACCCATAGGTTTAAGGGCACTGTACAGAGAGGCAGCCAGCATTACCCTAGCTCAGACAGCTGTGGTAACTTTGGGTGTGGAGGAATGGGTTTTTCTGACCGCGTAGAGGCAGTTGTGTGGTGTCTGAGCTAAGCCTCCAGGCTTCTTTCAGAGTCAGCAGAGAAAAATTGGCAATTCTAGCTCATCATTCCTTTTCCCTATATGGACGTCTACGTCAAGTGGATGGTGTTCATGTGCCTGTTTCTCTCCGTTGATTAAGGAGGAAGCCTGGGATGATGGAGATGCTGAGGATGCTTTAAGTCAAGTTTGTGTGCATCATAAAAACCAGAAGCCTCTCAGATTAGTGTGGCTGGGCAGATTTCTATCTAGAAGGGGCATATCCACATCAGCAGAGTTTTGTGTGTGGATTAGTTAGCCCCACTGAAAGACATGACTGATTATCTCAATAGTGATGTTATGCTGATATTACTTCCACAATGTGAGCTAGTTATCTCTGCCTGGCTCTGCATAGTGCTGTGTAAACCGACATGCTTCCCCAGAATTGGCTCAGGTATATTGTGTGGCACAGCAGTTTTATCATTAGCCCAGGCATAACTTTGTGAGGCAACAGACATAGAAGTTAATTTGTGATTTTACATACCTATAGGCATGTTGTTAAATTGAAGGCTTTGCTCTCCAGAGGGCAGGAGTTTTGTTGAAGAAGCACATAAGGTACTGGTATTTGTTCTCCTTAGCCCTGAGTAGAAAATGCCTCCTTGCAGACTGGCAGAAGACAATTCACCTCCTGTAATGATTTTGATGTCATGAGATGCAGGCCTTATTTCAACACACCTTTGGGAAACTACACATCCCTCTTGCCCTTTCACACACCCCCCCTTCCCCACCCCCATTGGTTCAATTTTTTGCCTTGAAGTAAATAACTTTTCAAACAACTAAGGTTTATGGAAGAGGGTTTGTGGAGCTGTGATAAAGCACTTCAGGCTGTAACTTACACTTGTTTCTGAGGGTTAACTTTTATTGCTTTAAAAATTTCTCATATGATCTCATTTTAGAATTGGGTACTTCAAAGGTTGTTCAATACATGTTCCTTCGAGGCTGCCTGTGCAGCCCTATAATTTTTCCCCATGTTCTGTTCTCTCTGTTTTTTTGTTTTTTTTTTTTTTAATTCTCCTTTCATCCTTATTAACTGGAAAACACCAAAGGGATTTTCACACACGAAAATGAGTAGTCTTGCAATATTCTATCCCTGCTTCTTTAAAGTTACTGTACAAGCACAGTCCATGGTGGATATGTGTTTTCACATTCATGTTCCCTCAGCAAGTGCCTGAACTAGCCTTGCTGCCTAGGCACGCTTATAGCAGATCTGCAGGCAGAACTGTTCTGGTAAAGCCTTCAAAAGGGGATTTGATTTAAATAAGATTTTCTTTGCTTCCTTCTTTCTGCCCCCCAAATACAGAGTCATATCCAGTAGTGAAATGGGCTTGACCTTTCTTGAAATGGGGATCTTCAGTACTATGAGGTTTGCCTGAATCATGTACTCTCCGTTTGGAAGTTGGGATGGCCTTACTAAGGTTGCCCTATCAGCTCCTGCAAAATGGATTTTGTTTTCAATTGCATCATGTGAGTGAACATGCAAGCTGACTGGAATTGTAAAATTCCTTAAAGACTGCATTGAGGATGAAACCCTGTCCTGGGTTCAGCAGCAGCAGTCATTTTTCTCCTTCTTGGTAGCTGGTGCAGTGCTGTGGTTTTGACTTTCGGCCTGGGAGCAGCGCTGATAGCACCAGTGTTTTCAGCTACTGCTTGGTAATGTTTTGTTCTGACCAAGGACTTTCTGAGTCTCATGCTCTGCCAGGGAGGAGGGGAAGCCGGGAGGAAGCAGAGACAGAACACCTGACCCAAACTGACAAAAGAGGTATTCCATACCACAGCACGTCATGCCCAGGGTGAAAAAATGGAGGGCAGAGACCCGGAAGGGTGAGGGTGCACTGCTTGGTCGGGCTGGCTATAGGTGGTGAGTGATTGTATTCTTTCCTTGTATTTGCCTTGTCATTATTATTATTGGTGGTAGCAGTAGTGGTATTGTGTTATACTTTAGTTACTAAACTGTTCTTCTCTCAAGCTGTGGGAGTTGCATTCTTTTGATTTTCCTTCCCATCCCTCCTGGAGCGGGGGGAAGAAAGAGGGGGGAGTGAGTGAGCAAACCTGCGTGGATGAGAGGCTTAAACCACGACAAATTCAAATAATTTCATAATTCTCCCCTGAACTCTGTCACACAAACGCCCTTCCCAAAATATTTTTTCATTGTGGTTCAGTTTCTTTTCCCTTTTTCAGTAGGAAAATAGGAGAACGGGAATGAGGTTGCCAGAGAAAGCCATTAAGAAGAGAGAGAACTTTCTCCAGAAAATGGAGTTTCTTGTTAGTGTAAAGGACCACAATAACTGATTAATAAGATTGATAAAATTGATGAGATTGATTCTTGATAAGAAAAGAATTTCTTTTGCTCTGATACTCACCTACCAAAGTGATCCATTTGCTCCCTTGTACACCTAAGACTGAAATCTATAAAGCAAATAGTAGAATCTACTCAAAAAGCTAAACACTGGTGCTAGAAGCAAGACAACCTGTAAATCCTTCTCACAAACAATTGAAATTAAATAAGCATTCAATGGATCAATCTTTGCTCTTTTATGTTTGTTACAGCTTAGGTAATGCTCAGTAAATTTTTTCCAGGTCAACTTCAAATAGGAGATGCAGCCTGTAATGCTTTTTGTAATTTGTGAAATTACACCAGGAGAAATCCTCGCATTTTAGATTGGTTGGTTAGCCCAGATGTTCTTTAATGAATATTTGGTGCTTTTCTTGTCATTGCTTACATAATGGAGTGAACTTCTTAGGTCTACAGCCCAGCCAAGACAATACTAAAGGTGTGGGTGTAGTATCAAAGTGCCTCAGAGAAAAACCTTATATTTTAAACACCATAACAACAAAAAGCTTAAAACACATTGTGTACGACATCCAGATGCATGCTATGAACTAATAAAAAAAATGCATAAAATTAATTGTTACATATGTAAATGCAAAATGAATGATCCAAGATCAGAAACTTCTTCACGTGAGACTGAGGCAGTATGTGAGAAAGGACACCATGAAGGGGAAAGGAGGGAAGCACAGCATAGGAGTCTGCTAGAGGAGATGGTTGGTAGACCTTTGAAGGAGGCTCAAGATTTGTTCTCAATGCTCTCCAAACATTTCTTGTTCTGCAGAATTATTCAAAGATTCGTATTATTTGGATGATCGAACCAAAATGGGTGTTAAGCATTTCCTTTGTCCATTTTGACACATGAGAAGATGTAGAACCAAACCTCCTAATAATGGCCTATAACTGTCCTGACAGAAAAATCTAGTAGTATTAATATTCAAAAAACTATTTGTGGCATTAATAAATGCAAAAGCAAGGCTCAGTGTCTGAAACTGTTCATATAATTAGCCCTCTCTGTGAAGAAAACCTAGCCTTACCTATAAAAATATTGCATTGTATGTCATGCAAAAATTATGACAACTGGAGTATACAGACCTGATGGCCTTCATATTGTTAACACATACTTGGAAATAAGTATCCTGCAGTACTTTCTGAGAAGAACTCCTGACCCTCCTCAGGTGCCTGATCGGTAGCAGATGGTGCACTGAGAGGATCTTTCAAGCACTTAGGATGAAAGTGTCTTTCAAAAAATGCTCTGTAGTTTCTGATACTGAAGGCCCATTTATAATCCATTTGTGGGTTGCAGTCACTGATATTATTAACCTGTAAAACCTCCTTTCACAGAAATTCTGCCACCTGAATTACACTGTTATTTTGTGATTATATTGCCTCTATAGCAGGTACTGTGAAGTGCTGGCAGATCTGGTCAGTTTGTACAAGATATCCATAGCATGTTTGCTGTACAGGCATGTAGATGGCAATGAATTTAATGACTCTGTATGCAAAGACCATGGCTCTTTGGGTTTTCTGTGTTGTGGGTTATAGTATCTATATTATTAGGGAATGTAAACACTTATATTCTGATTGTTTTCAAAATAAGGGTATTTTTTCACTGTCCTGGTACAAATCTCAGTAATCTGTTCCTGCAAAGGGGGGAGAAAGGGATTACATATATATATACTTGCTAGACCACCAAAACAGCTTATATATTACATCCTCTTTTTAGAAATGGAGGCAATTTCATGTTGAGATAGGTTTTTACATTTTTTAAAATCCTATTTTAAGTTCTCATACAAAGAATTCATTGTTCATAACGCCCTGCACCCTAGTTCAAAATGAGATACATTATATTAATTAAAAAAGCAAAAAGCCAGATCAGTCTATGAAGTCCTGTCCCAAAATAATGATCTTGTAGTCAAGCAGTACATTGTAACTATAAATATATACATTTATTTTCTGGCTTTGCCACTAACTTTGTATGACTTGGGATAGATCATGTAAGCTAGGATTTTTTCAGATGAAACTACAGATATAGAATCATAGAGTCATAGAGTCAATTAGGTTGGAAAAGACCCTTTAAGATAAGATACTTAAAGCTCTTGCAGGTAATTATGATTTGGGGCATCTTTAAGGTCTGTTAAAAAAAATACATCAGTCTTCAAATGTGTGTTCTTTAGCCTCTTGTCTCTAATTTTGTCACAGTATTACATCTTCATGTCAGAGAGAGTACTGAGAGAAGAATGAACAAAATAATGTGTGTGTGTGACCTTTACTTATTTGCTTACTTTTCAAGATAAATATTCCCTGAAGGGATATGATTGGAAGAGGGTGTGTGCAGTATGAGAAGAAAATGAAGCCTCTGAAAGTATTTCTGATTGGACACCTAAAGGCTGGAGGCGCTCAGTATCACCACTTGCTCGTGAGAGCCTCAGCCAAGATTTTTTCATTTTTCCCAGAAGAGCTATGGCCAGGATGGCTGAGCCTTGAAAGCTGTGTATTTACATAAGCGCAAGTTACAAATCTGTGGTTTTTAGAGATGTTTGAGTTTCACCGCTTTGCACTTGCAGTATGTTATAAGTTGCTGTGAGTTGTTCGCAGATTGTGAATGTACAGCCTATGGAGAATTACTCCTTACTTTGCCTCCTTCTTTTTAGGAAAAGTAATGCGTTTTTTTTTCTCATATGTGTCAGTTTTCACTATTCTTATTTGTAGTTGTGGATTGGTCACTGCCAGAAATCTGTGGCTAGTCACTGGCTAGGAATTGTTTCATTTTGATATACTGCCTCCTTAACAGGGACAACAATCCGTGAGCCAGAAAGGCTGGGTTTTTAAATGTGATACAGTGGTCTTCTGAGAAGAGTTCTGGAGACTTTGATATTGCTGAGAGGTACTTGCAGCCCTTTAGGAGGAAAAGAAATGTCCCTTTGCGCACTCCTACCTGCTCCACAGATTTGCACACGCATACAGGCACCCCACCAACTTGTTCAGTGCAGAGCTCTCCTCAGTGCCTGCTGAGCAGGTCTCTCTGCTGTCTGTCTGCTCCTGGGAGGGTTTCCTGTAGTTTGCATGTGCATTTTTGCCTAATGACGGGCTCTGTTTTGATTCATTCTGGAAACAGTACTCAGCCCCCTGCCCAGCTGCTGGTAGGAGTTGGCTTTGCAACAGCTCTGTTAGTCAAGAGCAGAGTGGCAACCCACGTCAGATGTCCTCTGCTTGTCAAGTGGCAGTGGAGCAGTGACTACATTTATGTCCTTTACCTCCGCATCCCAAATCTCTCATTCCTTGAGGTCATTCTGGACAGAAGCACACAAGTTGTACCTTTATGGGTTTGCTGCAGAGCTCTGGGTCCGGCTCTGAACTGCATTGGCTTGGGAGTACTCCCAAGGGACCAGCAGCTGAGTAGCCTCCCCACCATTACCTGGGGCTGTTTAACCCCATTGGACCCCTCCATTGTAGACCACCAGCAAAGCTGTATGTCAGGCATCACAAAGGTTAGGGGGGTTCCCTGGAGGCTGGGACCTCAGTGGGCTTCTAGGGGTGTCAGGGCAGGATCCATCCTAACTCCTCAGCTAGGGAGCAGTGCAGCCAGGGCAGCCTCAGCCCCTGGCATCAGCACATCCGTGCCTACTCCGAGGCTCCTCTGAGGTGCTGATGTTTGAACTGCTTTTCTGGGTACAGAGAGGGAAGCAGACTTTTGTTTGCCTTTTGCATGCATCAAATGCATTTACAGGGTGTTAGTGCAGAGTAGTTGTTGATAGTGCAGAGAAGCTCTTCTGGCCCTCACAAGTACCTCTGTGGCACACTCACTTTCCTTGGAGTTGCAGGGAAGACAGGGATCACTGCTTCTGTGCTCACAGCAGGCATATATTTGCAAAAAGTCTTTGAAGTCCTGTGTTGGATTTCCAACAAAGTTAGCCTCTCTCTTGGGTCCAGTCTTGTAATGGTTGAGAAGCTTGACCCAAGGGTTGTGGACACATTTAGGGCAAAGGGGGATGCCAGAGCCAAGCTGTGGGGTCCATGGGAGGGCAGGGTTTGGTGTTTTATTTTGGGTGTCTGTCAAGCAGTTTATAGCCATCCTGTGCTCTTTCCAAGACAGATACCTGAATCGCTGGACAGATGGTCCTCATCCTTTGCTCTGGTGCTAGCTGGAAGGAGCCCTTTGTTGTTGTGGGGGACTCTGTGCCACTAGCCTGTGTAATGGGGGCAGAGAAGGGGACTCTGGCACTGAACCTGCCTGCCCCTGGTGTCAGCTTGCCTCTCCCGGCGTTTTTCGCTCCAGGTCTTGGTAGTACCTCCTGATTTCAGAGCCATGGGGAGTGCTCTGCCTGCAGCAGGGCATCACTTGTTGATGATACCTGCACTGGACATGTCCTTTAATTACTGATGTCACTTCAGGTACTCCAGGAGTCTGAGGACAAAATACCTGCCCCTCCCCCAAAGCTTTTCATTAACTTTTGTGAGTTGTTCTTCTGGTCCATAATTTTAACTCTTTTGATAAGATAAATCCTCCCATCTAAAGAAAAGTTTCCAGAATAAGCTGGTTGTAACGTGTAAGTGGGCCACCAAAGTACAGAAAGCTTTGTTTTAATGTCTGCAGCTTCCCTGAGAGTATCTTGTTTTCTGAGTTACGAGTTAGTTCAAGAAAATCCTTGCTTACTGCTTTACTTCTCTACTACCCTTTTAAAGTACAATATGCTGTGCTATATTCTGTGCGAACAGTAAAGATGACTTGGAAACAGCTTTTTATCCTTGTTTTAAAACTCAGAACCTCTTCTTTTAATTAAGGTATTTTAACAGTAGGTTGACTCCATCTCAGTTTTACTAAAAATCCCAAAAGCCTAAATCCAAATGAAACTTACCCAATATATTTTGTTACACTGCTGTTAGTAAAACTTGCTAAATGACAGTGAGAACCAAAGTGTCTGAAGAGAAGGTGTGTGATTGGAGATTGCCAGTAGCTTTGTACATACAAAGTTTAAAGTGCTGCAAATCAGCCTGCCCTTGATTTGTCAGGGCTGAAAAACATAGTTTTTAGTTCTCAATGTCTAATAATCCCTAGTGCTGAGTACTGCCTGAGGGGACGTGCAGGCTGCCAATGTTCTCAGCAGAGATTTGTTACCCCAGAGGATTTTATCTTATCCTAAGGATGGTGAATGTTGAAGGTTTGATTTAGAATTTTCTGGTCATTTTGAAGAAAGAGAAGTTCCCAAAAAAAAAACCCAAAAAAAATCTTTAAAAATTGTAATTAAAAAATCAGTGAAAGTTAATAATTAATGGCTTGTAGCTGATTTATTAATGGCCTCATTTTTCTGTCTAATGCAAGTCTGAAGCTGTCTTCTGTGTTAACTATAAAGACAAAAAAAAAAGTGAAAAGCAAGATTTGCCTTAGTTTAGAATAATTTGAAATACACAGAATTGCAGAGTCTTATCCATAAAACGTATAAAGCTGTTTTGCAGAGTTCTGGTTTAGGGATTATTTTATATAAGAAACCAGAAGGAAAATTTGGGCTGGCAGAATTTTCAAAGCTCGCGTTAGAGCCCCTAACTGCTTCTGGTATGAAAGTCAGCTAAGCAGCCTTGTGTTGTTGTTTCCCCCAGGATACCTTTTATGCTTTCTTTTTTTTTGTAGTTCCTTCCCCTGAGAAATCCAAGTGTTTATTTGCATGCAAGGTAAGTGAATTCTTTTATCTATTTGTGTATCGTAAACCAAAGCAATTAGCATACTGCAGTTACAGTACACTTAAAAAACAAAACAACCCTTCAAAACCTTCAGTCAATATTATTCCTGGAGGGAAAACTCTTAATTAAATCGTATGCAAACTACAACAATAGGCAAAGTTGTTTGGTGTTTAATAATAACTGTTGGGGGCGGGGGGGGGGAAGAGTGAAAAAGTAAGTGTAGCAGCGAGCTTTGCATGCCATTAACCCAAGGATAGAAATGAGGTCAGCCTTTGAAGGGACAGACAACACGCTTATCTGCCAACATTGGAAAATCCCAAAAGATTAGCTTATTTGCCAGATGTTACTGGGAGTTCATCATCGACACCCTCTGCTTCGTGGGCTTCATCTCTCACCACAGTTGCAGTTGCCTTTTCTGCCCTTTGCAGGCTTCCTGGAGATCTTCTCCAGTGCATAGCACTTGGATTTTTTCCTTGAAGTAGTACTTTTTTTGTCTCACAGCAATAGGCATGATGAACCATCCTAAGTTGTGAAGATGATCTGAAGACTCTTTGTTTTTCTTTCATACACCCACAATAATACTTTTGGCATAGGAACCACTGATGTGAAGCCCGGTGACTTTTACAGCTCTGGGAATGGGGCTGTGCTTGTGAAGGGGTTTCTAGAAGACAGAGGAACCACCTCAATTAATACTGTTAGCTTGTGGTAGATGAGTAAAAACTGGGGCAGACTGGCAGCCTAGACATCCTCTTTTTTATCCCTTTGCCTGAAAAATAGCTGTAAATGCAACTTTAAGCAGACTGTTCTTACATTATTAGCCACTTGGTAGGGCAGCAAATACTGTACTGTAGTGCTGGCAAATGTGTAACCCACTAAAATTAGCAGCAGGAGAGAGCGGGTGCTATCAAATCCATGTTAATAATGACTGTAAGAGCCTGGAATGGTGTCCTCTGCATGTATTTTCTCCTTTAAATCTTTCAAGAGTTTGGTAGTAAATATAAATATTGATTTCAGCTAATGGTGGTTTTAACTTCTGTATGCACATTCTGTGCCCCAAGGGACTGTGCCCCAAAGAGGGAGAAGACAAGACTTTCCCATAAAGAACAGAGCAAATATGTTTTTCCTTTAAAATCCTAGCTGCTAGCGGTTGTCTCTTGAAGGAAGATTACTGTGTTACTGCAATTGTTTTGCAGTTTCCCCCTCCCTTTATGCAGTGCAATTTCTGAGATGGACAGTGAGTTAAGCAAGGGCAGATATTAGCACTACATACATGCTCCAGTCTAAGAAATCTGAGTGTTGAAGCTTTGAGGTAGCTAGTGGAGAGTCCTTTTGTAGCAGATGATTTGAAGTAGCTGTTTGAATCCTGGGTTAACATAGCTCTTCCTTTTCTCCCTTCCTGCCTTCCCTGCCTCCCTTCCTTTCCTTTCTCCCTGCTTTCCTCTTCTCTCTCTTTCCTCTCTTTCACCTCCCTTCCTTCCTTTCCTTCCTTTCCTTCATCCTTCCTTGCTTTCCTCCCTCCCAAGACCCTAAAGTCTAACTTAGCCTTCTAACATGAGCACTGGAGTTGAATTCCTGATGATGTAGAACAAGGACAGCATTAGTTTATGTTGAGATAAATGTGAAACTCTGATGCTGTTTGACTGTCCATGGACCCTTGATATTCTCCCTAATATTTGACATGTTAAGTCCATAGACACAGATACTAGTTTTGCTTCAGTAGGTCTGGGTTAGCTGTCGAATTGCCATTACTGAAAACCTGGCAGAAAAATTGCACCTAAGGAAAGTGGAGAAGTGGTACAGGTGCTTTCCTGTCGGCGTGCAAAATGTTCATTGTCAAATAGTGCCTTTTCCTTACATTGCTTGACTTTGTGGTTATATTGCTACAGCTTGTGCTGCTGCTGCTGCATGTTCTGTGAAGCAAACCTCTGTGCTGTCAGCAAGGTTACAGTCTGGTCTCTTGTGTCGTTTCAGACTTGTAACTAGGGAGAGCAGGTATTAGGGTGGTTCTGCAAATGCCATCAGTGGGGGACAGTTGCAGAGCTACAAGCCTGGGCTGCTTCCAGGTCAGGCTGGCCCTGTTTGGCCAATCGCAGAGTGCAAAATAACCACATTATTCCTAAAAGTGTTTTTCCAGACTTGAAGTAATAGCCATCTTTCCCTATAAAGATCTGATTTCTTTATAGAATATTTCTGTGCTGAGATAACTTTCATGAACTGTGTTTCGAAAGTGCTGTTTTTTCTTTTTTCTGTGTACGTATGTGTGACTTTCTGTTTTAAATTCCCTCTTTACCTCCTTTCTCCTATTTCCTCTTTTTGTCTTCTATTGTCTGTGTTTAGTAACCCCATGGTTATTTCCTTAAAACAGCAAATCCTTTTGCCCTATACCAAGTAAAGCCATGATGGGTTTCCTATACTGAAACGGACAGCCCAAGAACTGTAGAATAATCATTTTGACTTGTGTATTTTCAGTAGGTTCATCCAGTGTAGAGGGCAAATTGTGCCCTCTACCAAATACTTCATCTTGCACGGACGATACACAGTATTGAGTTCCCAGGCTGCTGTTACGTGGGAAGGCAGTAGGTCATCTGGTTTCTATTTTGAGTTTCTTTTCCAGAGGTATCCTTTTACTCCCTTCCTCTTCCTCAGCCCAGTCCCCAATTGTTTGCAGTCCTTACTTCCACTTTTCTGATGTTCCATTTCCATTGGATGCTCCTTGCCTTCAGGCCTTTTGTCCTTCTTCCTCTTACTTCCTCCTCTCCTTAAACAATGGTACTTAAAACTAGCTAAAGTGAAGTTTTACAAACTCCGTTTTTGTTCCCTTTCGAAATTTCCTATCTTTGCCCCTTCTTTTTTAAATTATCCCCAGCTTTGTTCTTGTTTTCTTGAGAAGAAAGCAGATCTGCATAAGCAGGAGAAAGGCAGGAGGCAGCTGTTTGTTTTTCCTTGATAACAGAAATGGTGGGTTTTAGCAGCCAGATGCTGAGCGGGAGAGCAGAAACTCTCTCCCCTCTGAGCTTATTTGGAGCTGAATGTGTGTACCTAGAAGAGAGAGATGAGACAAAACTTTAGGACTGCTGCGGAGCCTTCCCAGCTCTGGATTTTGCTCAGGCAGACGCAGTAAGCAAACGGAGTGGCTGTTTAAAAAGAAGTGGGGAGTTTGGCATCATGAAACAAGGTACTCCTTTTGCAAAAAATCCGTCAGCATGCATGTAGCAACCAACTTCACAGGTGGCAAGGGCCTAACTACTAATGAGGCACCCCCCCCCTCCCATGCCACACAGGGTGCTTGCTCCTGGGCAGCTCTGCTGCCAGCTGTGGGGAGCGGACCGAAGGCTTCTTGATGTTGAGGCAATTCACACATCAACCACTTTTTGAGGAGCATTTGGCTCTGCCTAAAGATTTATGGGGCTCTCTTCTTTTAAAACAAATGAATAAAGGCCCAAGCTGAGTGTTTTTCCATGTATAAATGTCATAAATGCAATCACAAAACTTCACTGGAGTACCAGTGAGGGCTTGAGCCCCAGCTCAAATGTGCATCATATTAAAGTCCTTCTTGGGGACTCCAGACACGAATTGCTTTCCAGCATCCAGAACCATTTGGAAATGCTTTAATCCTGAAATGAGGGGGTTTCTAATGGAAATGCTGACAGACCCTTCGTTGTAGCAGCCGAAGCAGGCAGGGCTGTGATAATGAGCCCTGTATGCGTGCATGTGGAAAGCATGATGCTAGATTCAGAAAACAAGCTCTTCCACTGAACAGCCTGTGCTGAAAAACACCATGCACTGTTTCAGCACAACAGTACTTAAAACCGGCTTTGCTCATGCAAGGGCATATTGGGAACAACCATAGGCATTAACCCTGTATGTACTATACTTCCAAAACCAACAAGTCTTAATAGCACTTGTAATAGAACTGTAATTATCTATAAATAGTGCTGCAGTGAATAGCCACTACTAACAGTTTAAAATGCTGCATATACCAATAGGGTTCTTTAATATTCACAAGTGCAGCACAGGCACATCTCCTCTCAGGTTTTATACATTGTGGCCATGACCCTAAAAAATAGGTGATGCTTCATTTATTGCTCATGTCCCTGTATACAGCTGGTAACGATAGCGACTGTGTATTTTGTACTTGTATTTGGAAATCTCAGTGACCTTGGTCACACCAGGCTGAAGAAACCTGTCTTGCAAGCATGTGCCCAGGTGATTAATTTCAACATACAGGTTGCTTATGAGAGTGTAATTACTCACTTGTGCAAATGGCAGGATGGGCGCACTGACCTGTATTAGACACATTGTAGTGTACACCTCCCCATGGGTTCTTTTTCGCTGTTAATCAGAGGACTGAAAACCTTGCAACATTTAGACAGCTTGAGGTTGAAGGCTGAAATGTCACTTTTAAAAGAGGGTTAAAAAGGTCGCGCAGCTGCAAATAATAATAGCCCAATGAAAATCAGATTCTTATTGCAGCCTACTTCAAGAATAACATTGAAACAGGAAACAAGCCTGCTTGATGTTTTTACCAGCATGGCAGTAAGATTACTGCTGAGTTTAAAAAGGGGCAGAGACAGAAAGGAGCATGCTTTCTTGGTGTTAGACGTTAAAACTATTTTTCTGATATAGAAAGGATGATCGTGGGGCTCTGCAAAATCTCCTTGAGGAGCCTGATGACATGGGGTACATCCCCCTGGATGCTGCTGAGAGGGAATGCAGTCAGTTTCTATGTTCTGAGGGGTTTTCTGTTTCTTTTGTTTTCTTTTTATTTCTTTGTTCCTTCATTCCTTGCTGTGGGCTTCAGTTTTATTAATTATAATTAAAAATATTTAGAAGTATCTTATGCAGAAATCGAAGAATAGAAGAAAATAATTGGCTTGATGCAGAGCTTACTTGTTTCCCTTCCATGTGACATGGCTTGGAGAAGCCTTTCTATGTTTCTTCTGCATTTCTGTTTATGTATTTTTCTAATTAGAATACCTTGGCTTCTCCTGAGCAGAGCGATATTTCAGGAGAATGGCAGGCTACACCATTGTAGCAGATTTCCTCACTTACACATTCTGCCAATAAGGCTCTTTACATGGTCGCAATAGGGCAATAAATGCTGACAGATGTTGTTAACATGTCTATTAAAATTCAGCCCCTTTTCTGCTGCATAATGCACTCATGCCTATTGTTAATAATATCAGAGCTAATGCTAACATATCAATATTAGTGCTCGCTTATATTTATAATCCTTGTTTGGTTCTTCGAAGAGGTCACAAAGTTGCAATAAATTTAGCTATTGGTAACAGAGGTAAAATTCAGGCGTGAGCAATTTTTTAACTTTTCAGTCATCATAGATTTGCCTGATACTCTTCATGTACATTAATTGCAGGAGTCATATATGGTACCATGAGAGGTGCGCAAGTGTAACTTGAATTTTTAAGATCACAAAGGTTAATAAGCACTTTAATTTAGATGGAAAGGCTGCTGTGATTTATTTTTATTAGGTGAAGTCGAAATGCTGCCACTGGTTGTGTTACTTCCTTCATGTGTGCTAAACCACCTGCACATACTGTGGAAAAATGAGACATGGGTTGTGTGGTCCAGCAGTGCGTGAGCTGTGTGAACTGAACTGTGTGCCAGAGGCAGTGTCCAACTATCTATATCCTGAACTGAAGGATGGGAGCTGCATGCCTGCCTCTTGAAAAGGATGCTGTGCAAACTGCGCTATGCACAACCAGAACACCTCTGTTGCTGAGGGCTCCCATCCTGCTGCAAACCTAGGATGAGATCCTGTATTGCTTGTGCATCTGCAGCTCTTGTGAAGTTCAGTAGGAATGGGGAATGCAGGAGGGTCACACAGCCCAGATTTTCAGCTGCTTGTTTCTAGTCAACATTTAATCCTAAAGCTTGAATTACTGCTATAAGATAGCCAAGCACCAGACACCCTCTCAAAAATTGTAGGCAGAAGGCAGCTTCTTTCACTCACTATCGTAAGAGTCAGTAGTGCTGCAGTCACAACTGCAGTGATAGCATCACATGTAAATATGAATTCTGCATGGTGCAATTTCTCTTGAGGGCATTGTACTATCTGTTAACATGTCATATAGGTCAAGTTACGCTAGGGAGTATCCTAGAGCCCACACATGATACAGCCATTCTGGATTACTACTTCTTTTCTTGTTCTTTTAAGTTTAGTGCCTGCAAATTGCCTGCAAAGAGTAATTCTCCTGCGAACCAGCAGTTGCTTGTACATTTGTGGTAAACAACTAGAAGGTGAATCTGACACCTTTTCAGAGCACTGTGAATAAAGCCCAAGTCCATGTTTTCCTGGAGCCAACCCCCATGCTCAGGATTCTAGTCCTCATCAAGTATGTTATTTTGGTGCTTAGTCCATGCTTATCTATCTAGATAACCTTGAGAATCATTTAACTGTTATCAGAGCATGCACTAATGGATTTAGGGACTAAAACTCAAGCTCAGGGCAGGGAGGGAAGTCTTAGACTTGCAATACTCAATAAGAAAACAAACCTCAAATAATTCCTGGTAATGTTTTGAAATTCACTTGGACACTTGGGACCAGAATTGGTTATCTTGTTTTCTTTAACTGAGTCTCATCCGTTGTTCTGCTATTGAAAATGCAGTTGTCACTCTCCCTGAGGAGGGGAAAAAGGGATAACAGAAACCTTTGGCAGTGCTTCAGTTGCAGGAGTAATTGAGATATCAGATAAAGCCTTTCGTTATCCACACGTAGCTTTTTTCTCCCTCCTTTCTTTCTGTGAAAAGGTCTTTAGGAAAGACAACATTCCAGGGTCGCATCCCATAAATAGAGGTGGATTTAAAAATCAAACTTAGCTGGAGGTTTTGGTTTTGTTTTTGCAGGGATTTGTTTGTTTAGTCAGTTAACTCTCTGCTGCTTGTTTCTTTCAGACAGGATAGCATAGTTCAGAGCATTTTTATTGCTTCACCTCTAAAGAGCTTGTCTAAGCACAGTCTGGAACTGAAATAACTGAAATTAGAAGTAATTTAACACCTTTTGTTATTTTAGTAGAAGACTTTGTGCGAAAATAGTCTTTCATTTCTGATTATGAGTATCCTATTTCAGTTTGACATAGCTGTGTGTTAAATCAAAACAGGATATGAATAATCTTACAGGAGTAAATTGGTACAATTTTAGTTATTTCAGTTCTAGCTTTGTGTAGATAGATAGGTTAATCCTGACTTAGGGTCTTTCTTGACATTTGATTGTATTTGGTGCAATAAATCACTTTTCTCAGGCCAGATGTTAGTAGAGATGTCCACATCAAGAAAATCAGTTGAGACTAATTATTGCCTTTAGGGGGTAGTGTCCTTGTGGAAGTTAAAGGGCAAATAAAAAAGAAATTCTTAATTTCTGGATGCTGCTTCTGGGAGTCAGCAGAGTAAGGTAAAGGGTGCTCTGTGCTCTGCTGCCTCCTTTTCTTTTCTCTTTTCTTTTCTCTTTTCTTTTCTCTTTTCTTTTCTCTTTTCTTTTCTCTTTTCTTTTCTCTTTTCTTTTCTCTTTTCTTTTCTCTTTTCTTTCCCTTTCCCTTTCCTTGTTTGCAGGTATTTGTAGCAACTCTTCTGAAATTAAAGCTTTTCTAACAAGTGTAAGGGTGGTGAGGCTATTCCTGGTAGTAAGAAGTAGTGAATTGTAGTTTTACAAAAATCACGACAGGGTTAAGTAATTTTAGCACTTGTCCTGCAGATTTTTGTAGTTTTAAAACCAAATTCTGCTTCCCCACCAAGGTATTTGTCTTTGTTTTATGAAACAGTAACACAAACCCAACTCAGGCATTTGACTAAGTGGGGCTGTGGAGAGACTGAATTTTAAGGGAATTTAGAGGCATAATGCAGAAATCATACATTATGCTCTAAGGTAGGTCAGTTGCTATTTTCTAGCTTGTAAGGCCAGTTGTACCAACAGGCTCAAAACATTTCTAAAAGAAGTGACTAATTTATTTTACATCTTAAAACGTTACTAAAAAATGACTTTGTTGATGCTGGTTAGGAACACTGCCATAATATGGACACAAATTCAGCTGTGTTAGTGCGTTATGAGGGTGAATGCTTCCTCCTTGGGTTTCATTTGAGACCTGGGAGCTCTCCCCCAGGCTTTAGTACAAGGTTACAGGACTGGAATTGCCATTGGGAAGCTGAAGTTTTAGGCAAAACTTCACTTTTCAAGCTCCTGAGGCTCTGGTTGACCTTCTGAAGGATGGGGATGCAGTTATCTTGTGTGTTTAGAAAGCATGTATGTAATGTGCTGGAGTTATTAATATCAAACAGTATAGATGAAGAACTTCAAAAAGTGGTTTTTTTCTCAGAAGTAACCTAGCTGTCTGGTTTTAATGTTGTTCAGCAGGAGCTGGAGGAAAGGTAAAAACCCTTAATCTGAGATATTTCTGAGCAGACACTGTCTTATCTAATAACAACACTGAACATATGTTTTTTCTGAGGCAGATTTCTCCTGTGAAAGCCTAATAGAGTTTTTTTTTTTCCCCTTCCTTCAAAGTAAATATGTGCTCAGGAAGAAGTAATAAGAACTTAGACTGTAGGGAGCCTGCTGAATATTAGCAAACGTAGTACTCCAAGGATGAAAACTTTGTTCTGGTCTGTTTGGGGAGTTTGAAATCAAAGCACAAACTGTGACAATTTTATGTTGCATGTATGTGTGAAGTTTAGAACGTATATATTCATAGGTTCCCTTTCTTTCCCCCTCCCCCTTTTAACATGTAGATTTATGAGGAATCAAAGATGAACTTGGAGCAGGAGAGGCCTTTTGTCTGCAGTGCCCCAGGCTGCTCGCAGGTGAGTGGAGTCAGCGGTGATATTAATTGAGTCCTCAGCACTAGCTCTGGCTTGTATAATGCCTCCTGATATATTAACACATGTCTAATAATAATGTGTGTGTTGGGTTTTTTTTCCAAGTCTTCCCCCTCTCTCCCCCCCGTTCCCTCCTTTACTCCACAAGATATTATTGCAAAATATTGAAAGCAAATACAACAGATAGTCAAAAGCAAGTTGGTAAAAGTGCTTCTCCAGCTTCTCTGTGCCTTCCCTCCTCCTCAGGCCTAATGTTTCAAGACAGGTATTGCAAATTCTTTTAGTGGCTAGCAAGAGGTCAAGAGAGGGCGTACTAGACAGGGCACATTTGTTTGTCTTCTGCTTAGATGTGTGATGGAATACACTATGTTTCTTACTGGATGTGGTCACCCTCCTGCTTTTTCTTTTTGTGTTTGTTTAAATACTTAAATTCAATTCCTCATTAGCCTTTTTTTTTTTTTCTTTCTGACATCTCCCTACAAAATATTCTGTATAGAAAATGCAGCCTGTAGATAAATTCTGCCCCAGCATGTACATTTGGGATTCCTGTTGACTGGTGATCTGCCATGTGTCTCCGAGGCTATAACCTGACTTGTAACAGTAGATGTTTAATGATCTTAAAAACCTGAATTGACAAGGATTTACCTGCTAAGATTTTGAATTGGGATTTGTGTGTTGTTTCAATGATTTTGCAGTGGTGAGGGAAGTTTCCCCCCTTGCAGTGATGAAGGAAGTTCCACATGTGGCACTTCTAACCCTAATTCAGATAAGTGATGAGTTTGTGAGTAAAATCTTCAGGCAAGGGCTTCTTTTGGGCTTTTGCCACAGGCTTCCTGTATGCATCTGATTCAAGTGATTCAGCCTACCCATTTCCCAGAGCCCTCCTCTCATAATGAGGGTAATATTTCCCTGCTTTAAATGTATGTTGGGAGTTTTCAGCTGGCTCATATTTTTACAAGACTTTAGGCTCTTCTCATGGAATTATGGGTGACTGTTACTGGAGTGTAGATCCTGATTTTGCCAGGAGCTGAAATAAGGAAAGGGAGAAGCCTGAGGTCTGGGTTAACAACCGGCTGAGAAGCTTTGCATTAGAGTACATCTTTTGGACTGTCCTTTTGATTGAGGATTTGTCACTTCAGACCTCGACATGCAGAATTAAACTTTCACCACTGTGTCACAGAGGTAGAATAAAAGTCTCTGAGTTTTATAGCCAAGTTTTATTTACCTTTTTGTTGAACCTTAAACCAAACTTCCGCTCAAATCAGTGATCTTGTGTGTTTTCATGTCAGCTATTAATTTCCTCAGTGCAGGAGAAGCTGATCCAAGCAAGTTCACTGTTCAGAAAGGAGGTATGGCTGTATGCTGGTACAATATGGAGAGACAAGAAGTGTAGGTGAAAATAATAATTAATTTCTCATTTCAAAACATGACCTCCATTTATTGTAAATGAGGACTTGACAGAAGTGCACAGTGTAGTGCTGCTATCCAGCTAATCTGTCTGGGGACTGGCTTCTCAATCAGCCAGTGCAGATGTGTATCGAGGGCTGAGGGAGCTGACCTTCTGCATAAGGGAGAAAGTAGAGCTGCAGAAAAGAGGGAACTCTGGGCTAGAGGAACAGATTCTCCTCAGTTGCCCCATGCTGTCTTTAAAGCTGGCTGATTTCACCCTGAAGCCAGAGCATGGCATCCATGAAGGAAAAATCCATTTCCACAAGAGCAAAACATGGGTATTTTTTTCCCCTCACAATTTCATTGAGCAAGGTCTTTCACATATTCCTTTTGTTCTTAACATAAATTTCTTGTGCTGCATTTCTTCCAGATGAGTAAGCAATGAACCAGGATTTCACAGTGAAGAAAAGGTCTTTGGGATTATTTTTTTTTTCCCAGAGCATTCATTCCCATTATTTATGCCGCTTTGTCTATGGGCTTAGAGAGATTTTCAGAAGGTGTAACATACTGCAACTATTTATACTATAGCCACAAGCAAAGTCACTGAGCCAAGAACATACTGTGTTGAAAGCATTAAGTCACTTTAACTCTGTTGTTGCCAGTTTTCTACAGTCTCCCGTGTACCTGTTGCTTGAAAAAGCTGCTTTTAATTTATTTTTTTTCTTCAAGCTTTGGTGATACAATTTTTGGCCTTTTGCTACTCCTGAAATAACCTTGCTCAAAGTGTTATGGAGCTGAGGTCTGTGTATGCCCCTCCTGGTGAAGAAAACCTGACAGAACCAGTCTGCTCCTTGAGCCCCAGTGCTTGAACATTTATTCAAGCTTGTCTCTTTGTGTTATTCAAAAGCAGCTATTTGTTGTTATCAGACTGTAAAACAAACTTAGCACACCGGTTAGTTTCTTGCAATGCTCATCTCTTCACCTTCTCTGCTTGACAAAGGAAAAGAATTTAATTTAGTATTATAAAGGGTCATAAATAGTTGTTATGTCCTGAGCACCATTGCACTGCCGCTTTGAATCAAGTCAAAGTGTTAGAGGTTTCCAAAAGATGTATTTTGCCTAAATACTTTTGCGTAGGGAAAACTTGGCTTATTTGATTATTTTTATTGCTGTTAAGCAGCTACAGATTGCAGAAAGACACAAAAGCAGAAAAATCCAGTAAAGTGATTTAAGATATGCTGCATTACTTAGCTTTTGCTGTGGGCTAAAAGCATACACAACAGCAGTTATCGCAGATCCTCAGGCACGTGGTGACTTGTGAGGCTGTGGTAGCTGGAGCGGGTGTCTGAGATCCTTAGAATCCAAAATTTGGTCTGTAACCTCTTCAGGCAAATGCATGACACCTTGCAGTTTGCAACCCCAAAAAAACACTGCAGCAAATACATTTCTAAGTAGAGTACAGCGATTTGTTACTCATACTCACTTGCATTTTCAAATATTCTGTTCCTGGTGCCATTTGGACACATTTCTAGCTGGATACATTTCTTTCTCTCTCTCATTTTTAAATTCTGTCCAATGCCAAAAGTTTATTAGAGAATTAAATTCTTCTTTGTTTTTTTCCTTTTTTTTCTCTCTTCCTCTCGCTCTCTCTCTGTTTGCCTGACAGCGTTTTCCAACAGAGGATCATCTGATGATTCACAGGCACAAACATGAAATGACTTTGAAGTTTCCTTCAATAAAAACAGATAATATGTTATCAGGTAAGAAGACATGAATTCAAGAGTCAAGATAACTATTCAGATGATGTTGAAAGCATGACTCCTACTGGAAAGCTACTGGCAAAATACCTCCAAGATTGGTTTTAAAAAGCCCCAGGTCCAATTAAATAACAAGTAGAGATGGAATAAACTAGAAAGCCTATCTCTGAACAAAAACACAGTCGCCATTCTTATGTCTTCCCACAGGTTTGGTATGAGAGGGAGAGAATTCTCATTGCTGAACCTCAGCCATGCTGGCAGCTCTATCACTGACTCCCGTGTCAACATGCCAGTGAAATATAGGCACTTAAGTGCATGTCACCTGGGAGCCCAGCAGTGAGTGTGTTAATGAAGTGCATTTGTACTGTTCCTACAAGACTAGCTACTTAAGTTTGACAGGCTCACTTCAGCAACTGTAATAGACCACATCATATGAGCCACCTTTATTGTGGCTTAAGACGTGCCCACTGTAAATAGCCATAATCAGAAAGGTTATCCAGGACTTTTCCCCTAAAGGTAACTAACTCTCTCTTCACTTCCCTCATTATACACAGAGGTTATTTAGTACTATGTGCAATTACATCCTTTAGTTTCTTATGTAGGTTTTTCTTATGTAGTCTTTTCATGCTCTTTTCTGAGTAACCACACATCAGTGGCTTGCTGGCATTCAGAAAGTGCTGGGGAAAGTCAAGCTAGCCTTAATCTCACTGCTGCTCTCCTCTCCTATTCCTTTTCCTGTTGTATATTCTTCGGGATATAGTAATGTATTATTAAGAATAATATCACTGGGGTTTTTCAGGTTTCAACATAATTGTAGAAAAACCTATGGTGCAAATGTACGTGTGTATGTTAACCAGTGCTTGATATTTATCTTTTGAAATGGGCTTCTTCAAGGTAAATTGTGCCATTTTAAGTGCAAATACATGATGACTAAAGAGTCTTCAGCAGACTAACACTTTTATGGATAAACACCTTCCATTTTAGCTGAAATGATAACTGTGTATCAATGGCTTGCACATACTTGATTTGGTTTGTGGTTTTTTCTTTTTTTTTTTTTTTTATTGGGACTTTAGGGACCACAGAGGAATCAAAGAGACCCTGTCCCAAATAGAATTTATTTCTCTCTTACACTTGCAAATGCCATAGTGGACTATGTTTAGAAAAGGACAGTACACAGCACACTGGAGAGTAGTGCTTGTAAAGTGCCTGCATGCCAGCTATGCCCACAGAATCCTGTGTTTGCAAGCGTGAGTGAGAAAATGCTGCTCTTGCACTTGGCCATGTCCTCTGGCAGTGAAACTGCTTGAGGTCATCTATGCTGTGGGCACATTTACCCCGTGAAAGTGCTGGCTTTTGTTACAGCTTTCTGTTTGGCAAGGCTTTTGCTTGAGGGTAGTTTCTAAGGGGTATATTCTGTCATCAGGAGTCCCCTGGGTAGAGTAGCTCTGTTTATGTTTGACAAGTTCTATGATTTAGCTGTCCTGCTCATTCCAATGGGTTGCTTTCCCAGGCAAAAGGCTTTGACTGGCTTCCACCACTACGACCATTGCTGGAGTCCTAGACCCAGAGTTAACCAACTGAGTATAAAGAAATGCAGAATTTTGTGTCCAGAAAGGCTCCAAGATTGCTTCTGATGGATGTATTCTTTGTGCTTTGTGCATGACAATCCTCTGTAGTAATAAGAGTAAAAAGCTGCAAGTACATCTGACTGTGGTGGCCTGGCAACCCGGTATCGCCGTGCATTGAGTTTTCTTCCTGTGTTTATTTCATGGATTTGTTTGGCATTTTGCAATCCTTAGTTTGGAAGCGTCATAGATCATCTGCTCTCTGCAGGGAGACATTGAAAAATAGTTGTTTCATTACCCACCGAAACCCTGGGGAAATCTAAATACCTTAAAGTTTAAGATGTTTTATTCTTGGATTTCATAATGAAAAATTAATGATATATGGGGAAAAGAGACAGACTTTTCTCTTAGACATTTGTCTTCATGTCTTCCTTCTTGTTTTTTGCATTTTTGCTTATTTGACTTTTTTATTTCTTTTTATTTTTTCTGTCATCAGTAGGTTCAAAGAATTGCAGCAGCAATTGCCCTGTAACAAACCAGGTGCTGTGTTAGCGTGGTGTTTTTTAACTCTCTTTTTGTTAAGCTGCCTAGCAGCCAGACTTTCTTCTTTTCTTCAGTACGTTGCATACTACCTTTTAATGTGTTGTATTTTATCCAGTCATTATTAGTAATTATGCAAAATAATGGCCCGTATGCATTCAGATGACCATTAGAATTATCTACTCTGTTTCCAGTCTGGAGTCAGCATAGTATCAATAATATTTAACACACTAAGCATGTCTTCTATAAACTATTATTGGAGGTAGCTGCTAAAACTGAGCTGTTGGTCTTGTACTAACATCATAGCAACTAAGCAAAATACTACTTCAGAAGTAGGAACTTGTTTCTTGTGTGAAAGCTGTGCTGAGTTCTGAAATACCAATTTGTAAGTGAGAGGCAAAGTTACATTATATGTAAAGTTATATGTTAGGTTGGTGGGGTTAATGTTTAATAAACATGATTCCATAACCTGATTGAAACTATTGGTGTTATGCTGCTTTATCAGGTATGTCTACCCAAGAGTTGCCTTGTTATCAAGTAGCTCCACTGTATTTTCTTCTATTTTTTCATGCTGGCTGAAGAAGGATTAGTTTTATTACATCTGGTGACTCTAGAACTAATTCAGATACTCCAGGTACATACATACACTAAATAGCTTTCTGTTCTATCTATAAATGAAAGGGAAGTCTGCCAAAGGCATTTCATTAAAATGCAAGTGATTTTTTTACTGGATAATTTGACATTACTTTTTTCTCTCTTTTTTTCTCTTTGTTTTTGAATTAATGTTATTTGTTCCTTTTTTGTGTATTCATTTTTTTTTCTTTTTTTGCCTGTTAGAAAGTCTTGATATAGGCATGTATAGAGAGTCACTGATGGTTTCCATTTCCATCTTTCCTAGCCAAAAAAGAGCTGTTTCAGATAACGCAGAATATCTTCTGTAAGTTTTGCATGCTAGTCATCATTGCAGGAAACTTTGTAGCTAGGTTGATGACATAAATGTCATCTTTTTGCTGTTGTACTAACCGACCATTGCATTGCTTTGAAAATCTGTAATGCGTTGTGTGTCAAAGCTTTTTAGTTTTAACACTGAAATAATGTGTTAATGCCTGTGGGACAGATTGTTCCTTCCAGGTAAGTACTAAAAGCCACATAGAACTGAACTTTGGGAGCTGGGGATATTGGAATTCCTGTGGTATCAAATTTGGGAAGGGGTGATACCATACCATTGTTGGAGCGGGGGAAGTCCTTCCAAAACTGCTGCTAGCAGATGCAGAATTATCTATAAATAAACCTTGTTTTTTCATGACACTCTTTACTGAAATCCAAACCAATCTAGATTTTTGGTGGTAAAGCAGACAGTGGAGATGATGGAAACATCCTTCTCTAGATGAAAAAGTATATGTGCTAAAAGTAGTGCAAATGTGCTACTTTTCCCAGGCAATGCTTGTGTCAGTGAGGTAACATACATAATCCTTAGTTTGCTAATTTTTTCCTTCTTGTGGTTTACTCAAGGAGGTTTACCTAGGCATGAATTTTGTGGAATGCAAAATGATTGGATGTAATGACAAATAATTTTGTTTGATTTCTTGTTTGCTTCTAAAATGCAACTGGTCAGGTTCTGAGTGACCAGAAGACATTATAGATGTATAGGATCTAGTATGTGTACCCCCAGAAGTCCAACCAGCACTTCAAAATGTGTATCTTTAAGCTCATTTGTGAGCCCCTGGCTGAAGGCAGTTCTACCAGGTACAACTAAGTGCACCTCTTATTCATCTCCTCTTCCATCACCTGCTTGAGGTGTTGTGACCTTGAGCTCCTTGATGCGCTTGGGTAGTAACCTGTCAGATTCATAAAGAAATTCTTAGGGCATTCTTTTTCCCTTGTGGCTGCTTGATGAGCAGCCCTGCAAATTTCAGTGCTAGCCCTATTACTCTGACTTTGTTTTCATTGTATGAAAGTATAACATGGGTAAGTATAGAACTTCAACAGAGCCCACAGCTGAACAAGCCAAATGCCTGTTATTACTGCGCATCAGACTAAACTTTTCTTTTGAAAGATGAAGAATCAAGTTACACACCGTGGAGCTGTGCTGCTGGGTATCTTTTACTGAATTGGAATTCCATTTTTCCTTTTTTAAATCAAACCTTCTTTCATATACCTGTCCTTTGGTTCTCTGGGGAGTTTTAACTGGTATCACGCATTAAAGTTTTCATTTGTGCTTTGAGGGATCAAATTCTAGGACCCAAGCTAGTTTTACGAAATGCATTTTGGATGATTCAAATAAACTCTCTAGCAAGCTAATGTTGCATTTTCTGAGCTGTTGTTTTGAAAGCAATATATTGAGATTTATTGTCCTTTCTGAGGCTATTATGTCTGTAATTACACCGCCCCCCCAAAACTACAGTGAACCCCCCATGCACCAGCAAGCATAATGAGTATGTAATGGAATCTTTTTACTTTACTGAAGACATCAAATTCCCCATTACCTTACAGCATATATTTTTCAATGAGTCTAGAAAATCAGACATCACTTCAGACATTAAGGACAGGTTCTCAAAACAATCAACAGCCAAAATACACTCAGTATATCAGGTTCTGGTCAGAATCTGATTGCTGAATGCTTCTGAAATTCTCACTTATATATCTGCACAGATGAGATAATTTGATCTTGCTCTGGGGCTTTTATGTTATCCATTTACATTATTGAGGTTTATTTAAAGTCAAAGTTTCTTGCAGCCTTTCTGGACATGACTGTGTCATCAGAGAGGCCAATTATTCACCTAACTAATAGGCTGAAGAGAATATATATAGTGTAGTCTGAAGCTTGACTGGTTCTGTGTTCAACCTGGTGCTAAAGGTGAGATACCTGTTAACTTCCTAAGTAATTGTCAGATGAGACAGTTTCACTTGTGAAGTGACAGTTGGCTAAAGGTAGATGCCCCAAAGCATAGTAGCAGTTGCGGATGGAAAGATTTTTACATGTTGAAGTACGGGATTGTGTTGCAATGGCTGGTCGGTATATAACAGCCAGGTACCTAGGGTTAACCCAGACAGACCTTTATCCCAAGCTGCCCAGTCCAAAATGCAGCTTGTGACATTGAAAGTACTGGGTTGTGTGGGTAACAGTGTGCCTGCAGGACAGCTTCTTACAGTAATGTGTGTCCTCAGCAGGAATGCTGAGTGTGGTGCTAGATCTGTCTGAGTTTTGGTCCAGTTGGGTCTGGCATATTCAGTTGCTGAAGTACAACAAATCAGAGCCCTGTTCTCAGTGAGCTTGCAATAGTTGTGGGCGCTGGTGATAGCAACAAAAGGTTTGTTTGTACCAACAGGGAACAGTGAGGTCAGGCACAAACTGTTGGAATTATTAATGCATTTTTAAGTGCTGAGAATTTGGAATATTTTATTAATTCTGAGAGACCTGAATATGCAACTTATGCTAGGGTCTCCTTTGTGATACTGTTCCCAATTAATACACAAAGGCTTGCCTAATGTAGGTTGAAGTGTTACTGTGATGTTGAGAGTAATATATTCTGCTATGCCTTTGCTCACCTCCTGAAGGAGAATTAGTGTTTTGCAGAGGCAAAATAGTTGGTTTCCTGAGGAGCAAAGAAAGCCCATTGGACTTGGTAGACCTAAAGTCCTGAAATCAGCAGGTGCAGTGTATGTCCAGTGTGACTACTGTAATATGTAAAGTCTCCATACTTGGAAGTCTGGATCTTTATCAGTTCTGCTGTCATACAACACAGAAGTTTTGTGGTTGTTGAAGGTGGTTTCTGTGCATGTTGAAGGATGAAGTGTTATGAAGTAGAAAGGCAGCTCTTGTTTTGCTTCTGGCTGAGCTGGCTTCCAGCAGATCTGTGGATGGAGTTTAGGCCAGGTGGTTGGTGGTGTTCCCTTCCTGACTGGGAGGAAAGGGGGGCTGCCTGTTTCAACAAAATCTTGTGAATTCCTGTCACTGATTCTGGATCATAGAAACTACAATAACAATATGGGAAGACTGAGGTAGTAATTTAAGGCCACCATGTTAATATGTAGGTGGTGTAAAAGACATCAGTAATCAGTGTTGATGCTTTTAGATAATAAAGTAGTGGATTGGAAAGATCAGCTGTAGGCAAAACATTTGATTATCTCAGACTGCTTTTAGTGCAGAAGATACACTTTAACCACGTGCAGAGAAAAGCTGATGAGGCCTTTGTGCATTTGAAGTCACATTCTTGCTCTGGGTTGTTTGTTTTCACTGTTACTTCACTACTTTTTTGTCTAACATTCATGAAATAGATGCTGAACAGATCTGGAACTTCAGCTACGTGTGCTTGATCACCACCTTGTTGCCATTAAGATGCTTCTGAGCTAAAATAGCTGTTGTAGTAATGCTTGAGTTCTGTATCAGCTGTGTACCTCGATGGAAAAATGACAAAATCTTACCTGTGTTAGTGTATTCTTTTCTGCTCTGTCCCCAGATTTTCGACTCAAGCAACTCTGATAAAAAATAGGACTTTTGATTATAGTGAAAGTGGTGCCATCAACTTTATGGAAACCTGGTTTCTTATTTTGGTGATGAAACTGATACCTTGCTTATTTGGTATGGATATACCACTTCTAAAAAGAAAACATTTCCTGTATTTGCCTCACATTCAAATACTAACAAACCCTTTATGTCCAGGGAGGCTTGGCAATGATTCTCTTATTTTCCTACAAAACAGTTGTGTTGTTCACTACTGTAATATTTACTCCTTTTTGGAAATCAAATATATTTCTCCTGCTTTTTAGTGCACTTCGTTTCCAGCTCAAACTCCAGTCCAGAGGCCAAACACAACCCTGGTGTAAATCTACTGAGTTCAGTGAGGTTACCCTAGAGATTAGTTTGGCACTACTTTGTTTAGGGTATGGACCTGTAAAGTGCTGAGTGTCCTCAGCTCCCATCAATGTCAGCACCTCATTGACTCAGCTCCTTGTGCTAAGTTCTGTCAAGATTCTTGGAAAGTCTTTTGTTTCTGACTCTGGTAACACAGTAGTTAGCTGTGAAAACTAATAGATAAATATGTGTGCATTCCCAAACACTTGAGTTTTGTTTCCCTTAAGCTCACAAGTAGGATGCTCAAGCCAAAAGAAACAAAGCAAGATTTTAAAATTAAGGACTTGCTTTTTATGTTACACCTATATGTTCCATCAGGAATGTAAATGCAAATGGGTGTGTCTGCCCATTGATTACTTGAGAAGCTCAAACCTGTTGGGTCACACCTGATACAGGTGGAAATTGGCTTCAGCTGGTTTTATAATGGAGGAGACTGATGTTCCCTCTTAGTTTCCAAGTGAAAACTGCATTTCTGTTTGTATGCGCTGCTTTTGTGCTGCCTTTTGTTTAGGGGTTGCTGTGTGTTTCTATGCTGATCAAGGGGGAAACATTAGAACTTGACCCAGCTTAGCTAGGTGCAAGAAACCAATTTTTTCTTCTCAAACTCAATGAAGTGGGGAGACTTTTTTTTCTGAGATCAGAATTGGCCCAATATGGGCCACTGGGATTAGCATGACAGAGTTTTCATTCTGTGAAGAATGAATTTCAAATAATAGGGTAGTTGTCAATGATTATGCAGAAGATTATTTTTGAAGAGAGTGAATCCAATCTTTCCATAAAATTCAGTACAAAACAGCTTGAGCTGGAATGGGGGCTTGGGAAAAAATGAACCATCAGGTAAGAACAGTTTTTTTTTTATTATCTGTTTTTAAATGTGTGTAAAGCTGATAGAACCATGTGGACTCCCCCCTGCTTCTGCTAATATGGCTCTGTTCTGTAATTTTGAGGGGGAGATGGGAAAGGTGAGGTGGAATAGTTGAGAGCTTGCCTAAGAATGAATGGAGGTACCTCAGAGCTGACCTGTCAGGAGTTCCCAAGTTTTGGTTTGATATTTCACTTCCTGAAGAAGGACCAAGGTTATCACTGAAACTACAGTCCACAGGGCAGTGTAGCTCATCTATCCGACAGGTTTTTGAAAAAGTGGAGGAAAACCTTGTGCTTTCTTAAGTACCTCCTGCCTGTGGCATTAGAGAATCCTGTCCTTCCCCACATTATTCCTGACAAGGCAAAAGAGTTCCTCTTGGCTTATGTGAATGATGCTTTCAGGTATAAAACACATAAGGATGCTTCTTTGTGGTCAAAGTTTGACATTTCATAGGTTTTTCTAAATGTCGTTTAATTCCCTCAAAAGCTCTGTTAGAAGCAGACTTCTCACTGTGGCTAAGTTCATGTGTTTTGCAAAGAATGTGTATGTTTAGGGTGGTTTTCAAGCACTTGAAGGTGTTAAATAGTGTGTATCTGCAGCAGTTACCTGCGTGGTGTGATGTAAATGTGCTTTCTGATATGCACTCTGTGTTGTTTTGCATGCACCTATTGTTGAAGGTTTATAAACAGTTATGATGACCACTTGCACACTTTAAGGTCATGCACTTGTGTTATGCGCCTCGTGAAAACCTGGGCTGTTGTCTTTCTGGTTGAATGATGAACAGTGCTGTGTGATTTTTGGACACTGCTGGCAAACACTGGCTGTCTGCAGTGCATTGTGTCGAAATTCAGCGCTGTGTGGTTTGTTTTTAATGATGGTGTGATAGGGGTGGGAAGGCATGGAGAGATTAGCTAGAACCTCTCTTTCCCTGGAAGGCAATTTAATTGTCTCCTCCTCCTTTTAGTATTAAATACCAATGGTCATTTCTGTCATATTCTCAGATCAGACTCCTACACCAACACGGTTTCTGAAGAACTGTGAGGAAGTGGGCCTCTTCAACGACATTGATTGCTCCCTAGAGCACGAGTTTAGGAAGGCACAAGAAGAAGAGAACAACAAAAGGGTGAGTTTGAGCACACTGAACCCTTCCTCCTGTTTCTATTTTCTTGAAACATTAAAGGACATGTTTCAAGATCACTATCTGTGAAAGCAGATTGAGCTCTGCTACCTGGTAGTAACTTTTTGGTTAAAAACTAGATGGCACTACGTGATGTGACGTACTTTTCAAACTATTGAAACAGTTGACAAATATAAAACCCCCAAACCAGCAAAACCCCAGCATTACATTTCCAGAAGTGTGTAACTGTGTTTGCCAGGGTTTGATTCCAAGTCTCTGCTTTTAAGTAAACTATAACACAAACCACACACCTCTTGAGGGAGAGGCTTGGGAAAATTATATCATCTTTGAAGTGAGGACTGCAAACTTGCCCAAATGCATTACAGGGAAATGTGGATTATGAAGGAGCATTTACTTAAGAAAAAAAAAGAACAAAAAGTTTTGCTCTTTCTCTGCAACATGATGGGGCCCTGGATTTATTTGTCATCATTACTGTTTCTGTATTTCTCATAAAGTATTTATGTTGAAGGGAGAAACTTTAACTTGTAATACCTAGTAGATAATGTATCCCATTCCCAATTAGTATTCTTTTAGTTTCAGTATTTGAAAGTTTTGTTTGAATTATATATTTATATGGGTTAAGTGTACACTTGTGCCCAAAGGTGGTTAAAGTGTTTTGAGGGATCCTAAAGAGCTGTTAAAATTGTCAGGGAACTGTAAAAGAGCTTAATGCACTATGGAGGCCAGCAAGAGTTAATGCATGAAATTTTAACTTCTCAAATAAGATCCAAGGTTCTGCTTGCTTTTGAGGACTAAAACATGAGGAGTAATGCACAACTTCCTACATCAGCATATTGCTCCCTGCAGCCCTCCAGTAACCTGCCTGACGCCTCCCCTTCACAACGTTCCCTTTGTGTTTCTGTTTTGCTCTCTCCTGTTTCTGTGGCTCTTGGAAATTCCTGTGTAATGTGTCCCCTGTCATAGGAGTTCCCCAGTTATTGAACAGTGTGTTTGGCTTAGTTCTCACAGTAATCTCTATTTGTCTAATTTGAACATTAACCGGGACCACAGACTAGAAATAGGAAAAGGCTGCTATGAAGCAGCTATGGTGCTGAAGCCAGAGGGACTTTTCCTTAGCTTGCCTCAGCATTATTTTGCCTTCCAGGGTGTCTGTGCTTCCAATTGCAAGGGTTTCCTCTGTAGGTCCTGTTTCTTATGGCTCCTGGACTGTGTCATTTGCTTTGCCTGTTGGTGATTGCAATCCAGCTCAAAATTCATACATGTGAGGCATGGAACAAGTCCAAAGGAGGGCCATGAGGATGATCAGGGGACTGGGGCACCTCTCGTACGAAGACAGGCTGAGAAAGTTGGGGCTGTTCAGCCTGGAGAAGAGAAGGCTGCGTGGAGACCTCATAGCAGCCTTTCAATATCTGAAGGGGTATCTATAGGGATGCTTGGGAAGGACTCTTCATGAGAGACTGTAGTGATAGGACAAGGGGTAATGGGTTCAAACTTAAACAGGGGAAGTTTAGATTGGATGTAAGGAGGAAGTTCTTTACTGTAAGGGTGGTGAGGCACTGGAATGTGTTGCCCAGGGAAGCTGTGAATGCTCCATCACTGGTGGTGTTCAAGGCTGGGTTGGACAGAACCTTGAGTGACATGGTTTATTGGGAGGTGTCCCTGCCCATGGCAGGGGGTTTGGAACTGGGTGATCTTAAGGTCCTTTCCAACCCTAACTGTTCTATGATTCTATGTGTGCTGCTGGGCTTATGAAATCTGGAGGTAGCAGCGTTTAAAGATCTTGAGACCTGCAAAGTAAAGGCTAAAAGGGTTTTTTTTAAAAGAAAAAAAAAAAGGAGGTAAAGCAGGTTGCTGAGGCACAGAATGGGATGCAAAGCTTGTAAAAAGAAGGGGGGAAGAGAGTCTAGGAGTGGTTTGGCTTTGACTTTATAGGGAATGGAGTCCAGGGATGGTTTATTTGTGGCTCATAATGAAAGAAACTGGGAAAGGTAGAGGAGAAGAGGGGAGAAACAGCAGCATGGTATGCTGAAGAAAGGAGAGGAGTGCCCTAATGTGAGAGTCCAAGTTTTGGTCAAGGATTGGGAAAATGGCCCTGACTGCCCTTACAGCTTTGTGCGCAGGATGAATGTTGGGAAACTGCCGTGTAATGGGATAAGTGTGTCTAATTTTGGATTTAACTTGTTAAAACTTGTGTCTTATGTGCTGCAGTGGGGAATCTTAGGCACAGTCAAGGGGAACATTTCTGTACACTGCTACTTCTTCACAAATTAGAGGATTCCTAAGCAGTTCTTTCTGCATGGTGTTTATTTTGCACAAGTGGGAGGTGAGGAGAAATCTACTGACATAGACTTCTGCGTGACTAGCCACAGATTGCAGTTCTTGATGTTGTAGAGTCCATTTCAGTTTACAAGTGATTACGCAGCGTAATCTGATTAAAACCCAGACAAAGCCATCAAGTTTCCAGATAATTCCAGTTGTCTGTCAGCCTCTGGAAGTCTTATTTTGTCCTTCTCCTACCAGCTCCTGCAGCTGCCATTGGTGATCTCCAGAGAGTAAGTTGTAGAATCATAGAATAGAGTTGGAAAGGACCTTAAGATCATCTAGTTCCAACCCCCCTGCCATGGGCAGGGACACCTCCCACTAAACCATGCCATCCAAGGTTCTGTCCAACCCAGCCTTGAACACTGCCAGCGATGGAGCATTCACAGCTTCCCTGGGCAACCCATTCCAGTGCCTCACCACCCTTACAGTAAAGAATTTCTTCCTCATATCCAATCTAAACTTCCCCTGTATGAGTTTTAACCTGTTACTCCTTGTCCTCTCACTAGAGTCCCTAATGAAGAGTCCCTCCCCAGCATCCCTATGGGCTCCCTTCAGATACTAGAAGGCTGCTATGAGGTCTCCACGCAGCCTTCTCTTCTCCAGGCTGAACAGCCCCAACTTTCTCATCCTATCTTCATACGGGAGGTGCTCCAGTCCCCTGATCATCCTCATGGCCCTCCTCTGGACTTGTTCCAACAGTTCCATGTCCTTTTTATGTTGAGGTCACCAGAACTGCACACAATACTCCAAGTGAGGTCTCAGGAGAGCAGAGCAGAGGGGCAGGATCACCTCCCTCAACCTGCTGGTCACGCTCCTTTCGATGCAGCCCAGGATACGGTTGGCTTTCTGGGCTGCAAGCGCACACTGAAGCCGGCTCATGTTCATTTTCTCATTGACCAACACCCCCAAGTCCTTCTCCGCTGGGCTGCTCTGAATCTCTTCTCTGCCCAACCTGTAGCTGTGCCTGGGATTGCTCCGACCCAGCTGTAGGACCTTACACTTGGCATGGTTAAACTTCATCAGGTTGCCATCAGCCCACCTCACAAGCGTGTTGAGGTCCCTCTGGATGGCATTCCTTCCTTCCAATGTATTAACCGAACCACACAATGTGGTTTCATCAGCAAACTTGCTGAGGGCGCACTCAATCCCACTGTCCATGTCACTGACAAAGATATTGAACAAGACCGGTCCCAGCACTGATCCCTGAGGGACACCACTCATTACTGGTCCCCAGCTGGACACTGAGCCATTGACCAGAATTCATTGTGTGGGGCCATCCAGCCAGTTCTTTATCCACCGAGTGGTCCACCTATCAAATTGATGTCTGTCCAACTTAGAGACAAGGATGTTGTGTGGGACAGTGTCGAATGCTTTGCACAAGGCCAGGTAGACGATATCAGCTGCTCTACCCCTGTCCATCAGTTCCGTAGCCCCATCACAGAAGGCCACCAGATTGGTCAGGCAGGGTTTGCCCTTAGTGAAGCCATGCTGGCTGTCACTAAGCACCTTGTTGTTTTTCATGTGCCTTAGCATGCCCTCCAGGAGAATCTGCTCCAAGATTTTGCCAGGCACAGAGGTGAGGCTGACTGCTCTGTAGTTCCCTGGCTCATCCATTTTCCCCTTCTTGAAAATGGGGGTTATATTTCTCTTTTTCCAGTCATTGGGAACTTCACCTGACTGCCATGATTTTTTAAATGTGATGGACAGTGACTTTAGCAACTTCATTCACCAGCTCCTTCAGGACCCGCGAATGGATTTCATCAGGTCCCATGGACTTGCACACATTCAGGTTCTTAAGATGATCTCGAATCAGATCCTCTCCTACAGTGGGCCCAGGGTCTTCATTCTCACAGTCCCTGTGTCTACCTTCCAAGATTTTGGTGGTGTGATCAGGGTGTTTACCAGTGAAGACTGAGGCAAAGAAGTCATTAAGAACTTCAGCCTTCTCCAAATCCAGGGTAGCCAGTTCTCCTGATAGCTTCTGGAGAGGGCCCACATTGTCCCTAGGCTGTCTTTTATTTGTTATGTACCTATAGAATCCCTTCCTGTTATCTTTTACATCCCTAGCCAAGTTTCATTCTAAGTGGGCCTTAGCTTTCCTAACCTGGTTGTAGCTTCCCAGACAACATCCCTATATTTTTTCCAGGCTGCCTGTCCTTGCTTCCACCTTTTATAAGAGTCTTTTTTCCTTCGAATTTTCCTCAGCAGCTCCTTATCCATCCAAGGAGGTCTCCTGGCCCTCCTGCAGCACTTCCTTCTAGTTGGGATGTATCGCTCCTGAGCTTGCAGCAGGTGATCCTTGAATATCAACCAACAGTCTTGGGCCCCCGTGCCCTCTAGGACTATATCCCATGGAACCTTACTGAGGAGGTTCCTGAAGAGGCCAAAGTCCGCTCTCTTGAAGTCCAGGGCAGTGAGCTTGCTGCACGCTCTTCTCACTGTCCTGAGGATCTCAAATTCAACCATCTCATGATCAATGAGTGATGGCCGGGAGGGAAATCATGAAAATAAAAAAAAAAAAAAAAAAAAAAAGGGGGTAAAAAAAAAAAAGAAAGAAGTCCCACTAGCTGACTAACCTGGAACATTTGCTCCATGTTTCCAATTAATCTGCTGTATGTTCATTCTTACGTTACCAATTGACTGTCAGATCGGAATCTGAGGTGGGCCCCAGTAGGGGTTTACGAAAATGCAAGAGACAAAGGCCATGACAGAAAGGGACTCCTCAAGCTGCAGCTGTTGCTAACAAAATGTTTCTAACAGCCTGTCCTTAGAATATGAGTGCAATTTAGCTTTAGTCTAATGGACCTGCTGGACCTACCAAGCCTTGCAGACTAAGACTAGCTGCATGGAAATCTTACTCATGGCTCAGAAAAGTCATCCAAAAATATTTTTGGTTGTGTTAATTTCTCTGGACTGTGGAAGAAATACTTTTGTTTATTTTAGTATATTGCTGAGGCTTAGCACACAGCTTGACGCTGAAATCTTCTAACAGAAAACCACTATTTTTTTTCCTCCTTGACTCATTTGGAAACGCAAAGGATAAAGTTTAATTGGGTGCATTATTTTTTTTCTTTTGTTCTTTTTTTTTTTTTTTTCCTTGTTTGCACAATCTCATGGATAATCCATGAGAACTTGCTGTGATTAAGCTCCTTATGTGAACTGGTGACATTCCAAATTAACTGTGAAGCTCTGAGTGCACGGTTTCAGGAACACCGTGTGTACCTTTTTTTGTCAAGGTAATACGGAGAGGAAAGCACTTGCATGAATACCCCAGCTGCTTATCTGGGAACAAATCGCTTAACAACTTTATGCCGTAGCTGCTCATGTGTAAAGTGGGAGTACTATATCTTTCTGCCTTCCATACTTGATACGTCCTATGATTGTAAACTCATGTGTCAAGGACCATCTCAGTATATGCTGGTGAGCCTCTGCCTGGGGACTGAGTGGATGCAAGTAGTAATAATGCTGGAGATTTCCAGGATCTAAATTGAAATGAGAAAAGTAAAGTTATAAATGGAAGTGAGATTGTCAGTTTGTTTGGCTCCCCTGTTGCCTCTACCATCAAATATTAGCTGCATACTTGCAGCTGTCTCATCAGCTTGAGAAAGGCCTACTCCTTAAATGTAAAGGATGCTATAGATCAGCAACAAGCATACTGATAAGCATATGAGAAAGAGGCTTTTTATATCCTCTTGATGGCACTCTTCCTGACATAAGCATCCTATCTGCCAAATTCACCACCGAAATTAGCACAGGCAAAAGCATACCTATATTATATTTCTACTTGGAAAAGTGTAAATATTAAAGCTTTTATGAACTTGAGGCAGGCAGGAATCGACAGCTTGGCCTAGACAAAATTTGCAGCCCAAATCAACAAGGCAGGTAGTGCTGCCAGATCAGATGACCATTTTAGCCTACTAGTTGCAGGTTTTAGGTTTACACTGCTGGGAGCATTAAGGATCCAAAGCATTTGTAGTGGGTTATAAATGCAAACACACGATATTTGCTGCTACTGGGTAGGCCCTGCTGTTGCATCTTGCTTTGAGCATTGAGGCTGAGAGGATAATGTCAAAGATGGGAAGGATCAGGATCTGTTTGTGAATAACTAATTGGACCTGCTTCCTTAAAATACATCTAGCCTGACCTCCCTGTGTAAAATGAGAAAGAGTGGAAATATGCTCGGTGTAGCAATTAGGGTACTCTGAAATAGTGAGTTGAGTATTTTAAACGTGAGGCGTTTTCTCATCAGATTCTGCTTATGCTAGAATTTGGATGCATCACTTTCTAAGGCTTACCCTGCAACTTTGAAATCTTCTAGCCAGTGTTCAGTGCTGCAAGATAACATGTAAGCTGTGCAAATGGGTAAGGGAAATGGCTATTCTCAATGCTTTTTGTGGGTTGTTCAATGTCAGTTCAGGAAGCTCATGGCCAGCAATTCCTCTGCATGGCTTAATTTTCCTGTTCTAAGTATACTACCCCATTGCAGGCACCTCACTGCTAGAAAAACATCTGTGAATTGAAGTAGTCCAGTAAAAAATAAAGAAAACCAAATATAGAGCATTTGGTAGTTGAATAAATTCAGTCTACACAATGATCAAAAGCTCAAATATCCAGTCTAATTGTGTTAAACAAGGGATGAGGCTACAGTCTGATGTATATGTGAAAGATATAAATTTGTGCTGAACTCAGTGACCCTCTGACTACTAGGAGAGAATTCTTGCAAATATTTTCTGAATGTCATAGCTGTGTGCTGTAGCCAATGAGTATGGGTAAGACAATCTAATTCAGGGCAAGCTGGAAATGACAGAATCTGTCTCTTGAGCAGTGTAGTTTGGGGAAAAATTTGACTTAATTTCTGTGCCTTGTGTACATTGCATAAAATTTAAACCTGTCCCACAGGTTTTCCCTTCTGCCTTCTGAAAAGTTTGCAGAAAAAAACATGATGGCTTTTGCTTAAGTGTTTTTTAAAAAGGAAACCTCTTACATTGTGACAAGGAGATAAAAAGTAAATACTAAATCGCTTCCCCTAAATTTGATGGAGTAAGAATGCCCAATAAGCATTTCTTGTGTTGCACGAACTTGGTAGGGTTTACTGCTGTTTTTTGGAAGCTTAATTTAAATTAACCAACCAAAAAAGGGGCTGATACTGTTCAATCATGTCACTGGGGGAGAGCCAGGTCCTGGGGGACATGCTGCTCTTTTGCAGAAGGTGCCATTTTGAAGTCTTTTAACTTTCCCAGTAAAAGAAGTCGCAAGAGTTGTGTTGGTTGGATATCAGAAGACACTTCATGCCTTGTTTTAATCTAGTCCATCATTCCATTAAAGCAGAAAGCTCATGCATACATTTAATCATTGACAATACAGTAGCAGTGCAGTAAATGGGACTCTTGAACAGGGAAGAGCGATATGGTACCCATATATGAAAAGAAAAAGGTATCTGTATGTTGATAAAACACATCGCACAAATGTTTGGATTTTAGAGGCTTGTATTATAATAGTAATAGGGTATATAGTAGTGTTGGCAACACACTGTTGATGAAAGAGAAGAACAAGGATGGAGGGTTTATTTTGGTGGTTGGCGTGGCTGGTGGATATAAAATTCAACATCGGCCATTTATGAAAACCAGGTCCCTTCCCAAGCAGTGCACTCACCTGACTTTCCCCCCTCACATGATTAACATGCATCACAGGGCTGTGCTTCAAGAATATGTGTACATTTTGTGTCCAGTTTTGTAGTAATGCAGGACAGGACACCTGCAGATTGATTTCCTTTTAAGCATGGTCCTGTGGGAGGTGGTGTCAATGCTGCAGTGTGCTGGTGTAGAACAGTATGACTTCTGAGTGTGTGTCCTGACTTTGCAGCAATCAATTTTCGCTTGTGAACGCTCTGAAACCTTAGTGAGGTCATTGAGAAGAATGGTGTGGTGGTAGACATTTCCGAGGCAAGTGCTCTGAAACAGCTGAATTTCACTAGTGAAGTAATATAAATGAACAAACTCGTAAACCTGTTCCTTGTGCACTTTTGACTTGACTGTACAGAAAAAGAAAGCAAAGACCTATCTTTAAATGCTTAGTTTGTTGGGTTTTTTTTTAAATTATGCAATTGTAAATACACATATATGCATTCTCCCTGCATTTGTCTAAATATGATGTAAGGAATTAACTTTATTCAACGATTCTATGATTCAAGTTAAGGGTCCCTCTGACTTCTTATTCTTCCACCAAGATTGAGTATCTTATATGGTATATTGTAACAGATGCAAAATAAGACTAGGAACGATTTATGTTAATATAGTGCTTGAGGACCAGAGTACCGTGATTGTAGGTATTGTAATAACTTCAAGCTGTTACTTTATCAATCAGTTAAGCTGTTGTCAAGGTGATAGTTCAAAACTGTTACGATCAAAAACCCAAATACCACCACATATCCACAGATTTCATTATAGTGCCTATACTCTAAATCATGGAATAGTTAGGGTTGGAAAGGACCTTAAGATCACCTAGTTCCAACCCCCGTGCCATGGGCAGGAACACCTCACACTAAACCATGTCTCCCAAGACTCCATCCGACCTGGCCTTAAACACTGCCAGGGATATAACATCTGTATCCATTAAGATGTGAGCATGCGTTGAAGTAATGTAAGAATATATTAGAACTATGTATCAGAGTTTTTCCAGTGGGTTATTCTGAGTTTTTATATGCAGTAATTGCATCAGGCTATTGATCTGCTTTATGGGCTGACTGTTGCTTTATAAACCCTGTTTTTCCTTCATAATTAGCTTCTGCAGCATTCCTATGGAGAAGGGAAATGCTTTGCCTCTTATTTTCTGAGGTAAAAGAGGTTCCACAGAACATTATTTTGCAAAGCTCCTTTGTAGTGAGACACCAAGCTCTTGAAAGAATCTCACACATGGAATGAGAATTGCAGGGGAGCTGGGTGCTCTCCACCATTCTACCAAGCAAGCGTCTTTCTGTCTCTTTTGGTTCCAAAATAAGTTCAGCAATGCGCCTAAAAAGATTGATAGACACCTTCAAAGGCATCTTGGTGCCTTGCTCTCACTGAAATAAAGCAGAAGTGAATTGGTGAGCTACCATAAAGGATCTGGGCTCAAGTGACATGCTGAAAATTGCACAGGAAGTCTGTGGCAGAGCCTCGGATTGATTCCATATCTCCTTGGTCTCCGCATAGGGCATCCCGCAAACCATGTGTGTTAAAGATTTATCAGCTGTTGTTCAGTGTTGCTGAAGACAGGAAGAATGCTCTCCTCCTCTCTCCAGATGGGTAGGCTTGCTAGATTTTAACTGCTTTTCTTAACTTACAGAGCTCTGATGGTAGACATGTGGTGGCATGTTGTGTTTTTTATGGCAGCTCTGTAGCTGGCACTTTAGTCCCCTGACTTTGTGAATCCTGTTTTGAGCATGTATCTATGTCCAGACACTTAGTTGCCATGCTGAACTGTGTTACAAAAGGGACTCTTTTTTTTTTGCGCCTAGTGGCGCAAAAACCCTAGCAAGACAGCAGAGTTCATATCATGACCTTGCAGTAATATTCAGAGGGATAGGCTTTAACCTAGGCTCGTTACTGGCAGTGTAATATCTTATCCTCTGCTGGCAGGCAGGTCTATCTTGTCTTCTGTAGCAATGGACTATGTTTGAATGGATTTGTGGATTTAGATCCTCATGCTCTGAGGGAAGACCTGATTGCTTTTTTCAGCATTAAGTGCCTAAGTCATGCAGAAAGTCAGTTCTTGAAGGCATACGTTTCTGATTGAGCTAAACCTCCCAAAGCATAATGCTTCCATGTTCTTCAGAATTCCAGCTGATGAATCATCCTGCAGAGCTCAGTCAGGACAGTCCACTTTCCTTCTGCTTCTTATTGTTTCTGTCCCAAAGAAGTTGAGTCACCCCCTTGTAAAGTTTGGGATTTTATTATGTTTTGTATATTTTGGCTACCCCCAAAAAAGGAGGCCTGCCTGATTGCATTCTGACATTTCTTGCACTACCCCATGGCATAGTTGAGCATTTTGCCTTGGTCTTCCTATGAATGTTTTCAGTGTCACAGATTTCTTGTTGCCAGTTCAGATTTCAGCAGCATGGACTGGATGGCACATGATGAAGAGATAAAGCTTCCCTGTAGTGGCATTTTTATAAGTCTATCTCTTAAGTAAAGTCACTAAATCTTGGCAATCTCTTTAGAGCATACACTCTGCTATAAAACATGAGCTCTTTGCTCCCCAGAGTGGACTGAAGCCTATATAGTTGGGTAGGTAATCAGATACTGCTGATATATTTCAGAGCAAGGTGCACTTTTACTTTATTTATGAAGATAGACGTGCTGGTCGAGGGCTTAATCACAGCTGATAAATCATTTTAAGAAAGCCTATTAGAACCATATGCTGATTCTTTATATTAATATGGTGTGTCTGTTTCCAGTCTAATAAGGCAGGGTCTCTTCCCCCTCTCCACTCCCCCTGCCTGGTGTGTGAACTATTTATCTGTTTAAGTGATATTGCTTGCTTGGGGGCATTCTCCTCTTTAAGAGATGTCATTAATAAAGCAAGGTGAACAGAGAAGCGAGGGATTCTCACTCTCCAGAGTGAACAAACCTGTGTGTTTTCAGTCACCTTTGTTGTGATGGAATTGCAGAGCAAAGGTCCAAAAGCTGAGACAAGGAAACTCATTGCTTAAAGCCTAGAGAACCATGGCAGGGCCTTTACAGCAGCATAAGGTTGTCATTTTGGCCCAGGTGGTTACAATCCCAAAGGCTGAGAGCTGCAAGGGGGTGAGTACGCTGACATGTTGGTTACCTCACCTTTCCCTCACTCGGAGAGGGCTGCTGCAGGAACAGGTTCCATGGCCATCTAATGAGATCCACATTGGTGAAGTTATTCCGTGCCAAGTCCTATTTATCATTAATTGGTGGGTTCACTTGCAGATCTTTCCTATTATTTGCTGATTATACCCCTACACATTTTATTATCTTGCCAAAATTCAAATGCTAATAATTTCTTGATTTATTGTTTGTTTATAACTCTGTCTACTGCCTAAATGGACGTAGTTAGATTTCAAAACATCAACAGCTCTTATGCTGACTTTCTTTCACATTTTGCACATGGCAGTCCTCTATTTCTAAACCTCCATAGGGACTCCTAAACCTTTACAGTTGGGTTCCTCCCACCACTTCAGCCCCTTTTCTCTCTTGCTCCCCCAAGGCAAGTCTTCTTTTTTTGGCATAAAGACAATGATCATGATTGTTACGTGGAGAAAATGTCCACAAGCTAGGAATTGTGTGTAAGGTTTTTTAATCTGTACGTCAACCAAAATGAATCAGAAATTAGAGATATCCAGGAGAGGAAGGGTATTTTCACCTTAAGGCAGGAGATCCTGATCTGAGTTACTGGTATTCTTTAGTCTTACAAAATATGGAACTGAAAGACTGAAAACTTGCTTTACATCAGCTGTGTGTGCTCTGTAGCATGACTTGTTTCTAGTACTGTACGAAGTTACTGTATTTTTTAAAGCCCCCAAACTTTGTTAAATTTGAAGTACTTCAGAGTAACAAAAGGAATAGTGGAGAAAGAAAGGAGCCAGAACAACCAAGCACATGCTGTGGCAGTTAATGAATGCTGGAGTTGGATGTATAGCTTCACATATCTCTGGGGCAGTTCCATTGACTGTAATGGAATTAAAATTTTTAGCCTATTATAACTATGCAAAGATATGAAGGGAGAAAACTCTGCTCAGAGACTAGCGAAAAACCCTGTGGTGGTGAAGTGATATGAAGTATCGGGGTACTTGTTTATGTCCTGATAATATATTAAAGTAGGGCCTTTTAAAAACTGTACTTGGGAGAAAAAAAATGTACATTTAAACTTATTCTACTTGCTCTGTCACATGCTTCTCTACGGAAATTACCATATTCACTCTTATGTCCTGGGTTCAGCAGTAGCAGTCATTTTTCTCCTTCTTAGTAGCTGGAGCAGTGCTGTGTTTTTGACATTTGGGCTGGGAACAGCACTGATAACACTGATGGTTTTAGTTGTTGCTCAGTAATGTTTACTCTGACCAAGGACTTTCTGAGCCTCATGTTCTGCCAGGGAGGAGGGGAAGCCGGGAGGAAGCAGAGACAGGACACCTGACCCAAACTAACCACAGAGGTATTCCATACCACAGCACATCATGCCCAGTGTATAAACTGGGGGCAGCTACCCGGAAGGGCTAGATCACTGCTCGTGCCCGGGTTGGGCTGGGTATCAGTCGGCGGGTGGTGAATGGTTGTATTTTCTTCCCTTGTTATTTCCCTTATTATTATTATTGGTGGTAGCAGCGGTGGTTTGTGTTAAACCTTAGTTACTGGACTGTTCTTCTCTCAATCCGTGGGAGTTACATTCCTTTGATTCTCCTCCCCATCCCTCTGGGGGGGAGGGGGGAGAGGAAGTGAGGGGAGTGAGAGAGAGACTGCGTGGCTGACTTAGGCTTAAACCACGACATCAAATAAATATCAACTTTCTTTCTTCCCTGAAATGTGAGTAAACCGTGTGTGGCTCGATCTGGTCCCTGGGAAGCAAACAGACATCAGTTCGCCATGTGAATGTTCATGTCAAAGTGCAGCTCTGCCAGCCAGTCTGGGGCTGGGTGGGGAGAGACACAGGGAGAATGAACTCAGTGTTACAAACTGTCTCTTTTGAATTTCTACAACCTATTAGTCACAGCAAGCTGCCCTTATTGATTCTGGTAAAAGAGGTCACTTTTAATCCTCTAAAGTGGAGAGAGCTGCATGCACTCTCCATAGCATGACATTAAAATTGACGCAGCTCTGCATCAGTTCTATGGAAATGCCCTAAACCTAGATGGATTATTGCCTTTCCTTTCAATGGATACAAGCTGCTTCCGAGAGCACACTAACCTATATTAGGTGTAAAAGCTTTAAAATACTTGATAAGGAAAGCAGAGCCAAAAGAAGCTAGAAAATGTGTGAGCATGTTAGAAAAGCTGCCCCTGCAGCAATAAGCCATTAGTCTTAAAAAAACTTTACTTTCTCCTTTTTTTGAAAATTAAAAATTCAACACAGAGGAGTTGATATTATCATATAAAAGAACACACAAAAGCTGACCTTACTCTATGATTATGAGGAAAGCTTTATTCTGGCTGATGGCCCTTGCTAGTTTTGTTTATGTTCTTCAGAGAACTAAATCTTTGAATACAATTAGAGTAGTCCAACTTGAATCTTAAGTGTGCATCAAAATAAACAGCAGAGGTGAACTCCCAGCAGTTTTCTTTTCATCTTTGTTATCCTTGCCCTGACCCGTTTTTGCTGCCTAATGATCATTTGTGGCATACCATTGTTAAGGGAAATCTTCTTGAAGGAGAAATGGGCTTAATGGGTATAGGAAAATTATTGTGAGCCTGGAGAAGTATTTTTTTTTCTTTCTTTGGAATTCCAGAAAATGACTACTGTTCCTTTTGATTTTATGTTAGTTTTTATTTGGAAATTTGTTTTCTGAAGGTTTTGATGTTTGGGTTTTTTTTGTGTTGTTTTTGTTGTGTTTTTTTTTCTTCTGTGGGTCTCAGTAAAAATGTACAATGTACTGTTTAGGGAAATTAGTTGGCTTGTCATGTAAGTCTTGTGTTCTCCCTTTTCATTAGTTGTAGCTTGCTCCAGTATTTCTTATTAAAGGTTAGAAATTCCCCTTCTAAATAAAAGACATCTGCAAAATGAAGTGCAGTAAAAAACATTAAGGTACAATGTTAAACTCTATGTAGCCTGCAAGTGCAGTGTGTGGGATGGTGGGGGTGCCTTACTTTCATGCCACATCGCTTTTCAGTAAGCATTTTACTTATATAAAGGACTTATTCCTACCTCAGGTCAGACTTGGTGGGCAAATGGAAAGGAAAAATCACACAAGAAGAGGAGGAAAAGTAGCATTGCTCTGACATGAAGAAAACTGAGGAGAGGCTAGCATGAGGACATAGAAATGAGAAAGAAAGATAAATGAAAGAGCAGCACTTACACGAGGCAGACATTAAAAAAGCTGTTCTTTGGTTTATGAGAAGAGGGGCGTTAAAATATTCCTGTGTTGAGCTTGCTAGCAGAATTGCTTGAGCAGAGATAGAGTAGTGTGAAAAGTTCCATTTTCTTTTCTCCCCATCCCTCAACCCAAGGAAATTGAGTTTCTTCTCTTAATGTTGAATTGAGATGTCAAGGGATGTGACTGTAGAAGAGGAGACTTGAAAGTGCTCTGTTGATGTTGGGTATTAGAATAGATTTTCCCTGAAAAAGAGGCAGAGTCACCATGGGTGCTGCTGTTTCTGCTTGCAGTGGTCTTCATAAAATGATATTTCTCTTATCACTCAGATCTATGTGTATGTCCCTTGGGATGTCAACATCTATGTAAGGCCTGTTTCTCTAACAACAGCATTACCATAACTCTCTTCCCACCTGGGCTATTTTTTTGTTCCAATACAGTAAACTCATGCAACTGTAAATGCCAACATATATGTTTCAGGAAAACCAGGAAAACTATTAAGTGTGTCACACCTCTGCACATAAGTTCTTATTTTGTGGATTATTGTTTGGTTGGATCTTTTTCAGGTACAGTTCTCTTATCCCAATTTCTTTTCTTTGCTTCATCCATCTCAGCCAGTTAAATGTGTATATAACTGATTTTCTGAAATGGGGCCAAAGTCCATGTACTTCAATAGCTCTTGAGCATGTGGTTAACTTCAAGCATGTGTGTAGGGGTTTGCTGAATAGAGATAGTTTGCTGAATCAGGACTTCCTGACACTATGATTTTAAATTGCAAGCAATCCTCTCTTTTAATGTGTTTTAATTACTGCCTCCTGTGGACTATAGGTAACTCTTGTTACTTGAGTCCTGCAGAAAGTTGTAGTTGGTTGAATAGTAATTTAAGGGTAAAATCAATCTTTCTGATACCCTGCTGTGACAACTATCCTTTTACTTCCTCTTAATAAATAACTGAACTATGTTACATGGAAAGGAATAATGATTGGAATTTCATGTTATGGTAAAAAATTATTTTTCTGGAGGAATTAAAAAGATCTGTTCCTTTTTTTTTTTTTTAAGTGATGTTATAGCTTTTTTCTTTGTTTTTTAAAGTGAAATTTCTGTATTTTCTAAACAAAACATGGCACTAAAATGGTAGTAGTAGTATGCCATTACTGACCAAATAAACCTGAGGTACCTATTTAGTCTTTTGGATACACAAAATTGTGTGACTTCTTCAGAAAGTACTTTTTAAGAATGCTGAAAGTATGTGGGGTTTACATATATATAAAAAAAACCCATGAAACAAGCAAACAAACAAAAAATCCCCACCCCAGAACAAACAAACAATCCACCCACCCCCTAAAACAAAAAAACAAACAACAAAAATCCCAACAACAAACCCACAATACAAATCCAGTTGCCTTTCTCAGTCACTTACGTCTTTCCATATGCAGGGATAAATGGGATAGGGTTTCTTGTCCAATGTTGTTTTGGTTTTCTATGCCCTGGATCACAGGTAGGATGGGCTGGAAAGTAGGTTCCGTGAAGCAAAGGCATCTGTTGGAAGGTGTAAGCAAGGGGAAAGAGGCAGTGAGGGAAATGTTCCTTTCAAAATACATCTTAATATGTGTTTATGCTTTTAGTGATGGAGTGCTCAAATTGTCTTCCAAACACAGGGAAGAAAACTCCTCTATCATGCTATTGTAGTTGGTGCACTTAATACAGTGTTTTAAACCAAAGTGCTCTTCCCTTTTTTTTATGTAAGGTGGTAAGACTTAAAAATATAATTGGGCTTTCCTCTTCTTTTCTTACTACTTTTCAATATTCATTTCCACACATTCCATCTTCAAAACAGCTAATCTGTATCCCCTTCTTGAATAGCGTTATCCTGACAACAGAAGCAGTGAAAAGAGCCGAGACTGCAGGACTTCTAACAATGCCAGAGGGCCTCAGGAATAGGAATGCCCCGAAAAAAATGTGCTCCCTTCCAGCTGCCCTTCATATTGTTGTCTCTCTATCCAATTTACTAGAGAATTTCCCACTGGCTCTTGGCTCATTCCCAAATGAGAATGTAATCTTTTAAAGATTACACTGCATAATGGAGGGACAAGGAGCTCTTTATTAACTGGGATGGGGAGTCACTTGCTATTAGGCAAGAGAGAGGGATGGGCTGGAATCGTGTTTGTTGAGCTCTGCTTTCTGCACCTTCTTGCCTCCTCGATAGGACAGCAGGTTGGGAGTAGAAAACCACTGCAGCTGCAGTGTAGCAAAATAAATAATTGAATGTAGGTTATGATTATGGCAATTACTTTTATAACGTGAGGGATTATACCATAACTATTATATTGCCAACAAGATTAAATTACTAACCTAATACCACAGCATGTTTTCCAAGAAAATAAAAAAACCCTCTGCTTGTTCCAGAGTTGATACATTCAAAGACTACTAATATGGTGTGAAAGTGCTGAGCACCTAAAGAAACTAAAATGCTGTCTGTACAGAATTGTCTGAATCAGATCCCTGTCGCTTCAGCTTCCATGAGCTGTGCCAGATGGACACCTTTGCCCCTTTTGGGATGTAAACCAATGTGGTACTCTGGTAATTTTAAATTTTCCTTCTCTCTCCTGTGAAGCAGATAAGCCTCTGCCAGTAATAGTTAAAAAAAATTAAATAGATAACCAGAAGTTATACTTTCAATAGAAAAATTCTAGAAACTTCATAAAGGGACCAAATCTACTCATGTAAAATGTAAAATTGGAAAGCTTAAGCTTCATCATATTTTCATACTATGTTCTTCTTTTGCTGAATCGTTTGAAAATGTTTAATAGAGGCTATCTGTATGTAAAATGAGGTAATCTTAAGTCACCTCTGGTATGAGGTCAGTTTTGCTGCAGTTGTTTGAGTCTGCAGTGTGATTTCCCCACCCCATGCATAGCAAAGTCATAGATGAGACTTTGTTTTATAGATAGTAGAGACATAACCTTGTATAGACTGCTCATGGTAGGAGTATAAGCTAAGTTAATTATGCAGGAAGAGCAGTTTCCTTTTGTTCATCAACTGGAAAAAGAGTAAAAAAATTTAATTTTGGAGACTTCAGAAATGTATGTTGATCATTGCCAGGAAGTTAACTGGCTTCGTGGATGAGCCAGTTCTGATTCTGAAGTGAAATGTAGGTGAGCAATATAATTCTAGAAATATTTTTATTAATTTTTGTATGTTATGCACCGAGTGATATCTTAAGTGGTTGATTTCATTTTTGTTGTATGTACGTTTAAGTCTTCTCACACTGTTGTGCCTTTTGAAAATGCCTGTTATCACACAGAACTATTTGATACATTTGGAAAGACTGGACACGCATTTGTAAATCAGCCTTTTCTTCCTTTTCTGGTGAAGAACTGGATATCAAATTGAAGTCAAACAAGAATATATTACTGTTGTTTTTGATAGGATAAGAAACTTCCGAATGGCAGACTATACCTTATTTTATTTTGAATTCCTTTTTTCCTGAGTCTTTAGTGTACAGAAAAAGAAGTGAATCTGAATTTATGTGGAATCTTTGACTTGTATGTTGCAGATCTGACTGGTGCCACGTGCAAACTCTTTGCATCCATGACACAGACTCTTTTCTTCTTGACCTTACTATTTGTTTAAATTTGAGTCACCTTAGGTTAAAGGTGCTCTCAGTTTCCTTCTGGGATTGAGAGCACTGGGTGCTGTTAAGAAGTTAGTATTGAAAGCTGGTTTCATAATTTCCTTGTGGCGTCTGAGTAGGCTAACAAGGTTATGCCTTATTTGCTAACAGCAGAATGTCCTTTTGTCAGACGAGGGTATCTTTCCATTCTCTCCCTTGTCTTATATCACTTTCAGACACTGTCGCTACATTCCCAGTGAAACATCCTGTATTAATCTCCTCTGAGGGCTTTTTAGTCTTGTCCCTAGTGCATTAGGTCCTCACTGGTAGGAATAGCTGCACAAGGAATCAGCTTGTTTTCTTATGTCTCCAGTGCCCAGGGCATCTTATTAAGTCTTTGGTTGCTGCTTGCTTTTTAGAAAGAAGGTCAGTGCAGGTTTATTGCACATCTGCCAGTAGTTTGCAAAATACTAGATCCTCATAGTGATGTATGTGTCCACCAGGCAAGTGATACCTTTCACAGCCTGCACAGGGGGAATCATAACGCATAGAAAGGGGCAGACCAGACACGTGAGGGCCATACCTCAAGCTGCCACAGGAGTTTCACCAGTTCTTGCTCTTTGTTGGCTTTCTTGACCTCTGTGCATCACATGCGTAAGCACCTTCTTAGAAGTCAGACTGAGGCTCAGGGCATTAACTGCAGACAGTAGTGCAGCATGATCTGCTGGAAATTGTAAAGTCAGCGACACAGATTTGTGTGGACTTCTGTGTGTGCCCTCTCACTGTTAATAGGTAATAAACCACTAACATTTCAGTGTGATGGGGGGTTTCTGGTGTGACCTTGCGTTTAACTGCCATAAATACACAGGTGTAAAATTTTTGGAGTTATGTGTGAAGTACTGGAATACCACCTAGAGATACTGGTATGTTCACACGGTTTTGCGGTAAAGCTTGGGTGGTTTTCTTTATGGTGCTGATGCTGGAGCATAAACTCAATTAAATATTTTTTCTTTCTTTCTTTTCTACAAACAACTCAGTGGAATTACTTTTAGAGCCAATGAGAGATTTCTGAATCCCACCTCATAAGCCACATTCTTGGGTTGTTCTTGTTTTCCTGCTGACCTGGAACTTCTCTGGTTTGTTAGCACTTTGAAAACTTTCTGCATTTTTATGTCAGTTTCTCCATTAGTTGATGTTGAAATCAGTTTCAAACCTACAGCCAGAGCTTTTGTTTGCCAAAATATTTAGCTTTTAGTTTAGCCTGGCCTTAGATGAACACATCTGAGTTCAAGTAGCTGAATAAGTTAGCTTCCTTTTTATCTCCTCTGACAGGCAACTGGCCATGCTAATACTCTTAGCTTGCCCTAAATATTACAGAGGGAGGGAGAAAAGCATGTAAAGGTCATTATTGTGGTTTACTTGATGGACAGTCGTTCATTATAAACTGCTGTGACTCAATACTCAATTGTTACTGATACTCTGTTTATCATATCTCAACTGCAAGATGTTAGGGAGGCTTCTGATAGTTCCAGCAGTTGGAAGACCCACATCTCATGATGAGTTTTTTCATGATACAATATGGACTGTAAACTGCTTGTATGAAACGTGCTATTTGCTACATGCTATTTCTCTAAAAGACCAATGTTTTGATCCTATCTGCAAGTAATACCGTAGTAGTGCACATAACTCCTAAATTATGAGTCTTATTTTTACATTGAATCTTTTCAGCTGGATGATTTTTTTGTTGCTTTAAAATAATAGGTACTTCTGTAGTACATGAGTATAACATAGAAAACTATTGCAGTTCCTTTCTATGATTTTGTTGCTTGATATAGTGGCATAGCACTAGCATCTAACAAGCAAATACATTCCTGTGGTGTTTTCAAAAGCATATGAGAAACCATATGTTTTCATAAGAAAACAGCTGTTACCAAGCGTATGCTTTCTTAGATAGAGTAACAGTTATTAAAGGGCAAGGTAAGACCCTGGCTTGTCTTTTAAGTTGAATAAAGCTGGCATAACTGTTGCTTTGAGTGTGCAGTGGCGCTGCATGTAGATATTGCCATGTAGAGTTGTAACTGGAAGGAAAGAGAGATTAACATCCATAGTCTGCAGCTTGGAAGAGACAATATAAATCTCTGTCTTGCTTTGAGCTGTGAATGCCTCTGTAGGAGTTATAGTAACAGACAAATTAGCATAATGTAATTGGCAGGCAAGGTCAGCCCCTCTCCAGGAGCATTAGCAATGTTTACTGTAAGAAGAGACAGACCAAGTATTGTAGGGTAGTACGCTGCCTGTCCTTTTTGAAGGAAGAATAATCATTTTGGACTCCCTGCATCACAGACTCTTAACCATATCTTATTAAAATTCAGGCTATCATATTTCTGCCTTAAAGCAAATCAGCTAAAAGAACAACAAAGAATATTCTCTGCTATCACACAAATCTTTATTCATATTTTTTGCTTTCAAGCCTATTTAGTTTATGTATCTCTCTCTCTTTCTCTTTTCCTTCTCTCCTTCTTTCTTTCTTCTTGCTTTCTTTCTTCCCTTTCCTTTTCTCTGCTGAATCGCTTTTCTAAGAATGCTAAACTTACACACTCATCCCTGCCAATAGCCAGTAGATCTGGGAGGATTGAAATTTCTCATCTTACTACATGGGACACAATCAGTAAATGCAGACAAACTCATCAGCTTCCTTGTTTGTATCTTCTAAAAGTGTGAAACTTTGAGCAAAATTCTGGGCCACCTCTAACAATCCAGGCTCACTGGATTTAGTTCTGCAAACTTTTTCACAGCAATGTGAGGTGGTGTCCCACCTTTTGAAAGAGATCTTGCACTGGGTCACAAACAGCACTGTTGTTGAGCCTTTGACTTCCAATCTGACAGTCTGTGCCAAGTATTTGAAATGAGTTCAAGCATTCAGTTAAATGATGTTTGGGAAGTGGCTTTCAGAATATCACAGAGATTGCACTGTCTTTTCTTGTATATCACCAGGAATACTGAAGGTTATGCTATTTAACAGCTATCTTCAGCTTAAGTCTTTAAAATACTGTTTATGACCAGCTGTTGCTACTGTAATTTTCCTAGAGAACTGGCAGACAGGCTAAAACATGCACAGAATCACCTTCAGAGCACTGTCTTATTAGAAAACCTATTTCCTTGTGCTTAGACAGTGTGATCCAATGGATTTGTGAAACATGGTCCTTTCCGTGATCATCTTCTGGTGAAGAAAAAACAGGCAGCAATTCCTGGACTCAACAACAGCTGTATTTTTGGGTCTTGTAAAATAATTATAGCTTACAACCTAACTGTAAGTTAGGTGGGTTTAAAAAGAGCAGTGTTGTTACTGTGTTCAAGAGTAATACGTTCTACTTTAATGCTGATACCCTGTTAGATAGCTGCTTTTGAGAACACAATTGTGGTGCTGCTTGGGCCAGGCTGACATTCCCCATCCTCTTCTCTGTCCCTTAGCCTTCAGGTATCAAGTTGCTCTGGTTGTGGTCATCCCACTGACATCCACTTTGTGGGCAAAAGCTGCTGTGTGGAGGTGAGCACTGAGAATAACAGTTCTCCATGTGCAGCTAGGTTGCTCCTCAAGGATGCATGCGTGCCTTGTTTCATTAATGGCTCAGCTGGGGGTGTTTAGTCTGGAGAAGAGAAGGCTCAGCAGGGACCTTATTGCTCTTTACAGCTACTGAAAAGAGTGGGGGTTGGTTTCTTCTCCCAAGTAACAAGTGATGGGACAAGAGGTAATGGCCTCAAGCTGCACCAGAGGAGGTTTAGACTGAATATTAGCAAAAATTCCTTAATAGAGAGGGTAGTCAGGTGTTGGAACAGGCTGCCCAGGGAAATGGTAGAGTCACTGTCAGTAGAAGTGCTCAAAAACCATGTCGATGAGGCCCTTAGTGACATGGTTTCGTGGTGGTCTTGGCAGTCCTGGGGTAAAGGTTGGACTTGATGATCTTACAGGTCTTTTCCAACGTAGTTGATTCTATGGTTCTATGATCTTGATTATTATGATCTCTTGTCATTTCTGTGAGATCGAAATTCAAATGCATGCTACTCTGAAGCCCCATGAGATTGTTCTCTTACCTAAGAGACTCCTCTGCTTTGTCACTGCTATATTATATTACTTTCCTAGGTATACTGTGTTGTCTCCAAAGGCTGTTCACTTGTCAGTTCCCAGCACTCTGTAGTTGTTGGAGATACTCGTCCTATTTTAGATGTAAAGCAGAAGAATGCAAAGTAGTTTCCTCCAAGTCACGCAGTGTGGAAAAGGATGGCTGTGCAGTTCATGGTGTGTCTGACCTACAAAATACCTTTGGAGTCCAAGTAGATATATTTCTGACCTCTTCTGCTTTCCCATTCCTGGGAAACTGTATGTCCCAGCTTCACACCAGCTTGCTTACTTGATTTATTTTCTATTAACAGTAGCTTTTCTTTCAATGATCCACAGAAAGCTGTTCTTCAAGATCAAAGTCATGCCTTCATCAATAGATGGTCAATTCTGTTTTTTTGCAGGGGGACCACTACTGGGTTCTTCCAGGCATGTTTGTTCTCCTAGTCTCAGTGGTGGTTTTTCCTGCCTGTCTGCCACTTGCTGAAATCTGCTGAAAGACAGAGATGGACAAGGGCAGAATTTCAGAAGCGTCTTTGAGGATTCAGAGAATATTTTCTTTGTAATACCTGTTTGTAGCCTTTGCTGCACTCACTGGAAGTGAACTTTTCTTAGCTAGAAGCGTATTTAACCTTTTTTGTCTTGTATGTAGACAGTCTGTTTGCCTTCTAAACCTTAATGTTTTGAACTCTATGGCTAGAAAGATTATTAATTTTGTCTGAATGCTTTCAACTGATGAGCCTAATTCTCTGAGTTCTTTCAGTCCAAGATCTAGACTAACCTAGCTCTCCTCTCCCAAAACATCAACCTACAATTGCCTGAAATGATTGTGAATGCTGTGAAACTGCATGCTTACCTTTGTGATTACTTCCCAGGAAGTCTGGTGAATTAACTTGATGCCAGCTTGATGTTTTGGTATGCTTCTGTGAATGATCTTCACTGACCAAAACTGTTTTCCTACCAGTTCAGTTGTCAACCTGCTCCATTGGTTTGACCTATGATCCCTTGTATGTAGAAAATGCTATGCCTGGGTGCTTTCTGAGATCACAGTTGGCCTCGACTCCTCAGTAGTTCCCAGCATTTTGTTTTAGTCCCCATGTATTGCTAGCCAGCCTGGCCCAACATTGTTGCAGTCGGTTGGGGTTAAAAGAATATTTAGGAAATGCATTTTATTACCAGGGTAGCAACATTTCCACTTGACTTCTTAGCAGAAAAGCTAAACCTGCTGGTTTTCTGCTTGAAACTGCCTGAATGGAAAATCACTGGCTGTTTTGTTGCTACCATCCATGCTCTCCTTTACCAACTGCTCTGTCTAAAAAATGTTCTGGTCATTGAATGTGGTCAAGCAGCCATTGCTGTAACTCATGCATGATGCCAATAACTTATGCCAGTGAAATCAATGATGAGAATTTCAAAGAAGCTTTAAATAAAATATAACAAATTTAAGTGCCAAAGCACTGTCTCTGTGAGTTTGCTATTAACAGATTATAAATGGTTTGCATAATGTTGAAAAGCCCAGTGCCTTCAGTTAGCAGTATCAAAGGCTTGTTTAAAGCAATTCCTGGAGGGTTGCCGCCCTCTCCCCCCAGCTTTCTGTTTCATGACGGATAAAAACAAAACTCTTTACAATAAAGAAAGGAAAGCCAGGTTTTCAACTACCCTCTGACTGGCCTCCAGATCTGGCAGCTGCTTTTGGATGTCTAATTGCTTGCCCTGCAAAAGTTGACATGCACCTACTCTGAGAAGGTTCTTCGAGTACCCACTTTGTACATGCATTCTGTCTGACTTACAGAAATGAAATGATACTGCTGGAAAAAAATCAGAGTAAAGCTTACAATTATATATATTTTTTGTTTGCATTTGGTTTTTTATTAAAGTTTTCTGGTTTTGTAAATTCATAGATAAGTATTAGATGCAGAGAAACAGTGTAAAATAATGGCTAAGATACTGGACTGAGAGAAAAAAGCTCTTCCATTGAGTCTTGGTTTTTAGCTACACAAATCACTTTCTCTCTTTTGCTTCCTTTCCCTTTCGTTGCTTTGTCTACAGACTCTAAGGCTTGTGGGCAAGCGTAGTCCATCAATGTGTCTATACAGATTTTAGCACAATAAGGCCTTGATTTCGACTGAGGCCTCTAGGAATTACACCTAGTAAGTATACCGGCAAATCTCTTTTCTTCCTTTTCAAGTTTCTTACTAGCACTTCTCCATTTGGGATTCATAGCAAGCTCCCTTGTTTACAGCAACCTAATGGGACCATAATTGGGTCCCCAAGATAACATTACAGATATAAGCCAGTTTTTCCTTAGACAAAGTTCTATGGAGAATGTATTTTCTGACAAACATGCTTTTTATAAAAGGGTTTGTTGTTTTGTGTTTATTGGTGTTCCATCTGCTCTAGAGAATACACTTGAGAAAAACTAGCTCCAGCATGGCATATAATGTTTCATTAGCAGGCATAACCTTGTTTATTTGCTTTTTTAAATTGTATTTAGAAAAGGAAATCAGTTTGCACCATTGACATGCTGCCAGGTTCCTGTTTATAAATGTCACAATAGGCAACTTGGAAGAAATGAAAAAGTCAGTTTATGGCTTTTGCATGAAGTATGACAGAACTGGGTAGAGCCAGGCAGCCGGTTGTGCTCCCCCTGTTTTGCAGCCTCCCAATTAGCAAGACGTAGTGTGGCGTTAGCAGTGCAAAACACCCTGACTGACCCCAACTGGGTTATGCACACTTAATGTTACTGACATTTATTTGAACAGAAGAGGCTCTTTGTGCTATGTTTCTTAAATGGCTATCTTGGGCAAGTAATTGTGTATGAAACAAGCAACCCTGAGGAAAATGGAAGATATCTATAGGAAACTTCAGGACAAAAGTATAGGCATGCAATCTGATGTCATCTTTTCCAACAGGAAAGCTATGTCCATTCAAACTCTGGTGAGACCAGTCTCACAAAATTTTCTTTCGCTTTAAAATACGTTCCGTGCATCTCCTTTATATCACTTTTTTTCCTTTTCCCTAGTAAATGGTTTATTGTGGGTACATCTGGTACCATATATTACTTACTGTGTATTTAAAGAAGGCTTCATATGTCAAAAGCATAGTCTGAACAGACATGCAGAAAAGGGCATAAGGAGGGTAGTGGGGGAAGAGGGGAGGGAATCGTGGAAGACAAGGGTCATCTTTCAGTATTCATTTCTACTGGTAATTAGAGGGCACCACTGAACGTCTGTAATTAGATCATGTCACAAAAATTAAGATAAAAGACCAAAAATTCTAAATCTCTTGCATTTCATTCATAATATCAGAGGAATCAGAGCATTTGCTTACACCAGCAGCCAAAGTGGAAGACAGGCAGGGAGGCTTAACTTGCCCTGAAAGAGGTTCATGTGCAGTTTCCCCAGAAGATGGGAGGAAAAGACCAGAGGAGGTGACTGCACACTCTGGGTACCCAAGGGGCAGAGGCCAGGTGGAAGCATGTCAAGGCACCCCTGTTGTGAAGATTTTGTGCAGGGCTATCACCCTTCAGGCAGTGGCCTTAAGAGGATTAGTAGGGCTTAAATGGGCTCTTGGGACTTTGAGTTATAGTAGTGACTGCTGCAGCCTTGAGATGGCTTATACCTGGCTTAGCACTTCATGTGTCTGTCCTGTGTCTTGTGCCATGCTTCTTAGCAGCATTGTGTTGTTTGCTGGAGATTAACAGACTTGAGGTTTCATTTGCATCACTCAGTGTATCTCAGACAGTCTTTCTGATAACCTTAGTAACAGCTATTGACAGAAAACAAGATAAAAAGATTGATGAGGTGTTTTCTTTTTGTTTGTGCCTTGTCAGGCTCAGCCAGCATGTCTACATATAAGAATAATTAATCCTAACTAAAAACTAGAGGAAATTTCCCTGCATGTTTCCGCATAGATATTTAGGATAAAATTTTGCAAAGCTCCTGCCAGCCCCACTACACGAGTCTGATCTATTAATTAACAGTAATTATTCATTAGGGCTCCAGAAGGCTGAAGACATTTTAATAAAAGGACCTGGGGCTACTGAAGCCCGTAGATACCTTTAGAAATGTTATCTTTTTGTCAAGAAATTCAGAAATTTTAAACACGGTGCTCTGAAACGATATTTGGGTGGCAGTTAAACTCTGGTCTGTAAACTGCTGGTGGTCACAAAGCTGTGGTAAGTCATCTGCAGCTGGTCTGTGGAACCATCTTGCCTTAATTACGCAATTTATGATAAGAGCACAGAGTGCTCTGTGAGAAATTCAGAGGGTTGACAGAGGTCTGTGATCCAAAAAATTGGAAACCAGTGGTCGAGACTGATAAGTACTGATTCAAAGCTTTATGATTTCAGCGAGAGCAATGTTTCCCTTCTTCCCCCATCTGCCTATCATTACTTGTCATTTTTGAATAAGGAGTTTAATGTTTCTTTACCTTTCTACCTCTAAGGAGATCAGGTTGATAACATTCGATTGAGCAGTGGTGCCCAGGGTTCAAGAAGTCAAATATACTGCTTCTGGCCTTTGAGTCTCCAGCATTGTGCACATAGCCAGCTGTGTCCAGTTCAGCAGTAGATAGGCCTTGGGGGCCGGGAAGAGTCCTTCTGCATTCTGGGATAGATCATGCCTGCTGGTATTTTGTCGTGGGTTTTTTTTGATGCGCTCTTTTTGTTAAGTAGCTGTTAAGTGAGTATTTGCCTTTCTTTGAAATGTTTTGAGGAATAGATCCTTTGGCATCAGTTCTGTATTTTTATGCATCAACCTTATAAGTGACTTCATGCTTCTCTCTAAGTAAGGGAGTTAAATAGATTTTAGTGGTCTGCAAGAAGATCTTTCTAGTGCTTTGTCCCTATACTTAATATTACTGTACAGCATCTTCCAGCAATTCTTTTCTATGTCCTTTTATCTTCTTTGGTGATTTTTCTCATTCAAGCTATACAGATGTTATAGTTTAAAAGAAGTATTGCATTTCAGTTTCCTCCAAGTTTGCGCTCTCCCATCTTTCACATAATGGAACTTTTTCCTTTTTTTTTTTTTTTTTTTAAATTCGGATCTTCATATTAGGCTTTCCTTTTCCTGTAATCCTTCAAATGTATTAGTTCTTTTTTTTATCTCCATTTTCTTCCCTAGTTCCTCTACCGTGTTTGCTTGCCTTGAGTGGATAGCAAACCTAGTTCTGTGCCTATGGAAGTTTAGATACTGCTTTCCTTGCACATTGATCTGAGTAACAAGGTAATAAATGAGTTGGTGCTGTTTCTGGGGAAATTTGATAACTTTGGTTTTGTGATGATCGTTTTCTTCTGTTAGGAGAGAATCCATAGAGGTTCACTATTTTTGATGGAGATTGTATATGATTAAAATAATTTTGAAGCCTTCCATTATTTGACACATTTAGTTTATAGTTTTCTTTACAACAATATCTTCCAAGTTTTTAAGCCAGCAGGTTCTTTGGTTGTATAAGCAGCATGTGCAATGGGTGAAATTATGATGTCCGTAATCAGGCAAGATGCTACTGTACACTGCTTAAATGTGCACATGTAGCTGCCATTTAAATGTGGTGTTGGTTGCCCTATATCCTGTGTGTCTGTAGAGCCTTCTAGAAGACTTCAGGTTAGAAATATATGTTTTCTTTCCCCATAAATTATAAAATGCCTGAAAGTGGGGCAGCTTAGAATATTCATCCTTGTTAAAAATATATTGAGAGGCCAAGCTATAGAAATTGTAAAATATTCCTGTGCACTTAACTTTTTTGTTTTGGTTTGGGTTTTGTTTGTTTTGTTTTTTATTTGATGCCTTTTTCTCTTTTAAATTATTTGAAAAATATGCAAAGCTGCTGTTTGGGAAAATAGTTACATGGTTTTAGTTGGTTTTTTAAATTTTTTTCCCAGAAAACAAAAAATGCCAGAAAGTGCTTTTGTCTTTGTCTAGATGAATTGGATTTTCATTTTTCATGCCAAATGCCTTCTTACTTTAGAACTTATATGATAGTCTGCAAAGCATATTTACGTACAATTGGTTATAGGTGGCAGCTCTAGTGATCTAAAAGCTCTCTTAGAACAATTCTGAATGAATCTTCAGTTTGTACAAAACTGGTATTTGTAATTTGCATTAAACCTCGCAGTTAAAAAGGGAATAGTAGGAAAAATATAAGCTGGCTTTGGTTCAGGAACCTATTATAGTCTAAAACCACAAACAAATTCTGCTTGAAACTTGGGAGATTACAATGGATCGGAAACGATGTCTCCGTTTTCTTCATCCTTTGCCTTCAGTAGATGGAGATACGTGATACAGGTGGTGCTCTGTGACATGGATGGGTGTTTCTCTGGAAGAACCAAAGTTTAATGGAAATGGTGACTGCCTGGAGTCATGGGGTGTATTTCTCTACTGTGCTTGCCAACAGGGTGTGTGTTCTTGTGATGTGTAATCCTCTCCACCAGAACATGGAAGCATGACTTAAAGAAGTTTTTACCCTTTAGAAAAAAAAGTGTGTTGCCTATCAAAAGTTAAATGGTTGCATGTGAGAGAAAAATATTCAAATGTTTTCTTGAAGCTAAAATGAGGACTACAGTGTAACTGGGGAGAAGTCAAGCTGATGATGATCTATTCCCTTTCCTTTTGCAGCTGGAAAGGTTGAGTATGAGCATGTTGATTTAAAAGAGGTTTGTGGATATAGCTTGTTGTTTTTTGTTTTATTTATATGAATGTAAAATACTGCTGGAGAGTACAGTATGAGCACATGGGCAAGGCAAGCATTTCTATAAAAGCTTTTTAGTGTTATAATCCTCCTTTCTGCTTCAGTGGGAGTGACTGGGAACTTTGAGGATGAGACTTAATCCTAAAGGAAATAAATTCCTTTTAATGTATTGAATCTTACTTAAGATCCATTAAATGAATTTTAAGGACAGGCAATGTTTTTCATGTCTCTACAGCTCCTGGCATGCAGGTGGCTTGTTCCCTGTGTGAACATTTAGGTTCAGTTTAATAAAATGAATACTAATAAGCTCATGTGTCTTCTTCTAATGCTGATGGCCAGCTGTGAAGATCTCTGAGAAGACTGTGTGTCATACTCTTCTTCGAGTATGGATGGGTCTTGGAGTGCTAAAAGCAGGAGAGCTCTACCTGCGTCATCACTCCTGTTGATGACTTCTCTGAATTGGAGTGCAGGGAGCTCCCCATCTAGTATCAGTTAATCTTAATCATCATCTCAAGAGCTGGAGGAGAATGAAAAGGCAAGTCAAAGTGAGATGTTCCTCTTGGATCCCTGATGGAAGAGCATACAGAACTCCTTAAAAGTAGACCTGGAAGCAGCCTAGTCAATTAACAGTTCAACTATAAATTCAGCCAATGTTGCCCAGTTTGTCCTGTTCCTATAAGAGCCCAAAGTCGAGTCTGCAAGGAGGTTATTAATATACTATCCAGATCCATTCAGAATCAGGTGCAGAGCTTAACACAACAAGGCTGTTTTAGGACTTCTGAAGACCATCTGCATGACACATGCAACGGGCCTAGTCTTGCTGTGCTGATGAGTTAGAGTCATTCTGCATGTCATGATGCATATGACTAGATCAGATAGGCTTAGTGTCAGATCTATTGTGCATTACCTTCCTGCCATCTTTCAAAGCATACTTATTTCCATTTAAGTATGAACTTGCTTGAACTTCTCTGTAAATTCACTAGCATCTCACCAATGTAAATTATTCTGAGATTGCCAAATCCCTTTCTTGTGAATTGAGAGTCATGCTGAGTTTGACATTTTGTTGGGAAATCGTAGGCCTTTTCTTGGCAGCATAGTATAACATTATAGTTCCTGCCCAACAACAGTGCTTGCATTACTGAGAAGAATGGACATGTGGATGCATTGACAGGTTTTCATTCTGGTTTTGCTTTCCATGCATCATGTGTTCAGCCTGCTTTCTGAAAAGATAGCTTATGGGAAGTTGTTAAAACTCTGAAACACCATTACAAGTTTACGCATGTAAGTGAACAATTACAATGTCTTCCGTGCAAGCACAATAGCATCATAATTCATACAATTTGTACCTTAGAGAGGTCTGGGATTATAGGGGGAAAGGGAGAGAGAAAGAGAAGAAAATTAAAATACTGAATCTAGCAGTACAAGAATCTGATATTAAATCTTTAAGTTTTACCTTGCCAGTGGTACAAGAAAATCCAGTCAAAATCTGGTCAGCTGCTGAGGTACCACTAGTCTAAAGCTCATGATGAATTTACACCCTGTCCCTTTCCAGGCATTGTGGATTCATGGCACTGTTCACTTTTCCTTAATGATCATCCTATATAGCAGATCAGTGTTCGTAGCTCTTGGAAATCTGTGGTCTGCAGTGTGTAATCTAGAGATATTAATGAAAATCTACAAAAAATAAATGAATACTGGACCTGATTCATACTATGTAAATTATTTACTTGAAGAGGAACTTGGATCTGTGTCTTCATACTGGGTCTAAGCATGTGGCTGTAAGTAGAATTATGCTGCTGTAGGCAGTACCTCTGCCTCTTTATATGTTTAGGAAGACTGGAACAACTCCTGTAAAAGAAACAGAGAGATCCCTGTGTCCACACTAGCCTAGGAAATCACCTGAATGTAAGACTTGGGAGATGGGGGCGACAGCTAAGGCTTTCAGTGTTAGGTCCTCAAATGATTGGCTCTTTTTCCATGATGTCGTCCAAAGGGTTTCTTCTTATTTTAGGTCTGGGATTCACTATGTTGCCTACCTCTGCTGTCCTTCACATTCAGCCAGAGCTCAGATTCCTTTCTCACCAGCTTTATTTATGATTATTTTATGGCTTCTATGTGTTTCCTACACAAATTGGCTCATAAATTGGAATACCAAATGAAATTTAACTGTAGTTTTCAATCCTGAGTACTGCAGTGGTCAGGAAGATGATTTGCGTGAGTCTTGGTGGCAAAGTGTGCATAAAAGTGTTTTTTTTCCTTTTCCTTAGCCTAGCATGAGGTGACGATGTGAAGTTTCTTTTCCTCTTACTGCTAACAATCCACACATTGATGCCTGATAGGAAAAATAATGTTTCTTGATGTTACTGTATTTTTTATATGTATAGACTGTGGGTTATCTCTGGCTTGAGAGTTTTGTTTGTTTTTAAACACGGGCCAAGTCAAACCCTGTGGTTTAGCAGCAATGTGTATTGTGTGTGCAGGCGTAACAGAAGTTTTATTCCATATTTCCTTCCTTAGTAGTATCCTCGTCTCTTGTGGCTTGTTCATTCTGTGCTTATGAGTTACCTGTAAACTCTTTTTTTAAGCACTTTTTAAAGACTTCAGATTACCTGTAGCAAAGGTTATATATGTGCAAATATAGTGCTTTTATTCTAGACCTCTGGGATATTATGGCTGTGCAAAATATATGGAGGCTAATAGAAGTAGCTGTTTCATGACGTACCATGTACTGTATGTTACTTTGGGACTATAAAACTTGATTTGCTTGTCAATCTAAGCAGACCTAGGACACGGTAAACACCCATGTAGTAAATCAAGGTGCCCTGCACTCACCACGGAAGTAATTTTCAAACAAAATATATATCTTGTTCAGTTAAGAGAATATGTGCTAAATATCCCCACTATAAATCAAGAGTCTGAATCACAGAAGAGTGATTAGTCAACTTGTGGGTATTTTTCCATTTATATTGCCCTGTAAAAGTAAACAGTTATTTTTCATTTTTTTAAATTTTTGGTTACAAGTTCTATTGGCTTGGGGTTTACCAGGAGCTGGGAACTTCCTATTGTTGATACTTTCAGATTTCTAATTGTACTCCTATAGAGCAGGAAACCAAGATAAAGGATTTATTTTATTTTAATTTTCCTCCACCATCTCCCATTTTGTTTTTTTTCCACAGAATATCTCCATGCATAACACAGTTGGAGGAGCAATGGCAGGACCTGGATCTCACCAGCTGACAAATACAAGGATGCCAAACCATGACACCAGCGTTGTGATTCAACAAGCCATGCCATCTCCGCAGTCCAGTTCGGTCATTACACAAGCACCTTCCACAAATCGACAGATTGGGTGAGTCCATTTCCATGTTCTCATTTCTCCAGCTCTCTGGCTCCAGCAGCTGCCATGGGTATTGTTCTTGTGATTCTTAAGGTTCAGTTGCATGCAGACCAGATGTTGTTCTCATGGTTCTTGAGAAGTTTGCTCTTGATCCTGCCAGCATGCAGTAAGGACCCCTGCAATGTGTTGCAGACTGTGGGGAAACGGCCAGGTTACTACATCTACTCTGAACCTTGCACTTTGGTTCATAAAGGGCAGAGTGCTTTACTTGTTGGGAAGCCCTCCTTTCTCCATCCAGATTTTTGTTTTTATCTGCTTCCATTTGAAGTTCACGTTGTTTCAATGACTGCTCTGGGAAGAAAGATGGAATATTTCTGAAGCTGATCCTTTCACTTCCTTCTTTGTGCTCAGTGGGATTGGGCTATTTCATGCATACTCCATTTAGCTGAGGAATGATGGAAGACAAACTAAAAAGACTATAAAGATTTTGTCACAGAGACCTCTGCAAACAGTTGCTCAATTTGTGATGGTGTATCCATATTTATTCTCATAAATTGACAGCATGGATGCTTATTGTATTGACTTGAATGCCTGTTGTGTGCTCCCATTTGGCGAACTGTGTGAACAAAAGCACCCATGTTTTGTACACATGCTACTTCCAGCAAACATGAGATCCTCATAAAGCACAATAACTTGTTTTGAATTCTACAGAAACTGCCCAGATGATTTGAGGGTATAGTTTTTCATCACACAACTCTGAATTTAGTGTGTGTGTTTATGCATGAAACCAAATGGATAAGAAGATATATCATTGGACTAAGAAATAAGCCACAGTCTAGATTCATTATCTGTCATTTGTAATTTGGTCACATCTATTATATGATAAGTGCAAAAGTAGTCTCTCTCCCCAGTCATTGCCTAAATAATTAATGAGCCTCTTCAGAGTAAAGCTGAAAAGTGAAATCCTGGCATTGAAAACTCAAAATCCAGTTATTCTTGACTTTTCTTTCAAGATTCTTGGTGGCTGGGGAGGATGTATATCACTGGCTTTCCATCTCCCAGTGCCATGGAGGCAGGGATGGCCTTTGGCCCTTACTGCTCTGGAAGGGTTACCCAGCTATGCACAGGACACTGATTCCAGCCACTGCCCCATTTTGTGCTCCTTCTCCTCTATTTTCCTTTTTACTAGTATTTCAGGATTTGGTTCTTAGTGTATAAATCTGATAGTATGGGTCAGGTAAGTATACTTGATAGATGTGCCTTTGTTACATATTGACAGAACACAGTGTTCACTGAGATTTCAGTGCAGTACTCTGCCTGTGAATACGAGAATGTTGTTGTGTTATATATATCCCATTCTGTTCAAAGACAGGGGGGTGGGAGAAAGGGAGGAAGGAAGAAGCAGTTTATTTTTCAGTTTTAGAAAGAAAAACAGCTAATGCCTTTATTTGGGTTAAGGATGATTAAACTCTTGTTCAAATTGTGATTTAATAGATCTAGTGGTAATTATGATCCTAATTAAAACAAAAAAAGAAACCCAAAACCAAACAACTTTTAATAGTCAGTGGTGAGGTATTTTATATGGGTCTGTACTTGGCTTCCAAACAATCATTTCTATATAATGAGAAAAAAACTGCATGTGGTTTTGCAAGACCCTGTCAGTCGGGTTTTAGGTTTGCGTTGGTTTGGGGCCATGGTGATTAGAATCTCCAAACTTGGAGGGGCTGAGGATAAAAAGGCCTATTTCCTAGTCAGTGGTGAGCGTTTCATTGGGGAAACTTTGTCATGACATATCTTAATTCTCCCTTGTGATTGAATCACACAAACATTTGCTTGGTCTGAGTCTAAAGCTGCTCTATTGGGAAGCAATTGTCAGCGTTTTAGTCTCTGTGTGAGTTGGTGTGTGAATTGAGACTTATGGTGTGACCTCCAGCATAGTTTGTTCACCATTCTTCCCTCTTCCTAGCAGCTTTTGTTTTTTGTTCGTGGTGTGTCCTAGGAGATAATTGCTACATTTTCAACTTCATCTTGTTGCCAAAGTGTTGAGCATCCTTGTTTGTCGTTTTTTCCTTCAGTCTTTTCCTTGTGGTGTCTGTTTTATTTATTCAAAGAACATATCTTGTCATTTCCATTTATCTTCATCTTATCCTTCTAAAAGTCCTAAGAATTATATCCAAGACTCATTCATGAGGAATACAGACTGGGCAATGATTTTGGTATTAGGCAACTGAAGAAAAATGCAGATGGGTTCAGAAAATGTTTTGAGTTCAGAAAAGTCTGGTGGTTTTGGTTTGGCCTCACAAAGTTAAGATGGTTCAGCTTTTTAACAAGCCCAGATTCTGAGGTGCTCAAATCAGTGGGTTTGGGTCGGGTTCCCACCTTTTTTTTGTTTTAATCATCTAAATCTGCCCCAAAGGGTAGATGAGTCGTTACCATGGAGAATTGTGCCAGGGAATATGCCTTTTAATGAGCTATAAAACCAACAGAGAGCAACTGGGTAAAAACTCTCATTGAGTTCCGTAAGAGTAGGATCAAGCCCTAAAGGTTATATAGAACCATCTTGTAGCAATATTCTGATTTTTATCACAACCACAAATATTTTAGTGTCAGATTATGGCCAAGCCACCTGCAAATGTTTGTGATGGCCTTACTCCAATGAAAACAGGGAACAGCAATGAAAAGTCCTCATTTAGACCTTGCTTGTAGGCTGTGCTCTGGTAACAGAGAATGGAACCCACCTGTGCCCGCACACAGCTCGTTTCATGGTGAGGAATGGGTGAGTTCACAGCAGCTGACATTCCCGAGGGATGTAATTTTCCCTTACTTTGTTCTCCCCTTCTCTTTTTCATCCATCTCCCTCCATTCCTCTCCCTCCCTCCATGCTTCTCTTTTTTCCAATGGTCTACTCTGGCTGTGGGGGCTTGAGTATGAAATGAGATATTGACAACAGGCATGGGAAAACATGACAGAATAAGCGTTGTTGGGCAAGCCTTACTGGCACAGTGTATATACACACATTGTTTCAGCTATTAAGCTTCAGCTACTACTGAACAGGCATCCAGCCAGATTAATCAGAAAAAGGGAAGAGCATGAAGGTTAATAACTTAAAAAGTAAGACAGGGTGCAGTCCCACTTCCTCCCACCGTGTACCTTGATTGAGAACAAACACCAGTGTTATTACAGCAAACTGGCAGGTTGGTAAAAAGGTCCCAGATAGTATGTATGTGGTGAGGCAGTCTCTAACCTCCTTGCCATCCCTCCTCCCTGCCCCCCAAGCCTTTAACATGTGGGAGGAATGCTGTAACTAGTAACTACTTGTGCTGATGAAAAATCAGTTGAGGAACACTTAGCGGTGAAGGGTGTCTTTGGCTGATTAATAGCACATCATTTGGAGATAAGATACATGGAGGAAAAACAGTAAGGCGTAGGGAGGAAGGGAAGAAAAAATGATATGACATACATTTGTCAAAGATATAGAAAGGCAGATAAGCTGAATCAGCTTAAGATATGGGACTGTGAACTAGGCTGTACAATAGCAGTGCTTGTCTTCTTTTTTTCGAGTAACTATTTTTCTCAGTGACCGAGTTCACCAATGTATGTGAAAACTATGGTCAGACAAATTGGTGTCAGCACAGGGCATTGGTTGCTTTATCTGGACATGTATTTTGCTAGGTAAGGTGTCTTTTTCGGACCAGCAAAGTCTGTAGGTGGCTGCAGCCTAACATCTCAGTCTGCTGCAGAAAGTAACCTGCTGCTGTTTTTCAAGCTAGTAGCAGACTTAACTGCGAATTATTCCAGCTTGAAACTCACTGGTACAGCTCTTAAGCCAAAAGGGAACATGAGAGGATTGAGGGTTGTCACACATGGAACTAACAGAGGTTCAGTGACATAATGAAAAGCAACAGACTCATTGTGACTGGCCTTGGGGAGCTGGAAAATGAAAAATCTTCTCAGACGTAGTCTTAATCAGGGGCGCCTAAGAGGACAGAAGAAAAAGGCTCCTCTGTGGCAAGCCCAGGGGTTTTACCATAGCAGCAAGCTATCTGAAACTGTAGCCTCTGCTTCAGCTCTCAGAGTATCCTTCTATCATCCTTTATAGCTAGAAGAAACAGAAGAGACTCCTGTAAGAGGTGTTCACAGGTAGAAACTCTTCCATAATGCAGCTAGTTCTGGAAGGCACTTGGAATAGGCTGGTAGCTCTGAAGGGTCTTTATACATTACCAGATAAAGTTTCTCTTCAAGTTCCTAGTAAGTTGGAGGAGTGTATGGCATCAAAGAGGCCGTGGAATTATGTGCTTTTGTTTAATTCAAAGACCAGTTCCCTTTCCAGGAAACCTGGATAAAAACCTCTGTTACAACTCATGTATTTGAACTGAAACACCACAGTATGTTGTGAGATGAGAAGAAATGTGCAGTAAGAGATGAAGTATCAAATAACCTCTTGGTTACTAGATCAGGTCCATTCCATAGCCCTGGTTGTACAGGATGTAAGAACTTCACTGGAAGAGGAGGAAAATTAAGAGGTGGGAAGAAAGAGCGTCTGATGGTGTCATTTTAGCCCTGTATTTTTTTCCCCTATCTTTGTACTCAAAGGTGGGCTTTACTTCCTGTTTAATATTCCTGCTTCTTTTTCTTCTTTTTATGCTAAGACATGTTTTCTGTAGTCCCTTTTACCACACTGACCTCAGCCAACCTTAACATGGAATCCCATCAAGCCAAATGTGTGCAGCAGCCACAAGTCTCTGGGAAGCTCAGGTGAATTACTCTAGGAAATTGTTTCTGTGAATCGCTCACTTGTAATAAGTTGTCTCATAGCTCACAGCTAGTAGGCAGGGTTATTAGGGAGTAAAGGAGTCTGATGGATCCTCTCAAGCCGTTTCATCCCTTTTAGCTAGCCACTGCCTAGGTCTGCTCCTTGATCTGCCATTGGAACTGTGCTGCTCTGTGAGTGATATTTGGAAGCTCTGTCTGCTCTCCAGCCTCCTCTGTTGTTGTATGCATCGGCATGTTCAGGAGCTGCTGACTCAATCTCTCCTGGCACTGCTGAGTCAGGAAGAAAAAGTGCAAACAGCACCAGCCTATGTGTCAGACATAGCACAAAGGGGTGATTGTTCACAACATCTCTCTTCTATCTCAAACTATATACTCCTATGCCTTTCCAGAAACTCTTTCTTGCTGTAAGGTCTAGGGAAGGGTTGGAAAGTACTGACATATATCAAGATAACTTTCAGGGGACTGAAAGGAGAATCATTAGCCAGGTAATAAGTAGCCTGTCAACAAGGAATGGAGAAAGTTTAGTGTGTTTCTTATCTAACTTGAAGTCAACTGTTATCCTAAAGTTATGTGCTTGTTATACATAGTGGTTAAATTTATTAATGAACACGGTATTTTGCGCCTCATACTTTGTACTTGACAAATGTCCAGACGCTTGTTAGAAATCTTGCTTGTTCACAGCAAGAACAGAAGATAAAAAAAGGTGTCAAGGATATTGTGCACCTTGCTGGCCACTGACTCTTATTAGGATTGTTACTTTTTGTTATGAACAGAAACCAGCCCCCTCCCTTTCCTGATGGTTGTTTCACATACGCAGCAATACCATACAAGCTGATGCTTATGCAAGTGTTTTCTAAGAAATGGATCATGACATTTCCATTCTGGAAAGCTTAATCTGCCCAAAAGCTATAGGAAAGAGAGGTCAGAATAGTGTATTGCACCCGTAACTGTACCTGAACAGAAATATTGAGCCTTCACAGGCATAGGCTGGCTCTTGCATCAGAGTAAGCCATAAATAGGACTTCAATATGATATATGGGACTTGGAGAATACAGCATTGATTGTTTAATTTTAGTGGTTGCTATCTCTTATGTACCTGACATATATCTATATATATAATACACACTGTATGAATCTTTAAAGGTGTCACAAAAATTTATAGTTTGATTTATGTAATTCTCTGAACTAAAACAGATGTAAAATTGTTTTTTGGATGGAAGAGAATCTCAGAGTTGCAGTGGGTTTGATGCAACTGATTGAGCTTTCCTAGTCCAGAAATGATCATTAGAGCTCTGCATGCCTGAATTGCATAGCTCTGCTCTTCATCACAGGTTTGCACTTAACATGCTCTGGTGCATGATTCCAGTATGTGTTTTATCCAAGTGTCAGCCTGTTTGACAGGTAACTAAGCCACACTACAACACTAACTCAAACAATATAGGCTTTGTTTGGTGTAAGGCTTTTTAAAAATTTATTTATTTTCTTCTATATCGAAGAGAGTAATTTATATACTCCAGAGAAAGAGCAAAGGATTGATGCTGCCCCACACCATGTCAGTTCAGAGAAGAGCTTAAATGTTTGCTTGGGGTGGCACAATGGCTATAATGAATGAATAAAAAGTGAAGAGCTTTATGTGCAAAGAACTGATAAAATTGTATCTATTTCAATGAGGGAATTGTCATTGATGTGCCAACTGGCATTGGCTGAAAACCAATGACAGTCTTTCAGAGAAACATAGCCTGAAGGGAAAAAACATAAATTACAGACTATGTGTAAAGCATGTGGATGCTATTTTACCACCTGTAGAAGTAGGCTTCCCCATTAGTTGACAAGTTGAGGTTTAGAAATCAGTGGTCCAGTATGGTCCCATGTAAGGCATATATATGGTTTTATTTATATGTACTGGCCGGCCAAATATGCATTTGACAAAAAACAGCAATCCCAACCTCAAAACACAAAAAAAACCAATTTAAATCAAAAGTATACATAAATCTGATACCACCACCAAAAAGACTTCTTCTAAACAAATGAAATAATGCTTGATTTAGGAGGAAAAATTAATTTAAATGCATCTGTCATTTTGAAGATCTTCTAGCAAAGTTTCATATGGTAAATCATAATCTAAAATTCTCTTAGCAATTTTTAGTAAAAAATTTCTGAGGTGAACAAGGAACTGGTGGCTAGACAAAACCTGCAGGTAGACTGAGACGAGTTCATTTGGATGAGTGCAGGAAGAGTGCTCCTTAGAAGAAGGAACAAATTAGAAAATGTATTTTAGAAACATATGCTGTTATGAGCATCTAAATTCTGCCAACAGAGACATTTACTCTGAGCTCACATGAATGAAGTGGAATTTTGCCAGTAACAGAACAGGTTGTGTTACTCTGTTTGTAAGGTCCAGGTCCTAATTGGTTTATGAAATGAAGGGGGCATTCTCTGAGCTATTACCAGCTTCCTCTGCTGCAAGTGAAGTGAATTGCAGCTGTTCTGATAGGGTCCATAAAAACTTGGAGAGGTAATAAAATGTTTTCACTGGACAGTTCTCCAAATGAGTGAAATCCAAATCCCTAGCTTATTTGACAGTTGCTAGAGAAATATATATACTTCCTGGGGAATTCTGATTTATATTATGTTACTTTTAACTATAGCATCCAGGCTGACCAGTGCTGTAAATGTAAGGGCTCAAAGTGATGTTCTCACTCCTTTTTTAAGCATACAAATTGAAATACAACGTGTACATGTCAAACATCTGATAGAAGAAAGAAGTTGTGCTTGTTGATTTTCTGCCTTTTCTTGCTTGTGTTTTCATACCTTCCTTCTCCTCTATCTCTTGCTCTTTTTTTTTGTTTGTTTTGTTTTTTTTTTTTGTTTTGTTTTTTTTTTTTTTTGCCAGGTTAAAAAAAAAAAGGCATTGTTAGCATCAAATGACCCTAGACAGAAATTCCGGTGCTTTTAATCCCTTGATTTCTGTAATGAAAATCGTAGCTTTTGGTCTTCTTCAGGGAACTTCTAACCAGGTCTAGAAAGTTCTAAGTCAGATATGTTAAACATGACTGATTTTTTTTTTATTTCTTGACCCCCAAAATGTCTGTGATTTCCCAGGCAATGACAGGATAACCCCACCTTTCAAAGTAAGATGACCTAAAAAGAATACAAACAGATAACATAATGAGAAGTCTTAAAGAATAATGAATTGGGTTATTGGGTTTCCGCTTAAATCTCAGCTGCTTGGCCTTGAAGCATACATCGCTGTGAGTATCCACTTTCACACTGTAGCTGGGCATTTATACAACATATCATCAAAGCTTCTCTGTTTAAATTAGTCCTTGTATGGCAGATATTGCTTGTCTTATCTTTGATAGGCTGCTGCCTTTCGGTGTCTAGAGCGTGACCACACTGCTCCACTTCAGATGCAAGGTGCTGTCTGGGTGGCCCTCTGATCCTTTAAGCGCTGTGGAAGCAAGAGCTAGCTACAGTCTAATATCTGTCTTCCTTTTCTGACAGATGGATTCTCTTACCACATGTCCCTGGCTTGTAACATGCAGTAAAGTTGTCCCACAAAATGCATAGGAAGTGATTTATGAGGTGCTCAGATCTGAATGGTGATGCTCTCCTGGAGCATCTGGGCAGAGCTGCGTGAACAAAGCTTTCCTGATATGCTCATGGGTAAAGCTTGTGTTCTCAGCAGGTGTTTTGTGCCGTTACTAGAAACTGCCTCAGAGAGATGAACTGCTGACTTAATGTGCCTGAAGGAATCTCTCTTTGGTTATGCTGGACTTCATTAATTCGTTATCGCTGCAAGTTGTTGCTATAACTTTCTGGGGCAGCATGAGTAAGCGTGCATTATAAAAGTGGGCAAAAATCAGCAGAAGTTTCAAAATATTCAGTCAAACTAGAGTCTTTGTTAAATTCAACAGGCTTTTATGGATGGCTGTTCCTGGTTGAAATACTGCTACATTCGAAGACATGAACTGGAACTGGTAAACAAAGGAGACCAAATATGAACCAATTTCTTATTATTTATCTCAATGTGTGCTTGTCTAGAGTGGTTTTGTCTGAACTTACATGGCACAGGTATTAAACTAAGTCCATATTGAAAATGTGGTCAGTAGGTTATAACAGATGGTTAATACATACACCAAAGAGTTGCATATAAAACTTCATACCTTTACAATTAATTTCCTTTTTAGTATGTTTTAATTTCTTCTTGCTCTGTAGTCCATTCCAGGCCCACAGAGGAAAGAGACCTAGAGTGTCTTTGAATTGATTCTGATCTGTAGGGAAATAAAATAGGAAGCAGAATAATACTTCTACTGTGAAGTAGCAAAGGAAGCTGGAAGAAAGCAGTCATTGAGTGCCATACTAAATGGATGTGGAGAAAAATATGGATTCTGGGCTCCACAACAGGGAAGAAAATCCATACTTGCTTCCAAATTTTCTTTTGGCCTCTATGTAGTTCTATTGTTCCAATGCAAAATTTGTGACTCAGAGGATTTATTCAAATTCTATATAAAACATAATAGGCAAAGTTCATTCCAGAAGTCATCAAGTGGAACTATATTTCTCTGTGGGGAAAGCTGGGGTCCCTTCCAGTCTGGTGTTTTTCTGTACACAGCCTAGTAGCATGGAGCTTTTTGTTGCACACTAATGCAACATAAAGGGTTGTGGGGCCCTAAATAAAGCAAATGCTAGAAACAATATTGGACACAAGCAGAACCCATAAATGTGGAGGGAAGCTAAATCCCATATATAAAGGAAAACAGAGGTTGAGAACAAGAGCAAGAAAACACATTTCAAACCTTAGGGGGAAATTTTTTTATTTTTTTTATTTTTTTGAGGAAAAATCCTTGGAAATGGTCAATTTTCCTTATGACCAAGTCATGTCTATAAGATGTGCTCTTGAAGAGAGCGTAAATGACTTCAAGCCAAAAAAACCTATTCCATATTAATAATAAAACCCCACCACTGACGTATACATTTCCTTCTTACTCCTCCTGCTTGCCTGGTATATGAACAGGAAAATAGAGACACCCCTGCCATGTTTACAGGCTGTGCCTTGTTATTTGTATGATGGACAGAGAGCGAAAAGATGTATTGCCAACACTGCTATTGGAAAAACCTGGAACTAATTAAGGGACCTCATTTGTTAGTCCTCATATGTTTGCCGATGGAAATTACTTGGGAGAAGAGTTCTAATGGTACAGAACAGAGCTCTGTAACAGAACTGTAGAAAAATGACAAAGGCAATAGCAGCTTTGGTGGAATAGGACGAAAAATGTTAACGTGAAAAAATTTATTACATTGGCTTTAAAAGTCAATTTTCTTTCTTTTTTTTTTGTCTTCCAGTGGGGAAAAGAGAATGTAATTTGCCTGAACTAGATGATGACTTGTAATGTTTTTACTTGTTACTGATTTACTTACTTCAATGAAACTTCTGAATTCCAGTGGAAGCTTCAGTTGAGTAATTTTCAATATTGGGTTATTTTATTACTGTTTGCTGAGTGTTCTTTTCTGCGAGATCTTCTTCCAAGAACTATGAGCACTGTGAATCTTTTTCATGCTATTTTTCCAAAATTGAGGCTGCCTACTCCAAAAGCAAGAAAACAAGCTACCCAAGCAGAGGGACTTCTAAAATTTCAGCATGTTACTCTCTTCCTTCCTCCATTTCTCCTGAGCTGTCTACTTAATTCCTGATCTGCTCTCACAGGCTGATACAAGTCTTTGTTTGCAAGTTGGGTTACAGGGTATGAGGTGAGTATACTTGTTGTAGGATGCCTCCCTTGTGGTTGCTGAGATACAATGTGCTATTCTGGGTAGGAAGCAGAAGCGCTGTTGTTTCACTCCAGAAAGGCATATGGCACAACATGGTGCAACAGAGAGGAGAGTTGATGAGCAAATAGTGAGTCACTGTCATTAAGGCAATGTAGTGTATTTTCAAAGATAAAAAAATACAATCCAAAATCAAGTGAAGATCAATCTTTGGAGATTTGAGGCTTTGTTGTAATTTCTGTTTGCAATCACTTCTCTATCGTGTAGTGTGTGCTGGATGCACTCTTTGTTTTGACATTTGCTGTGACAGTGCAAGGCATATGCATATGCTCATGCATTTCTTCTAGCACTGCATCACTTACAGTTGCACCTGGACATTCTCCTTTCCTGGGGTTCTGTAGTTTTTCAGAGTTCAAGGGGACATGATCTTTCACTGTAAGTTGTGACATTTCTAGTCCCAGCTCAGTGGTGGCTCCAGGGTTCAAAATCGCAGCCTAAAAATGAACTAGGCTAAAGGGCCTTTACTATCAGAAATAAAGTCATGTACTGTAACTGAGGGTAATCAGTTTGGATCCCTATTCACAGATTCTTTGTATTAGCTTTATCAGGTCGGGCCATCAGAGAGCAGATAGACAGGTAAGACCAAAAGACCTCTGAACCCAATTAAAGTTGTACCACAAAGAAATCAAATTCATGTGGTTTACATTTCAGAAAGTTACATTTGGTGGGCTGTACTTACTTTTATTCTGTAACCTAATGCAGACCATGTGAACATTTGAAACGCTTTTAACAGTTAAACCAGCTCAAATAACACAGAACCAGAGCAGCAATAAAGAATGAATTAAGACCGATTGCAACTACAGCCAAATTTTTTTCCTCTTAAAGAAATATAAATGAGTGATACATTTAAAAACTACCATATATATAGTAACTTTGTCCTCAGCTTTTAGCATGACAATAGCCATTCTCTTATCTTTTAGAATAAATGTTTGGCTTAAAAAGCAAACTCAAACCCACAATGTTTTATTTGCGGTGTTTTGGGGTGAGCCTGGATGCACTGTGGAACCACTGATATTCCTGCTGATGCATATAGTTTGGAATTGGTCATACAGCTCTGAGATAATTCTGAGGAGCTGACACTTAAAATACTTGGCAGAATAAGATCATGAATGTGTGAGGGTAAGAAAAGGTGTTTTAATTGCAGTCCCCTTTGTTAAAACCTATATATGTGTGTGCAGCTTTTCGTTCACAATGCTCCTTCCCTGCTGACATTAGACAGGCTTTATGTGTGGACCATATAGAGGTTCAACTAGTGCAGACTGGTATGTTTTCAGTTTCTCTGTTTGCTGAACAAAGAGGCTGGGTGGAAGTTATGGAGCCTACAGAAGACCTGGCTGGGGTTGGACAGTGACAAATATGACTATGTCTTGCACCATTTTCGGGAAAATGATGCAGTTTACATACAAAGGGACCAGAATGACTGGCTTAGCACCAGAATCATTCACTTGGATCAGTTTCCTCATTTTTGTTCCATAACAGTGATTTCCCAGGGTTTTGTGAGGTCTTCTGGTGTTGGGAAAAGAGGTCAGACCTGCAGTTCTTGTCTGTGTATATTCTATCCTGAAGGAAGAACTTCCTAGGGCCCCAGGAAGTTCCTAGATAACTTTTCTAATATCTCCAAGACACTGAAATGCAAACCTTGTGCCATTCTGATTTTGTCATAGAGCCTGGCTTCCTGACTTCGGAGCACCACCACTGTCCTGAGTAGACATGGCTCCTTTCCCCCATCAGCTGTCCCGATGTGCCTGTTGTGTAAAACAGCTTTCCTCACTGCTCCCTGCCTGGAGCTGTCCGCTCTGTTGTCTTTGTCCCCTGCTTTTCCATGAGCTTTTGGGGCTGATGTGGCAGAGAGTGCATTCAAGCATAAGGCTTTCAATTTGGCGTAAAACCAAAGTTCTGTATGACCAAGACGTTTTTGTGGCTGCTGTTCTTTCCACAGGCCACAGACAGCAATTCAAAAGCTTTCCCTCCTCCCTGTGGGGTGAACAGCTTGAAGATCTGCTCTCATGCGTACTTTCCAGAAGCAGACAATTAATAGAGCAAAGATCTGTGTTGATTTTCTTACTTTTAAAAAGTCTTGGTTAAAAACATAGCAAACCACTTGTTTTCTGTAAAGGAATATCCCTTGCATCACTATTCCTTGGCAGTGGCCGATGTACTGCTCAAGAAATGCAAGCTGTTTCAAAATGTTAATGCAGGAAGCTGGGGTTACTGTTGCTAATTCTTAGGAGTGGTAGTATTGAAAAAAGTGTCCATCAGCACCAATTCACAGATAGTTCTACAGATGAGGACCAGAACAGGTGGAGTGGAAGGGGACATACACCCTGCTCTCTCTATCGCTTTTGTTACATAGTGGGCTTAGCAGGGTAGTTCAAGGCTTGCATGGAGCTAGGAAAGGTGGAGTACATCCTGGGAAGGTTAAAATGGGAAAATGGCTGCTACTTGTAACACTGCCCTTTGTCACTCTCATTATGGAACACTTTGTCAAGTTCCTTAAAGAGCAGACATGTAAGCTCTGATTATAAGAACAACAGAAAATCCATAAAAAATAGATCAAATCAAGTGGATGTTGGACAGAAAGCAATGTCAGAAAATGTTTAATTGCTGGCCTGGATCTAGGAGAGTTCACTTTGGTTTCTTTTTCACCACTGATTTCTTTATGATCTATGGCAAATTTCTTGTCCTCTCTTGGTTCACCAAGAAATACTTCCTCACCTTACAGGAGCGTTAAAGTAAATAGGTTCCTCTGATACTAGGTCTTGATCATTTGATGTAACTAAACAACAGGAATTTTTCTGAGTGTATAGTTCTTTGCCACAGAAATAGAGAAGAATGATAGTTTTATGTAATCACAGCTGAAATAATGTACTGTTAATTTCCTGGAAGCTAAATGTACTGCAGAAGATGCTTTAAACAACGTAAGAAAAACCAGAATGCTTATACTAGACCTTCTCCAGACATTGTGATAACCTAATCCCACCCCCATTGCAGAGGGGTTGGACTAGCTGATATTTAAAGGTGTCCTCCAACCCAAACCATTCTATGATTCATAGAAAATAAATTTAAATCTGAGTTAATTATCAGAGGTGTTTTGTAAAAGCAGTAGAATACTAATATACATGTGAAACATAACTAAAAGTAATTTCCTTTAACTTTTCAGAATCAGGATAAAACAAGAGCTCCTAAACATTAAGATTGGTTTTAAAAGAATTTAACATATTCAAATGTAGGAAGACTTCAATTTTCTTTCTCTTTTCTCTTTTTTCAATTAAAATGTGTTTGTTAATCTCCTGTTGAATCAGACATTCACAAATCCTGCAAACACTGATTTTTCTTTTGAAAAAGTATTATGCTTTGGTTATTTTTTCTTTTCTCATTCTGGTTAATTAATTGTATTATGATATCCCCCAAAGACTCTAAACCAGACTCCATTCTTTGCAAAATACTCAAAAAATGAGTTTTATGTCAAAAGAAGTACAAGCCTACAATCCTCTCCTTTGTCTTCAATCTCTCTATTACATGCTTTCTTCTGTCTCTTTAGTAGGTATCCATTCATTCATCATCTTTTGTGTGTGTGTGTGTGTGTGTGTGTGTGTGTATGTGTTTTCCTTGTTTTCCCTAGACTGGGCTATGTAAACTGTCTTGCTGGCAGACAGACTCTGAGGAAGCTTTCCATCCTAATTCCTTTTCATTAATGAAAGTTATGAAGTACTGCCAGCATGCATACTGCCTGTAAACAGAAGTAAAATGAAAGCAATACACTTCCCTAATCCCCCTCCTTCAATAGGGTGAGTTGGACATGCAACAGATTAAAGTATCACTATGACAGCAAACGTTGGAGGCATATCCATGCAAACTAAATCAGACAAAATGTTTTAGAAAGGAAGACGATTAAGATTCCCCGTACATCCGAAGGCAGTCCTTTTGCTTCCCCTTAATGGAAAGAGCCTGCTGAGTTCCATGAGTCCCTCCATGGCCTTCAGTGTTCAGTCTGCAACAGCTTCACAGGGCTGCTGGAAAAATGATTAGAGACTGTAGAAAAGTACTGCATGTGCTCTCATACCAACAAATGTGAGCTTCTCATTGGGGTAGGAGAGGAAATCCATTATGCCATACCGTGAAAATACCTGGCTTTTATGAGCAGGGACACATCAAACAGAAACTCTACATTGTCCAGCAACCCTTCAAAGTCTAAACCTTTCGGAAATAACTTCCACCTAGTGTTCTTTCTAGGCTCTTAGAACAGGTTGCTCCAAGAACACTTCATGTCTTTTTTTCCCTAACAAGCTATTAGCAGCAGATGAAGAATAACACCCTCCTAACAATTAATGCAGCCTGGGGCCTAACCAGAAAAAATCATTATTTCCAAAAAGTCCTATTGACAGAACTGCTGCAGCAACCTTTCAAAGCTGCACCCACATCCGATGACAACAACAATAAAATGCTGTGCTATTTTTCTTACCTCATAAAGTTGTCATCTCAGCGTAGCTAAACATCTTAGTTGCCACCCAGCCCGTAAACATCCTTATGTGGGGAAGGTTATCAAATAGGTCATTGAGAAGCAGCTCTTACATTATCTAAAGTATTATCTAGAGCCCTCAGATTTCCTGGAGCCCTTTCAATCTGGTTTAAGACATGGTTATGTTACAAAGACACAGCTATTTCTTGGCTATTGCTAGTCTCCCTGATTTATTAGCTTCTGCTAATGGATAAAGACTAAGTGCTCAATCAAATCTGACCTCTCAGACATGCTGGCTGTCAGAGTGCCTTTGCTGGTCACCCTGTCTGTTTTGCTGGTGTCCCTCTAGGAAAGCGTAGCAATCTAAGAAGGAGAGTGCATTTCCTTCGGGTTATCAGCTTTAATTCTGTGCTCTTCATGACTTCTTACATTAATTGTGGAATGCCAAGCTGCTGCTTCTGGAAACAGGACCAAGTGCTCCACTGTCCTAATCCCCTTCTAGGAGGCACCCTTTTAAAGATGTACCCAGTTGGACAGGTAACAGTCTGTGCACCATTTACACCAGTGTGAGAACCTTCTTTAGTACTTACTTGCTATGCCAGCCTTTAGCCTGCTGGCTGCCAGTCGCTCCCTTCCCTGCTTTCTTTAAGACTACTAAAGCAAGGAGGCTGCACTTTCCTTTTCTACACATTCATTTTAGGGGGTCTGTAATCGAGTTTTGCTGATATTAAAATTGAGATTACATAAAGTATGGATGCCTTGAACTATTAAAAATTGAAGTCTTGAGGGACACTATCTCTAAAGATCAGCTTTCCCCATTTAAGAGCAGTGTATTCCCAGATTCTGAGTCCCCTAAAAAGACTTCTCTCTCTGCTCAGCCAAGTGCCTGCACCTCATCAGCAAACAATAGAAAAGAATCAAGTAGCAGGATCCTGCCCAGTTCACATTTATTTAACCCTTTGTCACCACTATATTTTTTTCACCAGGCATCCTCTTTCTGTCTAAAACAGATGCTGCGTTTTCTGGTGCCAGAGAATTAATCTTATTAATAGTTTCTATTTTTATTGTCAGAAGGACTTGGTTGCACTCTCCTCTCTGGCCCAGTAGGTCAAGGGGTTCAATTTCCCCACTGAGGCTTGGAGCGAACCTCAGTGCTGACTGTGCAGTTCAGCCTGGGAGAGGGGGAACATACTGCACTGGTACAGACCCTGGATTTCCAGCAAGACTTGAATATGAGGTCTCCTGTCTTTTTCAAATATGCTTCAGGTAGAAATTACTGAACCACTTCCTCATTAGGGTATTTGGGGGCTTTATTTTATTTGGGGGCTATATTTTGTACAATAAAGACCTAGTTTGCTGCACAGCCCTCCCTCCCAAGGGATGCTACACATCTGTATCTGCCTGTTTGTGAGTGCTGTATGTATTAGGACACCGTAGAGTGATGCAGTGTTGTAGTCTAGCACCCCACTTTGTTAAGCATGCTTTTTTATTTAAAGTTGGGAGAAAGGAAAATGTAAAAGAAGAAACTCAAGGTTTAAAAAAAAGGAGAAAGGCTCAAGTGAACGCATTACCTGACAGCTTTGTTTGGACTCTGTGAAATTGTTACCTCTGTAGTAAGATGAATGTATTGGGCATAAAAGCCAAATGTTAGCAGCTGCACTTCACTCCTTTCAAACAATAGAAAGTTGGGAGTTAGTATATCCCACACCAAGCACCAGCTTTGGAGAAGGGAGGGCAGTAAGGCTAACTCACCGCACTGCTGCCCAGCAGGGAGGTGTCCTCTTCCCTTACATCCCTTAGGAGGGATGGTGGGGAGGCACAAATGTAAGTGTCAGGGAGCAGGGCCCATGCACTTGAGGTGCACTGGACTGACATACTGGCTTTGGACTAGTAGTAGGTAAAAAGGTTTATGTTGGAAGTGGGAAAGAACAATGAATCCAAACTTATTTTCATAGGGTGATGTCTGAGCTCAAAAAAAGGGGAAAGGAAAGGATGGGGAAAAAGCTAAAAAAGATGTTTTCTTTGAGCTTTTCCTGGAACTGTCCCTTTGTCTTCACTAAGTGGAAACTTCAGGAGTTCATCTCAGCCTTTCACCCACCACTCCTCTGTGCTGGGAGAAAGCAGCAGAGGGTAAGAACGGAACAGTACTTGTGCTCAAGTGTTTCCAAATGTTTCACAACCATATGCATTTATCGGTTCTCACTCTCCACCCCATCATCACTCCCTCCACATAAAAATCAGAGACTGAGCTCAGGCATCCAGGCAAGAAGGAAACCTCCTCCTCTTTTTGTAGAAACCTGTGTGTCTCAGTGCTATGTTTAAATGCACTAGGACTCAGCTAGGACAACTTGCCAAAGGGCAGTATCAGAGAGGTGCTGAAAGAAATGCTGTTCAAAGATTTCCCGTAAAGTCAGGCCATTCAGTTTGGGAAGCAGGCAATAGTTCTTCTGGGTTCATGGATGTAGGAAGCCTCAGTGAGGCTGAAATGAAGGATTAGCAAAATTATTCTCCCACTGTACCCCCTGCCTTCGATACAGAACCAGCAGTTACTTTCCACTCTACTCTGTGTGCAAAACAAGGCTGAAATATGATATTCAAAGTATTCCCATGGATGCATCTGCTGAAAAGGAAGGCACGAGCCAGATCCTCCCTTGTGCTTGTTCTTTGTCACAGTCTTAAATTTTGAATCATTGTAAGGACACAGACAACACGCTCATTCCTAACTCTGCTAGTGTTTCAATGAGTGCTGCTATCCATCATTTACGTTCTCACTCTTTCTTAATATATTTGGATAAGTAAAATTGCCAATAGTGCAACAAAATCAGCCAAAGTCAGCCCACAGAAAAAAACAATGGGATTGAATGTGGTCCATTGTCTATTTCTGTACGGTACAGAAATAGTAAGCCAGCACGACAGTATGAGAAGAGCTCATGCTTAGATGAAGCCATGGTGCAATGGATGCAGAGCTTATAAATACAGGCTGCAATACTGCAGTACTGCTTTGATGTTGGCTACTTGAATGGCTGTGTTGCCTAGTCATTTAAGTGCTTACTTGTATTACCAATAAAGGTAAAGAGAACAACATTAGAATAGCTATTACATTTTCATGTGCAAGATCTCAAAAAAAACCCTACAAACCCAAAACTGAGAATGTAAGAACTCTCAGAAAGATACTAGAGCTGCATGCCCAAACTAGGGTACATCTTGTCACAGCATTGCCCGCAAGCGATTTCCTCACATCTCTCATAATATAGGGTTCATTTAGTGAAGTGCCAGCTTTCACATTTCTGCACCTGTAGATGTTTATCTCCCATTTTCAAGACACTTAGCATTCTCACAATCAGATGTGAGGAAAACATGACTCAATAATTCTCTAAGAAGAGCAAAAAAGTGTTTTCTTGGTTTTAATTTTTCTGGCTCTAATCAACAGTCAGGCACAAACAGTAAAATTGATAATAAAAGTTTTTCATCTTGTGGAGGTACATTGATGCATGCTTTCAAGTCATGCTATCAAGGCTTTTTCTGTGTCCATGAGTACTGTAAGTTTTCTTTTTATGTGGAGCATTAAATTCTTCCAGCACCAGTATTTGAAGAAAAGAAAGTCACGTTAAGGCTCACGGTAGTAGTGCTAACGTTCAAACTGGAGAGATAATAATGGAAGGCCAGAAAGGGTCTCTCATCATCTTGGCAGTACTCAGTTACCTCTTTTCTCAATGTCTGTCTTGCTACTGTTGTTACTTTCCAGCTCTACTTGTGTAGCTTTTCACATCTTTCTTGCAAATGGCAGAACTAAAGGAATTATTATCGATGAGTGATAGGAAAAGATATATCAGATGGTGTGACTTAACTGAGATTTCATGATGCAATTCTACAGTTTTGGTGTGGACCTTCCAGTAAAGTTTCTGGGTTCACTTTACTGGTAGTGGTAGCCATCTCCATCTCCACTAAGGGAGCTGTGACTGGGTGAAAGGCTGCTGCATAGATGTCTGTTTTCACCAGCAATTAGTTATGCATGAAGAAAATAATGTGTGTTACAAACGCTGATACCTCTTAACACCTGATATTTCTGTAAGTGCAGGATGTATATGTATTTTCTTTGTATTTAACAGTGGTAAACTGCAGTTGCAGGGAGGGGTGAATATAAATTATGTTAACTACTCCCAAGGTCTTTGGCACTCTACTGGAAGCCACTCTGCCATCTGCATTGGCATGAAAGGTAGGTCTCATTGAAATTGGGTGCTTGCTTTTTGTTGTTCATTTGCCTACCCCTATTAATGAGCTTTCCACTCACAGGACATGATAGAATAGAGAAGATGGTGACCCTGTTTTAACAAGTGGTCTTTCAAAGAAAAAGGGAAGAAAAAAAAAAAGACTGGAAATAATCCTTGCCCTGGTGCAGGGATGGCTGGAGTGCTGCAGCTGAGCATAGCCTATCCCTTTAGGCTGGGAGGGGCATGGTCTGGCTGACACACTGGCACCAGCAGCCTGCTGAGGGACCCCTGTCCAACCTCCCTTGGCTGGAGGGGAATTGACTGGGAGAGTCATCAGGCCTTTGGGGATGGGTGGGAAAGAGGAACAGCCTGCTAGAAACACATGGTAAAAGGCTTCCACCTCTCAGCTCTGGAAAAGTCTTGAAAAGCAATGTCCCATGTGTGTGGTGTTCACATAGTAATGCACAAAGAAATTACAAAAAATTTGGCTGGGATGTAAATTAATACTTCTTTTTTAATGAGCATATGTGTTAAAACTTGTGTGGAGACTTTGAAGGACAGCGAATGTAGCTCCAATAAATATCTCAGTGTTTTACTGAAGAAATAATTTGGAAGTCAACTTCTTCAGCTGGTTCTTAGTGCCGGTGAAACTATTGGCAAAACTTTGTTGGTTTTAGCGTAGCTAGGACTTCTCTGTTACAAACTATATCCTTTCTTGTGGAGCAAGTTGTCATAATCAAATTTACCAAGACCATCAATTTTTGTGAGAGCTGAGCACTGTCATCTGCATTTTAAAAGGTAGTACAACCAAGAAGAACATTTTGTGCTGCATAAATGAATTTTTCTTTAGCAGAATTACCACAATTTTTTTTTTCCACAACAGAATGTGCTCTGTGAAACACGAAATAGCACAGGACACAGGATTTCTGGGCTATGTCACTGGTCAAGAGAATTTTTTATCAGTTCTGGCATAAGGACATAGATATTTTCTCATATTTCTTGATCTTGTCCTTGACAAATTTCCCTGAACCACCTCTGCTTTTCTTCTCTATTTGTGTCTGCCCTTCTTTAGCCAGAATCAGGACGTGGATTTTTTCCAAGTGCCTTTGATGTGCTTTTTTCCTTTGTTTTATTCTGGTTGCTTCTTTAAAGGGTTGATAAATCTGAAAGTTAGAAGAAATGGAAATACCGAATTAAATCATGTTATCCTGAGCAGAATGAAACTAAATTATTGTTTTAAGTTTTAGAAAATAGAAGATGAATTCTAGAAAATTTATTAAAAGGTGACTTTGATTTGGGAACAAAATTAAAATTTTAAAGAACCAGTGTTCTTCTGAAGAATTACTTTTGAGCTGCGACTGAGTTTGCCACATCTGACTTCTTCCTCTCAAATCATATTGAGACCTACTCTTTCCTTTCCCCAAAGCCCAAGTCAAGGAATGACATGTGTGGTGCTCATTGTAGCATCAGGACCTATGTCTGAAGACTGTGATGAAATCAGTACAGGACATCCTTCCCCCCTGTTTACCACCACTGCCCATTTAACTCTGTTTCTCTAACTGTGCCTGATATTTTGCTTGAAATCTCTGACTGGACTCACTGATTTTGGTTTGTGTCTTGTCAAAAGGTTAGTGAAGGTTTCAAAAGAATTTTTTCATGGGCTGACACTTGTCAGAAGGGAGTCAAGTGTAAAATGCTGAAACATTTAAGTCAAAACTATTTTTGAAGCTGTAGCAAATTTATGTTCCGTAGGAGCTTTTTTCCTCCAGACTTTCTCAGAGCTAGGTCCAAGTCCAGGTCCAATGCAGCTGAAATTGGCTGTTTTCAGTTTCAGGACATCTCGCAAGCATAAAGCAAATACTTTGGGATGTGCAAACTTCACACGGTCTGCTGACTTTGCAGCAGTACTTACCTGCTTTCAGCAAAGCCCAAGCTGCAATAACTTACTGCCTCACAGCCATATTCTACTGTTTTGCAAGAATTTAGGATGTACAAACTTACCTATAGTAGTGTCACTGCCTGAGGTCTTTCAAACCACTGAATTGAAGGATATTCTTAGGCACTTTACAATGCTTTTAAGAAGTTTTTTAAATTTCACTGAAAATTAATTGATTATATTTTTATATAACTTCTGAAAATGAATTTACTTATGTCTGCAGAGTCATAACCCTAATCCTGTCTTTACCTAATTTGATGATCATGTAGTCACATTTACTTATCTACTTACACATGAACAAACTTACTGCAGTTGAAATCACTGCAGCTAGAGAACTGAATTTAAGTCAGTCACTCGCCTAACCACTGTCTTTAAGCAGGGTAATGCAGTAAAGGTGTAGAAAGCAAAATCTTTTGTGTCGTGTTGTAAAGGAACTCCCTCTGACATGTCAGTGGGATTGGTATCTAAGTGTCCATGATGACAGCCAGCTGCTGCAGAGCGCATTGCCTTGTGCTGGCAGTGCTTTCTTCCCTCTCTACTGTCCTTGCTTTTGTGATAGCAAAAGCAGGCTATCACTGTGCAGCACACTTTATCTCTCTCTATCAGTACCTGCTCCATAGTGCTCTCTGACCTTTTCCAGCCCTGATGTTTCTGAGCTGACAGAAGCTTAGGTCTAGCTTGTGCCAAGCTGTTTTTTTCTGTTCTGTGAAGATGATGGAGAAAACACAATGTAGTAGCCACGCACTGTGTTCCTCTGATCTGCACAGTGAATGACACTGAACTTGTCAGAGGTCGAACAATGTTGAATTGATTTGTAAATAATAGGAACAGTTATTAATAGCAATTAGATACTTTCTCTCCTGCAGTTCTGTCATCTCCCCCCCACTTTTTTTTTCCTGCTCAAAGCCAGAAACAGGTGAACAGGTAAAACTGCATATTTCTACAACATAGCTTTGTTGAAATTAATACCCAGTACCTGAATTTAACTTTCTTTAAGGGCTTGGTTGCCATATGAGATATTTTAGTCTACGGCATCTACTGAATTTCTTTAAGCAGAACCTGTCTTAAAATGAAACTTTTTCCTACTTACTCTGCCCTCCCTCAGGAGGCCAACTGTGGAGCATCAGCAGTGGTTTAGCTTCCTGCAGGCAGCTAATACTCTTGTACTGTACTCTACCATACACATGGGCCCCAGCCCACAGTCACTGCTAGGGAGTTAAAACTTGTGGGGTGGGACGGGGTGCCAGGTTCAGTGCTGGTGGCATAGTGGCACAGGGCAGAGAAGAGCAGACTGGCGGGAGGATGCCACTGCCAGTTGTAGAAGAGCTCCGTCATACAGCAGGAATCTCTGCCCTGGGTGACGGACAATGCTGATTAGAAAAACGCTAAATGTCAACATTGTTCTGAACTGGTAACTGGAATTTTTCCAAGAGCATTTTAGACGCGAGGTTTTTCTCCTCCTAGTCTGCTTTCCCTTCTCCTTCTCCATCTCCTCCTCCTCCTTTTTCTGCCACTTACTGCTGTAACTCATTCTGTCAAGTACTGAGTGCTGTCCCTTCAGACCTTCAGATAAATCCTTTACAGCAACAATTTTAAAAGCTGCTGGGGTGTCTCTGTCTGTCTGTCTTTCCGTCTTGCCTTCCTCCATACTAATTTATATGGTGGTGAGGGGAAGGGGACTGTGCGTGGGGGGTGGAGTGGTACAGAGCAGAGGGGTGAGATGTGTTTTGACACATGTGGTTTTCCATTTTTGCAGAGGTAGTTAGCACTCTGCTTAGTTACCATAAGTTGATTACAAACACTGTGTAGCAGTGATGCTTTGCCAAAACGCTCGGAGAGGAGACCTGCTCCCCTTGTCCAATTAGATTTAAAATTTATTATTACCAAAAAGATTTAAAGAAAAATTTATAGCTTGCAAAGAGGGACCCAAATCCCCAGGGCAGAATAAATAAAATAAAAACATGAGAAGTGCATTTATAGTCCTCCTGAAAATATGAATGCAGTCTTAAAAAGGTGTCCTTAAAATGAAAAATGGATGACTGAGTCGCCAACTGCTACTAACCTCAAAGTTAGTGCTTTTGATAGTTATGGCTGTGCTGCTAACTCTTCGTTAGCAAGGGTATTTAGTTGTAGGATAAGAGGGCTTTATAGAACGTTTGCTCCCCTGTGGTTTAGAAATTAGCCTGTATGTGGAATAAGTGAGCAAAGATGGAACGTATTTTCCATTGCCCTAGTTATTCCTACGTGTGTGTGTGTGTTGGTGTGCTTTTGCATGTGTGTGAGTGTGCATGCACTAATAGCTCTGTGGTGATGATGGAGATGATCAAGATGATACAGAATGGAAATACTGTGTGATTTTCTGGAGTCAGCTTTTAGGACTCCCTTTAAATGGGAAAGGCAATGATTTCTGGAAAGCAGGTTTTCCAGCAGGCTGCAGTTAAGATCCTCAGATGGTATTTACTGCAGAAATGTACATTACTGTGATGTGTTTGAATCTGGAAACAATTTTTTCCACAAAGGAGGAAACACCTTGTCATAAAATCTATTGTATTTTACTTGTTTATTCAGTGTTATATCTTGCTAATAAATTGTGGACTTAGCCTTGTTTGCATTTATGTTAGTGGAAGATTTGAGTTTAAATTCAGTCTAGTAAAATCAACTGTATCTAGCTCCAATGCCTGGTGTGAGATTTGTCTTAAAAAGCTTACACCAGCTGTTCCTCAAGCCATAAGCAGCAATGTGAGTCCCTCCAGCAAACCTGTAAAATTCTTTCTCTCACATTAGTTGGTACTTTTTTGGACTTTACCATACTTTGCCTGGGGGCTATATCCTCCATATTCCAGTGGTCTCTGGGCAGCAGGAAAAGAAACATCTAGGTAGGCTTACAGTGGAGTTTTCTTCCACGACTTGCAGAGAAGCAATACACGTTGGGGGGGCAAGGGCTGGGACAACTACATGGGCAGGGCTCAGCTCAGCTGCCAGAACTGGTTTTAAGAGTGTCTGGCAATGGGCAAATGAGGTATTCAAACTGACGAGAGCCTTGCTTGTACTCTAGAAAATGGGACTATGTTCTTCTAAATAAGCTCTACTGGAGTACTGTGTCCTGCTCTTTCATGAGAGAAGATCTAGGAGGAGTCTCATTTTGCCATACTGTTTGTTGAGCTGTCCTCTCTGCAGGTGAAATCAAGTTCTTCCCTGTGCCACTGTACACTTACCTCACCATCTTTTTGTTAGTTGGTTACACAGTACTGAGGCAGTTAGTGGCTTGTGCCCTGGGGCAATTTCTTGATACTATTAGTAACAATCCTTAAAGCAAAATTTATTCTTTTAAAATTGAAAGTGAAGGCAGCAATTAAACAAACCTCTCATTATGATCCACAGTGGTGTAAAGCCTGGGCAACAACAGAAGGAGGTCTCTTGGAGAGATAGTAGGTACAGTATCATGCCATCACCATTTGCTGATTTCAATTATTTCAGAGTAATACTGGACATCCTTGGCAGAGTGACAGTTGAAATGCTCTCCAGCACTGCGGCCATGAGAACACCCCAAGTATTTTAGGTTAGCTACGTAGGTCCTGTTCTTAACTTTTCATCTCATCAGATACTTTTCTTCTTAGAACTTGAGAGCTTTCCCTCTAAGGTAATGATGATGTATGTTAACTCTCCGTGATCAAGTCCTAGCTTGCATGTTTCTAATGTGTTATGACTGTGATCTGTGCAATAGCTGTGCTCCAGCCTTGCTGGGCCATGTGATATAATGGCATTTTTAATTTCCTCCTTCCAGTCCCATCATCTGTTAGCATGTAGGAAATTACTTTGTTTTTCGTGTTAATTGATAGCATGACCTGTTTCAGCAATTCACCATCTCAAAGGTATGCCTGAGATCTCCAAATGACTCACTGACATAAATGCAGATGAGCTAAAGCCATTTGTGTTAAGGGAGGGCTGAAAGTTAAAGCAGAGTATCTTGATATCCAAGATAGCCTTTTAGCCTGTAGGACCGTAAGCCCGTGGCTCACTTTGTTAATGACTGCATTGAAGTCTAGTGGCAAATGGTAGGTTGTAAGAGGCAACCTGCAGGAATAGTCATGTTAAATTCATGGCCCCTAGCTCACTTGATCAATTGCAAGCTGGTAGACGTTTATTTAAAATTTATACCACATGAATGTCTGAGGTAATAGGTGAATACTGTAAAGGGTTTATTTAAAAGAATATTTGACCAGTAGGGTCTTTGGAGATCAAATATTTCATTTTCCAGGGTGTCCTGAGTATTCAGAGAGTAGGAGGGGGAAGTAAAGAGGGATTTGGATAATGTGAAATACCACAGAAAGCAAGATTTTCCAAGGAAAACACCAGGAAGCTTGGTATGAGCATTTAATGTATGCTGGAGTTTTTAAAAGGAAACATTAATGGTGAAACATGCCCTCAAAGGACAAGCCAGCAATAAATTTTGTGTCACAAAATTACCTGTCAGTGAGATTATGTTTAAATAATGTAGAATTGTTCCTGCTTCTTGAGGGGTCGAGAGAAACTTCACGGGAGAGTGTTCAAAGTATTCAGAATTATGTGCACAAATCCCATTAACAATAATGGGATTTGTGTGTTCAGCCCTCCTCAAATGGCACTGAAAAATGCGGCTGTTGGTTGTTCTTCCCAAAAGCATGGACATACCAAGGGAGCAATGAAATCCAAATATTTTCTCTCAAGATGTTTTTTTTCTTTATTACCTTCCAGACACAGAGTATCTCACTCCCAGTGTGTGTGTACTGCATCATGATTAAAGCCTGCAGGCAATTGTCCTTTTCTCTTGCTCAGGGGTGGGGTGGGAAATAACAGTAACCACAAAAAATACCACCACAGATTTGACATGTCATTACCTGTGATAAGGGGGAATATTACTGCATAAAAATTCAGCAGGCCAGTGAGCATTTTGAATGAGTGAACTTCAGTAAAGGGGTCTTGGTGTGAGGTTTTTGCCCCTAACCTCCTTTCTTAAAAAAACAAGGTCTGTGTTTTGATGTATTGTAGATGGGACTGAGTCCTTGTAAATCAGAGAGCAGTATAGGGCAGAGAATGCTCTAAAGGTGGAAGGCAGAGGAAGAAAGAGAAAAAGTACACAATTAAGACTTAAATATGACTGAACATGCTGCCATGGGATTTGATCTTATCCTATTTACAAGAGAAAACTTATGACTCATGGGTTCTAAATGATCGAGCCATTACTCATTTATGGAGTTAAAAAAATAGATACCTTTTATGGGATTTTTATAAATAATGATTACTTCCCCATATTTGTGAATACTGAGCAAAGACATGCTGCAGTCATAAAGCCCTCTGCATGCTCAGCTTCTGTGCAGACTTTTTGAGAAGTATTTAATGTTAACTGATTGTTTCTCTCTTCAGAGTTTTATTCTCCATGGTGTTCTGCTCATTGCTTCTGCCGAGTTTTAAGCCTTATTTCACAAAATCATAGAGGGAAAGCAGGATAGGCTTTGCCAAAATCCAGATAGATGACACCTGAAGACCCTGTAGTGCAGTTCAGGATGGACATGTAAAAACTATTTCTTTTTTAACTATTTTCTTCCCATCTAAGCATGAGTGAGCTGTGCTTAATTCCAGCACTGCTGGTTGCCACTGGTCTGCTATAATGGTCATGATGCTGCTCACCATGTGCTTTTCCTTAGTAAAGACTTTTCAGCTGCACCCAAGGATCTTAAAGAAATTATCCTGGCCCTCCACCCTTTCGGGACACTCTTGACTTGTGGTTTATCACCCTATGGTTATCTGGTCCAGCTTTAATTATTTTCTCTTCTGCTGGTTGGTGTTAGGCACAGTTAATGCTTTGTTTTATCACTACCACTGCCCTCACTCACAGGGTTATTAAAGGGTAAACAGTATAATCTGGTTTTGAACTTTGGCTTTTTGCCCTGGGAGGGATCCATGCTTTTATCATGGTGTATGTAAAGCTTTAACCTTTTATGCTTCTAACCTTCCTATATAAGTTTGAAGCAGCACATGTAACAATTAATGAGATTCCTGCATATCCCATACCATCCCTGGCAGTGCTCAAAGACAGGCTCGACAGAGTCTTGGGTGACCCTGCCCATGGCATGGGGGTTGGAACTAAATGGTCTTAAGGTCCTTACCAACCCTAACTATTCTCTAATTCTATATCAGATTAGGTCAATTGGGAGTGAGAGAAATCTACTTAAGAGCTTGGATAGTGCAGGCAGCATCAGAAAAACTAGTCCTTTTAGAAGTTTTGTTGTGTGACAGCTGGGCAGACATATTAAGAAGGTGGATTGCTTGAGTGGAGCAATTGTATTTTTTTATTGTTTGATGTCCTGTCTGTGCAGTAACATTTCTCCTTGGGTAGGTAGTAATTTTACGATGGTCCACAACTGGCTTCTAACTGAGTTCAAGATCAAGAGTATTCAGGATCCTGGAGCTCAATCCAAATTATAAACTCTGCATTTGGAGTTCTGCATGTTTTCCTATGGGACTGTGTGTGAAGAGAACATGGGAGCAGGGAATGCTACATTCAAATCTTAGGTTACAGTTTACCTATAATGTCTCTCCAGTTGTGTTTGGGTGGCCATTTTCTTCATATCCATGAAAGTATCTCTCTGAAAATGTGACAGATGTTCTACAAAGAATTCATGAATGTGAATGCTTGAAGCAGCTGGCCATAGCATAGAGATATGTTTCCAAGGCTTTACTTTATACTCTGGAGAGGAGAAACAATTGAAGAGATGTATAAAATCAGTATGGTGAATATAACAAAGACATCCCATGGATGTAGACACGAGAAAACCCTTGATCACAGTAATTCCCACCACCTGCCTAGTTGTACAGAGACTGCACAGGATATATTTTTAGTTAAATTGACATTGTATACCAGTAGAAAGTGGCCTCTACTTTGTTGTTAAGCCTATTTCTGTGTCAGACTGTGTGCTTGTTGGAGATTATGGATTTTAATGTACTGGGCAATAAAACCTAGTATTTGACTTGGTGCAATTCTAGCTGGCCTATGCCATCCTAAGTGTTGCAATAACATACAGACATTTTAGTCGTTGCTCCAACTCTTGCAGTCAGTCAAGGAGAGCTACACACTGCCCGTGACACTGTGAAACTGTCCCAGATAACGAGAGCTAGACATTTATATTTTCTCCCCTTTCCTGCATATACACCTGTACCATTGCATTGCAAGCTATAGAGAATCCTTTGAAGTAAATGGAAATTGCTACCAATGGGAAATGATATACAAAATTCACTTGTAGAGAAAAGAGAGAATGCTTGCAGCCTATTTTGAAAAGAAGGCATACAAAACATTCACATAGACTTTGCTGGGATTTTAGCCTCAGAAGCCAATCAATATTGCGTTCTCTTCCATGAGACATATCTATTAACAGCTCCACGGTTTTTGCTGTGCTAGGTCAGAAAATGGCTACTACTCGTATGGAGCTTGTCAAGCTCAACACTTGTAGTGCTTACACAGTGTACTTGTCCTTAAAATGTCAATGCGGCTAATGGTTTCCTGTTGGAGGTGTCATCCTGTTCTGTCACCATGGCAGTTCTGACCCATTCATGTTGTGTGCATGAAAGTGGTGGACATTACCTTCCTTAACACAGGAGACTAGGGGAGAAGTGAAATCTGGATTAGCAGCTAGGGGACACGAGTATGTGGGATGTTTTTTAGGAAACAGTATGGGAATCAGTTGAAATGTGGGAGATGAGGGAGCCGAGTCTTTGCATAGAGGAGCTTCACAGTGTATGAACTGTGGGATGTCTCCATTAGTGTGACTTGGAGATGACATCCAAAATGCATTTCAGCTCAAGGGTTTCTATTGGGATAGAAAATATTGAGGGAAGCCCTTGTTTGTTGTTGGCAGAACATCACTGTATCCATGTTGCCTGTAGACCAGAGGCATTGAGAAACTGTTCCTCAGAAAATACTTTTTAGTTCTAGTTCTTTTTAGTTCTTTTATTGGCATTACCCAGTGCTCAAAGAGCCTTTTTGTAAGTAAAAGAAGCATTAAAACTTCACACATATGCTTTAACTTGAGGATGCAGAGAGAATTCTGGATGCCCACATTGTTCCTGTGAGCGAAGCCAATAAACTGTTACCCAAACCTTTCCTTTGCTTTGGTATCATACAAGGAATTCAGCCAAACTGCTGGACTTATCTGGCCTGCAGTTGGTGTCAGATATGAACAAAATTGTAATGCCAGCTACCAGAATCATATCTCATACCTGCTCTCAATAAGTTAGATCAAGAAAGCTGTTGGCTTTTTTCTTTTAATCATTCTGTTCTGTGCAAGTGAACTACTGTTAATTGGCTTCTGGATGGCTGTTGGACGTCACAGCTGTAACAACAGAAAGTCAGATTTTCTTTTTAACATCATACTTCAAAAGTTAAATTAAAAAATTTCTTGCAAAAATAACTCTGTAATAAATAGAGTATGCATCAATAAATGTACCAGGGAGGGGAAATCTGCACCTGATATAATAAAAGTATTTCTCATGAAACCTCTGTTCAAAGAAGTGTAGCATTTAATCATTATTAGTGACTTCTCTACAGATTTTTAGAATTCACCTTTGGGATAAAATTTCTGTTGTATTAATGCCCCATTTACACCATTTTGGTTTCATGAAATGTACTTAAATATGTACAAAAATCTGGCCTATAGAACATTTCATGTTCCAAGCAGAATTCTTTATTAAATTTTACAGGTTGTCACAGTTTTCAGGTCTCTTTCTGTAAAATTTAGAAGTTTTAATAATTGTTGGTGCAAATATGGGAGGCATCTGTTGCTTTAATTCACAATGAAGCATTCAAGACTTCCTGTTGTATAACTACACTTCATTTTATGCTTAATTTGTGGTTACATCAGCAAAGAAGGATGCTGAATTATCCTGCAAACACTTGGCAGTATTCAAAATACATGAAACCAAAATCCTGCTGGCCTGTCTGACAAAGGTGATTCTTCTGACAAACTTCTTTTGGGTTGTGAATACTTAGCATGTGGTTAAATCATTGCCTGATTGAGAATTGCTCTTGAGAGACAGGTAACTGGCCTTGAACCAAATTGATGTTTTAAGCTATCTTGTTTTTTCTCTCTTTTGGTCCCCCCCTTGTGGTTTTCTAAATATGTGTCTATAGCTCCTCAACTACAGACAATAATACTGCAGTTTATAGTCTTTAAATAACACTCTGGATCTAAAAAATACAGGTCGTATATGAACTGGCTATATTGCATGAAGATTCCAATACCCTTACGTATTGAGAAACTATATTTTTTCTTGTAAGTGAACACAATCATAGAATCATAGAATCGTAGAATAGTTAGGATTGGAAAGGACCTTAAGATCATCCAGTTCCAAACCCCCTGCCATGGGCAGGGACACTTCCCACTAAATCATGTCACTCAAGGTTCTGTTCAACCTGGCCTTGAGCACCCCCAGCGATGGAGCATTCACAACTTCCCTGGGCAACCCATTCCAGTGCCTCACCACCCTTACAGTAAAGAATTTCTTCCTCATATCCAATCTAAATTTCCCCTGTTTATGTTTGAACCAGTTACGCCTTCTCCTGTCACTACAGTCCCTCATGAAGAGTCCCTCCCCAGCATCCCTACAGGCCCCCTTCAGATACTGGAAGGCTGCTATGAGGTCTCCATGCAGCCTTCTCTTCTCCAGGCTGAACAGCCTATCCAACTTTCTCATCCTATCTTCATACGGGAGGTGCTCCAGTCCCCTGATCATCCTCATGGCCCTCCTCTGGACTTGTTCCAACAGTTCCATGTCCTTTTTATGTTGAGGTCACCAGAACTGCACGCAATACTTCAAGTGAGGTGTTGTGAGAGCAGAGTAGAGGGGCAGGATCACCTCCCTCGACCTGCTGGTCACGCTCCTTTCGATGCAGCCCAGGATACAGTTGGCTTTCTGGGCTGCGAGTGCACACTGAAGCCAGCTCATGTTCATTTTCTCATCGACCAACACCCCCAAGTCCTTCTCCACAGGGATGCTCTGAATTTCTTCTCTGCCCAACCTGGAGCTGTGTTTGGGATTGCTCCAACCCAAGTGTAGGACCTTGCACTTTTCATGGTTAAACTTCATCAGGTTGGCATCAGCCCACCTCACAAGCGTGTTGAGGTCCCTCTGGATGGCATTCCTTCCTTCCAATGTATCAACCGAACCATATGCTTTTTAAGTTAGTAATATATTAACTACTGTGCCGCAGTCTGCTATGCAAAAGCTGCATATGTTCATGTTAGGTGATCTGAAAAAATACTGTTGCAGAGTTCAAGTGATGGTTTGGATTTTGACAGTACACACAGTTCTGCAAACTGAAACCTTTTAATCAAGAGTCACAAAGTAGTCACATGCAGTAATCACTCTTTTCTGGTAATTATCACGTGTACTATGGTGTCTCCTATAACAGTAATGAATACCATATTATGATAACCAAAGATAGAGTTTTCATTTGTTGTAGAAACAAATTGTGCCTTGATTACAGAAATGGCTTCTCAAGTGTTACAAGATTTGGTTTCCATTTATTGACTTAATAAAGCTGAAGAACTATTGTCTCTTAATACTGGTATTGCCTGTGTAAGTGGTAAAATGGAAATGCCTGATTTCTGATACTTATATTGAAATGACTGCCACAGAAAAGGTGTAAAAACATGTTCTGCAAGCATGAGCCAGGTTATACATCTTCTAACCAATTTGTGTGCTTGAAATCCTGCTTATACTCATTGCCCATTTTGAAGAGGGATTATTTAAGACAGGAGAGGGAAATCTTTCACAGACCAACAGCAAAGAAATAAAGTAAATGATGATGAGGAGCCACAGGCTTGTGTCAGAATCAAGAGATTGCCCCCACTGTGTCTCCCATGGCCTCTGCTTCATGCATGTACCTCTGCCTTTGTTTTATTGCAGCTCCTGCCAGTGTTGCTTCTGTTTGTTGTTGTGTCTTCAGTTTTATTGAAATTTAAAGAACCTTAGACTGATTAGTTATTATTCTTATTTATCATTATTGTTCTATTTTTCTACTATTGCTGCATTTTCACCATAGAAGAGCAAGAAATTGCTCAGAAGTGCTGGGTTTCATCCCTCACTTAATGAAAGTCTTTTCTGTCCTTTCTCCCACTCCTCCATGTCCCCAGATTATTACACTGGGAAAACTTGTCTCTTCTGTCTACAGAGATAGCCTTTAGTTCAGGGCAAGGTTTACTTCATAGCCTAAAAATGGCTCTTACTCCTTGATCTGACTCACTCTGCTACAGTACAGTCACTTACAGATCCATTTATTTTTAGAATCTCAAAGAAACAGATCCTATGGGGAGCATTTGTTTCTGATCAAGAGATGGCTCCAAACTGAAATATGCTGCTAGAGGGAGCATAAGTATTTCAACTTGACCCTTAATATTGAGGACCCTCTGACAGTTGTTTCATGCTGTTTGAATGTCTGTTGCACCCTTCTGCAAACTTTTTGTGATAAACTTAAGGGAAAATATGGGCAAATGTAGACACTCTCATGTCCTGTGAGGCCTTGTGAGATTTTGTTTGCTGCTTTTTTTCCTAGAGACAATGTAATTTTCAACCCAGAAGGGTGGAAGAATTTGCTCCTATATGCTTTCTGAATTTTTTTTTTAAAAGGGAAGATGTGTATGGAGGGAAAGAATTCCAATCAAAACCTATGTTGTAGTAGTGTTGTCACTCAGCATTTAGCAGTTTTGAAGACGATTTTCTTTGTTTTTCTACTCCAAGTGGTTGGGAGCACCACAGTGCATCATGTGCTCACTCAGTCCTACCTGAGAGAAGTGGTTAGTTAGTGTTTCATTGTACATTACCTGACATTTCTTGGTCTTTCAGAAGGACAGTAAATACTGCAGAGAGTTGAGATTGATGCATTATCACTGCTACCTGGCATACTCCCCTTTATAGACTTTCTTCTTTTTTTTTTTTTTTTTGCTTTAATTTGTGTCTTTTGCATTTTTAAAGAAGTTCATAATAAGAAGGTGTTAGCATGCATGGTAAAGTAACACTATGCTGCTGCTGTCAGAAAGGAGGAAGTCCCTGGACCTACCTATTGCAGACCTCTAACATTCAATCAAGCTCCATCTGGATGCTGATAAGTGATTGGATGTTTCTGGATGTTTCTGGATTGGGTGCCTGCTGGATCCCATACAGTGCATGAGCCTGACATAAAAAGGACATGGAACTGTTGGAACAAGTCCAGAGGAGGGCCATGAGGATGATCAGGGGACTGGAGCACCTCCCGTATGAAGATAGGATGAGAAAGTTGGATAGGCTGTTCAGCCTGGAGAAGAGAAGGCTGCATGGAGACCTCATAGCAGCCTTCCAGTATCTGAAGGGGGCCTGTAGGGATGCTGGGGAGGGACTCTTCATGAGGGACTGTAGTGACAGGAGAAGGGGTAACTGGTTCAAACATAAACAGGGGAAGTTTAGATTGGATATGAGGAAGAAATTCTTTACTGTAAGGGTGGTGAGGCACTGGAATGGGTTGCCCAGGGAAGTTGTGAATGCTCCATTCGCTGGCGGTGTTCAAGGCCAGGGTTGAACAGAACCTTGAGTGACATGATTTAGTGGGAAGTGTCCCTGCCCATGGCAGGGGGTTTGGAACTGGGTGATCTTAAGGTCCTTTCCAACCCTAAATGTTCTATGATTCTATACAGTTGATCCACCGGGGAGAAAAAACATGTACATATCTAATTAAAGAACCCACCCCCAACTCTAAATACAGCCCTGTGACCCTCACTCTGTCTTAGCTGAGGGTGTTGTGCTGTTGAAGGTTGTGAAGAATGCTGTAACAGTATTTCATAGAATCATAGAATAGTTTGGGTTAGAAGGGACCTTAAATATCATCTAGTTCCAACCCCTCTTCCACTAGACCAGGGTGCACAAGGCTATGTCCAACCTTGGCCTTGAAGTAGTAGTTGTAGTTGTTCAGGTAGGCCTTGATTTACTAATGTTGTTTTTCTGAAAGGGCACCTTTCACCTTGCTGCTGGTGAAGTTGTTGTTATACTATGGTGCATTTCTTACAACGAGACTTACTTCAAAAGTAAAATGCAAGAATAACTTCTTGTATCCTGGCAGCATATCTAATTATTCTCACAAGTTAGGGTTAGTTTTAATTTTACCTCTTCTTGTGGCAACTCTTGCTTCAGCCTTGACCTGTGAACACTTTCAATACTAGGGAGACACTTAAGGATCAACAGCCCGAGCTTGCTGCAACTGGTAAGTAATTTTTAATTTTTTTTAAAGGAATGAAAAGAGACGACCGTTTGTCTTTCTCTTCTCTTCTCTTCTCTTCTCTTCTCTTCTCTTCTCTTCTCTTCTCTTCTCTTCTCTTCTCTTCTCTTCTCTTCTCTTCTCTTCTCTTCTCTTTTTTCCCTTTCCTTTCCTTTCCTTTCCAGAAAGGGAAGAAAAAGTAGGAAATAAAACCAGCTCCACCTTTCCCTCATGAACAGAAGCACAGAGACACATTTGTCTGATAAATATGACTTTTGAAAGCAATTGTTTTCCTTAGAAAAGAAAGAGAACAGAACACCTACAAAAAGTTTGTGTGCACATTTTCCTTTAATCATGTGATGGAGAGCACATATGGATTTGCATTCTTGTGTAGAAGCCTTTTGCAATCCCTCTGGCTCTCGCAGAAGCTATTCCCTTCTAGCTGTCCTGGTATTAAGTACCCAAATGTTTGGATTGAGGACCATGCTGCCACATGCTGACAAGCAGTCAGTGAGGTTAGAATGAAGCACTTGGGCATCATGCAACACGTGCTCCGCAGATAACCCAGGAGGAATTTTGGCTGTGTTAGGGTTGTCATTAGGCTATCCCTATAGTTTACTCCCTACGCTCTTTTCACCTAGTTGTAAGAGATAATGTTCTCAGGCTTTTAGTCTTTTTGCATATCCCCACAAAAGAATCTAATTAATGCCTATTATAGCATTGCATCAGTGAGAAGTCATTTAAATGAGGCTATCAGTCTGCTGTCCAGCTGTTACCATCCAAGCTGAATTTGAATTGGCAGCAGAGCCTGATAGGAGTAGTGTTATCTCTGTACCAGTTGCTGATCCATCACTTTAGGAGTGTGTGGGGTAATACATTGGGTTCTCAAATCTATATTTAGGATATGACTTCAAAAGGAGGTGAACATCTGGAGCTTCTATTGAGTTGTGTTGAAACTGTAGGTATGCCACTATACACCAGGCCCTCTGGAATTCTTGAAATGGGATTTCACATATGTGCCCTGTTGGCAACTACATCCAGGGATCCTTCTTGATCACCATTGCCTCTCATATATACTAACAGGCCTACCACAACCACCTCCTTCCTTCTGCGCAATTAAAAATGGGAACTGAGATCCCTCAACAAACAATTCAGCTTCCCCTTCAGAGAACTAAAGCTTCCATGATGCAATGGTTGCCACTCATAGAGCAGTGTGGGCACCTTGCTTCCTGTCCACACTTCATTAAGACTTCCTGTCACATACTACACTGACTTTGAGTTTGATTTTTGAGGAAAATCACAGAGCTTTCAGGAGGTCAAGGCTATAAGCCAGCGACTGTGGGGAATTTAACTCTAAACAAAGGCAATGGAAAGGAGGATGTGAGGAATAACTGAGCAAAAGAAAGCTCTTTGAAGTTTGAAACAAGTTAATGTATTTACAAGGTTGCCTGTATTTTAAACTGTAGGCAGTGGGAGATGAGAATGGAGGAGAGGGAAGGTTAGGAAGCTTGTGAACTCTTTAAAGAAGATTTTGTTCTTCCCTAGACTGGTATTTTTCAGTGGTCAAAATTCAGTTACTACCCATGTGCTAGTGCTTTAAGCCTGTGGAATTTATCTTTGTTTCTTGCAGTGATCCATTTGATAATATTTGTGATCCTTTTCTCTCTGTGGTGTACTTCTAGAGCATCGCTAATAAGCTTCACGACTTGCTTAGGAAAAAAGTCCTTTAACATCTTCAAACTATGGGCAGCTTCTAAGGTGGTGGTAGTGGTTGAATCTTGTTACTCTGGCTGTGATCTAAAGCCTGTTGAAGTGAATGGGAGTCTTTCCGCTTACTCCAATAGGCTTTAGATCTGTATTCTTCCCTGTAAGTGGAGCTAAGTCTAAAACATTGACTATTTCGAAGAAGAGAGCAACACAGCTTACATTTCCTGGCTCTGGGGTTTCCTTTGTGTTGTCCTCAGGTCAAAACTTTCAAAGGTTTTCTCTGCAATGTTTATTCCTACAAAAAGAGATAGAGGTCTTTGTTTCTCTAGAAGTCCCTAGATGACTAGATTGAACAAACAGAGCAGTAATGTTCTCACTGTTTTCCATCACCTACTAAAGTGCAGAACCTTCTCCCTCCCCCAGCGTTTCCATTTCCTCTACTTCCTGTCTTTGCAGATTGGGTAACAAATGCTGAATATTTCCTGAAGTTGACTAATGACAGGACATTGATGCCTGCAGCTGAGCAGTCTGGCTGGTGCTGTGTTGAATTCTTGACTGAAAGGAGGTGCTACAGCTGTGTTTATGAAGCCCCCCCTTCAATATGCTTCTGTCTTTTTAATACCTTTAGGGTATTGTATCCGCCTAGTCTAAGCACCCTGCAGCAAACATGCTTCAAATGACTTCTAATTTATTGCAGTATCATTATTGCCTTAACAAAAAGAAGATTATCATAGGCCTAATTGAGATACAGGTCTGTGATTACACATCCTTTTCACATATTCTGCTCAACAGAAACCATAATGATTGGGAAAATCCATTATTTGAATTTAATGGTTGTATTGGGTTTGCAGGGCAAGGGATTTTTGGGGGTGGCTGCAGGGCTGGTTTCTGCAAGAAGCTGCTAGAAGCCTTCCTCAGTGTCTGACAGACCTGCCAGTGGCTAAGATTGAGCCCATCAGCAACAGTGGTAGTGCCTCTGAGATAACACTAGATGAGAAGGGGAAAAGTTACTGTGCAGGAGCAACTGCAGAGGAAGAGAGGAGTGAGAATATATGAAAGAAACAACTCTACAAAGAAGTGAAGGCAAGGAGGTGCTCCAGGCACCAGAGCAGAGATTCTCTGCAGGCTGTGGTGCAGCCCATGGTGAGGCAGGCTGTCCCTCTGCAGCCCATAGAAGACCCCATGCTGGAGCAAGGGGATGCCTGTAGGAGGCTGTGATCCTGTGGGAAACCTGCTCTGGAGCAGGCTCCTGGCAGGACCTGTGGCCCCATGGAGAGAGGAGCCCATGCTGGAGCACGTTTGCTGCAGGCCTTGTGACCCCACAGGGTACCCACGGTGGAGAAGTCTGTTCCTAAGGGACGGCACCCCATGGGAGGAACTTACGCTGGAGCAGTTTGTGGAGCACTGTCTTCCATGGGCTGGATCCCCTGCTGGAGCTGGGGAAGAGCGCATGGAGTCCTCCATCTGAGGAGGAAGGAGTGACAGAAGACAACATGTAATGGGCTGACCACAACACCCATTTGCTGTACTCCTGCGCCAATTGAGGGGAGGAGGTAGAGGAAACTGGGAGTGAAGTTAAATCCAGGAAGAAGGGAGGGGTAGGCAGAGGTGTTTTTAGATTTGGTTTTATTTCTCATTATCCCACTCTGATAAATTAAGCTAATTTCCCCAAGCCATGTCTGTTTTGCCCATGACAGCAATTGTTGAGTGATCTCTCCCTGTCCTAATTTTGATGCATAAGCATTTTGATATATTTTCTCTTTGCTTGCCTAGTTGAGGAGAGGGAATGGTAGAGCAGCTTTAGTGGGCACCTGGCATCCAGCTAGGGTCAACACACCACAATGGCTTTTAGAATTAAGAGGAAAAGAGGGTAAGATCTTCTACAGGTAGAAATTAGTTTGAGTTTGGTTTACACAAAGTTAGGTTATGCACCCCCTAAATAAATAATGTTTAGAATGGGGTTTCTTAGGTGTCCCAGCTAACTTTTGTACTGAGAGTGTAACAGGCAGGAGGGAAAGGAATTCAGGTGAATTTTGTTTTATAGCTTACGCTTTCCTTCTGAAATGGCTATACTGTCTCCTCTTGGCTGGGGGATTTCTCTCTCATTATGTCATTAAAATTTCAATTGCTCAATTTCTTATGTGTTGGCTGAGATGCATAGATCAGTGTTTCTGTATGTATCAAATTATAATGATGTTCTATAACAAAACATATTCCTTGGCCTGGTTAGTAATGGTATTGATGTGAGCAGAGAGAGTCCAGTGGCAAAGAAAACCAGGCATATAGATTATTTCCTTAGCTGACAGCAATGGCTGTTGATTTCAGTGTGCTAAAGTGCTACCATATATGCTTGCTTTGGAGCTAGAAGCACCTCTTCAAAGCTGGACAAAGATCAGCAATCAAAACAGTGGTTAACAGAAAAATTTAAGCTTCTAAACAAAGAAGGTGGAAAGATGAGATAGAAATGAGTTCTATATTGATATGAGGGTTAAGAGGAACAAGGGATCTCACCTATGTAGCAGAAATGCTCACGGATCTTCGATCTAGAATCAGATTGTTCCTTTGCGTGTGAATCTAATGAATGTGATTTGTACTTAAATGCCTTCTGGGAAATACACCTGTGAAAAAAAAATCTTAAAATAAGCGGGCTCAACTTTTGGCATACTACAAAAAGCTATTTTTTTAACACATATGTTTACTTTGGCAACATTGGCTTACTCTTGACTTCAATATTAGAATATGATTCGAATAGGATTTTAGTCTTGTTTGGTAAATGAAAGTAGAAGACCTTTGGGTTTTTACGCAAGCAGTGAAAAATTAAAGTAGTCTGAACAGAAGCCTTATGACCACTTCAAGGACATGATTTTACTTGCAATAACCAATTTGAATAATATCATTGCTTTTAAATACATTTTTGCATGCTGAATATTACAAAACTAGGAAAAATGGGCAGTTAAGTAAAAAAACACACACCTCAATCCTTTACTCCGTCTCTTCCATTACTGTTATTATTTTTTCCTCTGTTGTGTTCTGATTTTCCAGTGTAGAGACTTTCAAATGAGAGTTAACAGATGCTATTCCACACAATCAGACTACTCCTGAGGGGAGCTTGTTCCCACCAGACATTTTACAACATCTGTTTGAAGCTGACTTTGCGCTCCTTCTGTTCCATCTCAAATTGGAAGCCCCGATGAGAAGAGATGAGAAGGTACATGTACCGAAGCAGGGCTTTGATCCGTGATGCCACACACTGACTGACATTTCCACTTACATTGAAACATGCTGCTCTCAGATACATGGTAATAAACAGGACTGTTCAGCTGGCTAACAGAGATGCTGTTGAGACAGCAGGAAAAAAAAATCACCTTTATTAGCAGAAAACTCTTTTTTTAAAATCTCAACCTCAGAAATACATTACATTGTTTATATGGTCTGTTTAATCTTTTATATTCTTTTCACCCACAGGATGAAATTTTATAATTTTATAGATATGCTAGCACACTTCTTATGAATCTTAATGGAGTTCTTAAGTAGAGCTTCAGAATTTTTCCTTATACCCAATTTTATCACTTCAAATTTATGCTGCTATAGTGTAAAAATAATTTTTTTCTTCATTACAGCAATGCAAACCTTTCTGTTCTTATCAAACTTTGTCATCCCAACAATTGTGTTTTTGTTATTGATTAAAATCTTTTGCCTCTGAAATTACATCATTCAGTTCTGTCCCTTTAAAAAAAAAGGGAAACAAAGATATGCACTTTTCAGAGGAGGGAGGATATTGCAAAATTGTTTTTAGAATTAGATATTCAATATATCCAAAAATACAACACTGCAGAAACAAAGAAATTCTTTCATTTCAGTGACAATACTTGCAGATCTGAAGTTAACCGACAACTTTATCTTCTAATACTGATGAACAGAGTCCTCTAGAGTGCTCTTTCTTTTTTAATGTGTGATATTTTGAATGCTGATCTGGGAGAATAAAGGTGTTTATGAAGCATTTAAAAAGCTTTGATAAGGTGAAACTTATTTTCAATTTTTGAAAACCATATGTTTTGTTATTTTAACCTACAAGCCTAATGCCCTAGAAAAATGGTGAAAACCTTCGATTATTCTGGGTATTTTAAATAAAGGCGCTGAAGGTACATAAAAGCTCATATACTCTGAAAATCAATAGGAATTTTACCTAAAATTCTTCCTGCCCAGTGATTATGTTATCTCTCATTCTTTTATGTCTTATCAAGGTTTCATAAGCTGTTGAATCTCTAGATAGGAATTTAGGAATACATTGGGTCATCTTTCAAAGTAGTAGAATCATAGAATGGTTAGGGTTGGACCAAGTAGTGTTGACCAAGTAACAATTTTGCTAAGATTTCAGTGCTCCTTCATGAGATTCTCTATTATTGACACTGACAATATGGCTCCCATTTAGATTTCGTTTGTAATGCTTGAGATAAGATGGTTACACAGAAGAACAAGGAAAAGTAATAGGAGGGAGGGAAGAGCAAGATTGTTGTTTTGTCAGTCCAGGAACAAGCTTCTGGGAGACATGATTAAAGGTCATAACTACCTCTAATATCTTTTTCAAATGCTTCTGTAAGGAAATTACCAGAGATTTTTCCTTCCTTGCTGAATGTAAAATAGTTCCCTGGCATATAATTAGGGGGTTTCAGTAAACAGAAAATAGTCATGTACTACTATGGGCTGTCATAGTCCTTTTTCTTTTCAAAGTTCTGTCATCTACCTGACTTACTATCTATTTCACTGTGTTTTACTAGTGGCTGCTGGAAAAAGGGCTTAGTCAATGAAGTAGCAACCCTCTCATGCCCATAAGGGTCACAAGCCTTTCTAGACTCAGTATCTGAACTGCTTCTAGTTGAAACACTGCTTTTAACTTGTCTCACACTAGGTTAGAACACATCCGCAAGGACTCTCAGTTGTTTATATACTGTATTGCATGCATGACATAACAGTGATTAACTGAATATCTACTTGAAGGTCATCGCTCAGTCTCACTAAGATGGACCTTGAGAGTCACAGGAAATCCAGTGAAGACTCTTACTTCATTCTTCTGCAAACTAAATAGATTAGCACAGTAGTATCTCACAAGATCAGTAGCGCCAAATTGGTAAGCCAGGCAGGGGAGGTTGCTCCCAGATGTGAGGAGCTGGTACAAGAGTTTCTAATATTTTAGGCTATTTACATTTGCTTTCAATCTCTTGGAAAAGAGTCTGAAGTTGGATTTTGAAAGCACAAAGCACCTTAGAGGAAGTGTCCGACAGGAGGAGGCCTGAGTGAATTTCCCCATCTTCTTCCAGATCTTTTGTGAACTACTGTATTATGGCAGAAAGTGTGGTATTACCTTCTTGTGATTCAGCCTCTAAATACACAGCTCTTTCCTTTCATAAATGGTTGAATCCAAGAAAGATTGGAGGTTTAGACAGCCTGGTCACATCACTTCAGATTCATGGTGGTAGGTCTAGCGTCAGTGACATGGATGAATGACTTCAATAAAGAAGTGCAGCGGAAAAGCATCTTCATAAACCTATTTGTACCATATGTTATGCCCCAAAATGCTGTTTTAGTAGAACCCCCAACCTTGGGGCCTTCTGTTTGTTATTAGTAACATTTGCTTTCGGTTCCCCACCATTTTTTGCATGGGGCGTGTGGGGGAACAAGGAATATCTGAAAACAATAACTCTTGTTCATTGACATAAACCGGCTGTCAGTTCCTCGTGGGACCCGGGCTGATAAAAACCAGGGGAAAACTATTTTATTTGCAATGTAAGGAATTTTAGCCTGTGGAGATTTTTAGTTCAACAGCAGTAAAGGTAGGGACAGCAACCAGTGAGGCTGTTAAAGGTTACATTCTCTCCCGCCCTCCCTTTTTCCCAGTCCCTTGAGTCATAATTAAAACTCCAGAAAGTGAGAAACTGTTACTAATGCTAACACACGGTTTGGCACAACAGAATCATGCATTTACTGACTTGTGTTTTTTATTTAATTTCATTTTTTATAGGTCAAGCTGAAATTTTACTTTACTATTTGGTGTTCTGAGGGATTTTTCTGAATCTGAAACTTTTAATTTGATTTGAGAGTTTCACAGGTATAACAACTATGGAAACAAACACCTTGCTCAGCAGCCTGACAATAATTATCTCCTAATGGAACAATTAGGCACTTTAATCAGATGTGACTTTAGTGCTCTCAAGTTGAAAATGCTGGAAATGATCTCTTGTTCTTTGTACTGCTTAAGGATTTCTCCCAAGAGATTAGCTGGACACAGAGGTGACCTAATTACCCTTCATATCTTTTTGAGAGCTGTCCAGATTTGAAGGGACAGGTACTCAATATATTAGTATTATTATCCATCTTTCCTAAGTCTAAAACACTATGCAGGGTTACTTAGAAGACCCCTACTCAGTCAGGACTTAGTAAATTTGGTGGGAAAGGCTGAGAGGAGTTTAGGATTTTGCATTACTGCTTTCAGCCATTTCCTTAATGCTTAGGAATGTCTTATGACTTATTTGTAAGAAAGACTTTCTATCAACGCAGGACTTCGAGTACCTGTTTGAGAAGTTTATTTACAAGTCTTTATATCCAGTCATATCTTAAGTTAACTACTTACAGGTCTTAGAAAGTTATTCCTCAGCAACAAGGTGATTCTAATACAAAAAGTGTTGCTCAGTCCTGAGGCTCCAGTGTATGAGCCTATACTTCCCATGTACAAATACCAGCAGTTTAAATTGGTCAGTGAGATCCTTGGAAAATCTCTCAGTGAAGTAGAAAGAATTGTTGGCAGCTGTTGGATTGCCATTGCCATTTCTTAAAATACATAGCCCTTTTAAGGTCATCTGTTAAGCTACCGACCACCTCTGACCTTGCAGCCTGGTGTGATTTCAGCCCAACGTAATATGAACTGGTAGATTAAAAAAACATAGTCTCCCTCCTGCTGTAGATACATTTCAGTGCTTAACGGACATTTGTGTTGTCTTCCTCCCCCTCACCCCCTTTTTTTTGGTCTTTGGGGTAAGCTGCATTTGATCTCAGAAAGCCTGGAAAACCTTCTGACTTCAGTTCACCCAAGTGTGTACTGTTCAGAGTGGATCCCAATTTTTAAATCACAGAGCTTCGAAAAGCCATTCTCATGGCTTACTGCAAGGGAAGGGTTTTCTTGGACTTACAGGAAGATCCCTTGCCTATACAAGAACCCTGATGAGTAGATGAAAAAGGAACAGTGTTTCTTGAAATGCAGCTACCACCTTTGAACAGTACTACTTCAGCTACTATCCTCACAGTATTTGTTGATGCTGCTGCCTCTCCAGTACACAAAATGTGAATTGTGGAGAAAGCTTGCCTTATTTTCATTCAAATGGCTGTGTCTTTTCCATATATTGTAAGTAACCAAAGACTATTAGATCAAGCTGCTTACAGAGAACACGAAATTGTGAAATCAAAGAGTACTTCCTCTCTAGTTGTCTAGACAACATACCAAAGTGTGTCTGTTGCCATATTTAATAAGGTAGAACTGAAATTTTGCATTCAATCATAAGATAAAAGCCTAAATATAAGTGCATTTTATTAGTTTAGCTACTGGAGAAGTAGATTGGAGAAGAGAACAGAATTACTTTAGAAATTTACCTGTGCTATTGCTTCTGGGAGTACTATTTTCTCATGCTCATTTATTACAAATAGCCGTTCACCCTTTTTTAATAAGAATGAAATTCAGACTGGGATACCAACTTCCAGATGCATTTTTGCTATCCTAGGGAATGTTTGTTTTCATTTTGAAACAAAGAGAACTTTACTATCACAGAATATTTTAAATTCAAACAAAAAATCTCAAATGGTGTATTGACACAGTGCGCTTGTTTCTAGGACCTCAGAAGAAGCCAAATAAGTATCCATACTGAGTAAACAGATTATTTACTTTTTAAGTATTTTTAGCTTCTGGTACTGCTCCCAGTTTGATCTATGGCTTCTTGATTATTGATTCCTGAGGGCAGGGTCAGAGGGCCAGATGTTCTCTCTCTTGCTTGATGTCAGAAGTTGGGAATACTTCTTTCATGTCTTCACGGTTTGTGACCTACAGACACCAGCACAGTATAAGTAATAATAAACACACCAGTGTGCACCTGGTGGAACTCCTCTGAAGCCAATGGGGTTATGTTAGTATCAGGTAAAAATTAGGCTGACTAGTTACTTGGAGGCATCCTACATTTCTATGTATCTTTAAAAACTATTAACAATTTCTATCTGGTGTAGTATTCACAGCTATGGTTCTATGGTGCAGCTGCATGGGCATTTTCTGATGGTTTTCATCTTTGTCTCTGTCAAAATGTATTTAAAAATTTAAATGTATGCCATCATGGAGGATGTTAGTGCATCCCTAATATTGCTGAGTTACTTCTTACTCTGTAATGCAGCAGCAGTATACGTGACAGTCTCTACGTGCCATTTACAGTAGCACATCCCAAGCTCCCAGGACTGCTCATCTACGTGCCATGACAGGAGATGGTGCTTGGATTGACATCCCAACACCTTTCTTGCCCATACAGCGAAGCTCCAGCAATGCCAGCTGACACTTTCTTTTCACAGTGGAATTTAGTAGTTATAACTCTGTCTCAGCTTCTATTTTTAAGCACTGCTAATCCTCAGCTAAGGGCCAGCCTCCATCTGGCCTTACAAGGGTGCATGGTGGTGAGGGAGGTATAAGGAGCCTTCCCAGAACTTGTCCTGTCCTCCTTGGAGCCAGGCACAATTGCTACCTTAAAAGTGGGAACGGGCAAGATGCTCTCGCTCCATCTCCCCCTTGAACACAGAGAGGCAGCAGGTGGAGGATCCGTGTCCCATCATGTCCCATGTGCGCCATGGAGGAAGAACATTCCTCTCTGAAGGACACTCCTGAATCTAGAGCTCTTGTACCTCGAGCATTGTCTGAAGCATGCAGCTGGACTTTGAGGTGGTTGGCTACTTTGTTGTTTGAAACTACTGAAGTCCCTCACTTTGTGTGCTTTCCCTCAGATTAACAGTTGTCAGATCACTCAAGCAAATTAGGCTGCAGCCTGTGCAGACCTAGTCTTGCATTTGTTGCATGTTTCTCTAAACAACAGGAAAGAGATAGAAAGCGTGGAAGTCATGGACAAGCTGAGTAAGGAAACAGTCCTTTTCCATGTCAGAGGCATATTGTTTCTGCTGGAAAACTCTGCTGGAAGGTGTTACAGCACCAAGACAGGGGCACTTAGACAAAACCATTTGCCTGAAAAGACCCTTCGCTTGTTCTTTTTTGTGTGGTTTTGTAATCCATCTCCTCTACTGGCTCAGTGAGGATGTGGAAGGAGACTTTTCTACCATAGACTCCTTTGGCTGCCCAGCTGCTGTTGCATGCAAATAGACTGTGGAGACTGGAGGGCTGGTTTTATAGTCTTTTGAAATAGCTGTCTGGTTGAAGCAAGGCAGGATCAAGCCTGCTCTTTTGTTGCTCCTGGGAACGATGAAGACCCTACAAAGAATTATGTTTTCCAGAGAAAAGAAGGTTAGTATGTGCTATCACTTCCTGGTGAAGGCTGCTGTTCGTTAAGTGGCTAGCAGAAATCTGACTGCTAAAGCTTGAAGAAGACATGGTTTCAGTGTGCTTTTACAACCCAAGTAAGTAAGAATGATGTGGTCTTTTGGAGTTTTTACTCACCTTCCGTTTATTTTATATCCTTTAGTCAGGTGCTATAGTCTGTCTCCTGTTACGTATTAAGTAGTCCATTAGGTCCAGAGCAGTGTCATTGTAGCAGGACAAGACCTTTGGCTAATAGCAGTTGGAGAAAGGATGCTGGTTTGGAGGACAGACATAAAGAAATCTAATCAGTAGTGATATCAAAAGATGTCAGCCAAGCTGGTCTTGTAGGAGGTATAGTGGCTATAAGACATTACTGTTACTGTGCTGAAGAGGCTCAGACAATTGCCATGCCTCTATGTTTAAAAATACCTATCCATTAACATTAACCTTTTGTGCCAAAGTAAAACTACACATTCAAATAACTTTTTCTTTTAAGTTAGGATTTGCAATTACATTGTTTTTCATTCGTATTTGTATATGTTAGGGCTCACTTTCCGTCTTATGCCTGGATCACTGGTATCTTTAAAAGCCAGCTAGGGAAGTCTACCACAATGAAAACACATCAGCCATGTGTTACATGCAAAGCCTAAAAAAGAAGGGTAGTATAGCCTGCGCAAGTTAAATAAGTTTATTTTCCCATAAATATCTTTCCACATATGCAAGCAAATATCTCAAGATACTACAATTTTTCCATTACTGGCTTGTACTGTTACTTAGTGAGATGGTGCACTTGTATTGGTATTATTTTGCTTTATTCACTAACTTCAGTTACGATATTTCCTTGAGCAAAGTTAAACTTGTATGAAATGGTCCAATTGACCAGTTGTCCAGTTGGACCTGAATGAAACATGCTTATTAGTATCTGCCTCAAATCACATTCAGTGGTGAGTAGCGCACAGTGTTCTGAAAGCACCAAGTATTGAAACTATTTTTTTTTTAACAATAGAAATGAGAAAAGGAAATAAATGGCACTCTGTGTATGAAAAAGCTATTAACAGTTTTTTGGGTTTTATTATTTTACTTTATTATTGGAGAAACAAAATATACTATTCATTTTATTTTGCATGAAATTATACAGGCAGTAAAAGTTTGTGAACAAAGAAACACATTTTGCACTAATTCCACAGCACTTCTATTTCATTTTATGATATTTTTTTATTTCACTTCTGAGAGTACTTCTACAGAATGTAGGGAGCAGTAGGAAACCCACCCACTGGCTAATTTAACCTGTAAAAATTGTCTTTCTGCTAGTGAAAAAAAAAAAAGTAGCCTGCTGCCTATTTTATATATCTAATTTCTGTTTTCAAGACCATTCATATACTGTGGAACTTGGATTTTTTCAATGGGTTTCTTTTTCTCCACTTATTTTGTAATGTATTTCTGCTATTACTCTAAGAAAAAAAATGAAGAATTATTTATGTGCTTACAAAACCAATCAACAGCTTTCCAAAAAAAAGATGAGCTATACCTGCAGATGTGAAATCTGTAAGGAGGAAGGAAAAATGCCAGCTTTTTTACTGGTGAAGTGAAAGAAAAACCAGACTGAGGGTGGGATTCTATAAATCAAAGCTTCCTAAAATAAAGGCATGCAATCTTTTAACCATATTTTTGCATGGTTGGTCTCGATGTTTATATAGTGAGCCTTTATTGACGTGCCTGCTTATCTTTATATGGCTTAATTGCCCTTTTACCAGTTTTCTTTTAAACTCCCACATGACATTATTTTGATCTTCTGTTATAATCCTGTTTGATGCTTATCTGAAAGCATTTCTTCATCTCATTTAGAAAGTCTAATTGGAAGGTGACTGAAAGCTTTTATTTTACTTCACAACAATTTTACTCAAATGTTCAGGTTACTTCTTCAAAGCAGACTTTTTCTGTAGCTGTTCTCTTCATTCAGTCACTGTAGATCATGCTACAGATAATCACAGCTATGTAGTCAAAGAGTGAAGGGGTATTTTATTTGAATCCAGAAGAGAATAAGGATTTGAGTCAGCATTTAGTTGATATCTTTACACATCCCTTTTCTATTACTGTGCTCTAGTCCATGATTACAATTCATTTAATTTATCATTGCGAAAAAAATACTTCCTCGTTCTGCTCCTTTTACAGACACATTCATTTAAAAGGCTTTGAGCTATCATGTCCCTTCACATTATTTATGACCTGAAGAAAGCATTCTTATTTAGAAACTTATGTGACTTAGAGAGTAAATGCTGTTCAGTATCCAAAAAATAAGCTGTGGAGACAAAAGCATTTTTACTTAGCAAAGAACATATTTGACAGATTTTTTTCTTGGTTGTTTTTTTTTGTTTGTTTGGTTGGTTTTTTTTGGTGGTTTTTTTTTTTACTGAATTCCTGAAAAATTTTTGTTGTTGGGCTGGGTTAAAATCAAAAAAGTTTGTGACTGTATGCAAAAGAAATGAATGTGAAAATGCACAAGTAATTTACTTATGAAGTTACCTCAACCCTGCCTACTGGGGTCCATCTGCTCTTGCATTAAAATAGGGAATTAGGGAGCCAGTATGTGTTACTGCATGTGTAACAGGTAGAGGTTTGACCCACTGAATTACACATGTGATATTAATACAAGCTAGGCTATGCAATGAACTTCTTTGTCTGTCAAAGATGTATGTTAGGTTGAATTATATCTGTGTACTCTATCTGACGTGCAGAACTTATTTTTCTGGTAGGTCAGTCAGCATCAACAATTTAAAATCTGGGATTAAGGTTAATAATGTACGTAATTTATCTACAGGATTCTGTGAAGACAGAAAGTTATCTGAACTGGTACTTAACACTGAGACTAAAATGCTAATCATTAGTCTGATGAAAAATGATGGTGGAAGAGCATAATTGCCAATCTAAGTGTTGTGAACTTCAAATGCAATTTTGCAGAGCCCTGCCAAAAAGCCCCCAATGCCAGTACAAGGATTTGACTTGTAGTCAGTTGACAGTCAGCCAGTTTTGACTCAGAAGGTAGAGTGCTACTGACCAAATTGTTAACACTGAGCAGTTCGGTTTTCCTAGGAGGCCACTGAGCCAAAAATGTGATCTTGCACAGCAGTGCAGTATCTAATGAAATATGATGAAATCATAATGTCGTATGCTGTGATTTCCTTGAGTCTGTTAGAACGTAGTTGGCCATCAGATCTGGGCTAATAAACTAGACTTTCTAGGCTATGAATTATGATGACTGCGAGATTTACTTTTCCACTATTTGCAGCTGTTGTCCAGTTACGACTGTTATCTGTGGGCTGGGAACACCCATTCTGTGGTTCATGCTACTTTCAACAGGCTGGCTGAGCTCCTGTCATCTCTGCAGGCTGTGCCACATGGAGGTCGAAGAAGTAGTTCATACTAACCTCTTTACTGTCATGACTCTGTCGCTGACAGAGCCTGTCCTACATAGCACCAAATGACTCGGCATCCTTTGTGAGTTACAGTCAGTGCAGTAGAGGCTTGGTCCAAGACTATGGTGAGAACTACTTGGATCAATCCCAATTCCAAAGGAGTCCAAGTCTGGCATCAGTGTAGCTTTCTACCTTGAAATCGTTACTTCTAAAACCAATTTATTTGTCATGTCTAAGCTATTTCTTTACTGTAATTTTATGACATGCCTTTTCAGCTATCAGTGCACATGAAGATCATGTTTGTGTCGTGTGTACTGACATATATTCAATATATCTTTATAAGGATTCCCTGTCATTGCAGTGCAACATGCTTGGCAGCTTAGGCTTTTTTCCATATCCTGCAGGATAAATGGCTAGTATAAGTGATCAGCAAATACTGATCTTCAAATGCAGCTTGCCAGATTAATACGTAAATGATCTAAAATAGAGCCTCAGTTCATACCTCCTACTATTTCACCCTTAGCATCCTGAAGTCTAGCTCAGACTGTGCATCTGTCTCATGTTATAGTCATGGTGGGATAGTTCACTGTCATTTGAGGCTCTAAATTTTTGCTTGAATAATTCATCTTGCAAAATTCTAGCTGGTTGGTCTCCTGTGTAATATAGTGGAACCAATCAGCAATTTTAAATTGGCTGGTTGGATATATGATGGCATAACTGTTAGTGCAGTCACACACACATTCACAGAAATATTCTGGGAGATGTTTTTCTTGCTTCATTACATTTGTAAATTTTTTTTGCACATATTGTATAATGATTGAGCAAAATGGTCAACTGCTAGTTATTTATTATATTTTATATTAATAATTATATATTATTATACTTTTGGGGCTGTTTACTGAGCAGGTATATTCTCCTGCCTTATGACTCTCTTATGCTTATAAATAAGCTACTCTGAACCTATCACCTCTTTAATGAATAGGCAAAAAATAACGTGTGGACAAGATTGTGTCATGTGCAGCTTGAGCACTACCAGTAGTTACTGCTAGTGAAATAATACAACATGATGCCAGTCAGCTTGCCACCACCTCTGTAGGCAGTGGTCCAACCGCATGCTTCCCTGTACTGAAATACATTGATTATCTCATGTACTGGACTGCAAAAGTAAGCCCAATTTCAAAGGCTGCATCAGAAAATTTTGCAGCCATGGATAAGAGTGGCTGCCAATTTCTGTACAGAATGTTTTTGGAAATACTTCTTAAATGTGCCCCCTTGTCATGCCAGGTCCTGCTCGCTTTTTGTTCTGCCTCTAGTGCATGTGCCTGCGTGTGTATCTTTTAATGTATCTTTTCTTTTTTATCCACTCTGTATTTTCTTTATAAAAGATCATTCAGATCTCACAGCTGTGCTGGAGGGCTCTGGCATGCACCAAAAAGAGCACGTCTGCACTGATTCACACAGAAATATAGAAGACGGTATCAGATAGACAGCTAGATGAGGTCTAGCCCACTGGCCCACAGGCAGCTCATAGTGCTCCCAGGAGGACTTAGGCTGGGTTTCTCAGGCTTCAAGCTGATTAAAACAAGAGGTAATGTTAAGGCCATATCAAGTCTAGATGCTGGGGTTTGGGGAAGAAATTGACAGCTGTCGTGCAACTGGAGGTAAAAGGGACACAGATAGCAGCCACAAGTATGGGAAAATCAACTTTAGAGAGTGATAGTCAAGAAGAAATTAAATTCTAGTATGCCTGTGTTTTTCTTCAGGGTTAGCAAATTTTAAGAATTTTAAGTATAAATAACAGTAATGTACTGAACACCATGAGTACATAGCATTGTAGAAAACACATGGTATAGACAGCCCCTGTCCTAAAGGCCCTGTAACATAAGCAGTGTCTGACAAACAGAACTCACTGGGAATAATTAGGATACATTCTTAAAGTGTGGTGGTGTTTATGTTCTCTATAGTTGTGATTAGGATTGTCATGGGACATCTGTTTGGAAAAACAAACAAACAAAACAGAATCTGTGTGGTTTGTCCTTGGCCATCATGTGAAAGTATTGATGCTTTCTGAGGAATATGGGTAAAAGGAGGAAACATGTTAGGGAGTGGAAAGCAGGTACTGGTTTGGGGAACTATAGAGATGCTCATATGGAAAGTAGGGTTGGATATCATTGCTGTTGGTGTATCATAAAACTAAAGACAACTGTCACTGTAGAAATACAGGCATGTCTTTACAATAAAATCTAGATCTCATTAATCTCTTAAGTTTGCAAAATTCATATTTGAGATTTATTGAGGTTTTGTGGACTTAAAACATACATGGTGCAGAAAACTCAAATCTGAAAATTTACTGAGTATGACAGTTCTGGTTGGGTTTGGGGGTTTTTGGTTGTTGTTTGGTTTTTTTTTTTTGTTTGGTTTTTTTTTTTTTTAAATTTCATTTCTTCCCTACAGCTCTTCTCTTAAAATGTCATTGCTGCATTGCAAAATGCCTGGTAGCGGTTACTAAAACTCTGGTCAGAATTCTAAATCAGGTACTGAGGCCTGTTGAAAATGTATGAATGAGATTTTATGCTCAGTTTAGCTCATGTTACGTCCTGTAAGGTGAGAATCTTTTTGAGAATTTGTAATGCTGAATCTGAAGAATGTATGAAGTTCAGAGGGCTTTCAGAAAGGATTTCGATTCTGTAATGCCTAGGATGTGAAGCTACCAAATACTAGTTTGTCAGATGTTGCAATTATGCACTTTACAAAAGTCTCATCAGTTAGTTTAGTCAATAGGACTTACACAGAAAGTTAAGCATCCTCTGAATTTGTTCCCTTGTCTTTGTTTTTTTGTGGGTTTTTTTTTTGTTTTTTTTTTTTTTAAAGTTGCTGCCTAACTTACTTAATTATGATGGACCATTTGATACAGCTTCTCCAAAAGGTACAACAAATTAACTGTAGTGATAGACTTGCTCATTATTTTGAAAGTATTCTTTCCTGTTTTGCCAATGTCCTTTAAATTTTCTCCTCTGAAGACTGTTTTAAAAGGTAAATTCAAGATTGTGTGACTTCTGTGAGATAATTGTACAGTTTGGAGTTAAGGATGGGCTGAAGTCACTTGGGCTGTAGTCCTGGGCTTAACTCATCACCCATATAGCCCAGGTTTAATTTAAGCAATGCATTGCATAGCATATTATCTCTAATTACCTAGTCCTTTAGCTGACTACATAATGGAAAAGAGGAAGAATATTGACTGCTACCTCTGTCCACTAACCTCTTGCTCATTGGCTACTTATTCTTTATAAAATGAAGTGCCTTGAGCTGCTGAAGATGAACGCAACAGCTTGAACGTCTTTTGTAGCAGGCAGATCAGTAGTTGCTCTGTCAGGTTACAGGAACTTAGGTTCATAACAAACTCCTTTCTCCATTCTATAGTTCACTAAAATCATAGTGAACTCTAGAATTATTCCACCAGTAATTAAGCAAGCTTCTTGTCAACTCTTTTAAAAATAAATATGTTTTTGAAAAATCCATAATCAAACCATTGGCTCTAAAGACAAGCTGCCAGTGTAATGAAGTCTTGATACTTAACCGAAAATCATTTTGGCTGATTTAAGTGCAAACATCTACTGTACTTTCCATGCACTTCTGTTACTCACTTCAGGTTCCAGAACACTTTTTGAACTGCAGTTGAGCTTTGCATGCTTAATTTAAGATCCTTTTGACATTGAAATATGAGTAATTTGGTGCTGCAGACCCTGTAATAGGATCACTATTAGCATCACTAATGCTCCAAAGTAGCATACATGACAGGTAATAGTGTCCTCAAGTATTAACTGTAAGAAATTTTTGGAGAACTTGCCAGACAGTGTTGTTTCTTAAGCTGCATCTGAGCTGTGGTATCAACCAGGCTGTCTTAGCAGAGTGGCATTTTCTGTATATTCCAGGGGAAAAAACCCACTTTCTTAGGAATAAAATAAAGCCAAAAATTTCAGTGAGGAGTATCTGACTTCTCATGTAACACCCAGAAGAACTGCAGTGTAAATTTTCTGCTGGGCTGGGGAAATAAATCGGTGGAAAGCAAGCTGCTTCTGTGAAAATGAGAAATTACAAAAGTTTGAGTTTTTCGAAGGTCCTTTTCTTGTCCTAAGTTTAGCAAAATATTTTTAACCATCCCTTACCCATACTGTTATTAATATTGGTGTGGGTTCTTTAGACATCAGATAGACTCCATGGTATCTTGTAGTGGACAATGTGGACGAAACACTTTTTTTCTACCTTAATATCTTCCCAGATAACTTAATATCTTTCCTGATACTACGCTCTGAAAGCACAACAAATGTTTTTGCCTAGTCTATGCATGTATGAGGCTGATTGATGTGGCTGGAATTTCTCCCAGAAGCAGATGTGAGGAATGGGAAACACTGCTGATGAGAACTGTTGCCTGCAGGGATGGGATGTCCATATTCTGGGGATAAAGGAGTGGCTAAGCTGCTTCCTTAAAAGGGAAAATGTACCCTAAAGTGATTTTTACAAGCTGTCATCCTGAAAGGAGTCATGCCTCATTTAGGAAATAGATCTTTAAAAGCAAGGATCGTGGAGGAAAGCATACACCTTGGACTTTACAGAGTATTAAAGAGGCTGAAACAGAGCTGAGAAACTGAATGTTGCTTTGAAGAGCTTGGGAGATTCTGTCTTCAGTGGAACTTTTCTGGAGGCTGAAATAAATCTTGCTCCTATGAAAATGTGTTGCTACAAATGTGGTGTTAAAAGTCTTGGAGCATAAGGAAGACCTTTCTCTTTTCCAAGTTGCACATTGACATGGTGTATATTTGGGAGAAAATAATTGCAGTCACGTCATGCTCTGGGTGTAACTTCACTGCAGAGTGCAATGGGAAAGGGTGGTACCCATTTCTTGAAAACCCAGCAAGTACAAGGTTTTAGAATAATAATAAAGCAAAAAACTGTAGTTGTAACTGAAACATCATATATTGAAGGGTGGAAGCATGGTCACTGATTTGTCAGTATATGGTTGTGTACATCTTTGTTAGCCATTTCATACCAGTGCAAGCAATTTAGGAATGCTGCCCCATTTGCCTTTGCGGAATGAGCAGGCAGTGGTGTTGCCACACACGGACTCCATTACTGCCCACACAAGTGACTGTCCACAGAACCACCAGAAGAATGCATACTTACCTGATTGCTTTGGTGTCTTTGAAAATACATCTGACTTTCTACAAGGCAGTTCCCAAGTGCATGTTCTGGCATTCTTTCTCCTTATTTTGAGGACTTTTTCCTCCACCACTAGAAGGGTAAACCTATTCTGCAAGATAAATTGCATACATGTTGAGAGGGAGGAAATTAGTTCAGGGGCTCATAAACAACAAAGTATTACCGAAGGTGAGTTCGAGTTGTTTTAAAAACGCAAAAGAATTTACCTTGCACCTTTCTGGCTATTTTGTTTGTATTAATAACCAATTAATTTATGTATATTTCTGATCACATTTTATGCTCACTGGACTCTATTCTTCTCCCCAGCATGGCAGCACAGGTCATATTTTTCTGTTGTCATTTTTGAGTTGCTACCCATTTTATGTTATGAGCTTTCTTACAAAGCGTGTTGTAAGATAAGCCATTTGTCTTAAACCAAAGCAAGAATCCCACATGCCTATACATGCATATAAAATACACTGAAAAAAGGAAAGTTATGAACAAATGATAGTTGCCCCTAAAACAACAGGCAAGCTAGCCAGCTGTGAAGGAAACTAACATGATGTACTAAAGCAGAAACACAATAAAATGGGGAAATGCGGTTCTTTGTTCAGATCCGTTTCCTATTAACACTTATAATGTTAAGCTTGTGCATGCCATCCCCTGAGGACCCCTTGGTCAGCCTTAAATGAATAACAGTGGAATATGTAAAAACTGCTAGATGCATAAAACTTCTGTGCGCCCTTAGTCTGTTGTGTGTATGAGTTCCTTTTAAAGGAAATCTGAGCTATTTATTGCATAGAAGTTCAAGTTAAAATGCTGTTGTGTTGCCAGGGGCCAACCACTGAACTGTGATTTTAAAGGGTGAGAGCAGAGTGAGATTAGGGCAATTTGAGCATGATACTTAAGGTCTCTCTAGCTATTAGTGAGGGAGAAAACTTTTTAATATCAAAGGAGGGGAGATGGACTTTGCAACGCCACTTGGCTGGGCTGATAGCAGTGAGAGAGGCTTCTGTGAGGGTCTTCAAATTCAGTGCCCTATTGCAGTCATCTGTTTCTTTGCAGGGTATTGAAGCAGAGGCTAGTCAGGTGCATGATGGAGGTTCATGGGGAAGGTGGCTGTGAAGTATTCTTTCTTGCTGATTTGAAGCTAAGGTGGAAGATCTAAAATAACAGTCCATATGTCAGATCTTGTAGCCTTTGTCCAATTTTCAGATAGTTGTTGAAGCCAGAGGAGTAAACATTTCTCATTTATGAAAATGTGTTCGGTTAGAGGGAGCGTCGGCATGCACACAAAAAGAAGATAATGTGGATAAATGTAGGAAGAGCTGTTTTATTGAGTACGTAAGTTGCAGAACTTTGTGCTGGTATAAAGAGATCATCATTGCAGATATTTAAGCATCTAGCATACATTAGAAAATTAACACCATATACTGCAAAATAATTCTGAAAGAAGATGAATGCAGCAACCCAGACTATCATTGATAGCAATCACAGGAGCTTACACTTGCATTTTGGAAAAGTAACTGAGTTTGTTAACTGATGCATGGGTGGCTGCAAGGGGAGGATGTTCCTATAGATGTGGACTATTTCCTAAGCCTGTTTGGTGATTTAGAACTGTCCTGATCAGGTAATCATCAATGCTGCTTGATCCAGAGCTGTGGTCTTCCCTGTAGGGCTCTCTGATTAGCACAAGAAGATGTAATACCTCTGGTCTTGATGTGAACTTCTATTAAAAGGGGTGTATTTTTCTATGTTGGACAGCTATATGTCTTACTTATAATAATAATTGCTGGCCTTCCTCCTAGGGAAAAAAGAAATTAATAATATATTGAAATAATTAAATCTCATTTTGCTCTTCAGTCCTATCCAAACAAGGAAAGGAGATGGGAGAGGAAACTAAATATTAAAAATAAAACAGCAAACCCTTTTATGTGTAACAAAATTGGGATCTCAGAGCCTATAAGGGCAGAAGAAGTGCATTCTGTGTCTCAGCTTGTTAACTACCTTATTGATATTCCTCCCAAAAGCACAGCTTCAATATGGCTGTAATTAAGCAGAACTACTCCCCTAAAACTCTCTTACCACAAGACATTGGCTCAGTGTCTCCCTGTGCAATATTTCTGAACACTCATCATGTCCATTTCTCCACCCTGAGGTCTGACTAGTTGAGACTGATGAAGTCTTAACACAGACTTCGAAGGATTTCTAATGGGATAATCAGGAGGTGGCTGGTGAGCTTCAGAACATAAGTCATTTTCAGGCTTCAGTGTTTGTTTTAAATCCTAAAGGGCACCTTAGGATTCCTAAAAGATTAGTGAACATGGCCTCCCAAATCTGCTCTAATGCTCTTTTTTCGGACAAAATTGACAGCACAGTCGAGAACCTGTCGGGTAAGGGAGATAAATACAATGGAAGAGCAAACAGTGGGAGAAAAGAGAACTTGTGTGATAACATATTCTCCCTGGATGTCATAGACCTTAGTGCAAATAATGAGCACACTGAAAGAAAGGCAGAACCTGGTTAAGTATTGTGTCAGGAGAGCCTGTGATCTCAGGCTATTAAATACTGCAGCACTCTTTCAGAGCATCATAATTCAAAAGGAAGGTGACAGTGTGGTAACCGTGAGCTGCTGCTTAGCATCAGGCTGGAAGGGAGGGGGGAGCAAGATTGGAGCAGGCTTTGGGATGAAAGGAGGTTATCTCATTTTCATAAGGAAGATTGCTCAAATACCTGCTTTGACCTCTTATGTCGGAGCATGAATTTCAATGAAGGGATAAATGGTGACATCTCGCCCATCAGTCAGATTTTGAGAATCACATTGTGTTATATTAAATCGTGCTTGGAAATCTCTGGCTAATACATTTAGAGAAATAACTCTCAGGAACATCTACCTCCCTTCCTTCCTCCTTAAAACAGTAATGAATCCAAATTGCTAACAAAAAGTAAGAGCTCAAAGATGCTGTACACAGACCATGTTTCTGGGCTGGGTATTTTTTTAATGTCAGTTTTCCCACAGCTGTTAAAATGTTACAGTCATTAAGATATCAAAACTGTCTAGCCAAGAAAAGAGACTTTTCTTTCTTTAGGCTCTTGAACTGTTTGAATATTTTGTTTAGAAGGGCTCCATTCTTTGTTTCTTTCTGTGGAGAAAGTAAAGCTTGTAATCTGTCTGTACTGTAAATCTCAGTTAAGAGCCATTCATTGAAGAATAAACTATGCCTTCTTCTGTGAGGCTATTTTTCTAACAAATCTGATTATGTGCCTGAAAACTAACAAAGGCAATTAGCAGATGCATGTTGTCCTATCCACATTTTGAAACTGTTTTCCTAAATTGTAGGGAAAACACATTTTAAGGTTTATAAGAAATTTTATATACTGATATTCAGGGTTTTTTCTGCTTTGACTCAGGTTGCCAAGCAAAACCTGAGGGGCTGTACTGTAGTTCTGAATTAGAAAAGGAATCGTTGTAGGGACCAGGAATATTCTGAAGTATATATATTTACTGCAGGAAATTAAGCCCTTTTCTCATGAGCATGGGGAACAATCAAAGGACCAAGGATGGATTCCCCTCTGCAGCCCCAGACCCCAGTACTCAGAATCCTGACCCAAAAGCATGTTTTTTCTCAGGGCCACATGCCAGTAACTGATCAGGCTGTTTTAAACCTTTCTTGTATTTATATGCTGCCTCTTCATCTCTCTCCCATGTGACAATGATCTACCCACGTGGCCTTCCCTAAAAAATACCTTGGCAAAAACTTTTTCCCCCAGATCATCCAAATTACTGAGCAGCTTTGTACTTTGTTCTTGCTTTTGTTCAAAAAATAAAAATAAAAAAAAATAAAAACAAAACCAACAGGGAAAGAAAGGGAAGTCTCAAGGGTGTTTAAGCTGGACTTTAGCAATATATTCTCTTGCCCTATGTTCATCCTTAGCTTTTCTTAATGCAGCATGCAAGAGTCCCCATCAGCTAAGAGGGTTATCATTTAATACCAAAAATAAAGCTCCAAGGGGGAGACCCAAACTGCCCTTAACTCAGCAGTTAAACAGGTACACGGTTAATGTGGAAGCCTCCGGGAAAAGCTGATGTGTTTGCTGCAGTCTATTCAAAAGGCATGTTATCCTTTTTCCCTATTTCCCCCCTTCTTTAAATAAGAAATGACACTTAACCAAGCGTTAGTAGATTCTTCATCATTCATGGCATTGCTTATTGACTCAGATGTGAAACTCGACTCTTCTCTGACTTTTCAAGGAAAGAACAGTGGAAAGCTCTGGTTATGTCTATATAGAAGAAGGGCAAGATCACAAGGTTCGTTTTGCATAAAATTTTTCAGAATGTGTAACTTCTGTTGCCTAAAATCACGGCACAGTTTTTTAAGGCGATCAAATGTGATGTGGTTGAGGCTTTTTTTTTGTAATTTTTTTTTTTTTTGATGGGGTGGATTTATTATTTTAAACTTAATATAAATAGGAAGAAATCTGTAATGCCAAAGCTATAAATCTTTAGCCTTCATAAAAATTATGGAATCATTGAGCTATATGGCTGGAGGGGACTTCAAGTGTTCATCTAATCCTCTGCCCAAAGTAGGATTAAGTAACATCTACATCATTTCTGACAGAAATATCTCTAATGTGTTTTTGACAACCTCCAGAAATGCAGAGCACATATCCTATTGCTGTGCTTAACTGTATGCAGTTTGAGGCAAGTTTTTCTTTCAGTCTAACTTGAAACCTCCTTGATGCAAAAATAAACGTGCATTTTATTTTTGGTTCTACTCAAAATAGATAGCAAGAAAGATATTATTTCTTCTTTCTGTCTTCAGCAGCCTTTTATGTATTTGAAAACGCATTATGTCCACTGTCTGTCTTGTCTTCTGTAGACTAACCAGCTTACTCGATCTGTCCTTACTCTTCTAGACTTCAAACAGTTTATCTGGCTGTCCAATAGGTTCTTTCCAGCTGACCCACCTTCAGCTAGGAACAGCACCTAAAAGCAGATGTGGTACTTCAGATGGGACCTACTGATGCAAAGGAAGGGATTCACATACCCACCTGTGTTTAAAAATGTGGTTAGGAGGTAAAAAATGTGCTTGGTACTGGGGAGGACCAAGAAGTCCAGCAGCACCTACAGATGGTTCCCATTTGAAACAAAATGTTTACAACTGAAAAAACTAGAAATAAATTCTTTTAACTTCTCCAAGCTGAAGGAGCTCTGAAGAGAGAGAACTGCTCAGCAGCATTGACTTCTTTGTTTTTAATTGCAGAATCCATACCATCTCTAATAAATCATGACAGTGTGACAAATGGTCAGTCTCAGCTGAGAGATCCTGCCCAAAATCCCATTTGGTTAATTATGTTGCACCTACCAAGGTTTTCCTTGGAGTGGTTGGTTCAGTGCTGTCTCCAGGGGAAGTGTGCCACCTACTGAATCACCAGCTCTGCTTCCTGAAGCACCCTGGGGTTTCCTTGGAGGGCTCCCAAATGCATTTGGCCAAGACCAACCCTGTTTAGCTTATGAGAGCAGACCAGATCACAGCCTGAGGCTGTTATGGCTGCTAGCCATATTACTCATTGGGGATGTTTAGTCATGTATCTCTATGAAGGGAGACCATATTGCATTAAATGTCTCAAGTTCTGCATATATTGTTTGTAACTTGCTTTGTGACCCTGAGTGGAAAGAACTGCATATGTATAAAATATTGAGACTTAATAGAGTGTATATAACATGTATGGACACTTTCAGGTAGTTTTTATAATAACCTTTCATGTTATAGGTATGTGATTGAAAATGTAATAAAACAGAGTGGGAACGCAGCCTCTTTTAAGGTCTGCTGATTTAGTACTGAATTATTCTGACTTCACTGTTGAAAGTCCAGCTTTGATGCTTAAATATCGGTAAATCCTCACCAACATGGTTGTTTAAATCTAATCATAGTGAGTACTAGGATCAACACTATCCGGCTAATATTAAATGGAATACAGTTCCACTTGACTGCAATAAGTCCTTATTGATATTTTCTTAATAATAAATTTACAACTTTATTTATTTATTGCTCTGCATAACACACCTCATATTCTCACTCTAGGTGAAACACATCCCCTCCAGTAGGTAGCTTACAGCAGGATCATGTAAGTCTCCTTATATATATAGGAGGGGCAATAATCTGAAGAGATTAGTTTCAAAAGTACAGATAAACCACAAACCACCACAAACTGGCCTGCTTTCTACCTCTGTACAAATTACTAAACCTTCTTTGTTTTTTTCTTTTGAAGGTATTAGTACATGCCTGGGATCTTGTTCTCTATAAATGGTCTCTGATCCTGGCATTAATACGCCTTATGATTTCCCTGCCTCTGCTTCATTGTACCCCTGCTTTGAGTGTACACAGCAGGAATTGAAGATAAAAAAGCATTAAAGAACTGCTGGCACCTTGTGGTAAATGTCTGAAAAACATTTTTAGCAACAGTTTAGACCGTAAAGCATAAAATCTTATTTTTCTCAGTCATTGAGACTATTCTGATTGAAAAAAGGATCCTTATTATTTCATTCTATTTATATCCTCACTATGACTCTTCAGTCCATTTCCGATCTGCTGCCTACAGTTTTACCTGGCACATACTAAAACCATGTTTTTTTAAAGGAGTTTGTAAATGTACAGTGGGCCTGGCTGTTTCCAACTGAAATAGTTTTGTTTGCAAGACTACTGAGTGAGAGGCAAGACTACTGAGCAAGAACAGATTTGTATACAGGAAAGAAAGCTTAGCTCAGTGGAAATACGTTTAAGCACGGAAGATAACTCAGATGGCCCCATGTGCTGGTTATGCTGCTTATTAGTTCGACGTAGATAGGCAATATGAAGGACATGAGTTAAATGGGATTTGAAAAAAGAAGAGAGTGGTTTGGTGTACTAGTTGAGAGTTTCCTAAGGAAAAAGAAGAATGAGACTTCAAGGGTATTTTTATATGGTGGTATTTTTATTGCAAGAGAAGAGATGGGGTGGAAGAGAGCAGAAGGACTAGGGAGGTCACAGATGTAGCCTGGAGTAGGCTGAGTAAGTGAGAACAGGAAGAATAAAATTGGTATCACAGACTAGGAGAGCCAACAGATTAGATCTAATGTATGTGTGAAGAAGACAAAACAGAAAGCTCTTATATGAAAACATTTCTTGTGAATGACCTGAGCCTAGTCCAGACGGTGTATCAGCCTGTCTCTCATCTGTGCTTCTTTCACAATTCACTAGCACTCTGCACTTTACAGACCTTTTTCTTAGTCCCTATAAATTTCTTATGTAAACCAGGTTAGCTGAAATGAAAAATAGAGTTGTTTTTCTTAGGTGCATGATTTAAAGCTTAGCAAGAAAACTTGTGGAGAACATAATTGGCCTAAACAAAACAAAACTTTGAAGGGCTTCACCAAATCAAATGTAATTTTTATCAATGCCCTCTGAAGCATTTTTTTACTGGACTGTTTTCATGGCAAAGTTCAACTCTCAGTTCCCAGGGTTTCTGACTACAACTCTTTACACTTTTCACTGTCCTTATAAGAAACAGACAAAATGGTTTAAGGAAATATTTTGTAAAATATTCATTATCTGGCAAAAACCAGGCCTGCAGTATTTCAGCCTAACAAGGGAAAGTTTTGGAAGGTTTTGAAAGTATCTAAAAAGGGAGATAGAATGAAAATGAAGATAAAACCATAAATACAAGTTTTAATGTCATTTATCCTGCAATACTCTTTTAAGTTGGCTTTATCTTTTTTACAGTCATATTTATTATATATACATAATGCTTTCTACATGATAATATCTGTTATCTAGGTGTGTGTTTGAGAGATATATTCCCCTACCTATGCATATTACGAGTACAGCAGTAAGGCAGGTAAAATCACACCAGTCACATCCTAGAATTAATTCTGGTTTTGCTTTGTGTTTACCTCCTCAGCTCCCATTTGACTAAATCCCTGAAGCTGCTTTTAGGCACCTGCAGCTTCCATTTCTTTTAACATTTCTTGCAAATATTTAATACCTTTTTGTTTGAGCACTGTGGAAGTGCTGATCAGCTAAGGAATCAGATGCAACTGAATAGAGATTTCATTACGTGGCCTCTAAAACACAGAGGAACAAGAACTGTATCAGCCATCCTGGGTAACAGTTAGATGATGATCCTGACGGCTGCCCATTCTTATGTCTCTTTAGGCTGGAGGCACAGAATAGCCAACATGGGACAATCAAAGCAAAATTAAAACACAGCAAAGTGAACACATATTAACTGACCAATAAAAATAATAACATTCATGATAATCAAGCAACTGGACTGTAACTTGTGCTCTGAACCTTGCCAAATTTGGGGCTGCTGGCAGCCCACCAAGTATAGCACTTACAACAGACAAGGGCCCCTCATCTAAGAAAGCCTTGCTGCAGTCCCTAGAGAGCTTTGCCCTACAAACTGACAGCAAGAGCATCCCAGCTGGTCTGAACAGACAGCGCAGAAATACAGAATGAGATTGCTGTGAAGGGAGATTAAACTAAACTTGTGTTTTGAGTGAATTGAGATTAAATGAAGGGACTCAGTTGTTATTTAGTAAAAACAGTTTCCTAGGTTACCCTGGAGTCATTTTTACTGTGTTGGTATGATGTAATCAGCTGGTTTAACATTTAGAGCTAGTAAAACGTGTGTATAAATTTTTTTTTAAAAGGATGTGCCTAATCGCTTTCATTTTGCACTCACTTAGCTCAATATTAATAGTTTGCGTTGGCTGAGGATTTACAAACAAGCTTAGGAGTGTAACAGTCTAAATTTCTGCATCTGATGGCCTGAAAGTTAGAGGGAGTGAGGAGTTTTGTCAGACTCCTACATCTTTCCTCCCACACATGCTGGCCACCAGATAAATCATGTGTATGAATTTATAGTGGAGTTGCTGCTGGATGTTAAGCAACACCCAGAAGTGAAGTTCTTGAAATAATTTCCTGTGAAAGCAATAGTAGACAGATTTGTAATCACAGATCACGGCATTAATCAAGTAAACAAACCATCTATTTTTTGCAGTGGCATTCCTGAAATCCCTTTTAGGAACACCAAAAGTTCTACATAACGATACTGCCTATTAACAAGTGTAACCGAGGCAGAATGGCACACAGTGACACAGGGACTACTCAGGTCTGTGGGGCACAGACGCAAAATTTCTCTAACAAAAGTTTGAGACTCAGCAGACACCTGAAATACTGCTTAAATATTTCAGTAGTATCAGTGCTACTTATCCCTATTGTAGTTAAAACATTTCTCTGCTTCAAAGCTTTCAAAAGGTTGCTCTGTCAGCCAAGAGAAATTTCAGGCAGGGCTGGGAGTGAATTAGTAAATAAGGGTAAACTTTGTCCTCCACTGTTATTCATGCTGACAAATTCCCACTCAGTAAAAGCTGCTGACAGCTGCGGACTGCTCAACAACTACAGCTAATGTGGGGGAATCTGCTCTAGGAAATAGGGCAGGTAGGTTTCGTTCAGCATGCTTAAGTATGGGGGGTGCTGGAGGGGAAAGAACTGGGTGGTGTTGAAAAGGAAAGTCTCAGGTTGGAGGAGGCTGCTTGTGGAGCTACACAGTGTTCAGTACAGTCCTGATTTTGTTTAGCATTTTCATTAATGACGGTAATGCAAGTATAATAAGTTCTGCTGGTGACGCAGGGTTTGAAGACATTGGCAATTAAAAGCAGGACCTGGATATCATACAAAAAAAGAAAAGAAAAGGAAAAAACAACGCACACAAAAAGAACTCCTGGATGAGTTTTGAGTACTGAAGTAATGGCAATGGAATGAAATTCAATATTAAAAAATGCAAGGCTATGCCTGGGGGGACTAATAAAAATTTCTAGAAGAAGCTGGGAGCTCATCATCTGGAAACAGCTATGTAGGAGGAGGGCTCAGGGACGGTGTAAGTGGTCATGGAGTAGCAGCAAGCTCCTGTGGTGGTGGTCTGCTCATTTCCTAGATACCAGCACTCTGAAATAATGATGCATCAGGAAGCTGGCTTTCCAGAGGCATAGAGAGGTATTAGACTGGTGTGGTGGGCTGATCTGGAGCTAACTTCTGATACTGATGAAAACATGCTAGGGAAGATGGGGGAGGTTCACTGGTAAGAGTCTTGAAAGAAAGTAACTTCAGGAGGAAAAACTTAACTGATAAAGGGATACTCAAGAAAATTAGCAGGTTCAACACAAAGAGCTGGGAAAAAGGTCTTTGCAGCAGGAGTCTGGACGGATATGAAAGAGGTAAAATTGCATTGGTAAAAGCCAGAGAAAATGATGTTGCAACTATTGACGTGCAGGGTGGTGAGACATATGTTCCAGTTATGAAGCAATTACAAGAATATATAAGCCCTGAAGTGATTTCAAGCTCAATTCAGATCAGCATCTCCATGCAGAATAATTAAGACACAAAAGCTTGAACATGAGGGATGAAAACAGAAAATTTCTGAGTCCTAAGAAATTAAATTTGTGCTACTTGGAAGGAGGAAAAAAAGTAAAAGAGAGATAAGAGAGAAACAGTAAAGGCTTGGGGTTTGGAAAGTTAAAAACTAAAGAGACACATCCCAGTTAAGTGGGAAAACTGATCTGGGCACTGCTTCTTTTATATCAAAACTATTCAACTATATTCACAGAAGTGTCTGATTACGATAGAGGCAATCTTGGGCTCTAAGTGGATTCTGCAGGTTCTCAGATGAGTTAATCATCGGTGTTTTAATCTGTTTATCCTGTTTCTACAATTTTTCTTTTTTTCTAACAGCTTAATAACCTAGTTTGTTGAGATTATTAAAATTGAGCTGATTCTGGTTCATTTTTCAACAGGGTGTGAATTTTCTAATACAGAATTTACAGAAGTACCTCATTGACATGGGCTGCAGTTACTAAGGACAAGCACAATCATTTGGTTTTTGTACAGCGGCAGGGACAGGCATCCAAGCAGATGACTGCTCCATGTGTAAACCTGGGCACAGTTTGTGTGGAATACATACTTACCCACTGAGTGTTGCCATGTGCACTCATGTTTTGTAGCTAGAATTTTTTATTCTGGAGTTTGTTTTGGATTTTTCTGCAAGAGTAGGAAAGCTGTATGTTTTGACTCATAGAAACTGGTGTTAAAAGCAAAACAGCATCCTGCACAACAGAATGCGAAAGTGAAGTTAGAAATCATTTCTCTTTCATTTATCATTACAGTAAAACTGGTGGTGTAACGCTGACACTGCTATCAGTAAAATGCAGATGCTTTCCTTTCAGAGTCCTGAAAGGATCTGTTTGCATGTCTGTGAGAGATCTGTTTGGTTTTAATGTTTAGAAATAAAAGGTAGCCATACTTTTCCTGAAGAAAAGCTGTGGAGTGTTAAACATGGTATGTAAATCCTAAAAATATAAGTGGGTAGAGATGGACCTCGCTTGATTTCAGAAAGGATCTCTCAGATAATGAATCTGTGACTGGCAAAATTATGAGGAAACTGAACTAGGATTTCCTGTTTAACTGCAATTAAAAAAAAGGGGGGGAAAAATAGGGTTTTTTTTTTAAACAGACATTAAAATGTCTAACCATCGCTTTCTGTTATCAAAATAGAGCTTTAACTCTTATGGCTGGTGTTACACTGGAAACTTTACACTACATTTCAGTTGGAGTCACTACAAATAGGGAATTGCAGGCTGCTCCTTAGTTGTGGCTGCTGTCAGTCTCTGTGCTGTAGACTTCTTTGGTTTTTAAGAAACATTGGAAAAGTCTACTCTGTACTAAAAAAGGCTGGAGTTTAGGTGTCAAGATGCTGGATGTAAATTAAATTCAGATCATCCCTGAGGATGAGCCAGGATGAGCAGAATTACTTGGCTCTGTAACTCATGGAACTATAAAGCTTAAGTCAGTTTGTCCAGCAAGAGTCCAGCAAACATTTCTTAGTGGTCAGTTATAGCTGTTTGTTTCCATAGAGGAAATATTGTACTCTCAGGTGGATTACTAGCAAAAAGAGGATCTTGAAAACCAAGTTACCTTGTGTATGTTTTTATCAGGTAGAACTGTGTATCCATGCTGCTGTAATGGGGGCTATCTGAGTCCCAGCACTCTCCTATTCCAATTGGAATGGAGTTCCAAATCTTTGCCTATTTTTTATTTTTTTTAGTTTCATTAGAATATTAATTATTGTTATCATGGTGAAAAATAAAGATGGGGGCTAGCAAAAATGCATGAAGAAGACAGTTTAGGAGAAGACTAAAATTTGCTTTAGTTGTAATCTGTACTATCATTCAGTGCTTGCCATGCTATGCTTCACAGCACATATTTAATTACAGCATATGAGTTTGCTCTTTTAGTTGAGCTTTTGCAATTTCAGCTTACTTTTCTGTCTGTTGGAGGCACAATGGGGAAAGAACATCAAATCCAGATCTTTTTTTCTGTTATAACAGCTGAGATGTGACTATATATGATACAAGTTTTAAACTGGGTCCAAGATAAAACCTTTGAAGTTTCACACTAAAGATTAAGGCACCTGAGATCTGAGGTCAAAATATTTCGGGTACATGGATGGCAAACCTTCCTCAAGCAACTCTAAAAATAGCAGTGGCTTCACTTTGAATGAGACCATTCTAATTATCCATTAGAAGAGTAATTAAGAGCCACACTGGGGAAGGGAACCTCCTGTTCATTATGCATGAACACATAAAGATTACACAGCATATTTAAAAAATTGTTTACTTCTGTCCTTAGTAAGCATCTACCCTCTGTACTCCCGTGCTGGCCAGCTGCCCTCTCCCGTGTCCGTGGTTGATTGCATGGCATGACTTTTTACGGCTGGCCTGCAAGGTGCTTTAGGGCCTTTCAGGGTGAAAAATTCCACCAAAACGTAAAGCATTCTTTATTATTTTGCATAAATTGTTACATTATTCGTCTTCGGTATTTGTGGTTTGCAGCTGTAATAAAATAGCTGACTACTTGGACTGTATGACTCAGTGATACGTAATTGGATACAGAGATCTTCACTTCCAGGTCATTCTCTCATCACCAGCCCACGGCTATTTGGCGAGTATATAATAAGTAGGCTATTCCTAGTAGCTGAGTGCCCCAGCACAAAACCTGTCAATCCCAAGCGGCATTAACGTGCTTAGAACTGTCACCAGGGAAGGGTTTCTTGTCTTGAGATTGTTCTTGAGGATTTGGGTTAAGATGTATTGCTAAAATGTTGCGGGGAAGTCTACTGGCCATTATGCACATTGCACATCTCTGTCTCCAGAGCTGTTGGACCCGAATTTCTCCTGGTTCTTCTTCCTTAAATATTTTCAGTAGGGCATTTCTTAGTGGCACTTTTGTGCACGTGGGTGTACTACATAGGGGTACATCTAGCTCATAGGATCCATCTAGCTCATAGAAGAATCAGCTCTGCCTCTGAAAGAACTCAATGCTGAGCACTTTGATCTATGTCTCTTTTAAAGGAGAACGGCTTTTTCCTGACTTGGGAACATGTGTCCCATTTCTTATGGAAAACTTGAAATATCCTTTCTTAACAGTGCTTTAGTTCTGCTGAAATTGCTGGACCTATACATTCTTGTGTCCTTGCTAGTGACGGCTGGCCCACTCAGACCTCACAGTCTCTGTGTGCAGACACTTGTGCTGACAGTCCCTCTGTCCACAGGACACCCAAGTTGAACTGAACACTGAATACCACCACATGGGTTTGCAGTGGTCTGTAACTGAAAAGGTTCACTGGAAGCAATTTGCAAAGAAATCCTTAGGAAACCACCTGGATGGTTATTTTAAATTAAAAAAGGAAGAGATGCCACTTTAAAAAAATAATTTTTAATACTAGGTTTAAGGTTCCATACATGTGATAGTCATTAAAGCTTATTTAACCCTGAAATTATCTGGCCTCTTTAATTCCACGGGGATTGTAAGGCTCTTGGGTTAGAAATGAAAAATAATGTCAGAATGAAAATGAGACTTTCCTGAGTGTAGGACCATTATTACAGAACATTTTCTTAATCAAGCCTCTTTAAGAGCCAAGTAATGGAGAAAAAAATAATCAGGCTATACTGCTTTCATCCACGGGGGGTTTGCCGATGCTTTGGGGCACTGACTGAAATAAGCACGAGTCAGTTCCAAAGGCTGGCTGTGACACACTCACCTAAAATGCATGTAGAACTGATGATTTGACCATCCGCAACCTCAGCTCTAGTACACCCAGTTCCTTGTTACAATATGCTTTTGAGATAAATCCCAGTATGCTTTGACATTTGGGCTCTTAAAATTCAGAGCTTTCTGGTTGTTCAGACTGGAAACTTACAGCAGGAGCAGCGATTTTTGTCAAGTTTCTGTTACACCAAACATCTGTGGTGTGCCCCACCACCCTTTCCCTAAGGATGAAACACGCTGCAGGGAGGGTGTTGCAAGCATTCCTGAACTAGACAGCTAAGCTGGAGTCATAACTGCGCTGGCCAGGGCGCTAGTCTGAAGAAGGATCCCATTAGAATTAAAACATCCCACAACTCACATCACAACAGCCCTATTCTTGAGCGTGGCTGAACATGGAAATTTAAGGATGGGGGTGGAGTGGGGGAGAAAGAAAAGATAGACAAGTAAACAGATAAAGAGGGAGCTCTTGCATGCAAGTGGAATTTCCTCTGAGCACAGGACATTCTTTATCATTAGCTGGTCTGTCACAGGAAGGAAAATGGGAAAACAGTGTTTCCTGTTAGGGGGGAAGAAAAAATCAATAGGCCTTGGAAATACCTGCCTGGAAAGAACTTTTTTGTATTCCTACCAGCAAGCACAAATAAGTTTTTAACTCCTTTGGAGCATGAGTTCTGTTTTAAAGCAGTCTGCTTCTTGAAGTGGGACTTCAGTGTAAACACGTAATTTAGAAATGATCGGCCATTAAGGCTGCTTGGATCTTTCTTTTTCGTTTCAGAAAATACTCCTGGAATTATCTTCTGAAAGTCAAAGGCTGTTTTCAAGGCAGTTTAATTCTTCTGAGTTTGTGTCTATGAAGCTAATAATAATTAAAAGGGCCATTTGTCATACAAACAGAGTCACTCCTGTAGTATTTTGATTAAGATGCTCACAGATGGACAGTGGGTCTGCTTTTGCTTCTGAAAAACCAAGGGGTTTTGTTGAAAGAACATCACTACCAGACAAGCTCTTGAAGCCCCAGGAGGATAATGAAATACCCTGCAGCTCCTGCATCATCTTTTTGGTTGCATTTTGCTCTGAATACAGCAGCTTGGTGTAAGTGTGGTTCTTTCAGAAGACTGAAAAAAGTCTGGTTCACTGACAAAGGCTACAGCAATGGATGTAAATGCATAAGCAACCCCAGTGTAACCTGGGTTACTTAGGCTAATAGTTTTGGTCTTTGGTAGCAGCTTTTTTACCTCCAAAGGTGGGCCTGGGGATTTAAGTTTATGCTTTGATTGCAGCTACATTCCCCATCAGTTTGAAGCTGTTCTGAGCCAGGGATCTCTCCTGGGCCCGTGACAGAGTATATACCAAAGCCAGTGGCATAACTGGATGAGCAGAAGCTACGTAATCCAGCAGTGTAAATGAAAGAGGACAAAATAAGGAGGGAGGGAAGATGACCTCTTAGACATGCATGGAAAAAGGGTTGGAAGTCACATTTTTTTAAAATGGAAAGGGAGAAGTGGGCTGAGCTTAAAATGAAACCATCAGCAAAGCTGGAATTAAAAGAAAGCTTTAGGCATGATCTAACTTTTATTTTATTACATGACAGAAGACAAAAAATCAATAGCTGGTAATTCAGACATAAATGAGTTATACAGGCCATTGACACAATGGACCAAACTTTGTAACAACCACATCTGATGCTGTCAAGCCACAGGCTTCAGTGGCGCCAGTAATAATTATGGCTGATCACCTCTAATTCAGAGCTGCCTTGCTTGATAAAGGTGTCACTCTGAGTGGCTGCAGCATCAATATCAATTGAGGATGTCATCCAGCAGGTCAGTCTGCTGTGGAGAACTGTGTTGTTTAATTGAATAGGATAAACCCTTGGTTTTCTCTTCCTCTTATTCTGTCTTTAGACGTTATATATACCTTAAAAATAATTTGGATTCATGACTGAGACTACTTGAATTTAAGTGTAAACCATGACTCTGGTTTGCTCTTACATTAGTATGACTGAAGCTAATGGTGTTGATCCATAGAAATATATTCCAAAGGTAATTTGCAACCATAAGAATATCCTCAGGAGGAGACTTTGGTACTTAGCAATAATCACTGTTTCATCGCTGCTTTGATCAATTAATGAATCCACACCAAAAAACCCTGTTTGTTAAAATGCTGCTGGGCAATAGAAATTGCTTTTTTCATAAACTCACATCATTATAAGGAGGCAAAGAAAAGAAAACACATTTGCTTTGATGTTTTCCTATTGTTCTCTGAATTTTGGGGGATAGGTGTGTCCAGGGACTGTTGAGAAACTGAATTTCACACTGAGCCACAGGGTGAAGAGACTTTGTAAGATAGCTCTTGATCTATAAAGAAAGGAGTCACTTTTAAATACCCCTCCAGAGTTTCAGGGGCCATCAATGCTTACATTGCTGCAGTCTGGCATTGAAGCTGTAAGTCTTTGTATTGCTGAGTGATGGTATGTGTGCTTAAACATTTTCACGTATTATTATTGCTCAGGACTTGTATTCTTTTGTGGAGCAACTGTTTTGTACTGTATTGACTATAATTAATTGTGAGTGATGAACAGTGAAAACCTCTGTGGGGAGGACACAGGAGGCATTTCAGCCACTGGCACTGTAACATTTAACATCATGAGGACTTAGAAACTGCAATATTATGCAGCAGACCGCTTTGCACCACAATACCTTATGCTTGTGCACATGGATTATAAGTGCCAATTAGAAACATTCTCTATCCTTAAAAAAATCATGACTATCAGACTTGGATGATAAACACCAGAAGGTCATTGTTTTAAATGCAAGGTAGGCAATAGCAGCAGCAGCACAGTGAGTTATATTGTAAACTTGCAGTGCTTTATGGCTTGTGACTTTTCTGGTACATTTTAAGTAGCAGAGAAAGAAAGCGCCTAGCACCTGTACGTTTGCAAGTGCACCAAGAAACAGCTCTGTAGTTATCCTTCAAAAACGCGGGACTCGATTTCAGCCCTCATGGCTAAGGCAGAGAAATCCCAGTCTAACGCATAACCTGCAAACGCAGCGCTATTCATTCTGCCCAAACCCACGCAAACACACTGCATGCGTTTCACAGCTTCTCCGCTGCCTTGCTTGTCTCCGGCTCGATGCCCTCCTTTTCCAATTGCCGGATCTCCCTAAAGCCCTGACCATGCGGGCTTCGGGAGCGAGTGCCTTTGCGCGCAGTATCTTCTGATCAGCCCCAGTCAATCATGTCAGCCGGGTCCCTGGGTTTTCCTGTGATCCGCAGGCAGCTGCGCAGGCCCTTCGGAGGCGGCACTGTTTCTTTCTCTGTTTACTCGTTTCCAATGGCAATTGCACCACCGAGTCTCAGTACGTCTGGAACTTGGCCTGGGGCTGTTTTGGTTACATTGAAGTTTTTGCTTCAGCTCTGCCAGATTTAAATGGTGACTTCACCAGCACTGAGCTAAAAAGGAGAAAAGGGGAGGAGGGAGGTAGTGTAGGGAGCGGGAGCGAGCGAGGGAGAGGGCCAGAGCATTACATCATCATTTGGACTGGAATCAAATGGGAAGGATATGACTCACTCGGGCTAGTTAAGCTTTGGCTCAAGTTCTACATACACTCATTCCAGGGCTCTCATGTTCTGCACCTCAGCAGGGAATACAGGCTCAGTGATGTCCATGAGGTTTGTTTTTAATTTTCTTTTCCTTTTCTGATTTCTGTATACTTTTCTCTGCCCCTCGCCTTCCTCCTCCTCCTCCCCTCCCCAGTCTCCCTTTCCCACTCTCTTTTCCACTTCGACAGAGTTTGTTTTCTGGTTCGTGTAACCTCGACTCTTAGCAGCAGAAGCTGTTTTCTCGACCAAACCAAACCCAAACAAGGAGCACAGCAAACTTGAGAGAAGTTTGGTGGTTTGTTGTGTTTTGGTTTTTTAACCTGCCCCCCCCCCCCCCCCCCCCCCCATCATGGTGGTGCTCCTAATCGGAGGAGACAGGGAGAGAGTTAAAATGCAGGAACCAATCGCTTGGACGGTGATGTAATGCTGGAACTGCAGGGTTGTTAAGTAATGTGAGAGGAAGGGGGTCAGGGTTGCAAAGCATTTACCTGCTGTCAAGGGGCTTTAAGTTTATTATCAATTGCAGTGACTGTAACTGGCTTCAGACTGCACGCTCTAATTATTCACAGACTCCCCTTTTTTATCTTTTATTATTAAAAGTAAAACTATATTATGATATTTTTAAAAATGTGATATTATCACAGCTGCAAATTATTTTCCACCGGAGTTTTTTGATACTTTTTTGAATGGCTTGAAACTGGGTGCCTCTTTCACAAAAAGGCCGGTGAGAGCAAAAAGAAAAGAGAAAGGCAGAAAAGGGTGGTTCTTCAAGTGTAGCTGTCGAATTCGAAACGGTACGAAGAGAGCAGTTCAGCCTCTGCCTAGGAGAGTGAGTAAAAGCTCCTACTGTTGGAAAATCCGCTGTAGAAAATAAAGCATTTAAGGAAGGCAGTTTATAGAACTCATCCCGAGGAGCCTCAGCATTTCATGCCTAACACTTGTCAGCAGCATTCTGATCCTTAGCCTGCCCCGGGCTCATTGCTTTTTCAATGGGCTGCTCTCTTGCTGTTGCTGGGACCGCTTTAGTCCTGACCCTGCATGGCAAATCCTCTCCTCTCATGGTTCTGCTCCTAAGATCTACCTGGGAATAGTCACATAGTAGGAAAGTAGTTTCATTTGCGGGACACAGCCCTGTGATTTTCTTACGTCTGTCTGTCTCCTTACAGACCTTTTAGTCTTTTTTCCATGTAGCTAACAGCCTCTAGGTCTGGGAGGGAGAGAGAGAAGGTACCTCTTCCCTAAGTTCACAATGAGTACATTACCCTTAGGGTGGGCCACACAGAGTTTAACACTGCCTAAGTCCCTGCTTCGGCATTCCTTATGTTTAGATGTGGGATGAATGTGAGATACCAGGTGTGTGTTGGTGTCCTCAGGATACCCGTTCGGCTTGAAGGAGCTCTGCATCAGGTTTCTCTGTCAAGAGCTGTCTGTTCTTAAGATGCTGCTCTCAGAAGTGCCCCTGTTGGGGAATTTCTGTCTTGGAGGGAAGCACTGTATTGATGTCCACTGAGATCAGCAGTGGATCACAACGTTGCTTGGCTAAGTAAATACAGCTTTAAACACTCTCTTAAGGATTTGATGGTTTTGGTTTTTGTTTGTTTGTTTGTTTGTTTTTTACAACCTGTATTGGGGCCTGACTGAGCAAAATACCAAACTGGGTTGTTCTGTTGTGATGGCAAAATGTTCCCTATCTCCATCTGAACAAGACGAGAGCCCCTGACCAGCTCCTGCTTCCGTCCCTCCAGTAGCCCTCTGCCAAACCACCTTGTGTCTAGCTGTTATGTCCCCACACTTTACTTGCAGGTTTTTCCTAAGTGCCCTGATTTCCAGGCTCCTCGGTCAACTGCTCAAGCACAAACAGTTGCTCATGTGCCAAACTTTTATCATTTGAGAGCCTAACATAAGGCCGCACCCGGCTCTGGCCCACGTTGCAGTGCAGATATACCATATGGATTAGATTGCGCAGTGCTCTGTTGAGGATGTGTGGGTTGTGGAGGGAGCTGTGCTGCTGCAGGAGTTCCCGTAGGACTTCTGACTCATGTTTTCTCCTAGAAATGTGGGAAGCGCCGTTCCACGGACCATCAGAGTAAAGCAGAGTAGATTCTTCCCTTTGCCTGCCCGCTTTAGATGCTGGAGTGGACTTGTCTTCACTCTTTCCCTTCCTGCCTTTTCTGGCTGGAGACTTTCTGCGGGAAAAGTCCGTCAGTGTTGTCCCAGGATAGTGTCTAGCCATGTTGGCAAGATACTGGGCAGAGGATGACAGGCTGTCATGCTCCATCTTTGCCTATGCAGAAATGCATCCTTGCTGTTTCTCTTATAAAAACATGTATTAAATAAGCTGTGTAGCATGGTCTGGAAGTCTTTGGGCATTGTGTTGCATTCCATGGGGGACTGGAGTTTTACTTGTCTAGTACTAGCTATTAACATTTCACCTGGCTGCAAGGACAGCAAAGAACATCTTGTGCTTTAGACAGTGTGAACAGACTGATGACTTTGCCTTGTGCTCACAGCTTCCAGAGAGCAACTTCATTTTCCCACCCTGGTGGTTCATACCTGTTGAGATTAGGTAGAAAGTATAAAAATGTAAATCCTTCTTCCCTTCCAGAAGTGCATTGCAACTCTAAGTTACAGCTTACTTCTGCTTCTTAAGTGATTTCGACACAGCATCACAGAAAAGACAGTTTTAAAAGCTTCTTTCAAAATGTTGCAATTGCAAGTTCTGTATGCATACACATGTGTGTATATATTTGTACAGATATTGCCTACTGAAGCAACAAAGCATATAAATAATGAGGTATAGCTATCCTGAGGAAATCCAGGCAGCGTTGGTTGTGCTGGACAGGTGCTTTTGAAATGTGCCTTCATCTTGGACAACAAAAAAAGGGAAGTAGGTGCCCATTTTGGATTCCTCCAGTGCTAGCTGCTGATCTTGTGCTACCTTGGAGCCAGTGTGCAGGTGTGCCGGTGGCCTTGGAGCTCCATGGTCAGTGGCCAGCAACTCTGACAACCAGTCCCAATGCATTTGAAAGTGGGCCTTCTGTCAAGAGGATTTTCTCATTGAAGGATGGTAACTTTAGGCCTAATTCTTAAACGGCAGCCAAAAGGAATGCTAACAGCACTCTGAAAATGAGCATCAGCAGATATGTTCAGAAGCACATGTAACCTGTCAAACAAACCAGAGGCCAAACACACCCGAGCTGGGAAGTGATGTTTGCACTGGAGAGCCGATTGCTCACAGTCTGCTTGTGAAGAAAGGCAATCTGCTCGCAAAGCCTGGCTGGAACAGTACCAGTAAATTTTCCCCACCAAGATCCCAAGTAACATTTCCGCCTGCATTGTTGAATGTGTGCATTGGCAGGATATCTGCTCTTTAAGCTGTGTGATTTTAAGCCATAATTTGGTGCTCCTTAGCTGGTCTCTGCATGCACAAAAGAATTGGCTCTGCAGATGCAAAGCAAGAGGTAAAAATCAGATAGTTTAGTTTTATTTCAGTCAATGTGATCCCCTACCCCTAGCTCTACAATGAGATTATTTCCCTTAGACATTCATTTTGGAAAACTTGTCTAATATTTGTGAAGCCAAATGAAGTTTTTGGAGTTGACGTGGTGAGTACTGGGGTCAGAGTAGGCCATGTGTTGGGTGGAGGTGGTGGCAGGGCAGGCTTCACATCACATTTTGGACATGGGGAGGCATGAAGACCAGGTTGTGTCCTGAGCTTGGGTGAGGGTGCTGGGGCAGGAGCTGGCCTCCTCTGCGCTTCTCCGTCTCTCTCTTCTCACCTTCCCACCCTTCTTTTGTTCATCCTGCACATGCCTGGGCCGCGTTCAGCCCAAACTGTTGAGATCAGCTTTGCCGAAAATTACACTTCAGATCAAAATGTGAGTTAGGTTCCTCTAGTGTGAAGTGACTGCTGGGTCTTTCTCTGCAGCTATAGATAAAGCAGATACGAAGGTAATTACATCTCATTCGTATCTGACTCTCTTATTTGCCATAATCTCTTTTAATCCCTTTGATACTCATCATAATAATGTTAATCTTAATGAACTCATTTGGTATTAATGCGGATGTGATTTGTAAGTTCAGAGCAGGCTTGCCATCCTTGTTTAGTGTTCATTAATATCCACTTAACTGTGTTTATGCTCTCTTTCTCCTGCACATGGACTTGCGTATTTCTGTCTTCCACCTAGCTGATGTGGCAATTCCTGTGGTGGAACTCTCTTTCCACACTCAGGTTTGTATTTTCTTTCTGTTCCTCTTTCTACTTATATGATCCCAGAGAAAAGATCTGATTGGAAGCACTGCATCCGTCTGCTTGTAGCTTTCTGTACCCCATCTCTTACTCATTTCTTCCACTTTGAACATCAAAATTGAAGGAACCCTTATCCTCTTGGTTCTCATTCATGTGGCATTCCTTTTTAGATTGCTTCAGAGATACTACCTTACTATAGCCCTCGTTTTATTGTCTCAGAGGGTGAACGAGTAGGAGACACAGCCCCTAATCTTGGCAAAGAGACAAATGATTTGTTGCTTACTCCTGTACCCTCCCTGAATGCTCTGTTTATGGGTGGGGTACCTTGCCCAAACAGTTTCCGACATGACCAGCCAGTTCTAGTGAGGGAGGACTACGTCTGGATGTTGAAGCTGATCCAAAGCTTATTGCAGTGAATGGGAGTGCTGCCTTGATGGGTTATGGATAAAATCTGTAAAACTTGTAATTCCTTTGAGGACCCACGTATTTTTCAACATCTCCAGCTTTAGGATGTGCCCTCCTGAAAAACTACTTGTTCAGGCTCAGTGATCCCAGAGACTATTGAACCTTGGATCCCTATTAATGGGTGATCTCCTCTCTACATGGGTGCTTGTGTTTGTTTTTAAATGTGGTATGGAATTTCTGTGTTGTGGTGCTTGCCATCTTCCCTCTCCGCTTCCTCCAAACACATTTTTAAGGCCTTGATTGTCAAATAGCATGAAATATTTTTCAGCCCCAGTGACACACATTTTGCTTTTTAGGGCTTTTGGATCCCGACAGAGCCAGGAAGTGCCATTTACTTAAGAGAACGCTATTTATTCCATCCCCGCTTCCATTCTTATTTTATGTCCTGATGTTTCCTTGTAACATCAGCATCATATGTTAAAATGAATAACTGTGCTGAAAAAAAATCTCACTTCTAATTTACTGAAAGATTTTACATCGTCTAACAAAACTAGACACTGTTTGGTAAAAACCTCTAGTCAAGAGTGAGAATTGTAGTCTCTCAGATCAGAGCAGACTGTATATGTGTTGTGGTCTTGATTTCAACATATGGAACCATAGAATCATAGAATAGTCAGGGTTGGAAAGGACCTTAAGATCATCTAGTTCCAACCCCCCTGCCATGGGCAGGGACACCTCCCACTAAACCATGCCACCCAAAGCTCTGTCCAGCCCAGCCTTCAACACCACCAGCAATGGAGCATTCACAATTTCCCTGGGCAACCCATTCCAGTGCCTCAGCACCCTTACAGTAAGGAATTTCTTCCTCATATCCAATCTAAACTTCCCCTGTTTAAGTTTGAACCCATTACCCCTTGTCCTCTCACTACAGTCCCTAATGAAGAGTCTTCAGCATCCCTGTAGGCCCCCTTGAGATATTGGAAGGCTGCTATGAGGTCTCCATGCAGTCATACCTTTCATTCAAGAAAATCATGTTATGTTTTCCAAATTGCAGCCATTAGTCAAACATATTAAAGCTCTTTATTAGTATGAATACAAGAGGTATTCATATAAATATCAAGATGGAGTGTTTTACTGCAGGTATCTACATCTCTTGTGGTGCTCCATGACCATAAGGAATATGGGCAATGTGGTTCAGATGGGTGCTATTTTCTGGAGATCAATGAATCTATGCCCATTAGGAGCAAACAAAATAATAGTAATAAAAAAAATAGTAATAAAAGTTCATTACATTTTCTCTAAATGTCAACTAGTTATCACAAGCCCTGTCGAAAATAATGCCAGTAGAATGTTTTACCACACTGGAAAAGCCCATCAATACCAGTAATTTTATATGTCGGTTTTAACATTGCCTATTTTTTCCAAACTGAGTCTTAAAAACCAGAACAGAAAAATCTTACGAGACCAGATCCTCCCTTGACCTCAATTTAAGGGCACTCAGTATCACATAAAAAGAAGTTCCAGTTCTGTGTTCTTTGTTTTCATTTGGTTTCCAGATCAAAGTAAACTTCTCTTTCACTGCAGCGAACAATATGAGCCGTATTTCTCTTGTGTTGTCCCTCACAATATTGCAGGAATTCTCATTGCTCTGAATACCTTTTAGTTTTCTGACATAGTTTGAATAAGTGAGTTTCTTTTGTAAATTCATGTAGAAATAGGATTGGCTGAAAAATCAAAATTAAGTCTAAATTAAGGTTCAGTTTACAGGTTGTCTGAATGCACAGATTTCTTGCCATTGCGATCCGGCGTTGACAAATATCTCCTGTGGCCATTCAAATGAAAGAGAGATGTGTTGCACCAAGTGCAAATTAGTACAGAATCTTTGTATGCATGGGTCTGTATGTGTGTATAGTGTGTCCTGTGCACCAATATATTTAAGTCTGCAAGACAAAATTAACTTCTGTTATTCCTAAGCAATCCTATCAGAAAGAATTTATTACATGAATAACATTCCAAGTTGCATGACTTAAGGCAGTGATGTAGGTATATATATTTGAATGACAATTTCATTTGAAACTGGAACTGCATTAGCACCCCTCGGCTCTACTTTGCATTTCAAGGTTTTTTAGAAGGAGAAATAAAATCTAGGGCAAAAATTTAAACAACAGTTAAAGGGTGACATTGCTCTGTATCAATGTTTGGCTTTTCACCTGCTGCTCTTGAACTGCACAGAACTTTTTCCGTTCAGAGCAAAATCTGATGCAGCTACTGCAATTCAGTAGATATTGTAATATATTGAATGAAAAAACAGTATGTAGCAAATTCCCTTTTAGTAATGAATTTAGCCTTTTTTTTCTGTTTAAACTGTTTTGACGAGACTTTGTAGTGCCCTATGAAAGAGCTGTAGCATATACAAAACCTTACCAGCATCATTCAGAAAAATATAATGCAAAAATAAGTGAATATTACAGAAAAAAAAAGTAGATAGTTGGAAAAATCATGGATTTATAAAGATCTATTTAGAAAAGTGAAATGTGCCTGACTGAAGTTTCCAGCAAGGCTCAATAACTGTTAAAATCTGAGCTTTTGACAAATAACAATGGTTTCAAGGGAAATTGGGAGTTGTTTCAAGAGAAAATACTTTCCTTTCCAAATTGCTAGCTGATTTTGCTGAGAAATATTTTTTATTATTATTATTTAAAAAAGTTCTCAGAAAAGGAAAACAGTTTCTCACTTGCTGTGCACTGAAAGGTCATTAAGCTTTCTTTATTTAATTTTCTGTTTGATGGGCTAGTGTCTCTGCTAAATAAATGGTTCTGTTACTTCCAATTTGTTTCTGTGGGAAAATGCCCAGCAAGTGTGAAGAGTAGCAAATGATAAACCAGGCAGTAACACTCTGGCAATTGAACATATTACTCTTCAGAGTTTTAAATGCAGGTCTCAGCTGGTGCCCGGGACAAGTTCTTGGCTGATAGCACAGCCAGCAGGAGCTTTAATATCTCCATTTTTTTATTCCCTAAAAGGTAGGATTTTTTTTATCTCTGGGAGATCTTGGAGCAGTGCTCCAATAAGAGGATTTACTGGAGCATAGATTGGATTGAGGTGAATGTAGGAAGTGTACGACTTTGCTGTTTCCCCATGTAGCATTGAGCACAGGAGTGCTGGATTCCGGCAGTACATCTGCATTGGCATGTGTCTCTTGCAGACAGTAATTATCAAACAGGACAAACATTAGATATAATAACTAACTGGTTGGCTCAGGGTCAGATATTTGGGTTTGCCCAAACAATCCCCAGAGGACTGAGAAAGATCTTCTATACTGTGGGGAGAATAAAAAAATCTCTGCACCCAGCCAAAGTCTTGGTCAGTTTCGGGTAAAATCTGTTTGGACTGCAGAATAACTCCAAGCAAATGATTACTGCAAAACTGCACATATGTTCCTGGGGGAGCCTGCAAACACTTAAGGTGCTGTCGCAGGGGAAGGTGATGAGTTGCGCAGAGGACAGATGACATTACAGACATCTTCGCTAGGTTGAAGGGAGACAGCAGAGAGCAGGTGAACTCTGTTTATTTTGCCAGGGAAAAGACAGCTTGCAGAGGATCTAATTGTAACCTTAAGGTACTTAAAGGGTAGTTGGAGAGGAGACAGTGTTTGCCCCACTTTGCAGCCTAAAGACAAAAGACAACAGCACAAGTTTCAGTGAAAGAAATTCCTGTGAGACCTAAAGAAAGACTGGCAGGAGGAGCGTGGTAAGGCACAGCAACAGGCCGCAGAGGTGGTTGATTGAGGCTCACACTTCGTCTAGAAAAGGCCCCCAACAGCCTGCTCTAATATTGCAGTTAGCCCTGCTTTGAGCAAGAGTTTGGAGAAGATGACCTTCAGAGAGGTGCCTTCTGACTGAAACTGTTCTCTGATTCTGCTCAGGGCAATGATGGCAGCACTGGCTATCTGTACGGGGGGGAAGCAAGAAGAATTTTGATGAGGAAAAAAGCAATGAGAAAAGAAAATGGCAGCATAAGAACATAATGTCATCTAAAGCATATCCTGTGCCAGCTTGTGTCAGCCTTGGTTTGAGAAGAATGTATGCACCTCATGTAAGAGGTGTAGCTGTGGGCTCTGAATTGCTGCTACTGGGGAAAAAGTGATTTACACTTCAAGGTGCTTCATTTCTTTGCTTTCCCACTGCACTGGTGGTCATGGTCACCTAAGTTTTAGGAGATGCCAGATAAAAATGCAAAGATAAAACAGGAATCCTGACAACTAGCCGTTTTTGGCTGAAATGTGAGCCAAAATGAAGCCAAATATCTTTTCAGTTTATAAACTGCTGAATGAAGCCTTGTTTCCTGCTGAACTAAGCATCTGTGTTTTCTGCTTGTAGTCAAAAAATGACAAGAGGATTCTGAAATGCTGTGAGAAAATCCATCACTGAGATATTTCCAAAGCAGTCAGCTGTTTAAAGTACCACCCCTCCCCTCTTTTTTTTGCTTTTTTACAGAAATAGGGGAATTAAACCATAATAAACAAAACTTCTGGGCCTTTGTGGTAATTTTCAGCATGCTTTGCAAAACTAGGAGACAATCTTTGTCCATCATCGTGTGAGGGATCCATTTGCTAGCATCCCTGTAAGCTCAAAGTTATGTCTTACAGGAACTTAGCTAGCAAAACTGTTCCCACTATAAAAGTAATGACGCATTAATGCGTTTTTGCAATAAACTCCTTGTATACTTTATCCTGCGCTCGTATTTGTCCATTAACTAATGACTGTCCAATATGCTGTCACTAATATCACATGTAAACTCATGCTTTGCCCTTCTGCATGCTCAGTTACTTTATTATTGCAAAATTAATAATTTATTATGGAATATAACATAAAGACTGAGAAACAGTCACTGGACATCAGTTTTCACTGTCAAAAGCCTGTGTGGTGATGCTGACTCGATATCATATCCATCTTGAGCTAAAAGGCTTAGAGAAGGATATTGTTCATATTTAAGACCTTTCCAAAAGTGCAGTCCTAGAGCGCACAGCCTGGCTCTCACTAGTCCACTCACATGTTCTTTATTGCCATGTATTCACTTTATTTGCATCCTCTTTTCTTGTAATCGAGACAAGCTTTGTCCTTTTAAAATGCTGTTCCTGATGCTTTGGTAAATGTCATTTTGCAGTACTGTCAGACGGAGAGCAAATCACTGAATTGGAACGTGTGGTAAAAACTTCCTGGCTGGAAGAGCTAATCCCCTTGGAAAACAAAACAAAAAGTCCCATACTTTCCTGTAGAAAGTACTATTTTCTCTTTGCCTTGAAAACAGCATTCCTACCTGGTTAACTTGTTAATGAACCTAATCAGTCTTTAAGTAAGGTAGTTTTGAAAGTACCAGTGTTCTGTTTTTCACTAATTCATAGATATTGATGTTCAGGTTTCTAATTAGATGTTAAAATCATTTAGGAAAAATCTAGGAGAGAAGACAGAGAGGAATGAGTTGGAATATTAGGTTTGTAATAAAACAGGAAATTAAGGAAAAACTGACAGATTTAAGGTTTCTTTTGTGTCACTGGTGTGCTGGTGGCAGGTGAGCTGGAACAGTAACTGGTTCTATGTGAATAACAAACTTGTTGACTTAGTGACTGAAATTAAAAACAGTAATTCAGGTTATCTTGATATGACAAAATTCTGAATTGTACGAATAAATTAAAAAAAAGGAAAGGCATTTTCAGGTTTATGAGAAAATTAACTCTTTAAAATGAGCTGGATAAACTTCCATATTAACATGGCGTTTCAAACTGGAACATTTCGAAATGTTAAAACCCTCTGCTTTTCCAAATATATAATCTCTCTACTTAGAAGATTTATTAAGTATTATTTATTAGAGAATTTATTAATTTTTCTCAACCTGAAAGTGCTGCTTTTGGTAAATATTCTGTTTGACTCAGGGGAAAAATATTGAGCTCTAGCTTTTGAGCTTGGCTGCAATTTTCTGCATAAATCACGTCAGTTACAATGCAAGTGAACTCACTGTGATAGAGTACATTTAATTTGCACACTATAGATATTTGAAGTCCCTAACCTTATATAACTTCAGAGTTTGAGCTGATACCAGGACAGTCTAGAAAAGCTTTTAGGCATTTCTAACATGAGCTCAGCACCATTCATGCTGTAAAAACTAAGGGGCTTGGTGCAGAGAAGGCTTCTGCAAATTTATTTTTTCTGATGTGTCTTTGTCCTCACCCAGTGTGGGTTGCAGGACCAGCAGTGCACTGTGCTATGCTTTCTTCATCCTTGCCATCGGTAGTACTAGCTAAGAGTTACAGTGGCTGAAGAAATCTTGCAAGCTTTGTAAAACTCAAGTGTATTAAAGGAGGGCATGTAAATTCATGCAGCCAGATGCTTGCAGGATTGGAGACTAGATGTCCGTAGAAGATGATTGAAAAAACTTGTTCTCTTGCCAGTGACAGGTTAAAAATAACTCTCCACTTCTAAGCTGCCTGTAACACCATTTCCAGTCTTGCAAGACCTCTGGGAAAGAGCATTTTGCTTCAGTGGGAACATTGTGCATTGTGACCTAGAGAGTTAAATCTTCTGTTTGGTGCCTGTATTCCCTGGAGTTTCAGTGACTTATCATTTAGTCTGTCTGGGGTTTTGATGATTTGAAATACTTACGGGACCTGGAAGGGTTTTTGTTGTCACATAGTGCAGAGGACTGGTGGTCAGTAGGGCCGGTGTGACTGAATGCCCAAAACGATCATTGCATTTGAAAATTATGTTTCTGTTGTGATGGGAATTTCCTCAACTATTTTTTCTTCCATTTTGTTCAGGGAAGAGTCAGAAATTAATGAAGAAGCTGATAAAACTCCATTTTAAGGTTACATTCTCTAAGTCATAAAATGAAGGTTCTTTGGGTGAGACAAAATTCATTAAATATTAAACACAGCATTCAGGATGGCTTTTTCTAAATGGGCATTTTCCTCAAAAAAGGGCACAAATGTAAAATATGTATTCCTAAACCAGAGAGTAAATCTGTCAAAACCTACCAGATTTGCAGGGGGATTTGTGTTTGGTGTGTAGCAAGGTTCTGGCTGCGATACCCTTTCAGTTGGTATCATTTCTGTTCAGTAATGTGAATTTCTCATTTGGTTATTTCTCTTTGTGCTGATCCTTGATGTGTTGCTTAACAAAAAAGAAAAGAAGTCAGAGCAGTTGAACCGTATGTTTACATCGTAGCTCCTAATGTCAAAATTTTAATTGATTTTCCCATATTGGAGGTTAGGAGGGGGCTGTATCGTGTTCCATGACATCATAAAAACAAAAATATTTAAAATATGTTTCAAATAAAATGAGGGGGGAGAAGAAAAAATGCTTAACTTAGAAAAGATGTGGGATTCATTAACAAAGGAAAATACTGGCCACGGACCAACGGCAAGCCAAATGTTTTGCCAGCAGTTTGCAGTTCACAGTCATCATTGCATGTCACTCTGCCTCCTGCACCAGCCCCTCCAACCATATATGCCTTCCTTTAAAAGAGAAACCTGTCTGGTTTGAGTTGAATAAATTAATTTGGGTTTACTTAGTTTAAAAACAAAAATATAGAGGGCCCAATTTTATTTCATTATGCCCGTGGGTAAAGCAGTCCAAGGTAATTACAACCGCAGTGCTGGTTGTTCTATCTTAATTAAAGAGGGTTTTTTTGCACATAGGTTTTTGCACAACATAATAAAATAGTTTGTGGTCTGGCTAGCCTCAGTGTCACAAGAGTGTACTCACTTGAGAAATTGTCCAGCTTTTCCAAAGGCTGAGGCCTTTCCATGTGAAGAGGAAGCATGTATCTGCTCAGCAGAGCACAGGTAGTTTACAGTCTTTCCGATTTAGTGTAAGGGCACCATCGTAAATCATGTAGCAAACAACCTTTCATACAATCTCATACACTAAGTGGCAGACTTGTCAGCAGCAGTGAATGTGGGCTTCAGTAAGTCTTTAAGCAATAATGTGCTCTAGAAATGTGCAACACCGGTTACGTACCTGTGACCCAACCTCTTATTTTCCCAAAGTTTCCTAATTAAGTTTTGGGTTGTTTGGGATATTTTTTTTTTGTCTCCTTTGAATATAAATATGATTTATTGCTTCACAAATCCTTTTAAAGAAAAAGCATCAAAGACATTTAAATAATGTATTTGAGATGCTGATTGAAAAAAACCCCAAACTCAAATCCCAACAAGCATGGCTAAGATGGCCTGTTATTAGAAAAGTCAAAGGAGCATGTTTGCTAGCTGAATAAATCACGAAGCATTGTGAAAACACTGTCTCGGGGATGATTAGGGGTAAGTGATTTTCATTACTGCATTAAGTTCTCCTTTCTGTTGTGGTGCTTTTTATATCACGTCAAGCTTAGCTATTGGAACTAGATGATCTTAAGGTCCTTTCCAACCCTAACTATTCTATGATTCTATGATTCTATTTACTTATACTGCTTTAAAAAGCCCCAGTACCTCAGTTACTTAAATCATGACCCCGTTCATTGATTCGGAAAGACAGCAACACAAGCTGTCTTTTACTTAATGCTCAGGAACCTGACACAGCTCCTTTCTTTGGGTGCTCCGTCTCAGGCAGGTGGTAAAACTGATTGAATTCAGATTTGCAAGTACAGGACCCAGACCCCTGGGTGACTCAAGCCTGTAAAGTTTCACAAGTTTCCTTCCCCACCTGGTGCTAGTGTTTTCCTTCAAGCTGCACAATTTTCCCTTTTCAGAGATTTGGATTCTTAGGTATTTAGGGCCACCAATTGTCCTTGAGCCAGATCATGGTGGTTCTACCTTGCTCATTTGCAAGGGTAAGGCTCTAAACCTTGCAAGTAGGGTCCCAAGGTGCATCCAAAGGGATCTAGATGCTTTGCTCAATGACCAGCAGTGGGTTTTGTTTCTTTCTGTCAGGGACATGGATTCTCCTGGGGAGGGGCAAACGAGTTCAGCTTTACCTGCTTGAACTGACACAGTTTCACCTGAGCTTGCATTTACAGAGAAGAAAGTACCAATGGGCTGTGTGTTGTACCTCAAGCCAGGGCTTCAGCCGAGGGGAGGGCAGCCCTCAGCTGCACTGCTAGCAGTGGCTGCCTGCAGCATGAGGGAAGTTGGAACCTGTGGTGCTTGACAAAGCTGAAGTCTCTTCCAGCCTCCCAAGGCATGGCCCAAGTCCTTGGCAGTGCTGGCTGCATAGGGCTGGGAGTGTGATTATAGACATCTGGGCTTCCTAGACGTCCTCATGCCTAGAATTAGGCATGTGTAAATGGGGAGAATTAGCCTTGAGGTGTACCAAAGGGACTTCCACCCCCATCACGTGAGCTGAGAGCATTAAAATACTGGTTTACTTCCCAGTCTGTGGCGATACTGAAGTAACAACATCTAAATATGCTTCTAGGATGCATCTGCCAAAGAAACATTTCACAATGAACACAGAGGGGCATCCCTGTGGCAGCCTCAGCTGAGGTGCTAATGATTTCATAACCTGTTCTTTTCTTATGCAAGCTATATAAAACCTGCTGAGACTGTTTGGCATCAGGGTGCCTGCTACCAGGGCAGGAGCCAAGGTGCAGTGCCGGGTTGATAATGGGTTTGCATGTGGAACAGATCTGTACTGTGTGTTTTACATACATGGCTTTGAAACGACAAGAAAACAGCCACTTTCTATTTCCACTTGCATTAGGGATTTCTCATGAATATCTGAAATAGACGTTTATTGTGACCATAACCCTACCGCAAATTAAAATCAGATCCCAAGTCCCCTGTGAAAAAGGGGCTCATTATAATGTATGGAGATGTCAGAAATGATACTAAATGACACTTAACTTTAAACCCCAAACTCTATGCTTATCCATGGCTTTAGGGATAAATCTGCAGTGGAAATAAGACCAGGAGCTAAGCAAGATTTACATGGGAGGGGGTGTCCCAGTAGATGTATAGCCCACAAGCTAAAGAACAAACAGCTGGTTGCATGTGTCTGCCAAATACAAAGTGTCTTGCATATATACTGCTGTATCTTCTCCTTTTAAGCCAGATATTACCTTTGTTATATACCCTACACAGACTGGGCCAGATCTATATGAGGTGTGATGTTGTTGATTCAGATGGTTTGTTGCTATAGAGAAAGAGATAAAGGCAGATTTCCATGTTGGTCTAAAAGGTATATATCTGAATCATTATTCCTAAACACTCAGTTTCTCATCAAATTTTATGTATGAGCCATTTTAAGAACTTGTTACCTGGTAGGCTAATACCAGGGCTAAATCTGTGCTCCACGAAATAGAGAGACCAGGGGGAGAAATAAAAAAACCTGCTGACCTGCAATCTGATTTTGCCTCTATTCTTAACGTTCATCACATTTGCCTTTCCTATTAAAAAAAAAATGAAACAGAGCAACAACACAAAACACAGAGTGGAGTGAGTAAGCCATGGCTTCCGACCCCTGGAAATGTGCCATACTCACTGCTGTGCAAATTCCTGCTGCTCTCTGAGCTGAGATCATACTGTTGGAGATGGCAAGTGTGTAGAACACAGATCTGTATCTTTCTTCCATTGCTAAATATTAACAGTAAAAAATAAATGCAGGTGATGCAACAGGCTTTGACCAGGCCTATTTATGTGATTGTTGAGGTATTTTAACCAGATCAGTTAAATGTCTGGTTCCCTGTAGAGCAAATCAGACAGATCTGATGTTTGAGTGGAGCTCAGTTTGAAACGGAGTGGAACTGCCACTTCATTGTTTAGGTAAAGTTAACATTTTTTTCACATGCCCACCTGCTGTGTATTGGTGTGTCTCAGTAAAGTGTGTGACAAATACTTTATCTTATAGGAAACATCGAGAAAAGGGCATGTCTTCATTCTCCCTCTTCAGCCTCGTCCCTTCCTAAGCTGACAGTCCTTTCCTCTGCCCTCCAAACAGCTCCAAGAAAACAGTTAAAAAAACAAAGAAAAAAAGAAATAAAAACAAAACCAACTAATGTTTCTTGAATGTCAGCATGCTCTGGCTTTGTCAGGCCAGCAGGAGAAACAAATTACAGTCAGAGGCCTTCCACTGACAACTCCAGGGTACCCATTCCCACAGTTTAAAACTGGAAACTTAATACAAATGCTGCAGTTGATTCCTGTAGTGCATATAGTGGCACGTCACTGGAAAGTGGTACTTTGCAGTTTGGTTTTGCATTGTTGGGGAGTCAGTGCATGTTGAAATGACGGTCCTGTTCCTGGAAGGGCTGTTTTCAGACCTGTGTGCCTACAGGAGACTTGGGACATCTCTAGATGAGTGGCATTACATCGACGATGCAAATACAGCTAGAAGGATCTTTTTAGCCTGGTTGGCCTGTTTTTTTAAGCTACTCTTTGCAAAGATGACTCCTCCTTGCTGAATTCTAATGCTGAAAACTGCAAGGTGCAAAATCTTAAAGCTATCCAGTATTCTCAGAGTTTCAAAATTCACCTAATTCAGTTTTTGACTCCATTGATCAAAATGCTGCTATATTTCTTTCCCTGGCATGACGGCTTTCTTGCTAAACTGCTGTTTCAGTGATGGTTCGCAAGGGGAAAGTGGAGGAAAAAAGAAACAATGCGAACCAGAACTGTTCTTGGGGTATGCATGAACACTTACAGTTCATGCTGAAGACATGATATAAATAATTAAAAAGTAATAGATCAACAGTGTGTTAGTTCATACTGCAGACTCTAGGAAGTTGACAGGGTGACCTGAGTTTTTGTATGACCGCCTACTGACTAATAAGCCCTTTACTTTAAATTGGTGCAGTGGATGTTTTAATCTTCAACACAAAGTTCTGGTTTGGGGGGATTCCTCTTTAAGGAAACATGTCTCTCAAGACAAGAAAAAAACCAACCCAAAACCAAAAAACCCCAGACAGCTGTGAAACACTAAACTAGAAACATCAGTACAAATTGGAAGGTAAAATGTACAATTTTTTTTCCTTTTTTTTTTCCCGTAGTGCAGTGTAGTGAATCGTTAACATGCAACAGTCAGCATTTCAGGATAAAATTTAGGAAAATATCTTCACAGGTGTTACACATTTTTATGGGTCTGATTCTATGATTCTGTTCTAAGCAACTGCATTAGCAGCAGTCATGTGAACTTCAATGGCAAGGACATCGTGACCAGTAGGGTCAACCTCTCATGTTTCTCAGCCGTACTGTACATGCTGCGAAAGACAAATACGATGAATGCAAAGAATAGTGGAAAGCTGGGTTGCAGATCAGCATACAGGCTTCAGTGACAGTATCAAGGGCAGCAAGGGTAGAATATGACCAGTGCTTTCAGAGGAAATGCTGTAATATTATGGTGACCCTTCTGCTTCTCTTCATAAGCTAATCACCACCAGGGGTCAGGAGAAAATCCTCAGTAGTAGTCCACAGATGGCAAGGTGTAAGGTGGGATTTTTGTTTTCTTTTGAAGCATAAGACATAGATCACTGTCAAAGCTTATTTTACAGCTAGATGTAATGCATGTTATATACTGTGTGTTTATGGAGTGTGCGTGCATGTGTGCGTATGAGTGAGATTCCCAGTTGGTTTAAATCCATTGTCTTTGGCAAGCTGTGTGCTCTATACCATTGAGAATTGGCCCTATTGCTGTTGATGTGTTCATGCTTTTCTTATTGTTTTCTCAAATTATTGTGTTAACTGGGTTACAGCTTGTGAGCTCTCACGATTTTTCAGTTTTATATTTCCTTAGTGATATTTTGCTCATAAACAAGCACATTTTGAAGGTCACCAGGTAACCTAATGTGCAAAGCTCTCTAGGAGAAAAGTTTTGAATATGCTTCTGATCCTCTCATTCCAAAGAATGATTCAAAAGAAAACAGCAAGTCCCCAGTAAAATCCCATTTCCACTTGATTCTGCATAAAACATTTTATAATAGTAAGCATCCTTTCTGCTTTAAACTGGAGACTCTAAAAAAAATGTGCTTGGTGTCTGGCGTTACTGACCACATAGGCTTGCTGCTTTTTGTTATTAGTATTGGCTGGTTTGTATGCATATTTTTAAAGCTAAGATTTAGGATTTACATGTTATCTGGGAATTTGATCTATAACTTGAAAGGCTACTGTAGCCACAATAAGAATGAAAATAACCCTGAACTGTTGAAAATTCAACTTAGATCACCAAAGTGGTAATGTCTGCAATAGTAGTTTTCTCGATATTTATAAATCAATGCAAACCAGAAACTGGATGTTTTAATTTACTACAGTTTCAATGTAACTGATACCCTCAAGTTTAGAGCTTTAAGCTTTGTGAAGTGCAATGTTATTGCAGGGCATGCATCCAATTTTTAAAACATTATATAGATTGGAGACAGATGAGCTTTTCAGAATTATTTTAGGCCTGTTTTGATTAAATGCCTGAGATGCATTTTCCAGTGGAAATTAATTGCATTGATGTGAAAACAAATGAAGTCCAACCTCAAAATTAGCTGCAGGTTCATGTTCAAACCAGTACTTAAAAGGGAAGGAGTGGCACGGATAGTGACTGGAAATTGTGATGACAATATACACTTTGTTGGAAGAATAAAATAACCTTTTTTCAATGCCTGCTCTTTTTTGCCATCTCTCTTAGTGGGCATGCCTGCATAGAGAAAGAAATTTTCCCATGTATCTGTGGTTGCATGTGAGTGGACAGTGGCTTTTTACTAGCTATCACTTCTTCCCTTTGCAAACTGCTGGAAACCTTTGCTGGCCTGTGTTGGCATCTAAATGTGAAATCTGCAGCAGCCGCTACCTGTGGTACTTCTGTCATTGCTGTGGGGCATTTCTGGTGCACACTGTTTTGGGGGACTGTTTTGGGGGACTTTATTAACAAATAGCAGCTGACATGATTTCCATGCTTCAGTGAAATTTTCCTTAGCTATGTGAAACATGCTGTAGATGAGTTTGGGATTACCGTTTGCTTGACTGATGCTCTCAGTCAGTGATGACTCCCATTGAGATGTAGGCAGGGAAGGCAACATGAGCTCTTTAAATAATGAGAGCAGACAATGCTGGCTTGGAGCTAATCTCTGATGAAGTACTGCTGCAGCAGTTCTCCATGACTTTGTTCTTTCTGCCTTAAGATTCACCCCTTCCCTGTGCTTCTCATCATTTGTACTAGTACAGCTGTCAGTCGGGATTTTTAGCATGTTTAGGAGATGAAGTGCATACAAAGGTTCCTCCTAGGAAATGGCAAATATTCATTTTGATCTTTATGAAAGTTTGAAAGGAATCAGTGAAGTGGGTAGGGGGTGGGAAGAGGTCACTGAAGATATATAGCTATTTGGCAGCTCTAAGATATTTTTATACCTGGAGTTGACTTGCTAAACAGATAATTGAGAGTATACCCTCATGTATGTACTCTTCTCCCTCCTCCCCACTGCCACCCACAGAAAAAAACATAAGCTTTGAGGCACTGGGCATGTTTGGGGCTGTGACCATGGTGGGCCATGCACAAGTGCTGACTTTTCTCTGGGCTGTAGAGAGAGCTTGGCAACGCAGAACCATGTGCTGATGGCACAAGTACTAGGGAAGCACTTTATAACTGAGTGTTAAAAAGTGCAGAGTATCTTTGTGGTAGTTTTGTTAAAGGATTTTGTTAAAAGGCTAGATTTTGGTCTGCCACTGATACTTTTCATCATATCCTGTCATCTGATACTTTTCCAAGCTTCTAATTTTCTATTTTACTCATTTGCTATTTTGTTTAAGAAATCATGTTTGTGTTTTATTATATAATTAATTTCTTAAAGGTTTCTACATTATGTGTTACTTTTCTAGTATTTTTGGTGATGAGGGTAGAATTGAAATCTCGGTAGCTACATCATGTCACATGTATATACCTATTAGGTTTCCTCACTAGTGACTGTGGACAGACTTTGGTTTACATAGTGTATAGAGCACAGTTGTGTTGTCAACATTAGAGAGACTGAATCTGCCAGTGGCAGTGGAGTGTTTTTCTCTCACTGAGACTGCTTTCACTAGTCAGTCTTTTTGTAGTAAAATTGTAACCAAATTGATGCTTTAGGTCCAAGCATAGTGTTATCTATGAGTTGTATTGACACATGGTCTTGAGACCCAGCAACCTTTGAAGCTACTGTCTTTGGCTTTGTACAAGCTGTAGACTGATGAAAATTTATTACAAGCTTATTCATTTTCATGGAGCTGAAGGAATATAAAGATTCAGATTAATCCCTTAAAAAAAAAAATTAAAATTCTGGAAGCACCTTTTGGGGTGCGCTTTATCTTTCTGTTGCGACTGTGCTTCTGTGGGGACCTGAGTTAGGTGCCTGAAGTGAATTGGCCATGAGCAAAAACCAGCCTGGGATTTAAGGCCTGTTCACTTAAGCAGTAAGCCCGTGTCTTAATTCAGGATCCTTTTCCCAGCCCCTTTGGGCACAACCACCTTCCCGCTTTAACTTTTACAGCATCAGATGTGGGGGCACATGGGGGAACGCTGAGGAAGAAAAAGTCAAGAGGTGTTAAGCTATCCAAAGCATAAAGTCTCCATAGCAGCCCTGTCCGCCTGCAGGCGCAGGAGATCAGCAGCTACATCTTTCTTAGACACCCAGGCAGGCAAACATCCCTGAAACACAGGGGCATGAAACTGCTGCCGCGGCATCCATCATGCTGTGGAGGACAGTGAAAACATGTGCTGTCATCTTTGACATTTTAATTGAAAAGAAAGCTTACACAGATTTCGACCTTAAGCAGTGTGTTTATACAAGTGTATACAGAGAAATAATCTGTCAGTTCAGAGCAGGCTCATTGCTATAGGAGTTGGTTTAGTAACCGAACAATCCAACATTAGCTCACACACCTTGCCTTGTTCCATGCCTCAATAATTTTTAGTAGAAATACTTTGCCTAAAGGCATGCAGTTATTAAAAAAGAGGCTCAGCTTGCTTAAAGTCTGGAATTATTAGCTCATGGTAACAAGCCTGCACTGGAGAAACTGTTGGTTCTTTGTTTTCATGACTTTGCTGTAATTCACCATCTTATTTTCAGAGACAAACTTCTGCTTTGTTTGGGAAATTTTTTTTTACCAAAAAAAAAGAACAAAAAAAAAAAAAGAAAAATAAATCACTTCAAAAAGATTTTTTTTTTTCATTTTTATTATAAAGCCAGGTTTACAAAGCCCTTTTATCTTAGTATTTCTATTAAATTGGCACAAATGTAAGGGTAAATAGAGAATTCTGAGATATTTGCTTTACCACGTTTCCAGTACAGGGGTCTGTTGGTTATGAGCTCTCCAAATATCCTCCTGGCCCTTTAAGAGTAAAAAGTGGGTTTTGTCCATCCTTTTTGCAACCTCCCATTCTCTTCAGATGCACAGTTATGAAGGTCAAATAAAAGCCATTTGCAATGCAGTAGTGTTTGCTTGTCAATGGAGTCACTTGAGCCAATGAGTACCTTTAGATTGCACAAACCTTGCAAAAGAATTTACTTGGTGGTCAGTTGTCACTTTGGTCCGAATGCTGGGGTTAGGTTTCTTTCCAGCTGTTTAATCTGTTGACATTTTTCTTCAGTGAGCCTTAAATTTTCAAGTTTTTTTGAATTTGCTTGCTAGGCTGGAGTCTTAAGCCTAGCCCTTAAAAAGAATGAACATGATAGGAAGCATTTGTGTAAGGTTTATTGCTGTTATTATTCCTAGTTTTAAGTCAGCTGCTATTAGTATGTTTGTGTATTATTGGTAGCTTTTTTCTTCAGTGAAAACTGATACACCTTCATTTGCATTGATGAAAAATCATTTGTTTTCTTGAAGAGTTAAGGTCGGTCCTGTCTGAGCTGAGAGACCATGTTGACAGTGGAATCAGCTTGACATTGTTGCTTGCTTTTATGATCAAATCATGTTTATCCTGCAGATTTTTTGTTTTTATCCCACTTTTTAGATTTTATTACAAGTGAGTGTTTTTACATGAGCTAGTTCTTTATATTCCCTTGAACCTGCTTTTCGCAGTGTTTCCTTGTTTTGCTTTAACTATGCCATTATCCTCCACGTATCATTTGTGAGTTCCAGCTGTGTGCATAACACTGTGCTGAACGTAAACTTCTCTGAGGAGGTTATAGTCTAAGAAACCATTCTAGCATTTCTTATTTTTCTTGTAATGGGTCATGCAATAAGACCCAGTGAAATATTTAGAGGGAGGGAAAGATTGAAACCAGCAGTTTCTAAGACCTGTAAGAGCCAAAAGGCAAATGTTAATGGGTTCTGTGAGGCTTCCAAGGACCTGCTGGTCCTTGTACTTATGCTGAATTTGCAGAGGTTCCTTAAACATGTGTTCAGGAAATATAGGTGGCATTAGCACAATTGGAGTTTCTAAAGGCAAGATTTATCAGTGACTAAATCTTTAAATAGAGTTTGTTCCACTACATATATTACTGCACTGGGGCTGCTGATTTGCAGGGCTTTTCTCCTGCAAGCTTGGGTGAAAAGTACGAAATTCTTAACAAAATTTTGAGCCATTTTTCCACAGGTTTTCCATATATTACTGTACATGCAACAATACACTGTCCTTTTTTTTTTTTTTCTTTTCTCCTTATTCTTTTCCTTCAGTTACATGTTCTGTCCCTATGACTTTATGCAAGTGAGCAAGAATGCATCTCTGTGGAGTTGCTTTTTTTTTCCCAGTGAACTGCTTCTCACTTGACATCAAGGGTATGTGTACTGAGAAGTAACATCTCTCTGCTTGCTTTTGACTTTGTCTGTATTATTTCATATCTGTATGCCGCATCTTGCTCCTTTTGTGCTGCTTGTTGCTGAATTCTTTCTACCTCTGTGCCAGTGAATAGCTTGTTATCTTAATTGTGCCAGCTCTCCGCAAACACTTACATGAGCTTTCCCTTCACTTCTGAATCAAGCTTCTTGTCTTTAAGACTTTTCGAAGCTTAGCCTTATCTTATCTCAGTCCTTCAGTTTCTCATTACAATGTCAAGCATCACTTTCACTTTGCCAGTGTCTTTACCATCAGCTAGTTTCTCTTTCCCAGGCTGAAATCTCTTCTTGTCCAACACTGGGAAAATACTTTAAGGAAACACATATGTGAAAGTACACATACACTCTGTTTAAAAACCTCTAGAAACCATAGCTTTGTCTGGATGCTCCCCAAATCCTCCAAGTTATAAGCCACAATTTTCCCTCTCTAGAGTATTGCCCTTTCTGTGTCTCAATCTTAGTTACTCCCTTCCTCTTGCAAACTTCCTCGATCCTGTCATTCTGAGTGTATAAGTTAAATAAAAAACATACAAAGAAACAAAGAACACAACCAGAGGAGCACCACTAAATTGTCTCCAATTCTTTGGCATATTTATTTGCTTATGTGTTCTATCTCTGTCTTCTACTTTTCATCTGTTTTGTGTCTCTAGATTGTAAACACACTGTGTAAGAATTGTCTCTTATCTGTGTTTGTACAGTGCCAGGCTCAATGGGGTCCTGGTCCTGACTGGGACCTTTGGGCACCACCACAGCATAAATGTCTGCTACTGATAATAATAATCTACCCACATCATGCAGATGTCTGAATTGTCTGAGAAATACAAACAAGGATCTTTACTGGGTTGGCAGAGAGCCATATATTTTAGGTGCCAGTTTTCTTTTTCCCTGAATATGGTTTGGCTCCCTGAAAAACCTGGCGACACAAACCTCCCTCTTCTTGGAAAGCTTGGCTCTTTGGTGATGCAGTGATTAAAACATTATTAAACATGGCATACACAGGTCAGGTGAGGTCCCTGCAACTATGTGAGGTATTCCAAGTACTTGCCCCGTTCTTTGTTGTTGCTTTCCTTTGTGTTTGCTTTTTTCTTTCCTCCTCTGAATGACAAATGAGTGAATTGAAACTAGACAGAACTGCCCTACTTTTGTGGGGGGGAGGGAACACCTCAAATAATGGGCCACAAATGAGGAAAGCTATAGTTGTATTGGTAGGCTTAAATAATGGCACTGCGGGTTAAGCAACAGCAGGCCGGCAGTAAGTGAGGCAACCCCGGCAGTCAGAGCACTTTTCTCAGGTTAAAACATCCTCTCAACATCTTTGCCCTCTGAATTTTTCAAATAATGAAGGCCGAGGACAGCACTTGGGTCAGGTACTCTGGCCTCAGCAGCTGCTATGGAAGAGGTTTGCAGTTGGTCTGTAGCACCCTGTGCTCCAGTGAACTTACGTTTTAGCAGTTAAAAGTTTAATTGCAAAAATACATGGTTGTCCATGAGACATTCAGAGGGTAGACTGTAGCCAACAGTGCTCATTTTCAGCATGGTAGGCTCCTTGGTTGCTTCAGCTTGACAGCCACCCAAACCCCATCCGCATGCTGAGAAACCTTGAAAAGATCCTTGCTGCTGGTACACAGTGGTTGCTCCTCACTACATTGATCATGATGGTATCATTGCTGCCTTATTCACCTGTGTCTCCCTATCGCTTCCACTCTTCCTCGTTTTATCCTTGGTCTATAAGCTTTTTTGGTGCAGGACCTCACCTAGTTTTTAAACCAAGGCTTCTGGGCACTGTTATAATAAATACATATACATGTATATATGGGTATATACATACATATATACAAAAAGGATGAAAGTCTGGGCAAGTCTGCATTGCATAACTGGAGTGTGGTGCAGAAATCCCTGAGCCAGTGCTGACCCAACATGGCGAATTGCCATAGCACAACCAGCCACCTGCAAGCTGCTCCAGTGTGAGCTGGCTGGGTCTGGAGGCCAGAGAAAGTCAAGAGATGAGTCCCTTTGCTCCAGTGCAGCTCCATATACTTACGGATTTACTTTTTCCACACCAGAGCTAACTGAAATACAATTAACTGGGTTGTGGTGCAGATATTCCTGCTGACCTTGCATGAATGCAGCATGCAGGAGAGAAGGGAGGAGGAGAGAGGTCATGGTAAGACCCACTGACCCTGAGTGCTTTACCATAATAGAAAACATACTGCAGTGATACTTTAAATAGCTTCAGTCCTTCTTGCACATAGCCCTGGATGGTCTAGGCCAAAATGATCCTAATCTCCTGAGACCTCAGCGACAAATTGTCATGTGCAGAAATTGTCTTTGAAGACTATACAAGTTAAGGGAAGGCTGGTCTTTTAATAGACAAATGCAGCCTTTAGTCATCAGACAATCTAGGAAACTAGGTCAGATAGGTGTTGCATCATAGCAGACAGAATATTTGGTATTAATCAAGAAGGCACATAGCAAAGTATGTATCAGACATATTTGATTACATTAGTGGAGTTATCTTTAATCATTGGATAGAGTCATATGATGGAACATGATCGAGTCACCATGGCTTTGTGGGGCACCACCCATCTGTTTGAATGTTAGTAAGGATGACTCACGGTGTTAGCACAACTGCGCAGAGGGAGGGGAGCCAACATGGTCAGTTACAGCAGCTTGTCTAATGTGGTATTTTACTAAGCTACCATAATGCTATTCATCCAGGCCACATAGGACCAAAGAGATAGTGTACAAATGCTGAGACTCCATCATGCAAGCAAGCATGCAGCAAGGTCCTGCTGGAACACAATGAAAATTCTAGTATTTGGAGAAAACCATGGATGGACAGATTTTCAGTGAGGTTGAGCACATGCCAGTTCTCTATCTTATCTATCCTTTATTTGTGGGCTGTTTGCCCAACAATCCTATTTATTTAGCAACACAGGTGCCAAGAAATAAAAATCCCTCAGTCAGCAATATTGACTGACAGGCTGCAGGCAGCACCTCCTCTGCATTTACAAAGAGAGGAGCAGAGTCAACGTGTCCAACATTAAAAATAACAATTACAAACTCTCACTGGCTTTCTTTGCTGCAGGATAGAAAGCAACAACAAAAGAGATTGTGTTGTCCTTGGAAGAAGAAGAAACGTCTTAGACAAATTGAGTATCTCACCCTGTTTGGTTCTGTGCTCTACGTTCCCTGAGCTCTGTGCAAGTCAGTGTGCAAGAGCACATGCTAATCGATGACCTGTATTCAATTTGGAAGCAATAGAAGTATCCATGAGTACTGGCCAATATCAGTTTCCCCATGGGGAGTGGAATCTGGTGTGCATTATGTACCACTTTTATTGGTGGCAGGAGTGGTGCAGACTTTTCAACAAAGAGGGTCAACCTGGAAGCACAAGGTTTCTCTGACTGCTCTGCATCTCCCTGCAAAAACACACTTGAGAGCAGGTTAGCAGGAGTGTAGCAAGAAAAAATACCTGAAGTACTGAGGATTTTTTTCCTCTAAGGGTAAAGCACATGCAGAGCCCTAAAGTGAAGCGCAGTGTTAAAGGTGAAACTGGGGACAGCAAAGAAGCTTCTTTACCATTTTAATAAATACCAATAATTCCCTTTTGCCCAAGTCCCATATTCCCAAACTCATTAAAGCAATTTTGGAAACTTTTTTGGCTCTGGAACATATAAGCAAAACTCAAACCGTGCAGTCCCTTGAGAATCACTTGCACAAATTGCATAGGTCAGGCCAAAATAAGTTTCTGTCAAACAGCCTAACACCTAAGCTTATTATGAAACTGGTGACTTGTACAAAGGGTCTGTACATGGGACGGTCTCAGAATGAATTTAGGGGGTGGGAGTGTGTCACAGCGCTTGTATTACTTTGGTCCCACTGAAAACTCAAGTGATATTTTTACTGACTGCATTGCCTCTGTTAGCCAACACAGTTCCTATAGGCTGCAGCTAAGCTGGTGGGCCCAGAGGGCTCCAGAGCTCCTCTATGCGGGTGGGTGCACACCTCACTCTGGTCCCAGGAGAGGCAGGAGAGTGCACCAGCACTTTCTCCATTCCTGTCCACTCCTCACTGCCTGTTCTTCTGGGAGGAGACCCAGGGTGCATCCCTGGCAGGGGATACAGCATACTCTGTTCTGTTCCGCAGCTGCCCCACTGTGCAGGTCTCAGCCTTTCACTTGGCAGCTATTGTGTGGACTTTAAAGTACAAGATAGAGAAGATCTGTTTCAGCTTGTTGTCTGCTGTTCTGCCAGGCCGTAGTTGTGGTGAGGATGGTCTGGTGGGAAGTGAACTCTGCTTGTGGGGGTCACCACAGCCTCTGGAAACCAAACTGAGATCATTCTCCTCACATTCAGCCTGGTATATTCTCACTTTTTTCTTTTCAAAGGATCACTGAATTGGCTTTTTGTGCTATTTTGACCCTGTCCTAATGATTCATCAGTTTGTCTTGTGTGAATGAGTGCTGGTGCATGGAGCGACTGTGTTTTACGTGGAGAGTAGGATGGGTCAGGGGCTCTGTACTGTAAGTAGGTTTTCTGAGCCCATTTTTCCTGCACTGCATCTATTCCACAGCTCCTCAGGCTTAGCCCTGTGCTGAGCTGATCATAGAGTCCCCTTTCCCAGAAGCTGATTCATGCTCCCCCACAGTGCTTCTTGCATCCTCTCACAGGGTTACACCCTGTATTTGGGAGTGATTTCTTGAGTGTCTTTGGGGAGGTATGAAAATGTAAAGCACATCATATTCCTCCATCAGCAGTTAACCAGGGAGGCATAGGAGGAACTTCTTGTCTGTATCTGAGATGCATTTGTTGTTGTTTTGGTTTTTTTTCCCCTCTTCTGAATAAGTACTGCATGTGTCTGGGAGGATTTTTAAAGCATCCTTCAAGACACAGGGTGCTTCTCTCCATGCAGAACCAAGACAAGAGGATGGGTTCAGTAATGTGCAGCTGCTAATGAGAAGGCAGCTGAGGGCAGCTGGGTGGGAGGAGCGGCGGTGTCTGGGCACAAGGGAGTAAGCAGAGCAAGGGCTTTGAGGTGGCATTTGTTGGGACAGAAATGTTTTTTGGGGGAGAACGGGCTTAAAGAGAGGAGGGTTGAAAAACTGACAGTCCAAGGATGGAAAATACTGGGGAGTTTTAGGGAAGAGATAATTAGATGGTTTGAGCCCTGGGCAGAAGAGGATGAGATTTGTATGTCAGAAGAAGCTGGTGCTGCCGTAGGACAGGCATCTCAGCTTTGGGAGCCTGGATGTGATGTTCTCCATAAGGGATCTCTGTGAATTCAAGGCCTTTGGCCTTTTTGCTTGTTGTTAGATAAATGAAAGTGACAGCTAAAGTTAGAGGAGGGGTGTATGTACTTGTGATTGCCAGAATCACTTAAAATTGGAGGGCAAGAAATAAAACCCTGTCATTGGGTGTGACATGGTTCAGGCCAAGTGGGAGAAGTGATTGTCTTTCCCCTCACAGCTCTGAGGTTATGGCTCTGCTTCCCTGACCAGCTCAACCTAATTTTGAAGCTTTATAGCTAAGCTATGGATTCATCACTGAAGCAAAGGGTGCTTCTTCCAAGGCTGATAGTCGGCCCTGATGTTTAGAGGCTCCAAACATCTTGAGACTTTTCCATGATCGCTGCTGCAGAGGCTCTTCAATCTCACAGACTATACCTCCTTCTCTCCCATCCTTCTCATACCTCTCCTGCCTAATAAACAGTGTAAACCACATGCTATACTGCAGAGCAACCTGCTCTGTGAGAATTTAATGTACTAACTTATACTAGCAATGTTTGTTGAGGTACTATATGTGAAAGCTTTCTTATTTTCATGCTGTTTGAAAAGGTAGCGAGTTACATTTATCACAAATTTCAAGCAACTTATCGCTTCTTCAAAACTGTTTAACTACTTCCCAAGCCCACATTCTTGAAGGCTGTTTTCAAAAAGCAGTCCCAGCTTTGTTTAATCCATTAATTTAATGATGATTCTTATTTGTGAGTGGGCCTGCTTTCTCATGTGCACTATTTTCCCTATGCTGTACTTAGAAAAATCCTTCTAAATCTTTTGAACTCGTTTTGCCAAAATAACTCACTCTGCCTTTTGATAGTCTGCACTTCTTGCCTTTACAGGCTACTTAATCTGAATGTAATTTTGTTAATTTTCTTTCTTTTTTCCCCCCATTTTCTGTGCCCCGGTAACTGGTAACTTACTTTGGAACAAAGGCTTGGTAGAGTTGCACAGGAAAGAGTATCAAGAGCAAGATGAAATACTAATTTCAGAGTGGTTTATTTGCAGGTTATAAAACTTCCAAGTTAGTTTAAGAGTGTTTAATTTTCAGTCATAGTTTGCAGTCCATCATCCAGATAGTTTTGTTCCTGAGGACTGAATTTACAGCAATGCACTGATGTGGCATGCCAGGAAATTTTCCTGCTTTGCCTGTAGAAATCTTCTGCTAGCCACCGTAAGATGCAGAATTGTGTTGACTGAGACTGGCTGTTACCTTTACATTCATGTTCAGTCGGATGAGCTACACTGGTGTTTTAACCGATAAATAGTAGAAGGAAGGTGATTCATCTGCTTCTTGAAAACTCTCTGTTCTACTGATTTATGCAGGAGAGGACAAATGCTGGATTGGATTATCTGTGCCTGCTTGTCTAGAGTTGCCTGTGCCTAGCAATGGCTGGCACAGTAGGGCTTGTTTGGTCTCCATAGCCTATCACAGCTTTCCTTCCTTTTCTTCTAGGCCTGTCCCAGGTTCTCTGTCTTCGCTACTGCACCTACACAACCGACAAAGACAGCCTATGCCTGCCTCTATGCCTGGCACCCTGCCCAACCCTACCATGCCTGGATCTTCTGCTGTACTCATGCCTGTAAGTATTTTGTTTGGGGTTTTTTTGGGGGGGAAGCAGGGGGAATTGGTTTTTTTGCACAGTTCAACCTATGCAGAGGTGAAAGTCTGCAGGATTTTCTAAAGAAATCAAAGTGTGATGAGTTAAGGAAGCTGGACCTATTTCACTGCTTCATCTTACACAAGAGTATTTCTGGTGCAGTTAATGGCATATTAATTAGTGAGAAGGTGATTAGAAACAGTTTACATGAGACTACAATTTCTGATTCTCACACTTGGTCATGTAGGTGAGATCAGTATGTCTGTGCTGGAACAAAAAGGTTTTTCTCAAGTCAGACAAAACTGGAAAGCCATGTAAAGGAATTATGCCAATGAGCTCTAAGTAATCCTCTTGTTTGTGAAGATAACCAGCTAGCAAGAAAGAAATGTGACTTACTTTTCTGGCCTCGGTAATTGAGCTTAATTAGAATTGGGTCATGATCACTGCTCACCTTCCATTCATGTCTACAGAGATGGGAATATTTCCCATCTTCTGGGAGACAAAGGGGTGCTTTGCAATTGTAGCTTCAGATTCTTAAATGAGTTTAACAACCCTTTCAGTATAATACATTTGGGCAGGTTGGGGGATGGACATGAGTAAGGATGGCACAGGGAAGAGAAGACCGGGACAGGAGAAGTTTCTGTTTCATTCCATGATGATCAGTTTGGAAGGCAAACCTGAGTGTGATTGACCATGGGAGGGAGGAAAGCACTGCTTGTTCTGGCTTTGCTGGAGCAAGGGAGACACTCCAGAGGGCTGCATAGATTCAGGTTTGGCTGCTATTTGAGCAGTCATTAATAAGTCAGGTAATTAGTAACTTGTCAATAAGGCTTTCCTGGAATATCGACCAGGAAGTTCAACAGAAAAAATACAAGACATGTCACTGTGGGACTTTTTTTCTGGCATGATTCCTAAGGAACCTGAAATGGAGCAAACATCCTGTTTTCAGTGTAAGCTCAGGGGCTTCGGACTGCTGCTGGAGAGACCTTTGGGCAGGTCTGAGTGCAGACAAACAGGTGTGCTGCAGCTGAGAGCCCCTGAGACATGAGCACAGAAGCAAGACAGACCCTATCAGCGCTGGCTGCCCCGGCTGCAGCTCCTGCCCCAAAGCCCTCCTGAAAGGGCTGCAGAGATGGCAGCGGGAGCTGCTCCTTCCCCATGAAGAGGGTGAGGGGCCCTGGCGGAGGCAGCTTCTCCCCATCAGCAGGTAATGGGATATTGTCCTCTCTCCCAGGCCCAGCACCCGTCACCTCTTCTTGCTGGGATCAGACAGGGTGGAAGCCAAGGCCTCACCAAAGGACACAAAAAATAGTTACCCTGCTTGGAAGGTCTCAGGAAGATTCAGAAGCTTCTTTTTTTCTCTGAGCCAAAGACGCAGGGGACTGGTCCAAAGCAAGGCAGGATGCTCAGCTCTGGTTGAAAACAGCACCATAACCCTACTTACCACCCCTACCAATGACTAGCAGCGTGACAAAGCTTGCCTCTTTTCAGGGAAGATACACCAGGAAATTATTTTATCCAGGCCTTACTACCATTAGGTTTTGTTTGAAAATTGAATCCCTCCCTGCCAGCCTAGTAGAATTACAGAAAGGGCCTGCAGAAAGGACTCTGAATAGCCAAAAGGAGCTCTGCTTTGGTTTTTGCTATCTCAGCAGTACATGAAAGCTTCCCGTACAAGACATATGGAAAACTCTTCTCAGCTGAGCAGTCTGAGTGAGTTAAAAAAAAAGCCAACTCGTTTTTCATATACCCGAGATTGTAGATTTTTATTTATGTTTTTAACAATCTAAGTTGAGCTGCACTGACAGGGGAAGCTACAACTTTATACAAGTGATGCTTTTAAAACCACTTAACTTTGACTGTTGTTATACTGAAAGGGAGAAAATCATTACAAAAAAGTGCAAACCTGGGTGACTGCTACATTTGTTTAGTAAAGAACCTTTTTCTTTATAATTGGCTGTGAGTTTTCAGGGTCGATTCTGATGAAACACACTCCTGCAGTGCATACACACATGCAATTCACGACACAGATTGTTATTTTTCCAGTCATGACTTGAAGAAATAAAGCTGAGTCCATTTAAATAGAAGCTAAGCATAAATTCTTGCAAATGTCTCCAGACTGTTTTCAGACCTTCCTTTTTTTTTTCCCCTTTCTTTTTCTTTTAAAAGATGGAGCGGCAAATGTCAATGAACTCCAACATCATGGGGATGCAGGGGACCGAACCTCAATAATCCGTGTGCTTCACCTCAAGTCCCCCCAATGCATTCAGAAGCCAAAATGGTAAAAAGAGAAAATAATAATAATAAAATGCTTTTCTTGCATTGGTCTTGCATACTGGTTACCCAGACAGTGGGGGATGTAGCCAGACACTGCTTACTTCATCCTTAGTCATATGTTATACTCTTTTTTTAATACGCTGCAGTAAATTGAACTATGTCTATGAACTTTCAAGATGTTCCTAGTCCTTGCTGAACTGTCAGTGAAAGGGAACTGAAATGCAGGTTGGGCTATCAGATATGTACTGTGTTAAATACGATTTTGGTGCAGGTTAGTGGAATTTAAGTAAATGGTCTGGCTGGTTCTCTGATGTCCGTGCTCCATAATTTGTTTTAAAGAAAATTGTCAGTTAATGAAGAGTGAAGTAAAAAGTGTCTGATGTGGAGAGAGTACACACAGTATTTGTTTTCTCCAGAGAGGTGCATGGTGTGTCAGAGTAATGGCCATGTTAGAAAAGCAGACCAACAATAGGTAGTAAAACTGGGATATTTTCTTTTGCTTGAGTGCAACGAAAGTGTCACCATCAAAAAAAAAGGGTCAGAATTTGGACAAAAGAAATTTCTTTATATGAGTCAAATGTCATAGTGTTTTTTAAAGTTATTGTATGTCTTACTAGGTCAAGGCTTCTCAGGCATATGTACTGGTATAGTATTAATGTAGGTAAACTAAGTTGCAAGTGGGCATTTGTAAATTTTCCCCAGTTTTAGATGCACTCTGATGTAGGTATTTGGCGCTAATATCCCTGGAACTGAGTTCATCAATGTCAAAACACTCAGGCTGTTTCATTTTCAGAACTGCCATTTCCTAGCTAGTGGAAAGCACGAGGACAGAAGTTTGCAGTTTAACTCTGTAGGCTTTTTATCCTCTCAAGATATCTCATCATAGTGGAAAACAGGAGTAACTTCACTGAACTTCTTTCAGTGGCATTTTGCCAAGGTAAAATTGTCATGAGTGAGAGAATGAAATCAAGCCGACAAAGATTAAGCAACCACATGTTTTTATATATTTCTACTTTGCATGACTGGTACAGCTTTTAAAGTCGTTGTCATCTATCCCGAGGCAAAGAGAAACATCTTATTGTCTATAGGTATAGTGCATGCAGGAGACTTTGGGTTAAGAGCAGCAACATATACAAGCTTATTCTGTCTGTTTTCTTAGATTGTATAGGTCATGCCTTTGCCTCACTGTTGGTATGAGTTAGGCTGTTAACCCAGCCTCTGTTAACACCCTGTCTAAAACCACACTCCGTAAACATGCAGCCAGTTGGCCAAAAGAAGAGCAATAGCCAAAAACACTGTCTCCCCCTGCCAAGGAAAACCTGTGGTCAAGAGTTCTCTCTCTGCTGCACCACACAGTGACGGTGACATGCCAAATGGCAACAGCATCTGCAGCAGAGCTTGTTAAAAACTTTTTGGAATAGGCAAGTGTTTTTTCAGCATAAGCATAGCTGAGCCAAGCTAAATACTCCTTGGCTGAATAAATCTAAAACTGGCATCTGTTTTGGGGACTAAAGGTTCTGTAGTTTACTCTCCCTCTGCACTCCCTGCCTTTTTTTTTTTTACTGGAAGTGTGAGGCTACTTAAGAACATGATTAAATTATTGGTGCATATGGTGAGAATTCTGTGCCTTAATAGCTGAAACTGTACTTTAATACAAATTACTTTTTAATCTGGATAGGCAGGGTTTGTCCCTAAACCTAACGTACGAAGGCACGGTCCTTTCAAACATAAATTGCAATCAGTTCCAGAGCACAGTATAGTGAACAAGCAGCACCTTTGCTTCTCAGGGCCTTTCTGCTGCTCTTCCAGAGGTGGAAAAATTCTACATACATTAACACTTAAGAGTAAAAGGCATTATTCAGAGCTCCTGGACCTTTCCTCCTTTTCAAATGCAGAGTGTTTTTTAGCATTCTATATGCTAGTGTTTTGTACTTTGTTTTTGTTTAAGCATGCATGTAATGTAAAAAGCCTCTTTGTTTAGCTACCTCTTTGAGGAATACAAATCTATTAACAATACTCAGCATGAACACAAAGTGAAAAAAAAATGTAGGAAATATTCAGAGCCAGTTTATTTCTTACACATAAGTTCATGAATTTTAAATCTGAATCATCTCTATTACAGGCATGTTTGTTCTTATTATTAACTATATCACTTTGCTTCATGCATACTCTGGCAATGTTTTTTTATAAAGTTGAAAACAAGGGTGCTTAGTAACTTACCGGATTGCATCCTGCATTAGGAAAGAATTACAGATTTCCCCAGATTCTGCTAATGCTATTACTGCTGGTGCATCCAGCATTGCTTAGGCTCTCTTTGGCTGTCCCTACTCTGTGAAGAATATATGCGTTAAGACACTAGACAAAGTCAGTCCAAGCTTCTTTCAGGTAACGACTGCAGTAATTAGAGATGTTTGGGGAACTTTGGGCCTGTTTCATCAGCTGCCCAAATCCATGGCAGATGAATCAGCATTTTCTTTGTGCCTACATGAAAGAATGCAGAACAGTCTCCTCTAGATGTGAGACCCAGATGTGAGACCAAATCCTTGTGGCTTCATGGAAGTATGTACCTGAGCAATGCAAGCACGATTTGCACACAGCAGTCATAATGCTGTTTGGTGACATGTGTGACTTCATTTGCTTCTATAAAATAAATACAAATAAATAATACCAGTATGGATACTGTCTGGTGCCAGGGTTTTTAAGTAAAGACAGTAGATAGATGGCAAAAGATTTCACACCCTTGACCAGTTCATAATCACTTTGTAGCAGGAAATGAAAGCCACTCTGATAAATACATACGTTGTCTGATATATAAGCACATCTACAGACACAAACAGGGTATGTGATGCATTTACGGTATATTTCTATAATAAGCAATTTATTTATGTGTACTTTAATCAGTTCGTATTACCTGGCATTTATAGAAAGCCAAGGTGCTGGTTTCCTGGTTTAATTTTTTCAGGAGGCTGTTCCTTCAAATATTAAAGTATTGTAGATGACTTCCCAGGTCTGATTTAATTTATCACAGCAGTCTTAGTTTCCCCTCACAGTGTGCCTCCCAGTCAGGTTATCACTTAATGCGTTAAAACTGCCCTAGTAAATGAATGAGTGAACATCTAAATCAATACTGCTTTCTTCTTAGATTCAGAGCTGAGCAGATAAAACCTTTGTGCTGCCCACCAAAAACACACATTGATTTTGTATTAAAATATATTGCATTAGAAAGTGGAGGAAACATATAGCTCTAAGTGTGCATGGTAAAAATATGCAGAATAGCATGTGTAGCGTATTAACATGTGGGTCAGTAGGCTGAGAATATTATGAACTTGGAATTGGTGGCAGTGCCTTTGCCTTAATATACTGCTTACAGTTCGGTTTTGAAGTTTTACAGTATTCAAGGTTTTATAACTTGGAAGTGCAATACCATGTGGATTACCAGAGTGAAAGATCAATAGTGTGCACTGAACCACTGGAAGGCTGTGTCACAGCAGTTCTTTTCAGTGGAGCTGATACCTCTTTATCTCAATTTTGCAGGGCATTGATCTTTACCTTTAGAGATTTACAAGCTCTGAAAGGAGGTATAAAAGGCAGGCAGGTGATGAAAATAATTGAGCTTAAAAATACAGTTTTGAATTTGACCTGTTATTTTTTTCTTCTGCCCTCTCCATCCACCCCTTGCTGGATATGTAATTTTATGAAATATAAATAAAATGTAATATGTGTGGCTTGGCTGTGCCTGTCTTCCTGACAGAATCTGTATGGCTCTTTAAAAAAGAAATAAATTATTTCCATATCAGAACTATGTAGGGTTGTGGGATATTGGTTTTGCCTAGTATGCATTACTAGGTTGAACAGTAATAATAAGAAAATTAATCTGAAAGTGTCTATCAGACGTAACAGTGAAAACATAACCAGAAAAGAAAACAGACCAGTAATGACCATGTTGCTATTTATAATGGTAAAATATCCGTAGTAACTGAACCTTGTAATTTACCTAAAAATGCTGGACAGCTTTGGGGGAGGAGGAGAGATGTAGTAGAAATTGCAGTTAGCCAGTTGTCCTCAGCACTAATTTTTATTTGACTTAATGAGAGTTAAGGGTGCAGAACCTACTGGTGGCTGTGAAAATTCCAGTCCAGGCATTGCCCAGCTCTCCGTCACAGAGGAAAGGCAGGACTAGATTCAGGGACCGGGGTGCATTTCTTATGTCTGTCAGACAGGCACTGCTTGCTTTGTCTGGAAACACAGCAGGTCGGCCAAGTGGGAAGGCCTTGGCTGCAAAGGAGGATGGCTTTCCTCAGATGCAGGTTGGGGTCTGTGTTTGGATGGAGTCTTCTGCTCCTGCTTGTTTTACAAATAATATGTGTTTCCATGCCTGTGAGCTGTGCTGGTGTAACTGCTGCAAAGCAAGAAATGGCTGGAGTAAGCTCTTGCCCCCCATCTCGGTTTGGTACTTGGCTCAGCTGTTGCAGTAGCCCTTGGGTGCAGATACAAGAGCACTGCCCCAGGAGCAGTGTTATCCGGGGACAGGTGGTGGACTTGGGAAGGGCATCCCTGTTTGGCCCCAGGTCTGCAAGGTTTCCATACTGATTTCAGGCAGGAGGCTGGCATAGGCAATCAAGACAGCATCAGAGCCACTGAAGCCCTAGATTTAGCTGTCTAACACTTCATGGCTGAAGATATTTTGTTTAATATAATAAAAGGTTTGAAGTCCATGTCTTCCTATCAGGCTAGCTGGGAAGTGAGTCGCTTTAGCAGAACAACACGCATTGCTTCAGGGCCAGAAGGTTTTTCTTTGCATGATTCTGGACTACTGAGCAGAAGGAAAAATGTTGCATCTCTGCAGAGCTTTCAACAGCAATTGCTCATCTTGCCTTTCACAATAAAGCAATGAAAGCAGCATTAAAAAAAAAAAAAAAAAAAAAGTCCAAAGCAAAGTTTTCCAGTATATTAAAAAAAATAAAAAAGCGTGACAAGATTTCCTGCGTTGGTAACTGAGAAATGTTTTCAGGGAGGGGACTGTTAAATAGTTAAAAAAATACAGTGCTTCTGCAACTGTTGACAAAACTCACTGTTCTGAAATTGTATCTCCTGTTACATTTGTGCTTATGTTCTGAAGTCCTCAAAGCCAACCTTTCAGTGTGCTCCTGATCTATGCTTTAAAATCCTCCCCAGGCAGCAGCTTTGCCTGCAGACAGTGTGCCTTGCTGTGGATTAAGGTATTACCATGATGGGTGAAGCTAATCATATTTTGTTTTGTGTACTGAAACAGGACCTTGAACCCGTCATGCCTAAATTCTGGATTATGAACTAGACTGGGTAGGAACTAATTCTTCTTAAGCTGTCGGTGGCTCAGTAAGTGCAATAGAGAAGGACGGCGGCTCAGTTACTCATAGCTGCTGTGAATACGTGCTGAATATTTGATCTGGCTTCTTCCAAGTGCATGCGAATTGCGTTGCTTGTTGCAGACACAAGTTGTAACAATTCCTCGCATTTTTCTTTCTTTGTGTCACTTTATCCTGCGGTGATCTTATCAGTGCTATTTCCCTAGAAGAACTTGGGTTTTTATTATTTTGTTTGCCTCGATTCCGTTGGGTGTTAAAATGACCTTGCTTTATCCCCCACCCACTAGCCCTCATCCTTTCTCTTTCCCTCTGTTTCTCCACCACCCTCTCTTTCCTCGGAGGATTTATCGTCTTTGTAGATTTGTTTCTGTTTCCCCTCTTCCCTCCAGTGTCCACCCTGATTTTGTAACCATAGCAGTAATTGAAATACAATCCTAATATTTGCTTGCTGTAGCTATCATCTAGCCCAGCACATGAAATGCTGGCTTTTGTGTGTTGTAAGGTTTTGAAACTTAAGTCAGATGCATCTATATACATGAGGATGAGTGTTTGGTACAGAGCTGTCCCTTCCAGAAACAGTTTTGTTTGTGTAAAGTTGTGTGTCAGTGGGAGCTGGTGCAAGTAAAAGCAAGTCCTTATGATAGTGAAGCCAGGGAAAAAGGAAATGATAAAAATAAAACCAAGGTTGCGTTACAGGGAAGCTCTGCTTCACATAGATATATTTCAGTCTTTTGCTTGGAATATGTACAGCTTTCACTTTCCGAGATTTTTGCAAGAGCCATGAATGATGGAAGTTGTTTCATACTTCAGGCCATTGCACATTAAGCCTGGCATTTTCTTGGAATGTATGAGTGCAGCTCATGACAAGAGATGGACTATGGGGTGGAGGGGATGGTGTTACACACTTTACTAGCTCTGTATTTTAACCACTAAGGACACAAGATCTGGAAGCAAAATTCTCATGGCAATAAACCTTTTCGTTACAGACAGGCTTAAAAAGCATTTTCTAAAAACTATACAGCAGCTAATGAAGCAGTTTATTAATTATGATAATGTTCCTGTGAGATAAATAATTTTAGACTGTGAACTGAGAGAGAAAAGTGAAGTGACTCACTAGAGGCCACACAATTTGTCGGTGGAAGAGCTGAAACAAGCGCAGAAGAATTTCTGGCTGCCACTTCCAGAAAACACAACTTCTGTCTGAGTACAATTTATGTATATGTGTTTTTTGAAGTTAATATTAATTATTAATATTGGTAATGTCAATATAATGGTTGAAATATAGCAGGTTTTTCAGGACTAGTGGGAGACTGGGGAGACTCTGAACTCCTCAAGCTTACAGTGGGTGCAGGCTCAAAGTTACGATTTAAATCCAAATGAAGGAGACAGTTTGTGTTTGGATTTAATGCCCCTGAAATTTCCTGAACTTTACTGATGAGATTTTGGCTCAGAATGACAAAAATTAACGGATCTTTTGAGACTTCTGTCATCTGAGATGATGGAAGCCTTGTGAGATCAGCTTCCCTGGCATCGTGGCTTTCACTGAAATCTCAGGAGAGCACTTACTTTCACATAATGTCAACCATATCCAAACCAGGACTAATGAATACCCCTGTAGAGCTCCCTCTAAGATCACAGGCATATTTGAAATACTGCTACAAGCTGTGTTCAGTCTGAGGAAATGCTCACAGCATTTGTTGTTTCTTCTGTCAGATATGGCCAGTGACACTTTTCAGCAGTGGGAGGGCTATATACTGTCTTCCAGATGTTCATTAGTGCAACTTCTCTTATTTATGTTCGAGGGGGTAAGTTAAAAACTGGGACAGGCTGGGTCTCCCACCCTGGAAACACACAGCAAACTTTGCTCCGCTTGTGGTTTTTACTACCAAATTGCTGGCCAGTAATGTTTATCTGAAATTTGAGTGTATGAAATACTATGAATAATCTTCCCATCTGTGCTCTGTAGTCAGACTGCATGGGATGTCATGTAGTTAGTTGGTTGTGTCCTCTGCCCTCTGTATTCTTCTGATGCTATAATTACTGTGTAGCCCACCTTACCGGACCCCACAAAGGACCTGAGTAGTCTTTACTCACAGCTTGTTGTTGCTCATGTTCTGTGAACTGATTGCAGTTTCTCTGGCAGTGTAGGACACCTCCGAGTTACTCTGCTGTAGATAGTTCACCCCACTTTAAGTGACTTATTTTACAAAGAATACAGCAAAATACTTGATGTAGCGGGAATCATTTCCCATTAGTATTGCAGAGAGAACATGAACTTTGACCAGCTGAAGATGAACTTTAAAGATTTGATTTAAAGACTGTCAGTCTTTTAGATATAGAATTTAATTTATGCAAAACCTCCCTCTTCAATTCATGGATGCACTACTTTTTCCCATATTTTGTATATTAAAGTCACAATGAAGCCAACTCATTACTGTATTAAAAAATGTTCTAAAAAATCTTATTTTAAGATAGTATCAAATTCTTCATTTAGTTACAGTGTCAGTGTGTAAGTACTTTAGAATTGTTGCCTTTGTTATATTACATTTGCATTCAGAAAGCTTGGTCTTAAATGTATGTTGTAAAAAAAAATAAGAAAGCTTTTGTAAAACAGAAAAATAGCAGCCAGGATTTCTGTAGCTTTGTTTTTCAGTCTAGTGGAAATGACCTAAACCAAAACAACTGTTTCCTCTCTCCTCTCCTCTCCTCTCCTCTCCTCTCCTCTCCTCTCCTCTCCTCTCCTCTCCTCTCCTCTCCTCTCCTCTCCTCTCCTCTCCTCTCCTCTCCTCTCCTCTCCTCTCCTCTCCTCTCCTCTCCTCTCCTCTCCTCTCCTCTCCTCTCCTCTCCTCTCCTCTCCTCTCCTCTCCTCTCCTCTCCTCTCCTCTCCTCTCCTCTCCTCTCCTCTCCTCTCCTCTCCTCTTTATTTTTCCAAAATAAGTGTTCAGAAATGAAACAAACCCCATAAGAAGCTTAAAATAGAATTTCAAAACCCTCTAGGTTTAAAAAATAAGAGGCAACATTTTTGGTGTAGTCAAAGGTTGCTTTTAAAATTTAGCCCTGATCCTCAGCTGCTGTAAATCTGTGTAAATTCACTGACTTCAAAGAAACTGTGTGGGTTTTACATAAACTGAGGACCTAGTTTATACTTCTGAACCTCAAAATTTTCCTTTAGGCAAGCTCTGGCCCTTCCACAGTTTGATACTGCCAGGCAAGCATTTTGTTGGTTTTGGCTTTTGCTTTTAACGTTATCCTTTTATTTATAATACAGTACATCTTTGCCTCTTCTTTTTGCACACTGGTGTTTTGCCAACTCTTCCAGCATCTTATATGAACTTTTTCTGGCTTAATTTTTCGTTTCTGCTTGCTATAGGTGTTCATTACGTAATACTTTAAAGATAAATAATTTTCGCTAATCCCCAAAATAATATCAGGAGATTTTTATAATTGATTCATCATACCAAGCAATCACCAGGAGTTTTTGACTCTCCTGTATCAGCCAGTGACAAGTATTGGTACCTGTCCCTAATGATTCATAATGAAAAACTGCCAGATATTTCTTTGAAACTGATGGATGATTCATGTTGTTATATTTAGGCCACATTATTCTGGAATGTTTAAATTAGACTAAAAGCCACCTCTAAGTATACATGTACAAACATAGAGTACATTTTTAGTTTCCCATCTGGAAATACATACAAAGTCCAGGGCTGTTTTCAAGTCGCAAGAAATATTGTTATATTTTATTATGGTATTTCAGTTCACACTCATGCTAATATGAAAAGTTTAGTAATGGCATATCCTCAATACTGCCCTCAAATGCCAAGGTTACACATGAAGCCCAATGGGATCTAGCAAACGTTTAAACTTTTATTAAAGCCCAGAGCCCAAAATAGACTTTACTAGACCTGTACAAATTATTTTAAATTATGTAAATATTTTTAATATGTCTGGCTTCTGACAGAACACCACTATACACCAAAGTATGACATCTGCCTCACTGTGCCAACTTTCTGCTTTTTTTTTTCTTCCCAAAATACCTAGCATCATTACTGGATTTGACTAGAGTCTGCTTTATGTGCTGCTGTGGTTCAGGAGAAGTATATGCAAAGAGGATAGGCTGTGTTCCCCAACTGTTAACAGAGACTCTTTAGCATGAGGTTAAGCGTGAACTTTGTTTTGGCTGCCAACAGAGCAGTCAGGAGATACCCAGGATAAGGGTGGGTGAAGTCCTGATCTGCTTTCAATCTGATGGATGTGTGCAGCTGCTCTGAAGCCTGGTGTTGGTGTGCAGTGTGTGTGTGTCAGAGAGAAAACTATGTATTTGGGGTTTTGTAACAGATATTTCTCTAACTTCATCTTCTAGGAATCCTCTTAAATTAAAAAATTCTGCCAAAACATTTGTATCTGGATATGTATAGAGTCTGGGCTTTGAGTGCTTCATTTAAACAAGAGGCAGTGGTAGGCGATACTAACAGCTAACAATCTGAAGAGCTCCAGCTTTGCTGGAAGTCTGCAGGTGTGCATGTTTATGCACATGTGTATGTGTGTAAGATTTTTTTCTTTTCTGTGGTTTTGGTGTTTTTTTACCCTCCTTCGTCCCGTGCACTTTTACGGCACAAGCATAATCTTATCTATGCCTAATCGGCTAACTTTGTCTGTTTATTCATGCATTACCTTATCTTTAGTTAAGAAATCACTTTTCCTGAAATACTTTAGAATGTTGAAGAACAACATATCTGAAAATCTATGTGTGTTATCCAAAAAACACTTACAAGCATTTAGGGTGAATACCATTTGCACAAATAGGATGAATACCATTTGCACAAAGAATGGGAAATTTGTTCTGCTACATCAGTTTGCAGAGTTGTCAGTTTTCTAAATGATGTTAGAAGTGGATTAGTTTGATTGGAAATTTGATCCAAGCAATGTGTGAGTTAGTTGCATAAAAAGTTCCCAGATGTAATCTAGGGTTTATCTGAAAAATAGTATATAGCAGTGTCAGTGCTGAGAATTAAAGTAGGAATTAATTGCCCTTGGTGAAATTTGTGGTTATTTGGTCTGTCCAGCAATACCCAAATCCTTCATTTCAGAAAACAAGGTAGCTTGATCCAATTTTAAAGATTTTAGAAAGTAAAACTTCCTTTTCTACTACACTTAAAATTCAAGGTGTGTTTATGCTAGTCTTAGTAAAACTGGTATATGTGATGCTAGTTTAATACTGCCCACAAAAATCCAAATAACATAGCTGAGACTTGTAGTACCCATCCAGCATGTGCATTCCTCCTGGATGAGGAGTTAGGCTACCCTAGGGCTCCTGACCACCATAACTTGGGCAATGAGGAGCTGGATGAAGTAGCTCTGAAGTTACTTATTTTCATAGTTCTCATCTTTGGCTTGCCTCCTTCCTAGTGACAACAACTATGAACACAGGTTCTCTGGAGCATGTAAGATATTTCTGCTGAATTCTTAAGGTCTCCAGCAAAAGTGAAGCTCTCTTGATTTGCATGTATGAAGGGGATGATAAGCAACCATGATTAAATCCTGGATGTACCAGAGATGCTGTAAATTGTGCTGAGGGCTACATTTCCTAAAGTGTATGTCTTTCAGAAACACATGCCCAGCCTCCTGGCTGTTACTGGACAGGAGAAATCATGAAGTGCATTTGGCTGGGAAATTGTATTTGCCTGAAGTCATGGGCTTCCTGCAGGTCAATCTCCATCCTTTGTTTCTCAGTGAGATGTTAGCATCATGAGCAATCAACCAGTCAAGGCTAATGGTGACAGCATGTGTGCCAGGAGCCTCCTTGCAGGGGCCTAGGCAAAAGGCCTGGAGAGGAGCCCTGCAGGCTCCATTCAGGCTCCAGGTGCTTCACATGTTGATACTGGGCTGCTGTGCCCAGAGAGGAGAGTGTGTCCACAGTCCTGGTGCTCCTGAAGTGAAGGAAGTGTATGTGCTGTCCTGGTGGGTTTAAAGCAGGACCCCTTCCCTGTGGTGTTTATAAAGCACCATAAGAGCCCAGTTCTCACTGGCAGACATCTCCTGCCCCTTCCTGAGCCTTGGCAGAGGGTATACAGTTGCTGATGTTGGGGTTTACTTTCCGTGTGAGCACTTGCTGAAAAGCCGGCAGTTCATCTGTATCTCTCTGGCTGCTCCTCTTCTTTGAGGGAGAAAACCACCCAAGACACAATCCCCAAGCCGCTCTCCTCTTTGTTTATACACTCAGTAGGTAATTTTAGCATGGTATCAGTGAACACTGTACCTGTCTGCTTGAATCTCCACGTAGCATTTGACGTATCTCCTGTAATAAATTATGTAATTTAAGGAGCAATAACAATAGCTGAGATTCTTGGGTCGAGAAGAGTCACGTTACCAGAAGCACCAAAAAGGCTGATTAAAATTAAATCGTAGCAGACAACAGTTGTGTTACAAAAGAAGGCTCAATTACAGCCAAGTCACTTTCTTTGCTAACCTCTGACTTATTTATTTCTCCTGCATGCTGCAGTCTGCATACTCTTTCTGGTTGTAATGAGCATTAATTGATTAGCTGGATCTATGAAGAGCTTGAGCCCTCTTAAGTACTATCCCAGTGGGTACACAACTAAATAGTTTATGAGGTAATTAGTATTTTAATGCCTTTTCTAATGAGCCTTTTCAGTAATGAAATCTCATGAGAACATTATTGGTTCATATATATTTCTTCAGACACAACAGAAGGTAAGCTAATGCTATTAAGAGATTTTAAAGCTAGTTTATAAAATGTCTTTTAGTAACTTATTTTTGAATACTTGCCTTGATTCATTTTGCTTTATTAAAAAAATAAAGCCATCTTAATTTTTCCCACTGCTCTGCCTCTTGCACTTCTCTCCTGACAGAATTCTTATGCTATACTGCAATTTCAAATAATTGGGATAATTTCTGTGGCTGCTACCCGATCTCCTAAGCTCAGCTGTAAGTAAATAATACCATACTGACTGTCTGAGCGTGTTGTTTCAGATGTGTTCTCATCCTGGAAAAAAAACCCAGCTCTGTGCCTGGCTGCACAGGTGTCTTGGATTTATGACTATGTCAAGTTTGAGAGAATGGCCAACCTCCACAAAGCTTTTCAATGGCAACCTGAGCTCTATTCTGGAGGCTCGAAAGCAGCACAAAACTTGCAACTGTACAGGAAGTCTTACTAAACCTCCTCCTGCAGGTTCATTGGATATACCCCATTTCACCTAGGTTTAACCCATAGCAGGAAGGACAAGTGCTGTGCCTTGCATTTTATTTCTCTGGTACTTAGAAGAATAGCTTTTGCTATTTTGCTAGAATAGCTTTGCGGGGAAGAGTTTTTCAGTGTGTGAATATCTAATTTTATTGCTGGCCATGGGGACCATACTTGCTTTTTGTTCTCTGGAGTTCTTTAGGTATCAGTAGCTTTTGTGGCCTCATCTCTTAGGGCTTGCTTCTTCTGTCTGGGAAGTGCAGTCTTGTCTTGAGTGAGACTTTGGCTGCAATTTAACAGCAGATAGCAATACTGTGAAACAGCCCAGGTTAAAGACTGAAGCATGTAAGTTTTGAAAACCTGTTTCATAAATTAGTTTTATGTAGTCTAGGTGATGTTTGCCTTAAAATAATTTGGAAACTTTGTTTTAAGTTAGGGATGTACAAACGCTATTTAATGCTAGAAGCTGTAACAGTAAAACTGTAAGAAATTTCCCTATACAGATCTCATTATGTAATGCAAGATGTAATGAGTCTAATTCATCCTTGGAGTGTCTTTAATGGTGTCAGCACAGTTTTGTGAAGGATAGATTTTGCCTAGGGACACCACCACCAGTAAAACCTGACTGTCTTCCACTGGTATTTCTGTCTCCAAAGCTTTAGTGAGACATGTCAGTGTGATATATTAATAGCCTAGTCTTTTTTGATGACTCTAAGTTGTTAGTAGTATATGTGTTGTTTTCTTCAAACGAATATAAAAAGCTACATTTTCAGTTCTGGTAACTGTAAGGGCCCCCTCCAGAACACATTTAAATGACATTGACTTCATGTATTTGACCTTGTTTTCAATACCATGCATTAGCAACGCTTAGGAGATGAAGAACGCCCAACGCTGACCACTGCTTTCCACATTGGTTGCCATCTCCACACCCTTTTGCAACATGAGACCTAACAGCACAGTTGAAGCTAATGCCTCCTGTGTCAGCTCCTAACAGCACCTGCAGAGGCTCAGGTTTTCAACACTCTCCCATGCAGCCTGGTGGAGTCCTTTTGTTAAGGCACAGTCAGACATGCTTTTGGGATGGCGGCTGAATTGAACATTCTGACAGCTGAGATGTGGTACCTTCTTGTGTCCATTTTGTGTTCATGGTCTGTTTACAGTGCAGAGTCAGTCAAATTTGCCTGCATTGCTTTCAGAGGTGAGCCAGCCACTTTGGCTGCTCTGAGACCCTCCATATGGTCAGCACCCCAACAGGCTGTGCCTACACCAGTGCCCAAAGAAGAAAGTTCAAGTGAGAAGGTGCACATCAGGTTACCAGCTCAAGAGTAGAGGAAAAATAGCCTCAGAGAAATATTTTGGTTTCCATTCTGGAAATTTTATAAAGGTTGTTTCTGCTCTGTATTCAGAAGCTTCCTTAGGGGAGAAATGATCTGTAAACTGTCTGAGGGTAGGAGCTCCAAACTGTCTGTCTTTGATGGCATTTGGACTTTGCTAAAGCCATCTCTGAACAATAATGGAGCACGGTCAGAATTCAGTTGGCATGGTGGGGAGACCAGTTTCCAGAGGTTACTTCTGATTTTGGTAATATTTCTTTTAAACTTGAAACAGCCTGGAGTTGTTTGCTTACTTTTTCAGAGACCTTCTCTATTTGTTTGTGCTTCCTGAGTCATCACCTGTCTTTGCCAAGACTTTATTACGTCAACAAAAGGTGTATTATTGATGCACTGTGGCATGCACAAAGCCTTTCTATGAACTTCACTGGACATATGGTCCTTCCAGTTTAATTTTGCTCCCTATTCCACTCCTGAGCAAGTCCATGTTCTAAGCTCTGCTATGACAGTGTAAATGTTAAGCAGGCTTTGACGCCTCATCGGCTTAAAAGCTCAGCTTTCTTGACTTCTGATGCTTTTAGATCAATCCTCTTACCTTTCATTTTGTAATAATGTGTAGATATGTACATATATGTAGCCTCTTTGGTGATTGCTAAAAGAACAGGAGTGGAGAGGTAGGCACTGTCTTGCCTCTATTAGAAATGCTTGGAAAGAGCAAAAGGCACTTAGAAGATAAGTTTGGCACTTTCTATTTCTTTCTCCTCCTTGTGTGTACCATGAGGTCATGATTAATGGCTTTGGTCATGTTTGGAGGGCAGAAATCACTTGTATGTTCAATTCAGGAAGACCTCTGAATTGGCGAGGCCCAGGGGAACTGGCAGCTCCTGGTCTAGAAGGACCCATGATGTCATCTTGCGTGGCCACGGGGGGGATGCAGCTATTACTTCTTTGGGCATTATTCTTGGATAGCACTAAGGTGTGTGGGTTTTTTGGCCTCCCAAACACATTAATTCTGCCCTGAGCAATGGAAAGGTTCCCCCCCCCCCCCCCCCAGGGGAGGCTGTTTAGGATGGTGGGAGGGTTATGTGCAAGGGACTGATGGGGGTGTGCATGCAGAGGGACAATAAGGGAACACTCTAGACTTTACAGATACACTTCAAGTGATGCAAACTGAGTTCAAAGTAATAGGAACCTGTATATGAAGTTTGCTTGAAATAAAGCTACTATGAGATAGAGAAACATACACAGTAAAGAAATAGGATATTTTGACATTTATTCATGGATTTCCTGGGGTGTCTTGGACTGTATAAGCTCACTGCTATTGCATTAGTGAAACCCTAGATTCCCTGAAGGTGTAACTGTGACTGGAATTTAATTTCTTTTGCTTTGAAGAAAGAAGAGAAAAAGTAAATATATTGCAGTGGTGTAACTCCTGTCAATTCCACACATAAAGAAATTATGAACAAACACATAATTTAAGAAATTGTGGACAAACTCATAATTTCCTGAAATTTCTTTCCAAATTATATGCTTTTTGAGGATATTTATTTTCTATATTGAAGGAGGAATGGAGTTGAATGCCTTCTTTTTCTTCAGTCCTTTTGTTTCAGTAAAATAAAATGCTCTTGAAGATGTTGGGTAGTCTGGTGTCATTGATGAGCTCTGAAAGAGATATGCTATCTCTGTATTGCTTTTAAGCTAAATGAAGACTTTCAAAAAGATAGTTTAAGCATCGTATTCTTGGGATATCTCATTTTCTTGCAATCTACTAAACTTTAATTCAGAATAATTGTGTGTTGTATTTACAGTTCAATTTAGATAATGTTTACTTTTGTTTACATATTATGCCTGGCTAATAGATGGTAGATATAGGGTGAAATTAAAACATAAAGAATCCAGACAATAACCATCCCAGTTCACAGTTAGACTATGGGGCTTTGTGCTTCCTTGTAGTGTGATTTCAGAATCTAATTAAGCAGATGCTCAAGTATTTTGGGGAATCAAGCTTTAAATTGCTCAATTAAATTACTTTTCCCTAACAGCATGAGCTTCAGTGTCAAAAGATAAATTTACAGTAAGGAATGAATGTTTAAGATGAAAAGTATGTCATAAATTAAACCACCTCAGAAAGCCAGAAATAAACTCTTAGCTAACAACACAAAGTACGAACTCGAAATGTAGGAAAGTACAGTACAGGGTTGCCTGTTTTGAAGAAGACAAAGCAAAGAACATGCCTGAATTTTATCAGTTGTGATTTGTTTGCTGGAAATATGCTACTATTTCACATTTAGGTGTTATTCTCATCACTATGTTGGAACATTTCCTTTTCCACCCCTGTCAGTCACATTCCAATCAAAAATATGTCCCGGTGCATTTTGGGGAGTGGAGACCAGCTAGTAGCATATAGTTTAAACTAAATAGGATTAATATCTTAGTTTATATGCATGTGATATAAAAATCAGGGATGTCTTACATGGTTAAGTTTCTTTACGAATATCACTGCTTTAACTCACTCATAGTGTTACTCCTCAGCAAAAAAACCATACAATTTCTGGATTTGTAGATGAAGCTGAAACCATGGGGTTCGCAGTATGAGGCCCACCCCAAGTACAATGTCTGCATTAATCTTTGCTCCTTGCACAGAAGGCTGGAGCTGGCTGCCAGAGCTAATGAATGGATTCTGACTCTGCCATGTTAGGCTCTTACCAAATACAAAGGCTGGTCACAAATTATAGTTTGTCGGATGGCTTCAGATATAAGCATTAGAAAAACATTTGCTTAACAGTAATAATTAGTCAGTGACAGAGGCAAGTTTAACAGGTTGCTTTAGAGCACTGAGGGAAATGTGGCTTTCTGTGGGAAAAAGCCTGTTGCCTGTCTAGTGATTCATAAAAAGCGAAAAAAAGGTGTTTTAGTTACATCTCTTCTAAAGGTGAGACCAAACCGCAGCATTTCTACAAAACCCAAATAACCTCAATCTTTACTGCAAACACTGTAGTGTTTTAGGAGCAACACTTTTCCTCAATTAAACAACAAAAAAATCATACTTGAGAGTTTTTCCTGGCTTGGATTAGGATCATGCTTGCACAGATACAAAGCTTCACCGGGTGGTTTCTTTTTAGCTTAAACCTTAACAGTTAAATTAGAAGAAAACTCACAACTGGCCCAGAGGAGCTCAGCAAATCACCAGGCAGCTTGGGCTGCTGAGATGCTTTCGTTCTTTAGCAATGAACTCATACCTTGAGCTTTTGTATTCTCGGGAAGAAGAATCCATAGTTCAGAGAACTGCTAGAAAAAGGATGTTTAAATGAAGCCCAACAGTAAGCAATTTGTGTTACTGAAGCATGTCATTGAAACTTGGCACAAGTGCTAGCTTTGAGCTTGTGCTGTGGAATGGTTTTAAGTGCTTGTCATCTCATAGATACCACTGCAAATGTTCTGTACTGTCTCTCCTTTCCTGTGCTGTCTGGGAGAGTGAGTACAAGAATAAGTATATGCATTTTCATTTGTTTGACTTTGGCTTTTCTGTGCTTTGGTTTCAGTAGCGTGGCTATCAGATGAATGAGGTTGTATCCATGCCAGGAGAGATGCAAACCAGCCCATTACTTCATTGTGTGGTTGATTTGCTTGTTTGTTTTAAAAGTTTGCATGTACTAGTGAATGCAGGGGGATGATAGCATCTAATAATTGTAGTGCTGGCAGGAGTGGTGCAAGCTCACCCACACAGCCTGCCAAGGTACCTCTAGTCTGGTTTGCAACACCTTTTTTTTTCCAGTGGTTGTCCTGCTGCCATAGCACAGAAACAGAGAGCAGCTTTAGAGTGCTCACAACTGATGTTTGCAGTGAGACCACCAAATGAATTTTCCTTTTCGGTGTGATTAGTCTTCTACTGCTATGCTGGCATCTCTTGTGCCAGGGTATTTAACAGGGGGTTCCTGCTGTGAAAGTCCTTGTCTCCACTTTTGTGCTGATGCAGCTAAAAGGGTATTATTCCCTTCCCGAGCTGATTGTTCTGTGAGAGAATTTGAGAGGGATCTGCAAAGAGCAGAAAGTTTGACTAGATTAACAAAAGCTCGTCATTCCTGCACTGCAGACAGATGGACTTGACTGCTTTATATTTGCAGGTTTGTGTCAGTAATGCAGAGAAATGTAAAAATATCCTAAAAAGCTGGTAATAGTTTCAGTGCATATAGTTTGCTTCAGTAACTGTTGTTCTAAAGTTCCAAGTATTAATTAAGAGTGTCAGGATGAGGGCTTCGTCCAGTGCCCATATCCTCTTGGCATGAACTCTGGCATGGTAATGATTTAAGTGGGGCTTAAGCTGGTTACTGTGACTTCTGTGATCTGGAGCAACAAAGAGCAGTTGGTCATTAAACAATCAATTTCTTTTTAGGATGTCTTTACCATTGCTAATTAAAATACCTGTAATTATTAAATCATGTCATTAGTTAAGATAATCCTCCAGATTATTGTCTGTTTACTGGGTTGCTAGGGGTGCCTAATACATCAATATGTGTAGAAGTGTTCAATGAGACTGCCAGATTTTTTGAAAGATAAATAGTTTTACATGCTTCAGAAGTAGACTCCAATTGGCTAAGGAATTGGCCAAAGACTGAAAATGTGACCTCATTCTTGGCAAGTGATAAAGATATATTTTTGTTAACAGACACTATGTAAAAAGTACACTACACTACTTCTAAGCAAAAATCTGTGTCTAAGAATAATGGAAAGTCTTTTAGTTAAGAATAATTTTTGAAAGAAATGCAATTCACTGTCCTGTCCTGTGTACGAGTCTGGTCATATATATTATAACTAATACAATATAGTTGTTCTTTTATATCCTTTTTTCATTTAAATTCTTAAAGTCAATTAATACATATGTCACAGGCATACTTTTAAATCAGTACAATTATTTAGCAGATAAATATAATTATTGCCTATTAATTCTTCCATCAAATCCATGTTTGTGTAATAGACATACTGTAATTGTCTTCTTGAGTCCAATCATATACTTCAACTTTCAGCAATTATGTTTTAACTTAATTCCAGTGACTGATTAAAACCATGTGTATTCAGGTTTGAATAGATGTGCATACTACAGGATTGTTAAACCTGCAGAAAATGTTTTTAATAATCCATTACCATTTAATTAGCATGCAATAACTGTCTTATTAAATCTAAATTAAAACCTTATTTGAGGCATGTAATTGAAAGTGCCACTGGGTAAAATCTAATCTGTCAGGGATGAATTTACATGGAATAACACCACCAGATTTTTCGGTTTTGCACTTTTCAGGGTCTTCCCAAACATTCTCTTAGTCATCAGAGTGGAATCTTGCAACAATTGGGTTTCTGCAAAGTGCAGCATTTGAAATGCTTTTTGGGTCAGAGTTGTCATCTTCTGAGAGTTCATCTCAATTTGAAAGATGATTCTCTGGGTGGAAGATGAGGAATTCTTAAACCTTTACCAGATGCCAAAATGTGCATGGGGAGCCTGTGATTGTTTCCCACTAGCCAGTAAAGAAGGAAAGCTGATTTGCAACGCACACCACATGGTTAGGTGTCCCTCAGCGCCTCAGCACATGCTGACAAACATGAAAGGAAAAGGGGATTTTGTGACTTTATCTCTTTATAATAGAAAAGTTATTATCACATGTTGCTGTGTACAGGCGGTCACACAACACAGCTGGTGAGAGCAAATTACAGCAAAATGAGACCATTTACAGAAATTGTGACACTGCCGCTGTTCTGGGATAAAAGCAATGCAGAATCCATCCAGAAACATGAATTCATAAATGCTACTGGTGGATGTGCTTCAGCAAGACAGCTGAAGGAGTCTGTGTAAATTATCAAACTAAATCGCTTGTAAAATTCTAAACATCATTGGTTTGAGATTAATAGCTACTTGGATCCCTGTAAAGTTGTGTTTAATTAACTGGCTAGCAAATTTATAGCAAAAATCTCCTCTCAGATCTGCTTTGCAGAGTCCAAGTCTGCTGTTCTCCTTTCTCATCATAACTCTGTCTCTCCTTGACAGTGAGTGGGAAAACTGCAAACAGGAAACAAAAAATGTAAGAGCTTTTATTTAGCAGGTGAATCTGTCCTGGGTTCAGCAGTAGCAGTCATTTTTCTCCTTCTTAGTAGCTGGTGCAGTGCTGTGGTTTTGACTTTCGGCCTGGGAACAGTGCTGATAACACCGATGGTTTTAGTTGCTGCTCAGTAATGTTTACTCTGACCAAGGACTTTCTGAGTCTCATGCTCTGCCAGACAGAAGGGGAAGCTGGGAGGAAGCAGAGACAGGACACCTGACCCAAACTGACCAAAGAGGCATTCCATACCATAGCACGTCATGCCCAGTGTATAAACTGGGGGCAGTTGCCCGGAAGGGTTAGATCGCTGTTCAGGTTGGGCTGGGTATTGGTTGGCAGGTGGTGAGTGGTTGTATTCTCTTCCCTTGTTATTTCCCATACCATTATTATTACTGGTGGTAGCAGCAGTGGCTTGTGTTATGCCTTAGTTACTGGACTGTTCTTATCTCAACCCAGTGGGAGTTGCATTCTTTCCATTCTCCTCCCCATCCCTGCGGGAGCAGGGGGAGGAAGAGGTGGGGGAGTGAGCGAGTGGCTGCGTGATTCTGAGTTACTGGCTGGGCTTAAACCACGACAGAATCACAGCAGATAATTTGCTCAGGATATTTCATATTGGCACTTACCTATTGTCAGTCTCAGACTACTTTGGGTGCTAGTCTCCATGGACATCAAGATCCCATTTGGGAGGTAACTATTTTTGTTATCTTGATATGGGTAATGTTCGCATGATCCTGAGACACTTCATCAGATTGGGATTTGGCTGCAAAGGATATGGTGGATTCCAGATGTTGATGGGGCTGTCTAGGGATGTAAGACTGCAGTTAGGAAGGGAGTGAAGGATTACTATGGATGGAGAGCAGGGAGGAGAGGCAAAATATTTTGATGATTCCCTAGCCAGTGTTGGCCAGCAACGCCTAAAGTGTTGACAGACCACAGTTTCTGAGTTGTGGTGGACATTTCTGTCCCCGAACTGCTCACAGGACAGAAAATCATCTCACTTCTCTGTTTTTATTAACAAGCTGGGGAGGATGAAGGTTAAAGTCCTTCAAAGAAGGATGTAAACCAAGGAAACTTTAAAAAGGGAAGGCAGAAACTTGGGAGCAATCTCAGCTATGGGTGGAAATGTGACCTTTGAAGGAGGATGGGAATTTGCAAAGACATGTTACAGTGCAACAAGGCGAGGTGAACACAAAAAGGCATCAGGGTTCACCTGAAAGGGGCAAAGAAAATTATGTATCAGTGATGGGAACAACCCCTAGGACTACCCAAGTAAAACTAAATAGTTCCTGTTACCTTTAATATGTTTATAATTAGGCCACATATGAATAGCTGTCATGGTGAATGCACTATGAGTGTAAATTGCGATCTGTTTGTTTGAAGCCTCAGCTCCAAGTGTTACTGGACATCCCTGCAAAACTGGGGTGCTCTTACTCTGGAGCAGTGACAACTGTCATGATTACTGTAAATAGTCCTGTTTTCCTGTGATTTGCTCCCACCAGCTGTGTTGTGTGATTGCTTATACAGGGCAGCATGTGATAAAAACTCTTTTATTATAAAGAGATACAGCAAAGACCATGAGCAGTGCAATTCAGTAAGAACACCTAAGTCCTGTAGTAGTAACCGCCCAAGTACATGAGATGTAGACAACACAAACGATTATGCCCCATGGAGTTGTTCAGAATCAATGCTGAGACGTTGACAGGCAGGGAGGGAACTAAGGTTGAGAACTGCTGAGCAGCGGAAATAGGGTACAAAATTATTTAATTGCTCATCTTCTTCATTTGAAGTTGGTGGAGTGTCAAGTCTAGCTATGGAAACTATCTGGGGTTTATTTATATAGCCCGATTTGAGACACCTGTCTAAATCAGGAGCAAAGCTCCTAATAGAGTTAATGGAGCACTTAATTTAAGAGTTAATTAGAGCCTGGGGTTAGGTTCTCTGAATGGCTCTCGGGTCGCACCACAGAACTGGGGGCAGCTGAGACTTCCCAACCAGGTGACTGATTCAAGTCATATGAGCAAGCACTCGCACCCCAAGATTCACAAAGTTCAACAGTAGGACATTAAAATCCATCTTCTGTCTTCTCTTAGTGCATGTTTGCATCTGCTATCTTTCCCTCTCGTTAATATTTTTAAGCTCAAGAAGCTTCAGTGAGATCACGGAGGACAAGGATATTAACACAGTTGTCAAAGAAATTATTACATGTGGTTCATTATATTGTTTTTCAATGCTGGCCTGTAAAATCAGGATTACTAAGAAAAAAAGAAAGTCTCTTGCAGATTGCAAGAAGTATTTGGCATTAATTTCTAATCGAGCAGGCTAAATATTCATGTTTATGTGCCTAAATGAAACTTTTGTATGCAGTCTTCTACCCCATCTGCATGAATAGTGGCATTGTAACAGGATGAGGTCACTGCAGAAGGGAAAGTGAGGTAAGAACACAGCTGAATCTACAGCTTCTCTGCTACATGGTGCACCAGTTTGTGCTTAAAGTAATACAGTGCATTTGCCCAAGCCAGAGCCACCGTGGGCACTGCCTGCAGAGCTGAATGCCTCTCGCAGGGCTCTAGATGCATTCCTGGCTCTACTGTATGGTCTGATGCACAGTATACAGTTTCCTCGGCTGTTACAAATTGCTCTTCAGAGACCTCTTTACACATTTAATAAAAGTGAAAATCCATATGGTTTATTTTAAAGCCTTCATTAAAAAAAAAACCCAAACAGTTATCAGGCCTCATTCTGCTCTGACTTATGTGGCATAAATCCTGAGCAGCCCCTTTGTAATACTCACTGATGTTCAGGATTTATGCCAGCATCAGGGAGCAGCATTTGGCCCATCAAAGGGCTTCTTCCCCATCATTCGTTTGAAAAGAAGAGACTCAACTTTATAAAGACTGATGGCTTCCTATTGGCATCACCTCTGTACCTAGTGGGAACTCTTACAAATGTGCAGTATGGCAGATCCTGGTGGGCGCATCGGAGAGCTCGGCAGTGGAAGGGTGACATAGCAAAGTGGTGTTTGAAGGAGTGCGAGATTTGCTAAATCCATACATTAGTTCATATTTTACCTATTCCTTGTATTAACTTTAAAGGCCATACAAACAGGTTGCCAAGGGTACACTGGCAAATCGCCTCTCCTCACCCACCATCATTATTAGAGCTCTGAGAACTTGGAAAAACCTGACTAGTGAGCAAGCCCTTCTCGCCCTTTTTCCACAAGGCTCTCCAAGCTCACAAACCTGGGTAGACTTGCAGCAGCTACTATTTCAAACAAGACTATCCATCCCAGCCTCACCACCCAGCATAGGAGCCGAAAGGGCTCTGTTTTCATCCCACGCTGCCTCTAGCTGCTTTGGCTTCCCAGTGCTCCATGAGTTCTCAACGAGTTTGTCCCAAATAGAAATACCTTCTTGTTCATCTTTGCCTTTTCCACATCATGTAGCAGTGAACCCACCACTCTCCTTGACCCAGAGTGATCAGAGTAGCTTATTCGTATCTTAGCTATCAAACTCTTCCACTGAGGCAGCCACTGATAACCTTGAGGTCAGACAGTACACCATCTGATGTTTCTAGAAGCAGAACAATCAGTACTATGTTCTGCTGCAGAAAGCTTCTGAGCAAGCCAGCACCAGGGCTTATTCACACACTGGGCTTTCTTTGTTTTTCCTTTGATTTCTTTCTTCACCTCACAGGCAGTGAATTGAGCCACAAGTGTTATCAGAGTAAAGTTGTGACAATTTTAGAATGACTTTGTGGCTCATTCAGTGTCCTTGCCCTTGCCCAGCACAGGAAAATTAGGTAGGAGCTGGTGAGGCAGATGGAGAAGGTTGGAGAGCCTTTTCTCTTTTTCAGTTTCCTGATCCAAGACCTTGTTCATCCTGGGTTGCCAGGCAGGATAGCATGTGTGTGCCTATCATGTAGAAATAGGAGCTCAGAGGCTCTTTTATCTCTGCTCTGCGCTTTCCCCAAACACCATTAATTTCTGTTTTCCTGTCCCCACAACATATGACTTACTTAAAGTGTTGGAGCCACAAATGGCAGGCTGAGAGCTGCTGCTGCCCTTGTCTGTACATACTAACATCTGCACTTCTCAGCCTGTCTGCCCCAGCTGGGAGTTTGGGATTGTGGCAGCATGAGGAGAGAGGGAGGGAGAGATATGAGACTGGGTGATAGAGTGATAGTGGGATGAGAAATTACATAGAAGTAGGGGAATAAATAAAGCAGAAATGAGAAAAGGAAAGAAAAGAAAAGAAAAGAAAAGAAAGAAAAGAAAGAAAAGAAAACACCCACAAAAAAAAAAAAAAAAAACAACAAAAAAAAAACCAAACCCAGAATTGTATAAAGACCCTGCAAAAGGAAAAGGGTGTCCGGAGAGCTGTGGGCAAAAATCAAGTATCTGGGTAGTGCTTCAAATAGCCACATTCAGTCTCTGGAAGCTGGACCTGCAGTACAAGTTGCCTTTATTGGGAGAACACATTAAGTGTGGCACAAAAGAGTAAACATTTGTGCTTCTTTCCAGTTCTGTGCTTTAATGTAACTTGCATCTGACTCTATTCTAGGAGAGGAAATGTTATGGGACAGAAGCAAGAGGAAGCTTGCAGGACTGCCGGAAGGAGCGGGCTCTCTGCTTCCCCTCCCTCTCCTTCCTTCTCCTCCTGCCCTTGGCCACCTGTCAGCATCCCCCTCGCCTCCCCCATCATCCTCACTCCCGCCAAAACCTCCCTTTGTCCTAATGTGCATTTTAAAGCATGGTCTTGTTCTGCTTTAATTATATTTTCTGGTGGCCGTTGCTTCTTTCCCAAAAGTCTCTGTCCTGGTTTTGTCTGATTTTGGAAAGGCTGAGTCGGAAAGTGGAGGGGGAGGCATTTCGGCTCTTGCAGCTGAAGCATAAATGAGCCTTTTGCTTCCAGGTCAGTAGTTCAAATCCAGCCCACAGAAGTCGAGCTGGAAAGTGATAGCTGCTTTGGAGCCAGCGTGCAAAGCATTAGTTGGTGGTCTCATTCGGACAGGTGTCCGAATTGCTGCTGGCTCTAATTGGCATCTTAGCTGGCAGCTTTAGAAGCAGAGCCAAAGACTGCATGGGCACCGAGCCCATGATACCCTTGCCTGGGTGGTCCTCCTAAGTTGTCGTTAAAACAAGCTGGCAAGGTGTCCAGGGAGGACTCAGACTGCTGTTGTCTGTCATGTACCCGCTTTGTAAATAAACAGGGATATTCAGCTTTGAGAGCTATTCCTGCAGCTTTGATTTCCCTTTGAAGAAGGTTCTTTTTCTCCTCTTTGCACTGATTTTATCTTTTTTTTACCCTTGAAATAATTAAACTTTGAAGAAAGTAATGGATTAGGAATCTAGAACTAAATTTAGAGAGAGCCAGTTCACGGGGATGCCCCAAGTTGGGAGGAATGGTGGAAATGGATAAACTGGTGTTACTGGGAACAGCCTCTGACCAGGACAATTTAAATTATTTTTGTCTACCAAACAGACCCAGCTAACCTACCTTGGTGTGATCCCTTGCACTCGTACAGGATCAATGAATGTAATTCTAGCAGGATATGTCTTGGTCTGTGATGTTCCTGCACCATCTATCTGTTTCTACTTGCATTATAGGAGCTTCCAAAAAATGAAGCTCTGTAGAATTATTACATGCATCTTTGGAAGCCTCGAGGAATCTTATTTTTAGTATGTGTGCTTGCATCCTTTGTCTTCCCCATTTTTATTTGCTTTTGTATTTATGTAGACTTCTCAAATTCCTGTAAATCGGGTGCATGAGGCTGTGTTATGTTGCTCTGTAATGAGAGTAGGCATGCGGGTGCAGAATTGTGTACTGGAGTCCTCCAAGCACACTGATCATGCAGTAGGAGAGGGTATTAGGCTGTTGCTGAGGAATACAGTGTCATTCAGTGGTGCCTGGTTGCTGCATAACCCTCCTGTCCCTCTTCTGACCAGCACCCTGCATGTTCAATAGGTCAGATTGTTGCTGCAGGTGGGATTCCAGAGTGTGAAGGAAGCATCGGTGCCCAGATGAAATTCCCTGGCCTAGATGAAATTCCCTGAGACTTCAGTGCCCCCAGGCCGTGCAGCAGGAGATAAGGCTGAAAGGTTTGTAGCACATGGTAGCTGACCAGTCTCTGTTCTCTCAGAGAGAACAGTAGGGCAAGTCTCTGGCCCAGATGCGCAGGTCTCTGTTGCCTAGCCCACCTCAAGGCAATCAGGATGAGCTGTAAATGAATCCTAGTGAGCTTGTAGTCCCCTGCTCATCTTGGGAGTGCTTGAAGAACTTTCACAATGTTCTGCCCATGTGCTGTGCAGCTCAGAGCCCTGCTAGGAACATGTTGGAGCAGCCTATTATCTGGGAAGAGCCGGGTATGAGCATTACAGTAATGGAGAGTGCTCGGAAATATCGCATGTGATACACTCAACATCCCCTGCCGCTCTCACAAATCATACACAGTTTTATATTCCCAAGGCAAATGTCAGTTGTCCCTGTTTGGTTGACTTCAGCATTCCCTCCTCCACTTCAGGTGCAGTTCTGCCTCATAATCTTAACACAGCAAAAACAAACTCAGAAAATGTTCCCCACTTTTGCTCTGCTTTCGTGAAGCTGTTCATCCAAATTCTGCCTGGGCCTCACCGGTTACAGTCGCTGCTTTTGGATTTATTTAACCCTTACTGTAGTGCTGTCATTGCAGGATACGGTAAAATTTGCTTTTTGCTTTAGACCAAAAAAAGGTTATTGTTGCTATTTGTACGTTTTCATCTGTGGATGCCAAGTGCCTGCTTTACAAAGCTAAAAACATCGGCCCGCAACCATATGCTAAATTCCTAGCTGCATAGTAAAGATTGATTACATGTTTTTATGTGTAATTTAAAAACGGTTCATTCAGGAAGTGTATGGTCTCTTAAAGGCAAGTTTAAGAACCTTCAATTTTACATATGTTTATATTAGGGAAAAGAGCCTGGAGTACTAAGAAAACCCCATGATATATAGGGTTCAGCCTGAGAATTTTCAGAATAGTTTTATATATTTTTATTCTATCAATATGCTCTTTCACAGCTGTTAATTAGTTTTGTTAGTTGACTTACAGAAAAGCACATATAAAATGAGGACTAAGTAATTCCATAGCACTAATAGTATTAATGAAAAGCACGAAGTCTGGAGGCAATTGTAAAAATACTAGTTCAACCAAAAAGTAATTCTCATTTGAATTTGCATGATTAATTACATAGCTTTTCCTTGTCACAGCACACTGAAATTGAAGCAGTCAGGATGGTTTAAAGGTTTCAGTGTATAATTCCAGTAGATGTTAAAAACTGGTACATAGTCACTCTGTACATATGCATAAAATAAAGCTATAAAGAAACAAGAAATACAGTAAACTTCATTAACTGTTTTTTTAAACTTAAAAGACTGATTCATTTAATTGCACAACAAAGCAAATGTGACTGTAAATCAGTGTTGGTTACTCCTATGTCATGCAGAGGGGTATTTGGATACCACAGCTTTTGCACTAGGTGCCTAATTGGTTTACATGCTATACTCATTCATGTGGCTTGAGCTATTTTGCCTGGAGGGGTGAAAGAGGAATCACTCTGTTTGTTTTTTTTCCATACTAACTATAGTATTTGCTTACTAAATATGTTGACTCTGTAGATGTCATGCAGTTTGCTGTTGCTGAATGTGGGCTGAAGGAGTGCTTGCCTGTGCATACGGAAGATGGCAGCGGGTGTCATCGCTCCCTGCCTGTGCATGTGGAGCCCTGGAGCATGAATTGTTCTCTCCAATAGCTCGCAGTCCTTGCAGTGTTCCTGACATGCCCAGGTTCCCGTAGGCCTGCGGTCTACCATGGGTGTTTATTATGTGGAAAGAAAGGAAATCCTGCCAATCCACATCACTAGTGCAAGTTTGTCAAATGACATCAGCAGCAGAGGAGAATTTAGTTCCTAACCACATGCAAATAGGTCCCAGACTGTTGGTTATGCCATGATGTCAGCTCTGATTTCTCATCCATTATTTGATGGGCTTCAATGTGTAAATGCCAGATATATTTCCCCTCCCTTTTCCTATCCTCCCACACAGAACTTCTGCGTTTGTTTTGATTTTATTTGCGGAAAATGTGTTTTGAACAACAAACATACCTCCTCAGGAGAAGTTTATTTCAAGGGTGATTTCCTACGCAAGCTTCCCTTGTCTTTGTTATCGTTTTGCATTATGGTGAGCCATTAATTACTAAACCAGTTCAGATATTTTCCCAAGGGATTCAACTAAGGACGGGTAATAGTTCCAACGTTCTTTGTCATGAATTGACATTAACTTTGTTAATAAAAGCTACTGTATCATTTTGGCTGCGTGAAGCATTAAAGCATGTCAGTCTGCAGGTACACTAAGGCGCAGCAGCAAATCAGGTCATGTCATGCAGGCTAATGTCGGGTTAGATTTTACGGCACGTAAGTCTGCTTAAAATAGCACAGACCCCTAGATGGTGTAATTTGGGATACTGGTACATGGAACTTGTCACTGACGAGTCTAAGGGTCGAAGCCAGCTGAGCTATGTAAGGTGTGCCTCTTGTCACCTAGCATTAGCTGTCTCATTCAATCTGGACTAAACTTCTCCTATAAGCTGTAATCATTTTCAGGGGTAATACATCCTTCAGACCTGGGATGGTTTGCCTTATGCAGAAATAATCTAGATATGTATTTTAGACTACTGAGCCTAATTTTAGACTAATGTTGGCCTCTGTGAGCAGCAGATATTACTCCCTAACTGGTGTTCACTGTCATTTAAAAATCATTTAATTCCAGTTTCCTTTTTGTGGTATCTTTCCCAGAGGCACAAGGAAGGCATTGGTACTTTCTAAGCATGGGCTGCATCCCCTGCTTGCCTCTCTGTGAGCCTCTGCCCTAAGAGGACACTATGTTAGTTGCTCTTTCAGTGAAGAGGCTGGGACTGGGACTTGGGAATTGTTCATGACTTTTGGATTTAGCCCAGCAGTTTTTTTCAGAGGAGACCTTAGACAAGGTGGGAAATGGGGAAACTTATGCAGATGTTGCCAGCAATTTAATTTGGTTTTCAACCAGAGGTCTCTGGTTTTCTTAACTTCACACAGTTCTGCAAACATCAGTTCAAACTGTTCCCTTATAAGGCATTCTGTAAATAATATTTCCAACACAAGGGAGCTTAAGTCTATTTGCAAAGCTACTGAATAAATATACAATACCAGCACAGAAATCAAATTACAGGGGCTGATGCCTTTCTAATGATGTTTAGTTCAAGCAACAGAGGTATTACAGGCAAGTGAGAGATCCCCCTGAATCACACAGATGTAATTAATTAATGTCTACATTGCCAAAAAAAGGAAAGTATTTTGACAACAGTTATTTGGAACAATCATGAATTGTTCTTTCTTACAGCCCCAAAAGGCAAAAGCAGGAATGTAACTACAATACGTTGCCCTATTTTCCCCTGTTTTTTCTATCTGATCAAGTTGTAGAGCTCACATATTGAGTAACTGGGAGAGAAGCCAAAACCATTCCCTTTATAAGTGAGTTTAAACTATGCATGAGGTGTGTTTTTTTCCTTTTGTTTCATGGAAACATCTCTGTTGTTGGCAAAAGGTTTAAGTTAGGAAAGTTGGTCTAAAATGCTGCATTGCCAAGGTTTCAAGACCAGGCCTAGATGGTCCATAAAATGATTTCCTCTTAAGCAAGAATTCTGCCTTATGAAAAACAGAGACCGTGGTCATCCCTTGCCTTTCCCTGATTGCTGGCTGTCCCTTCAGGGGATGCACAGATGGTGGGAGGTTTGGGAGCCCCATGTCCTGCCTTTCCCCTCGCTGGAGCTCCAGGACCAATGTGAGTTTAATGCTGGGTGCTGGCTTTGTGGGCAGTGGTGAGGTGGTGTGGAGGTTGAATGGGGAGTTCCTGTCCTTTGGACCACGCTGGTGTTTTGAGGGTTACTTAGGTCTTGAAGCAGTGGGTGTCTCCTGTATCTGCTGTTGTGCAGTTGTGATTGGGCCCGTGCAAAGGGCAGTGTGCTAAAAGAGTCAACGGGGGATAAATCTGACTTGGTCCTTCCCTTCAAATCTGCTCAGGCAGGAGTATTTGTACCTAAGGTCCCCCCTGGGGAAGGAGATTTGAGGGAAAATCAAACAAGGGAGGCAAAAGTCTGCAAGTAATGGGGTTATCAACCGAGTGGGACTTGGCCCCTGGCTCCAGTTGGCAGGTCACAGAAATCGTATTCTGAGAACTGACTGCAAGCCCTGGCTGGCATCACTAGCCTGACAGACAGTAGTTGCCTTGACTCACAGCTAGCTCACAGGCAGGCAGCACCTACCTCACTACCTCTGTGTAGCTCGATGGAGGTGCAGATTAATGCAGTCACAGTAAAGCTGCTCAAATTGAGCTGTCCTTTATCAGAGCAGTCGGTGCTGTACAGTTCAAGTCCCTTCTGGGGGCTGGATCTCTGCTCTTCTTTGCAATCCCAAATTTCTTTTGTAATTGACAGCAAAGCCCTGTTTACATTCCCAACCCCTCTTCCTTTTCCCCAAACTTCTTTGCAAATTGATAAGTAGTTGCCAGAGCTGAATAAACCTCTGCAGATTATTGGCTTGACAAAGTCAACCTAAACAGTCTGTGTGATTAAGTGAAGAAGGCTTGTTTATATAAGAGCCAGAATGATAAATGGGGAGTTTGGATATTTATTTCACAAACCTTGTATGGTATAGATATAGATAGCCAGAGGCTAATCCAGGAGAATGCAGTTAACCCGGGAAGGGAATTCAGTTTGAGAGTTACTCTTGTGTATGTTTCGAAACTACCTGGAAGAGCTTGTTGGGCACTTTAATTGAAAGCAGCCTTCTTATGGGTATTTATCCTGATCTTGACAGATTGACTCGGTGCCACATGAGATATAGGTTGAGGTTGGTGCGTGCGTCTGTGAGACAGCTGTGTCTCGTACATGAACTTCTCAAGGTAGATAGAAGTTGATTACACCCCTGCTTGAATACACAGAGACAAAATTTGGTCTCACCCTGATTTTACATACAGGTAGCCTTGCTGCTGTTCTTTGGGATTTGTTCTGCCATACCTAAAATTCAGATCATATTTGTGATATGAACTGAGATGAAGATGTCACTGCTTGCTTTATTTTGAGGGACAGGAGAGGTTGATGCGTTATCAGCCTCATTACAGACAAAAAACAGTGATGTTGTTCCTCTCTAATTTAATGCGAAAGAAATGCAAAAAACCGATGTCTGGTACAGTCTTCTTATAAAAGAGATGTTTTCTTTTTCTTTTAATTTGTTGGCTTCAGGAGAGATTTTGATACTTACAAGACTAGGCAAAATTATTCAGGCTAGACAACAATGCAGAAGGTCTGTACAAACGTGTGCTTGTGAACACAGGCAAATTATAACTGACCAAAGTAGCTGCCAGATCTTCCCCCTTAGTCCTCTCTCTGCTGTGTAGCTGGGCACACCTTCTGACTTGCTGCACTCCAAATGAAGATGTTCCAGGCATGATGGGATGAAAGAAACTTCAGAAATGAGGTGGTATTAATCACTTTATGGAAGAGATCGTCCCTTGCATATGCTATAAAGGGTGCTTAGGTGACAAGGTTAGACAGATTTTCTTGTTGTGGAAATGAAGTAAGATAAGTGCTATTTTCATGGGGCTGCTGCTGAATAAAATGGGCCAGACTGGTACATTTTACATCAATCTGGAAGATGTCTACGCAGGTGATGATTCTTGCTGGAGTCTCCTTTAGGGGTATAGTGTGATCACACATTCATTTTCACTGAAGTTCTAGGTGTTTCATCTGACTCCCAAGCGCAGAGAGAGTGAATACTGTGCGTCTATATTAAAATTTGTGCCTGTTTTTTGTTTGTTTATGTATGCATATGCATGCATTACACTGTATATCCTTAAGAGTCACTGTCACTGTTAAGAGTCTCAGCAGTAATTCTGCTATCACTTCTCAGCACTTCAGAAAGGCTGTGTTAAAAAAAATACAGGTAAATACATATTTAGAGTAATTTGTTTCATGTGTTATTTCACTTAGTCCATTCCCATGAAGGCTGGAAGCAAAACTGGAGCTGATGTCAGTGGGAACAAAGTCAACTTTATTATGTGGAGTTCAGACCCAGTTTTCACTTCCTGTTAATACAAAAAGAAGTTCAAAGCAGTAGATGATAAAGTCTTTACCTACCATATTACTCGCTATTTTCTCTGATGCTCTTGTCATTTAATAAAAAAATCTTTCGTACTTTATCTAGAGTAATTGGATACTGGAGATCTATAATGTTCTTGCTATTTCCATATTTCAGTTGTCACCTAGGAATTTATATCTATACTTAGGATAATGAGATTTAGGGGGGTCATTTACACTTAGTGAACATTATATAAATCACCATTATCCGTTTGTGTATCATGTGGCTTTTACCTTTTCTATCATAGATAAATATTTTATAGTCTGTTACTATTCATATTCTCTTTATAAAATCCAGTGTATACTATTTATATAGACAATGGCAACAACATGAGATAATGTCAGGTTTTGGCTATTACTATTGGAGTGCTGCTCGGCGTTGTTAAATCAAAAAGGGCTGAAAGCATAGATTTCCTTGCAGTGCTCTATTTATTGTTTTCAGATGTTAAAAGAGCCCTTGCTGTAATACAAGCAATGGCTGTAAGCACCTGCTGTCACTATAGACCGTTAAAGCAATGCATTGGCAAAATTGCATTTTAAAAATCAAAACAGTATAAGGTGCAGAATGTGTGATCATTCCTTGAGTGTCTTTGTTAAATGTCCATTGCAGTGCACTTGATTATGCTCTTCCTTTTTAATTTGTCTTTCTTCTTTCAAATGTAAGTGATGAAAATCTCTCTTTTCTGACTCTTTTCCTAAGTGAATTCAGAAAGTCCCTTTTAAGGTCTTTACCATCTCTTTTATAACTCTGATCCTAGTAAAGCAAATGGGTAAACAGGTTGATTCTTACACCAATTCCGTTTTATGCACTTGTCCTTGGCCTGGGATCTGATGTCTAGCTGAGCTGTGTTTTACTATCATTTGCCCAGACATTATGGCACAATTTTTTTGGGGGGCAGTGTAGACTTGCACAAGCAAACACATTTGCTAGCGGGAAAGATGGGAAAGCACTGCCTCTCCAGCCCAGTTCTGCAGTCTTCCCTGATTTGAGCAAACTTTATCATTGCTTTCATGTTCCCGACACTAGACTAAAGATTGACTTAGGAGGACCAGAATGTACCAGGGCAGTACAGGACAGTGTATATGCAAAGTCTGGACAAGAGCATCCTATCGTAACACCTAGGTCTGACCTTGCATCTTTGGCCCTGTTCAGTACCTTTGCATTCTCTTTATCCCCTGCCAGGATCTGCAAAACATAGCCTATGCTAAGAGAGGAGCGTCATCCTTAACTCTGTGTGTTTGATCATTTGTTGGTGACCTGCAGTAGTTTGAGCCAGCTCTTATTTCGCTATCTAGTTTGCAGCAAGAAGTAGAGAGGGAGAATCAGGCGAAAAAATGTGCACTGACAGACATTCAAGGGATCTGAAACTCCTGCTTCCATTGTATTTTGACAATAATCCCATTAAATGTGAATCATTCTGTGTATTATTCCTTATTACTCATTCACCTCATATAAGAGGCTTGGTCCAAACACTGCTGAAGTCTTTCCACTGTCTTTACTGGGAGTGGGATTATGTCCTCAAGGCCACATTAGCTGTGTGGTTTCATGGCCAGTTGTAAAGCCATCGTTCCATGCAGCCTGGAACAAAAACACTGAAACCTCATGTCTTTGTATTAGCTAGGTTCTTTTTACCTTCTTTAGCTTGGCTCTTTTGACCAATGGAGATAGGTTAATACTACTAATAACGAAGAAATTTATCTTCGTGATGACCTAATTGTTTAAGTATTGTAAAGTACAAAAATACTCTAATGCCATTTAGAAGGGAAATGGGTATTTTGGGTCTTTACCATGTCCTGCTTTGACCTCTGTAGCTGAAAATCAAAAAGTCTCTGGGTGAACTCTCTCAGTTTGAAAATGCCACACTGGAATAATTCTATTGGAATTATCTATTTGGAAATATTAAATAAAATAGTTGTTGTTAAGTTGAAATGGTGCAAGTCTCTACACAATATAGTTAGCACATCCAAGAATTAAGCTGTATAAATGAAAATTGATGTACACTTTAGCAATATCTCTCTGAGACATCTCTGCATGTAATATCCTTCCCTGAGTATGTGTCTTTCTTTTTACAAAATAGGGCCAATGAATTGTGCCCATTAAATGCTAAATTTACTAGCTGGTGTTTGCTGAATCTGGCCCTTATTAAATGTCCAGACGAGCTTGTTGTAGTTTATTTTGTAGGACGTCTGGTTAGAACATTAAATACAACAAGGAAAAATAAACTTAGAAGTAAAATGGCTCAACCCTTGCCCTACTGGGAATTTTTGTCCTTGATTGGATGGAAGCAAAAACAGGTCACTCTTTCCAAATGAATTTGTCCAAATTTTGAAATTGGATCAAATGATTTTTGCGAGGGTAAATCTTAAACACTACTTTTTATATTTCTTTTGTGGTCCTGGTTCATGTGATTAGTTAATATATTGCCTCCAATTTTATTCTTTGTTTCTACAAAAGGGAAGATTTTCCTATAACCAGCAACATCTGCCAGTAAAAAGATTTTTGAAATAACCCTGCAGTATCACTAAGTCAACGTTCTGTTTCCATTAAGTTTTGCATGTTATGATCAATGCTTTTCCCCCAACTGGGATTTTAGCTAAAGTTCTTTTTAAAAGATCAAGTGAAAATTGTAGCTTCTAAAAGGCAATATTGCATATGAGAGTGTGCCAGCCCATGGCAGGCTGTGCGTGTGCCACTTTTTCTCATGGTCTGATGTCCTCAGGAAATTTTTAACTTATCATCACAGTCAGCAGAGTTAGCAAGGAGCTTCTTCATTTCTTAAGCAATCTAGCAGAAATTTCCACATTAATTTTAATTACTCACAGGTTTTTACAATCTGAGATCAGTGAAAGTCAGTGTTTTTCCTTGCTACTACACAGCAACAGTGATAATATCATAATTCCCAAGCTTAGCATTGCTCTGACAGAAAAGGATTGAGTTGTTTTAGGTGCCCTTGCATTATAAATAGGTAGTTTATTAATAATAGGTCTGTAATGCAAGTACTGTAGTGAAATTACTAAGAAGAACTCCTCAGGAATATGGAGTTACTAAAAACCTCATATGTACTGGGGCTCTCAGCATGCTGCAATGTTTTCAATAATGAGGCTCTGGTACATTGTGTGCTAAGATTCACTATATTCTAAAGCAAAAGCTGTCAGAGCAGTCACATGGAGGGGTTGCCTGCTCTGTCACCCCCTCCCCTTCCCAGCTTGGATTCAGATCCTCGGGACATGTTTGGTTTTGGTTGTTTTGAAGTGGCAGGTTTTGTTAACTTACTGCTCCATCCAGTCCTAATAAACATCAGCTGTTAGCCACCATCCTGCCAGGCTGTTCCCATCTTCCCCTTGCTAATCTTCATGATATTTTTAATGCTTTGTTTACAGTTGCAAACACTTTCACATGGTGTTGAGCAAATTGGGTGAAATGTAGCTGTTTCATGGTTTTGATTAGACAAAACCAAAATGAAAGCCTCCCTTCTGTCAAGAAGTGGGCTTCTGAGTCATGCTGTGCTGAAAACGTGATGTTTCTCACTTTGATGGAAATGAAAATGTATCCAGTAAGAACAGTGCTGGGCTTTTCTGTACACACATCCCCTGCTGCCACCAGGACCAAAGTAGCATCCTCAGGTGGTCGCAGTGCGACTCTTAGTAAAGCTCAGATTGTTGCTGCCCCAGCTCAGGAGCTGCTGGAGGAGGCAGTATATGCAAATATATATTAATGTCATTATTATGCATCAGTAGAGTCTAAGTGCCTGAAGAATCCAATGTATTTTTCAGAGAACTTGTGGGTGGATGCTGAAGTAATAGGAAATTATAGTGACTGTGGGTGGTAAAACAGAAACTCAGAGGTGTGAATCCCATAAAATGGGAGACATTCATATTGGGAGGATGAGCCAGGAACACAAACCTTTGCTAAAGCATCCCCTGAATGTTTCTTTAGAGCAATGATTCTTCACATTTTTAAACTGGAAGAGCATCTTACTGTTATGAACAAACTCCATAGATATTGCATCCACTGTTGTTTATGTAGCTGTTGAGCAGGGAAGGCAGTGGTGGGATAGGTATGCAGTACTTATTGTAAACTAAATATTATTTTGTTAAATTATGGTTTTGCTGCTCTGATTACAAATATGTTAATTAGACACTAATGCAAATAGGGCACCAACTCCCAGATAGAGCCCTGCCTATAGATACTGACCTTCCAGATGCACAGGAACATGTGTATGTGTTTCCACGCGTTTCAAGGACCACCTTCTGATATCTTGTAGGCAGTTGAGTAATACTGCTCCAGGAATACTGGGTCTCACTCTATGGGCATCTGGCACTGACTTTTGACACTTAAATGAAATGCAGCCTTCATTGCGCACATGGTGGGATGTTGCATTTTACATGGGTCCAAATGCCTACACAAGATGTAAAAAGAGTTAGAAGTGCTGTATTTCATGCCAAAGCTTTTGGTCAGCCTGTATGACTTTTTATACTAAAACGCTTTGAGGTGAAATGTTGTAGCTTCTTTGAGAATCAAATCCATTCAATATCTTAAAGCAGGAAAGGGCTTTTAGATTTTAGATTTGCAGGCATAATTTTAAGAAGGTAGGATACCAAGCAGTTTTGATTTTCATTTAACCTGGATAGATCTTTTCATCCAAGTGTTCCAGGTAAATTGTTACTGTCCTTCAGTGGTTATAAGTGGCTCAAGCTCTGGTTTGACAGAAGAAAGGAAAAATGCTTTCCACCACTGAATTCCTGCCCCTTCACCCACCACAGAATGATGGGTGACTGTTTCTTGCTAAAAAAGAAAGCAGCATGCCAGCTGGATATCTTCCTGCGGTAGCTAGGTTTTCCTTGGAGGTTTCCCATCTCTATACTAACTAGGCTTGACTATGCTTGGCTTACGAGCTTTTGCAAACATCCTTGCCAAGGTGGGATGACTGTAGGCAAAATGAGTGCAGTAGAGAGACAGAGGCAAATAAGTAGGAGTGATCAAAGTCTAGAGATTTGCTGGCAGACGCAGCTCCTTCCTACGCTCTACAGCCAGCGGATCCAGTGCTTTCCCCTTCTCCTACGTATGAATCAACACATCCAAGCAAGTGGTGCCAAGGCAGGGGGTGGGTAGGAGACAGATTTAGCACTGTACAACAGATGTTGTTTTGCCAATACATTCAGTAGGAAATTCAGAACAAAACTTGCTTTTTGGACCACGAATCTCATTAAAGTTCACCAATGGCACTGGAAAAGAGAGAACTTGAAAGGTTTGCTGTTTGTTGGGGTTTTGGTGTGTTTTCTGTAACTACTGTTAGAATAGAAGACACTGTGTAGATGCTATAAAAGACTGGCTTTAAAGTTTGGTGAAGTTGTCTGCCGCCAGTCCTAGTGAGACGCTAGAGGTGGTAAAAAAGTGAATTTGCCAGGGAAAAACATTTATTACTGCATGGCAGAAAGTGCTTCCTGTTTAAATGATGCATTGGCAGAGATGCTGAACCCAATTCCCTTTAGTCTTTTCATCAGGGTTTTACAGGAAGGTAACAGTGGGAGATGATAGGTGACAGGGTAGCATTGCTGCTCTCTTAGAGTTTCTTTATTTTGCTCTTCTCTCTTAAATTCGGCTGCCTGTACATATATTTTTAAGGCTTTTCTTTTATGGCAAAGACCTTGAAAAACAAAGTTAACCCGAAACATATAAGGAAGCCTTTAGCTGGCACTGCATGTAAGGTTATATTGCCAGCTGCCAATTTGCTGGGCAGTTAGTGTTTGATTTATAGTTTCACATATGTGTTTGAGTGGGTGGGTCACAGCTTTTTGATGCCATATTTTCCTTATTTTGTAACTGGTTAATCATTTCAGTCGCTACAGTCAGTGTGTCCAACAGCAGTCCTACCCTTGATGGGCAGCAGGTTTGTAACAGTTCAAGCACTGAGCTCCTCCACAACAGTAGATCCCTGCCTTCTCCCCCCCCCCAGTTCGTGTAATGTCTTTTCCTTGCTAGGCTGGAGGAGGAGGAGATTCTGTGCCAACTCTTTGAGCTCTCACTCAGCTGCTGCCTTCACAACAACTATAAACGTTACCAAGCGCCCCCGTTGTTTTCATACTCTATCCATATACTCTATACTCGCTTGGAAGTGAACCTTATGGAAATTTTGGGCTTGTGAAGAACCTCGCAGATATTTCCACTTGAACTGCCATGGTAGCAATAACACACAGCCTGCTGTCCACCTAGTGACCTTGAACTGCTTTGCAGCATCTACAGAGTGAGAAGCTGAGATGGCGGAAGCCCTGTCCAAGGGACCTGCGGGGGGCTGGAGAGGACACAGGAAGGGTTTACAGGTGGGCAGGTCTGAGGGTATACATTATTAAGGCACACACATGTAGGTGTGTGTATAAATGTACAGTCTTGAGTCCAGTCAATAAAAGCATGAATGGAAAGATGGAGGGGCTCCACTCAACTGCTGCCAGATATGTGTGCAGCAATTCACCTCCATAATCTCTATGCAGAATCACTGGCAACACAAATCACCCACCCGTTTTCCTTTACTTTCCTAAATGCCACAATCATCATTTGCAATCTGATATTGTATCTCACTGTCCTTCCAATGCTAATGTAAAACCACATCAGAGCAATGTGCAAGGTGACCTGCAAAATGCATATGAACTCTATGTCACATTGTTAGTATGAACAGTGAATTTCTGGGATGCTTGCTGATACATCAGGCTGATCTTGGGCTTGCATGGGACATCTGTATTGCTGCTGAAATGTTGTCAAAGTGACTGCTGCTGCTGAACCCATGACAGAGAACCATAAGATAGCCCAGAAAATTGTTTTTGGTGGGAATGATATACGCAGAGGCATACATAATTCTGCTCAGTTTGTTGCACCTCTTTGCATATATCCTGTACAATTCAGAATGTAATATAGCTTTTGTGAAATAAGCACAGTCATGCTCAAATTCTGTGGACTATGTAAAGCCTATTACCCAGATTGCTCATGTTATCTAGTTCATTCCTGTTTTTTTGGTCCAGGATACTGCTTTAGCACAGTATTTTGAGGAAGAAATTGAAATAGGGGAAGATAAAAGGTGTTCTGTGGTTTCTTTTTAATTGGAGACTGGAGGCAAAGTGCCTCCAGATAATTTCTCAAAGAAAAGTCATTGTCTTCTCCCACTCTTGTCATTAATCTCTAAAATTATTGCACAATTTCTGTTTAATGTGTTAAGATTTCTTAATATGTTAAGACAATGTGGAAAGACAAATTTGAACAGGAGAGAGCATGTTTCTTTGGATGTATGATTTTTAAATCTTTGTCTGAAGTCTTCATTTGTCTTGCCAAGCCTTTTGCAGTTAAAAACTTAATCAAACTCAGTACAATTAAAAATATGTATTTTTATAAGGGCAATTCATCAAAAGAACTGGAAATTGCTACAAATATTGTGAGTGATGGTCATTCATGTTTTGCTGAAGCACAGATTGCTTATGCTGTGGCTGTATTAACCAGTGCTGAAATCAGGGATTCCCGACATACGGCTCACTTGGTATCTGCAGTTCCCCAATTGTTTATATATTACAAAGAACTTGATACATTCGCAATAATGAATTTCAATATATTGTATCACAACATGTGCTTAAATGTAATACTATGCCTAAATGTATTGCAGTGTATGTACGTTTTGCTGCAGTACACAATAGCCATCATATTGTTTCCACAAGCACAAATGTGAGTTTCGTTGGCCTAAATTTCTGATTCCGTGATTTTGTGTGATGTTACATTAGTGAAGCCTTTTTTCATCCAGCACAGGCAACTAACCTAAGATTGAAGTATTATGTGAAACTGTAGAGTCCTCATACAAGAATTTCTGCTTAGTTCAGGTTTTGAAGCTTTAAAGGGAGAATAGAAATTGAACTGAAGTATAAAAAGCCTACAAAGCCATCACTTTAATTTGGAAAATTACTGAAGCCACACTTTGATAATTTCCAGGTATTTATTTTGTATTTACCCCTACTCCAGATAATTTCCATTGGCAGATTGACGTGTGTGCCCGAGTTTCCTTCTTTATTATTGAACATTTTGGTCAGGTCTTTCTGTGCATTACAGTCACAAAGCAGAGCTGCTGGTACTGATTTCTGGCCATATTTTGACCCTCATGTTAGTGTGGAGTAACTCACTCAGGTAGACTCTCAAATTTCCAGTAAGAGGGACACCAGCAAGCTTTTACTTTCCATTCCAGTTCTAGCATCACAGTCAAAGCAGCCTTCTGGGTTTTGTCAGCATATCACCTTAAAGTTCAGAAGGGCTGTGCAGGTATCTGTGTTGACAATCTGGTGTTGAGCACCACATCAGAAACACCAGCTATTTTAACACAATGATGGCATTTGCAAATACAGTTACTAGGGACCTTCCCCCCTCCAGATCACTCTCTCATTCCCCAGATTGTCCTATATCCAGCTCAGAGGGACATATTTATAAGACTTGTTATTCTGACTCACTAAGTTGAACAGTATTACACAACTATTTTTCTGTCAGTTGTGGGGTAATATTGCCAAAACCTCTCTGCATCTTTTCCTATGAATTTGCTGGTTTTGATAGATATTCTACTAATCAACAAGGTGGGAAGTATTGAATGGGTATCAAAACAGAGCCCCTGCTGCTGCAGAGGGTTACTCAAGCAACACTCTATAATTTAGATGCTCAGTAATCAACTTGGGGCATTGCAACAGTTTGAGTTGTTTTTGTTAATAGAGATGAAATTATGGGCGTTACTGGCTGGCAGTCTTCAAACAGACTTTTGCAAGCTGTTTACTCAGCTGTCCCAGGGCAGCAACTGCATATGTGAAGTGAATTCTTCCAGTATCTCTGCTGTGGTATATTTAATTTATCCTATTTTGCCACAGTGTAGGAGAAACAAACTTTGAACAAAGTAGGATTCGTGTCAGATGCTACACTGCAGATAGGCTGTGACATTATATGTGTAGTTTGACACCTACTCTGCTCTTGTGAGACCTCGCTTGGAGTATTGTGTGCAGTTCTGGTGTCCTCAACATCAAAAGGACATGGAACTGTTGGAACAAGTCCAAAGGAGGGCCACGAGGATGATCAGGGGACTGGAGCACCTCCCGTATGAAGATAGGATGAGAAAGTTGGGGCTGTTCAGCCTGGAGAAGAGAAGGCTGCGTGGAGACCTCATAGCAGCCTTCCAGTATCTGAAGGGGGGCTATAGGGATGCTGGGGAGGGACTCTTCATTAGGGACTCTAGTGAGAGGACAAGGGGTAATGGGTTCAAACTTAAACAGGGGAAGTTTAGATTGGATATGAGGAAGAAATTCCTTACTGTAAGGGTGGTGAGGCACTGGAATGGGTTGCTCAGGGAAGCTGTGAATGCTCCATCACAGGTGGTGCTCAAGGCTGGGTTGGACAGAGCCTTGGGTGGCATGGTTTAGTGGGAGGTGTCCCTGCCCATGGCAGGGGGTTTGGAACTGGATGATCTTAGGGTCCTTTCCAACCCTAACTATTCTATGATTCTATGATTGTCATGGGTGAAAGTTTCGTTACTTCAAAGTATATTCTTAGTTATTTTTCAGTAATTTAAACCTCCTGAATCAAAAGGAGGAAAACACCAAAGAAAAATAAATCATAGTAGGTGTAGTATATGGACAAAGATGAGTTTCGTTTTTAAATCAACATGTCTAATAATAATACCCTCTGGAAGCAGCTACTGAGATTTGTCTAATTCTAGTTTAAAGTGGTATATGCCTAGTTGGATATGACTTGGTCTAACCAAGCATGTATCAGTTTATGAAACACTGCTAACATAAATCATTATTATTCCTTTTGTGGGTGAATTCTGTCAGATGCATGTTGCTCATGATAACATTACTTCTTGCTCAAAATATAGAGATTTTAAGGTCAAAAAGACACATTCATCTCTGCCTTCATGGTTTTCAGTCAGAAAAAGTTAATGAAAAAAAATAACCTTTTGGAAGTATGGACTTTGAAGACTGGTGAAATTATATTGGACCCTCCTTTAGAAAAATAAAGATGTTAAACAAGTGAGGTTCGTCACTGAATCTTACTAAAATATTTCAGAATGCTGCTATAATGGGAAAAGGATGCTGATAAAATTGACGGAAAAGAATTAGGGGAAATTTTAAACAACTCACAGGGAGTTTTAGCTGTCACTGAATCCTATTACATTTTCCCCTCCACCTCAAACATAATGTGAGATAAAACAGAGCTTGAGATAGGAAATCATATTATGGCCTGACTCAGAGCTGTGCAGGGCAAAACTAGCTGTAATACTTAAATATGGCGCAAACACAAAGCCCAACGTGCTCTCCTGTAAAGAGCTCTTTGCTAAACTTGCATATGTGACTTGGATGTTGTGGTCTGAGCTGTTTCTGTGGTAGGGAGGGAACAGAGAGGGAGAAAAGGAGGTGTGGTGGTTGCGAGGAGTGAGCCTAATTGATCACTGCTATCAGCTGCACAGGAGATTAACTACTTTGCAATTCACTGGTGTATATAATGTGTCATATTCCTCAGCTCCAGAATAAAAAGGTGTAGCACTGCTGCAGTTAGGGCTGAGACTAGCTTACTGTCTTTGGCTCATGATCAAGTTCATTTGAACATGTGGAGTTGTTTTTGAATTTAAAAAAAATTAATTCAGAAAAGTCTTTAACGTTGTTTTTTAAAAGTTGGTAATGTCTAGACTGATCTTGTACATTGCAAAACACATGGAGTGTCCTCTCTGCAAAATCTTCCATGTGATTCGTAGATCCCGGACACCCCCCTTAGTAACTGGAGCACTTCAGCTATACATTTTCACTGTCATAAAGGTGATAAAATGTATTAACCTAAACAAAAATGTCTCTGGCTGGCTTCTGAGAACTCACATACAACCAGATGCAGCGCTAACCAGCAGCGCTGGCATGAACTCGGATGGATGGGTCCAGGTTCTCAGCTGACATATATCAGCGTAGCTCCCCTGCAGCCACCCAGCCAGCCATCATCCAGCTGGGAGGGAAGGGGAGGGGAGGGGACTGCCTGCTGCCTGCCTGCCCCACTTCATCTGCCAGCACTGGCTATATAGAAAAAAACAAATAAGCAGCAAAAGGTACGGGCTCCTTGCTTAGCTCTTCTGTTCTTTGTGAATAATTTATGAACTGCTTTTTGACCACTCAGCAGTTGTTTATGAACCAGGGAGAGATGAGAGACAAACAACATAAGAAGGAAAAAAAAAAAAAGTACAATCTAATAGCCAGCCACTCAAATTCAGAATAACCTGTTGTGCCAGGTGATGACAGAGTTGCTTCAGACTTTCTCTTGAAGGTGCGTAGCTTGCAGTACTGGCCAGGGAAAGAGTGAATTCGTTAGCAGTTGAGAGAGCAGGGATACCTCATTTAGAAGAGAGAACCTGGAAATGAGAGGGAAAAGTTGTGAGATTTTTTTCTGTCCCAAAAAATGAAGCTCCTTATCAAGTCCATCTTTGTCAGAGCATTGGAGAAGCAGTGCTGACCTAAAAAGGATAGCAGGGCAAAGTACTTCTGTATATACACCCCCAAGCTCCATCTGCAGTCCTACAGTACATGTTCTGCTTATGTGAATAATTTGCTTAGGTCTGTGGCATAATATGGGAGAACTATACATTCACTGATTTGTTAGATGAGTTATCATTAGAGTTTTGCTTGTGTGACATTAACTGCCCAAAGCAACCATGTAGTTAAAAGCTAAAATATGTATGTAGGTTTTTTATGGTGTCTGTTCATAGGTATAAGTAGAATTATTGCCTCTAATGTGGCACAAGAAAGTAGCTCCTTATTGCATCCTGAAGACTCACAATACCATCAGCAGGAACTAGTTAAAGGGAGCAGGGCTGTTCCCTGTTTGTAAGCAAGGCAGCCCTTGGACTATGTTTCTGGTTCTGCCACTAAGAGTTTCTATGATATTGGGGCAGAGTTTTACCTCTGTAAACTGGGTTTGCCACCACATTTAGTAGCATTGGGTTCATCTTTAAAGCAGTGTGAGATGCATCAGCACAGACCCATGCAAGAGTCAGGGCAACTTCCACAGTTGGGTCCAATGTTTGCAACTGCTTTGGGATTCCTGGAAAGCATGAAGACTTGTTCGCTCACAGCAGATTGTGTTGCCATTTCCCAGGCCAGTTGCCTCATAGACCTGAATTAACCAAGCAAGTGCTTGGAATATAAAATGTTTTAAGTAGCATGAAATTGTGCCTGCTATTGGGGAAAACTGATAAACCTTCCATCAGAGCCAGACTCTTCGACTGCTGGCAGGTTCCCTTCTGCCTGCTCCTATCTGAAGATTGCCACCACCGTCTTTCTCACCTAAGTCAGGTCTTTGCTAGATGGGTCTTTATTTTTCTATGGCGTCTGTCTGACATTTGAGTGAGCAATATGATTACACATGAGTTTGTTGAAAACCCAGGCTGCTCTTGTACTAAATAAAATCAACACAGGCCCAGAATTATATAGGACATCTTTGCATGTAAGTTCAATAGTTTAATTTCACATTATGCTGCCACACATTACAGATTTTCTGCAATGTAAATGCTTGTTTCTCTTCTTTTTTTACTCTTGGCAATGCAATACCTGTAAACTTATGGTTTCTTCTTTGGGATAGTTGCTTATGATGGCAAGGAGTAAAACATATTGAAACAGTCGTGGTTACAATATTTATAGATTCTCAATGCATGCTAAATTAGAAGCAAAGGAGAAGCAAAATTACATTTGTTTTGTAATACCGTACAGTTAGGGCCAGAATCATAGCTGCCAGCGCATCTGTAAATGTTTTAGCTCATAGTTGAGAATTGGAGCAACATTGCTAAACATGGGTGGATGGTACAGTACAGCCCAAGTGTCACCCATTGAAAGAAGAACCCCACAGAGAATCAGGCTAGAGTAATTAATGAATCCATTTCGAAAAGTCAGTGCCCTTCAATTAGCCTGAATGTAGCAAAGCAGATGGGATCCCATCCTCCAGGGAGAAAATTGAGAAAGATCCTAAGAAATACTGCATTGGACTGATTTATCTGGGTAATTATAAGCCTCATTTGCACGAAACTGTTCAATATGGCTGCAGTGAGAAAATTAAGAATTTATAAAATGTTGATATGTGGCCTAAACTGTCAGTGGTAGTGGAATCATCTGTCAAGCTGGATCTTGGTTCAGAGTATTAAACTAATCATCAGCCAGAAGAGGCTGAAAGGCAAACTTGGCTGTGGAGCTGTTGGGCGGAGGGGCTGTATTTCTAGCCGTCCTTTTTGTTAAAGGCTCCTGTGAGCTCATCTATCTGCAGGGAGACATTCACTGCCATCCTAATTTGATATGTTGTCCTGCCTTGAAACATCCTACAAGATTTCAGAAAGTGAATGAATGCCTCTAAAGAAACTTAAAGAAAATGAAAATTTAAACATGCACATTTTCTTTAAAACATCTGGTGGTGGAGGAACAAAATGAGAAGAGTAATGATAGCAGCATTTGAGAGCATGTACATCCTAGCCTTATCCCAAAGAGACCCCTCTATCCTTGTCAGCAGTCTCATTTTTAAGTCAAAGCATCACAGGATTTATTTGTATGAATGGGAAGTCGCACAGTGTCTTCTAAGGACTAAATTGGAAGCCAGTACATCTATATTGTAGCTGTGTTTATGTGTGATAGAAAAGGAAGCTGGGTGGTTTATAGAAGCAGCGAGAGAAAAATAAACAGTTTATGACAGCATTGAAATCACATAGAAATTACGGTCTGCAGGTTCTAGGGCTGGGGAGAGGGTTGTCTAAAGAGAAATTGCACTCTAGCATCATGGACTTCCCACATATTTTGTGTTTTTAGAAACACCACAGCTCAGATAGCTCCAAGCAGCATTTTGCTCGAAGTTTTCTGAATTTGGAGCTTCAACAATCAGAAGCCTTGGACTTTTCAACAAATAGGAAAGAAATCTAGTAGTCTTAGATAGGCAGAGCAAAGCCGTGGGTCTCACCATTCTTCCAGCCCTGTGAAATGCTTTCTTAGTTAAGGTTATTTCTCTGCTGTTCCAAGGCCATTCTTTTCCCCCTTGTTTTCCTCCTCCCTCATAAACACCCCCTTTTCAAAGATGACAAATGTTGGTGGGTACCTGGGCAGCATTCTCCTTGCCCTGTCCTTCCCCCTCCAGCAGCTCAGTGCTGTGTTAATGTGTTGGTTTCAACACTGTCCCCATTGAACTAGAAATTCAAAGTGCATTCATCAGTTTTAATGAATTAAAAAAAATTCAGTTCTGGGCAGAATGTCAGACATTAGCAAATACTTTTAGGGCAGCAATCTGGTGGCAGCAAAGCCGTGCAGCTCCAGTTGTAAGGCTGCCTTGCACGTTCGCTGGTATGCATAATGTATGTTGTTACATTTTGTATTTTATATATCCTTTCTTACCTCAGAAGGCCTGAGATAATACGGTGATGAGTGCACTGGCTGGAGCAGCCAGGGCAGGATGTACCTGCCCACCAGCAGGCAGTCTGAAATTGGCACAGTTTGGCCCGTGACTGCACCTTCTCACCCTCCACTGCTAAATAAGCAGACTAATTGAATTAATAAGCAGATAGCTCTTTTCCCTGCCAGCTGGAGCACCATCAAAATGTGTGATACATTATCTGTCAATACTTTAGCCACAGGGAAGAAGTGGAAAAATTAGCTGCCTAAACCTTCCCTCTGTAACTCTTCCCTTTCCCCTTCCCCCATCCACCCAATTCCCCAATTTGGTTTGCTTCCACGCTCCTTGCCCCTTTTCTTCTCTCCTTTGGCAGATCTCCAAAGAGAAGTAGCTCTGAGAGAGTAACTCATTTGGCCAGGCCATTAATGGGTTATTAAGGCTGTAGGCAGCAGTGGGAGATACTGACCTTCCTGTGGCTCCCTTGGAAAGAGGGTCAGAGGTTGCAGCAGAGTGGGGCACATCTTTGGGGTGAGGCTGCCCATGCCTCAGCTGCCAGTGCACAGCTATCTCTTGATTGCTCTTAAATTGTGAACTCCTGTGGCTACAACGGAAGCCACACATGCAGGGCAACAAGGGGTTTGACCAAACAGGGAGAGATGCTGCTTAATACCTTTATCAGTGACACTGACAGTAGGATCTAAGGCACCCTCAGCAAGTTTGCAGACAACGCCAAGCTGGGTGGTGTGTTTGACATACGTGAGGGACAGGATGGCATCCAGAGGGACCTGAACAAGCTCAAGAAGTGGGCCCTTGTGAACCTTATGAGGTTTAATGAGGGCAAGTAAAAGGTCCTGCTCCTGGATCAGGGTAGCCCCCAATATCAGTACAGGCTGGGGCATGAAGGGATTGAGAGTACCCCTGAGGAGAAGGACTTGGGGCTACTGGTGGATGAAAAACTGGGCATGAGCTGACATAGTGTACTTGCAGCCCAGACAGCCAACTGTATCCTGGGCTGCATCCAAAGCAGCGTGACCAGCAAGTCGAAGGAGGTGATGCTGCCCCTCCACTCTGATGAGATCCCACCTGGAGTACTATATCCAGCTCTGAGGCCACCAACACAAGAGGAACGTGGACCTGCTGGAGTGAGTTCAGAGGAGGCCACAAAAACGGTCAGAGGGATAGAACACCTCTCCTATGAGGAAAGGCTGAGAGAGCTGGGGTTGTTCAGCCTGGAGGAGAAGACTCCAGGGGGACCTTATTGCAGCTTATTGTACTACCAAAAGTGGGCCTGTAAGAAGGATGGGGACAAACCTTTTAGCAGGGCCTGTTGTGATAGGATGAGGGGTAATAGTTTTAAACTAGAAGAGGGGAGATTCAGGCTGGTTGTGAGGAAGAAATGTTTTACAATGAGGGTGATAAAACACTGGGACAGGTTGCCCAGAGGGGTTGTAGATGCCCCATCCCTGAAAACATTCAAGGTCATGTTGGACATGGCTCTGAGCAACCTGATCTAGTTGAAGATGTCCCTGCTCTTTGCAGAGGGGTTGGACTAGATGACCTTTAAAGATCTCTTCCACTCCGAAGTGTTCTATGGTTCTATGATTTTATGTGACAGGGCATCAGGAAGCTTTACGCTGACTTGCTGGCATGCCATTTAAAAGAGGGAACTTCATCGTAACCCTTAGTCCTGAATGTCACAGAGGTGGATAGTGAATGAGGCTTTTTTGTTTCAAAAGAGAGGGAACTGATGAGTCAGAAGGGCTCAGTGATTTCCATAATAACAGTTAGGATGTCCCTGCCATCACCTCTCAAAGTGCTATTCCTTTCTGGAAATAATACATATCTATGCAAAGCTCCTCAACAGCCCTGAGCAGCAGGAGACAAGAAAGATTTTGTTGCTTCTCCTTCTAGGTAGGAGGTAAATAGCTGAAGTTTCTATGGCATTACCTTGATTTCCAACATGCTTGTGTAAGTGCTTGTGTGCTTTTGCTGGTCTGGTTTCCCTTGCCGCATCTCCTCTTACAAGCTTCCTAGTGAGCAATCTGGAAAAGCTTCGCAGTCCCTCTCTTTCTAAAACAGCAAGAAATGGGAGGTGCTTTGGAGTCACTGAGGAGTCTGAGATGGGAATGAGATCACAGCATTAGGTTCTTGTTCAGAACATGACTTTTTTTTCTGGTGCATATGTCAAATGAATCAGACAACGGTGGTGTCAGGAAGATGGATAATGCTGTCAGCAAGGCTGGGAGAGGAGACAGGAAGATGTGTTAAGCACCAAAACAGGACAGTATTTATGCCTTTCTCCCGCACCCAACAGAAGTACACAAGAAATACTAAAAACAAAGGCAGAGCAATAGCAGGAGCAGCTGGATCCCTGATGTGTTCTTCAGAAGATGCACCCTTGCTGTAAAGGATGGTGAGCACAGCTAGGTAACCGCTGTGCAGGAATTGCCTGTTCCTGCAATCCTGGCATCTGCTTCTCATACGTGGGAAGGTGTTTGGGTCCAGCGTCACCCTGTCCCTGTGGGGGATGCTCACCCAACACGTACTCATTCTGCCTCCCTCAGGGTGCTCTGGGGACCCTCTGCCCTCCTGTTCCCCAGTCAGGGCACTTCTGCTGGAATTTCCCTTAAGTGTGTTTTTTTTTCTGCCCTCTTTCCCTTGGGCAGGAGGGACAGGGAAGAGTCCACAATCAAGTGAGGCAGGATACTCTTTACCTGTCACTCCAAGCTGGAAAGGAAATCCTGATTGTGTGACAGCCACTGCAGCTGTGGGTCTAGCCAGGGCCCCTGACCTGTGCAAATCTGTTCTGTATCCTGTGGTACATGGCATAGGAAAGCCAAACCAGCTGTCCAGAAACGGCAGGATGAGTCAGTGGCTTACCAAGCAGGCAGCATCCTTCCCTTATTTTTTTGGTTTGCTCTGGACATGTTGCTTTGAAAAGCAGTTTTGCCAAAAAATAAGTTGATACATTGCATTTTAATAAGTTATTGCTTGTCAGCCGTGCCATGGGAGGTGTGTGAGGATGCACTCCTCGCCCCATCAAACACAAAGTAAAACCTATTAGTGTAAATCACAAATTCCAATAAAAAAGAATAGCTGGGGTTTGATTCTTTCTATCTGTTGTTTCACACTGTAGCTATCCTAAAGTGTATTAAAAAATCTTGTGGTGCAGTAGCTTGCTGAGTACCTGGTAAAAGGTTGAGATGTTGCTGTTCCTGGAGCCTCAAGTGGCTCTGAAATTCAATGCATCTGACCCAAGGTACTGCTGTTCAAAAGCAGCTAATACATGTGAGGTGGTGAAAAACAGGGCAGCAACTTGAGCTGTGTACCAGTGCATGGGGGTGGCTTTGCAGGTGGAAAACAAAGGGGGCACAGCAGAGGGCAGCAGCCTGAGGGATGAAGTCAGGGGCAGAATATGGGGAAAGGTGGGAGAGCGTAAGACACCTAGGATGAGGGTGTAAAAGGACAGTACATATCAACACTGGTATAATGAATATTCACGATACTCATGCGGATAACTCTCAGCATAGAATATTTTATAACAGTGAAAATTTACGCTAAACGAACCTCTCTTCACTCTCTTTATGGTTTGTATCTGTGTCCTGCATGCCATACCTGAGTGCGTGTATTTAAAAAGTCACTAGTCACTAGGTTTTCATAGGCAGATAATTGAAAGTTGTTTGTTGAATGAAAATATTATTTTCTTTTCATTCAATTCCAGTGCTGGAGTTCAGCTTTAAGAAAATGTGAAATAACCCATAAGAACATTCTTATTTTATTTGTCCCTATGCTGCACTTTAAATTCTAGTAATTTATTCAGAAAAAAATATAATAATCTGTGAATGCTTTAATAATGTTTCAGGAATCACTTAGCTTTAGAAACAGAGGAAAATAACTTCACCTGAAACTACGTGGTAATGAGACTACATCTAATTACCTGCATTGAATTCTCCAGTCAGGCCAATAGGCTAATGAACATCAATACTCTTTCACAGAGAGCCCTGGGATCCCTAATAGCTGTAAGCGGTCAGGGCTTCGGTTTCACGTTTCAGAGTTTGGTTGGTATAATCTTGAAACAAAATATACAAATCAGATCTTATCCTCTACACAGCCAGTGTGTGTATGAGTGTGTGTGCTTGTGTGCACGCGTGTATGTGTGCGTGTACGCCCTTGAGCACTGCACGTCTGGGATAAAATCAAAGCACTTTTAAGTGCACATGTATTCCATTTCTGGCTTGCTGGTAGCCCTTTAAATGTGCTGGGTTTAATCCAGGAGAAAAGAGTATTCAAAAATCACACCAGTGAAGGAAAAAAAAAGAAAGCTGACCAAGTTTTATATACTTGGATGGCATTTTTATTTGAATATGAATGACTTAATCATAACCAGCCTTAGTGAGAGTGGGCGATGAAAGTTCAGAAATCTTCTGACAGAAAAAGACTTTGAACCTGCCTTTCTCATGTCCTTACTGTGTATATTACGCTTGTGAGAGGGAAAAAGAAAGCAAGCAACTTGCATTCTCGGCAAGAAACTGAAGTCACTCTTTTAAGAGGCTTCAGAGCAGTATTCTGCAGAGAGAGACTTTTGCAGTGCTAATCCTGTTTGATCTCTGAGTACAGATTAAAATACCCAAACCCACAGTGTTTCTTCCAGTGTTGGAGTGCTCTGATTTGAGGATTTGCTCCATGTCTGGCTTGTCTAGGAAATTCCCAGACTTCCTCTGAAATAGATTCCCTCTTTTCTCATTTAATACATTCAGAAATGTTCACTGTGTGCTCAGACAAGACATATGTATAGCAAGCACTGTACAAGCACTTCCCACTTGCATTGTACTAGAAGATGGAACATGATTTTAGGAACCTAGTTACAGCAGTTTGCTTGCAGGAGTGAGGAAGACCTGAGCTCCAGCCCCTTTCCCAGGGGCTTTGCCAAAGTGTTTTATGTCCAGTGTGAAGAAAGAGTCTATGGTCTCTCTGCTTGGGAATGAGCTGTAATATGGGCATGAAAAGAGCAAATATGAAAGGCAGTACTGACTCAGGTCCCTCAAGCCCAAGTTTTCCCACTGCCTTGCAGGGTGCTGTTAACACCAAGTGATTTTATTGCCACCTCCTTTTTCTGCATTTTCCATGGGTGACAACCTAACATGCATGGCAATATCCCATAGATGAGTCTGGCAGAGTAACTAAGTGAAAGACCATCTATTTGGAGAATTAAGATGGTGATTAGGTATGAGCCTGCCTACTGATAGCAGGCACAGGCAATTAATCCCCAAAGTTTCAGAAATTTTGCTGTCAGAAACCTGCCTCTCCAGGGGTAGGTAGCAGCTAAGTAGCAGCTTTCCTTTTAGGCTCCAGCACACAGAGGGGAAATCAGGCAGAAGTTGGTTGTATTTTTTGGATCCTTCCATTGGTATTGTATGTTGAAATTATATGACACCATTTGCCAGTAATAAATCACTTTGCTGTCTGTTGTGTGATTACATAATTAAATATCCCTTGTCACGGATACACATGCAGGGGTTGACTTAGACTTGGTGGGAATTAGGGGTTTGATTTTTTGAACTTTATATTTCCTGGCTCCTGTGCAAATCAAATCCAGTTGTTTAACACTGCATTGAGAAATGATTCATGCAAGAAATAGTATATAGTAAAAAGCACAAACCATATTTTCACTGTATTTTCTGTCTTGATTATAATTTACTTGTTCATTTAAAAAGTGGGAATTTAGTATTTTTCTATCTCTAATCCTTAAAAAGGTGGTGCATTGCACAAGGATAATGGTGGTCATCTCCTTTGCAAGGCACGTTGAGATGAAGAGAAGGGAATTGTCTGGTGGAGATGAGATGTAAACTCACTTGTGTTTTCTGCTGTCCCTGAAGCCACGGCTGTTCTCAATGAAATGCCATCACTGGAAGATGGCAATTCTGGCAGAGTGCTCTTGGGCCACCCTGGCTGCAACCTGCTTGGATTACTTAAACGGCAGTCATCAGGAGAGGTGTTGCTGGGACTGAGGTCACCAGCCAGCATGGCTGCTTGGACCTCCTCCATGCCCTGGGCTCAGGGACCCTGAAGCAGCCCTTGCATCTGACCCATCCTTGACCAGCATGATGTCTATTAGTTTTATGGCTGCTGTATTGTTTGCAGTTGATTCTTGCTGCTTTCTGCTGAAGTTTAATTCAGTTTGTGTTTGGAAGGACAAGGGAGCAAATTTGTTGTTTTTATTAGAGGCTAAGCTGCACTGAAGGCTGGATCCATTGTTCATGTTGTTGCAAAATCCAACTAAGTAGGGAAGAAAGCACAAAGGAAGGAAAAGTGCAATTCAGATTTGCCAAACAGCCTGAGAATAATTAGAAGATTAGCAGTTTGGCGCTGTTTACTGGCCAGTTGTGAATTAAATGCATCCCCCTTTTCTCTTTACGTTAGTGTAATGTGTCACTCTGGTTCTGGATTTCACGTCCTTTGCACACCTCTTAACGTGTCATTCAGTCAATATGCCGCACTGTATTTTACTGCACCAGAAATGTAGGAGTCAGTATTTAATGTGGCATCAGAGACTTTCTAATCACCAGTCTCTGAAATGTGCTCATAAGTATCCGCAGTTATTGGGTGGAGATGAATCGCCTTCAATTTGCTTTTATGAATGTGAGTGGAACATTTGCAAAGAGTGGTTTCTGTTATTTGCACTGTAAAATGCTTGTAAGTAGCCAACTATAAAAGACCTGAGTGACATTCATGCTTAAGCTCTCTCATTGCAGTCATAGTTGGAGAAAAGGATTAAAATCAGTGTGATGCTCAGAAATGCACTGGGTGAAGTTCTGTTCACAGCTATAGCTGCCACTGGCCTAACTCCTTCTATTTGTGGAATCATATCGTAGGATCATAGAATGGTTTGGGTTGGAAAGGATCCTTAAAGAACATCTATTTCCAAGCCCCTGCCATGGGCAGGAACATCTTCCACCAGACCAGGTTGCTTGAAGCCCCATCCAACCTGGCCTTGAACATTTTCAGGGATGGGCATCTACAGCTTCTCTGGGTAACCTGTTCCAGTATCTCACCACTCTCACAGCAGAGAATGTCTTCCTTACATCTAATCCAGATCTACCCGCTTTTAGTTTAAAGGCATTGCTCATTGTCCTATCAGTACATGTCCTTGTAAAACTCCCTATCCAGCTTTCTTGTTGGCCCCCTTTAGGTACTGGAAGGCTGCTGTTGGGTATAATGCTTAGAGGAGCATGAGTGAAAAAGAAAACCTGACCATCGCAAATGAGAAAACAATGTTAGTGCCACTAGTGAATGCTATGTTTGCCCTAAAGTTTGGCTAATCAGGATTTTTACCCTGATGTTACTATCTAATTGCGTGTGTGTGGGGATGCTTGATGTCTGGGGCTTTTCTCTGACTTCTCACTCCTCTCTAGTGTCTTCTGTCCCCTGTGGGAGAATGTATTACACCCCTATATAGTAGAGACTAGAATCACAGTGCAAGAAAATATCTTTGAGATTATATTTCATCTGCCTACAGGGTTCTGATAAAATCTCCTGATGAGAATATGCCAGACATTAAGCTGATACTACACTGGTCTTGTGTCTTCTCTAATTTAGTAGGATTTGGATGTGCAGACCAGAAGGGGAATAGAGGTTTTTCTGAGTGCAGCAATGTTTACTTATTCAGAACAATTCAGTCCTATTAAAAACCAGCTCTCCATGTCTGTCCCAACCTAATATTCAAATGGATGAAATAATAGCTTATTGTTTGATGGATGCACAGGTAATAACATCTGTAAAATTGGGAGAGATTTTTGTCATTTCTTCACTGAGGAATAAATGGGAAAAGATTGTAGTTTATTGTCATATACAGATTATGATATATAATATAATACAGTATTTACAGCCTGTTGCACTGTAAATTTAACACACTATAGATATTATACATATCTACATACATATGAAAAACCCAAAATTATTTGGGTTTTTAGTTGTGCGAAAAGCAACCTCCCAATTTGCAGTTTATCTTTTTTTTCATCTGACAAACTGAAAAATATGCTGTCCTGTTTTCACTAGCAATCTGGGAGGAAGAAAGGTGGAGCAAAACCCATGGCAACCTTGAAATACATACCATGATAGAGAAAACTCAGAAAGCAGCAAGATCCTGAGTGGCATAGGTGTTAGAGAAGCTGATACTATTTTACATCATGATCTCAAATGCTTGTAGCCCATTTTTGGCAGACTTAGGGTTTTCCCAAAGATGTTCAGAGACTAAAATGTGATCTATGATGATAAAAGGAAATATTCACTGCACCATGTCAGGCTTTACATGGAGAAAGCACTGTGAAAACTGTTTCCAGAAACCACAATGTTCCAGGTACAACGATAACTTCTTCAAGGTGTTAACTCAGAGTATGTGTGTCAGTAAGGGGGACTGCAGGGAGCACAACAGTCCTGCCTGTGGGGCACTAATATCCACTGTTTCTATTTCCTCCTAAGCATCAAAGATGAGAGTTTATGTGTTCCTGGCTTACTGTAGGATCAAAAGGGAATTTTCTTTATTTACTTGATGAAAGGCAAAGCAGGCCATTCTCTATGAAAAATCTCTCATGTCTGTGTCACTGACAACCATTAATGGAAATATCATGATCAAGTCAGCTGTAACTGATGTTGGTCACTTTGATGCAATAATAATCAGTAAGGGCCAAAAGCCAGGTAAGATGAGCACCTGCATTTCCTCTTGGCTTGAGGTTGGTGGGGAATGTTTTGAAAATTGCAGTATAAAAGGGAGAGAAGAGGAACTGTGCCCTAAGAAATACAGCAGCGAAGTTGGCAAGGATTTGGGGTTTGGTGAGAGCAGATCTGACTACTGAGCACGCTGTTTCAGCCTGGTCTGCAAACTGCCAGGTACCTGGTGAAGTCAGTCACACAGTTCCTGAAAAACTGAATGGCTGCAGGATCAGGTCCCAGGTTATCACGTCATTCTAGAAGGGATTTGCTAATGTAGTCAGTCCAGTAAGCTCAATTTTGATGCCATGGCATTTTATTTGACACTAAACTAAAGCAGCTGTTTGCAATTAGACCGCGTAAAAAGAACAATAACAAAAATGCAGCCTGCCCTTCCAGCTCTATACATACTCAATGCAAAGGGTTCACCAAGTTCTGATGCTTTTCCCTCCCTGTGCTTTAACTAAAACATCCCAAACAATTGATCTCGTTGAAGACCAAACAGAAAGAAAATGTTTAGCATTCCCCCAATGTTTCTGATAGGCAGGAGCGACTGGTTAATGGCAGATAAATACAGCTCAGGGTGTGTGTGTGCAGGCAGGGCTCTCGCTGCTACAATGCTGATCTAAGCACGATGTTAAAGGGAGGCAAGGGCCGGGTGATGGCCGTCACTGTGCTGGGACAGGATGAGGTAGAGAGCTGGTTTCTTACCAGGACTAGGATCCAGGGCAGCTGGCCCACCCTCCCATTGGGAACAGTGAACAAGGAGCTTGTAAAATACACAGTCCAAATGGAAATGACCCCTATTGACTGAAACCAGCTGCATGTCAGACCTCTCACTGTCTCTCTTGATTTGCTATCTCAAATAAATGGATGTGGTAGAAGGGGCTATGGGAAGAAAACAAAATAATTTATTCTCTTGAAGTTGTGCCACACTAATAAGCCACAGTTTTTACAGCTGAAAAAAATGTTTATTTGCAGATTAAGTTTTTCCCTCTTTTTTCTTGCTTTGAAAGTGCAGTTTAGAATAAGACATGCTGTAGTTCAGCTTCAGAGGCCTCTGACAAATACAGCATGGGTAGATTTTGTTAGGTATTCATCACATAAAACTGCTGGCTAATGGGAGATTGGTTATTTTGCATTTTGATACAGAAAACAAAGTTAAAACAGCTTTTGTTGGGGCTTTGGCTTAGATCTGTGTGGTGGCTCAACCCCATAGAGGAGGTCTTAGTTTTGAAGAAACATGACATGCAGAATGACTTGACTTATTCATATGTTGTTTTCCATATTTTTCCTAATACACTCCTGAGTAACACCAGGTATTCTGAGCATTGTGAATTGCTGCTTGCTATCAGGGTAGCGCTTCAATTTGGAAACATGAAGGGCAACAGCTGCTGAAGTCTTCTATGTTACACCCAGGATGGGTTACTGATACTAGACTGAGCTCTGTTCTGACTTTAGAGGTGGGGAAGAGCATATTTAACTCCACTGCCATAGTTGCCTCGATCTTGCTTTGAGATCATCAGGTTTTGATGGTCATGGTTTGATAGGCTTTCTTAAGGAAACTTCTTAAGAGTCATCAATGTAGCTTTCCTTCACACAAACCGAGGCACTGATGATTTACAAATGTATCTTTTCTTTTCTTTTTTTCTTTTTTTTTCTGAAGTCTTGTTCAGCCAATTGGTTGTTAGTAAAATAAACCACCAGATTTGGATTAATGGATCTATTACAGTGTCTCAGTGGAATGATCTTCATGAACTCTGCAAAAACATGTGGGATACAAAAATTTGAGTGTAACACTTTAAATTGACCCTGTTATTTCTTTTTGCCTCCCACAACCTTCTTTTTTTGTTTTATTTCGTTTGGGGTTTGCGTTGGGGTTTTTTTGTGTGTGGGGTTTTTTTTTTTTCTAATTTTTTTTTTAATTTCTTTGCAAGAATTTGTTTCTTCCTCACTGCCAAGTACATGAACACAATAAGGCACCAGCTTTGAACATAGGAGCCTTTACCTTTCCCACTAGCCTTGCAGTGGAGTGGCACAGGCAATAACAGATGATATTTCAATATAAAGCAGATTGACATTCCCATCTATAGGTTCTGAGTGTACTGGCATTCATTCTCTTTACTTCAGAGACAAAACCAAAATGCAGTTCAGTCTGGTCATTGTTTCTCCACCGGCAGATTTTAGCCACGTAGGCTTGTAGGATCTTCTGACTGTCATCTGTGACCCACAGATACAGGGGACATCGGTGAGGTGTCTCTACACCAGGACAGCTCGCAGCTTTGGGATGACCCTGTAACTGCACTGAAAGGAAACCTTCTTTCCCCCCACCTGTTCAAGCTACAGCTTTAGTACACAAGGGCCCTATCCTGCAGTCCAAAATGTAGCATCCCTTCCCATTGCCCTCTGGTGGTGTTCAGGGAAAAGTGAACAAATCCCATTGATATTAAAGAGAATTTTGTCTTTGTCAGGTCTCCAGGGCCTAAACCACTGACAGTACAAACGTGAGGTGTACAAAACAGGAGGGATTAGCATGCAATAACAACACAGCACGTGTCTGAACTTTCCAGCAAAGAAAGAGGATCAGGTTGAGGCCACCCTCATTATTTTCTTGTCTTTCTGATGAAAGAACAGGTTGGGTGCTAGAATACATTTGAGTGCCTGAATTGGAAAAACACATCAATACAATATATTTATCAATGAGTCTCTTAAATAATATCTGTAGTAAAAACAAGACAGGAACTTTGTCTCACATTTTAATCAGACTTTCCTTTTTAAAAGTTGCAAGAATACAAGCTTGATGAAGCTAACACTAGTGAGGCTGGCCAAAGAGAAAAGGATGCGAGCCAGTTATTTTTCCTCAGCAGCTACAGTAGGAAATGTGTAACTGTTGCATTTCAGTTGAGATGTTTATATCTTCACATATTTACAGTGGAAAACTAGATTAGAGCCCCAGAATATGTTCTTTCTCAATCTGAAATAAGATGCCTTTTATCAAGTGAACAGCAAGGAAAAAACTAAATAAATCTCAAAACACAGGACAAGGCACAGCTTCTACAGCAGCAGAAATCCTGTTCTGATTGCTCAGATTGTCATGTGTGAATGTTGAATTTTCTGCCTTGTTCTGTTCCAGAGACTGAAGGCAGCGCTGACTCATCATCCTGCCGCCATGTCAAACGGGAATATGAACACCATGGGCCACATGATGGAAATGATGAGCTCACGGCAGGACCAGACGCCACACCATCATATGCACTCACATCCTCATCAGCACCAGACACTGCCACCTCATCACTCGTACCCACATCAGCACCAGCACCCAGCGCACCATCCTCATCCTCAGCCTCATCACCAGCAGAATCATCCCCACCACCACTCTCACTCGCACCTTCACACGCACCCGGCACATCACCAGACCTCGCCGCACCCCCCACTGCACTCTGGTGGACAAGCACAGGTAGACCTTCCTGCCATGCTGCATCGCTGAGATTTGCTGTTATGTGGAGTTAAAGCCTGATCCCTGTGTTGTTTCTACATGCACACATGTCTTGTGAGATATAAGCCCCTCAGGCTACTCATAAATGTCTGCTACCGGTGGTGGGGAAGCCCAAACTTTATTCAGAAAATGGAGTGAAGCAACAACTTGTTTTGCTGCTTAATTTGCTAGACATTTGTAATATCTTACTTTATAAGGAGCTCCAAGGTTTTTCAGTGCTCTGAGCTCTGTGAATTGCTACATATCCTTTTATGGATGAGATTTATCATGGAGATTAGCATATTATGTATGTTGCTTAATGTGCTTGAATGTGAACTTCTCAGGCCAAGATTTGAAGAGCTGTATGCGTTCTACCTGCAGAAACACATAGCTCCATCTCTAAAACGGCACTGGTATAAGTGTGTGTATGTGTTCATGACTGGAGATAGTAAGGGTAGTTCTAAGGTAAGATACACTGGCTTTGAGGAAAAGAAGAAAGGATCCAGACCTTGTGAAGGGAAAAGAAGCCCTCATCTGCAAAGTATGAGAGAAAGACAAGATTGGCTGAGAGTGCAGGCAATAGTTGGTGGATGTTGTGATAGGAGAAAAAGATGGTGAATCCAGTCCAAGGAGAGAGATTTAAACCAGGAAGGCAATTCTGAATTGGATTCAGATGGTAACTCAGTGAAGGTTTCCACTGAATGAGATGAAGGTCTCAATTTTTGGACCAAGTATATTGGCTTCAGCAATTTGGACAATTCAATATCTGAACTGAATGTTTCTTGAACTAATGAACTGGTAAGCACAGACTTCAGCAGAGTCATTTTTAAGAGGAATTTTATTAATGTCTCAAGGTGATAGGCTTCTGCATCAGGATCTTGCAAGAAAAGTAAAGCCCTGGGAGCAGAGACTGTAACATGCCAGGTCTAGGGAGCAAATTTAGGGAAGACAAGTGGGCAGTGCATAGAATGAGGACAAAAACGAGTGCCAGCCACAAGACGTTCAGTCTGTGAAGTATTGTGTTTCTTGAAAATACCTTTCAGCCAAGCTCTTAGAAAACGTTAAAGAAAATGAGAGGATTTGGCTGACATCCCAGTGTCCCACAACATTAACTATTTACTAACATCTAGCTTTATTATTGCAGAGGCTGCAAGCACATGGGATTTCCCTGAAGCATTTGCTAATGTAAAATGAATTGTCAGCTTTAGAGAAACAGTCTAAGAGAGCAGCAGACTCCCTTGTGAGAAGATGTCCAGAGCTTTCCTAAGTTTAGTTCAGTTTTTACTTTGTGAATTAAATTATTTTCTCATCTGTTAATGAGTTATCTTCCTTGGAGTTGTTTAAAAACTCCAATAAAAAGTATCTCATAACAGAGAAATCAAAAGTAACATGATGGCCATCTTTGAGATCCATGAGAGAGTAAGGATAAAGTTGTGCTTAACAGACTGAGAACTTCATGGATGAGATGAAGAAAGTCTTAACTCTCTGAGGCTTTTAAAACAGGGCTAGTAGTACTGATACCTCACTGAGGTGAGGGAGGATAAACATAGTAATGCAGGTGAGGGAGTCAGATGCCATGGTGTGAAGCATTGCTGTAAAACATCCACATTACCAATTTTACCAGGTGAGGAGAAAACAGTTACCAGAGGAATAAAAATCTTCCAGTTTTAGGGATAAGGTCAATGAGTGAGTGGGCCCTCCTCTGGACCCACTCGGGCAGGTCCATGTCTTTTTTATACTCCTTCCTGTTCGGACATCTTAGACTTCTGTGCTTTCTATTCCTTGTTAGCTAGGCAGCCCAAAAGACTCAGAGTTATTCAGGAAGAGATACAGGCATCAGGGTGGGTGGGCTGTCTGGCTATCATTGCTATGCCAGATTTATCCTTGTATCCCATCACCACAGTCTCTGGAGCTGGGCCTGTGCAGTCAGAGGAGCTTTGCCATCTACGGCATGACACTGGAGGCAACAGACCCCATTGGGGATCAATGAGGTCTTCACCTTGTCCATAGGTGTGTCATTCCTCTTTTCTTCACCTGGGAGTGGAGGGTGGTGGAGCAGGAATCCTAGGATCAGCAGCTTCCCCAGGCAGCAGAGCTCTTGGTGCGTGTCTGCTCCCATGGAGTAAAAGCAATAGCAATCTCTGAACAGATGTGTTAGTGGGGAGAAAAGAAGGGTTTGCTGAGTAATAATCACATGGTTATTACTTTCTAAGCTCATCCATAGTCCCCATGGCAATGGCCTCTTTGGGGGTCAGATTGCTCCAGCAGACTTTAATTTTATGGTGTGATTTACTAATTATTAACCTCCTTATTCTTCTGAGCCAGATTCTTTCATTCCAAACCACCTGCCAAATGACAGCATGGTCCACGCTACTGTAAGCCATGTGCTCCCATGCTGAGGCTGTCATTATTCTACACCACACCCTTCTGTAATGTTGGAATTCATTTCATGCTTTTCAGCTATCATTTTGATACACAGGAGCCCAATGAATTATGCTTTCATAGAATGAGTTAATGGGTATTAGTTTTATGGTAAGTTGCAAAGAACAGAGAAAAATTGGATCAAGCATAAAAGTAGAAACCACTTCCTGAGGAAATAAAGTATTTTATCAAGTTGTAGCTATGTTGCCTCAACTACTACAGAAACGATTCCTATGTTGGTCCCGTGAAGGTTTCTTCATATCAAACTTTCCAGAGCGATAGCTTAAGCAGAGTTTGGATGTTGTGTCATTCTCTTAGCTGCCCTATGCTTGTCTTCGTTATGGATATGTGATTAGCGTCCTCTAAGAAAAACATTAACTTCTATTTCAGTATATATGCCTTTTCTCTCTTTTGTCCCTGGGCAGGGCAGTGAAATCCTGCTAAAAATGCTAGGACAGATACTAAGATCTAGCCTAACAGATTTCAGGGTTAAGAGCTATCTAGTAAGAGTCAGTTAATTATCCCATGTGACATTATTAGTGACGTAATGGCAACCTTTATAATTAATATCTGCCAGAGACAGAGAGGAGGTTTTGTTGTTCTGAAAATGCACTCTGAGTGCCCAAAGACTAACTGGTACATTCTAAAACCAAAACAACTCAGTAGTTATTCAGGAGAAAATGACTGTATGAGGAAAAAACCCCCAAAGAATCTTATAGTTACCTTTTTCTGCCTGTGTAGTAGTCCCCACTGAGAGAGTTAAGAAACAAGAATTTTTAAAGCTGAATGAAAAGAAGAGAAATGGGATAAGGAAAGCTTTTGGTGTCCAGAAACATAAATAACAGATCTCTGAAATCTGGAAAGGGGTGTGTGTGTGAGAGACAAAGAGGGGCCTTTCATGACACTTTGACATTAAAAGGGATCTCTGTGGCCTCTGTGCTCAGACATACTGCTAAAGAGGCAGTGTGCTCAGCCCCAGGTGGATGGGGAGCAGCTGGCATCCCTTGGCAGCAATCTCCAGTTGGCAGCCCTGGGATGCTGGTGAGGATGGGAGATGTGGCTAGAGGTCCTGCATGGTGCTGGCGGCTGCAGCCACTACAGCTGCCATAGTCATGGGATGCCAGCCCCTGGTGTAGACAGGGGGCTGGAGATTTTACCAGCAAATACATGGAGTTAATACAGGATGAAACTTTAAAAATCAGTCAGAAAGTGCAAGGTGGCTTATTTATTTTTAGAAGGTTATTTTTTTTAAAACATTTTTGTGCTCCTGTGAGAGAGATTCCCTGACTGTGCAACATATGCAACATAGAGCTGGGAATACATTTGGCTTCGTGCAAAAAGCGTTATCAGATGCACAGAGTAATTACACATAAAATTGCCACTTTAATTGGCACAAGTCAGCTGGGGGAGGAAGCAAAGTCGTCTTCGCAGTTTGTGGTGAGATTCTAGACAGAAAAGCGACCTCGCAAGACGCAAGACGATAGTATCATTTTAATTGAGACAGACAGAAGTGTTAGGCAAACACATGTTAATTGCTGCAATTGAAATTCAGGGCTCAGTCTGACAAAGCGCTGAGTATGTCCACTCCCTGGAGTCAAAGGAAGCACCTTGGAGGTTTGGGACTTTGCCAGGACAAGAGGGTTAATTTTGAGTCAACAATTCAGGTTTCCAGACTATTCCAGACTGTGCCGGAGCAGCAGCAGCGTGAGCTGCAGTAGTGACTCCCATTGGGTGTGAGCAATGGGACCCATGCCCCAAGCCCAGTCCAGACCCTGTGGCCTGGGCACCTTGGAGAGACAGGAAAGCAGTCCAAAAGCTGGTTATTCCAAGGCATCTGAATGTTAAGTCTGATGCTTCTTCCTGACAGGGACATGGGTATGTGTTTCACCCACCCAGGAGTGGAGTACGGACTGTGTGGGACTGTCCCAACCACACACCTTTTCTGTAACAAACCAGTTACTCTCTGGAGCAGGACTGATACTCTCCTGCACTTGAAAAAGCACCAATACATATTTTTCCACGGTTCCATAGCAGCAGGAATGGATGTAGTGTGCCTCTATTGTCAAAGCCAGGCTGCTCTATGAAAGGGAGCATAACATCCACAGGGGTCAAATGAAAATGCCTGGTAAGGGGGATAACCCTTCTCTGTGCAGTGCAGGGATACCAAAACATGGGTTCAAGTTCAGATACCTAAATCCTTTCTTTTGTCCCAGATGAGGGGCACTGAGGACTGCTGGCCTTGCATGATCCCAGCCTGAGGCTTCCCAGCTCCACTCTGGTAGAAAGAGCATTGCAGCTCCCACATCCAGAGGTGGTAGAGCATGAGACGGAGGTGGGGAAGCTTTGGGAAACAGAAGTGTGTTAAAACTGTGGAGGCAATTGGGGAAAAAAGAGAGACAGAAATAAGGCTACTACAGTCCCCCGCTTTGATTAAAACAGTTGCTGAGAGAAACTTGACATTTCAGATTTGAAATAGGTGGTTGCAGAGAGAGTACCTATGTGAATGTTTTCAATAACTAACTGTAAGGGGAAAAATATTTTCCCTACTAATATTCAGAGGCTCATTTCCAGAAAACGCCCCCTTTGACCACAGCAGAGATTTGCCAGCAGCTAATTTCAGTGGCAACTGGTGGCAGCCTTTCAACTTGTGCCTCTTGCAGACCTCGTCGGGCAGGGGGACGGGCAGCGGGACAGGCATGTGAGACTTCCCATTTCAGCATCCCCCTCAGTAACTTTTCCCCCTCACCACCCTGTGCCAAACCTCTTCTTCTCACCAGGTTTCGCCGGCAGCGCAGCAGATGCAGCCCACGCAGACGATACAGCCACCACAGCCGACCGGAGGCCGCAGGAGGAGAGGTGGTAGACGAGGACCCGGATGAGAGGAGGCGGAAATTTCTGGAAAGGAACCGAGCCGCCGCCACGCGCTGCAGACAGAAGAGGAAGGTCTGGGTGATGTCACTGGAAAAGAAAGCAGAAGAGCTCACCCAGACAAACATGCAGCTTCAGGTGCGAGACACTGTCTGCGCCCCTGAGGACACAGAGGGGCTCTTTGTGCACGGAGGGGCTGGTGGTGCCTTTGGGGCTGCCCCCATAGAGCTAGCTCCTAGCAGGAGCAGGGGCATAATCAAAGTCCATTAATCAAGATGTGTGTGCTTCAATTAAAGAAATAATTACATTTTAGTGGGATAAGCCAGGAAAAAGCTGTCTTGGAATTTAGAAGCCTTCACTAGATGGAGTTGTATTTATTTTCTTTTCTTGTCACTGCTTTTTGGGTGGGATTTTTTTGGAAGTGCCATTAACTTGCCTGTAAAAGACTATTTTAGAGAAGGGCGTGTAGCTAGACCTTCAGTCAAAGCTAGCAAGATAGGAGCGTAAATAGATCAGTCTAACAGTAAGAAAAATTATCTGGATAGATGAAAATACCCTGAATATGATAATAAAAACCTTTCTTACAGTGCTGCCCTTCTTATCGTGGGCACAGTAGTTCTGCCTTATTCAGAGGTGTGCCTGTGTGCTTCCAGGAAGCCAAATTGCCTTCAGAGCAAGATATAAAATAATATCATGGACAAATGTTAACATAAACCCAGCACATGAGCACCATGTGCCAGTTTTTCTCTGTTCTGCTGAAGTTGTGGTGCAGTTTCTGTGTTCTTGGGTTAAAACATCGCAAAGAGCCTGGTTTAAGCTTTGTGGCAAACCAAACCCTCTCTTTCTTTTCTAGAATGAGGTTTCCATGCTGAAAAATGAGGTAGCACAGCTGAAACAGTTATTGTTAACACATAAAGACTGTCCAATAACAGCAATGCAGAAAGAATCGCAAGGATATTTAAGTAAGTAGCTGGTATGTTTGCACTGTCTCCACACTCCTCGCAGGAAAGCAAAGTTTCCAATTCTTCCCTCCAGAACCCCTTGTTGGTCATATTATCTCTTGAACCTGTCTTCTCAAACATCATCCGAGCCGTCCAATCTCCTGCCCTTACTTATCCAGCCCTGCACCAAACCAAAAAAGCCCTGGTTTGCATCCCACACAGCAGAGCTAGCCTTCCCCACCCCTCCCTTCGGCAAGGAGATGCACACGGATGGACGCTCACTCCTCTGTGGAGGATCCTGCTTGAAGTCACAGCTTCAAACCTGCAAGAGTCCTCCTGGGCACAGCGCTGCCAGAACCTTAAAATAACTCTCAAAAGGAAAGTTATAAAGGAAAATATTACAGTTCCTTCCAGTGAAAATGGTCCTGTGCTCTGACAGTGGCACAGACCAGGCATGGCGCAGGTTTTCAAGGTTTGTTAACTCTTTCTTAACTCTTAATCTTTCTTTTTTTCCACAAAGTTATCATTTAATGGAGATGTTGAATCGATTCTCTCTAATTGATGCATTTTGATTGTGGTAACTTAGGGACAAACTCTTTGCTTGGCTCTAGAACAGCTCAAAAGAGACTCAGGGTTAATATCTGATTGCTGTGTTCCCTTAAAATAGAGCCCATTTCAGTCTCCTCTGCATCACTATGCATCTGGCTTTTTAACAGTCCTCAAAGAAAAAAATAATTGCATTACATGCCTGTCAACTGTTGCTTGAATTAGATTTTCTGTGCTGCAGTGCACTGCACTCTCATTTTGATTCCTGCTGGAGCAAATAAAGCATTTAAGCATCCCAACTGATTTTATAGACCTTAGGATATCAGACTTTTTATCCGGACATTGGTTTCATAGTCATTAAGGTCTTGGACTTACTTCAAGGTCCCAACTCCTGAAGTCAGGTTGATATCAGAGAAGCTGTCTTAAAAAAATATTCTATAACAAAAGCTATAAAAGATCAGAAGATGGAGAGTGTTGGATAACTGTATATTTTGAAATCCTGGGACTTGTGCATGCCTCAGGTTGTTCGTAGCGCTGCCGTAGTAGTACATCTCTTTTCCAGGAGTGTCACCCAGCCTGGGCTTGTTACTCAGATGGAAATATGAATGTGTGTTGTTTCTGTGCCCTCACCCCCTTCCCAGGTCCTGAGAGCAGTCCTCCTGCGAGCCCAGTCCCAGCTTGCTCCCAGCAGCAAGTCATCCAACACAACACCATCACAACCTCCTCCTCTGTCAGCGACGTCGTGGGAAGCTCCACTCTCACCCAGCTCGCCAGCCACAGAACAGACATCAACCCCATCCTTTAAAGGTGGTTGATCAGAAACTGCTAGAGGAGTGTGGTAGCGTATCAAAGCGTCCTCTGTGCTAAGGACATTTGCAACTGTAACTCAAGCCTGGAAGATTCCTCAGTTCTTGAAAGACTCTGGCTTTCGTTTTTATAGTTATTAAAATGTCTTTTATACTTAGTTACATGAAAGGGAGTTATGCAATTAATATGCTATCAGCTTGAGAAATGCTTTGGTGCTTTCTCCAGTTTTTTTGGTACCAGTTACTTGTTTATAAACCTAACTGTTTCTGTACATAGTCATGTTTCCTTCTCACCAACCTAGCCTGAAGCTTCAGAAATACCGAGTTGTGTTAAACTGCAGCTTGTTAGCCAACGTGAGGCATGAAAAGTATTAAACAGAGTCGTATGTAGGTAACTAGGAGTAATTAGGCTATAAATACAGCAAGAAGGGATCTGCTGACAGCATAGTAAAAAAGAGTTAGCGTTGTGCTATCAGCAGACCCCATCTTGCATTCAGAGCCTCTTTCAAAGCAGTTATATAGGATGTGGCTATCAGGACAAAATCGAGCCCAAATAACATGTTCTTTTGACTAGACCTCCCCCTTCTCCTCTCTCCCCTACCCTGGCCTTTTTCTCCTTCAGTTTCACACCTTCCTTTTCCCTTCCCAAAACCTTTTCATCTCCAGCTTTTTCTCTTTTTCTACCCTGCTTTTTTTCATTCCAAGGCTTTCTCGCTTCCCTCTCTTTTTCTGAAGAATGGTGATGAACAAGCAAAAACTTCAAGCCCAGCTAAAAACTGTCGGCGCGGCTGCTGCTTTCACTAGCTCTTCACCCGCAGCTGGGCTGCGCTGAGCATTTGGCTTTTTTAAAAAAGAAATGCTCCTGATTTAGTGTTTTTAATAAACAGTGAAAGGCAAAAGCAGTGCAGCCCCAGGTGAAGCAGAACTGAGAGCCAGCTGTGTTGACGCTAGCAGCTCTGTGAGCTTCTGTGGTGAGGTACAGGCGTAGCGAACAACACCTGAGAATCACAGCAATTCTTTTGCACTGGCAGTCATTAACATAGAAAAATCCATGTAGTATATAATAATTCAGAAAAGTTCTGTTCCCTAACCCGGTTGCATTGTTCTAGCAACAAAAGCTAACAGCCTCAGGTTTCACAGGCTATAAATGAGAAATAAATCAGTGTAACGGTTCTGACCAGCCGGAAAAATGCCAGTTTTAATTCCCAGGGAAAGACCTGTGCTCTGCAGGCATTCGTTTAAGCATCCATGGACTGATCCTGGCCTGGCAGACAGCAGTGTAGCTTCACTGACTTTAATGGCACTTAACACCCCTTTACCGCAAGTAAGGAATTGTCTCATTAGGACGCTAAATAAGTTTTAGAAGGATTGCAGCCACTAAAAAGCACTGCTGGAATGGCAAATCCCACTGCACTCTGGATAAAATTCAGTCCTGCAAAGAGGGTCTGGAAAAGAGCCTTATGCCACAATTAAGGTTTTTGTTTGGACTCTGGGCCTGCCCCTCAGCGTGACTGATTTGCATCCCCGAGTGGTACCAGTGATTGATGGGAAAATCAGACGGAGATGATGCCGGTTAATTATGCTGCCTTGCTTTATACTGGGACCTGATTTTGCTCTCAAATCTGTCAACGGCAAAACCTCCCGCTGCTTACTCAGGGAGCAGGCTCCGAGCTGGTGATAAATGTTTAAACGTTTTGAGCTACATCTTTAATAGCAAACCCTAATTCACGTTGTTCCTGGCATGTCCTCTAACCATGAACATGCTTTGTTCCGAAGCAAAGTTCTCCTGCTCTAAGACTGTGCCTTTGGTTTTTAGAGAAGTCTTGGGTTTGAGAAGGGTGGCTCTTCTCCATGCAGGAGGGAGAGTGAAACAACTGAAGCATGAGGCAGTGCAAGGAGCAAGGCCAGCCTGGAAGGGAAAGCAAAATTCTGAGGGTCATTCATTTCTGAATTAGTTCTTATATCGCTAACTAATTTTTTATCAGTATTCTTTTCTTTAACAGCTCACTTTCCATTTATGCAAGTACATTCAAAAGAAGATTTTTAATGTACAGTATAAATCTTGACTTGATTATATAGTCTAAGAACCAAAAAATTATGAAAAAATACAAATGTAAAGGATTTTCTATTATATTTTAGACAAACAAATACTTTTAAAGTGTTTTAAATACTGAATCTATAATTTTTTGTTAACCTCCAGTTGTAATAGCTAAATGGGTTTGCTTCATCATGGCTCCCAAGGGAACTTTTTTCAAATATGCAATCGAGCAAAATATTCCAGCTGAGTATCCACTATGTAAAAAAAAACCAAATAAGCCATTTCCCCTGTGTCTGAATTTCATCATTCACCATGAAAGAAAAAATATCATTGCAGGGTTAATTTCAAAACTTTCCCTCTATATGGGTAGCACTTAAATACATTAAAAAATAAAAATCAAAGTTGTTGATAATATTAGAATACCCAGTTGAGCTACGCTGCACTAGAATTACGGTTCAGCTTCATTTTATTCAGTCTCCTCAATTAAAATATTTAGCTGTTAAACTGAAAGCCTCTACATTAAAAAGAAGAAAAAAAAAAAAGAAAAAAAAAGAAAAAATACAAAAACCTTGCCTAAGTTTTGTTAAATTCAGCTACTTGAGAGTTTGACTGATGTGTATTATATATAGCTCAATTATTTCTTTTTTAAATGCTAACTAGGCAAGCCAACCACACATGTTGGCCTAAATGTGTAATTACAATGAAATGTCTCCTCTCTATACTATTGGCCTTTAGGTATAATCCTTGCTAGTGATGTGGAAATAAGTAAAGGATGAAAAGCTATTGCTATTGCTTCTTGTAACTCTGTCGCAGGTTCACAGGCCAAGACAACACGCAGCATATTTATATCGGCTATATCATCAGTAAAAGGACCAACTGTACCAGGCACCTTATATTATTCATCAGATTTGCTTCCACATTAAAATGCTCTTGTTTTCCAGGGGAATGATCCTGCAGCTTTTCCTCAAGCTGCCAGTCCAGCCGGGCACTGGAGGCTGCCTGAGCAAGGGCTGTGGGAGAAGCCCCCGCCCCTCTGTCCCCAGGATGTCCCTCTGCTGCACAGTTGGTGGCAGTGGCCTCTTCCTAAGCGTGCTACTCTAAATGTACTTCCCAGTCTCTTTCCATCAAGGAGAAATCCTGCTTTTCCACAAGCTACTACTGGAGATTGCTCCACTGTCCTTCTGCCCCACCAATCCAGCCTGTCTCCGGGCTTACCAGGCTCCATGCCCCATCTCACTACCAGCGAATGACTTGGACCGCTTCCCTTGCCTGCTCTCCTGGGCACTAGCAGGGCAGCAAGCCCCATCCGGCACCTTGTTCAGGAGGCGATATTTCTGTGAACAGTGTCTCTCATTGCACAACATTGGAAGCACGTCGGAAATCTCAGCCACGGACAACTGCAATACTCTGGTGGGAAAGAAACGATGTTGTGATGCGGTTCCTTCGTCCCTGCCCCACCCTTCCCCGAATATATGCAAGCCATATTCGTAATGCTGCCTGTGGGAGACAAGTAGTTTGTGTGCTATCATGGTGTGTTTTATAAGGACCACGATGATGATGATGATTTATGGAGAATTTCACGCTTTTGGGAGTTAATTCCTGCTACGAAGCTAAATGTCTGCTGCCCATCTTCTGAATAGTGGAAAGTCAATGGTTCAGTGCCTCGGTGTGTGTGGATTTAGTGTGTTAACTGACTCTGTCCTGTTAACTAACAAGCCAGCTATAACTGTTGTTAAATGCCCAACTTTTGAGGATTCATATTTTTTTAAGCAACAATATCTAGTGTTGAAAACTAGCCTTTTAGTTTAGGCAAAATGTGCTTTTTAGCAGCTAATACCTTTTTTAAGAAAAAAGCGTATAGAGTGAATTTATGAAAATTCATGAGGACCAAAGCAATTTTAAACCAGGAATCTATTAATTTAGTATTCACATAGAATTTTATAAAGTATTTATTAATAAATGTTATTTTAACACATTCCATTTGAACAGTATTCTTGTACAGAATCTGTTTGGTTTTTTAAGTTACAATATTAGTTTTGCAATAAACTACTCTAGGTGTGTGTGCATCTTAATTTTTCAGGGTCTCAAGCAGAAGTCATCCATCTAAGATGGAAAAGCCTGCTGAGGTCAGTTGTACAGAAATTCCTAGAATTGAATGTTTTCCTTAAAGCAGCATCTGCTTTTTCTTTTTGCCTGGTTTTTTTTCCTTCTTTTTTTTGGTAACAAGACAAATTATAAACCTTCAGTTGTTTCTTTTGTATTGGAAAACATGCTCTCTCATTATAGAAAGCATGGATCAACATATAACTGGAAAGCTTGTCTTTTTTTTTTCTCCTTTTTTTTTATTAAAGGCTGATTTTATACATCACCATGGAAGATCTAACCCCATCCTTGTTTCTTTTCTAATATCACATAGTGAGTTGCACTATACTGCCTTATCATTGCCTCTTCTGTCCTCTTACTAAGCAGTGTTACTTAGATTTATGCCATTGAAACTCCATTATACATCAGAGAAAATTACTGGAGGGGGAAGAAGAGAAAAAGATTGATCTGTAGACATAAAAACTAAACTGTGCCTATGAAACAAAACCAGTTACAACTAATTAGTATCTTATTTCTGCATTTCAATTATTTATATTATTTTAAAATTGCACTTTAGCTCTCACTCTCATTCTTGCTCTCCCTTGTTGAATCATTTATAAATACTCTTGTAAAACGTTTGCACCAGGTACATTTATATGCTTTCACTGGTGGCATATCTACAACTTGTCTCTCACACCTGCCCAAACAGAGAAGCTGAGAACAGCCAGTCTGCAGTGTGACTTAGACTTTACACCCTCTTCTTGACAGCATATAAATGTTTTATTATGCAAAGTGTGTGAGGCAGCATCTAAGCTATGTTTATAATCTCTCATCCCGAGAACCAAAGTGTCCTGTATATTGTAAGGTCAGGAGACTGGCTCTGTTGTGCATTGTCATGCACTTTGACTGTTGTCCAACTCACAGTAGCTGCAAAGCTGCAGTGATAACAGTGGCCATACTATGTATTAGAGTTCTGAATCAATATGTTGCCTTATAACTTGACTAGGGACAGCACCTTTAAAAAAAAATAAAAGAGGCTAAAAACTTTTAAGGACAAACAAAAGCAATAAAATCTCAAGTGGCTTGAACACACACACACAGACACACACAAATTTGTTCAGTTTTTCAGCATCTGAAATGATAATCTTACTGCAAAGACAAAAGAGACTGTTTACATCCATAACCTCTTTTTTTTTTATTCCCTAGAGCTTACAGTTGTCTCAGTTTTATCAGTGGTTTTACACTTCAGCTTTTAAAACTACTTTATAGCAAATCCTAAACTGCATGAGGCCAAAAATGTCAGTGTTCACACACATTCACAGGCAAGATTGATTCTCTAAGTGGAAATCCGATCCTTTCCCAGGCTCTCCTTGGACTTGAATCAATAATTACAACTCACTATATTTAGACCAATGTGTAATACCTGGGATTCAGGATCTGCAGTTCCACACTTATGCAGATTAAATGTTAGTGATGGTGAATTTCACCTGGTGGAACTGTTCCCAAAGCCCATGGTATGACCATGCCATCTGATGCCGTAAGACTTGGACCCAGACTTCTTGCTTTACTAAAAATCTGTGCAACAGCCTTCTAAATGAAGACTGAAAGCTCCTTCTAGCTTTGCAGAGACTGCAGCAGTGTCAGGAAGCAAGGGAAGTGGGGGGACTGATAGGGCATTTCAAGGGAAATGTTTTCCTTGCTGGAATTTAGGAAATTCCAGAGGCATTTTTTCCCCACCCCTCAGAGCTGAGATTGCAAAGAGATCCCTGTCAGAGACAACCTTCACCATGTTTCCACAAGTCAAATTATTTTGCACAAAAGGTGTGTTTGCTCTTCTGAATAACAATAATTGCCACTGAGAGCTTTGCCAAGGACTTTATCATTGGGACCCAAGTGTTTCTCATCCCATGGCCGTGAGCTCTGTACCCCTCTCTGTCACAGCTCCATTCAAACACTCGGTAGTACTCATTAGTGAACGTTGCTTCTTTGGACTATTGCTGTTGTCCTGGTTTTAAGGAACTTTTAGCACTGCTTGGAGTAAGCCTAAACTATCGAAGTCTATATATAAATATATATATTATATTAAAAAAAAGGTGCTGTCACAGTAAGTTTTGGGCTTGAGGTTGTTTGTATTGTATGCAAAGGTTTTGTGTTTGTTTGTCTGTTTGATTCTGTAAAGCAACCACCTTCCTTACCGGAGGGAGATAATTTTGTTTTCTTTGGTTTGTTTTTTTTTTGCTACATAAGTGTAAATACTTGCTGCAGCATTTAATATGTTTAATTTTATGTTAAGCTTTTTGTCGCATTGTGAACCCATTATTGTTACAAATGGACAATGAGTTCATTAAGACTGTTCAACTAGGTCAGATTTTTACATCTCTTTCTAGCTAGAAGAGACAGGAATTTTGTGCATTTGTACAAATGTTAATAATATCACCGCAATTCCAATATAATAAAGCACTCAAATACAAATAGTTCCAGTAGTTTGGCTGTGTCTATAACCCTCAACATATTACAGTATGGATAAGTCCTGCAATTAAACCAAGCTACTCTTCACTCATTTCTGTTCTGAGCACTATCCCCTCATCTCCCCCAAAACCAGAGGAGAACCACAGTGCTGGGCATCCTTCTGCCTGGCCCTAGGAGTGAGGGGCTGTGCAGACGTTACAGCCCACCGCTGCCCTCCAGCAGCCGAGGTGACTTTGCAAGAACAAGTTCTCTGAACCTTTTCCAAGCAGGGAGGCTGTAAAGCCTCAAACAAAAAGGCTTACGTGGTGGAGCCTGACATGAGGCCTCCGCATAAGGATGAGACAAGCTGCTATTTTACTTTTCCTTGCAGCTGGAGTGTGCTTATATCAAAATACACTCTATGCTTGTTATTCCGCCAACCTTGCCTCTTTGCCAAAAGCTGCCTGGAAATGGATTTCCTGCTGGGCTAATTAGCTCTAATTGTGATGCCCCTGTTATCTTGCCAACCTCATTTCTCGCTATAAATTGGTCCAATACAGACCTTGGCACAATAAGAAATAAACTGTAATCTAAAGTTAGTCAGGAGGAGCCCATCTCTCCAGTAGGGAAGCCAGCTTTAGATTCATGCAACTTGATGACCTTGCTGGAAGTCGTGGAGCAATGGCCTGACCCCATGGGGTCCAAGACGTGAGAGCAGCCTCAGCTACTGGGACCGGTCTGCCCACAGGCACTTGGTACCAGTGTCATGCTGCAGACCAACCCTGTGCAGCATGACCATGCTGCTCCCTTGGAGGCCTTGGCACGGGCACAGCTCCTGCTGCTCTCCCCCTGATTTTCAAAAGGCTAAATCTAGCCAAGAGCATTCACCCTCCTAAAATGGGTAGGAAAAAGGCAGAGCCATGCCCCTGTTCCCATTCTCCCTTTGGAAAAACTGGAAAATGGGGTAGTGGGCACACATGGCTCCCTCTTTAAGGGGGTACAACAAATGTTTTCCCCAAACCTCAAGGCATGGCATTAGCTGTAGCCATCTCTGAGACCCTATACTCCTGCACTGTCTTTAAAGCAGGGCTGTCATGCCACAGCTTAACCTGTGGTTATACAGCTCAGCTCTTGCCTTGGGACCAAATACTGAAAGAGGATCATCATATCTGTAAAAATAGATACCTCTCATGAAGGCTATCACAGGACTATTTTATTGTGCACAGTTATATTTACACCTGACAGTATGAGCTAAACAAGATGCATTCAGGCTGAGGTAACACTGCCCTTTACAGCTGATTCATGGTTTCCCAAACCTAATTGCAGTATTTGTTCCCCTTCCAAGCAGTCCACTGTTACTATTGCTCTCTCCAGGCTGCTCTGGACACCATAACAAAGTTGTTATTAGAGAAAAAATGAATCAGTGCGAGCGCATGCTCTTTCCCCTCTCCTTTGCAGCCAGAACTAGAGCAAGTGGAGGACACTTTGCATCAAGTGAGAGGGTTGCCCTAGCTTACATCAGTGGGAGCAGTGATGCAGAAAGACTCCTTTTTCCTGTCACACCAGCCCCTTGTGCTTTGGCCAGACCCACTTTGTCTCTCAATCTGCCCCCAGCTTTCTCCTGAACCCAGGCTGCAGTCTCAGCTACTTACTGTAACGGCACTCAAACTAATGGCTATGTAGCACAGAGTTTGGTAGGGATAATAAGCTAGCACTGACAGTACTGTGTGTATCCAAAGGCATTGGCACAAAGCAGACAGTGTAACAGGTTAGCAACAGCAGTTTGGAGAAAGCAGACTCCTCCTGAAAAGAGGGGTGTGGACAAAACAAGATTTAAAGGGCTGAGAAATGGGAAGTGGACTGGTGCTGAGGAAGCCTTTTTGTGGTGGGATGGAGAAGCAGTCCTGAGCGCTTTTTTGTTAGGGTTTCTTTTAAAATAAAAAATTGTGGAGTAGAGGGACCAGTGAACATGCAAGGATGCAAAGCTCTCTGGTATCACCCTGCCTCGCAGCATAAAAGAGCCAAAGGGAGTCTGACCTGCTCCTGGGGAATCTCCCCACATGCGGCACCTGGGGACGGTCTGAGAAATGGGGTGGTTGGACATGCTCCCACTGACAATGGGCCAGTTTAGAGGGAAGACCAGTTTTCCTCTCTGCAATAGCTACTGGCTGCTGAGGCCCCACCACAGGATTCTCCAGCTCTGGGATTACCCCCAGAATTACCCTGTTGCCCCCACTTTCTTTACAGAAAGGTTCTGCAGTCGTTTGCAGCTTGGCGCACAGGGAATAAGCACAAGAGTAAACACAAAACTTCCTGAGAACCCAGTTTCAAGATAGACGAGAAATTAATCAAGAGTCAGAAAGAAGGGATCAAAGTTAAACCAGGACCACCATCACCCATCAGATCAGAGCCAGCAACTGAGGGTTTGGGGACATTTGCTCAATTATTTTGGTCTGCTTCATGACTGCAACTGCCCTAGCTTCTTTTTTGCCTCTGATCTGTCCCGCTGCAGCGGGGATGTTTGGTTTAGTCGGTCTAAGCAGGGCGCTAGTGCTTGCCGTTTGCTTAAAACTCTTTCTGTAGCACTCTTGAGCACCATTTTTCCTCCAGTCTGCTCTATTCTCCAGTGCAACACAATGCCAGATTATGAGAATGACCCCACAAAGCTAATAAAATATTTAAGACGCGTGTTCTGATTGTGTTAGGTAAGCAAATACCACGAAAGCCCGACCATTAGTGAACCTGATCAGCTCATTCCCGTAGGACTTGCCAGCAGAGCAAGCCAGAACAGCCTGAACTAGAAGCTATGGGGCAGCTGTTTTTCCGAAGAGGGGAGCTTGAAGGTATATTTTGCAGAGGCTTGAGGAATTTGCAACCTGTGTGCCACACTCTAAAAGCAAATGATATAGATACAGATTTAGATTTAGATATATAGATAAGCAGACATAGATTATATATCTACATACAGATTATATATATAGATGCAGATGGTAGAGAAGAGTATGTGTGTGCATTTGTATTTGTATATACAATGGGTCAGCAGGTGTTTTCACAGGGCACTGCATTCAGCTGACACCAAGTCAAGTTAAAAGAAAGAAAAACACTTGACATAACTGGCCAGTTCATGTAGGAAATTTGAGTCGAGTAAAAATAAATAAAGGCAGAAACAGATTAGTTTAAATCTGGGGCCCTTTGGATTATAATGGATCACATAGGAAGATGGGAGGCTTTGTATGGAAGGACTCTATACCCTCCTTGCACTTTCTCTCTTGTTTCACTAATCATTTTCATTTTGTTTTATAAGGAGGCTGAGCCAATTCCAGCTTAGTAAAAGTTTTTCTCAGTTTCAGGAAGCTGTGCTGCAAAGACAATATGTAGTCATGGATGAGAAAAAGGGATCATTGGCAGTGGGACACAGCTGCAGACTTTGGTTGTGCAGGACTGTGTTTGGTACCACAACACCAGCCGCTGGTTTGGCTTGGGTTTTTTGTTGCTGGCATTTTGCTGTAGCTATTCCCTGCACTTTGATCTAGAAGTTAAATTGCCAGAATTAAAGTTAAAACCAAGCAGTTTTCACCAGCTGAATAGGGAGGATGGGGGAGCAGTAGCTTTGCCTTTGTCCTGCTGCAATGGTGGCTTGCCTTTAGAGACAGTTTCTATCATTCAGCTGGAGTAGGTGCAAACTGCACTGACTCACACCCCCTTTGTGCCTAATTCCCACAATCCTGAACTCATCCCCTAATATAGTTGAGGGACTATTTGCCCTTTGCCAGGGTGTTCCTGCTACCTCTTTGTGGTAGTACTCCATCGGATAAGGGGGAGGGCCTGCAGGGACATCCACAGCCCCACATGTCCACAGCAATACAACATGGTAGCATCCTGGCCATGCTGGCCACTTTTGCAGGGGTCCCACTGTGCTGACCCACTTGCTCTGGTGACTCCTGCCACCACACTGTAGGAGCTGAGCTAAACCAAGGTCCTGCCACTCACCTGACTGTTCCTCAAGCCAAGCTGACTGACTAAAACCAGGGGGAAAAAGCAGCAAGAAAGGTGATTTTTGCATTGACTGTGTAGCAAACCATGGAGACCTGTGAGGGCAGGGGGGTGGGCAGGGAGTGAGCAGAGAACAAGGAAGGTTGTGGAGTTGCTGCCTCATTGTCCCTGTGAAGTTTATTCGCCTGAGTGCACTTCTAGTGCTGAGCCATAAGCAAGGCTTCACCCAGAGTTCTCTTTCCCCTCCAAAGCCCACAAAGCCCAAAGTAGCTTTAAAACCTGCTCTCTGCCTTCCAAGTCAGCACACCATACTTTGCAGATAGATAGAGGAAAACCCAAGCTGCTGATTAAAACAATGCTTTTTTCTCCTTTTTTTTTTACAGAGCAGAACCCACGTTTTTAAACAGGAAGAGCTTCTGGAGTATCTTCATGAGGGCAATTTCCTCTGCTGTGTTCTGTCACATGTCACTCGAGGAGAATCTCACCAAGTCCTTTTTGCAGCAGCAAAACTTGGTACCATTTTGATGATTCTCACAAAAACAATTCCCTTCCCTTACAAGCCCTGGCTGAGCACAGGAGTGCACAGGGCTGAGCCCTGCTGAGGGACGGTGCCACAGGAGGAAGCACAACACCCGTGGAGCCCTGGCACTCACAGCTTGTTTCTGTGATGGGATGAGAAAGGCCCATTTTTCCCAATTGGAAATTAAGTCCACTTGGCTTGCTGAAGCCATGGAAGACATCAAAAGCAAGGCAGTCCCTTTTCCAGGAAAGCTCTGCTTCTAACATGGTATGAGAGCAGTAGGATCCCATCCATGCTGCAAAGCAGAGCTCCATCAGCTGCTGCTGGGCTGATCGGAGCCAGCAGCACAGGAGGAGAAGCCAAGGACAGCTTTTAAATGCACGCGGTGGAGAGAGGAATGAAAAATACTAATTTTAAATGGATTGAAGCTGGCCTTGGAGCTCGGCAGGCAAACATCCAAGCTTGTCAGGAGGGCGTAATGAGGGCATTTAAATTAGATGTGATCACCTATCTGTGGATGTACAGTGTTTGCTGTGTATCCCCCGTACCTCAGGGAGAACCCCAGACATGTAAGGTTCCAAGCGTGCCATCCATGTACAGGCTTTTTCATCAGAGGGTTTTGAGTGCTTCCCAGGCTTTAATTTGGTGCCTTCCTTACCTAGGGATTCAGGTAATATATAATTGTCTTCATTTTTCCCAGCAGCACACAGAGAGGAATAAACTGACAGAAACCGGGAAATGTGAGCACACCCCTCACTTTCCTACCTCCCTTTCCTGCTCTTGCCAGCAGCCCGTTCATCAGGGCCTCACCAGGAGACTTCAGGCAGGCAAAGCTTTACCTGCTGAAGGCATATCCCTACAGCCCTCTCTAGAAGTTGTAATCCTTACCCTCAAGGAGAAACGAGCCGGTTTGCTTTCCATTTGTCTTCAAAGCTCTGTCCAAGCTCATCCTCATTAGGAGGCCATTTAAACACCGATGTTCTTCACATTACGATTTCCTTTTGGATTAGATGGGAAGATTTTTATATGCTGTGAAAAGATTCCCCAGTTCTGACATCTCTTTTTTTTTATATCTGCCCAGACCAAAAGCTTGTGAAGAACAGGAATGGGAAACCATATCGGCATTCAAATAAAATGCCACAGTCATCCACAGAGGCGAAGGGAAAGCCCTGCAGTCTCATTAGCCAAACTTGCACATGGTTCTAATCAAACGGGTGGGAGGGAAACATTCCCTTGGCCACGGATACCACCGATTTTTTCCTTAGGTTCCAATTCTGTAACTCTTATTCATCCGAAGATAAACGGGCTTTTCAGGCAGGGAAAGAGGGCTTTGGGACTGGGCTCTAAGGCTTTTCATGTATTCAGTTGTCACTTGCCTTTTACATTCAAATTCTGATGGGTCAGACTTCCTAGACGGTGTCTTTCAACACCTAATAACTCACCCGGCAAGCTTCAGTGCTAATACAGACGTCTTCTTATCAAGCTTGAAACACAGGGCTTGGGGGATTATTTTAAAGACACTTTTTGGTGCTTTCTTTCTCTACATTTGTACCAAGCCCTTCACAAGGATTATTTATGTGGCATTTCTTTTCCACTGCACAGTTGAAAATGTCACCTGTTTTTGCAGGAGATTTCTGGGGTGAGTGCAGGAATATTTTGAGGAATTTGGTCATCGCCATTTGCTAATGGAAAATCCAGTAAGCAAAGTGGTTTGTTGGGGCTTTTTTTAAGCCACAATAAATTTTATATTTGTTACTGCTGGATTCCCATTAAATGCATTAATTACAGGAATGTTTAATGAAGCAAATAAAAAAAAATTATGTATAGAGCACTGTGAAAAACAAGGTATTGAGCAGCATGTGCTCTTATATACTCTTAATAAAAGACCTTACCTTCAGGTAAAAACCCAATAAAATATGCCATAGCGTGCTATGGGACCCACTGTTGATTTACAATGCATTACTCCTCCAGCAGTAAGCAACTTTTGCACAACGCACAGCAAGCTTTTATGTATTTATATATAAGACCTTTTTCTTCTTCTAACAAAGATTTATTGAATTTCCCCTGAGCATATTCATTTTGTAAAAAGTTCTTTGTTTTACTCCACTGCAGTTGTTGCAATAAAGGGAACAATCTCCTTCCTGGTTGGCACTTGCGATATTAAAATCACAAAAACGTGGGAATGAATATCACAATGCTTTATATACAAATATTCCTCTGTACGCTCCATGAGACCAAATGCAACGTGTGTTGCTAATATCTGGCATTTTGCAAATCCATAGCATGTTGGGCGAGGTCTAGAAATACATGGTGAAATTATCGTAAAGCCCCGGTTTCTAATTCCTCCAAGGAGCTATAAATGAGTAACTTTTAAAATAAGTTCATACACCTTCTGTTCCTCAAATTTAAATGACGAGCATGTAAAACCCATACCAGCAAGTTCCATGTAACCACTGAGAAACTTAAATTACGCATAACATGATGAACATGGGTTGAAATCCTTGAAGAAATAAAGGAGGATTCCCTGAAATGCACTTGCCAATCCTTTGCATGCCATCAAAGACTGTTTTTTCAAGCACGATGTAATGTCTCATGATATAATGGAACAGTTCTCGGTGTTCCCTATTAGTCACACTGATTATTATAGTTGGCACAGGGTCCTCTCCACGTTTGCCCCTCAGACGTACATTTGCTCTCCCATTCCCACTCGCTCCACCATAAAATCCCCCGGTTTTAAAAGGGCCCCTTCTGCCTCAGCTTCACCTGTAATAACGGAACTGGAACATGTAAGACCCTCACCCTGCAAATGTGCGCACACATAGAATCATAGAATGGTTTGGGTTGGAAGAGACCTCCAAAGGTCATCTAGTCCAAACCCCCTGCAATAAGCAGAGACATTTTCAACTAGATCAGGTTGTCCAGAACCACATCCAGCCTGGCCTTGAATGTCACCAGGGATGAGGCATCTACCACCACTCCGGGTAGCCCGTGACACTGTTTTACCACCCTCATTGTAAAGAATTTTGTCCTCATGTCCAGCCTGAATCTCTCCTCTTTGAGTTTAAAACCATTATCCCTCATCCTATCACAACAGGCCCCACTAAAAAGCCTCTCCCCATCTTTCTTATAGGTCCCTTTAGGCACTGGAAGCTGGTCTAAGGTCTTTCTGGAACCTTCTCTTCTCCAGGATGAACAATCCCAAGTCTCTCAGCCTTTCCTCATAGGAGAGGTGCTCCTTTTTGTTGCTCTCCTCTGGTCCCTCTCCAACAGCTCCATGTCTTTCCTGTGCTGAGGACTCCAGAGCTGAACACAGTACTGCGGGTGGGGTCTCACTGGAGCAGATGGGCAGAATCACCTCCCTTGACACCCTGGCCACATGCTGAAGCCCTCAGTTGTTCACCCCCATATGCAAATACAGACGTGCAGGACTGGGCCCACAAGCAGAGTAAGTACATCAGATTTTGACGGGGAAAAACACCTTTCTGCTTGTCTTGACCTCCTGAGAAGGGTCTGCTCTGCAGACAGCATCTCCGGTGTCCGCGTGTTTGGGGCAGCAGAGTGGGAAGAAGTTTCTGTGCCTTCCTCAAGCTCCCCATGGGCCCTGCAAAGGGCTTTGCCACTTGTGCCCAAGCCCTCAGGCTGACAGCGAGTGTGAGCACCCCAAAACCCTGGTGGACCCTCCCCGCAGGCAGCCCCGGAGGGCACAAGGCCCGCTCCTGCCCAGGGTAAGCAGGCGGGTGCCCGAGAACAAAGCCGGGGAGCCCCAGGCTTGGCAGGATCTGTAGCAGACGCGTTAGCTCGGACAAGCAGACCAGCACCACCGCACCGCCCGAGCGAGCCCCGTGAGGTCGCCACAGACAGACAGGGCTTGTTTCCGGGCCGGGGCGGCCGCACCGATGCTCGATGACCGTGCTGAACCCACGCTAACCGGGGCCTGCCGCGGCCAGCTTCGGCACGGCGGGATGCGGTGGTCGTGCTCGGTTCGGCTCGGCTTGGCATAGCATGGCACGGCACGTCTTGGCTTGGCTATCTCGGCTCGGCATGGCACAGCGCTGCCCGGTGCGCTTGGCCCGGCTCTGCGCTGCGCGTTCCCAGTCCAGCTGCGCCCCCCTGTGGCGTACCCGGGAAGCTCAGGCGGCCGCCGCCGCTTGGCCCCGGGCAGCCCGGGAGAGGCGCCGGCTCCGGGGTACGGATCGCTATCAAAGTGGTGGTGCTGTTTTTCCGTCCTGCCCTCACACACGTGGCTACAGAACAGCTGTCCCGCGAAGCTGACCCGGTTAAAAACTCATCCGGCCCCAGCAAAGTCATGACTACACCAATTCCTGACATGGGATGGACTTGTTTCCTAACCGTGTAGGCAACACCGTGGCTGCGCAGTCACTAGGCTTCACACAAAGACAAAACAGCGCAACAGTTTTGTTTCATGAACAGGGAACAGTGTTCACCAGCTCAGTGGGCAGTGATGCTGCCCGATGTGTGTAATAGCCATCTTTTTTCAGGGCAACTCTGTCCTCTGGTAGACAGCATGGAAAACCACGGTAGGCTCAATAGGCTGGCATCTTGCTCTTCCCAAAGTGCTATGGGAAGCAAAGGGGGGGAAAAAGCAAAGGGAATGGAATTCACTGATGTTTTTTCCCCTTTCCTTTTCAATAGCTGACAATTTTCACTGTCCTCTCAAGAAAATTCTCAGCTGGAGTAAAGCTCTGGAGCAGAGAGCAATCACGCCCATGTGCTGGGAGTAATGCACCCCTCGCTTCTGTAAAGGGAAAGGGCAGTCTTCAGCTTCCTGAAGCTTTTCCTGTTAAAATGCTAATCCTGAAAGAAATTAAAGGAGCATCGTGGAGGCCTCCCCAGAGGGAACACCCCAGCCTGCTGAGGGACCTGGTACCTTGGGCATTAATGGCAGGGGTTTGGTAGCAGGGAGTGACCAGTGTGGAAAGCAATCATGAAGAGTTCAGGCACATCCATCTGAAACACATGAAAACAGCCTGTTACCTGCCAACACTTCTGCCCATCTGAGGAGCACATGGTGTCCTAGCGCAGGCGTATTTAAGAAAGCAAGTAGCAGCCTTCAGGGATGAGTGATGCTCTTGGAGATGTGGGGCTGGAGGTTCTGTGGAGGAGGTGGCTGGAGAGAAGGGCTTTTGGCTGGAGGCACTCTCTTCCACAGAAGGGTACATCCCTGAAGGCCCCACACTGGACCAGGGACAACCCTGAGGGACTATGGCCAAGGGTGACCATAATGAGAGACAAAGAACAGCAGAGGGAAACCAGCAAAAAGCATGCTGAAGCCAAAGGCAACCCATACACCCAGCATGGCAGAAAACAGCTGTCTCATTAAAGGGAGTGGGACAGACCTAATGTAACCTATTTGGGAAATCAGAGAAGCTGCAATGAGGCAGGGCTAGGGGAGCTGAGCATTGGGAAGGGGGAAGAAAGCTGTTTACTTCAGGATTTAATTGTTGTTGGTGCTTTGGGTTATTTCAGCCTAATTACTGATTACCCTAATCAGAAATGTATATTCATTGGAAATAAATAATAAAGTAAAATTTCCACAAATTCAGACTATATTGCCCATGATACCCTCAGCACATTATGCTGGCTGACATGAATAAGGAGGCCATAACCCCTTATTACCCATTCACACCGTAAATCTACCCTAGTACAACATACTCTGCACTCACCATCCTGAAAACTACATTATTCATCACAAAAGTTACTCATGCATTTCCAATGGTATAATTCATCTTTGGACCTATATCTTATGGGAATCTGGCAAATTATCATCTAGGTAATTGATGCTTGAGGCATCAATGGGAACAACAGGAACAGAAGAAATCCAAATCTTTTGGTCCTATGGGACTTCTCAAAGAAGCCAGGTAGGTTTTGTATAAAAATATTTGAAACTCATGCCACGAGTGAAGATTTTAGTCCAATGGGGTGCTCATGCATTTTAGGTAAAACCAATAAAACAAGGGGTTTAAAAGTGGATGAATCTCAACTATCTAAAAGTCTGAGTTGCACGCATCTTGCAGTTAAAACATTGTAATTTAACAGGAGAGAAAATTATTGGTATTATTCACTGCAAAATCTGTTTTTTGCATTTTGCTGTGTGTTCCAGCAACTCCCTTTTATTGAGGGGATCTTTCGTAACATAGCACTGCTCTCCTTAATGCTGCTGTTTAGAATGACTGTCTGAAGTGGACAACACAAATAAATAATGCACCCCTTTGAATCATGCCACTGAAAGTGGGGTTTGCTGGAAACTGCTTCTAGAAAACAGTCATTAGATTAAAATCCAAACTGAAACCCTTGTTCTTCATGCTGATACTCAGAGTACAAAAGCTACCTGTGCAAGTGCCCATTTTTATGCCCGTGCCTAACTTTTAGTACCGTGGGACTCTTTGTGGTAGTGCAGATAAGCACAAGCATGAGTGTTTGCAGAAACTGAGCTTATCTCCAGCCTGTATTAGCAGGATTCAGGGTACTCAAGCAGGCACACACTGCTTTCTCTCAGGAGCCACAGTGTGAATAGCCTCCAAGTTTCAGATCTCCTTTTCCACTCTGACTTTAAAGTTAAAACTTCAGAAGTCTGCAGTAAAAACCTTCGGGGATTAATGTAATTCATTCTTTCCTGTCCAAGTTTTACATTGTGAGGTTATTATGCTGCTCACCACAACTGCAAGCTGTTGGCCAGAGACAACTGTTTCAGTTTATTTTAACAGGGTGTTTACCTTATTAAAGTAATAACAAAGAAGGATGATTGCATTAATTACTACATCAAGCTAGCTGCCATGGCACTCCCCTGCCAGCCCTCAAATCAATTAGTTGCATCTGTAAGTTGAGTGATGGAAGGGTTTTTTATTATTATTCCTTTTCCCTCTTTTTTTTTTTTTAAAACCATTTTGCCATTAATAGTGTCCCTCTGAATGAAAGCTATTGTTCTTCACTGAGAGGATGGGAAGATTTAGATGGTCTCCTAACGCAGTAAGAGGTTTGAGGCTTGATTCATGGTTGCTCAGAACCTTCTCAAGTGATACATACCCCACAAAGTGATTTTAAAATGCTACTATTTTCAACTGATAGCAGTTTAAATTTGCCTGGCCCTAGTGTAAGTGGCTTCAGGGGTGCCAAAAAAAGCAGTAAACCTTTGGGTTGTCATATCTCTATGAATAAGTAGCATTACTGGTGTCACACTAATGCAAATCCAGCATTAAGAACATGACCAAAAATAGCTACATTTCTTGGTTTGATGTTAGATCTAGTTTCCTAAGGAAACAGTGCATATGTGCTGTATGCAGAGGACTGAGTGTACATCTTTATCTCCCCCTAATAACTTTTGAAACTGTCAAGAATTTCAAAAAATCAGATGGGCAGCAGTCAGAAATCTGCAACCAGTTTCATGAAATGAAAGGGCTGGATAAAGAAGGGTGAGAACACTTGCCCCTGTGCTGTAGAATCATAGAATGATTAGGATTGAAAAGGACCTCAAGATCATCTAGTTTCCCCCCTCTGCCATGGGCAGGAACATCTTCCACTACTAGACCAGGTTGCTCAAAGCTCTGTCCAACCTGCGAGGGATGGAGCAGCCACAGCTTCTCTGGGCAACCTGTGCCAGTGTCTCACCACCCCCACAATAAAGAATTTCTTCCTTATAGCTAACCTAAATTTCCCCTGTTTAAATTTGAGCCCATTAACCCTTGTCCTATGTCATGCGGGACAGCATCGAATGCTGTCGTGGTTTAAACCCAGCTGGCAATTCAGCTGTGCGGTTGCTCACTCGCTCCCCCCCTTTCCTCCCCCCCACTCCTGGAGGGATGGGGAGAAGAATGGAAAGAATGCAACTCCCATGGGTTGAGATAAGAACAGTCCAGCAACTAAGGTGTAACACAAACCACTGCTGCTACCACCAGTAATAATAATGACAAGGGAAATACAAGGGAAGAGAATACAACCGCTCACCACTGGCCAACCAATACCCAGCCCTGACCCAAGAAGTGATCTAACCCTTCTGGGTAACTGCCCCCAGTTTATATACTAGGCATGACGTGCTGTAGTATGGAATACCTCTTTGGTCAGTTTGGGTCAGGTGTCCTGTCTCTGCTTCCTCCCGGCTTCCCCTCCTCCCTGGCAGAGCATGAGACTCAGAAAGTCCTTGGTCAGAGTAAACATTACTGAGCAGCAACTGAAAACATCGGTGTTATCAGCACTGTTCCCAGGCCAAAAGTCAAAATCACAGCACTGCACCAGCTACTAAGAAGGAGAAAAATGACTGCTACTGCTGAACCCAGGACAAATGCTTTGCACACATCCAGGTAGATGACGTCAACTGCTCTGCCTCTATCCTTCAGTTCTGTAGCCCCATCACAGAAGGCCACCAAATTGATCAGGCAGGATTTACCCTTAGTGAAGCCATGTCGCTGTCACCAACCACCTGGTTATGGTAAGTCCCTCAGCATTTTTGGCAGTACCCTACAACTGCCAGTTGCAGCTATTAGGTAGAAGAATGACAATGGAGCTGGCTGCTGCTTCCCAGTTCTAATTTTATCTAAACCAAATCATGAGCAGTTTGAAAAAAAAACGACCCTTGGAGCTGCTCTAAGCTAAACCAGCTGTTTATCAAGAGCCTGCAAGGGCAGGGAGAAGCAATACTGTTCCTGTCATCTCCTGTCTTCAGCGTTCTGCCTGCCACCAGCTGCAGAAGCGACTGGGGCTAAAGATTTCCCAACAACAGAATAAATTGCACAGTGGGAAGATCCATCTCATTTTGGTCCCATTGTTCTAACAGTACAAAATGTCTCAGTGCAGCAGAGAATCTGGCTGTTCACATCTCTCCCAGCTTCTAATAGGTTTCAGCAAAAAAATGTCTTGCATGTCCCATTTATTGAGAGTTCATAATCACAGTCAGAGACATTGAAGCAGATTTTTTAGGGAGAAAAATTGTTGCACATCAGACATGTCAGCTTCAGTTGCTTGAGATGGGAATAGGGGGAAATACAGGAGAGGCTTCTTCACAGCAAAAATTACCAAGGACAGGGGTGGCATCACTTTTTGATGTAAGTAATGACCTCAGTGTCACCACTGCAGTCAATTAACAGGACTAGGAATTTCCCTGGTATGTCTGGGACAAATTCTGCTAGTGGATGCTCCATTTGGCTTCCATTTCCTACAGCTGGGCCTCACATATGCATCTAAGAGTAGCATTTGGCCCAGAAAGAGGAATCAGCACTTCTGTTATAAGCAGAAGCATTTGGTATGCCTCATGTGGGATTTCATTCCTGGTTGGAAAAGTCTGGGGAGATCAACAGGGTTCCTTTGTTGCCCAATGATTTAAGGTGTGTTGATTTGCATGACTTCATCTTCCACCTTCCAACACTCATGAGGCTTTACTGAATTAACTGAAAGGAAAGAGAGGCAGCAGAGGAGTGGGAGAAAGGGACTGTCCCTCACGGATCATTCATGTGCGCTGGTACTTATAACATTAGAGAATTCCTGTGTTTAGCAAGAAAAAGAATAGAGCCCACCCACCAACACTGCACCCTGGTGCTTACGGTATTACGCCATGCAAAGTAATAGAGGGCATGTTTGTATTTAAAAGAGTGTTTCAAAGCCAAGTGTGGTAAAGAAAATACCTAGAGTGATAATAAATCACTTAAGATGTTTGCAATCTTACAAAACAGGGATTGTTGAGAATTTTAATGTTTCACTTCACATTTTCTTTCAAAGGGATGGGAGGAGAGAAAGTTTTCAATTTGTCTTGCAGACATGCAATTTTCATGTTCATATTATGTCTTTAATTATGTCATTGAGAAGCACTCAGGAGAATTTGCTTCCATGGCAATACCTTCTGATATGAAGAATTAAATTCCGTGCTAGTTGTAATGATAGGAGAATTTTCATCTTCATAAAAAACCCCATGTTCACAGCCAAGGCATTTAACTGGGACTCAGGGCACACAAAGAACAATTCCAGTGCCAAAGCACTTGAACTTAATGCAATAGATACAAAGCAGCCTTTGACACCCTACAGTTCCAAGAACTCTGCATGAGGCTGGCGAATGCGACACAGGACTCTGCAGCACATCTGCTACCTCTGGAAAGGCAGATGAAGGGCAGGCAGGGTGTCTGAAAGGGCACTGGTTACCTTTGCTTAGGCACTGGTATTGCTATGCATATTCCTGCATAGGAAATTCCTCTGATTCTGGATCCAATGGAAAACACAAGACAGCATGTGTTTCAGTCTTGCTTATATATCCTTATATAAGGATATATCCTTATATCCTTATCCTTATATAGTGCTTATATCCTACTCTCTCACTCACCATAAAGTAAGTTCTAGTATAGACTGGGGTCTCCTCTGTAATACCATACTAAAAAGTGACTATTATAGCAGAGTTACTCTCAGCAATTCATCACAAATCCAAAGATTACATCTTTTAATGCAGGCAAGTAATCTTATACTGCATCAGATAATATTCACCTACTCTGATGTTTTTTCCCAGCAGAGCATGGTATATAACAGTTGGTGATTAAGTGACCAACAGGTGCTTATTTAAAAGCTACAGGAGCATAAGCCTTTGAAAGTGTGAATGAACTGCAGATTGACCGAAGCAAAGGATGAAATTGAGCTGGGCTGTCATTAAATTGCACTCTGAGAAAATGAAGATACTAAAAAACTTATGAAAGAATATGGGGACAGAGGCAACAGAAGCTGCTGACAGGGCAGGCATTAAAGTTATGTTGGTTGGAGAGAATACAAGTCAATGTATAATAGGAGAGGAAATAGCATCTCTATCAAGAAGAGAATAGCAAGTAGATTGGACAGAGTATGTTTACACTATAGTGACTCTAGAGTAGATGTGAGCAAGAGATGCATAGAAATTATGCCATAGTGTTTACTAGATTCATCCTTCAATCTTACTGACAAGATGAGATCCATCAGGGGTTAACTGCAGGTGGGAAATACAGAGCAAAGCCAGGGAAGTAAAGTATGCTAAAAGGTATAAGGATAAATTCAGGAGCATTGGCTTCATCTGAGTTACCTTATGAAAAAAGTACGTTCCAAATGACAACAGTCTACCACCTTCATTGTGATCTGAGGGGGAATAAAATGTTTCTGGGCTTCCCTACAGTTGAGCATTTAGTGAAATACTTACTCCAGAGTAAGTGTCCTTAGCAGCGATTACCCAAAGTGAACTGAGTTGAAATAATAATTGTACTGAACAAGACTATCTATGCATGGACTTACGGCATAATAACAATTGTGAAATAGTTATCTTGGAGAAACTCAAGATTAATCAAAACTACGTGCTTGAAAAGAAAATAAAAGCAACTTTAAACAAAACCTATTGGGGTAGTACTTCAAAAACTACCCTCAGCTTCTTTTTGTCCTAGGAATTGTATTTTGAGTGGAAAAGATTTTTTTGCTTTTGAAAGGTTGCAAAGAAGAGTACTCAATTGTACAAAATCATGGAAATCAGAGCTCCTTTGGCAGCCTAGTGTGGTTGTTCCCCATGGTCTCGTTTGGAGGAGAACTGCTCAGAGGCCAAACTGTGCCCGTGACTGGGAGCACACACATTCCTCACTAGTGTCAATAGAAATTCCATGCACAGACCTATATAGTAAATCACTCTGCATACTTACTGTAAAAACTGGTGCTAAGGAGAAACATAGCAGATTTTCAGGAGCTTGTGCTTTGTGAGAATGATTGATATCATCATGCATAAAGTATTGAATATTTAAATGGGCTGGGGAATCTCATCTGCTGATTACTTGATATTAAACTATGTCATTTCAGAACTCAGAATACCTTTTCAAAGAATTTTCTAACTTTCTCACTCTCTCTGGAGTCATTAATTATACGGTTTTGAGAATCAGTCAAGGGACATACTCAGCTTTTTTCCCCAATAGGCAGAGAAATACAGTTTGAAGTAGTCTACTTAGTCTTTCAGCAAATTAATAGACTGGCATATGTGCTTCCTTGGCTAACACTTTTCACCTGTGACAACTGTAGGTAATTATTTTGCCCAAGTGAAACCTATTCTGGGCATTCTCAATGAGCAAACCTTTCTTTCCAGGTTCAATAAAATTTGGTACGCGTTTCACCCTTGGAACTTAGATCTTTCATTAAAAAGTTGTATGGCACTTGGAACTGACTTTTTGCATTTGAATGTTGGTCTCCGAAGAGACAGTGATAGTGGGAGCAAGAGTGCCAGTGTTGTTCGTTAAAGAGGAGGTAAGTTACATCCTGCCCAAACTTAAGAGAGAAATGAGTTTGTGACAGTTATTTTTATTATGACAGGGCTGATTGCAATGGTTGCAGAAAAGCAGATGCACAAAGATTTTTTTTTAGGATAAAGGTTGGTACAAATGTGAGTGATTCTCCTATTTCAGGTAGAACTAGCTGTAAATTTACCCTGAAGTCTGAAGGTCAACAGAGATTTGGCAAAATCCGCTATTTTAAAACTACTGATTGTTGCCCAAATGTTTACAGAAATCCCATTAGAGCAACAGTTTAGATTGGATATGAGGAAGAAATTCTTTACTGTAAGGGTGGTGAGGCACTGGAATGGGTTGCCCAGGGAAGTTGTGAATGCTCCATCGCTGGCGGTGTTCAAGGCCAGGTTGGACAGAGCCTTGGGTGGCATGGTTTAGTGTGAGGTGTCCCTGCCCATGGCAGGGGGGTTGGAACTAGATGATCTTAAGGTCCTTTCCAACCCTAACTATTCTATGATTCTATGATTCTATGGTGGAGGCTGGGTTATTGCTAGTAAAAGCCAAGTAACTTATTGAAGTGTTCATGAGGTGAACACAAGAGTTACATCATTAGCCATCTTAAAACTTTTCACAATTGAATTCTACAAATCAGCAAACAATGAAATTACACTATTGGTTATTGGGTGCGGTAATATTTACTTCACCACTACAAGTTGCTTTTGTTGGGCACTGTTACATCAGCTAATCATTAGCAGGTCTGCCCTTAGGAAATTTTGTTTAGCAAACCTAAAATATATCTCTTTTTAATGTGAAACAGTTGACATGAAGGATTATGGATATTAGATGAGGGTTTGGATTTCGAAAGGGAGAAATGGAATGTGAGAGGCCCCAAAGCACATATATTCCTGAGCCATCTGTTGTGCCAGCTACACAAAAGTGAAAGAGGGCAAGGAACTGCTTAAGCTTAGGGGTGCTGCCATGAACACCAGGGGAAGAGGGACCCATGGACAGGACCGAACAGCCACAGACTTTAGGACAGGGAGGAAAGAGGAGCACCTCAAGCAAACTGAGGATCCGAACTGCATCCACTTTGCTTTTCAGACTCCAGTACTCCCACCACCCACAGGCTAGAAACAATTGCAGTCTTTAGAGTGATGAGTACTCCAGAAACCTTTCAGGGCAAGTGCTGGAGTTTGGAGCAGGGGAGTGCTCAATAAATCTCATGTTGAGAGTCTCTGCTATTTTATTTCTTCTTTTTTTTTCTTGAACAGACCCTCTCCCCTGGAAAAAATCTAATATTGATGAAAACTGAGAAGCATTTTACAAATCAAGAAATAGAGGAAAGCTTCAGTCATTCATCTCAGGTAGAGAGGAAATTAACCCACTTTTTAACTTTGTTTGAAACACCAGAGCTGTTTCTTTTCTTTTTGTAGTAACTACTGGATTTTTGATTGGGTATTTTACAATTCTTTAAAAGCTGGATTCATTCATAAGCTTTGAAAAGCAAGCATTAACTTCTTGAAAGGCCAAGAGGTACTATAGGATTGATGGAGCTTTAAAATGTAGCAAAACAGATATGCAAAATAAGTTACAAAGCATAGAAGCACTTGAAGAAAACTTCTGCTACAGCAGAAATACATAGTACTTGCAACCCAGACAGTGGAAACATATAGGAAGTGTTTTCTTCAAAACCTACCTACTTCAAAACTTCCCCCACAAGACTCAAACACTTACAGTACACACTACATACATTTCTACATGATGTAGAACACTAAATATGATACAGGGTACATGTAAATCCCTTGGTCCAGGAAACAAAAAGAGTTGTTCAATCTGCCCACCAAATGACACCTCTCATCCAGGGAAAGATACCTGTTGAGGTGGTGGTCTTCTGGGATGTAAATATCACATCACTTGTAACAGGAGAGAGACCACTGAGTTGTTTGAAAGATCACAAGCAAGAGGTGACAATTTTCAGTCAATGCTTAGCTGAGATTTAGTCTTGAATCCTGTTTGTGGGGAAAACATATACCTAACTTCAGTGGCTAACTTGCAGCTTTTAGATTTCCAGGAAATTTTCACTGTCTTTGTCACCTTTAACTGACCCAAAAGCCAAAATTAAATGTACAATGCTGGGGAGCCATGGGCTATAAACCTCAAAGACTCTCCTCTTATGCACATACTCTTCATGTGGTACAGAGAAGCATAAAGACAGAGTTCTCCCATTCAAATTTGGGTCATAAAGAGTTTATTTCTCACTTGAGAGAAGAGTCACTTCAATAAATTATTTATTTACAAAAAAAACCTAAAAACACTAGTTTGATTTGATTTATATTTACTATCGTGTCATTAATGCCTCCCTTCCTTACACACACATGCCGCTGTAGCTTCCTCTATTCCCAGTACCATATCCACAATTTACTCCCCAAAACTGCATGTGGTTGCAGTTCTCCAGGGTTGTTGTCTTGCTACAAATGGCTTATAGCAGTCATCACCTTGCAGATTTTGAACCCACAAGGTGGATTCAAAAGACAGTATTTTCCCCTTTCCTTTATAGTTAAGGAGGCAGCAATTGCCTGCTGCTGCCACCAGCTAGGATATAGTTCATCTACCCACATGGAAATCAGTAGGAGAAACCACAAAAGAGCGTCAGCTTGGCTTTCATGGTGTCCACTACAGCACTGTCATTGACTTCAGAGTGGTTGTGAGGTCACTTCATACCTTTCACATGAGCCAAGTACATTTCCTAATACCTCTGCTTCCTATAGACAATTTGTTGTGTATGTTTCAAACTTGAAGAAGGACTTGATTTTCTTTAATTTGGCAAAACAAATAACCAAAGTCAAAACAAGGAAAGAAAAAACTACAAGATACTTTTATTATGAGAGTAAGAACAGTAAGATCTAATGGGTTTCCACAATTTTATTTATAGTTAACTCAGTGTTTAGAGAAGTTAGATAAGGCGTCCAGATAAGATAAAGCTCCATATGGCATCACAGAGACTGCACTATAAAAGTCTTCAGTTTTACTGAACCACACTTTATTTAACCTCATTTGTATAAATAACACAAATGATTTAATTGCCTTCTATCAAGCAAAAGTTAGATAAATATTACTGAAACACAACCTGACTTTTTGAGCTTTTATTTACACTGCCTTGACAGCAATGCTCTTATAAATCAGTGCTCTTCAGCACAGAGGTTTGATGTCTGAAGGAGTGTTTGATCATGAAGCTTCAAAGGCGACACAGAGAACAGAAATTCAGAAACATCTTTCATGTTTAAAGAAGACATTGAATACTCTTTAATAATCCAGATTATTATCAAACCTTGACCAGATGCTCACCAGATCTCACCTGTGGTTCAGGATTAAGAGACTGGATGCAATTTTACTGTAAGAAATGCCAAAGAAATCTCAAAGCAAAACTCCTATTATCCCAGTGGTACAGTTACCAAACAACATAGAACCACTGTAACAATTTAGTGCCACAAGGGTTTCATGTATCTGAAGAGGTCTTGAATATATCACATATATACAGGGTGCATGGATATGAAGTATTCCGTTGAGCTTTTTACAAATGTATAAACCATGTTAAAGCTAGTGTTTAGCCAAATTACAATTGCAGCAATTATTTACTATTTCCTCCAAAAGGAAGGAGATTCAACCAAAAATAGCAGCAAATGAGAACACACATATACCCAGGGTCCATCCAAAGTATGCCACAGTTCCTGCCTATGACTGCTATTGTAGAATTCATACAGCTTTCTACATTTCAAAGAGCAGTCCCCAAAAACCCACTCAGTTTCAGAATTACTTAAAACCTGGTGAACTCCATTTGTGAAAGTCACATGTTGTGAAATCAAATTTCCCAAACTGAAACACTGTCACACTTGGAGAAAGTTAAACCGCAAAACTTTATTTGGTGGCCCAAGGTTTGGTGTGATTCCTTTGAAAAGAAACAGTAGCTTCCCAAACATACATGTCATGTTCAACTGACATTTTGGAGACTCTGCTAAAGAATGTAAATTTATTCATCAGAAAGGGCAAAATCACATTTTTATGATACTTTAGTAGATACTTATATTATTCCTCACCTCACTGCCCTTCAGTAGGGGTCCAGCTCCTAAGAACCTTCTATTGGCCTCACTGAGCTCTTAAGGAAAGCACAAGGATAAATTAATTGAGAAACCATGATTAAAATAAGACCTTTGTTTAGTAAATAGAAACAGGCATTTCAAAGAGGTTTCTGATTCTGGGTGCACCATGCTGGCTTACTTTGAAAAATGCTCAGCACCTGCAGTTTGCCCTGCAAAGGAGGCTGGAGAATGAGACATTCCACACCTCAATTAGCGTTCTGAAGGCACAAAAGCTTTAATTAACATAAAATCCAATGCAGTGATTTATGCAGACTAACCTTATTTACAAAGTTGAGCTTTAACAGGTGTTTTGCTGTCCCCCCTCCAAAATATAACAGTTTTAATTTTTCACTTAAGCAATCAAGCTCAAGGAGAAACTAAGATAAACAAATATATGACTCTGCTTTTGCCATTCTCACTTCACAAGGTTCATAAAATCACAGAAGACTGGACATCATCATAACAAGAAAGAATGTCTTACTACAAAGGAGAAAGGAGTTATTAACAATCTTTCCAAGAGAGACTTAATACTTAGTGAAGCCTTGCAGCAAAACTTCATGTATTGTATCTTCACTTTTGGATTGTCAGCATTATGCCTTGCCAATTCATAATTAACATCTGCTGCAACTAAAGAACCTAATGCCAGATGCTAACTGCTAAGGTCGTTTTAAATTGTTGCACTGCAAGTGCAAAAACTTATTTTCCACTGAGGGGAAGAGAGGTTCAGGACATGTTCTACACAATGATTCACTTAGAAGTCATGTACGGCATCATTTAGCTAGGTTCTTTCTGCAGTCATCTGAAAAGCAGTGATACCACGTCAGCTGGTGAGAAGGCGCCAGACCATCATGCTGTGTCACTATCACCTCAGTGGCCTGCCTTTGGGGCTTCAACTTCACCTCTCACTTTAAATCAGAGAGGTTGTTTTGCCTACGTCTTACCCAGAGGAAAGGCTTCAACTCCCTTCTGGCTCTTCAGGTGCTGTGGTTTAAGCTCTGTCAGCCATGCAGCCTCTCTCTCACTCGCTCCCCTTTCCTCCCCCCCACTCCTGGAGGGATGGGGAGAAGAATGGAAAGAATGCAACTCCCACGGGTTGAGATAAGAACAGTCCTGTAACTGAGGTATAACACAAACCGCTACTGCTACCACCTATAATAATAATGACAAGGGAAATACAAGGGAAGAGAATATAACCACTCACCACCTACCAACCAATACCCAGCCCGATCCGAGAAGTGATCTAACCCTTCTGGATAACTGCCCCCAGTTTATATATGAGGCATGACGTGCTGTAGTATGGAACACCTCTTTGGTCAGTTTGGGTCAGGTGTCCTGTCTCTGCTTCCTCCCGGCTTCCCCTCCTCCCTGGCAGAGCATGAGACTCAGAAAGTCCTTGGTCAGAGTAAACATTACTGAGCAGCAACTGAAAACATCGGTGTTATCAGCACTGTTCCCAGGCTGAAAGTCAAAATCACAGCACTGCACCAGCTACTAAGAAGGAGAAAAATGACTGCTACTGCTGAACCCAGGACATCAGGAAAGATTTTGTCAGGATCACCTGCAAACCTTTTTAGATGGTGACACTTAAACCCAAGAAACAGATGTAAGAAAATAACCTGGATATCTCCAGTCAAAACCATCCTCATATCCAGTAAATGGGGAGGTGAATTTAAGGGTGACAAGAACCAGAGCCTCCTCCAAAATTAAAATTCACTGTGGTATCAGCAAGCAAACTGTGTGTGTGCATACAAAATTAACACGTTCTGTGAAAATAAATAGCCTTGGCAGCAACACTCCAGAGCTAGAGCATAATTGGCCGGCATTTTACTCCTTTCTTTTTCGTTGTAATTTCTTTGTGCTGTGTTTCTTTGTGTAAAGAAACCCTCATTCAAGGGATCTATAGCCTGTCAGGGAGGAAATTAAAGATTCAGTGTCTCTCCATCACTCAGAAAGAGATTTGATTTTTTAAAATAAATTATTGTTATTATTTGTGAACATAGCTTATCTGCATATCTTCAGGCAACTCTAGCTGTTCTTTCATAAGCATTTGAAGCACAGCAACTAGTGAGTGTGACAGGATGGAGGTTAAAATAGGAAGTCTTTTTCTTTTCCATCCAAAGCATAGGCAAAGCATGGGGTTCATCTGAACAACTAAGAGAGCCCATATTTGTACCTTCCCCCTCACACTTGTGTGGATTAGCCTGATGAAGAGACCAGACTTAGGTTCATAGCATTCCTTCCCCCAGTCCTCCTAACACTTGATAAAAATAATACTCGGGCAACCGATTATAGATATTCCTATCCCCAGTCCCTCCAGACACACTGAAACTTCAGAAACAGTGTATTCTAAAGGGGGCCTTAAAGAGCAGGATGAGAGGTTATTCATTACCTCCTGCAAACTCGACTGCATTAAGTGCCTGGTCCTCAAATAGATCTGATCCTGCAAGAGGGGGAAGGCCTGGGTCCCACAATGGGCTCAGTGTGGCAGCCCCCCTTGCCCGCACAGAATCCCATTGACAGCACTCAAACAATCTCGCCCGCTGATGGACGCTTAGAGGTCTACATTGGCCATGCCACAAGGTTTTTTCCAAGAATAGCTACAGTTATTCATCCTAAATGGCCCAGAAAGTCTGGAGACAGCTCACATATTTTTGTTGAACATTTTGCGCGCAAACATGAACACACAAGGGTTAGCTGCAGGCTTGAGGAGGGAAAGACACTAAATGCCTGGGTTTGTTCTGCTCAGTTAGATCCTTTTTCTTGGAAAAGTGCAAGAATTAATCTGGTGATATATAACCATAGTCTCTCCTCTGAAGATTGAAGCAAATGGAAACAATGAGAAGTGCTAAAGCTAAATCCGACCCCTGGGTAAATTACATAATCTTCCCCAGTGCCAAAACGTTGTCTGAGGAATTCCTGGGTTTTACACTAACCTGCTATAATTCTTTTAGATGTCCGTTAGCTCTCATACCCCTCCCATAATCACAAGAAACATGGCCATTTTACAGGGCTCAAGTGTTGGGACTGTGAAGACAGCAAAAAAGAATTTCATAGAAAAAAGGGGCAGTTAAGTTATGAAACCAAACCAAGACAATTTTTCAGTATAAATAGCTTAAAGGATGTCACAGCCTCCTTGTTGTACAAGCCTCATGCAGCATGAAAATAGCTGCTCTCCTGACCTTGCCGACCATGGCCAATTTTCACTCGTAGTTCATTTTGCCTCATTGTTCTGGGACACCCATCCAGATTTCACCAATATGACTTCAACTTTTCATTCAAAAAAAAATCCAACTAGCAGAAGAAAGCTCTCTTTGGTTTAAACTCAACTATAGACTGTTCTGCTTGGTACTGCCTCCTACTTTCAAACTAATATGCCTCTGTGGGTATATATATCTGCTTTATACAGCAACATCCATAATACTACGGGAATTCTAGTAATAGGACACTTATGAGTTGAATTCAAAGGCAGTTTTCTGGGATACACTCTGAAGAAGACCTGAACAAGACTCTGAAATAGAGAATAAAGTAGGAGGGGAACTCATCTCTTGTCCTAAAGGAGAAGGAGAAACCTGACTCTCCCAGTCAACAGCCATACAGACTGCATCCACAGGGTATTCTATAAGTTGTCAATTCTGTGGCTTAAGGGAGTATGCAGAAAGATTCAGTGGTAGATGCAATAAAGTAATGTTAAGGACAATTTTGATAAGCTGAATAATTCCACAGGGAATAGGAAAGAAAAGTTTCTGATACCTCTGAAATACATTAGAGTTCATTAAGGAAACGAGCCAGCCCATGGTCAAGCCAGCTACAATTGATTGCTTGTCTGAATTTTCGAAAGACATTAGATAAGGTCTCTCACCAAAAACTTGAGAAGAAGCTGAACTGCCACTGAGCAAGAGGGAAGGTTTCTCCAGAGAGCAGGAAAACCAGATATCACTTCTATATTATGTACATGGTGGAGGCTTCTGAACAATTCATGAGTACCCAGGAGACGTAATTTGAAGTTTAAATAGCTGTATGAAAGTGTATCAGTTAAGAAAGGCAGATCATATCACATAAAATAGTAGGAAATGGGGAAGGAATAAAATGGAGAACATGAGTTCTCCATAGGAAATGGGGAAGGAATAAAATGGAGAACATGCCAGTGCTGCACCTACAAAATGCATATAACTGTGCAGTTCTGATTCTGCCCTGTCTGAGAAATTACAAAAGACCTAGAAAAGGTGTGGAAAAGGCAACAGTGATGGTCAATACTAAGGTATATCTGTCATAAATGGATGAATAGGGAGGCAGATTCTCTAGACCTGACTGCAGGGTGTTATGCTGCAGGCTAATTGAATAATTAGTGACATGAATAAGGTAAATAGGGAAAGAAGGATTGTTCATTGTCTTCTAATCCAAGAACTAAAAGCTGTATAAAGATACAAGCAAGCAGCAAGTTCAGATAAGCAAAAGGAAATACTTTCTCATTCAATATATTCTGAAGCCATAGGACTGTGCTATGTCCAGAGTTACCTATGTCATTTTGGAGTTCAAATTTATAGAGAAAAATCTATAGGCACCATCTTGAGTCCAGGCAATTCCTGAGCAAGAACAGCTGCAGGCTAGGAGAGTCTGTCAGAGAAGCGGCACTTTATGTTTTCTTTACCCAAAACTCTCCCCCAGGCATCTACTGTTGATCAGTGTCAGAGAGTAATAGACTTGGCTCCTGTATGTGAATTAAACCAAAAAAAGCCCCATGTACCAGAATTGCAGGAGAATCAGGACTTAGCACTGAGAGCGCATCTTAGAAGAAAACTAAAAAAAGAGACATTGGGAAGGTAAATAAAAGAATGCATTATTCACAGAAGAGAAGCTAAAGAAAAGTTCCTAATCTCTTTCATAATATGAACTGAAGGAGGCATTCAGTCAAAGTTAAGTGTTGACAAAACTCTGAGCTGGCTGAAGAAAACACCTTTCCGCATGATGTGCAAACAGGCTTCAGCATTCACCGCAATGGGAAGCTGTCAAGGCCATGAACTTAGCAAGAGTCAAAAATGAACCAAATATTCATGTGGATAAATCATCATTAATGATGATAACTTTGGATGGTATATAAGAATTCACACTTCTGAGGTTAAGCCTATCCTTCAAGGCTAGCTCTAATGACGGAGGCAAGTCATCCAACGCCTGCTGATGCAGGATTCTCACACCTTCCCTTCTCGTCAGGCAGGACACAGGCAATTAAAGCATAAGCTCTACAATGGGAACAGGTTTGTATCTTTCACTATTTTTGCACTAGTTGTCATTTCAAAACTGATTTATTATGTGCTTCTTCCTGTTTTTAATATTTAAGTATTAGTAAGGATATTTATGATGTCTTTATGTCCTTTCTGTTCTTTGGGGAAACTAAGAGTGGGAGATGCATGAGGGCTCCAAATGTGTTGTTTCTGACCATTTGCCTCAGCCAGGAATTTGATTTATTGGCCATGTCAACACATCCCTGGTAATAATCATAATAACCAACCTGCGAGAAAGGGATAGAAATGCCCAGCCATGTCAAAAAAAAAACCCACAGAAAAAACATGTCAGAGAGGGAAGGCATGGAATTATTACCCAGAGTCTACAAAGCAAGTACAGTCATGGCACTCATAACAAGGACTGTAACGGTAATAGAAAACAGCACCAAATTAATCCATCCAATTAACAAAGATCACACTAAACCAAAAACTAAAAAAGACAGCATAATTAGCCTAATGAGTCTGTTACATATACACACAAGCCTGGATTATGATTCCTGGGCAATCAATAAACCCCCTCAAGAAAGTTGCACTGGGCTGTGAATGGTGAGAATTATTTTAAAGCAAAACTAACCAGTTAAATTTACCCACAAAACATTTATTTTCATAAAATTGAAGCCAGTCTAAACCCATTCTCCACAGAAATGTTTCCAAGTTAGAAATTAAAACAAAATCGATCTCTCCAAAAAGCAGTGCATGAAAAGACTTTTATGTCCCGGCAACACTGTATCATTCTGTGAGATGACCTGAAAAGAGAGTTAAAATAAATCCAAGTAATATATTCGCAAGTGTAAACAATGGAAAAACAGAATACAGTAAACTTAAGCAATGAAAAATGTTTTCACAGTTTAAGGTGTTTCAACAACCACTGTTACTTGTAACAACAGGCATCATTCACCCCCCAATAAACATTTACAACTACTAATTTAGTCACTGGCATGGCGTGTTGACCCAAAGCCATCATACTTCATTATCTGTAAATTGGAGACAGTTTGACTTTGTGGCAGGAGACACCTGCATCGTCCACACTGCCACCATCCAGCCACCACCAAGGGCAGGGCTGGGAGAGTGAGCAGGCAGATGTGGGAAGTGAGCACAGAAGGACATGGGTCACCAAAACAGGACACAGCTCACCCAGACAGGACATGGCAAAAGCAGGGAGGCGGCGTCTGAGAAAGAACTATGGAAGGACACTTCTGCAACAAAAAACTTCATACCTGGTCCTTGTTCCCCACCCTTTCCCAAGTTATCACACCCATTAACTTCATAAAGGTGGCAGGAGGCTCCACTAACATCTGCGAAGTGCCTTAAAATTATGTCATGTTATTAAATGTGCATTGTACATGCCAAAAAGACAAATCCTGCAGCTCTGGCTTGCCCAAATGGTTCAGCTAAAGCCAACGAGAATAATAATATCTGGGTGAGCAGGAAAAAATTCTCTTAAAAAATAACAGGAATCAAGCCCCAGGGCACTTATTGCGAGAAGAAGGGAATATTCATTTTATGATAATTGTTGCACACAGCTGCCCTCACTTGCTTACCCGCAAGGGGTTATCCCTTTCCCGGGATAGCGGTCCTTGCCATCAGCATCACCCATTTTAGTCCCAGGCTCTGTTCTCATCAAAGTTAAAAGAAATTTCACAGGGGCCTCCCATGGCAGCCTCCCTCGCCTGGCTGTCTGTCATTGTTGACATTTAATGCAATCAATCTTTTTTCCATCACTGAAGTGAGGAACTGGGTTATCTTCTGTGCACATAGTTACCAAAATAAGCATTTATAAATGAATATACAAAGGACTTATTTAAAAGCAACACAAAGAGAACTTGAGAGGGTACTGGACTTTATGACCCCAGTACACAGTTAAAGCAGATGGACAAAGGGGTGATGGGAGACATGAAAGATTTAAAGAGTTGTAAGGATGAAGTTTGAATAAGTTTTTTGGCATGGAAATTAACATGAAAGGGAGACCCAAAAGATCTGGTTTTTTTGCATGAAAACCTGTCCTGTATATATTTTAAGGCAGAGTGTGATTCACTATCTGCCTTAGTCCATCCTGCTGCAGACAGATGTTTCCCTTCCTCATGCCTCTATGTGCCACTCGCCTTCACCACCTCTCTCACGCGAAGGTGGCTCTGTGGAACAGATCCAGCTGAAAGCCATGCATTTTTTCATGGCTTACTCATCAACCAGCTCAGTTCCCAGACCTATTTCCTCCACAGATACTGGTGGTACAAGGTGGTGCAGATGAGGAAGGAGCTAAACCGCAAATAAACAATGAAGGGACAGAAAGGGGGAAAGATTGATCTACAGCAACAGATGAACTATTAACTGGGAATTGCAAGAGAGATCCTTTCCCACTTGGAAGAAAAAACAATAAAATAATCCAGCTGTGGTTATTGTGAGCTACAGGTCTCACAGGGAAAAATATGCCCAAACAGTAAAATTATGAAATTCCAATGTAACTTGATGGTCTTTATAGCAATTTGTTACACAGCTTGCAAATAGACATATTGCTCCAAAAAGAGCAGCATAAAAATAAGTAGAGACTCTCATGCTTCCACATTCATAGTTCCTAGCTGTTTAAAGTCTCAGGATAACTCCACCTGGATTTATAATATTGTAGTAGGACCAAAAAACCTACAAGAGTAACAAGAAAGTAGATTTTAAGGAAATTTCTTACCAATTGTCTGGTTAGACTAGCTCTGGTGGGAATACACTGCATGAAGTTTTTGGGAAGCATTCTTTAGCAGTGTTGTAGGTCCCCTGTAAAGCTTCAAGCTCCCCTGGGGTCAGCTGCTGAAATAACAATCCAAGCTCTGAAATGAGCATCTCTTAACTATAGTACAAAAGCAGGAACACATCAGCAAAACCAAAGGAGACTATTGCCATTCTTAGGGGAATCAATAGACTTTGGAACATTGAAAGGAACAGGTTCATGTTAATTGCATACTTAAACATAAAATACTATATACAACACATAAAATTTCAGATCAACAGTCCTATATTTAAAAGAGATGGGGTTCACAGGTATCTTCTGCTCTGGTGTAATGGATGAACTCTCCTCCTTAGCTTGTTTTTGTTTGGTTGGTTGGGTTTTGTTTTTAAATTGCCAAACTAGAAAGTTAAACTATAACACCACAGATCATGTTAAAATATTTCAGGACCAGGGCTGCTAAAGGCCTGGACTAAAAGCCTAATGAAAAGCACAGTGACTTCAGAACCCTACCTGTCTGCACACACCCCTAGTGACACGCTGGGGGCATGAATAAGTTCTTGCATTAAAAAAAAAGTTAAATCATAAAGCTGCTGGAAGTTAGAGATGGAAAAACCTCACTAGAACATTTAAGGCACCACCCCGCTGCTGCACAAAGATCTTAGGTGGGTCCTCTGGCACCCTCCGGACTCTACATGTTTAGTTCAGATCTGAAATGGTTTAGATTGTAATGAAGGTCTTGCTGAAATAAAATAGAGTGGCTGGTTTTGTATGGGACTAGGAAAACCTCAAACACGAGCAATTCATTTGCATCCAAAGAAGGTAATACCACATACTTTCGTGACCCTTTACTGCTTTCTTGCTCCCAGCCCCGGGAAAGGCATTTCACAGCAGTGAACTCAGACCAGTTCTTAATAGATATTATCGGCCTCTTTTCTCGCCTCCTCTTCCACTAGCAAGAAAACGACGGCATTTTTACGAGCTGTAAGCCAGGTCCTTCGAAAACCTGTAATAATCCCCAGGACCACTGGGTGGTACTAGCTGTCTGCGGTGGGAAGCCGAGCTGAGCCGGAGGCCGGTCGCCTTTCGCAGATCGTACAAACCACACGGGTTTTACGGAATCCACCATTTACTACAGCCGCAGCTGTGTGTTTAAAGGGCTGTCTGTTTTAAGAGCTGGAGCACCTCTCCTATGAAGACAGGCTGAGAGAGCTGGGGTTGTTCAGGCTGGAGCAGAGAAGGCTCTGGGGAGGCCTGATAGTAGCCTTCCAGTAGCTAAAAGTGGCCTGCAGGAAATCTGGTGAGGGGCTTTTACAAGCCTATGGAGTGACAGGACAAAGGGAATGGCTTTAAACTGAAAGAGGGAAGATTTAGATTAGATGTTAAGAAAAAAATCTTCCCTGTGAGGGTGGTGAGGCACTGGCACAGGTTGCCCAGAGTTGTGGCTGCCCCATCCCTGAGAGTGTTCAAGGCCAGGTTGGATGGGGCTTGAAGCAGCCTGGTCTAGTGGAAGGTGCTCCTGTTCATGGCAGGGGGTTGGAACTGGATGAGCTTTAAGGTCCCTTCCAACCCGAATCATTCTATGATTCTATGATACCCTGCAGATGCTCAATTGGCATCTGCGTAAGCTCTAGTTCCTCTTGAGAGGGCAGAGCATGGCAATGTACAGGTACTGCTGCTTCCATGCATGTTTGGTGGTCCCAGCACAGCTGAGACATTCTTCTTCCAAGTTAAAAAAGAGAACTTTTCTAGAGACAAATATCATCTGGAATCCCATGAACAAAGATGTTCTCGTATGGTAGTCCCAGTGAAATACACAGAAATGTATACACATATGCTTTAATTTACATTTTTGCAACCTCGGAATCTTAACATACGTAATTGGCATTGTTCTAGAATCTTCCTAGTCACATATAAAATCCCAAAGAAACTTCTTTAGAAAGTGTATCTCTTACCAAGCCAAACAGCAATACTTTCAGTTATTTTATCCACTGCTAAGTCTGGACACACAGCTCACTAGCACTTGTAAGCAGATGGCGTCAATGTTACATTCACAAGCAGAAATACTGAGTAAGCTATACTTGGACCCAGCAGGGTCAATAGGGCTTCACGGGTATCTTTCAGCCTGCAAAAATTTTACTACTAGTGATAGATGAGCTGGAAAGACACAAGTTTTATCTCAAACACAGCGGGAGCTTGGGACCAGCAGTTACCAAAGGCATCTTTCTACTTGTAAACTGAAAAGAACAAATGTTCTTTTTTGAATGACTGGGGAAAGCTAAGCATACAAGTAATGTACCTCCTTTCAAGCCCTCTAAAAGAGGCCAATGAGTCTTACTACAGCTTGTAACAATGTGTTGTTGGATCTTACCAAAGTGACTTTAAAAATTTAACAGGCTGAGGACATTTGTCTCAAAATCACATGTAATTCTTTCACACTGCTGAAGCAATAAGCCATTTCTATGAGCTTGACCACACTGTGGCTCAAGAGACGGGCAGTTTTAATTCTGAGAGAAGCAACACACTTGGTTAACAAACCAAAGCAAAACCAAACCAAAACCATGAACTATATAAGGAATGGTTTGTTTAGCAACAGGGAGATGCTGGATTATCAGCCAGTGAACTGTTGTAATGATCTATCACAGCAGCTCTGTGACTTTGATATCTTGATCCATTAACTACACCAAAGTTTTAGCATCCTCTCTAGCATAGGTCAGTTAGCTGATGCTTAAAGCACCAACTGATCGTGCTGTGCGTGCTTATGCTTAAGGGCTGATATTCAGCATTACAGCTGAAGATAACCTATATGTGCTTTTGTTCTAATGCAGAATGCATTTGTTTGTCTACTGCTGAGTCACTGCTGTGCTGCTTCTGGTAAACTAAGCCAGAAGAAGCACAGAAACCCTGTGACCATCTCACTGATCTTGGCTTCCCCTTCATCTCTGGACATTGAGATTGTGAGCTGCACTTAAGGGATGCTGGCTATCTGAAAGCCAAGTTGCAGCCCCTGCCTGTAATTTAAGCTTGGTCCAAAGACTTTTTTCAGTTGCTCCCCCCAAAGCGCCCAGGGTCAGCAGCAAGACTTTTTGAGCTGCTATTCGAGCGAAGAGTTGGTAGAGTTCCAGTACATGTACTTAAAACGCATTTATGTGATTTGGCTTCTGTGCGATTCCCTCCCTACACATACACTCTCTGCAAAAAGGGCTGTAATTAATGCTACTCAGTGCACTGTGAATATCTTTATTTAATTAGCATTGTTAAATTACATGTCAAAAAGCAATTCTTCATCCCTTTTCATGTGCATGAAGGGTCCCACAGACAGCAGAACCAGTATCTTCCTAGGAAGCAAACTTTTATGACATCAGACAGGAATTGTACATTCCTTAACACACCACAGACGATCTCTGCAGACTCTGTGTGTGACTGGAGACAGAAGCAAGAGTCTGAAGAGCATTAAATTGCAGTTTCTCTTAGAGCAAGGTCTCATAAGCTGTTGATTTCTTTCAGCCCTGGTGCCGGATCACTACTGTCTTGAGCAAGGATTACTTTTTGCCCTATTTCTTTCCTCACTGAATTTATTTTAAAATAATAAGTTTGAACAATGTACAGAGGAGTCATTGTACAGTGTCCAATTAACATAACAATAGGAGACCTAGACTTCAAAATGATGAGTAGGAAATAACTTTGGGGCACATTTTAAGATTCCATGATCTTACAACATGATCTCACTAATGCATCCCACTCCCCACTACATCAACATTATCAGTTTTCTTGGTACCCAAATAAAATTACTTTCCTGCAAGCATTTAACTACTGAAGCTAGATTTTTTATTACCTTTGCTTCCTTTACATCAAAATGATCTTTTCTAAGAGCTATATATCTTTTCCTGGTTTAAAAGTACTAGTTCTGCTCCAGCACATTGAGTCATTTTATTCTGTAACACAATTGTATAGCACAAGGAAATGAGAGGAGGGATTCTCCATCTGGCAGATGATCCTCAGAAGTGGAAAAGAAAATGTGCAGGCTTATGCTATTAAACTTTTTGAGTTCAAATGGGATCCAGCTGTTTGGGATCCACAACATTCTTGCAATTTAAATGCTCACAGTATGTATATTTTCAATCCCTTTATTTTTGTTTTCTTTAATTGTTGGGGCCTGAGATCATAAACGCCTCAGTCTTTCAAATGTGAAGTGCAGCTCTTGGTAATTTGTTCTAATCAACTGCAGTAAGAAATGCCTGCTCCATAACCTTCAATGCTTTTTCTCTCCCGTGACAACAGAATAGACTTCTTGCAAAAAAATAAACATCTGGTTTGAATTGAACATCAAATTGCAGTTACTTAAGTGCCAACTATTAAATTACCTCAAATGTTTTATGTTTGAACATGATTTTTCAAGACAGCTAGATTTTTTAGCTGTAGCACAAATGCACATGTAAAATTACTTTAGAAGGTTAATTCCCTTGAACACACTTTTTTTTTTTTTATCATGTGTAGCTTGGTCACTGTTTTGGCTTTCCATTTACAGAACTTGTTATTCACAAACATTTATATACAACCAAATACGCCTTGTCAGATGGTAACATGAAGAAAAGCTCTATCTGGAACTCAGGGACTTGATTCTGAAGACTACAACATAAGGAAGGACTGTCAAGACTATCTAAACACCCTTATACCAAGCCAGAAAATCACATAGACTAATATTATAGTATGCATTTCTGATCAGGAAGTTAAACAAAATTTGCATCTAAGACCTGCCTCTTCTGAAAACCCAAGCCCCTTCCTTTCCCTAGCACTATATCTGGGGGTGAGTCTTACAGTCTGATTTTCATGACAGCATTACAGATTTACAGCTTTACATATATGTTGATCCACCACATTTTCGCAGGAGATATTTCTTTTTCGATCTCTCTTTTTTAAGTATGTTTCCAGCCCCCGCAGTTACAGGGAATTTTTTAAGATGGAAACCAGTACAATTTGAACTAGTGAAATCAAATGGGAATGAAAACCAAATCCACCCTTTTGCTAATGCTTGCAATTTCTGTACAACTGGAATTGACAGTGCTGCTGAGGCTTCTTTATGCTGCTCCAGGCTCCAGGGAGGACAAAATAAAAAGTGAGTATTTTATTCATTGTGAGGGGGTTCTAAAGGGGCATGGGGGAAGTGTAAACGAAAACCATTTTTGTATTCTCTTCAGTACTTCTGCAAATCCCTCCTCCAAAGCAAAGAAGTGTAACTGCAAGTGCAGATCAGCACTATCACTGTTTACTTCTTCTTCCCAGACACAGATCAAAGTGAAACTACAGGGGGAATTGACGCCAAAAAAATTAAATTGAAAGCACCGAGGACTGCAGCTGGGTAAATTGCTGGCAATTACTCTGGTGACTTCTAAATTGGATGTGACTGAGTGTCAGTCATTGTCTAAGCACTTGTGTTTTCACCAAAGCTGATTGTAACTGTTGTGATGATAAGATTACTCCAAGGAAGAAGTAGTAATTACAAAGGTGGGGCCACCTGATCAGACATTTCCATGTTAATTAGGTGGCTATTTATAATACTGACTGTGGGTTTAGCTATAATATTTGAATAATAAAACGAAGGCCAATCCTCAAATTCACTGACAAAGAAGATGAAGGCTTGATCATAATAAAAGTCTACTGAATTGTTTCAGGTGTTGTATGGACAAAACAGTGACTGTTTATGGACAGTAGATAGACAGGAAGAATGATTTAATTTACCACATGTTGTTTGCTGAAAGTGATCTGAACAGGTTTAAAAGTCACAAAGCTAAAATCCATCAAAGACTATGAAGAGGGTATTTTCATTCTGGGAAAAAAAAAACAAACTACCGAACAACAAACAACTCACCAACCCCACTATTGCTAAACATTCGGAGTGTCTAGACAATGGATGTATGTGATCTTCACTTCATGAACTTCAGCAGCACATACTCCAGTGTATGTGATTAGGGGAGAAAAACTGTATGTCTTCAACTAGCAGTTCTTCTTGTAGCTTGGGAGAACATAACTTCAGTTACTACTTAAATAATGCAAATGGATATGGCTGAAAGTTGTGTCTCAGAATCACGTAAGGTAAAGAGGTGAAGTTGGAGTAGATCTCTGACATCATCTGGTCCAACCCCCATGCTCAAGCAGGGCCATAGAGAGCCAGTTGCCCAAGACCATGTCTAGACCGTTTCTGACTGTGTCTAGATGGTTTTGAAGTCAACTTCTCACTAATTTAATTTCTTTAGTTTGACAAAGTCATTCAGATGTTACTTATTAGCAAAACGTTGCTGATAAAAAGCATGGTGAAAACTATTAGGTTTCTGTAAGTACCTTGAAAGAGGTGACAATGCTATTTAGGTGCTAGAGAAAAACTGGATGAGGAAGTAATACAAAAATTACTGTCACAGAAACAACATAATTAAGTGGGGAGATAAGTCCTGAAGGCAGTGTCCCTTCTCATCAGAGGGGCCATAAGGATTTCAGCCTGAGCTGAATGCTGAAGAAGGGAGTTGAAGGAATCTGATGTGATGACTAGTATGTGGGTACTCAGACATGCAGTCAATACTGTTTACACCTACATATCCTAACAAGTAGATACATTTCCAAATACATATTCAACTACCAAAGCCAGTTTTAAAAGCAGTATTAATTACTTTCCTCCCACTTCTTCCCCAGAATTCATCTTCCTGGTTAACCCAGGAAAACACAGAAGAACCAACAACCTAAACTAGTTTTCAGCTGAGGCGTGTTACCATTTATCGAAAGCAGCTTCCTTTCAACATAACCCATGAGGGTAGGCAGGCCCTAAGGATCTCAGGCATGTTGACATGTTAAAATGTTTTCCTGTTGAAATAACTTGTGGAAATCTATTCTAGTTGAAGTTATGACTTAATTATGGACTAGCATCCAATATCTGAGCAGAATTATTTCATGACTTTGCCACACAGAAGTCTACAGTTAGTCTTTAAACCAAATATCATCTACTGAACTGGATATGCCTCAAGCAGCAGGGAGCTTGAAACCTAATAAAGGAACTTCTTTTCTATGTCCACGAAAGTGGCTGGAGACTGAAAATTACTAATTTTAGCATAAATACACTTCCAAATTTTATGAAGGAGACATATAAACTCGTTCACCAAATCAAATAAGGGTGTTTGGACAAGGGAAAGAAAGAGATAAGTGTGCTTTCATATTGGGAAAAGGGATCAAAATAAAACAGGGAGGAAAGGGTCAAAGAAAAAGTAGCTGCCACAGAAATCCTCCACAGTTTTGAGGAGGAATCATGTACAGTGGGAAAAGGCCTGGAGGCATGGACATTGAAGGCTGCTTTGGCAACTCAGGCAGAGAATACGTACGCCAAGTTTTTTTGTATCATTCAGGTTTTTACATACATTATCAAATTAATGACTAGCTTGTTTATAATCCTACTATATCAACTGTAATTATGTGTGACAACATCAAAATTCTGAGGAGGTAAATTGTGCATCCCCAAGGATGAACCTGTGTGGAAGCATGCTTGAAATGAGACTTTTCAAGAGGCTTAAACAAGTTGATTTATAAGCCTCACATTTTCTATGGAGGAAGAAGAGAGAAATTGTGCTCAGGAAACAGGTCAAAGTTACCATGAGAAAATCTGTCACCAGAGATGCTGGGTATCTTCAAAATATAACTAATCTGTTTTATTTCTGTGATACAACATAAAAGGGTAATGAACACTCACCAGAAGGAACACTGTGAGAGCTCTAACAGATGTGGGGGAACAATGTCAGTAGCAGGGAGTTAAAAGTAGAAGGAAAATACAGAAAAATGGGTGAATATAAGAAACAAAGGAAAGAGAGAGAATAAAAAAAAAATAATAGAGAAATAAATAAAGATACAAAGAAAATTCTTAAGGATTACATTTTAAGAAATGCATGTTTTTGTCCCCTTCTCTCCCTCATTCCAAAAACTCAGCTACTATTTTGGGCCTCTGTTACAGCTCTTTCAGTCAGCTTCTCTGGCCCTACAGAGTCTACACGGGTTTTTGCCTTGTACTGATCTCTGGCTCTGAGTGGAAAAGATGGGAGGTTCAAGGAGGATAGGTAGATGCAGAAAGTCTGCATAGTGCTTTCAGCAAGTATCCCAACTGTTTAAATGGATGCTTAAATAACTGTGTGCCTTGAACTCTTCCCACAGCTGATCCCTCCAGGTTCTCCAGGGATACACACCATCACCAGCTGAACTCTTAGTCTAGCAAACTCATTCTCCAGAAGCCAAATCACCTCCCAGGAACTTTTCTACCAGGCTGGGAAAGTCAGCCATTGTGGGGAACTGCTTCATACCCCTGCACACCCTGCATGGGGCCTCCAGTGAGAGCAGAGGAAGAACATCCCATTCACTCTGGAAAAGTACCTACAGGACTCATTTGCCTTCCTGGTTTTTGGCTAAGTGAGTTTAATACTATGTACCTGCCCACATATCACCAGCTCTCTTGTAAGAGCATCTGCATGCAAAATCCACCTACATTTGCTAAAAATTATACATCAGCATCCAGCCAACACCACACATTGACCTGATGGGATCTCACACATACAACTCATTCAGCAGTGCAAGTTTACCATGACTTTCAGAAGCTTTTAAAGAAATTACTTTTATACCAAAGAAGTGGTATTTGCTATTACTTCTGATTTAACAGCATCAACCCACAGCTGTAAGCCTCATGCCAGGTGCCTGGCAGAGTGAGTGCGATGTACTGCAACACATGCAGGGAGAAATGGAGCAGCAGCAATGCTGTTTGGCAAAGGTGGAGCTTGGCTGTGGTGCCTCCCTTACAACTTCCTCAGAGCCAGGAAGAGTCTGTGATCCTATTTCGGCTGCTTTTAGACCTGCTTACAGCTAAATGATGAGACTCTGCTGATAGAGGTAGCAGCCTACACAGCAGACTACAGATGGGCCATTTTTTCTTTTCCAGGAAAACTTCTGTCACCAGTGATCTCTGACTATTCAGTGGGCAGACGGGGAAGGCGGGTTGTGGGTGGGAGAGTGCTGAAACACTCATATTCCGTTCTTCTGCAAAAACCCAGGCCCATCTCTTGGCTGTTAGACAGGGATGAAAGAGCGGAACAATCCAGCAGGCCAAAAGAACACTGTGACTACTTCTGGCCTTGAATTTTTATAACCCGGTCAAAGGTTCTGCACACTGCAACCTTTTCTCCTCACCATGCCCTCGTTTGGCCATCATGTATGTCAGTCACTGCTGTTTTGTCCCCAGGCAAAATCTCTCTCGCCTGTTTTTTCCCATCTCTGCCTAATGGCTACACAACTGGTCTTGAAGGTCCAGTTTGTCCTCTGGGCTTCTTGCCCACACATGACTCTGGTGGAAACTTCAATGTCCTCATACATTCCCACTCTCCTTGCAGCTGCTCCCCTCTGGAAGGCTGAGGAAGGATGTTCTTTGTGTCCCATCCAGTTAGGAGAAGCATGCAGGGGTTGAGTGCTTGCGCACAGGGAAGGACTCCAAGCTCAGAGCACAAAAAACTGCTGTAGATTGAAAGCAGCAGCAGCAAGGAGCAAGGCACACTGGAGGCAGGCTGCAACAGAGAATCACCTGTGGTACTGAATAATCAGTTTGAGCAAACCAAACCAAACCAAACTACCCCTAGTGCACTGAAGGTCTAAAACTGATCCTCCTTAGGTAGGTCCTTGGCGTATAGACCTACTGCATAATCCTAATCATGACAACAGTTGAACATTTGCATTTATCCTCCCTTTCCTGATGACAGCTTTATCTGTTCACCTTTTAGAGTGGTATGTTCACCTTTTAGAGTGGTATGTCCTTGGATCATAGATCTATCATTTGCTTAGTACAGCTGACTATTCCTATTACTAATGCATTGCCATTCACAGATGCAAATAAACAATCCAATGATCTTGCAGCAAGGAGCAGCAATATATACCACCTATATACTACCTGTTACACATATACTATGCTATTACCCAGCCTGCGCTACATGGACAGATGGAAGGGATGAGCACTCACCAGCAACCAGGACTGTTATTTTAACAGCATTCTGGTTTGCGCTAGCTTAACCTCACTGGGAAACTACAGTCTGTTTTCCTCACCCCAGCTTTGCTCAGCACAGCAACAAGCAAGGGAGCCACAAATCTACACAAGCACAGGGAACCTTAGAATCCACACAGTTTTAAAAAACATATGTGGAAAAAGTACTCAAAACCAGCATGCGTTAACATGCAACAGGAACACTGATACCAAAACTGCAGTCCATTGGGGTATTTTCTTCCTAAGAAGTAGCTTTTGAAAGAAAACCTTTTCTCACATAACGTTTTTTTGTCCTTTGTTTTTCTTCATCTCCTCCTGTTTTATTGCAGCTTAGGACAGCCGTTGTTAGAGAATCTAGACAGACTTCAAGGGGTGCCAAATTACAGAGACCTCAGGTTTTTCACAGTTAGTTGTTATTTTCACTGATGGATTCTTCTAAAGCAAATGAGATTGAATTAATATGTTTTTACTGTATCTGTTCCTCTGCTCTGCTGTTTCCCATGGCCTAGCAGAGGAAGTCTGATTGCCAAGTGTTTTCTCATTTTGTTTAATCTGATACAAAAGGTCACCTCAAGTATCCTTTTGGTATTTGCTCTAGAGCTGAGTATAATAGGTGGCAGCCCCAAAAAGAATGCATGTTGCTAAACTTCAGAAATGTTTGGGTCTTTAGATACAAACAGATGTTTCCTTTTGGTAGCTTCATTTTCCGAGTGATATTCCAAGAAGTACAATGGGCGTAGCCAAATCACAGATGAGCATTTTCCAGAAATTAACTGGTTTCGCACACTATATCACAAATCATAAGATAATTTGCTTTCTTAAAAGAGATCAATAATTTTTTTCTTTAATCAGACTCTTGTTTAAATAGTCCTCCAATTGTTACTATCTATGGCTAATCTCTGCAGCAGAAGCAGGAAAACAGAAAGATTGGCTCACGTTCAGGTCTGATGTAGATCCACTGAAATTAGCAAAAACTCGGCTGCCTTGGGATCCATTGTGCTACACCAGTCTGGAATAATGTATTTACACTGACAAAACAAATAGTTCTAGGAATAACAATTTAATCTGGAGAACTAGTAAACAACTTTGGCTTTATGCTATAATCCTGTGGTCTAAATTTGTCAATAATATATAACAAACATAGTTTTAGAATCATAGAATCACAGAATGTGATTGTGTTGGAAGGGAACTTAAAGCTCATCCAGTTCCAACCCCCTGCCATGGGCAGGGACACCTTCCACTAGACCAGGTTGCTCCAAGCCCCATCCAACCTGGCCTTGAACACTTCCAGGGATGGGGAATTCACAATTTCTTTGAGCCACCTCTTCCAGTGTCTCACCACCCTCACAGTAAAGAACTTCTTACTTCTAGTTGCATGCTTGCTGTTCTCCAAAACAATCCTTTTTGCAAAGTGATAATTAACTTTATGTAATTTTAAATGGATGGCTAACAAAGTCTTCCTGGATACGTTGAGAGGGCTCCTGTCCCCTCAGGAAAATATATGCCATTCTGACCTTTCCAGATGCAAAGTATTTACTTCTTGGAAGTTTATATTTATGGGTCAGGCATAATGACTTTACATGGAAAAGATGAGTCAGAAAAACACTTTTTTAGAAGACTAAACTGAGAATTTGAGGACACAAAAAGGGCAAAGGAATTATGGAACAAAGATTGTTTAAAATGTTTCAGCATTAGACTTAAGCAGCTAAACCATTGATTCTAACTCCTGACTTCAAAACACTCAGAGGCCATAATATCACTTTTGGCAGCTCTGCTGTAATGACCCAGTTGCCATAATCCTGGTGTTTAAAAAACATCAGAGAAAGATGGGACATGAATGGGGCCTGCTGTACAGCAGGAAACAAGCAGAAGAAGAAGAAAAGCCCTCAGAAGGCTTTCAAAAAATACAGGCTAATCCCAGCAGTGCAGAGAGGGGGGGGACAGGAGAGAGGGACCGCCCTGCAGGGCTGTTCCTTGGGGATCAGAAAGACAAGGTTGCCTAAAACAAGATTAGTGCCTTTGAGAAGAATTATGCCAGATTTGGAATTCCTCTGTATAAAGTATGAATTACTCTTGCTTTGAATATTCAGATTAATGAATAAAAATTTGGCTTCTGACTGTTCTTGTTAGATTTTAACTGCTTTAGTCCAAAGGGTACTAAACAATGGACAGCTACACAAACTCCTTGATGCGAAAATATACACAGGTGATAAAAGCTCTACCGCTGGCCCATATGTCAGGATTTTACCTCCTTCTGTAATGAAACCAAGGAAACTAGTTTCAAGCAAACCGGAAAGATCATGAACACAGAAGTCTGACAGCTTGTCCCCTCTCAGGAGAGAGGCAGCAGTCTTTCTGAAGAATCAAACCAAATTATAGATCACTGGGGCTGTCTCCCTGGATTATCATCAGTTGAATGGTAAAGCTTTAGGCAAGAAACACATTTTCTAAATCCATAATCCTTCTTCTCTTGTACTTCATTGATACTACATAACCAGTGCACAATATGTGTACTAGCTGCTCCGGAGAGAAATGCAGAGTCACTACAGTGACCAGGTAACAACACAATCTAAGAGGTACAAAACTTGATGCCTAATTACAGGTCACAAAGAGAAACAAAAGGCAGATAACCATGGTAAGAGAATAAACAGGGATGATAATGCATGAATTTGAACAGCTATCCCTGTAATCCCGCAATGTTGTACTTGAATGCCTCTCAAAATCTGTATTTTGCGTATTTTTTAAGGCATCATATTTTCTAAGCACCTGCAGCTTCTGAGACACTTTGGGTGCTCAACATTATTAAACACATATTGCAGTCACTTTTGATGTATTAATCTAAAATCCTCTACCCAGGTGGAAAAAGAAAACAGAACAGAAATCAAAGAACATTTCAGGAAAAAAAGAACACCCAACACAATAAATTAAATGGTAAATCCTAAAGGTATAAAATCAACCCTAGCAACGTTTTGCACATGCCCAAATTTTGTAGAGTTCCCAATCTGAGCAGCCAAATGATTATTCTAGCGCATACACAGTTGGGTCCTGCTGCTACTTTCACTAGCGGTAGACTTTGGTGGCTATAGTATATTTGCAAAGCTCTAATCCATCATAATTTACTACAGCAGAAAAAAAAAGAAACCAACAACCAAACCCAACTAACCTGTTCTAGTTGTTAGAGTTTGGCTGTGTTTGGAAGGCTGGAAAACTGTTGTTTCTCTTGTTTCATAAGCAATTGCATATCTCAAGGCCTAGAAGCTTGTAGATTAAGATGATTTTTCTACTGTAGTATAAAGAAAGAGGCTAAAAGTAAAAAGCTGTGAGAATGGCAGCAGTTCTCCAGGTACAGTTGTGCTAATCGGAATGTTAGGTGAGTTTAGCAGGTTGAATAAAAACATACAATCAGACTGAAGTTCAGGAATGCCTCAGGTACACTTGCAAGTGCAAGCAAAAACAACACATGAATCCAAAATCTAAGTAGGTCAGTATCATGACAAGCTGCCAGTTTGCAATTCAGTAGTATTTTTTGCCTGGGACATATTCTAAATAAGATATATGAGATACTATTTTAACAGAATTAAAGTGTGCCCAGTCACATATTACAGACACCTCAAAGAGCTGTTAACACCTTCAGCAAACTGCCAGTTACTTCAGTATGTGCTGACTTCAGTTTTACAGAGGAAAAGTAAGGAGGTTTTGTCTCCAAAAACATCAGGTTTTTAATGCTGCCTTTAGAGTGACACCTATTTATAACTCTCCAGTTGAAAAAGCAGCTTAGATTAATATACATGTTATAGAATAAATAAAGTTCTTAGCCATTCCAATGAAAAAGATGATGACCCTGAATCGCTTTTCCATTTCAGCCACAGAAATGGAAGTAAAGGATGTCTTCAGTTCCCACTGGACTTCTGCAGTCTCAGGTTCTTAGGGATACATCCTGGCAGGAAAATCAGAAGTCTCTGCACTTCCCTTTGTGCGAGCAGAATACTATCAGTGGGATCCCAGTGAATCATTCCAATCACAAATTGTTCCGGAATAAAATAACTTTTGTTTAAACAGGATTTATTTAACATTCATGTGCTCCTTCCTTCTCTTTCTAAGAACAGATTATTTTAAACAGCTGTTATCTCTTATTTCAAACCTGATAAACCAAACCCAAACAAACTCCCCTCATACTGAATTTAAAAAATGAGATAAGAATCAGAAAAACTGAAGGCTTTGACAAAATATTTTAAATGGTAAGTAGATCTTTTTAAGCAACAAGAGGAAGTGAAGAAGTCTGGTTTGGGGGAAAATGAGTTAATTGAGTCTTTATGGTAATGTCATCAACAATGAAACAGTTGGTGTTTGGTTTGGCATGTTTAAGTTTCAGAGTTAACAACTTACTACAGTGATCACGAAGGATTATTCCCCCTCCTCAGTAATTATTAGATGACAGACATTTCCATGCCATTTAACACTCCGGCTCATGTCTCCAAGCTGATCAGATCTGAGAACTAAGTAGTTTTTTCCTTTTTTAAGATGAACACTGAAACTTAGAGCACAGTTCCGCAACACAATTAATTCCATTGACACAGATCTATTATCAATGGGTAATTACATTAGGAGTCTTGAAATCTTTTCTCTCTCACACAGTAAAAACAGAAGGATCAAGCTGCTGCTGCATGCTAAAGCATCTGCTGTGTGTACTCAACAACACTACAAATTGTCTCATAAGTCTAACATATGATCCTTGTCTTGCAGCATATTTGTTCAAGACTTGGATCACAACACAGTAATGCCAAATAAACCATGTCATCCTTCAGTTATAAACAAAACAAATAATTACTGGGTTGCTTTTTTTTTTTCTGAAAGCATGCTTTTCCTGAGTGTGTTCCTCTAGAGTAAAATTATTTCTGACCTTTCATCTGATAGGTATCACCACGGAGTATTCACCCTTATTTTAAATTGGTTTACAGTAGCCACACAGGGGCTGCTACAGTACTAAGTAATGTCTATTTAAACTGAATTTTAACTTCAATATTTAAATATGAAGCAAGATAGGAGGAAAATTAATATCAATGGTACAATGATAGACATGGCAATGGTACAATGACAGATGAAGTTAAAGGTTGTACTAAAACATGGATCAAAAGAGATCCTTCTCACCATCAAAGTGAACTACAGCAGTGTAACAGTGATTCTATTTCTCTAAAAGTGACAGCACAGATATCATTTCAGCGGACTTCTCTGGATCCAGACAGGATACATGCATATCCCCATGTAACATGGTTTGTTAACATACTCCAATCTTTGCTCCGACTGGCAAGGAATTAAATAAGAGTCACGGAATTAGTTACAACCTTCCTATCTTCATGTTCCGAAGAAAGAGAATTCCTTTACTGACTTAAAACTGGCATTCAGGTTTATTTTCAAGACAACATCCCTGAAATATTTGTCACTTATGAGATAAATCAGTCTCTCAATAAGAAAATTTGTCTCGTTATCTTCTGGGTACGATTTTTACCTATTATATGTATCCAGGCTTTCTTCAAATATTGAAATGACTTCTAAATATTTACTACAACTGAACAAACATATACTAAATGAATGATAATGAAATAAACTGCACACATGAGAAGTTAAGTGAGGGAAACCCTGGCTACCAGGATTTTTGCCAAGGACTTCACAGAAACCTTATCCTTGAAATTCAGGTCTCATAATCAAGTCCTTTCTGTCACCTCACATGGCAAAATAAAGTGAACTAGACCAGACCAGACTGATGCATAAGGTGCTATATTACAGTAATACGTTTGCCTTCGCTAGAAGGCACAGCTGTGGCCCTGCGTGAATGCTCTGTTGGTCGTTCATTCTGACAACATGGTAAGAAAAACCTCCTCACTTCACATCCTCTGAGCACTCACTACATTACATATGTGCATGTTGACAGACAGACTGCTCCAATGTTTGTTCAGATTCTCTTTTGGTACACCCTCCATGGGTAGATCTCCAAAGACCAGTAAAGTATTCTGAAATCCTGAATGTACAAAAAAAATGAAATATTTTGGGGGGGAAAAAAAAAAAAAGAAAAAGGAATGTGATTTGAGAATATGTTTGTCTGAACATTAAAATCTTTGGTAAAGTAAGAAATAGGAGTACACTTATCTATCTGAAGTCAAGACACACCATGTAATGTCTTAGATGCTCTACCTGGCAGCAACTTCAAATGAGCTTTGCAATGAAAAAAACAGTTAATAGTTTAGTAAGACTAAAGAGTTTTAAATGTACCCTTATTTTCTTTGTAGCACTTTACAGCTTTTAAGATACACGTATGTGGGGACCTCCCCATCCCTAGACTAACAGCTTATTTCCACAACATAAAATTATTACACATAGATTACTGAACTCAAAATAAATGTACCTTCAAAAATCCAACAACAAATAAGATCTACACCACACTATAAGTAACAAAATCATAGAATGGCTATGGTTGGAAGGGACCTTAAAAATCATCTCGTTCCAAACCCCCTGCCATGGGCAGGGGCACCTTCCACTCGACCAGGTTGCTCCAAGCCCCGTCCAACCTGGCCTTGAACACTTCCAGGGATAGGGCAGCCACAGCTTCTCTGGGAACAGATAATAGTCATAAATTATCCTTAAAGTATCAGATTCTTCATTGTTAGTAAACATCTCTATTACGTTTTTAGGCTGTTTTCTTCCAGGCATTTACTAACACTACGTTATTAATTTTAATTCTTGGGGCCTTGTTTGAAAAAAACAAATTAGATACAGATTTATTTCAAAAGAACATATCAAGGAGCATCTATATAAATAAATTCATGTATAAAGATATTAAGAGAAATACTTTTTTTAAAGATAATTGACTTTTTCTATGGTAATTTATTTTCTATGGGAATTAAAGCATGCTCTTGAGAAAACTCAACTTTTTATGGAGAAAAACACAACAGCAGTATTTGGACAGGCTGCCAAAACTATGCTATATTTAGCATGGAGCAAAAAGAACAAGGCCAGCACACACATGGTTTCCTTACATTTATTTCCCATTTCTACTTAACAAATATCAGATTATATTATTTTACATAGCAACTTGTCTCAAAGGAGCTGCACAGATGAAAAATCAGGTGCATCAGTGTGCACACATAATCTGGCTGATCTGATTCTAAAAATCGTTTTTTAAACCAAATCTTCACTTTGCGGACCTCACACAACACATGCACACTCTTGGTGGCCAGAGAAACATGAATGAGTGTGAGCAGCCAGGTTTCTGGAAATGAAGTAGTATTTCTCTTGCCCACTGAAGGAGTTTTCCGCAAATACATATACTGTCATGGAAACAAATGAGTTTCTGTGGACTCATCATTACAATCTAAATCTAAGTTTATAGTTAAATAGATAACCTGATGGAACAGCTGTAGACTTTTTTTACTCCCAATTCCTCATTTTTCAAATCTCTCCCAGGAAAGAGCAGAAAGGAAAAGGCACCAGAGCCATATGTAATTTACCAGGTCCCTTCTTGTGAGGGTAATAACATGATGACTGTATTTTAAAATGTGGTGTTTGCAGTGCATTGTGAAAACTAAAGATAGCACTGCATAAAGAAACCAGTATTTTTATAAATCCAACCGTGTTAAACACAGGCTCCTACTGTCAAGCAGTGCTTTTCAACAAGGGTTTTTCATGCATATGTACACCTTTACTGGCACCATTATAGCTATGTTCTCTTCAGATTATTTCTCTTTAGCCGTATACTCTAATGTCAGTATTTCTAGGACCTTACAGATAAGTTTTAAGCACTTTCAGTTTTGCAGATCATTAACAATTTTTTTGTAAAAGTATATCCTCTACTGAGGACTTTTCTCTAATGTGAATTGTCTAGATTTTCTTAGGCTGCAGACAAACTGGGTGTCAGGACTACTTGAGCTTGTTTAAGCAGCTTCCAATCTTTGGCTGGTTTTCCCTGCCTCTGCACTGCACCCCCACATTTTGCCATTTGCAATACTTCTGCGAGTTGAACAGAATCAAAGAAATGGAGCTGGCTGAAAAATAGGGGAGAGAGGAGGTACTAGAGAAGGTTATTTTCCAGGAGGATCAATTCTGCAGGTCACCCTCCAGCTGCACAATCATGCCAGCTGACTGCAGTAAAGGGTCAGGGGACTGCAGGGGGGAGCAAGAGGTGGGCAGAGGCTGCCGAACCAAGCAGCGCCTGCCACCAGGGAAGTCCCTGTACCTTCTGCAGACCCCCCCAGCAATAGTCCACTTAATTTGATGGGCCAGTATCCTGGTGATTATCAGTCTGTGACAGATAACATGCCTGCTGTTTACTTTGCAGAACAGTGCTCTGTTCACTCTTCCCCAAGCTGCATGGATTCCAGGAAAACGACAGGGCAGTAAAACTATTTCTGCTAGGACAAATACTTTGAGCAGAAATTGATGGCAGATTTAGCCATTTGGAAAGGCCTGGTTTTACAGCCATTCTTTAGAGAGGAGCTTGCTTCAAAGATGACACAAACACATACAAATACTTTATTGCTGGTAAAAATAGAGCCATGTAGTATTTACATCATTCAGTCATTGAATGTCACATTTCTTTTCTCAACCACCTGCTAGTACAGCTCACCCCCCTGCAAAAAAAAAAAGCTGCAAGTAACACCTGCACACAAAGCCTAAATATTCCGAGATTAACAGAACTTGTGACTTTTAGGAAGTCAAACACATCATTCTGTTAACCATGTTTTATTTTGTTGTTATTTACTTCTCATAGGTTGGAACAAAGGGCCATTTCCATTTCATTCTAGCAATTCTCCAGATGTTTGCATAAATGCAAAAAGAAGCAGTGAATTCTTAATTAGAAGAAAATATATATGCTCAACAGGGAATGTTGAAATCATTAGCCTGCTAATACTGAAAAGCCCTAAGAAGTGTAACTTCCAGCGAGCATAAAATATTGACACTATCCCAAAAATCATTATTTCTTATTTTGCTTATAAAAGATCATTAGTTCACTGACATAATGGCACCTTATTAGTCTGTGTTGCAACAGTAGTCTACCTGCTTCAGAACAGACCATTTTTAGTATTTTACTGTTTGCACTATCCAAACATGTTACAACCGAAATAGAAAACGGAACGTATGTTGAAAAGACCTGAGAGAATGAATGATGAGGCACACTCCACAGTCCTATGAAACAGCAGTACTAGTAATACGAGCAAGTTACAGCCAGGCTATAATTGAAGAGTGATGTGTTATGAGATATAATCTAAGACACCCATTTTTTTTCAGCAAATGGATTTATTGACATAATTGATTATAACCATGTACAGCATCTATGAATCTCCCATTGGAAGAATATCCAGTGATAGAGCTAATGTTAGTGTGATACACAGCTTTACTCAATAACCCCCACTGCATTTTTAACAACAAACAGTGGTGTATTCCAGAGTCAGTCATAAATGGCCAGAAAGCACCCATGTGTCCAGAAGAACAGAAATTTAAGATTAACAAAAAATAAAACCTGATCCTAGATTCAGTCAGCTTTAACTCCATTCAAAATTACAAGAGTTATAAATTTTAATCTATACACTGACAAAGGAGTTTGGCCCCTGATATTCATGAAAACTACTCCAGTGTCGAAATCCCAAAGGCCTTTTTGCTACTGACTCACGCATCAATACTTTTTCCTCCATTTAAAACAAAAAGATTAAGGCAAACAATCTCTACACTCTCTTCTTTCCTCCCATTTGAATTTAAAGACTGAACAAAACTCTGGCAGAAACGCCAAGTCTTTTCTCTCCAGTCAGTCACTAAACTCCAATTGAGAGTACCAGTTACTATGGTGTTTTTTGTAAACACTTGTTCATCTGACAAAAAAAGTGGGGGGTGAGGGAAGGAATAAAGAACGAACAAAACTCAAAAACAAAACACAAAAAACCTCCCAGACCAACCAGATTTCTTACTTGCAATTATGGTAATAAACAACTTGTAGTCACGAACACCCCGAGTCAGCAATGAATGCATGATATTGAGACAAGCATCTCCACAATCCGCTAACTTCCTTCAAGCCATTCAGTTCCACAAGAGTTCATATGAGGTTGCACATTAAATTCAAAGGAGCAGAAGTACTATCAATGCTCTCAGCAATTTACTGAACTCCATCTAAAACGTTTGCATTTAAAGTGTAGCCCCAGTTTGGACCTCTTTACTTAGCTCGTTTCTAGACCACATTGAAAGATTAATGTAAACTAAACCACCATATTTTGTAGTATCAGAACCACATTCCGTAAGTAAATATTCAGGGAAGTAAAACTCCCAAGAAAGTAAAGAGCAACTGATCACAAAATGATTAGCATTGCTCTAAAAACAAAAGCAAAATTCAAATTAAAAACAAACCCAACTCAAACATCATATACTACTGCATAAGGGTTTAACTTTAGCATTACTCACTCAGCTACACAAAACACAGAACCTAGATTAATATACAAAACGTGTTATTTCACAGTGAGGTACATAAAGCTTCTAACTTTAGTAGGCTAAGGCTAGGAGAGAATTGCCTATTAGGATAAAGACTGTTTCACATTCCTGAAATATTCTCATCTATTATTGTTTCTGAAGGAAGGCAACAATATTATTTATCCATCAACAGTTCACCTCTGCATCCACCCATTTAGAAATGGAAGATGGATTATGTGAGAGTCAGTGATGTACTTACTGACCATCATGGACCCAGACAACTACAGCACACATTACTGTGTACAAGTACCAAGCAGTATTTATTCGAAACCAATTCAAAAATAGCTCATTTGTAAACATATTCTAAAACTCTTGTTAGTTTTTCCTAGTGGTGTCAGCAATATATTCCTGTAAAACTAACCAGTTGCATTATTGTTACCTGTTTACAAAAAGGTATGAAAACACACTCACGCACATTAAATCGCCTCACATTCATTTGGAGTTAAAACAGCACAGCCTTCAAACAGTCCAGAGTAAATTGTACGTTTCCATCCCTCCAAATAACTCACTGGTCACACAGTTCAACAGTAACATTCAAAGATGACCCCCAGTCCAATTTTTGATTTAGAAGGGCCGGTGCCTTTGAAAGCTCTGTTCAAAGCATCCTCACACAGGACCAGGCTGCTCCCTCCAACTTGTTGCAACTGCAGCCTGGGAAAATCCACTTGTAGAAAAGCACACTTGAATTTATGGCTCCGAAACCACACAGGCAGGCATCACCTGCTGTTTGCAGTCGCTCCCGCTGTTTTGGTCTCCTCATTACAAGGAATGGCTACCGAAAATCGAGGCTTTTGCTCGGGTTAGTGTCGATTTCTGAGAAAATGGTGCCATCCCTGCAGCGGTGACCGAGCAAGGCCGCCTCACCACAGCATCAGCCGCGGCCTGCAGCGAGGGCAGCTGAATGCACCCACTGCGCTACAGCTCTCTACCTCGAGGCCGCGACCCCGCGGGGCCAGGCCAGACCCTCACGGACCGAGAGCCACCTAGCCTCGCCTGCTCTGCCGGGGCCCGCCGGGAGCGGTAGTTGGGCGGGCTCAGTCGGCGAAGCGCTGTAGCAGGTGGTCGTCGGCATGGCGTCCGCCGCCACCGCCGCTGCTGTCCATGAAGCGCTCACAAGGGAACTCGATAAGGTCGGCCTCGCTGAGGGCGCAGGCGGCGCCGCGGGGCGGCCGGTGCGACTGGAAGCCTGAGAAGTCGTTGGAGACGCCGGTGCCCATGGAGCGGAGGGGCCGGCGGGTGGAGTAGAGATGCCGCACGTGGACTGGGGCCGCCTTCCGCCGCCGCCGCCCCAGCACCTTCTTCCTCAGCAGGCGGGAGGCCCAGGCGGCCAGCGCCGCGAAGAGCAGCAGCGCGTTCACTGCCAGCAGCACCAGGGTGAGGAGCTGCTGGTCGGGGCCGCGGGACCCGCCCGCCGCCGCCGCACCGCTCTCGGGGAGGGTGACCAGCCCGGCGCAGTGGTCCCGCGGCGCCACAGGGCACACGCGGCCGCCGAGGATGCCCTCGACGCAGACGAGGTAGGGGGTGTCCGGGCGGAGCTCCCGTAGAGTGGCGGCCGGTTCCCCCCGCTCCGGCAGGTAGACAAAGCGCTGGAACTTGACGGCGGCGCCGAAACGGTCGAACAGAAGGCGGAACCGCGCCGGCCCCAGCAGGCGGGGGCTGCGGTGCGGCCGCACGGCCCAGCGCACCGTCACCGAGGTGGAGCCCACCGTCTCCACCGACAGGTTGCAGAGGAACAGCTTGTTGAAGTCGCACGGGTCGGACACCAGCGGTGGAACCCCAGCAGCCGGCGCCGAGCGGGGCTTCCCACCTCTCCGGGGCCACGCCGCGCTGGGCGGTGCCGGCCCGAACGACGAGGGGCGGGCGGGCAGCGGCGGCGTGGGGCTGGCGGCCTCCGCCGCGGCCCTCGGCGGCGCCGCCGGGCCCTCGGGCGCCCCCAGCAGGCGAGCGGTGGAGGCGGACGGCGGCGGCCCCGGGGGCCCGCGGGGCAGTCCTTCGCCGCTGCTGTTGCTGCCGAGGCCCTCGAGAGACGGCGGCGGGGACGCGGCGGAGAGAGAGGCACTGTCGTGGCAGGAGCCGCCGTCCTGCGGCGGCGGGAGCTGGGCGTCCTGCAGGTAGTCGAGGTACTTGTCCGCCAGGGCGGGCGGCAGGCGGCACTGCACGAAGACCGTCAGCAGGCGGCCTTGGGAATGCCAGGCCCCCAGCCAGTGCTTGAGGCCGCGGAGGCGGCAGTCGCAGCTCCAGGCGTTCCCCTCCAGCTCCAGCCGGTAGAGAGCCGGGTTGGAGGCAAAGAGCTCTCCGGGGAGAGTGGTCAGCGCGTTGTCTCGCAGGCTGAGCTCCCGCAGGCGGCCGAGGTGGCCGAAGGTGGCGGGATGCAGGGTGGTCAATGCGTTGCGGCTCAGATCCAGCGCCTCCAGGCTACTCAGTGGCTCCAGCAGGGCAGCGGGCAGGTGGCTCAGCAGGTTCCCCTCCAGGCGCAGCTCCTTCAGCGAGCCTAGGCCAGTGAAGGCATCGGGGGCCAGGTGAGCTAGCCGGTTGCCACTGAGTGAGAGCTTTGCCAAGCCGGGCAGGTGCTGGAAGAGCCCACCTGAGAGCTGCTGCAGGCTGTTGCTGGCCAGCAGCAGGGTGTGGAGGGAGCGCAGCGGCCCGAAAATGTCTGGGTGGCGAAGGGAGCTCTGCTGGTTCCCCGAGAGGTCAAGGAAGCGCAGCTTAGCCAGGCCAGTGAAGGCGCCGCGGCTCAGCCAGCGGATGCGGTTGGACTCCAGGTGCAGGTAGAGTAAGTTCGGCAGCCCTGAGAAAGTGGAGTCGCCCAGCGAGCCCAGCTCATTGCCGTCCAGCCGCAGCTTGACAAGGCTGCTGAGGCCGGAGAAGGAGGCAGCGCTGAGGCGGCCGATCTCATTTGCGTTCACGTAGAGGATGCGCAGCTTAGCCAGGGCGCTGAGGGTGCCAGGGGCCAGCGCTGGCAGCAGGTTGTTGCCCAGGTAGAGTTCCTCCAGCCGATCCAGGCGCTCAAAGGCCTTGGGATGCAGCGAGCGGATCCGGTTGTACTGCAGGTCCAGGCGCTGGAGCCCTGCCAGGCGGTGGAAGTCGAAGGCAGAGATGTTGGCGATGAAGTTGCCCCCGAGGCTGTAGGTGAGGACATCCTGGGGTTCGGCAGCCTTGGGCACGGAGCGCAGGCCCCGGTTGGTGCAGAGGAGGTGCTGGTGTTGCTGGCAGTCGCATGGCTCGGGGCAGATGGACTCGGCCGCGGGTAGCAGCAGGAAGAAGAGGGGGACGGAGCCCCAGAGCACCCGAGGCAGCACCATCAGGCGGACCCAGCGCGGCGCCCCCATCCCGGGACGAGCAGTGGGTTGCTTCCCCCGCCGGCTTTGTGTTTCTCCAGCATCCCCCCCGCCTCCTCCGCGGCTGCTAATCGGCCCTTCCTCTGCGCCGCGCCGGGCTGAGCTCCGTGCCGGGCAGGCAGGCGCGGTGGCGGCAGGTCGCGGTGCCCGGCACCATGGGCTCGCCGGGGGCACGGAGCGGCGGGAGCACTGCCGCTAGTGCCGCCCGGGCTCAGCCGCCCCTCGCGGGCTGCGGTTCGGCGGTCGCGGGGCCGGTGGTACCGCGGGGGGCGGGCCGCGGAGCGGCTGCCCACTGCTCCGCCGGCTCTCCCAGGGGCGGAGGGGGCGGGCGGAGCGGGCAGGCGGAGCGGTGGGGGGGAGGGAGCGGGCGGAGCGGGGAGCGGGAGAAAGGCGAGCTCCAAAACTAGCCGGGAAAACTTAGCGGAAATTCGTACTTCCCACACTGTGCCCTGGGGGACCGGAGGATCGGATGGAGCGGGGGAGAGGGAGGGCGGCTCGGCGGGGGGGCGGGAGGGAGGAAGCCCGCGGCCGGTCCTGGCTCGATTTAGCCCCAGCAGCGAGCAGGGGAGCAAAGTGGGAAAGTAGGAATTGGAACCGGCTGTGATTGCCTCTTAGCCACATGGGCTGCAGATAGAGCTGCTCATCGGGAGGGGGAAGGGAGCACAACCAAAGTAGTTGTGTGTGTTCCGCCCCCCCCCCCCCCCCCATTTTGCTTGTGTTTAGAAACCTGTCAAAAGCAATAGTTACGGTTTACCGTGGATTAAGGACTTGGTTTGGTTTTAATCAAACGGCAATCAGAGGACTAAGCCACCTCTAGTACATCAAAGGCTGAACTTTCATTCTTTCTCCGCACCATTCTGCCCGGTAGGTTGCTGACAGAGCTGCCAGTGAAGATGCAGTTGAACATAGCTCCAGCTCCACGAGGAACTCACCAGGGTGATTAAGATGCTCTTTAGAAATAAGTCCCATTTAAAATATTTTTTTCTCTCAACAGCATACAAATTCAAAATGAAAGGAAGGTGTTGGGAAGCATACTATAAACAATATAGACCTCATACCCATCCATTCAATTACTTGCCTTTCCTGTTGGCATTTTTCGTTTTCCTAAGATGCCGCTGATGGGGTAAGTAAGTGTCTAAGTGCAGGAGGAAATGCCTAGATAGGAAGTGTATATAAGGCTGTCACTGATGGTGAGAAAAAGAAGATAATGCCCAAAATGTCATGTTGCAAGTGTAGTAAATAATTGGGAAGTGTGATATCCCGTGAAGTTGAATCCAACTGCACACACTTTGCATGCCCTGGCTGGACGAAAGCAGTGTACAAGCCATGCTCCTTTCTCTCACCAGAAGATAGAATTTAGATAGCTTTCATAGATGTTTTCATTTTTAGTGGCAGTGTGAACATGAGCAGGTAGCATGACATGGTACTTTGTGCTGGGTCCCTGTCTTCTGCTTTCATGGAGAGCTGTTAATTTGATCTAACTCTGATTTCGTCCTTCTATTTAGCAGTTGGGAGAATATGAAGTGTGCTCCGAGTCTGCTCTGGAGCGTGAAGCACAGTGTTGTGCATGGAAGTGATTTGCCTGGAAAGCACACTGGCAGTCTGAAGAAATCTTGAAGAGAAGAGATGAAGCTTGGCTCAAAGGAGCATTACTGTGAGCCTCTTAATTCCTAGCTCTTGTAGTTAGCTGAGGCTGGGCCTTACGAAGAATGATCTTTCATAGTGGAAATTGCATTGTGCTTATGTGGAAAATCATATTTGCACCATCATAGGGAAGTCATATGCACTATCTTGTCATTAAACAAGCATCCCTGTAGATTAACTTGATTTCAAATTGTGTCCTAAATGGTCGCTGCATTGTTTTCTGAGGGTGGGCAGAAGTTTGTCTGTTTCTTGAGTGAAGTGGAAAGTTCGTGTTTTGATTATTTTTAACTGCTTTATTTCAAGCAGTACACACTTGATTAGTAAAGTGTTCTTTTTCCTGAAACAAATCTGAGTAAGTTTCACAGGAGGAACTTTTTACTAACCTTTTTTCTTCTTTCCCCAGGTTATGAAAGAAGCCCATCCAGCATTCATTCATGATTCAAATGTCCATGGGTCATTCTAGACCTTTTAGTTTAGTCTCTTCTTTATCAAATATATTTTCACTTCCCAGCTTTCTCTTCTCAGGATCTGTCACATCATGTCTAGTATTCAGGACAAAGTAGAAGTTTTTCACCTAACAACACCTGTGTGTTTCTTTGCTCATTCTCAAAGCCACTGTTGTGCAGGGAAAGACATGCTCTCCAAGTTTTCTTTAATTCTGAGCAAAGCCCAATTGGCTGGTCACTTTTCCCCTCAACAAATTTGCTTCACTGTGGCATACATTAAATAGTGGAATTTCAGAAAACCATTCTGCGTAATGGTATGCTTATTTTCTGTTCCTTTGGGTTTTTCTTTTGAAACATGCTCAAGCTTATGAGGGCAGTTTATGAACTGTCCTTCTTGTAGGAGCACCATAGATCTTTTTCTAGTCACGTGTCACTGCAAATACTAAAGGTTTAAGTCAAATTGTGTCTTAAGTATTGCTTTTGATTTACGCTTTCTGACACTTAGCCAACATTATTATTTTCACTGGGTTTGGGGAATTCTAAGTGATAGGAATTTAATAAAAAAATTTTAGTAGTGCTTCTTAAGAAGAGAATCACACACTTATTCTCACGCTGGAAATATTTTATATTAGAAACTAAATAAACACAATGGGATTTTGGCTGATATATGTTTTTTTTAATTCAAGTAGGAAGTATTTATTCAAGATGCATCAGAAACACATCTGTTCAGATAAAGGATGCCACATTTGTTTTCCTGCTTTGGAATAGGAGCTTTCCAGCTGCAGTAGTTCTTGTTTCCATACCGAAGCACACAACAAACCTTTTAATGCATTATTGAGAAATAGTAATCTTTTTTTTTTTTACCCCAAATTAAAAAACCATAAATCCAACTGAAAAAGCGTGAATCCAACTATGAAAAACTGGAGGGGTGGATTAAAACATAATCTGTTCTTCAAGGTTTTCTTAAAATACACCTTCATGGGTAAGATTTGAAGTATGAGGATTTTCAAGGGCAAAGAACAAAGAGTAAAACCAGAAATACTGTCTTTCAGCTGATACAGATCTATCCCTATGATGATTGTGAGAGAACTGACCTTAAATAAGGTATTGTTTCATGACTAAATAGTATCCATATGTTTGTTACACCTAAGACCAAATACCTCTGTGATTTTGTTGTTGTTTCTTCAAGAGATGTTATCTAGGCACTGGTCAGAGGTCTGGTGGTTGAAAGAGATTGAACAGTTATTTGTAGTCAGAACGCGAAATGGAGTGAAAGAAGTGTGCTCAGTGTAGCCTTTCCCAGTGTGTCCTGGAACTGTGGCAGTATCCCCATGAGAAACTCCCTTTAAACAAAACGTGCTGGGTTTTTTTTCTCCTTTGAAATTGCACAAAGAGTTCACCCATGTTATATAATTTGTTGGTTGCACTTACTGTAGTAATTAACATTTTAAATAAAACCTTTCCCGGATGCAGTGGTTTGTGTTCATGTGTAATGAAATGTCGCTTGCCACATCCAGTTCTTCAGAAGTAAAGCGTAACTCCCAGGCCAGCAGTTAATATTACATGCCTGTTCTGCTCCACAGAATGAAAGTTACCAGATGTTTAATAGGTATCTGAACCCATCACCCATAAAGGTTTGTGGGCTATAAGTCTCTGCTGATTGCACATATCTTTAAATCTTTTCAGAATTAAACATCTGAGTAAAACATTTATGGGTTTTTGACATACCATGCTAGTCTAGACATGCTTTTGCCATTGCGTGCATGATCTGTCAAACAGTCAAACCCCACTGAATTTCACATAGGGTAGCTTGTGCCTCTGAGGCTTCCTCTGGGCTGGTGATTCCAGGTTGATGATAGCAGTTTGTTCCTTTGTGCATACTAATTTACTGTCCAAGCAATTTCAGATCTGTTTTTTTGTGTTTCCCTGTGTAGATATGTGAAATTAATTGTAGCTGTATCCATGGGTAACAATGTATTCACATGTTCTGTCTGCAAGTGAAAATCCACCAGCTCAATCTATACAATTAAATGCAAATCAAGTAATGGATGTTGTTGCTATAATAGTAGTATTCCATAACAATAAATGGAGTGTTAGGTATCTGCATTCTTCTGTGTAGTGATCTCTCCAGTATGGATCACTTACAGATTAACTTTCATCAGTCAGGTTGGCTGAATTTCACTTGCAAAAGTCTAATCAATTTTTTAGGTGCTATATTTTGCTTTATCCAGCACTTATTTCCTGTTTGAGAAACTGTGTAACAGAAGTATGTGCTTTTTGTGTAGATCAGCATCTGTGATGGTAAGAAAGGAGAGAACCCTACATGTGTCAGGGTAAGAGTGATATAATTTATGTAAACCAAATGCTTATGTAGCTTATGCAGGGCCAATTAGCTGTTGCAGTGTCTGCAATTCTTTTGCATGATTATCTGTTTATATACTGAATCTTTGCAGTATTGTTAGACCATTTTTTCCATACTGGGATAACAAAACAGGCAAGTGTTCTTGCAAACATTTTCTTCTTCTCTTCCTCCATAAAAGGATATGTGTACTTAATCTGTTTTGTATTGGGTAATACTCTCTTGCCATGTTTTTAGTGTGATACATGCTCTTTTCTATTCCTGTAATTTGGAAAGTGTAACAGAAAAACACTTAAACAAAATACCACTTGGACGAGGACTTCTATTGCTAATTGGTAAAACACGTTCTGATAGAAATGCAGAAAAATAGAAAACACTCGCTATTGGATGCCATTGACTTATATCGCATTAGAAGAGATTACTCAGTGTCACTCTAGCTTCCCAACTAGATCTGGTTGCTCAGGGCTCTGTCAACTCTCCAAGGATGGAGGTACCACAGGGCCTCCCATTAGGTAGCTGAAGACAGTAAAGCTGTCTTATGGCTAAACAAATCCTTTTCTTTCAGCCACTCATTCATTAGCATGCTTCAGCCTCATGGTCCTCCACTGGACTTGCTTCAATATGTCAATGCTAAAATCCAACTGCAAAAACCCCAGGGCTACTAAGATGATTAAGGGACTGGAGCTTCTATCACATGAGGAAAGGCTGAAAGAGCTGGACTGTTCAGCCTGGAGATGACTGAACTCAGGGAGGGTACAAAATGGACAGAGCCAGAGTCTTTTCAATGGTGCCCAGTGACAGAGAAAGAGGTAGTGAATATAAACTGAAACACAGGATGCTCTTGTCTGAACATCAAGAAACACATTCACTGTGAGGGTGACTGAGAGCTGGCCCAGGTTGCCCTGGGAGGTTGTGGGGTCTCCATCCTTGGAGATACTCTGAAGCCATTTGGACACAGTGTCTGTGTCTCTGGAGCCTTCTCTTTCCCAGGCTGAATAAGCCCGAATGTCTTTGCCTGTCACCATAGGAGAGATGCTCCAGCCCTCTGATCAAATTTGTGGCCTCCTCTGGACTCGCTCCAACAGGTCCACATCCCTCTTGTGCTGGGGGTGTCAGAGCTGGATGCAGTACTGCAGGTGTATGAGAGTGGAGTCATGCTCCTTTTGATGTGGCCCAGCACAGTGGACTTTCTGGGCTGTGAGTGCACACTGCCAGCTCATGTTGAGCTCATTAATCAGCACTCCCCCAAGTCCGTCTCCGCAGGGCCGCTCTCAACCTATTCTCTGCCCAGCCTGTATTTGTGCCTGGGATCACCTGGACACATACAGGATTTTGGACTTGGCCTTCTTGAACTTCATGGCAGTATCCCATGGGTCCTGCCAAGCAGATCCCTGAACAAACCAAGATCTGCTTTCTTGAAGGCCAGGATTGTAATTATTATAATTTATTTTGCTCACTTGACTCAGGATTTTAAACTCCACAATGTAATGGTCATTGCAGCTAACATTCCCCTCGACTTTCTCAAAGCTAGCTGATCCTTGATTGTTTATAAAAACAGGTTCAAGAGAGCACCTGCTTAGTCGGTCATCAAAAAATTGTCATCAACACACTTCATCAATGTGTGCTCCCACTCCTGTTTCATAATTAATGTACATGAGTCTTAAATAATTGAAAATTACATGCTAGACCCTGAACTGATATGACTCAGCATATGTTACCAGAGCCATGTGCTCATGTGTTTTCACCCAAAGATGTGGCCTCAAGGCCTGAATGGTTTTTAAGAAACCATTTAAGCAAGTGACTACATTTTAATCAGAAAGACTGGATCATCAGGTTTAGTCATCAGCAGATCATCACAGTATGTCATATGAGTCCATTCACGTCCTTTTGAGAGTTATTTCAGTTTGGTGGGTTTTTTTCTCTCCTTTGCTGCTGCTGGAAGCATCATTTGAGAACATCTCTTGAGGCAACCTTCCAGTTTCAGACATAACTTCTTCCTGTTTAGTATGCATTTCTTTGTGGGGTCTAAGTTATCCTTGAATGTCAAAAACTCTACTTAATCTTTTGGCAGATAGTGGTCTGGTATTTACAAAGAGCCCAGTCCTGTCCCTTAAGGCTGTTTTCCTGTGATAAACAATCCAAGCTGGTTGAAGCTGCCATAGACAGACTCTTGATTCCCTTGTAGATGCCAGTATGTCTCATCTCTGTTTTAATTACTCCTCCTTGCATATGAATGATAGAAATCTTCACCCAACTCTGTGTGAAGTCTCTTCAGTGCCTGGAGAGAGTTTCATATGCTTACAATTATACTCAGTTTGAAATCACTTGAGGCCATTTCAGTCAATGCTCTTCACTAACCTGTACATTTGTGTTGTATGTCAGCACTGACACCTTGAGATTTAATTAAAAAATCTGTGAAATATTGTCACTGCTTCTTAATACCACATTTTTGCTATATATGGTGATATGTGGTACTGAGAGTTATTGGTTTTAGTGAAGATGGGTAATAAGGCAGTGTTACATAATCCATCAGTTTTAAGCACTGAACATTGCTATATAAATTGACCTGTGGATATTTGTGTATTTAGAGGGGAGACATAAACATCTTTAACACTGCAGGCAGTGAGCCTTTGAAGCAGAAATACAAATTTCCAGTCTTTCATTGGGAATTGCTCTGTGCAGTCACTTCATCCGTGTAAGTACTTTGATAAAGTGTTTGTGGAGTTTTTCAAAACATTTACTAATTAAAATGAGAGGACCTAGAAAAATGAAGTAGAAGCAAAAGCATTGTAGCCCTTGCATTCTTTATTTTTATAAATATTTGCATTTTGATTACATTGTACTTAATACCACATGATGAAATGTGATACTGGATCAAAGCTGTTACTCCATGCTGTAGCTGAGACTTGTTTAAAATGGCTGATTTATTGGTCATATTTCATTATACTTCATAGTATTGGGTTACAAATTACTGTAGCTGGGTATGTTCCAGTTAGCTCCAAAGAAGAGCGCATGATAGAATCATAGAATAGTCAGGGTTGGAAAGGACCTTAAGATCATCTGGTTCCAACCGCCCTGCCATGAGCAGGGATACCTCCCACTAAACCATGCCACCCAAGGTTCTCTCCAACCTGGCCTTGAACACCACCAGGAATGGAGCATTCACAACTTCTCTGGGCAACTGCAGGAAATGATACTGTTCAACATTGTGGAAAAAAGAGAGGCTTGCTATGACATATAGTTTAATGTATAGAGATGGTGAGGAGGGAGTTAATAAGAATGCCTAGTATAAATAAGAAGTTACTCTGAAATTCTCAAGGTCTAAGAACATGTAGTCTCGATGATAGTAGTGTAAGGTGTGGCTAAAGGTGGAAAACTTGTACCTGATCTATGTTAGTAATTACTCTAAAACTTGTCATGTTTATCAGCTTTGGTTCTGCAAGGTTTTATCCTGTGGCTGCTGTGCATTATTAGCTGTCATTAAAGATCTGGATGATGGAATAGAATACGCTGATATGATTTTCTGGCAATGCGACCCAGAGGAGAAGCTGCAGGTATTGGAGGGTAGGGTCAGAGTTCAGAATCAACTTGTCAGTTAAATGGTCTGAGGAAAAAAGTAATTTATAATCCCAAAAAGGATATCTTGAAGGGTAGAATGTCGGCAGGGAGGACAGCAAGGATGATGAATGTTACAGCAGTTTCGGTAGTAGAAGAGGGCATATAGGCTGGTGTAATGCATGTGTCTGTTGCTTTCAGCCCTGTAAGTAAGAAGTCTTATCTTAAAAAGGCGCTGATGAGACAAGGAAGTGTTTTTAGGGTGGTTAATTGAAGATCAAAGCTGATTAATTTTTGAGTGTCTAATTTGGGAGGCTCATCACCTGCTTTGCAGTAATTAAAATTTATGTAGTATTTAAATATTTAGTATATAGCTTCTTCCTAGCTAAACTTGCGCCTTTAATTTAGAGGTCACTTCTTTTGAAAGTCAGACTTCCCAGATGTTTCAAATTACACAGCCATGAAATAAAGGACTCCAAAGTTGTGGGGGTTGTGGGTTGATCTGTGATAGAAACAAAGATAGAATCTACTTCTCTGTGGCAGCATTTAAGTATTTGGACTAAAGAAATGCTTTTTCTCCTTACCCCTTCCTGTTCTTGTCTGCTGTACAATTGTGCTCTTCGGTTCTTTTGTCTTGAGGGTAACAATCTCCTCAAGCCTTGGAGTTTCCATGCCACTACCCCAAGACCACTGCTTATTCATAAAGAATTATGCAATACTTAATATCAGAATGTATGTTAAAATATATGTACATAAGTGCTGACAGTTGTGATGGTAACCTAAATTCTGGAATTTCTTCACGGGTAAATGTTCAACTTTTAGAATCATAGTATATTTTAATGTGATTTTTATGGTTTTTTAAATTAAGTTCTTAACATCTGAAGTACCCTAATACTCTTGTGAACTATGGTGGTAGAATATTTTTCTTCATTGTAAATGAAAATTATCTAAATATTAGCCAGTTTTCCATACCAGATTGTGAAGAACAATCCTCGCCTGCTTCCAGGTATCATCACAATGGTCCTGCTTGAAAGTCACAATCTTCTGGGAAGTCTGAAGTTACTTGGACAGTGGATGTAAAGTAATGTTCTAGAACTTTAACAAGTTTCTCATGTAGCACACGGGTGTTAGAGTATTAATTTCTATAGTTGCATACATTGTAGTTTTTATTTCTGTAGCCTTTCATAATATGAACAGAGTAGCATGTAGAGTTTTGAGAGGGCTTTGTTCTACTAGTCACTGTAAAATTATGTGTCAAAAAGAAACTATTTCAGATTAATGCGGGATGTTTAGTTATCTGCATGGGCATTGTTCTGTCGGTGTTGTTTGAACTCCTATTTTTCTTCTATGTCTGTTTAACGTGATGGGTAGTGGTTTTGTGCAAAATCACGAAAATAAGCCTGTACCAAAATTAACATCCTGAAAGTAATGAAACTTAATAGAAGCCACATTTGTGATGGACTGCTTCTTAACAGCAATCTATAGGATCAGTGCAAATGTATCATGTTACAGATACCTCATTCTTATTCAATGTGTATTCAGAAAGTAAGTTTCAGAGGCAGAGGAAGGGCTTAGGGGCAGAAGGAAGAACTAGACGTAGTTTGTCAACAAGACAAAGGGTTGACTTATATTTTTTACTTTATTTTCAGGTTGCTTTTTGGGGAATTCAGTAATTCTGATCTGTGTTTATTACTGCGGCTTATTTAATTGTCCTTTTTCTTTCATAAATAGTTTTATATTGCAGTGACTAGTTATAGCTGACCTACTGTTGATCATTCGGTCCATGTGAGAAAAGAAGGTAAACACTAATGCCACCAGGATACTTGCTTAACACAAACCAGTGCTATCCAGCCTGAAAGTATGGGGACTTGTCTTTTTAAAAAATACCATTTGGCTGGAATCTCTAATGAAAAAATACAGTTGTGTCTGTAGTATAACATACACGTACTTTTCTAAAGGGAAAGTGCAATAAGCACAGAATATCTGACTTGTATTGATTTCTCTGCTTCAGTGACTCCTCTGTTAAGCTGAATATGTGCTGTGTTTGAGGCCAGATCTTCAGCTCACATTATTTGTTACATCATTACTGGCTTGGCTTTGCACCAGTTGAAGTGCTGGTCCATCGGCGTGCTACATTTTTACTCAATCCCTCCTGTAAACAGTTTTGAATCTTCTATAACCTGGAGAAATTGAGTTATGTATGAGGACAAATTAACATAAAAATGAAACATGTCCAATAAAGTCGAAATTTTATAAGAAAGGTGAGGAAAGAACAGTTGCAACATTTCAGTTATAACATCCGTTTTGTTCATGCTGTAGAACAAAAGTGTGTCTGAAGCAGGTCATCCTTTAAGACTTACTGAGGACTTCACTGTGCATAATAACCATGATGCACTTTTAGTGATAGCATACATTATATATGTATAGAATCATAGAATCATAGAATCAAGTAGGTTGGAAAAGGCCTTTAAGATCAAGTCCAACCATTCCCCAGCACTGCCAAGACCACCACTAAACTATGTCACTAAGGGCCTCGTCTACATGGTTTGTGAACGCTTCCAGGGACGGGGATTCCACCACTTCCCCGGGAAGCCTGTTCCAATGCCTGACAACCCTTTCAGTGAAGAACTGTTTTCTAATATCCAATCTAAACCATCCTTGGTGCAGCTTGAGGCCATTTCCTCTTGTCTTTTCATTTATTACTTGCGAAAAGAGACTGACCCCCATCTCACAACAATGTCCTTTCAGGTAATTGTAGAGCATGATAAGGTCTCCCTGAGCCTTCTGTTATCCAAATTCTAATTTCTAATTCTAAATTCTTAGAATGACTTTATTAATGTTTTCTTTTTGCCCCAAATTCTATCTGCATGATGCAACATGTGAGTTGAGCATCCTGATTATTTTTTAATTCCTCCATGATAGCTCTTTTTCATTACTTATTGAAACATTTTTTTGTCTGGATAAAAGTATCTGTGGTGTGCATTGTGGGGGGAGCATCTCCCAAGCTGGCACAAAAACCATGTATATAGTGATAGAATTGTTTAAGCACATAAAATTCTTAATGTTTCTAATAAAAGATTAAGTAGTATTAATCCTTTGTGAGGTAAACAACCTATTCTGATTAGTCCCTTACTTCAAAATTGTTAAGGAGAGGATTTCCTCCTCTTTTCTCCAATGTTATCTGTTTAAGTACAACTTTGTGTTTTGGGGTTGTCCTCTCCGGCTTTTTTCCTTAACACAGCTCTACTTGAAATAAGCAAAGCCTTCCTCTGTGGACTGCTGCTTGTTATTTTCACACTTGAAATATCACATGAAATGGAATTTGTGTGTTGAAGAACCTTTGGGAGATGATCCTTCTCTTTTCCTTCTAGTTCAAACAATGTGATTTTATATTATGCCATAATTAATTGTGAATACAACAGATTTAGAAATTTGCAGGTAAAAATTAGCAAATATCAGTTCTCAAAAGAATAATTAGATTAATAAGTCAGGAAATAAATATCTGAAGAAAAAGGAATGGAAGAATTCCCATCTGTTGCAAGTTGGGCATAAAAGCTGTAACTTTTTTTGTCTTATCATGTGAGAAGCTTTCAAACTTCCCCGTCTCAATGAAAATTCATTTTTTCTCATTTCAGAGTTGTCAAGTCCACCAGCAGAACAAACACACAATAAGGTGCTTGGATAAAAGCTTGAGTACAGGTGGGACTGTCCTCTTCAGCTCAAGCAGGAAATGCCAGGGCAGTGGGGTCAGTCCACCCTCTCTAGTTTAATAAAAGTGAGAGTCTCTGGTCTTGCTCCTATTAAAAGACATACTTCTGGCAGAAAAAAAACCCCTAAACCCAAACCAAAACCAAACAAGGCCTTGGTAGACCAAAGAATAAAATACACATTAAGCCACTGCTATGTTTGTGTTTAAATAGACGTATTATTAAAAGTGGAACAAAAATACACAGTTGTTGTTACTCAATTGACAAACATAACAGTAATGACCAGGTTTCTGAAAGAAAAAAAGATAATGCAAGGAATAAGATTGTCATTATTCACAGACAACTTCAGGTCATAATTTCTATTGAAATGGATTGTTAAAATTAGGACATTTTAAAAAACTGTCCTTGGATAAGGAGATATGAGACTGAAGACTTCTGCTGTGGGCTAATCTGGCCTTAATTGTCCTCGCATGTGACAGTGATGCCAGTACATAAGAAGAGGACGGTTCCTGAGGCCAATCCAAGGCTGTGTGTGCAGTGTTGTGGAGTAGGGTTGTTGCTTTACTTTCAACTTGCCTGAAGGTTGGAGTTGGAGGAGAATTTACTGTGTAATTTTACAGGTAACAATAACAAGCTAAAAGCATCACAGAGGAAAATGTAGAATAACCTATCCTACCATATTGACAAATGTTTCCTTTGTTCACAAACCTGCCAATTCTTTCTTTTTTCATTTAGAGTTATCCATAAAAATGTCAGATATTCTTATTTTTGACACCCTTCGTAATCCTTTCCTTTGATTTATCTACAAATACCTATTTTCTGGAAATTAAACTTGCTTCAATGGTAAAGGAAGATTAATAAGCTCTTTATGTATCGCTACTTGCAGTTCACTATGAAACTGCTCTTGTGCAGCCTGATCAGCTATTTCTGCTGGCACACAACAGAGCTGGAGTTTTGCCTAGAGTAGCACAATCTTTTTATTTGCTGGAGAAACAACTAGTCACCACCTCAGCTATATGATTCTCTGCCTACTGCTATGCAGGGACATAGTTACTCACTGTTTGTGCTAGTGCCCACACCTCTAAAGCTCTATGATGTTCACGCTTTATCATTTCTTTTCCCAGCACTTCTCTGTATTCGTGGTTTTTCTGTGTTTCTGTTGGTTTCTTTCAGCTTCTTACTCTCAGTTGGTGCCTGACTTGACTACTGGCTTGCAGTTGTCATGCCAACTCCCAAGCCTGGAAACTTGAGTAGAGAGAGGATTTATCTTTTTTTTCCCCCCCCTTTTTTGTCAAGTACTCACTTCACAGTTACCAAGTTGCATGCAGTGAATGCATAAGTAGGGCAAACAGCTCTGTGGCTAAATATCCGTTTCTGCTTCATGAAGACTTTTTTCAGCCCTTCCTTAATCCTTGCTGCTTGTCCGCATGCTGAAAATCAGGAAAATTGGAGAGATCAGTGAAGTGGTGAAGGGATTTGACAGACTAGTCCTTGCATTTCTCTTATTTAAACAGAACTGCAAACGCGTTTCCAATATCCTATACAGAAGTAATTTTTTAAAAAATCCATGAGTGTTCAGTTTTTCTGATAGTTAGATATGACTGAATTTAATTCACTTTCCATGCCAAGTCATTCAGTGTTTATGTGTATCAGCTTTCCAAATAGCCAAGTGAAAAGTACAAGGGAGGTACAGGAAATTAAAAATGCAAACTCTTTATTCATTGTACCAAAGTTGTATGCAATCATTATGCCTTGTCAGTAATGGATGTAACAAAGAGGTAGTTCTGTGAAATAGCTGCTATCCAAAATAAACACTAGTTTTAATAGGCTTGCTGTAGTTGACAGCTACATTCACAGGTGAATTGCGTTGGAAAACGTAATGTATTTAAAGGGGATTTGTTTAAAACATGGAAATTTTGTCTCAGACAATATTGCTCTTTGGAGATCCCTGTAGTAAGTTTGTTCGAGGTTTCACAGGAACCACCTGTATGGCTCGTGTAATGATACATTTAACATGTAACTTGTGTTACAAGTTGCATACAAGAAATGTGTGATTTACTGTTGAAGATATTTCATGTATAAGTACTGTAATTCATTACAGTTCTTATTTGAAACTGAGCTTCCCTAGCTGCAGACTTTTATTGAGAACATGCATTTATTTTGCGTGAAGGACTTTAGAGACTCAAATAAACTGGTTCAGCCTTTTCACAGTTGTTTAATTGTAATTTCCTTTTCTTCTACTGTATCAGACAAGTATGTTTGCTTTAACTGAGCCCATTCTGAAGTGGAAGGCTTTTATATCTCATTGAAAAAGGCAAGAAACCTCAGCTATCTAAAGAAGCTTTTATCTAGCAGGCAGCTGTTGTGGATCAGGGTCCTGGAGCTGTATTAAAAGTTATAATAGCGTTATAATACACGTGGGCCACCTTGTAGTAATCTTATGTAATTTCACTCCAAATACTGGAGACTCTGCAGTTTATCTAAAGCACTGATTTTTTCTGCTAGCTTCAGCCCTCTGAAAGAAAAGTCTATGACTTGCATTGACCATTTATAAGGACAAAGGAATAGAGCATTGGTCAGCACTGGTTGACAGCTCCAGGTCTTAGTGGTTGTAGATAACTGTGCAATAGATGTTTCATCTAAAAGGTGCCATGTGTATCTCTTACCACCACACACTCTATAAAGCCTGTAAGAAAGGCCAAGAGTTATAAACTGCTATAAGAAGGAAGATAAAGCATTGCAAATGTCTTGGGATCTTCTGGTAACAATCTTTGATCAATAGTTCATGCATGATCTTGTATATATACTGTATACATACATATATATATAGTGTATATATGCATACTACAGGCAAAAAATTCCTGACAGGACTTGTCTTTCTGATTCAAATTCAGGTGACTTATTTAAAGGGACACATGAGCAAGGAAAAATAGGCTGTCCTGTAGAGATTTTAATACTTTGAGGAGCACCAGCAGAGCCCAGCATGTTTATTTCTTCTTGTGCTTTCCATCCTAATACTTGCTAATGATGAGACAGGATATAAGACACATAAAAACAGATAATCAAGCCACAAAATGACCAAGAAAGATTGTTTACATTCTACATCTGCCAAGAGGAAATAAACTCTTGGTCTTCTATGCTAGGAATGTAGCTTGAAAAGCAATGTTACTTTCACATCATCTCCCTGGTACTTCCTTGATACTGCAGTTTATGCATCTTTTCCTAACTAGATTTATTGTGAGAAGATCCTAGGATGGGAGGAGAGAGAGTCAATTTGAAGAGCTAATCAGCTGGAATGCTGAGAACTATTGCTTTGGAAGCCTCCCATCCGCGCGGCACCATCAAATGCACTTTGCTGAGGAAAGGACAACTTGTTTGTTTTGGCTGTGGCTCATGTCAGCAGAGATAGTGAAAAGCCAGGGAATCCAACTGGATAAAGAACATCTGCAAATGATGTTCTCTTAATGTGTATTCTGTCCAAAGAAGCCTTGATGCTTGGTCTCAGCTCTGGTCTTGGCCACACATGTTGCTTTGTCAGGTTCATTCAGAATCAGCTTTTGTTTCCTGTAAATAAAGGGAGTGCAGAGTCCATTTTATGCTATTCCACAATAACATTATAAACTTTTTATAAAAAATTTAAATTGTTTGGTATATGGGAATCATTATTGAACAACTTAAAAATCTAACTGTGGATTAGAAGCTTAGTCAAGTCTTCTGTTGTTTGAATCTTGCTGATATTTCTCTGCGTTTCCTTTTACTTTAGTAGCTAAAGAAGATGGACTGATTTGTCAATGCATCAATAAGAGTGTGAGAAATAAGATGCCTAGTGCTCCGTGTGAAATAGCGGCCAACAAGTTAAATATAGAATTTTGAAGAATATGCCAGGTGACATTAGAGAGGAAATTGGGTCATATTGCTGCAGGAGGGGCTATTTGGTGTTCTTGGTAAACTGTGATTTTGATCTAGACTGCTAGGAGGGCTGATTTAGGTTGGACTTTTCACCTGTCTTGTTTCTATGGATACTTGCAAGATAAAGACACCTAACTCAGTATTTGTTGCCAGTTATGTGAACTAAGTTACATTCTAGGACAAGGTGATTGGCCCCTCAGTCTAATCATCTTTTTCTGAAGCCGGACATCTCTATTCACTTTCATGGTCCTAATGTTTTAAGAATCATGAATAACTTATTGCAGTTGTATGATTTCTTTATTTAGCATATGCTCATTCTGTTTAGCTTATTTCTAGTAAAGTGCAATGAGCACAGTCTTAAAGTTGTTTCCAGAAAGAAAAACGTGTACTATTTTGAGAACACTGAGTTGATGCATATGGGACAAACTTGTATTTAGTTCAATTGCTTGAAACCACAGGCTGAGTGTCATGTCCTTCACAGATGCTTTGCATGGACTCACTGGAATAGATAGCTGATATCACATCCAAGGAGGTATTGTTGCAATGCCCGTTATGAATCTTCTGTCTCAAGGATTCAACCTTTATTTAACTTCTCTTCCTTGCGGCTTTTTTTTAATGAAGAGAAAAAAAGATACATCATGTAGTGACCTGTTACACTAATTTTTATGGCATAGTCTCCAACAAAGTAAGCAGCAAGTTGATGGCCTAACAACTGCAAACTTTTGTATCTACAGTGTCCCCGTATAGGAATTTGGACTGTTTAGTAAATTAAGATAATATTGAGATAATACTAAATTAAAATAATAACCTTTTTTATTTTAGTACAGATTAATTTACTCTTAAAGCTACTTAACATTTATGTTTGTTTCAAACTTAATTTTGCAAATCAAAGAGTTTTACTATGAATCATTACTTGCACAATAAACCATAATAAACTAATCAATTAAGCCTTTCTAAACTGACTGTTGTAGGGTTAGTGCAAACATTTTTTCCTCTCATTTTTGGTTGCTTATATATTTTGTGTAACGGATCTGTGTGACTTGGCTGACAGTGAGTGTTTCTTGGTTCTTTTTTGTCTCAACTGAAGTTCTTTGATCCTCTGCTTTTATTAAACCGATTCTGTTAAACTGATAGGGGAAAGAACACACATGGTCTATCTTGGCACTCAGCTGCTGTTAACTAGACCATGATGCCATGTTTCTAGATTATAAAGAACATATAAGAAGACAGTGAGATTTCCAATATCTTTTCATCTTTATGTGTAATGCCTGTTCTCCCCTCTGCTTTTCAATGTTAACACTGTATTTAAGTAATAAGAGGTCTTTTTTCTTCATTACTATAGTGTATCAGACTGACCTGGACACTGGGGAAATGAAAGCTTAAAATCTAAGAGACTGAGCTCTTTATACATATATCACTACTCTAATCTATGCAAATTTCTTTTTGTAACAACAGAACTCCAAATAACCCTGTACAAATTGTCAGATATGCTATGGAGTAGCTGAATGGGAACCAAGTACAGTGGTCCTCTGTCAGCTGGGAGCTCCAGCTTGATGTAGGAAATGTTTTGGTTGAATATACCGGTTTGTTTTCCACTTGATAAATGTGAAGAATCTGGAAGGAGGTGCAGAATGGATTTTGTTCCACAATGACAGACCAAATAAAATAGTTTCTGGTGAGATATGCTGCCTCTCTCCTCATCACATGAATTACTTCAGCCTATGAGGGTCTAGGGGAGTTTGTGAATTCACTCGGAACTTTGCCAGTCTCTCGAACTCAAGATACATAGACTTCAGTCAAGATATGTATCCTGAAAAATTGTTGCTAAGTGGACAGAATAAGATTTTTTTTTTTAAGTATTTTTATGAATACATTGAAGAAGGCTGCATGGAGACCTCATAGCAGCCTTCCATTATCTGAAGAGGGCCTACAAGGATGCCAGAGAGGGACTCTTCATCAGGGACTGTAGCAACAGGACAAGGGGTAATGAGGCTTAAACTTAAACAGGGGAAGTTCAGGTTAGATATAAGGAAGAAGTCCTTGGCTGTGAGGGTGGTGAGGCACTGCAACAGGTTGCCCAAATAAGTGGTAGATGCTCCAACCCTGGCAGTGTTCAAGGCCAGGTAGGACAGAGCCTTGGGTGATATGGTCTAGTGTGACACATCCCTACCCATGCCAGAGGTGTTGAAACTAGATGACATTAAGGTCCTCTCCAACACAAACCATTATATGGTTCTATGATTCTGTGATTAAATAGTGAGTCATAACAAGCCAGTTTATTGCAAACTTCAGCTCACAGACTAAGGGCCAAAGTTCTAACTGTAGAACAAACTATATTGCCTTCAAAATTATCCGTGCTTGACATCATAGAACTGCAGGAGTTTGGGCTTTATCTTCTGATAGATTCTCTTTTTTCAGATTTAAGCATTTTCATCAAAGAGTAAAGGAAGAAGAAAAGGATGCTTCCACCCACTTAATTAGTCTTTCTCATTTTAATGATATTTCCACATGACAGTGTTCTCTCTAAAGTTCAGTCATAATTTCTCTGAAACACTTGAAGGGCAGCTGATTAATACTTTTTAATCTTCGTTGCACTATCTTCTTCGAGTCCAAATCTGTCCATCACATTCAGTGTTCTTTCAGGCTGCTGGGGTAATGTATGTTCTCAATCTTGAACAAGTACCTTTGAGATAGTAGGGGATGGATTAACACTAATTCTTTGGCATCAAAAGGTACCTTTTCAAAATTAATTACCAATTTTAAGAATATAAAATAGTCTGATAATTTGATGCTAAATAGTGACTCCCACTTTACTGCAGAATTTAAAAGGGAATATTAGACTAATTTTAATGTATTTTAAATGGGATCTAGTAAGCCATACTTAGCTTTTGGTGTGGCAGGAGTTGCTGGTAAGTGTAAAGAAGTCATGTACAGAAGGGTTTAATAAGGGGCAAGATGAAGGATCAGGTGATGTGTATCACTGAGTCAGTGTTGCTGCACATCAATCTCGGTGTTACCAACATGTCTTTTAGCATGACCAAGAGCCACTGAGCTGTGCTTAGTTCAAAGTTTGACAGGGGTTACTAATGTAGGTGTAGCTTTTGTTTCAGGATTAGTGTTAATGTTAGTGTTCAAGCTGGCATGGGCAGGCAAGACTGCAGCTTTTTGGTCTGATCAGAACAGTGAGGTCAGATTTGTGGTTTTGATGGTAGGATACAAACACTGACCCTAAGCATAACAAAAAGCCCTTTCCTTACACTGAGCCGTGTAACAAAACTTGAGGGCTCTGCTTGTCCAAGTTGTAACCTTGTGCTTTATTGCCCATTTCATCTGAGGGAAGCTCAGTGACAGGACTCCATGGGAAACCCCTGCCAAGTGAAGATGTAAATACGAAGAAGTGTTCCAGATTATAAATGGCATGCAATGTATTTGTTGCTGCTCATAACAACTAGCCCTTGTATTTAACCTTCCAGGCTGAAGCTCAGGATGAGACTGTTGTTTCTTTCAGGCATCACAGATGAGGCATTGGTAGGTGATTTCCAATATACTTGAAGTTAGGTCATAGATTCTGTTAGGATTTTGGTCCGCATTGAAAAGCAGTGCTGACTCCATTCCTAAGATAAAAGCAATGACACTCATCAAATCCAGAAGTACATACAGCTACATTGCTCTGGTCCTCAGCAGCTTTTTGTAGGCTGAGCAAGAAATCAAGTTAATTAGGCAACTGATATCCTTTAATTAACCCTGAAGTCTCCCTAAAACTGCTGTATTCAGAGGACGGTGAATTAGTGTCACTGTTAATCACTACTGCGAGCAGAGCTTGACAAGTTTTCCAGGTTCTGCAGCAATGCTGGATTTGCAAGCCGGTATCCCCTGCTTACCTGGGACTACGGTAAGGGAATCTGCAAACAACTCTCCATCCACCCAAAAATAAGTTGTCTTTGTCCAGCTGCAGGGATTGCAGGTCAGTAGCTTTTTATCAGCCCAAACTCTCTACGAGAACTATGCTCTCTCTGATATTCATTTTTCAGCCTAAAATGTCTTATGAGTGCTGCAATTATGTGCAGTCAACTGGCTGTAGCAACTCTAAACATACCTTGATGGCCCCATCTTTACTAACCCGAACTTTTCCATCCATCCTGGTCTTAAATCCAATCCTCTCCTAAATCCCCTTTGCTCAGAAGAGTAGCCACAAATCTTTCACTGTGCCTGGGAGGTGTTAGTAACGCATCCTCACATCATGCAGAGACGCTCCTTCAGCCTTAATCAGAGGAGAATCTTTCTGATTCAATAGGTAATTTTTCTTGCTGAGCTGCTTTTTAATGCACAGAACTGAGTGTGTCTTTTGCAGCCTGAAGTACAGAGCAAATTTTTTTTTCCTCCAAAACACCATGCAGCACAAAAAGGGCATGGGTTGAAGTTTCTGAATTTCTTTGATTGGCTAGTGGAGGATTTTGAAGTGGCAATTAGGAAAATGGTTTCAAATGCCTTTAAACAATATAAAGACTGAAATTCTGTGTTTTTTTTTTAATGAGTGGTTTATGCTATGCATGCAGCTTGCTTTTGAGAATAGGATATTAGTGGCGTTTGGAAATTTCTGCTCATATTGTTAAGACGCATTTAAAATACACTTTATCAAGTAGACATTTGCAAAATAATTACTCCTATACCATTTGCTCTGCTAAAAGAATTTGAATGGATTAATCATGTAAAAAATGAGTACAGTTAACTCAGTACATTTTAGATTGTATACGGCTTCAGCATAGTTAGACGTATCCAGTATCAAATGACATTTGAATGATTCTTCCAGTGAGCAAGCGGGTCTGTTAGCTAATAGTTATCGCTTAAAGAAAAGTGAAGCCTGCTGAATTAAAATAAGAGAAAATCTGATTTATGTTATAGAATGACAGCTTTTTTTTACCTCTCTGCCATATTTTTGTCCAACAGCGTATTTGTTAATTCCTTTATTATTTATGTTATATTTTATATTGGCACAAAAGACTCTAATCCAAAGTATTACTTTCAGGTCATAAATTTCACCTTAAAAAAATAATTACTTCTGTCCAACTCATTTTATCTGTTTAATTAAATTCCAAGAAGAAAAATTCTGCATCAGACTTTCTAAGGTATGAGATGCTCTTTTCTGGAGATGTGTTTAAAATATGTAATTATTCTCATGGGAGGATTTGTAGATTTATTTAAAAATATCGAGATTCCAGGAGTTCTGAAATTCACATGAAACAAGAAGAAAATGCAGGAGGAGAAGCATTACTGCATTTCTCTTGACACTGAGGAGGAAAACCTGGGGGGTTGCAACTAGATTATCTTAAGGTCCTTTCCAACCATAACTATTCTATGATTCTATGGTTCTAGTGACTTCAGAGGGTGAGAGAAAGTTCAGGCTTCATGCTAAATCAGCTGTGGGTCTTGCTTCCAGTATTGCCAGCTATGCCAATTTTTGTCTTAGGACATAAACTGTAAGATAATGTTACCGGAAAGAAAACCACAGCCACCACATGCATTTTCCTTTGGCTGGGGGCTCAGTTTAAATCCCCGGTGTGGCCAGTGCTGTATCCTTCCAGACAGGGCTCTCTCCCCTAATCCAATCACCACCATGACCAGAAGCTGCTAACTGTGCTGTGGATTTCCAGATATCTGCCTTAATTACTAGCCTGCAGGAACTTGAGGCACGAGACAATAGCTGGCTCAGATGGGTAAACATCTGCAGTTCCCTTGCTGCAGGCTCTGCTGAAAAAGCCTGCCGGGAGAGGGTCCCCCAGCAGGGCCCGCGTGCTTTGGCTGCAGTTGGCACCCTCATGCCAAGTGAGATGCAATGTCGCTGCTTACCTTGGCTGTCACCCAGGCATCCTCTTTGACCTCTGTGCTTCTGGTAAGAAGAGCACTGGATATAGGATGCAGCTACCCTGTGTGACTGTATCAAGAATAGTGTGGCAATATATCAATAATGTGGGACTGTATCAAGAATAGGGCAGTGATCATTCCCCTGTACTTGGCACTGATGAGGACACACCTCGGTTACTGTGCTCGGTCTTCTGCCCCTCACTACAAGAAAGACATTCAGGTGCTGGAGTGGGTCCAGAAAAGGGCAACAAAGCTGGTGAAGGGTCTGGAGAATAAGTCTGATGAGGAATGGCTGAGAGCTGGGGTGTTTAGTCTGGAGAAGGCACAGGGGGGCCTTTTGCTCTCTACAATTACCTGAAAGGAGGATGGAATGAAGTGGGTGTTGGTCTCTTCCCCCAGGTAACACCTGCTAGGATAAGAGGTAATGGCCTGCAGCTGCTTCAGGGGAGATTCAGATTGGGTATTAGGAAAAATTTCTTTACAGAGGGTGTTGTCAAGCATTGGAACAGGCTGCCCTGGGCAGTAGTGGGGTCACCATCCCTGTGAGTATTTAAAAGAAGTGTAGATGTGGCACCTAGGTGTATGGTTTAGTGGTGGACTTAGTAGTGCTGGGTTAATGGTTGGACTCCATGATCTTAAAGGTCTTTTCCAACCTAAATGATTTTATGATTCATGATTTTATTATTTGGGATAGTCAGGAATTTAAATAATAAGACCAACCAACAGTCAGTTTGGTTGAATGACATCATTTTGGTGTGTCTCACTGGTTGTACTTTTGTTAAGGTACAGTCCAATTTAAAAAAATCCTGACTAAAATAGTCCGCTCTCTGGTTTTAGTTGTATTAAGACTTGCAGGAGAGATTGCCTTGCATGTGGCAAACCATATGTATGTCAGGAAGAGGGATCTGCAGATAGAAACTTGCTTTCACCACATGTCAGCTTTACCACGTGCAAGAACAGACAGCAGGTTTAATATCTATGAAGGAAGCTACCACAGCTTACTGACCTGGTGCCATGATGGATCCTACCAGCCAGTGACATACTGTCAGGGCAGTGTTTTTTTCTGGCTCGTATGTTTACCTTCCATTTACTTTAAGCTGCCTTTGCTCTTTTATAAATAGCACAATTTAAAAGGAAACTGATGCTTTTTTTCTTTTTTCTGCTTTTTTTCTTTTTTTTTCAACCTGCCTTTCCAGTAGCTGAAGATCTCCAGCTATCTTTTTAATATCCATTTCTCTATCCCTCCTTTGTCCCAATAGTTCTGACATCTATTATCACCTAGCTGATCCTTTCCAATAGTTGTGGATCAGTGCTGCCCCAGTGAAGAGTGGTCAAGTATCCACAACGTGCCTCCTGCAGAGAAACCAAGATCATTATGGGCATAAATGCTATTGTTATTTATTGTGCTCAGCTATGGACTGAATCCTAAGAGCTGTCTCTAGTGGCTTGCTGTCAGGAAGGCTTTGGAAAGTCCTTCGGGCATTTCTGCAGCACTGCAAAAGAAAGAGCTGTAGGAAAGTATTTCTCCCCACTGGACTTTTCCAACACAGAGCAGCATTGTCCCTCATCTTAGATGAGCAACAGAGTCAACATCCTGCAAGTGATGACTTCTAAAGTTTAACATTATTTGTTAAATGGGTAAGTGCATTGTTTAGAATAAGTAGTAAAACAATCAGTGGAAGTAGCCAGGACTCCCTAAAGGATATTATTAGAGAATTAATGGATTATTAAAGGGGCAGTATGTTTGTCCTGGGTCTCACCAAAACCCGGCTCTCACTGACATCCTTCCTTTTCTCAAAAAAGAAAAAGAAAGAAGAAAAAACCCCACTGCTAAGGGCAAAGTCTGAGATTTAGAATGAAGACTGCAGATTTTTTTAAGAAAAAAAATATAAGTATACTTGTGTGTGTAATTAGTAACATCTGCAAAGAGAGAAATTGTATTTATTTCTGCGATGCAGAACTAAAGATGATTTTACATTTTTTTTTTGTTAAAATGCGGATATTTCTTTGAACTTCTCCTTTCTTCATTAGCTAGCTTTATACAAGTGGTTCCTTGTGGTTTGTCTAGGATATCGGTAAGCATGTACAATTAAGCCAGTGAGAGGAGTATAGCAAAACAGATGTGGACAGACCCCAGCATAATGGGGTGGGTGAACTGTTGGAAGCACTGAGTAGAGAAGGCTGAGTGTGTTCCTGTTTTCCGATCTCTGGCAAGGGAATGGAGTTGGCTGATAGCGGGTGTTTTGAGCAGCCCTGTGGCTTAGTGGTAATACAGTGCAATGTCATTTGGGAGAGCAGCTGGATTCCTGATGTGGAATTATTGTTCCCTGGCTGGGATGTGCTGTGGAAGCTGTGAGCTCTACTCTGAAACTCAGAGGGCAACCTGCCTTGCATAGGGAAAACTGGAGAGCAAACTCTACTAAGAGACAGCTTTATTCCTCAGCAGATGGTTGGCAACTTGAGGAAGCAGAGAGGCTCAGTGTGAAGGGAAAGATGACCCGCAGCACTCAGACTGATTTTGGAATAGCTTCTGAATGAGAAGAATGGGTGTCTTGGCTTATGGTCTCATCTGTGGTTCCCAGTAGGTAGAGAAAACCAGACCAGAGTACCAAATCAATAAAAATCAACATTACATAATCCATATGTTAAGGTTTTTGCAACCAGATTTTGTCTAGATCTTTGCGTACTGACACTATGAAAACTTTGGGTATTTTTAGATAAAGCTGTATGAAATGTTCTAGAGACATTTTCAAGTTTTCTTCAGTTTAAACTTCTTAAATATAACAGCAGTTGCTTTTCTCTTAAGGATATACCCTGAACTTTCTGCAGCAGCTTCACAGTAATAGAAGACAGTGAGAATTTCATTTGAACTGACTCACATACCCAACAGGAAAAGATGAAACCGCCTCCTGACCAATCAAACATCATTGTAAAATCTAAACCAATTGTACCTTTCAAAATAACTAAGGGCAATATTTTATGAACCAAGCAAGTATGTTTCCTTTGTTGACTCCCTGCATCAGAGCTGGAAAAGGACCAGTTATTTTCCTTTGCTCCTTCACTGTTTGCAAGAGTTATTGCAACAGAAGAGGATCCTGCTCTCCTTAAGGAAGAGTGTGCAAGACTGATTCACTCCTCTCTCCACAGCATACCCCAGAGGAGTTGCTTCCCAGAGGAGTCACTTCCCAGAGGAGTCACCACCAGCCAGCACTTGCAAAGGCAATATCTATTCTGTGTCAGCTGTGAATACTAGGCAATATAAAGATCCCTTTTTATTTGCTGCTATTTATTTCTATGAAAAAGAAAATTGTGCTATTAAAAGCCTCTTCTTTTTTTCTCCACCAGCACAAAAGAAAGTATCTTCTCAGCTATTTTCTATACACCAGTGCCTTGTGCCTGTCCGGTTTGACCCTCACAAGCTGAAATGAATGTAGCAGTTCTTAATTCTGCACATAACTAGTGGCAGTGCATGCCATGTTTTGAACACATTGCATAAGCTAGTTCATTGTGGCTACCCTTGTGTTGTATGTGGAAGTTGTGTCAGCTGTATCACTCACAGTCTTGCTCCAAGACAGAGGAGTCCCTTGTGGTTTAGCAACTAACTGGCGGAATCTGGAGTTTCAAAATAAAACTGAGGTTACGAAGAACTTGTTTGAAGTTAGTTAAAACCATCAACTTCAAATAAATGCAATAAAAATTTTGGGGGGAAGGTGAGAGGAGGAGTTGCTTGCTTGCTCTATGGAGAAGCTCCCATCTATCAGCTAGGCTGAGGTCAATCCCACTTTTTCATGTGAATATCATTCAGAACTGGATCATTTAATCATAAAACATCATTTTACAGTAATGCTTATGAAGTGCTTAGTTCAACTAAGCACTGTAATTACAACTGTAATGCAATTTGCTTGCATTACAGACCTACAAGTTTAAGTATTTATTCAGAGTCCATAGCAGGCCCTTGGACTTAATTCTCAGTCCAATCTAAAGGACTTGTTCCATACAGTATGTCAGTGGAACAGATCAGTTCCATGCAGTATGTCAGTGTGGTGGGATGATAATTAGCCCTGTCTTTTCAGGATATTTGCAACATTTGCTGCATGTTTACTTGCCCATTTACCTCAACCAGAAACTAGAAAAGAAGGACTGTGCTATTTTTCTTGGTACATGTGAGTAACTTGTGATTAAGTTGCATCTGTTTAGGTAGCTGAAGTGAGATATTCGCATCCACTCCTGGGGTGAAAAAAATGAAAGAGAAATTGACAGCAGAAAAATTTCAATTTTTGTATTTTCCTCTATAAAGGTAAAAGGTAAGCTACTAGGTTTCATGTCAGTGCCAACCATGTAAGCATCCATTTTGCTACTCTTGGAAGCCTCAGCTTCTGCCGTAGAAGTCCTGGAGGCACAGTAAGCAATCCAAGGCAAGTCATTTGCCATGTGTGGGCCTGCAGGCATATAATCCCAACTTCATGAGAAATAGTTCAGGTGGAAAGCTACAAATCATTTGACGTGTTAGTTTTTTCAGTAGCTGGACAAGAAGTGTTTATTTAACACATTAGGGTTACAAAGGCTGTGAAAATAAGCAGGGTCACAATAAAAAACAAACCACAGATTTTGACAGAATGGACAACCACTAAAGACACTTTCAAAATCTAAATTTAAAAGGTGGTATGGTTGGTAACAATAAGCTACTGTTCTGACACTTCTTAATAAATGTAATTGTTTCCTATTTAAAATCACTGCTATCTTGAGAATGCAGAAGATGGGTTAATTTCTATTGTATCTGACTACCCAGACAAAATCCTAAGCTTCTCTGAACTCGGCCTGTGGTACACATGATTGAGTTTTTTGGCGGTGGAATTGCAAAATGAATATATGCAGAGGATTATATTTGGGGAGAAAGAAGGAGAATCTAGGGATGAAAAAATGTGTATCCATCCATCTTTGGACATACACATAGAAAGAAGCAGTATCAAATACGATGCTGCTTCTACGTGCAGCATGTACAGCTTATGTGCTATATGTGCCTATGCTGCTTATGTGCTGTACTCAAATTATCTACCAAGTTTTCTTTTCAAAGAGCTCTGCCAAAGCAGCAAATGTGAATCCAGTTCCATGCTTTGCACAGCAGGCATCTGCTTTCTTAATTTAACAATGACCACAATAAAATCAAGGTTTTCTTCCTGAGAAAGAGGTGCTCTGGCAATAATTACCCCAAATCTATTTAGCAGTTTGCAGATTGACTAACATGATGTAATGCAATGGGGAGAAGCAGAAATATTTGATTGGGATTTGTTGGTTTTCTACCTGTATATTTTGTCTTTAAAAGATCTTGCTTAGAAAGTTACTAAGCATTTGCTTTTATTTATTCAGTTGCTTTGGTTAAAACTCAGGGCTGCCTCCTAAGGTCTAAGGCCATTACACACAGTGACATTTAGGTTTTAAAAATTGTGTTGCAAATATTAAGGTTTGATGAATATCACAGTTGCTTCGTTGAAATTAAACTGAACTCTCTAGGCAAAGGATTTTGGATTTGTTTGGGGAACTTTAGGTTTTGGTTTGCTGTCAGGCCAATATATCCAGACCTGTTCTAGTCTGGTTTAATAAACTCGCACTGCAAGATTAATCAAAATCCCATTTCAATGTACGAGTGTAGCAGCCTATTACTAAAATATACCCTAACATGATTCAAATGATTTGACATTCAGTACGTGTAATCATTCTACACAGGCTTTTTCTTACTTTACCAAGGTATTGGCATGTGACAACTGTGTAACTGTTTTCCATCTCTGTCACGTATTACCATGAAGGTTGAATATTGCGTGAGTTTATTTTTCTGCCTTCTACTCCCTCCTCCACTTGAAAGGCTTAAAGTAAGCGTAGAGAAGAGGAGGAGGAGTAATGAGAGGAACAGAGCAGTGCCCACATAAGGAATGGCTGTGCAAACCAAGTCTGCTCAGTCTAAAAGAAGGTGACTGAAATCAGATATGTATCCAGTAAATCATGAGAAACAAAAAGAGAGGGTAGAATAATCGACTGTTCCCTGCCTTCAGTGCAAGCAGTATAGAATAGCTAAGAAAGCTGATATGAGGCAAAGTTTAAAAAAAAAGCCATGTAACTCATAGATGGCTACATGTCTCTTTGTCTCACAGTACTCTGAACACTGGAAACTGACAAAGGGGTTGCATACACATCACATTTGATTCAGACAGTCCCTAACGATCAGTGGCTACAGGCTGGGACAGCCCTTGCTGGACTCCCATCGTCTTTCCTGGGTATCTGCTTTTGGCCAGTGTCAGAGGTGGGAATTTGGGTTAGCCTGACCTTTAGTTTTATCCAGTTTCTATCGTGCCACTTGATGTATGCACTCATCGGATGTGTGAAGATTCATATTATTGCCAGTACCAGTGACTTAACACGTGGTTGGAGCATGTCCTTAAATCTTCATGTTCTCCTTTCCTCAGCCTCATCTGCGCAAGAAGATTTTAACAGGTAAAATATATTGCAAAATGAATCAGCCATTTGTGCAAATTCCAGAATGTACCTACACTTACCTGCACTGAACTTGACTTCTCCCAGTACAGCTTACATTGACAATATGCTTTGGTTCATTCAACTACCAAACTTGCACTGCACTGAAGATCAAAACTTAACTATACCCAGTTACTTGGACTCATGTTTCTTTGCTTTTACTGGTGTGGATTTTTTTTAAGATAACATTTTCTCCCTTGTCTTTTTAGCACACTGAGCACAGACAGTAAGCATCTGTCATGCTGTAGTTTGTTTTAAAGTTAAGAGCCAAAGGGTTTGGCAGAGAAAGTTTTCATTTTGGTCAACACAAGCGTACGCTTCTGTTTTATGTAACTAACACTAAAATTGAAGTCCACAGCAATTACAGCCCATTTTTCCATTACCACATGTTTACTATTTGTAAAGTCTCCACAGATCGAAGTTTCATGGAGAATTCTTTTTTGTTACTGCTCAACAATCATGTTTGTTTGGTTTTGAGCAGTGAGAAGACAGGATCTCTGCCAGAATTTTTAAGTCACCTGTGTAAAAATGCAAAGGCCTGGGTACAGAATTAAACACTTCTTACTTATCACAAACACATGTAAGTCTCTTTTTTCCCCTTCCTGCTGCTACAAAATGTTAGCATCTCTTCTCATCATATGTGTACAGGCAGTGTGGTCTATTGGGTAAATCACTCAGCTTAGGCTTGTAAGACCCAGATATTCCACCCTTAACTTTGTTACAGGCACCAGGGAAAATCCTATTGCATCTTTCTGGACAAGCTTTTTGTCAGAAAAATGCAATGACAATAAAGCCAGCTAGAGCTTATTAATTTATGATTATGTGCTTTACTTATGGAAAGAATCAATTTCACCCTGTAGTTTGCCAGTAGTTTCTGATCAGGCTTTCAATAAACTAATTTTGCTTGTCTTTTCACGTACCTGCAGCTGGCTTACTTCTGGTTTAAACTGGACCTAGCTTCCAGGCTGCTAAATACTTCAAGAGTTGTCATAGTTGTCACAAAACCGGGCAGAAATTTGGGAGGGTGCATACACAGAAACAAAATACAGGAGAAAAAATGAGGGCTTCCTAAGACCTTGCTTTCAAAAGGGAGCTTGCTGTTCTACATACTCCAAACACAAAACAAGGGGGGAAACCCCCAACAAAAACAACTTTAAAATACATGGTTTGCACTCTCTGCAATAGATTAAACTCTAAGAAGACTTAGTTATGCTTCACTCAAAAGTCCGCAGCAATAAGGGACATTCAGGCAGGCTAGATAGTTCTATTAATCTGACTGATCCACAGTAGATCCATGGCCCTTCAAAGAATCACTGGTGTGTCTGGGGAGACCCTTGGGGACAGTTGTAATAGAGATACACAGCAACCTTGCAGGCTGCCTTAGGGCAATTCACTGCAGTGAGGATGAAGACGCTTGAACTAGCATGGCATGCATTTTCTATGTACTTAAAGTGCGAGGCTCTCCTAGGTCAGAAGCAGGGGCAGGAGCACCTCCTGCCAAGGAGAGATGGCTTGTGACAGGGCAACTGCTCAGTACACTCTGTGTGATGAGCTGCTCAGCAAATCTTTCCTCTTGGAGAGGATCTGTTATCAAACAAAATATTCAAAAGCTCAGATTGTCTTTTCGTCAATTCTCCAGGATACAGGGCAGGACCTTAAAAAGGCTAGGAGGATTGGCCAGGTTAATAAATGGTTAGAAAGGTGGTGCCATAGTCAGGGGTTTGGGTGCCTTGAACATGGGACTCAATTTAGTAGGCCAGGGCTACTGTTGGCTGGTGGAGCTGGTCTGACAAAGAAAGGGAAGAGTGGATTTGGTAGGAGGCTTGCCAGACTGGTCAAGGATGCTTTAAACTAGATGTGTTGGGGGAGGGGGGCATCATTCCATCCCAACACACCCAATCACTTGCCAGCACCTATAATAAACGTTCAGAGCAATGTAGAGAGATTCCAGCTGCTCCAGCCAATGAGCCGGCTTCAATTGGATCTCGGATCAGATGCTTCTGTACAAATGCCAGTAGCATGGGGAGCAAACAAGAGGAATTAGAGATGTGTGCACGTCTACGGGGGTATGATATCATAGGCATCACAGAAACATTGTGGGATGGCTCCTATGACTGGTGTGTTGGAATGGAAGGCTACAGGCTCTTTAGGAAAGACAGGCCCGGTAGGTGGGGAGGGGGAGTTGCTATTTATGCTAGGGATAGGCTGGAGAGTATGGAACTCTGTCTGGGGACAGGTGAGCAGTCAATAGAGAGTTTCTGGGTCAGGGTTAAAGGGAGAAGAGCGATGGGAGACATTATTGTGGGGATCTGTTACAGACCGCCTGACCAAGAGGACTCAGTGGATGAAGCGCTCTATAGACAGATACGAACAGCCTCACGCTCACAGGCCCTTGTTCTCATGGGGGACTTCAACCACCCTGATATCTGTTGGAGGGACGGTACTGCCCGGCACAAGCAATCCAGGAAGTTCCTCGATTGTGTGGAAGACAACTTCCTTCTGCAAGTAATAGAGGAGCCGACAAGGAGAGGTGCCATGCTTGACCTCATCCTCACCAGCAGGGAAGGGCTGGTTGGAAATGTGACGCTCCAGGGCAGCCTTGATTGCAGCGATCATGAGATGGTTGAATTTGAGATCCCCAGGACAGTGAGAAGAGCGTGCAGCAAGCTCACTGCGCTGGACTTCAAGAGAACAGACTTTGGCCTCTTCAGGAACCTCCTCAGTAAGGTTCCATGGGATATAGCCCTAGAGGGCATGGGGGCCCAAGGCTGTTGGTTGATATTCAAGGATCACCTGCTGCAAGCTCAGGAGTGTTGCATCCCTACTAGAAGGAAGTGCAGCAGGAGGGCCAGGAGACCTCCTTGGATGGATAAGGAGCTGCTGAGGAAAATTCGAAGGAAAAAAGACTCTTATAAAGGGTGGAAGCAAGGACAGGCAGCCTGGGAAGAATACAGGGATGTTGTGTGGGAAGCTAGGGACCAGGTTAGGAAAGCTAAGGCCCACTTAGAATTAAACTTGGCTAGGGATGTTAAGGATAACAGGAAGGGGTTCTATAGGTACATAACAAATAAAAGACAGCCTAGGGACAATGTGGGCCCTCTCCAGAAGCTATTGGGAGAACTGGCTACCCTGGATTTGGAGAAGGCTGAAGTTCTTAATGACTTCTTTGCCTCAGTCTTCACCGGCAAATGCTCTGACCACACCACCCAAGTCTTGGAAGGCAGACACAGGGACTGTGAGAATGAAGACCCTGGGCCCACTGTAGGAGAGGATCTGGATCGAGACCATCTTAGGAACCTGAACATATTCAAGTCCATGGAACCTGATGAAATCCATCCGTGGGTCCTGAAGGAGCTGGCGAATGAAGTTGCTAAGTCACTGTCCATCATATTTAAAAAATCATGGCTGTCAGGTGAAGTTCTCAACTACTGGAAAAAGGGAAATATAACCCCATTTTCAAGAAGGGGAAAATGGATGAGCTGGGGAACTACAGAGCAGTCAACCTCACCTCTGTGCCTGGCAAAATCTTGGAGCGGATTCTCCTGGAAGGCATGCTGAGGCACATGAGAAGCAACAAGGTAGTTGGTGACAGCCAGCATGACTTCACTGAGGGGAAATCCTGCCTGACCAATCTGGTGGCCTTCTATGATGGGGCTATGGAAGTGATGGACAGGGGTAGAGCAGTTCATGTCATCTGCCTGGGCTTATGCAAAGATTTCTACACTGTCCCACACGACATCCTTGTCTCTAAGTTGGACAGACATCAATTTGATAGGTGGACCACTCAGTGGATAAAGAGATGGCTGGATGGCCGCACGCAAAGAGTAGTGCTCAATGGCTCAATGTCCAGCTGGAGACCAGTAACGAGTGGTGTCCCTCAGGGATCAGTGTTGGGACCGGTCTGGTTCAACACCCTTGAACCAGTGACACAGACAGTGGGATTGAGTGCGCCCTCAGCAAGTTTGCCGATGACACCAAACTGTGTGGTTCAGTTGATATGTTGGAGGGAAGGAATGCCATCCAGAGGGACCTTGACACGTTTGTGAGGTGGGCTGAGGCCAACCTGATGAAGTTTAACTATGCCAAGTGCAAGGTCCTACACGTGGATGGGAGCAATCCCAGGCACAGCTCCAGGTTGGGCAGAGAAGAGATTCAGAGCAGCCCTGTGGAGAAGGACTTGGGGGTGTTGGTCGATGAGAAAATGAACATGAGCTGCCTTCAGTGTGCGCTTGCAGCCCAGAAAGCCAACGGTATCCTGGGCTGCATCAAAAGCAGCGTGACCAGCAGGTCGAGGGAGGTGATCCTGCCCCTCTACTCTGCTCTTGTGAGACCTCACTTGGAGTATTGGGGGCAGTTCTGGTGTCCTCAACATAAAAAGGACATGGAACTGTTGGAACAAGTGCAGAGGAGGGCCACGAGGATGATCAGGGGACTGGAGCACCTCCCGTATGAAGATAGGATGAGAAAGTTGGGGCTGTTCAGCCTGGAGAAGAGAAGGTTGCATGGAGACCTCATAGCAACCTTCCAGTATTTGAAGGGGAGCTATAGGGATGCAAGGGAGGGACTCTTCATGAGGGACTGCAGTGATACGACAAGGGGTAATGGGTTCAAACTTAAATAGGGGAAGTTTAGATTGGATATGAGGAAGAAATTCTTTACTGTGAGGGTGGTGAGGCACTGGAATGGGTTGCTCAGGGAAGTTGTGAATGCTCCATTGCTGGCGGTGTTCAAGGCCAGGTAGGACAGAGCCTTGGGTGACATGGTTTAGTGAGACGTGTCCCTGCCCATGGTGGGGGGGTTGGAACTGGATGATCTTAAGGTGCTTTCCAACCTTAACTATTCTATGATTCTATGAATTCTATGATTCTATGATTCTGTGATTCAGAAGGCATTTCTGTGACTTCCCAGAGGCAAGGAACTCAGCAGGCTTCAGCCAAGAGCTGTGCTGTCTCTTGGTGGCAAATGGAATTGGAGCAGAAGACTGCATGGCTGGAGGGGCAGAGGGGTCAAAAAAGAGATCAGAGACACATGGAAAGCTCACAGGAGCAGGACACCACAGAAATCTAGGGACCAGTTCTCAAAAGAGTTTACTTCAATTTGTGCAATAAAAAATTTAGGTACAGGCCAAATTCAATCCAAAGCACTTTCAAATCCATAAGATGTCTGTACTCTCCAGGGACACTGTTTTTATGCCTCTCTGAATTGGATCCTGAAGGTCACAGACAAAATTATTCTTGGCTTTAACTATAGGATCAGTGTGTTCTCTGGCTCTTCTTAACCATTTTGTGTGTAAGTGGAATGGAGTTAAATCAAGGTTTTTTTTTAACATGTTTTAATTTTTTCACTATAACCAGACGGAAACTACAGACAATTTAAAGCATATTGTAGCAAGATAGAGTTCTGGAAGAATATTCAGAAGAAAAAGAACCACTTTGGGGTGCTATTTAAGAAAATAGGTGTGATTTTTTCCACTCTCACAAACTTGAACTCACCTCTGTCGCAGCCCTGTATATATTTTGGTGGTTTTAGGAGAGGTCACTTTAAAGCTCAGAGGAGCTATCAACTGCGATATGAACCTCCATCTGTTGCCAGCCCCCTTCAAGAGCTTGTCTTTCATATTTAAAGACATTTAGTGGAGCATTTTGCCAGCTTCTTAGTATGACCATAAGAGGCCTCAGACTCTCAGCTTTCATAGCTGTATTCCAAAATTAGAGTGTTCTCACAAACTGGCAAGTTTCCAATTTCTAAAATGAAGTATGGCAAAATCCACCACTGTGAACTGTTAGTGCTTGTCCCCGATATCCAACATTTAAGCACCTCTACTGCTGCTCTCCAGCTATCCACAAGTCACCTGTACTGCTGTAAAGAAATTACTTACAGTTAAAATGGTATTTCACCTAACAGTAAATACAACAAGGGCCACAAAGAGATCATATTTAAGAAGAAAAATATTATAGGAACCTTATAAATATGCTTCAAACTTGTAAAGAACTTGGATTATTTTGATACTTGTCCTTCCATTGTTAATTCTGTAATAATTTGTCTGGAGTTGCAGCGAAGAATTTAAAGAACCTGGTATGGATCTGCTTATTAAATGCTTTTTCAACTGGGGACCAAACTCTTGTTTTGAGAAAGAGAACAGTCCTGGTGAGGAAATGCCTTGAGCCTCCAAGTTTCTTGCTGAATGCAGGGACAGAACACAGTGGGGTTTTGTCCAAAGTGATGAGCTGTCTTCTGCCCTCTGCCAGCGCTGGGCTGGTCCATGACACTCAGCAGCGATTTCTCTGCCTGAACTGCACCACCTTTTGCCAAACCGAGAGAATGCTGCTCTCGGCAAACACAGGCTCAATACAGACCATCCTGGTTTGCCTTCATTTTGAAGGAGGGGGGTTTAAAACCAAGTGGCTTCACTAAACACATTTTGTTTCCTGGGAAAGTGCTCTGTGTTTTCCAGAATTCTTGAGAAGCCACTTATCAGAAAACCACCTTAAAGAAGACCAGAGAGCAGCAGTGGATTAAACTCTCAATCCCAAAACAAAGCTACAAAAGAGCACAAAACCAAGATGCAAATTTGGACTGATGTCAGTCACCTGTCCTAAATCTCATTTAGTCATACCTTCAGAAGCTTGAATCCTAAGCAATTTCTTGACTATAGATCTTAACGGTTTGCGCTCCTTCTTGTTTTGTATCACCAGCAAAACTTCCTGAGGGTGCAGTCTGCTCCATCATCCCTGTCATGTTGAACAGTACTGGACCCAGTAGGGGGCCAGGGGGGAATATTACCAGTTCCTGCTTAATTACCTTATTAGGTTTATCACTTTTTTAACCTTTAAAATTTCAAAGGTGAGAATAACTTCAGGGCATCTTTACCTTTGCACTTTGCCTTTCTCTGTCTTCATTGGGGTTTCTGCAGCCCATCATTTCCTAGCCCTGCTCTTTTTTGAGCGTGGAATTATTAGCTGATAATCACTAGTGTATTCTTAGAGACTGTGCTAGACCCAAATTGCCATCAGAAATAACTAAATATCCAGATATTAAAAGGCATGCTTGACTTCAACCTTTTCCATAGACTTCTAGCAACCTCCAGAGATGTATAAAACAGAAAGCATTGTTTTGGAGAAGTTTCAATGGCATCATTTTATCTGGATATTCATTTTCCTGTATAGTGCTCATACATTTCACATTTCAATGACAAATGAGGAATTCACAAAGGTTCACTTCAGTGGGGAGGTGTGTCAACGATGGGGAGTTTTGGAGAGTGATTTAGAGCAGGAGCTTAACTTTAGACACTCTAAATCGTACCTCTGAAGGAGCCCCTTTCTTTCCAGTGCCTGTAGAGGAAATGCAGAGGGATTAGCTTCCATCAGCACTCCCCTAAGTGTCAATGCGAAGGATTGCATATGATAGCAGTTAGGAAATCAGATAATTTAATGCAGCCATTAATTAAAAAAAAACATTAAGGCAGTCTCACCATACATTTTCATAACTGTAATTGAACTAGAATTCCTGTGTTTGAAAAGATTTTTGTAATTAATTGCCTCTGTAGAAGCAACAAAACACTAACAGTGTCTGAAAAATTACCCTTTGATGCTCTTAGCACGTTTAAGTGAGCAAAAAAGGTACCTTGTCTTCTCGTAAGTGCACTATGGTACAAAAAGAAATGGTTTGATGAACTGTCATTCAAAATGTGGTACATAACTGTTTCAGCATATAAATCAAGCAGAGTGAAAACTTTGTTAAAATATTTACACACCCTCTAAGATTTAATGTTTCCTCAAAACCACCATTTACAAAAGAGGCTGATAAAGTAAAAAATGCACTTAACCCTTGGACTGTGTGTCTGAGCATTTCCTGGTATGGGTTCATGGTGGCAACATGAGGAACCATAAATCCATGTCAGACATCGTGGTAAACGTGTGAATCGGATGTTCTTGGACTCCAACATGAATGGGCTTTATCAAGCTCAGTGGAAGGAGGCTGATGCTTTTTATTCTATATTGGCCAGGGAGCAGGAGTAAAGAAAAATCTGTACTCACATGCTGAAAGCACACATCACTTTAGAAGAAACATTTTATCAATAGTCAAAAGCCAATACACTGGGTAATATTCCTTTCTAAATTCCAGGCTGAAGTAGTATTTACATTTTGTATCTATCAGGAGCCACCAGCAATTTTTTAGGATTTAAAACAAGATAGAGATCTTTTTGAGCGTTGAATATGAAGGTCATTCCTATAGGAGCTACTAAAACTCTCAACAGAGGCACGAAGGTTTTTTAGAAAAGGTTCGTCCTAATCAGTGAATGAATACTTGCAATGCTTACATATGTAAGAGATGCTAAGAGATCTGGATTCCTCCTAACTTTTAAGAGAATTTTCTGCAATTGCTACATTTACTAGCATAGACAACATTATATCTGTGTTATGCACTACATTATAGGTAAGAACAATGAAAATTACTATATACCCAAGGTTATGCATTTTAATGGTGATATTCTTCTGTAAAGCGTTCTTTCTGAAACTTTAACAAGCACTCAGATTACATTTTTAGCATTAATTTCTTCTATTGTTTGCTGGTGCTAAATGTTTTTATTCCAGTGTACATAGCTTTATCTACATAGAAAATGCAATAAGACGCATTCCAATGTAATACACATGTGGGACTAAAATGCAATTCCGGCAGAAATCATAGCCTTTCTCTATCATTTTCTCCATCAGTAATTGTTGGAATAAGAACTTATTTGACACAGAAGACTGAATTGCTACTTTAATGATTTTTACTGAAAAGAACAAGACCTCTAAGTTGCAGGTCTGTATGCGTTAAGCAGCTTATTAAAAGAATACAGTATGGGAAGATGAGCTAGACAATTCTAGTGCATATAAACCATTTTCTCATTATGCCATTTTATTCAGAAGCAGCCAGAGACTTATTAAATGCATTATCAGTTTACCAGAATTTCCTTTAGTTTCAGTTGATATAATATTTTTTCTCTTTCTCTTCTCCTCCGAAGGCTCTAGCATTGCTCAGTGGTAATTATTAATATATCAGTATTTTGTCCCCTCGCATACAAATGTGTATTAGATATGCAGGTACTGAGCCATGCAAACGCCATTAATTTTCAGATGAGGAATTTAGGGGGACACGTTCATGGCAGCCAAGTTATGGCAGGTTCAGTATTATGACTGGGCTCTGTTTCAGCCTTAAGTTCCTTCCCGTATTGCTAGCCATTGAGGGCACACAGTCACTGGTGGGGATGTTATCCTGAGGCTGTATAAGAAAGCTGAGACCTGAGGAAAGTCAACCATATGAAAGGCAAGTCTGAGGCAGCTTGGCAGCAAGTCAGCTTCTACATAGAAATGCTTGTATTAAAGATATTCTGCCTTCCACGCCTAATAGTAATAAAGTTTGATTGAAGACATGTTCAAATTGCACTCTGTCTGATGCCAGGTATTTAATATTAAGCAGTTTGGGCAGTTTTGCTATCTGAAGCAAAAGGGATTTAGATTTATTCCAGACTTTCACAGTAGAAACTTCCTCTATGGCCTGGAGACACTGAGCCAGGGGAAAAAAAAGAAGTAAAAGAGAAGGCTACTGGAGGTCTGATCATCTTCCTCTTGGCAGAAAAACTCATGGGTCTTTGCATGCTGTTCAAAATCGTTCCACTGTAGGAGGAGTTGCCCTTTGCTGCAGTACCAGGAAATCTCCATTTTGCCTTGAAACTGCTGCAGGGTCCAACAAGATGATACTTTTTTTTCTGAAAGTACAGAGTCGAGGATCCTGTGATGATGAGCTCCAGTCTCCCTGCTTCCCCGTCCCTCCATCTTTCATGGAGACACTTTCTTAGCCCTTGTGTTTGCAAAGTTAAGTTTGCAGCAAATGAGAAGGTCAAAAACAGAGAAGCAAATTAAAAGAGCCACAAGTTACATATTGTTTTTCCTTTGCTATTTAGAAAGTCTCCTGAGCCTATGACAATCCAATTGTATTTGAAGCCTGGCTCATGATTTTTGAATGCTCAATGGCAGTATCAGAAATCATTGGGTATCCACAGCAGGCTGTGATGTTCTATAAAACCTGTATTAGGTTAATACACAATTCACCATTTAGAAGACAGATAGAGGGACAGCCTTGCCAGTAAGAATTCTTCATTTACTTCTAGGTGATAGGAAATACAGTGCCTGTATTTGAAGCTCTGATTAAAGAATTTATTAGCTCAATATTTGATATCACCAGCTAACAGCACACATGCAAATACATGTTATATTCATTTGGATTTGCCTTTGCATGGGTGGTTTTACTTATGATGCAGCCACAGACAGAGGATAAGAATTGTCAATAAGGTAATCTGTATACTGAAGGAGATAAAGCCCTACCTGGAGCATAAACAAAGAATTTAAAATTCAGAAGCATTGCCGTAAAGACTTTTGAAATGTGTCTACAAGATAAGTGTCCTTCTGAAACTAACTGCAGCTAGCAAGAGGAAATTAGGAGTCATGGCCTGGGAAAGCAGGTGGTGGGTCAAAGCATGCAATGAAGTCACATCTTCCTGGGCATCCTTAGCTACACCCACACAAAAGCAGCTGGAATTTGGTTCAGGCTCTGCTTGCTGCAGAGTAGGTTTTACTCATCCTTCTGCAGTTTTAAACTATTTTCATTGTTATATCTTGGTCTATTTCTAGGAGAGGATAACAGTTTGCAGGTGAAACTGCGGGCCTTTCCTAATGATCCAGCGATCTTAATCTCTGATGTTTTGTGGTTTCCTGCATGGGGAAGCACTAGAGCAGCAGCCTCAGTTTCTTTTAGCAGATTGATATCAGTTGACTGCAATGCAGCTGCTTTTTGAACTATCTTACCACTGACCAAAACAAGCCAACAGTCAGGATGGCAGTGAGACATCTGCAAGGAAGAGCAGGTATCTCTTCCTTCTACTGCTGGAGGATCCCTGACTAATTTGGGAACTTTTGGCTATAGCAATGTATTAGTTTCAGCTTCTTTTGTGCCTTCTGTGGTTTTGACTTGCTGTATGGGAAGAGGAAGAAAAGAAGAGGAGAAGGAGTTTCCTCTGGTGCAATTGTATGTGTCAGGTAAACTCTCCATAAATCCTTTCTTGAGGAATTTGGTTTATTAAAGCCCAATTAGACACCAATGGCTTGATTTACATCATTAAGGCTAATTTAAAGTACCAGAAATGGCAAAGTGCTGTTAGAGATTTATAGCCAGAGTTTTAGTGGACTGCGAACTGACAATACTAAGGCAAAGATTTAGTTCCTTTGACTGTACTTTCACTCACACAAATTTCTGAGCATAAATACATGTTAAAAGAACATTTGCTAAACCTGGAGCCAAACTTGGAACATGTAACAGGGAAGATCTTACCAAATGCAGTAATTAACCTGCAATTCTTTTACTGTTTGTTTGCTTAAAGCATAACTGTTGGTTTTGTTTCATTTTGGTTGTTTGTTTTTTTCTTTTTTGAGTTATACTACGTGAAAATCCCAAGAAAAAATAGAATAGTCTGGATAAAGTTTTTCCTTTCCCATAAAATTTATATGAGAAAAGAAAGTCCCTCCAGAATTAACATTTGCTTGCACTGCACCTGCCAGCACTGCAAGAACAGGTTTATTCAGCCTCTATAGCAATTGCATTTGCAAGAGTCTGAAGGAGAAGGGTATGGGACATTATGGAATACTCACAGTTTCAAGAATTTTCAGAACAATTATTCTGGGTAAAAATGACCCAGGTAGCATTCCCAACACTTTCAGAGTTCCAGGTGCCTATAAATGTGAACTTTGCCTTCTTTTCCTCACCAAGCTCAAAATATTATCTGGTGCTTCAGGCAGCACTATCTCAGAAATGGCTGCATGAGCACAACAGGAGAGCATCTAACACACGTATAAGGATCTATAACTTTTTTATTCAGATTCATAAAGTAAACTTGTGCTCCCAGAGGCTTATAAGCAATCAGGAAGTGTGATATCTAACCTGTACTGCATATCCAGGCTGCCTCTAAGGTTGACAGAGATGTGAGAAGACACAAGTCTGCTACAAGAGCTATATAGCGGTTGCCTTGTCTTTATTGCCAAGTTGCATGCTACACCACTGGGTCTGCTGAGGTATGTTGCTTTGAGAAGGAAGAAGTCAAGTCAAGTCCCAGGTTCTCTTTTTTCAGTTTTCAACCAGTGATGACTTTGCATAATATTGCAGAGAGTCTACTAGGGGTAAAATGTCAATATTTTGAGTTGCCATATCAGACAGCAGATTCTGAGAGCTGCACTAAAGTGCAATATGGGTATAAGTATGTGTGTGCATGTGTACACACACACCTACGATACCCAGACAAATGATGTTATAGTGCAGCCTCTGATTTATGCAAAATGGTCTTCCCTAAGAAGACACAATCTCAGGTATTATTTCAACCCTGAATTTATGTTCACCTACCTAAGGTTATGTGTATTTTAGATGCATCATTACCAGCAGTTTGTGCTTTTACAGCCTAGAGCTCTTAAAGGTGAAGGAACAGGTTGCATTAATCAAGTGTTTGAGTATTTGAACTTAAAGCTTATCAGGAGTTCATAATAAAGATGTACAGCAGAAAAAATGGCAAATTTCAATTACATTTTTCTCTTCTACTAGAGGCATTTCATAGAGGCTCAAGTTTCAGTTTAACATGTCAGTTCTTTGCAGTTAAACCCTCAGATAAGCTACGGATTGGGAGTTCATCAGAGGCACTGAGCCATGTCAGACAAATCAACAAAGATAGGTATGCATTCAGCAGTCATGGGCAAACAAAAATATTATAACAAAAATATTTATCCATCCATGGAAAGTTATTTCTGATATTCTGAAAAGAAGCTAAAACATTAATAGCAAGAGAAGATAAAACATAACTGCAACCTCTAGGTCACCAAAGGCTCTGTTGAAGCCTTATAGTCATGTCTCTTGGTAACAAAGAGATAAATCATAACCTTTGCCTTTTGGAAATTCATCTTCAAAATATCGCCAGTTGCCATAGCTCTCCATTCCCATCACTCTCTCTGACCCCTCTCAGAGTGCTTGGCTAGAAATGAGATACAGAGAAAAGACAATGTCCAAGAGCTGGAAGCTTCTTTGTATTTTTTCTAATCTTCTTTCTCCGATTTTCCTAACAGTCATTGCTAAAAAATGCCCATCTCTTCCGTGGTAAAGCTCACTGTCATTTTGAAAGCAATGTTTAAATCTGGTTGCTAAGATGCTCTTCACCCAGAAAACTTTTCTATGGTGAAGTTCATGGGAGAAATTTGGAGATCTTTTTACATGGAAAACCTGAAATCTGTCATTGTAATTTAGGTCTCCTGAAGCCAGCTCTCTCGATTAAACTGAATTCTCAATTTCTCCACAGAAAATTTAGTATCTGAAAATTTGCTCATGCCAGCCAAGGGGAATTTTTAAAAGGAGCTGTGCAGAACAGCTCTCCTCCACCTGTGAGTGATGTCTACCTTTACACCTAAGTTAAAATCAACAATTAAACTCTTAAACACTCCCGACAGTGTAGTCTGGTGAGCAGCTGAGCTGGCCTAAGAGCCTACTGATGCCAGAAGGCAGCACCTTCATCTCACTGTCCCTCCTCCTCCTCCCACAGCCCCAGCATTTCACCCACAGACTCACCCCCTCCTGCAAAGCCACATACACCCATGCAAAGGAGCCACAGTCGGAATGAGAAAGGAAGACACAAGTGAAGAAACTAAATGACTGACACGAGATCACACAGTGAATCAGCAGAAAAGATCAGACCAAACCTTTGGTTTTTCAAATGCCAGCCCCCAGCACTGGTCCAGGCTGTGCCTTATCTAAACAATCACAGTCAGGCCAGTGCGGGAAAACAGGAAGAGGTAAAATAAGCAGAGGCCTTTGTTCTCCCTCCTTTCAGGAAAAAAAAAAAAGTGGTCAAATCAAAGAAACTGACTTTCTGCTTATGTTTAGAGGAAGACATTGATGTATGGACCATGTTTCAATTTGACAAGCAATACCAAATAATACCCAGTTTGTGAGGGTTGCAGAGGAGTGCAGCAGTCTCATTTTCAGACTGGTTTCTGAAGGATCTGGGACCCCTGCAGCTGTGGTGTCCATTTGGCTCTCTCCACATTACCCAAACACTTATAAGCCCATTGGCTGACTTCAACCCAACGTTCATGAAAAGCTGTGTCTAAACTGGAGAGAAAGAAATCTGAATTAATACTCTAAGGGAAGCAAGGCTGCAGGCTGTGATCATTCAGGAGGCAAGAGACCTGCTTTTGTAGGGTTTTTAAAACAGCATCAGGCTTTTGAATCTTTCCATTCACAATCTTTTCTTGTTAGTGGCTCATCTGCTTTCAAAGAGGCAGGAAGTGCCTATACATTTAAGTCTTTGGTGCAGGGAATTCTTACATAGAAAATAAATGATCAATGAATTAATATAAGTTTGAATCTTATATATCCACAGTTTTCCAAAACAAAAATAAATGCACAAACCCACAAAAACTTCTGGTTTTACTTTGGACTTTTCAAAGTGAAGTTCTACAATTTTTCACCAGTGTGTTCCTAAGTGTGAAAGTAAATACAAAGTTAGATCCAAAATTTGAGATGAGACACCATCGTGCCTGACCTAATTAGGAAAAGAGATGCTTCCGCTAATTGTTTTCCAATGAGTCAGAGACAATGCAGTAACAGTCCTGAGCCACAGGATGAGTCCAGAATAATGAGTATGGTCACAGGCAGTTGCACATCATGGATTTTGTCCTTTGGAAATTAATGAGCAAGGTAACTATGAAATAGCCTTAACATTTTCAAGTTCATCCAGAAATAATGATGATAAATATTTCTGCATCATTCAAGTCCAGGAAAGTTTAAGTAAAGAATGTCCATCATTTATGTAAATGTTACTATGCTCCAAAGCTGTCATTTCTGTTATAACTATTGGAGGCTGCAAACAGCATATGGAGCCCTTAGAGCCTGGCACAGGATTCACTGAGGGCTTTCCAAGCCCTGGAGGACCAGCATGTTGAGCAGTGCTGCTTCCATCTGGAGAGGGTTTTGTGACACAAAGTGTGATGCCTGAAAGAGCAGAGGAAACCCAGATTGCCCTCAGTCTGACACTCTGGCTAGTGGGACTTTGGCAGTTAAACAAACCTGCCTGTTGGGGATCCACCACCTTCATTCTCCACATTATCTAACAGCTGCAGCATTAGCAACAAATAGAGGCATTTCAGCAAGATCAAGCAGTGTCAGCTTTGAGGAGAGTAACAGAATGAGTGTGCTTTAGTGTATCAAGCAGGCTGCATGAACAATATCTTGTCCAGAGTGTTCGAATGTCATACCCCCTTCATAACAGCCAATAACAAAAAAAATTAGGTCTGAGGGAAGATTTTTGGTCTCCAGCACTCGATAAATTAATGCAAATTAATAATTGATCTGTGATGAACTGTAAAATCAGGGCTGAACTTTGTATTTTTATGTGGAGGTATGCAGGGGCAGAGTGCCTCAGCATCAATCAACAGGGAAAGGAGAAATGACTACAAGAAGGCTAGTAACCAAACACCCATGTGAAGGCCCTGCAGGCTTTCCTGGGAGCTTGGAACACTGCCTCATTTATTCCAGATGTAACCTACAGGACTTATTTGTTCTGATGATGGCTAGATAGCAATATTTCATATATGGGTTTGAAATAGTGACTAGCGGTTAGAAGTAGCAGTTACACAAGTGCTGCTCACATCAGCAAGCATGAGATCTGGGATCACACTTTACAAGACCATCTTCTGTTCTGGGTCCCTAAAGGCTGAGAATGTGACACCAACAGTGGCAGGAGATGACTCTGCATTTAGATCATGAGCTTTAGCACCAGCTCTTTGCCATTTTTCCCTGTAATTTGACCAGTGATAACCTCTCAGGCTCCTGGTTTTCTTCATCTGTAAAGTGAAGAGATTCTATACATCACTTAAGTTCTTCAAGACCTGGTTTGTTAGTCCTAATGAACTTGCTCTGGTATGGAAAATGTATATCTCATGAGACGTTTTCAGGGGTCCAGAGTTTCTGAATAGGAACAACTGTGCTGAGATCCTCTTGGAACAAGTAATAATTATTATCCAGGCATCAGTATTTAGTATCAGAAGATTAATGGTCAGTCTTGCAGAACTGCAATGCCACTTTCTACACGTAGAAGTGTAGCTCTGTAAAAACTAAATGCATGCTGTATTACAGCCTAGGGAAATCTTCTTGTGTTTGGTAGGTTTTTAGATTAACTGCTTTCCCCCCACACACACACTTTATGAGTTTTCCCCCTTCAGGAGTGATCTTTATCACTTTCAAAAAATATAGATATCCTGAAAAGATAGCCTACAGGTAAGTAAAATATAATTAACAGAATCAATCTAGGTTAACAAGTACAGCAAAACCTAGCAAACCCAACAGCAATAGCTAATATGTTAGCATGCTTATTCACAAGTTCAGCTCCTTACAGAAAAACACAATAAGAAGATATCTTGAAAGGGAGGTTTAGCTACAAATAGAATTAATTTACCAAGGCTGTTCATTTGAAGGGACTTCGAATCTCACATATCAAGGTGGAATGATGATGATGAAAATGTTAAAAAAGCAGAAGTTTCACTCAAGAATGTAAGAATTTTATATTTATTTCCATGATCTAAATGCAAATTATACTGGAATTATTCCCACTGCTAAAAAATTCTTAAACATGCATAATAAGTATATGTAATATTGACAGGGTTTGTAAAACAAACAAACAAAAAAGTCTTCTGTCAATTGAAGTAGGCAGTTTGGGGAGAATAAGAAAAAAGCTGTATTTGCCTCATTATCGTGTATGCATGACTAAAAGCAATCAGTTTCTTTAACTACAAAATGAAAGTCAATGAGGGTGATACTAAGCCTGGGGCATGTTCCCTCCACCTTCAAAAGCCCATTTTTTGAGAAAAAAGCACCTGTCACTACTCTGACTTATGGATCGCTCCTGAGGTAAACTCATGTGAAATCATGAATGATTTTGCCTTACGACTTTTGCATTAATTTGTCATAATTGAAAATACAGTTTTATTAAAAGCACCTGAGAAAAAAATGTTATTTAGATTTCAAATACAAGATATGATGTATTCCAGCATGCTTTTTAAATTGGACATTAGCAAACATTTTTGGATATGAAAATATACTTTGAAATGTAACTAGATGATCTCCAGAGGTCCCTTCCAACCCTAATAATTCTATGATTCTGTGATTCTCAGTAAGAGTGTGTTATTTATAGCAAATAATCACTCTTTTTTTTCTTGTGATTTTACTTATGAAATATTTCTTTGCTTGTCAAAGAGACGTGACTCTTTCAAGCAAATCACATGATGACAAAAATGTGATAGATAATTTATAGAGAATTCTATAGAGAGTTATTCATGGGAAGGAATAGGAGGAGCAAGAGAAATACAATGAACAATAAATGAAAAAGAACCAACTTTCATGCACAAGCTGGAATATCTCACACTAGAAAAATATAATTTCCTCTGCATTTCCAGCCACTTCTGGGAATAAGCATTTACCTCTTGAACAACTGAACCAAAGGATTGAATAACGAGGATGCAATGTTTATTTTTCTGAACAATTTTAACCAGATATACCATTTGTTTCTGTACAAGAAATGGCTAAAATAAGGTAAATCACTTGCATTTTAGGATTTCACTGTGCTAATTAGGCTCAGAAACATTAGAACCTGGATAGTAGGGTGAAGGTGCAATTAGCTGAGATTTAATGAGCTGTGTAATGATAAGTGACAGAGCTATGTAACTTTAATGCCATAATTTCCTGACTAGATGAACTCTTAAACACTGCAATCCTACATCCTACCCCAAGGCACATTGACCTTTCTAGCTGCCCAGAGGAGAAACAACTGTTTGCAAAGTTTTGAGGGCCTACGCAATATTTTAGCAACAGGAAATGCCTACAGTTTCAGGGCAATTTCTCACTCTGATCAGAGCAAGTGTCATTTTCCATGCTAGTCTAAACTATTTTTTTTCTGCTCCTTATAATCTATTTTATGTGGCTAGAAGAGTTTGTCTGGTGACAAGAGAATCTTCTGAAGTAGCCACAGTAGGATAGGATATCAAGGGCATCCAGTATCCACAGCCACATCAAAAACAGTTTGGGTGATGGAGAGGATGCACAAAGAAAGCTTATTGTAAAACACCTCATAAAAGAGGAGCAGAAATGCAATCCCAGAAAGAAAGCAAAACCCAGCATCAGAAAAACTCTACTTGTAACGTTCACGAACACTGAGAACAAAGTCTGCTAAAGAAAGTGTGGGTCTGAAAATGAAATGTCTTCCAACCATTAATTGCTTCTGACTGTCCATGACTTTCAACAAGTGAAATTCTTGCTGCCAATCTTAACATGGAGAATGTTACAGATAAAAATGTTATTTGAAGATCATTAAACCCTCGGGTTGCCTATGGGAGGCATTGAACATATTGCTAATGTTTTCAAAACCAAATAAAGAGAATATATTCTTTTAAATCTTAGGCTTTCTAGGGTAGATAAACTGTAACATGTGCCATACCTATGTGATCACTTACAATTTTTTCCGTCTTCATTCCTTTGACTCCTTTAACACAGCACACATTTGCCATGACCTATAGGCACTCCATGGAACACGACCTGAATTTTATCCCAATTCTTTTCAGCCACCAGCCCCTGTTTTGTCTATCCATTTTAATAGAATTTATTGAGAGCAAGACTGAGAGATACTGCAATGAAAGAACACATGGAAAGCTCTGAAATACCTAGATTCTGCCTACACTGAGGTTTTGGCAGAATATAGAATCATAGAATAGTTAGGGTTGGAAAGGACCTGAAGATCATCCAGTTCCAACCCCCCCACCATGGGCACGGTAACCTCACACTAAACCATGCCACCCAAGGCTCTGTCCTACCTGGCCTTGAACACCGCCAGCAATGGAGCATTCACAACTTCCCTGGGCAACCCATTCCAGTACCTCACCACCCTCACAGTAAAGAATTTCTTCCTCATATCCAATCTAAGCTTTCCCTGTTTAAGTTTGAACCATTACCCCTTGTCCTCTCACTACAGTCCCTCATGAAGAGTCCCTCCCCAGCATCCCTATAGGCCCCCTTCAGATACTGGAAGGTTGCTATGAGGTCTCCAAGCACCCTTCTCTTCTCCAGGCTGAACAGCCCCAACTTTCTCATTTTATCTTCATACGGGAGGTGCTCCAGTCCCCTGATCATCCTCGTGGCCCTCCTCTGCACTTGTTCCAACCGTTCCATGTCCTTTTGATGTTGAGGACACCAGAACTGCACACAATACTCCAAGTGAGGTCTCACAAGAGCAGAGTAGAGGGGCAGGATCACCTCCCTCGACCTGCTGGTCACACTCCTTTTGATGCAGCCCAGGATACCGTTGGCTTTCTGGGCTGCGAGTGCACACTGCAGCCGGCTCATGTTCATTTTTTCATCGACTGATAAAACGCCTGTTCTCCTGCAATGCATGGTCTTAGACGCACCCAAGGCCTCACTAGACCCTGGCACTGCCTGCCTGCATATGCAGCAAAATGCTGGGTTGAATTTGTGCTTGATCACGGTCCAGGATTTCTGTGTAGGTCATTGAACATCCGGGATTTGGCAGAAAGCCCAGCAGCATGGTCACATCCATGGAAAGTGTACACAAACCACATATATACACAATGCAAGGCACAGCTTGGGACTTCAAAACTGAAAACGTCATTTGAAAGTGGGTGGCAAGGGAGATGTGACGAAGAAAACAGGTTAAACATGGTGTTCCCCAAATGCCACATCTGTTATCTCTAGTTATGGTGGGTATATAAAGCCATCGATATGATACTAACTATGCACTTCTCAAAAGTCCCAAGGAGATAATACTTGTTCTGATACATAGTTCAGGAGCTCTGGGGCTGTGAAATGGGCGGTGACCTGGCAATCCTCCTGAGTGTTACCAGGCCTTTCTCCAGTGCCTGCTACTCTTTGCTTCCCCAGTGGCTTGGCATGCAGCATGGTTTCGTTTTTATGGGACTAATGGCAAAACTTTTCTTTTTTTTCTACACTGTCCCCTGATCTGGTGCCCAGCCTGGCTGACAGGTGGTCATGTTTGTGCAGGAGGAAGGGCACGGCTGATGTGACAAGGGAGCAGGACTACAATAAGACAATTTCGCTATTGGAAGAGTAATGTGTAATGAGGCTGTGTGAGAACCATGGCCTTATCTAGCTGTGAAAGAAGTCAAATACAATTGCAACTCAGTTAACATCCTTAGGAATTAATTACTAGCTGCCTTTTGTGCTGAAAAGCTGGCCTAGACCTGGACAAATATTACTGATGCTTCATTTGCACTATCACTAAATCACAGCTATTCAAAATTGCCAGACACTCATGAGTACTTAATTAATTAGGCAAGGAGGCACATGATTATGCAAGATTTTTGCATTTAAAGATTGCAAGTGCTTTGCTGTGGAATTCTGCTATAATAAACTTCCTTCTGTTTTATCTTACTGATGGAATGGGAAATAAGAAGACTGCATGCAAGGCTCCAGGACATTCCTCTGTACTGACCTTATCCGTGGGGACATGCCTCTCACTGTCTTCTTAGCTGAAAGTAGGCAAAGGCAAATAGCAGGAGTAGAGAAGGACATGGATTTAGCTGCAGTCTTGTGCGCTGCACTGCTCAATAGCATGCAGTACTGGGAAGTATCTCTGGGTGAAAGGCAGGGCCATAATCCATCCGTCTTTAGAGAACTCCAGCCCAGGACAGGGTTTGTAAAGAGAAAACCCCTTTCCAGCAGCACTGTGCTTGTGCTATAAGGGAGAGGAAAAGTGGGAAAAAGAAGCAACAAAAGGCCTGAGACATCTGATAATTGCTGACTTTGACTCTGGCATGTCTATCTGCCTGCTCCTAATGCGCTCTCACAAAAATCAGAATTAATGGACTGCTGATAGGCCTTGCTTTTCTTTATTTCCTTGCTTATCTTTACCGGCCATTTGCTTGCACATTTCTCAGACTCTGCAAAACAGCTTTCAGAGATGGGTGCATAATATCAACTCTGACAAAAGCATTCAACAGTCATCTAATGTCCCAACTGAATAACTCAATCTGGAACACAAAGGCCATAGAATAAAGCACCACGAATGATTATATCCAACTTTTCCAAATAACTGCCACAACATGAACAATTATCCTTTGCCAAGTAATACAAAAGTGATGTACCACCAATCTTTGGAAGATAAGCAGAAAAGTCACACAATTCACAGGCGGGCCACAGACGAGCAAATCACTGCTTGTTCCTCATAGTGCCTGGATTTTTTACAGTTCTTAAATACCGGTGGCACAGCACAGTCACAGAGTTTGCTGTTAATGTTTTCTTTATGAAACCTATTTCTCAGCCAGTCACAGGGATTTATAGAATACAGTGTACCATTCACCTTTTTTTGTTTTCAATTATAATAACAGCAGCCAAACACTTAATGCAAGAAGATTAAATACATGTGAATTAATTCCTGAGGTCTTTTTTTCTGATTTCAGTATGAACAATGCAGCCAAAGTTGTGGATAGCCTTGAAAGATGGCCAGTTTGCTCACGTGACATATTTTAATAGCTGTCTGAACTTGTTGGCATAATATTTCCTTGAAAATGGCAGCATAAAACACCTTCCAGAAAAGCTTGATAAAAATCTCTAAACAGTGCAATGAAATTTTTCAACAACTGCAAGAGAAAAACGTACCAAATTCTTTCTATTTTAAAGGCAGCTTGATACAATCATACATCCGAGTAACAGGGAGAAAGTACAGCCTAGCCTCCATAGCATAGAAAAGTATCCTGAAGAAAGAAAATCCCTGTCCTATGCCCAAGCAGTGAAAATGTTTTCATAAGGTTTTGCATCCTTAATCTTCAGTGAAATAATATGAATTAGTTAAAAACCCTCCTGAAACATGCTGGAATCTAACATGATTTGAGAGGATGAAGTGGTAAGGAGTTCACCAGGTTTTTGATCCCTTCAGAAGACCAACTCTGATTTAGTCATCTGTTTTGCAAGACTTTTCAGCCAAAGGTCCCCCTAATGCAGCAGCTCCATCGCAACAGTAATTCATGAAATAGATAAACTGATGGAAATTGTATATTCCCTGTTCCAGCGTGAGCTGTGAATGATGAAGAGTGTGTAACCATTTGGAAACAATCACCTTCCCTCTGTTCCCTCCAGTTTCTTCCAGTAATTCCAGTAGTCCTTTTAAAACCAAGATTTATATTAAAATATGATTTATAGTTAAAAATGGTTTCCCAGAATCTCTTTAGCTGAGTAATGCTATTGCATTCTTATATAGTAAACAGTTACATATATTGATACTGCTCCATTGATAAGACCTCTTGCATCTAATTTTCAAAACCAGCTTCATGATGCTGCTAGCCACAAAAACAGCTTTCATATTAAATTCAGTCAGTTTTGCTGTCACACAGTGAATACTCTGCTATGATCAGCAGACATGTGGAGCTTGAATCCCAACTATTGTGTTGAACTGAAGGCATTTTTCAGCTATATGCTCCAAGGCAATGCAAAGGTTGTTTGACTGTGTACTTCTGCATTTGTTTCATTTTCCTTGAAGTTTAATCTTAGTCTGGATTTCCTGAGGATGTAATGTTTATTCTTGTGATAATTACCTCAAATGACTGATTTATACACAATCTCAGCTGCAGTTTAATACTGCTTTCAAATAAAAGGACATCCTTGTGTTTCTAAATTTCTCAACTTCACATTCAGTAGCTACATCCCTGTTATGAACCAAGAGCAGGGCACAATTTCCAGCAGCAGGGTCAGTCCTGTGGAAGGAGCTGCCTGGTTGACATTGCCTTCTTCGTACTATCTAGGAGGATAGTTCAGGGGCAGCCCCGTGGTTCAAGAGAGAAAAAGATAAAAGGTATAGGGATACAAGAGTTCGGATGCTTTGCTGCAGGGATTGAATAGCTTCTGGCCTCTTCAATAATGCTAGCTTGAGTCTAGGGAGTACATAAAGAGGTAATTTTACATGGGATTAAGAAATAAAGTCTGCTGCATGGGAAGTGAAGTCTGTGAAACAGTAGCTTCATCTCAGTGAGAAATTGGAAACCACCAGCATTATACATTCCCTAGAGGCAGTTAATGATGAGATTTCACTGATTTTTTACAAAATGAGATGTTTAAACCTCTATATTGTTGTTCAGATCAAAGGCATTTATAGTAAATAAAATTACATTTCCTTAAAGAGATTTCTTTCTTCTTATTTAATTTTTACCCCAAATAGCAATTAAATGCAGCTATATTCTGAAGTTTTCTCTGTAACTTTGGGGCAAGCATGCAATGTCATTTGTTCTTAATGAAAAGCCGGAAAGCAAAATTTGGTTTATAGATGAGGAAGTGACTGATCTATGAACAGGAGAGAGAAGTGGATGAATTATTTCTTAGCTAATGATTTGCTTGAATAGAAAGAAATTCATGCTCAGAAGCTGGAAAACATGACTACAGCTGAAAATTAATTCAGATGCATGGAAAACTAAAGCATATTGCACCAGGATTAAGCTAATTACAATCACTAAGTTAAAACCCCTTCTGGCTTTTGGACGAGCCTGGGCCAGTTACTTCACTGTGTATTTTCATTCTACATAGATAAGCTGAGTGCTACCTGCCTCAGCAAGTACTCAGTAAGGATTTGTGCGGTTGGTTCAGTCCCTCACTTCCAGCTTGCTGCATGCAAGATATATACTATGACAAGGATTATGCTCCGTTTTGGAGGACAAAACATATATCGCTCATCAGCGCACAAGTTGTGCATCTAAGAAGCTTTGTAATTAAGAACTCTCACAATCGTATTCCATAATTTATTCATAGTGTCAGTTACAGAATTCCTGGTAGAGGAAGTCAAACCAATTATATTTTTTTAAATTTAAATTAGTTTCTTCTGCTCAATTAAGGGAAGTCAGAAACGCTTCCGGGTACTCACACTGCCAATGGCAAAGGGTAATCGCTTTGCAGCAAAGCAAATCTTTCCAGCCAGCTGGAAGAACAGTTTTTGCAAAACAAGAACTCCAGTAAAACCACATTAGCTAGATTAGTCTTGGAGAGTGGCTGCTTAGCCTGCTGATTACATTAATGCTACTAGGTTTATATATGATTGTATTTCTGCAACTTTTAAAAACAGAAACTGTGGCCAATATATTCAATAACTACAATCTGCCTTTCAGGATGATTAATAACCTCTCTTGGCCCAGACGCATAAATGCAGGTGATTGCTTGGGAGATGTGTGTTGGGGACACACTCATCCTACACCCAAATCACCTTCTGGGGTGAGCCTGGTCTTCCTCATCACCAGCTGAGGAGCAGAGAACAACCATTTTCCTAGGGCAGGCCCCTCAGATGCATGAACTGAGCAGATGGATTTGATCTGCATTCCTAGAGCACAGTTGAGTTGTGTGTTTATATCACCGTAATGTGATGTGGGTCCTGCGGCACCCTCCACATCAGCACTGATGTTTCAGGACACTGGATTCAGCAGAGCTCCCCCTTGCACCCTGAGCTGTGTTGCTACCTCCTCCCTGCCCTCATTTCACTGTGCCAAGCACATCACTGCAGCTTTCTGAGGGTCATTTGAGGGAGGGGTAAGGGTTAAGCTTTCACCTAAAGCCAGAGCTACTTTATTTATATAAAGTCCTCCAAAGAAAAACATAATTTCCTGCAAGGAGAGTGGTGCGATAAGCAGCAGTCCTGCCAGAGAATGGTGTGGGTATTTTCTGATGTAACTTCAAGTACCAAACAAAAAAAGCACCAGCCATGTAGTTTATCCACAACTGCTTATGCCTTGATAAAAGAGCAAGGGCCCCAGGACCCATCACAGCAGTTATTACAGGACATTCCTTCACAGATCCCACACAGTGAATTACAGAGAGCTGTATTATAAATCCAGCTGTATTTTTAGGTGCATTAGTGACCGCTTGACTACAGCTGAGTATGGTCATAGTTCAGATGTTTGGTGGGGGTTTTTTATTCCCCCCTTTCCTCCTAAGAACTAAAAAGTCTTTTTCCAGATATTTCACTCAAAAACCTCAGGGCTGCAAATTCCATCTACTGTTTTGGGGGAGGGGGGATTTCTTTCAGGATAATTTCCAGGCAAGATTAATCTACTACCAAGTAGCTTATTGTCTTAATTGTGAAGAGAACAGGTTACCAGATCAAGGAAAACCACCTGATCTTTGTCTATTTCTTGTGGTACACCAGTAACTTTTGATAGAAACTTCCCAGCGTCTGGATCGATGATTTGTGGATGGCCAGGAGATCGGATATAGGCAGCGAGTAAGCAGTGAGGAAACTTATTTCTGCACAGAAACAAGACCAGAGACTAGGTGGTTAAAAGCTCTTGCATGCATTAATGCAGCTAACAAGGCTTTATTGTCTTCATTATATTTTCAGTTAAAAACTATGCAACTACAGTCCCATTGTGGGAAGTGTGGTTTCTCACATCGGTGAATTTATTCAGTTCTGGGAGCAATGAAAAGTTTGCAGAATTGCTCCAGTCTTCAGGCTCCTGCTGTAAAGGAAATTTGCTGGGAAAGCTGCTGTAAACTGAACAGAAAGTACCCCAAACAGCACAGTCAGCACCTATTTCCAACATCACAAAGCAGAAATTCAACGTCATATTGTGAAAATTACCACATAAATAAAGAAAAACCTCTTCCGATTTTTGATGTCTCTTTTTAGCACTTCAAAGTGCTAAATCACTTGATGCATTTCATCATGTTTGCGTCAGAAGAGGGAGAAACAACAAAAGCAAAGTAACCCAAACACCTCCCATGGTCCAAAGGATGACGTGTTTTCTGACACAAAAGAAAGTGGAAGATATTCTTTGCAAACCAGTCATGCTTCAGATACCACATCTGCAATCCCACTTTCTCCCAAGACAAAATGCCACATAAAGCAAAGGTGTCACACGTAGTCTGTCTTTGCTCTCTCTCTGTGAGAAAGGGAGTGAGTAGCTACTTAGGTTTACATTTTATGCATGCCAGGCAATGAACTGAGCTAATTGTATCAAACCCTCTCCCAGCATGTTCTTGGCCGTTTGAATTCTGTGCTCACTAGTTCTGATATAAGTCTTTGGTTCTGGATCGCATGATGGGAAGCAAAAATGCATTTTAAACAAAACAGATGAACCACTTGAGCTTTAAATTAAAAATTTAGCCATTCAAATAGCTCTTTGTAGCAAACATAGCAGAGTTTGTTTGTATCTTCAGTCATTTATATAAAAACCTGCTATTACTCATGTGAAATGTCTGATCCCCTCCCAGATGCAGCATGTACAATGAAGGCTCTTCCAAGAATTTGTTTGCCTCTTTTCAGATAATGCCATCGAGAGTACAAACATCTTCTGACAGATTTAAATGCACCAGTAATCAACAAATGATACCTGTAAGATCAGTGTCAAAGTCTCTTAAAAGAGCATTTACATGGGGTTCAAACATCCAGTTATGACATACTCTTATTGAATATTTTGGCTCATTATTTGGGAATGCAAAAAGGATCCTGGGCCTAGAAGGGATTACACCACTTATGGGGGGTGCAATCAGCTACATCATTTCACCTTCTAATTTCATATCCAAATGGCAAAAAAAATGAGCAGCAATTTTGATAGCAGGCACCAAGTTCCGATCATAATCCCCATTATTTAAGCTTGTCCACCTCATTTGTGAATGAGTCCATTGCAGTCCACAAATAACCTGTACCATAAGGGGAAATGCCTTGACAAAAACTGAAATGAAGTAGAGGTGAGATCACAACCATGCAATTAAGCTGTTCTGTTGTTTCTGTTTCTGATCTGCATGGAAAGAAATTCCTCTCCAGCTAGAGACAAAGCTCTAGTACAAAACATGATCGAGCTTGAATGCAAGAGCTGTAGAGAAGCTCATTAAGGTTTCCAAATGTCCTTACTAAAGGTGTCTTATAGTCTAAGCTTGAACCTAAATGAGTGCATAAGCCAAATGTTATGTGCATGAGTAGCCTCTTTGAAATCAGTGAGGCTGTTCCTATACTTGAATCAACATACTGGGAAATGCATGAGTAGATGGCAAGGATAAACTAAATTTAACACTAGCTACATTTAGGCTATTTCTAGTGCTGCTATAAGAATAAAACATTTATTTACAGTAAACTATTTTATTTTGCTTGTGCACCGAGTGGCATAATAAGGTCATTTGCTTGAATTATACTGAGAGCTTGCCTGGCAATAAAATGAATTATAGAAGTTATTATATTCTGTAACACCCTTAGAGAGGGAAGGAAGTTGGTTTGTATTATTATACATCCAAACTGATAATATCTGGAGAAACAATCACTGTAAATCTAGATGGATGTCTGTATTTAAAATACAAAACCTATAACAAAAATTTTCTTCCGTTTGAATTTGTTTTCTAGGTCATTTTCAGATGAAGTTTAAATTTGAATCTCATTTCAGGTCTTAATATGAAATGACTGTTTATATTTCTTATACTGAACCCACAGTGAGAGAGGAACATGCTTTCATATTATTTTACGAAGCGCTCCCTCACACCTGGAAGGAATTGCATTACTTTTTAATTTAAGAAGTTTAACATTTACAGGCTAGCTCTTGTATAGAGGAGTCAAAGGTTATCTATTCTCCATAGAACCTAATTCAGGATTATTTGTACCTCTAGGACAGGTCTGTTAATATTTGTAAGTACCTGCATTTAACAAGTCATTAAACATTCCATTTTTGTCTTTCATTTCCTATAGAGAACTTAAGTCTGTGCTGGATCACAGAGAAAACACAGTCTGAACTGGATTACTCTGCTCTCCCATGAATAATGGGGTTTCACTTTCTCCTCCTTCCGTACCAGCTCTAGATTCTGCCCAGTTTCTGGGTACAATTCAATTTGAAATACATAGATCTTTAAGACATTACGAAATTTTTTAGCCTCTATTCAATAGCCCTTGAATTCGTGCCCAGTTCACGGTGTTCTTAGAGAGGCTTTCCAATTTGGATTTTATCTTGATATCTTGATGTCTTTCAAAGGGATCTCTGCTTTGTTTCCACCCCTAAAAGGAGGACTAAGAGAAGACTTACACATGCGTATGAATAACAAGTGCCTGCAGGGCTGAAAGTGGACTATCTTTACCTGTGTTATAATTGCGGTTAAAAGTACTCATTAGGAGTCAGATCTCATTATGCCAGGCACAGTGCAAGTGAAGAGCGAAAATGCAGGCTTTTCCACTACTTTACAGGCTGAAAAATAGGTTTATAGGTACTTACAGCTATTATTTTGCAAGTCCCTATGGTATCCATGCATTGTACTTATAAGAAAAGTTCAACTACATTGGGTGTCAGTTAATTATCACAAAACTTGTCATTCAAAGTAACTATAATGCAATTTATTTTCTTTAACAGCAACCAGTAAGTGCTGAATTATAATTTACCCCAAGGTTCTACCATAAAAATGAAGTGATCTTTAAGTTTGAACTTGTCTTGTAAAATGGTCTGGCATGCATTTCCGTGAAGTCTTTCATTGTGTAAATTCAGTCTTTGCGATTACCTGAAATTTAAGCTGAATGATAGTGCAATTTATTCCACTGTTTTAACAGAGGTCTTATCGGACACATTAAATCTCTTCTAAAATTTTTCAGTATTTCACCTCGGATCCCACAGCAGGGCTTCCATTTCTAAACACCAAAGCTTGTGGCTGTATGAGAAATCACTGAGCTGGGTTTAGAATTAGTCTGGAATATCTTGTATTGCTCTATGACATTTCTGTCACAAGGTAGTTCACTTAAGATGACAGCCAGCATTAATCTATTTTTCCTGAGCCAGCCAGTAGGCTCAGAAGAAATAGATTAATGATACCTTCACAGCTACTGAACTTCTGGCCTGAACAAATACCCCTTTTCCTAACATTCTGTGATGGGTTTTATTACTCACACTGGTGTAATATGTGAAAGAATCTCTTGAATACACTAAATCAGAAACAAAAAATCTTACTTACATTTAAAAGTTCACACATTACTTCATTTTTACAGAGACAAAGATTAATGGAACAGATAGTGTAAATTAGCTTTGTAGTCCAACATTTTTTTTTATTGCAAGGTTATGAAAGCCACCTTCAAACATTTGTTTTCTTTCTACTTGACACCCTGTGATTCAAAACATTTATTTTTCCTGTGTGTTGTGACATCAAGTTAAAGCAAGAGCAGCCCTGCAGAAAGTGACATGTGGGTGCTCCTCAGCAGTAGGCTCAACAGGAGTCAGCAGTGTGCCCTGGCAGCCAAGAGGGTGAACTGTATCCTGAGGTGCATCAAACACAGCATGACCAGCTGGTCAAAAGAGGTGATTATCCCGCTGTGTTCAGTGTTGGTGTGGCCTCACCCTGAGTACTGGGTGCAGTTCTGGGCCCCACAATTTAAGGAATTCAAGTCCTTGAATGCATCCAGAGGAGGGCAACAAAGCTGGACCGAGTCTTTCCAGTCATATCATGAAACACTGTTCTTCTACCACCTTTCAGGATTTTATCTTAAGATGCTTTTCTACCTTGTTTTGATAAAGAAGTTGCTGGGCTTGAGACTAAATACAGGATTTGATATTCCTGGGGCATCTTAACATCTGGTTTCAGAATAACTTCTTTCTTTGTCTGGATTCAAACACTACCCCATGGTGGAGCACAGAAGTAAATTACAACATTCTATTTCAGAGATGTTGAGAGCAATATCAGGCCCCACACAAACAGGTACTTGTGAGAGTTTTGACACACTGCTTTGCTTTCATTATCCTTAAATTTACTGATCCCAGTTCAGTCCAGGCTCTGGAATAATCTGGTTGACTACATGGAAACTTTCCAACAGTGCCAGTCTGAAGGAAAGAAAGGCAAGATTTGTTGGGAAAAGGTATAATCCTTATTGGAAAAGTTTAGAATTGTCTTCTTGTGAGTAAAAATACAAACAAAACTGTAAGCCTTTGGAGAATATCCTCTCACACTTTCAGAGATGGATACCCCAAAGTTTAGCCCTCAAACAGGAGCCTGACTTTGTCTTCAGAGATACTAATATCACCGAAGGTGAACAAGTGGCAGCAGTGACACTTCATCTTTGCAAAAGTGACAGGTTACCTAAATGCGGATGTAGATACACAGATATTTATCTGACCTCGTTTCTACATTGCCTGAATACTGTATTGTCTTTGAAGAGTTTGTCTTCATAGTACCCTCATGAGATGAAACATGCAGCTTTGCCTACTTCACAGCAGGGACATTAGTATGTGGGGTGCTATGGCCTCATTGCAAGCCTTTAAAGGCATTGAGGTAATTGGAAACAGCCAGCACTGGGACTAAGAGGGAATTTAGGTCAGGTGAATCTATGCCTTGCCTAATGGAAAGATGTTACAGGTTTTGAAACCAGGGGCATTACAGTGGAATGCTAGTGCTGAGGCAGACGCATCATGTAAAATGTGTGCCATATGCAAGCATCCCTCCAAAGCCAAACAGGACACAGCAATAAAAGCTGGCAGAAGCCTCTAGCCCATATGCAATTTTTCTGGGCAATTTTCTTCCCCTCCTAATCAAGTGGCAGGGTCATATCAGCTTCTCATTGTCCCTGGGTCAGCTGTCCAAGTGACATGGATGGGATGCTCAGGGACTGGCTGTGCAGTGGGAGGATGCCCTGCCCAGCTGCTGAGACAGCGAGCACTGTGCTGTTGGGTCAGGAGAAGGATACTTGTGATATCAAGTGGCTGGTGTTCTCAAACCTTACTCTGAGCAGAGCCTTCATGTATTGGTACAGATCAAACATGCAGTTTCAAGAAGATGTGGGTGTCCAGCTCTCAGCGTCCATATGGCTGAAAAATTTTCACCATGCTGGCTACACTTCAGGCTCCAGCCTTATCAAACTAGCTAAGTGTCCTCTCCAAAATGAGCAGTGTACTGCCAGACCTCAAAGCAGACTTCTAAAAGAGTTTCGCCTTTCTTAAAAGAGGTATGATATTTGTCTTACAGATGTTACCGAGGGACATATTTCTGCATATTCAACATGTAGTGCCCCAGCTACAAGGGATGGGCAATACTTACGATATGCAAGTACTTATCAAAAAGTAAAGTTACATATTATACATACAAATAATAAGATTATTAAAGTAGACCTTGCTGTAACTTATTAGGTGTGTATTACTTTGTGCTTAGAAAATGTCAGTGCCACAACCCTCTTGGTGCAATGCATCCTTTCAGTCCTTGCCCAACTGTGCCTTAAAATAGAGCCGGCTTAATATGAAACTTATAAAGCGTGTGGTTGAGCCTGTATCAGCTCTCTAGACTGCATTTCTTCTGATTTCCCTGATATGTCAGACCTTTAGGGCTTGCAGACCCTGAGTTAAAGAAATTAAAGCAGCTCATGAAAGACAGGATTGTATAAACAGAATCTGAAGGCTCTCTGTTTGAAATTAGGCCAAAGCAAACGCTGTGGCCAGCTCTTCCTATCCCTTTGGTTGCCTCTCCCCCCTTGGCACCGCTGTGAGGGACGCCTTTGCCAGACGACTCCTGACCTCTCCCGTGCCCCTTTCTGACCCCCAGCCACCCAGCTGGTTTTAATTGCAGAAGGCCAAAACTACGTCCTTCAGTGTGTACTTTAGTGGCATCTCTCCATTTCTTCTGCTGGATATTAGAGTCTGCTCATCTGACTGCTTGACGTGCCCCTCTGCCTCCTGTCCCATGAGCCCATGGCATAGGAGACGCTGTAGTCATCATCTTTCAGACTTTCATGCAAGAGTGGCGCTGCTTCCTGGTGATATTTTACTTCTCAAAGAGAATTTTTGATTGCTTTTGGTAACTAACAAAAAACTGAATGTGTTGGAACACATTTTGTATTAGACAACAAAGCAGGTAATCAGTTTGGTGACATCTGGATGTTTTTGACAGCTACTAGAGGTTTAAAGATGTTAGCAAATAATTTGCAAGATGGTTTTTATCAAAGTAGGGCAAATTAGTCTGCTTAATTGCAAAGAAGAGAATAGAGAAATAAAGAGAAGGTAAAGCACATACCACCCACCTCCATAAGCAATTCCTTTGAAGTTGATCATGACTTGAGAGCAAGGGTTATAGGTGTGAATATGGTACCTGATAGTAGGCGTATATTTTCCATCCTAAAATTGGAGGGAGCACTAGGATAATTGATTCAATGAGATTTAAAATGAGATTACATGGTCAGTTGTGTGGCAGGGGTGGAGGATTTAAGAATGCCTAGCAATATTTTTAAATTCAGCTTTCATATGGTGACTATAGATTTCCAGTCTTTTTCTTTAATATTTCTTTGCAGCATTCACCTAATCAGCTCCTAATGAGCACAAAGTATACTTAATATCATAACCAAAGGGATTCAAGATTCTGTGGGCAAAACTCTTGAATTGTCTGGAGAATCTGAGCAACAAAATCTCATTATTTACAATGGAAATTGAGCAGTCCAACCACACAGAAATATGATCCTTTGAAAGTATTTTTTGTTGAATGGTTTTATGTCATTATCCAGGAACACAGAGGCATGACAAACCAGCTTTTTTCCCAAACTCCTAGTTCACCACTCACAATGTTAGGTCTATTTAACCAACATCTATAATGGTTATGGGTGCAAAGAAAAAGGCCAATGTCTGAGCAGAATAACAGGTGCAGAGCACCTGGAACAGTAGCACTAGGGCCACTGAACTGCCCTATTCATCCCAGTGAGCCCAAGGTGTAGTTTTACGATACAGCTGAGCCCCTCCACGTGCAAACGGCTCACAAACTGACCTTGCTCTCTCCTCCACTATTTCCTGTGAGCCAGCTCTGGCATCTGCTTGAGCACGGAGTAAGGCAGATCAGGGAAACGGAACAGAAAACTTGCCTTCCAACCCATCTCTATCCCCTAAAAGAGGGAAGAAAGAAAGTAAAGACTCTTTCCCATGAACTGAGACGATGAAGAGAAACAGATTTGAAATGTGTAGCCTGAAAATGTAGGAATCCAGCAAGTTATTTCTCCTCTTGGTAAGGCTCAGTATATGATTAAAAACCTTCTAGTCATAAATACTAGTTACCTTGTTAAAGGCCCCTATGCAAGCTTTGATGGTGCTAACGTACTTATGGTGCACTGGAACAGGTCTCAGAAGCACATTAGCCACAGCAGCATTTTGCTCCAGTGGGCAGGGAGCAGACCTGGACAGAGGGGAAGAGGAATGCTGCACAACCACACTGACACAAGACCTCGCTTGGAACTTTGCTTCCTTCTGGTCTGACATGGAGGTTGCTGTGCTGCAAGGGCATTTTGAGGGTAACACTCTGTACACTGCAGTTCTCTGAGAGGCTTATCCCTGTAATCTCCTCCTTCCCATCTAAGTGTGCCCACCGATCTCCTGGTGAAACACTCATTCCCATATCCACCCAGTCAGGAGATGCATGAGCCAGGGGCAAGGATGGGGCAGGGCTGGACTGGACTGTATTAGATAGCTCTTTTTGGCACCCTTAGATGGGGTTAAGCCCATGAGACATTCCTAATGTTCACAGGTGTGCTTTCATGGCGTAACTATGCCAGCAACACTTTCTACACTCCACTGGTAAGTTTACTGACCAGCACCTCCCAATGGTATCCAACATCACTGTCATTTAGGAGATTGATTGCCTCTATTTGCTTAAAACCCAAGGCCAATAGGCCAACGGAGTCCCTGTACTGGATTCCTATGAGAGTACAGTGTTCACGTCTTCCATGTATCTCATCTTAGAGTCTTACATGGGCAGAAAATAGGAGGGGTCCACTATTTCCTCCCTAACTTACCCTTTGGGTTATCTGATAGGAAAGCTTTGCTATTACGCTTGGTTATAATCAGAATCAATGAGCCACCAAATAAGAGAGTGAGACTTACTTGTCTATATTATAAATTTACTATCTCATCTAGTGACTCTACTACGGTATCTTCAGGAAATCAAATGCTGAATGAGAAGCAGCTGGCACAAGCTGAATCATCATTCTGGTCAAGGCTGAAAAAGCAATGCTTCAAAAATTATGTGATACATAAATGTTATCTTCCCTTGCCTCTCCCTCTGCTCATGTCAGCACACAGGTCCTAAGTCAAGCTAATCCCTTCATCAAGTTTATAAAATTCTTAGAGCATCAGCAAAATATGCCTTTGACTTTCCTTGTAAACAAAGATCTGATCTCAACTGCTTCATCATCCGCGATGCTGGAAAAGTGGGGTGTCTTGAGTGGAGAGTCTCATTCTGGCAGAAAAATGCAGCCTACCTGTGCTGGCAGCTGCAGATTCAGCCATCTCTTTGTCTTCCAAGCACTGCTGGTCAGATTTCAACATTTAATCTTCACATTCCACCATCACCTCAAAAGCCACCTATCTAATTTCCCTGACTAATTGCACAAGACCTGAAGAAAGAACTTTCCTTATCAAAAGGTGTTTAGTTCTCACAAGCAGAGACTGTCGAGTAAAGTTTTAATAGCTAAAACGCAATTAATCTACCCTTAAAGCATTCCTTATAATTTCCTTTTGGACAAAGATTTTCTCCTTTAATATTATGTGCATATTTTCATTTCCATAACTCCACTTTTGCCCAAGGCAGGAAGAGAAGAAATTTCCTGAAGCACAAACAAAAAATAAGTTCAAGCATGATTTCCTTAAGGGAAAAACAAAGAAGAGTGAACTGGGGCTTATTTATTCTCATAAATCTGAAGAAAGCCATATAAGTTCAATACTATAAAAATGCAGGTATCCTATAATACTTCCTATGAACAAAATATATGAAGGCATCATATTTTGATCTGGAGGCAGATTGTGCTTTACAGGAACATGAGATCATATTTCTGTTTCAGGAAATAGGAAACCAATTCTGCGCTAAGTCATTGTAAAACGATGGGTGATAGTGGTAGCTAAGCAGAATGAAGGCATACCTTAGCTTCTTTACAAAGAGTGGAGTCTGTGCTTCATTTATTTTTGAAAAGAAGAAGCATTACTAGTGTGTGTGTCTTTTCTGGCCTGATGAATTAACCAATTGCTGTGAAAACAGGCAGAACTTTTTTCCATAAATACAAAGCATAATGAAAGGGCCCATCTCAGGCATTAGTGCTAGGCACTGTCTAACCCATGCTAACATTTCTAAACAAAACAACCATTGCCAGGGTTTTTTTGTGGTTTTTTTTTTTTTCTGTTGTTCATTACTACTGAAACAGCAGCTTTCCTAATGAAGAAATCAAACTGGAATCCGACACTTCAGAGTCAGAGTAGCTGCAGAGAGCAAAACTATAATGGAAACAATATCCTTCCACCGGAGTTTCACATGTGTTAGTGGTTACTAGAGCTGCTTTTCCCAGTACTGCCTATCTACACAATCATGGTCTGCAAAGTGAGTTCAGTGGGCTTTTCTATGTATGAACCCACACTTCTTCAGTTACAGCACAGCACTTCCTTGTATGGACACTCAGCAGTTTAAAGCTGAAGAGAAGACCTCAGCTTGCTTGTTCCAGGACCATGGGCTGAGCAGGCTGAAGGTCTGGTATGAAGCAACTATTCCTATATTCACCAGGTGATGCAACTGTATTTAGATGAGGGTTGAACACTTTGCTCTAATCCCATAAATTATACTTTTCCATTAACTTCAGGTGATCCAGGATTTCACCTCAGACCTCTAAAACCAAACACTGCTGTCTGGGAATAAGTTTCAATTAAATATATATATATATATATTCTTGGCAAGAATGTTTGGTAAAGGAGGAAATCAGCCCAACCCTTTAAAAATCACTACTGTCAAATCAATTCTGACCCAAACTATCCCACATGAAAAAAAGTCCCTCAGATGTTTCACTGGAGAGTTCTGTGAAGCAGACATAACAGTTCCGGCACTGTTTCTTCTAGAAGACCCCGAAAATCCATTGTGCCGTTGCTGCAAAACCGATGGCTTGTGCTCCCTCAGCTGGTTAGTTCATGAACATTTCCCAGAGCTACACCGCTACTCATGGCTGAATTTTCTGCAGCATGCTTATATCTTTACACGTGCAAAGATACACATTTAAAGATGTACATTTGTCTCTACAAAAAAAGAGACAAAACAGTATGGTGCGGAAAAGCAAAATAACTGACTCTTAAGACCCTGTGTATTATCTTGAGTTGTCTGACAGTAGTATCAAAAGATAACAAATGAAAGCAAACATTTACTCTTCCTTCTCATCTCCACACGCTTGATTAGGCTTTACCCTGACAAACCCCTATACTTTAAATAAACAACATGAACCTATAATTCTGTACTCTCATATAGCACTTCATATGAGATTACAATTAATTCAAGAAATAGTGTTTTTTTGCTATGGAATTGCCTAAAGCATTTTTTTACTGTTATTTTCAATGGATTTTTATTATTTAAGCATTGTTCTCTCAGTGAAAAGCAGGCAGGACTGACCATATGCTCTCAAACACATAGCCTGTGGTATCCATTCACTGTAATAAGCCAGCATAGCCTTAAATAGACAAATAGCGAGCTTCTCATCCACCCAGCAATAGTTCATTTGAGATTTTACTTGGGATACAAGGAAATTCAGTTTTGTCTCTGTACCAGATTTTACCAAGGGAAATTATTTGCCATTATTTTTTATTTAATTATTTTCTATGCTTACTACTCTCTTTTCTTTACTTCCCTTTTTAGGCAAATCTAATTGAAATTTAGGAAGCCTACTTTCTCTTATTAAGTTACTATAAAAATATAATGCAGATTCAGTGTGTTTAATGAAAATATGTAATGAAGTGTCAGCAAAGGAAATCTAATGATTCTTTTTAATTTACACCTTTTGGGTAGATTAAAGTGCTACATACTCTCAGTGTGCATGGAGGGTGCCAAGAAGAAACAAAAGAAAAAAGAAGGCTTGTAGGACCTAAATTTCTAAAATGAAGAACAATAGGACCTAGATTTCTAAAATGGAGAACAATCCCCATCATTCATGTTTCTTTAGAAGTATCTTTTATGAAGAGCTGTGTTGGACTGTTTGGCCCTTTGTTTAGTAGGGACCTGATATTTTCCTGTATTAGACAGTGCTAGACAAGTAAGTTGAAATAATGTCATAGGAATCTAGTTATTCCATTTACCCATGCAAAACTGGCACTGAAAAGTGCTTCTACAAGAGCAGATTTCTCATGTAACACCAACCTAGGAAAAGTAAGCATCTTGAATTCTTTTCCATACTTGAGATAGAGGTAACATTCTGCAGAAATAGCACCACTTTTTTCTTGTAAGCAACTTGGTCCAGGACTTACTTAAAAATCAAAATAAGAAAACGTACCAGGTGCAGTTGGATTCAGAGGAACGTGGCAATCCACCAGAGACCCCTATGGAGATCGATTCCTGATTCTACTTACTTCCAAAGCCATCTTTAAATTCATGAATAAAAAACTGAAAATCTTTCAGAAAGGACTCAGATTCTTTTCAGAGTTTCCTGCAATGCCGTGAAACAAGGATAAGGCCAATTTGGCGCTGGAGAATAAGGTGTCAAAGTGAATTGAGCGCGGGTTGATAAAAGAGACAAAGTAGCTGCCCCAGCAAATGCAACCCATTTTTCCCTAGCTCTGTTAAGGCAGTGGTGATACCAGACCATGCTCAGATGTGTCTCAGCTTTTGCCTGAAGTCCTTAAGGAACACTCAGCAGGAGATACTAGTTTCCAGCCAGGCCTGCAATGTGAGCGAAGGCAGTGCTCAGGGTGCAGAATACAGTGGTTCACTGGGGTGAAGACCACAAAAAAGCTAGCTAGCCTTCAGTTTTTCACAGAGATTTCTGCCAGCATTTTTGAGGTCAAACAGATAAATCACCTGTACACATCTGAGCCACCCTTGCATATCATTGTGCCTCTAATCGGACATAGGAAGACCAGCAGAGGCTCAAAGAATACACCTTCCTTACGGAGAGAATGATGGGGAAAACAAAAAACAAAGCACATTTTCAGCTTGTAGAAGGAATTGTTCTGAGGAAATTGTTTCTGAACATAATATCTAGCAGCACCTTCTAGCAAGTTTTAGTTGATTGCAGGGCAATTCACTAATTTCCCAATACGACTGGTAGCCTAGCTTTAGAAATCCAAGTTTCACGATCCAAGCTTGTCTAACAGCAGGAGCTGTCGCCTGCTCTACCAAAATGGGAATGGGATGAAAATCTGATAACATTATAAAAGCTCTGACAGTTTCATGGACTTATTGTAAAAAGACATCCCATGAAGGAGCTAAAATGAAAAACTCTATTTCAGGCAGGTTTCTAATCTTAAAGTATAAATCCTGTGAGTAATGAAGCCATAAAGCAGATTTTTATCTAAAATCTATCTAGAATAAGCTTGAGGAAGTTGACTGGCAATTCATCTTATATACTTCAAAAGTAACAGTAGCATCCATTGATAGGCTGCTTCTCTGAAGTAATATTCTGAAGGAACTTGGGAGGAATGTGTATAAATAAGATACATGCATGTAGCTACTCTCCCCATGACGTATGCAGACAATTTACATCCACCCCTTCATCAGGTGTTCTTTTGTTAATCTAGTAACAAAACTGAAATATACCAATAGAAACCTTAAGAAGAGGACGCTGATGCAAAGGATTACATTGCATTTCAAATGCTTCATATTCACCTAAGAAAAGAAATACAGGATTTACAACAGAAAATTGCTCATACCCTTTTTTACCATAGGAAGATCCTAAATCTTCCATTTCATCATTCTGCTCACTGGTCTTTGTCACTGAGTGTAAAGCAATGAAGATTTATTTCTCAAGCTCCCAAGTAATTATAAAATAAGATAGTTTCCAGAGACTGGGGACAGTGTTATCCAAAGTCATTTCCCCAATAATACAGGAATAATTTTTCTGCTAGCGCAGAAATCCCTGGAAAAACTGGATACATGTACTAGACTATAAATTAAAATACAAATCAGGCTTATATAGTTGTTCATCCAATTCAAGCAACAGTTAGAATTAAACTTGGCTAGGGATGTGAAAGATAACAGGAAGGGATTCTATAGGTACATAACAAATAAAAGACAGCCTAGGGACAATGTGGGCCCTCTCCAGAAGCTATCAGGAGAATTGGCTACCCTGGATTTGGAGAAGGCTGAAGTTCTTAATGACTTCTTTGCCTCAGTCTTCACCAGCAAATGCTCTGACCACACCACCCAAGTCTTGGAAGGCAGACACAGGGACTGTGAGAATGAAGACCCTGGGCCCACTGTAGGAGAGGATCTGGTTCGAGACCATCTTAGGAACCTGAACATATTCAAGTCCATGGAACCTGATGAAATCCATCCGTGGGTCCTGAAGGAGCTGGCGAATGAAGTTGCTAAGTCACTGTCCATCATATTTGAAAAATCATGGCAGTCAGGTGAAGTTCTCAACTACTGGAAAAAGGGAAATATAACCCCCATTTTCAAGAAGGGGAAAATGGATGAGCCGGGGAACTACAGAGCAGTCAGCCTCACCTCTGTGCCTGGCAAAATCTTGGAGCAGATTCTCCTGGAGGGCATGCTGAGGCACATGAGAAGCAACAAGGTAGTTGGTGACAGCCAGCATGGCTTCACTAAGGGGAAATCCTGCCTGACCAATCTGGTGGCCTTCTATGATGGGGCTATGGAAGTGATGGATAGGGGTAGAGCAGTTGATGTCACCTACCTGGACTTGTGCAAAGCGTTTGACACTGTCTTGCGTGACATCCTTGTCTCTAAATTGGAAAGACATCAATTTGATAGGTGGACCACTCAGTGGATAAAGAACTGGCTGGATGGCCACATGCAGAGAATTGTGCTCAATGGCTCAATGTCCAGCTGGAGACCAGTAACGAGTGGCGTCCCTCAGGGATCAGTGTTGGGACCGGTCTCGGTTCAACACATTTGAACCAGTGACACAGACAGTGGGATTGAGTGCGCCCTCAGCAAGTTTGCCGATGACACCAAACTGTGTGGTTCAGTTGATATGTTGGAGGAAAGGAATGCCATCCAGAGGGATCTTGACACGCTTGTGAGGTGGGCTGATGGCAACCTGATGAAGTTTAACTATGCCAAGTGCAAGGTCCTACAGCTGGGATGGGAGCAATGCCAGGCACAGCTCCAGGTTGGGCAGAGAAGAGATTCAGAGCAGCCCTGTGGAGAAGGACTTGGGGGTGTTGGTCGATGAGAAAATGAACATGAGCTGCCTTCAGTGTGCGCTCGCATCCCAGAAAGCCAATGGTATCCTGTGCTACATCAAAAGGAGCGTGACCAGCAGGTCGAGGGAGGTGATCCTGCCCCTCTACTCTGCTCTTGTCAGACCTCACTTGGAGTATTGTGTGCAGTTCTGGTGTCCTCAACATAAAAAGGACATGGAACGGTTGGAACAAGTGCAGAGGAGGGCCACGAGGATGATCAGGGGACTGGGGCACCTCTCGTATGACGATAAGGATGAGAAAGTTGGGGCTGTTCAGCCTGCAGAAGAGAAGGTTGCATGGAGACCTCATAGCAACCTTCCAGTATCTGAAGGGGGCCTATAGGGATGCTGGGGATGGACACTTCATGAGGGACTGCAGTGATAGGACAAGGGGTAATGGGTTCAGACTTGAACAGGGGAAGTTTAGATTGGATATAAGGAAGAAATTCTTTACTGTGAGGGTGGTGAGGCACTGGAGTGGGTTGCCCAGGGAAGTTGTGAATGCTCCATTGCTGGCGGTGTTCAAGGCCACGTTGGCCAGAGCCTTGGGTGACATGGTTTAGTGAGAGGTGTCCTTGCCCATGGTGGGGGGGTTGGAACTAGGTGATCTTAAGGTCCTTTCCAACCCTAATTATTCTATGTTTCTAACACATTTCAAAGTGCATTTTCTTGAAATAGGGAGCAGTGTTCCATATTGAATTTGCAGGACATGATTGTTTGGATTGGTAGTCTGATCATTAGAAACTCATTTTGCTAGATTTATGTCATTTTTAAAATGTCTCTTTACTTTGTGTTGAATACATAACTCCTGCCTGAGCAGTTATCCCATCTAGAATTCACACAGTTTCTGGGAAATGCAGCCAACACTACAGAACGTCACAGGTTACAACATTTCTAAACTGACCTTTGGAGACAGTAATTCCATTGCACCGAGATGATATTTAAAATTTCCTGGCTCATTTGAAGGAAATTTGCATGGTGTCTATGCAAGTGTTTAAGTTAAACTAAGTTCTGTTCTCTTAATTCTGTAGTAAGAAAGTGGAAATGGGATATGACAGTTTTCATCTGGTGAAGCTATAAACCGTATTGTTTAGGAAACAGATCTCTCCTTTCCAGAGGACCAAGGAAGAGAAGTGTAGCTGGTTTTGGCTTAAGCCCTGGCCATAAAGAGCGCTGTTTTCTCCCTGAAGAGCTATATGTACCTCCCTAGGTTACAGGAAGGCAGTAAACATGTTTGAGATTGGAGGGAACAGTTCTGGGGTTATGAGTGAGCAAAGTGTGTTAATCCTGGAAGCAACTATCAGCAATGACTGAGTACCTAAGTGAAAGAATGGAAGGCACAAAGCTAAAAGTGGCCCACCAGCCCTGAATTTCCTGTAGCTAGACATGCCTTTCTGGGAATTTTAAACTTGCCTTTGCTTTCCTCCTGGTTCTAGGGAAGGGGACTGGACTAGAGAGGGGAAATATGCCTGAAAAAATGTGAAACCTATAAAGAAACAGCTGAAAACAGTTTTCTGCACTAGCCTTTGATTAGCTGTTCTCCAGCTCTAAACCCTGAAGCTAAAGGAACTAAAAAACCCAGCCATAAACAATGAACGCTTTGAATTAGCTTCTCTTCATATGTCATGCAAGAGGAGAGGAGTGACATGCCCACAGTGAATAGCCACACAGAAGGTCAGTCGGAATCTGCAACAAAATCCAAGGGTGGAAACTAAGATGCTAAAAGCATCCTCGGGATTCTTAGGAAAAGACACATTAAAATCAAGGCATTTGTTAATTAAGCAAGTAAAATTTTGTTAATGGAGGAGAACAGCCACAACGTAAACCTACCTGAACATATGGTGGTGCTGGGGAATCCAAACTCTGTCCCCGTGCAGCCCAGTGCTTCTGACACATTTCCTTCAGCATTCAGCCTCCCCTAGGATCACATCTTGCTGCTCAGGGATGCAGGGAGGCAACAGATCTAGAGTGAAGTAAATACATCTAATACAGTAAATTCAATCCACCCAATAGAAGATTTTGTTCCTCAAAACACCAGTGAAGCCTCAAACCAGCAGGTGACTATTGGCTTCAACTAGGAATGAAAAAAGAAAACAGCAAAACCAAGCCAACAAAATTATCTTACTAGTTGACAACAGTTGATACCCATTCTGAAGAAACCATTAACAGTCTGAAATCATGGTCTTGTTCTAAAAGCCAATCAAACAGGCCTGTAAAGATCCAGGCTTCAAGTCCACAAGTGGACTTTTCATACAGTGTGTTTATTTAGACAAAAGATCAAGGCAGACGCTTGTAAGCAAGCTAGTGGAGAATTCCTTTTTTAAAGAAAAAAGGAAACACGTACATCAAGATGGTAGCAGAATAGCTTAAAGACATAAACCAGACATATCTTAGGAAAAACCAATTCTTTTTCTTTGCTAGAAATAACCTGTTTGAAGTCTTGTTTGTGGGAGCCAGGTAGTATGAGGATGAGGTAGCATGAGGCAAGTGATATTTTCTTTTATTACTCTGAATCATTATTTAACCATTATTTTTTTTCGCTTAAGTTTTCTATTTCTGATTTTCTTTCAGATAATAATTTGTATTACAGGTAGTAGAGAAAATTTGGTGCCCCAGAGAGATTTCTTAACACCAGTGATTATCACTAAAAGTAGTAACTTCTTTACAGCCCCTTTTTACACAAATTTCTTTAAAATGTTAAGGAGAAAAATATGAACTAAAAAGATTTTAGAAGGAGATGCTAGCAGTAACCAGCTCTGGAAGTCCTGAGGGCAAGAGAAATAATACAAGCAAGGAAGCAGCACTTACCTGTACAAACCCCTTCCCACGTCTTTTTAATTTACCTCACGTCCTGTTGCATTAGCATAATTAAAGCTAATCCCAATCAAACAATAAAAGAAAATCTAGGATGCATGGAAAAGAAATGCCTGCTCCTAATTCTTCAACACTAACCCTACTTGTAGGGTTTTGCTCGCTTTTTTACCATATAGGCAAATAGAATCATGTTACTTCTTGAAATTAAAATAAATTATACCTAGGGCAAATAAATTTTATAGAGTCAAGATACAGTTGTGTTTTTTCTCATTTGGCATTCTACACAAGCCCAAGAAGAAGGGAATTCATACTTCATTTTATCAAGCCTTTTCTGAAAAACAGTAAAACCCAAACTGCTTTGGGTCGCATGTGAATAATGCATGTTAAAGATGCTCATTTAGCCAAAGAGGTGCTCAAAAAAATGGCTAGATGGTTATAAATAGATTTGTACTTTTGTCGATAGATGTAAAAGCATACATGCAACTGCCATTTTCCCTGTACAAGCACATGGTTCAGAAAGCAATCTGTCTCCAAAGGTTTCTTTGTGTCTTAAGAGCTTATTGCTAAAGGGTAGTTGACAACTATAGACCATTTACTTTCAGGTATGAATGAGGAAATACGTATTCAGTGTTTGCACTTACAAGATTATCAATGGAAAGCATGGAAAAGCTGGATGTACAAGGAAACTTATTTACTCACTGCTAACGGATACTTCTTTTTTTGTCAGCCTTGTCTCTTTTTTAATAACGTATTTTTTCTACAAAAATACTACAACAGAACAATGCAGTAGATGTTTTCTGCCACCCCCAAAAGCTAGGTGTTTCCCTGTTTTCCCTTATGTGTGTCACTAATTTCAGTAGCTATAGCTATAATACCAGTTATAAAATTACTATAGCCATGGAAAACGTGCACAAAAACCAGAGAAGCTACTGTGTTTTCCCAGTAAGTTCTGTATTAGAAGTGCTGGGCCCTTTCCTATTATAAGACCTGTTTTCAGTTGCCTAATTTCAGCTATGTTACGTTGAAATTTTCCATGACAAGGTTCTGACCCAAGATAAGTCAGGGGAGAACATTTTCAGCTCTACTTGTTAGATCATTTCCGAGAGTCATCTTAAAGGATACTGGTGATTTTAATTTTATAGAGATCCTGTGATTCTGGACTTAGAAACAAGTACTATGGCAGGATGGTTAGTCTGTCCACAATGTGGCAAAGGAGATGAAGTCGATGTGGAAAGGAGTGAGGAATGGGGGAAGATGGGATGGTGCATGGGGAAAGGAAAAAGAGAATACACTGGTGGTTGGGATGAGGATGGTGGAAGTGGTCCTTCTCCCTGGTAAGGCAGGATATGGAAGTGTCTTGGGATGGGGAACACTAAAACTGGAGAGAAACTGTAGGAGGGAGACCTTGGGAAGGAGGTAGCCAAGTGGGAAGGGGAAAAGACCAGACAAGGAAGACCAGACTGGGGAAGGTGGAGGTGGCAGAACAAAGAGTGTAATAGCAGCATGAGGAGCCCAGAGCATGCTGATGTGAGATCAGGGAAAACCAGGGAGCCAATTTCAGATGGCAAGCCTGAAAGGATTGTGTGGGTAAGAAAAATTACACTGGAAGCTGGAAAAATGTGGAGGAAGATACAAGGCTAGGAAAGAGACAGGTCTGGCAAAGAAACTGATGGGATGAGAAAGGTAGAGCAGAAGGTCAGACTTGGGGCTGGAAAGATGTATCAGAAGAACCTATACTTCACTGGCAAAACAACAGCTGCCTTTTAAAAGAATGTTTTTGTCAAATGAAAAGATCAAAGGCAAAAAAGTTTCTGATTAAGACTGCCTGCGTAACCCTGGCTCAGTCTTCTTTGGGGTATTTTTATCACAGCTCTCAGATTAGCTACTGTTTGCTTTCATGGCACTTCATGAAAATCAAAGAAATCAGAAAAAGGCTGAACAAGCCATAATCTATTTTGCTAGAAGAACAACTAGACAAAATAAGATGTTTGAGTGTCTTTCATCTTCAGTCTTCTGTACAATGGTACCTGTCCCAAATCACACCTAATACCAGCTGTATCAGAAGATAAATGTTAATCTTAGAAGGAGCTCAATAAGGGATATGAAACATTATGACTACCCACGTACAGCAAAGAAAACACAAAGAGGAGGTAATGTTGGTGCAAAAAATTTTTAAAAGCGTATAAGTAACAGAGAAACAGGCATTAGAGAGTTCATGGCAAAAAAAAAGAGACTGTATACTCTAGGTAAGTGAAAGCCATCAATAACATCATCCTCTCCTGAGAATTAAATAAGAAACAACCTGTACCAAACAACAAATCAGCAAGCAGCACAATGGAAGGCAGGCAGAAGCACATTGCAGAGACATCTACTTGAAGGCAAAATGTAACTGTGATTTATGTTAGAGGTAGACAAAGAAAAAGAAGGTATTGCAGAGCTAGGAAAGTTTGACAAGCTGCAGAAAACTACAGAGAAAATACATGAAATCGTTACGAATACTTCAGATTTGCATCAAAAGCCTATCTACTGGCACTGTTGGGATTCAGAGCCACCACAGAATCAGACGAAAAAGTACGGTCAGGAAAGTCCAATATAAACCAGCAAGACTAGAAGTTATACGAAGTATAGGGTAGTACTAACAGCAAAGATTCAGGAAAAGAAAGTGTAGGCTAATTTTTCTTCAATTGTTCCTCATCAAATTCACTATACTTGCACTCACAGCGCAGCAAATAAATGTGGATGCTACCAGCAGGGCTGTTTTCTCACTCATAACTGCAACAAAGCTCTTTAACTAGGATTCTGCCCAGATAATAATGTTCTTTAATACCCAAAGGCAGCCTATTTCAATATAAAGAAAATACAGGAATTTCTGAAATAGTCTTCCTTAGTTACAGAAACTGTTAAAATCTTCTAAATCCTATTGTCAAAGGTGGATGAAATATTCAGGGATTCCCTTTCCCATGGCCTTCTCTTAGTGTCTTCTGATAGCAAGGCTTTGGAGGATGAATGTGGTTTAAAATCCACTCCCTCTTTATCAGGCAGCCAGAAAAACAGAAAAGATGCAGTGAAACGTCATCCTCTCTTTTAATAAAGTGCATTCTTCAGCTTTTTGAATGGAATGCTAGAATACTTCTTTTAAAGGTCACTGCAGATCAAGAGTTGCAGTCAGAAAACGATGTTGAGAGTCCACCGAATTCTTTTGATGCCCCCTGCAGGCCATGCTGGGTGGAAAGCGTAAATCCTCGCAGGAAAAAACCCTGTAGGTAGCATCAAAAACCCCTATTCTATTAAGAAAAAGAGCTGCTTCCATTTTAGCTTGCCTCATGAACATACTGATACGAAGCCCTTCCTGTTCCAACATGCACAGGCAAAATGCAAAACAGTTCTAGATTCCTTCTCACTGACCTAATTAGGCAGAAAAAAGAAGCATGGAGAAGTGTAACACCAAATATGGGGGTAAAACTGGAGAAGCCTACAGTACATGAGACTCAGAGGAGTCAGCTCCATCCCTGTGGGGACATACAGCTTTGCTGTTTTCAAACCTAAGGATATCAATGTGTTGTCAAAGGGTTTTGCCCCCGTGTGATAGTGACTCATGTAGCTGAGAAACTTCTGAAATGAGTCAATGGCAGGGCTAACTTAGTGTCAGTCATTTTCAAGGAGCTGAGGACTTATTGGGGTGGCTTCTCCCTGTTAAATGCCCTTCAATACTTCATACTACCTGCCCTAGAGTCAGTCATTGCTAGGCTCTGTTCTCCAGCTGGTGCAAGATCCTTGGGGACAAATGTGATAGGACTGCACTAGCTGGTTATTTTTCATTATTTTCCTTTTTAACCTTGGAGGCTGCACACATTATATGTTTCTCATAAGGGATCTATTTTGCTAGCAGTTTGGTAAAGGCTGGCTTTATGAGATGAAATATTCTACTTCAGTACTCAGGAGGAGGGAAAAACTGTAATCACACATCATTAAATGAATCACCCCAGTACCCCAGCAGGATGTAACAGGATACAGTGCACTGCAAAAGCTTGCTTTAGAAAGTTAAAATGTCCCTTTCTTTAAAAACAAGGATCAAGCACCCATCTTTTTTTTGAGAAAAGATACATAAGACCTGGAAGGCACCGGGCAAGTACAGCGGGATAATTCCCACCTAAAGAATAGTAAGGGGACAATTAAAGAAGAAATAGAAGACAGAAATTTCCAAAGGATGTTTGTGAGATGAGTCACAGGGAAGAGAATAGCAGTGAGAATAGATAATTAGCAGTGGGAAATTAGTACAAAGGAATGTAAGGTTCTCATAACCTTTTTGTTCCTGCTGTCATCTGGGTTTTAGAAAAAAAAGAAAGCCTTCTGAGACAGGTCGTTGTTGATGGACGCACACAAGCTGATCTGGGATCATTCTGGACCTCTTAAATCAACCTGCAGCAGTTCGGAGCCAGCGTGTAGCTGGTGAGAATACAATGGGTAGGAGAGAAAGGACACGAGGTGCAAGTGAGCCTCTCCAGAGGACTTGCTGCTATTATCTGGTCTCCAGTACACAGATGTTAACTCTGAACTATTCTCTGTACTTGTTTGATAGCTAGTGTCTAAGGCATAGTGCTTTTCTTCTTAAATGTCATCTTCCTATTGTGAACAGTGAATGAACTGCCATGCTGAGGTTTGGGAGTGGGCTGGGGTTTTTCCGTAGGGTTTATCTCTGCCAGCCTCTCGGAAGATAACTCTGCCTTGGCAGAGAGTACACAGGAGAGAGGGCTGTTTCAAGTCTTGCTCGGTTTAGAGAAGCCAGAATAACTTTTCAGATTTATTCCTCGAAGGGGACCAAACAAACTTCATTTCCTTCCCAAAGAGCAAGAGGAAATTAAAACAAGTGTTTAAAAGGAGTCAAGTATATGCTCAAAATGTTTGTGAGAAAGTCAGTTTTAGTTAAAGCACACACACATTATTGGGATAAAGCTTTCAGAGCATCATCTATTTTATTCATATGTTGAAAATTCAATATATTTACAATTTAGACCACTTCTTTGTACACAACATTGTCCACCTCAAGACTTGTTCTGATTTATTCTGCTAACTGGGGGCACAGTGAAGATTCAGACTCCACACCACAAAAGAAGTGGCTAGGTGAGGAAAAGCTCTGATTTCAGTAGATAATAATGGTGAATGGAATGTGAAGAAGAAGGGAACAGACCAACATCACACATCTTATTCCCTGAGCAAACATTACCATTTGAGCATCCATATTTAAAGAAGATGATCCTTTCTTTACAGACTATAAGTAAATGGAGACTACGGAAAAATCCACACCATCCGCATCTTTATTTAAGGTAAATGCCAAGAATTTGATTGCTGTTCATCTATGGGATGCCCAGCCCAGCATACAGTGAAAGAGTTGCAGTGAGCCCTTGGCACCTAGCCGAAACCTCCCCTAGTGAAAACGTGACCCAGGAAAGGTCCTGTCCATCAAGCGTATTACTGGATCACTGCAGTTATCCTCCTTACCCATCCCAGCTCCAACTGTGCACAAGAGTTGAGGTCCAGAAGGGAAGTAGAAGTGATTCTTCCTTAAAACAGGACATGCAATATGGGGGGCAGTGAAAGGAGAAGGTAACTTAGTTTACTAATGATCTTATATCTTCTGGCATGAGGCATTTCACTTGAGCTAGTTTTATAGGATCCTGTGCTTTGCTAAATATTTAGTGGTAATTTGGAAAATGTAAGCATTTTTTAACTTGTTATAAGAGAGGATGAAATAGAAAACCTCTAGCTCAATGCAAATTGTAACTCTCATGATTTTGTTTTCCAAGTTTTCAGAGAGTTTTCAGAGCAGAGGTCTCATGTTTCTAAAAATTCCTTTAAAAATTGATTTCTTAACAGTGTGTTCAGTAATATTTCCAGCACAACCACAGTTAATGAACTCTACTATTGCCATAAAAGCAGTACATGAAGCTGTATCATTGAAGACTCATTTAATCTCTTGCTTTCATTCTTAATCCTTGCAACTTCAGAAACTGGCAAGATGGGGGCCTCCAGTTCCCTACTGAAAGCTAGGCATGGAGTCTATAAAGTTGTTTTCTCTGTGTTGCCATTTTCAAAAGAAGGGGTAAGCAGGAGCAGCTGCCCTGGCTCTCCTCTTGATGGCCTGCAATGTTTCATCTCTTTGTACGTAAGCCATTTCTGACTTCTAAGGTTCCACTCCAGCACAGCAAAGCCAACAAAACTGTTGCTTTAGACAATGTCATTTAATCATCCAAGGTAGGAAAACGTCTCACAGATCTGAGACAAGAAAGGCATTTGCTGCTGTGCTTTTTTTCCTTAATGGTCTATCATGTCATCCCATTTAATCCACATCTTAAGACAGTATGAAGAATCCTCTAGGCAGCCTTTATCTAATATCTCCTACAGAAGAAATTGCTTTCACTTCTTTAAGTTGTTCTCACTTTCACAGTAATACAGCACAGGAAAAGAAAGTTTCTGATGATTTACAGCAGGAAGCAGATAATGTATCCTCCTGGCATCACTAAAGGAGAAGCGGAAAATGTTCACAAACACATTTCTAAAAGGCAAGACCAGAAACAGTACATTGTAACTTCAGAAAGGCCTGAGCTACAGAATTTGTATTTATGCCCTGTACCTCTTGCACTTTGGGATTGTTCAGCTCCCAGATACAGATCTAAGGCTGCTTTTCCATGATATTACAAGCCAATTCTGACTTTTAAACACAGCACTTCTCAAAGGTTCTATGTGTTGATGTCACAGTTGTTTCTCAAACAATGCAAAATGAGAAAGAAAAAAAGCAGCAAGGTTTGGGAAGGCTGAGTGCTGAAAAGATGCGTATTGAAAAAGGAGCTAGGGGTGTTGGCCAACAGCCTGCTGAATATGAGCCAGCTTGTGCCCAGGTGGCCTGTATCAGAAATAGTGTGTCCAGCACAGCCGGGGCAGCGATCATCCCCCTGTACCCAGCACTGGTGAGGCCACACCTCAAATCCTGTGTTCAGTTTTGTGCCCCTCACTACAAGAAAGACATTGAGGTCCTGGAGCTGGTCCAAGGAAGAGCAGCAAAGCTGGTGAAGGGTCTAAAGAACAAGTCTTATGCGGAAAGGCTGAAGGAACTGGGGTTGTTTAACCTGGAGAAAAGGAGGCTGAGGGGAGACCTTCTTGCGCTCTACAACTACCTTGAAAAGACTAACAAGCGATAGGACAAGAGGCAACAGCCTCAAGTTGTGCCAGGGGCAGCTTAGATTGGCTGTTAGGAAAGATTTCTCCTCCAAAAGGGTTGTCAAGCATTGCAAGAGGCTGCCCAGGGAAGTGGTGGAGTATTTATACCTGGAGGTGTGTAGATGTGGCGCTTAGGGACTTCTCAGTGCCAGGTGAATGGTTGGACTCCATGATCTTAAAGGTCCTTTTTACCCTAAATGATTCTATGATTCAAGATATTCAGGCCAGAAGTCTTTTTCTTCTATGCATGCAACACCCTACAAACCTCTACTCTGGACCTTGAGACAGTAGGAAGAATACTGAAGGAACATTTTAGAAAAAGCCTCCGATGTAAAGCACCAATACAGTTTTCAAATGTATGTTGGTTTCAAACAAATATTCACCTAATACAGCAAAATAAGCTCCATCATTTTGACTTTCTCAAATAAAAAAGTCTAAATACAGTTTCATCTAAACCTGGAACACTTCTGACTGCTCAAAAACTTCCTCCAAATGAAAGCAAACAAATATTTTGTGGAGCTTGGCTTCAGACGTTATTCCAAGAAAGAATAGATAGCAACTCTTCCTTGAGGCCTTCTGACATTAGATTTTGCAGAGGGAATGAAGGAAGAATTTTTCCTAAGTTCATTTATATTTTTATAAGGATTTGAATACTACAGGATACCAGACCCTGCAGAAGGTCCAACATTTTCACAGCTCAGGGTTTGGGCAAAAGTAATTCACAGATGGATGCAGTTCCACAACACCACATGCCCAAAGCTGGCAATAAAAACTAAAACCTGCTGTTCATTTGAAGACAGGAACTATGGCGAGGTGCAGCTGTTTGTTTGAGCTGAAACACTGCAAAATAAACCAGCTAACCAACATCACAAGTTTTCACCCACACCCTAACATGTCCATTCAAGGCTTTAATTGCATTTATAACAGAGACTAGAAAATATGCTACAGGAGGGCTGGAACAAACACCAAGAGACTTTATTTCAGCCCTCCTGGAAAACAAAGAGGGCTAAGAGAAAACAGATATATGTGTGCTAATTCAAAGGGCCAAGAAAACTGTGTGAGGTCAGAGAGGATGGGAAGGAAGGTGGCAACAGCCTGAAAATGTAGTGATATGGTTCTGTGGATAAGTGATAGTCTTCTGGATATTGTCTAAATCCTGTGCAAAAAGAAAAGGAAAAGGTATATGCTATTGCTGAAATGAAAATCTGAAAGAACTATCTGGTAAGCATGGTCACTTGGTGATTTTGGACACAGGATAGTCCATTTAGCCTCAACCCTTTTGGATCTGAATCAATAGAAACAATCTGAAGAAAAGGTTGGAGTCACACAGTTGCTGGTGCTGTTTAAATGACTCATTAGTTAAAACTCTAAGCCAGGAGAAGAATGCCAGATTTTATTGATTCTCCCACTTTCAGAGGCTGAAACCATTATCGTTTGTTCTGCAGGAGAGATCTGTTCTGATTTTTCTGACCATACAAATGGAACACAACAGGCAGCACTGAATGCTCTAAAATACTTTGCAAGCAGGTATTTGAGTGAGAAAACAGAAGTCAAGGTTTCCTCTTTTAACTCCGTGGAAGCAGAGACATGGAAAACAAAGAAATAGAATAAATTCTTCACTCATCTGCAACTCTACAGAAAACCTTCACAAATTTACATAATATTGTGGGTGGAACCTCATTCATACAAAGGCTGGACTGTATTCCAAGCAAAGCTGTTTCTTTCATGTTGCTCTTTATAGATTATGCTATAGGCCTAGACAGGTTAGACAGAGACCTTGGTTAATCAGCTGATTAATTTGGGTTCAGCAGTTATGTTGGAACAGAGCTGTTTTGTGTTTCAAAACCTATTAAGTATCCATTTGGACTGTAAAGGCTGTAGCAGAATTAAGTTTGAGGTTACACCTACATATATTTCTCAGCCATAAGAGGATGAGCTTATACTGTTCACTTGATTTCCCTTCCCATTTTTAGCCTTAAAGAAAAACATTGCAGGAGAAAGCAACTGAATTGCAACATTGCTAAACTCTGAAAAAAAGCTGTGGTTTGCTCCTGTGTCTGGATTAGTAGAAGTGATTCATTTGAAGATGATGCTAACTGTTCAGCAAGCGTTGTTCACTCCCTGACTTCTTTACAAGGCAGAAATCAATGTGGAGTGCTCCATTCACTAAGCCCAAGCCATTACAATTTAACATGAGAGCACATTCTGATTTCCCAACATGACTATTGCACAGAATGCTCTGCAAAGATACTTAATGCAAGTCAGCCACGTCCTTCATCACTGTCTTAATGCTAATTGCACTGCACAGACCACAGGAGGCAGACTTCTAAGAGCAAACCCTTGTGCTAGGACTTCTTTCAGCACAGAGGCATGAAAGTAAGGCTGGAAATCAGTCTCCTGGAATTTCAGTCACACAAGAAAATTCAAAGAAACATCCAATTTCTGACCAAGCTTCTTGTAGGGCTCAGACTGATTTTGCTGACCCACTATTTCCACAGAAGCCTGTTTTTGAAAATAACTGCCCATAGGGTAATTAACTGATACTAAAAGAATTTGACAGCAAAAGCAACCTGCTGTGATCCTCTTGACCACGGTCCAAAAATACATTCGCTCTGGTTAGTGTGATTAGTAAGACATCAGTAGCCTATAGCTATACTGCAGAAACATTAGTCCATATTGTTGCCTTTCTCCTGGAGCAGTTGTTTGCAGGTGATATGCATTGATGCTATCAGATATTAAAAGTAATTATGATCTCATAACGTAATCATACATGGCAGGTTTGTTTTTAAGCAAATCACTTATTCCATCATCAATGGAAGCTAATAATGTTACATGTGAAGGGAAGGTTAAAGTCACACTATTAAAGTAATATCTTTTCAGGTACTCAAGAAAGTTCAAGTGTGCAGTTTGTTTCCTTTTTTTGACAAATCCCTGTAAAACACACTCAATATGATGGAGCTACATACTTAGTATTGTAGACCAGATTCTTCGAATCAGAGCAGCTACTTGCTACTTGCTACTCGCTACTCTCCTGCTAGTGTAATCTATTAAATGGTCTTAATCTGACAAATGAAGGATAGCAGCATTGCAATAATGGTCTTCCTATCCCCTTATAAAGCCTGCAAATGGGCTCTAACGACTGTCGCTCTCATCACACATCAGAGGCAGCCATACAGCTTTCCCTCCATGAGCTCACTGCAGCTGGGTGTGCAGGACAGGAGCAGAAGACCTGGCAAAGCCATGCTTCCCATCAGCTTGAGCACACGCTGAGAGCAGCGTGCTGCATTGCTCAGTGACACATTGGGATCTAGCTATTGCTTTCCACTTTGATTTGTCTCTCAGAAAGACCAAACTGTCAACGTAGTTTTCTTATGCCAGCAATGCTAAAATGCATTTCTCATGCTGATTTCAGCTTGGGTGTTAATCACGCTGCCGGGAGAGTTGCCAACCCAGCAGTCTTCCTGTGTGAGTTTCCCAAAGGCTCAATTTTAGGCCATGCATACGTGGGTCCAGTGTTTTGTTCTTCTAAGCATTTTCTAAATTCCTCTCCAGCTCAGCATGGTGATACCTGATGAAAAGCAGGTGAGCAGGAAGCTGTTTAAATGCCCCTTGCCCAGCCATGCAGCAAGGTCATGCTACTTACAGACTTCTGTAAGTAAATGAGATGGATCAGAAAATAAGGCTAAACTACGCTCTTGCAACAGTATAAGAACAGGCCCAGGACCACTTTGGATATAGAATACGTAAAGTGACTTCTCGAATATTCTTGATCTAATCTTGCGTGCGGCAGTATATGCACTTTGTAGTGTTCAAGTCACTAGCCTGCATTGTACTGGGTGCAGTGGTCTGAAATGCCTGGGATAGTTTTATCTGGAGACTGGAGTGCTGGGAGGGAGCCACAGGAGCACACTGAGGATTGAATGAATGCACCAAACCAGAAATCATGTGCAGTAGGTACCTTATTGGGTCAACACAAGTTATAGGGCTTCTACCTTTTAACTACATTTGACACTGTTGCAGCCTTTTGACTTATGAAGGAAGGATGCAGCAAGATGTTTTTGTGGAAGATGTTGCTATTTTATGAAGGCCCTGATGCGAATTTAGGGAAGCAAGTAAAATTCACATCAAAATGTGAGCCCCTGGCTCAGCAGTCCACCTAAAGCCATGCTTTCTGACCTGGGTAAAATGTGCGTCTAATATGTCAGCCAGATATTTTGACAGTATGGTGTTTGTGTGTTACTTGTGTTTTAACCATCTGGTAAGCACATTAATTCCTCCAGAGAAGGCAGAGACAGCAACAAGCATGGCAGAGATTTACGCAGTTTACATTATGGATTTACACCCGACCGTGAGGTCGCAGCACTGCGCCCCTGGAGCAGGGTTTGGCAACAAACATCAGCACGTCAGAGGAGAGCAGACACAACCCTTCCACTCTCAGGGACCACATTTCTTCCTCTCTTGGCAGCTGACAGGGATTTCTGAGAAGCACAAATATGAGAAAAATGACCCTGAGCAGACAGTCTGTGGGAGGTGCCGTCAAAGCTCTTGGGAGTGCTACTACATCACACCGTGATGTGTCAGTCTGGTTCAATCACTGCTTCCACAACATAGCAGGATCACAGGAAACTGTGTGAATGCAGTAACAGCATGAAGGGAACACCAAAACCAGCTCTAACACGGGTTAGGGGAAACCAACATGAGTAAAAGCTGGCAGGCTGTAACCTGCAGGGTGGAAGATCTACTTTCAGAAAACAGGCAGGAAAGGTGTGAGGGAACATAACTTCCTTTCATAGTTGTTGGTTCTCCTGCTTTGGCACAAAAAGAAAGCATACGGATTTTGTACTTTGACTGACTCCAGGTCCCTGGGAAAAAAACACTTCCTTTAATTTTAAACACAACTGCTATACAAAATTCTGCTTCTCCTACAAGAGCTGCTGGAAGGTAAGCTTTCCCCTTGTCACCTTTGAGATGCTCACAGAGGAATAAATCAGTTGCCATGGCTGGGGATTCCACAGTTTCAACCTCTTTCTTGGCAGTGAATAAGTCTGCCCTCCCCTGTTCACCTCATTTAAGGTTTTGTATGAAGCAGAGGTTCAGTCCCCTAACTAAAGTCCTCCCTGTCTCCCCATTCTTTTACACTGTTGAAGCCTAGACTTGTTTACCAGGTCAAACAGGTTCAGGTGTAAAAGAAGGTGCACCAAAAATCCTTCACTGTGGTTTGTCATCACTTCCAGTTACAGCAGTTTCTAGTTTCAGCTTTAAGTCATCAGAAGTTTCACCCCATTTCAGCAAAAGCAGCCGAGTGTTTTGCTAAAGCGCATCAAGACGACTGAACTGTTGATATTCAGGTTTCCACATCTCAGAGTACAGGTGCCAGATGAGTATTAGAGGAGGATCAATTACGTGACTTTCAGGAAAAATGTTTGGGTCTTTCTTATTGCCATTAAGCAACATGTAAATGCTCTGAAGTTTTGGTGGGCAGCGAGCTACAGTTTGGCTTAGAAAACTGATAAAACTCCTCTAGAATAGGTCTTTCAGATGAGTGCAAACCAAAATACTGTTAAGATAGTAGGTAATAGACATAGGACATAGTCTGTGCATAAGTGATCACACAAGCCTTTGTGTTCCCCAATTTTTTGCTTAAAGATAGTTATTTTCATTGTTGTTTTTATGTGACTATATAGAGGGGATGGAAAAACAACTGAGTGACATGTCTCATGAGCACTTCTGTGAAGGTGAATGAGGGTAAGAATTTGGCATCCAAAACTGTTTCGGCTTTACAAGCATATCTCAAGATAAGTGCAAGCCAAAACACTTCTTACTTATGCCAAAGCTGTTTCTCAGGAAAGAACAAAATGGGGAGGTCTTGCAAGAAGCTGGTTTAAGGAACTGGTTTAATGATTTCTGTACCTTTCACCTACAAATAATGAGCTCACAGAGAAGTCCTTGGTTTTCCATATGTATCACAGACTATTACCTTTTAAAATGAAAGTTGTGTTGAGAGTGGATACGGCACAGTGAAAAATGGGTAGGCATGCTGCACTGCCACCAGTTCACAGCTCTGACATAAATGCTATTCCATTCACTCCATCCATAGTCCTAAATAACACAAAGAATCCATCTTACAGAAACTAAATTTCTATATAGTTAAATCCACAGCCATGGAGTTTGATACTGCACTTGGAACCAATCTATTTCCTTTGGAAAAAAGTAAAGTATGAAATTTTATCATGCATGTTTGCCCCTGCAAAAGCACTACTCTAATTAAGGAAGAATCTTGTGGTTAAGACATGTGACTAAAAGGCAGCAGTGACAGGGACAGTGTACAGCTGCACTACAGCTTACAGAAGTTCTGGTTTGAGTCTGCGGAATTAGGATAATTTAGTCCCAACATAAAGTAGACAAGATAATGTGCTGTAAAATCCATCTGCAGAAATAATTCATAACTGCGCATTGTACCATATGCAAACACAGAGCAAGAAGATATTTTCTTTTATTGAAAATGCATTTTACATGTTTTAATGAATACTGAAAGCATCAAGAAGTTCAAGGCACTGCATTACACCTCATTTGAAAACTTACTTCTAATCTTCAAAGTATTTGATTAAGAACTTGTCATGGGTTCAGCAGTAGCAGTCGTTTTTTCTCCTTCTTGGTAGCTGGTGCAGCGCTGTGGTTTTGATTTTGGGCCTGGGAACAGCGCTGATAACACCAGTGTTTTCAGTTACTGCTTGGCAGTGTTTTGGTCTTCGCCGAGGACTTTCTGAGCCTCATGCTATGCCAGGGAGGAGGGAAGCCGGGAGGAAGCAGAGACAGGACACCTGACCCAAACTGACCAAAGAAGTTATTCCATACTACAGCACGTCATGTCCAGGATGTGAAAATGGAGAGCAGAGACCTGGAAGGGTGTGGTAGTGCAGTAGGGGATTCGCTGCTAGGGGGTGCACTGGCTGGGTCAGGCTTGGTGAGCAGTTGTATTCTCTTTCTTTGTACTTCTCCTGTCATTATTATTACTGGTGGTAGCAGTAGTGATTTGTGTTATACTTAAGTTACTAAACTGTTCTTATCTCAACCTGTGCGAGTTGCATTTTTTTTTTTCAATTCTCCTCCACATCCCCCTGGGACTGGGAGAAGAAAAAGAGGAGAGTGAGTGAGTAAAACTTCGTGAGTTTTAGAGGCTTAAACCACTGACAGAACTTGTTTTTGTTTCTTTTTTACAGTGTACACTGGAGACATTTATAGTATAGCTGATAAATAACTAAGCCACTCAGATTGCTGAAATCTCAGTGTTTCAGTGTATGCTCAATAATCAGAGGACTGATATCATCTCTGAACCTACTTGAACTGCCCTTAATTAATTGGGGTTTAGGACCACAAAGTTGTAAATCCGAGCACACCTGGTAGACGGGAAGCTAGTATAGATTAAACCCAACTAAAAAAAAATGCAAGTTACTTCTCTCCTGCATAATATATTTGGCATGTATGATCTCTCCTTTAACAGCTCTAACCAGAGGAATTTCATGTTGCTTGCATGCGTATCAACTATAGCGAATCAAGACTTGCAAATTAGAATTTTATTAGCCATAACAAAATTAAGAAGCAATCTTTAAGTGCAATACTTCAGCATCATTTTTTCTTCTTTTTATCTCACAGCAATTTTTCATGCCTTCAGGAAAGACAGAAATACTTTACTTAGCGGCCATCATCAAAGCATCAACTGCTCTTCTTGAATGAGGAAGTCACAGTAACCAAAAAATCATCCATAAACACAACTGCACAGCTTTGTGTCCTCAGCATAAACCTGAAAGGCTTAAGCAGTGAAATTACTGCATCATTCTGCAGCAAAGATCTCCAGAATAGTTTCAAATTGAGGTCACAATAACCAAATAGCTCATCCCTCAAGGATGACTACTTATATTTGTTTTCACGTGTTAATCTCTTTGAAAAAATCTGCACTTTGAAAGAATAGAAATGTATATACACTACAGCTTGCAGTGGCTGGAGCTACATGTTTGGTATTTATTATCAGCTTGCAAAACATACCCAATATGACAGTGAGAGTTGCAGAGGAAATAACCAAGCAATGACTAAACCAACAGCTTACAAGGTGCCAGAACCGTTTTTTATTTCTCCTGTACAAGGTTCTCAGTCTCTGCCCTGAGTCTGTACCCACCTTTCTTTACTTAAGAAGTCATTCCTGACAGTGGAGACTCTTTGACAGTAAAGGGCTTATCAACCCGCCGTTTATTTTAAAACTGCTCACTTTCTGCAAAGTGCCAGGATTCTTTCCTGAAAGGTATCTCCAGACAGTGACATTAATGAAGCGACTCCATGCCAGCACCAGTTTAACTGGTGTGCTGGCTTCCAGACTTGTTGCAATATATCTTTATGGTGAACGCATTCACAGGCTGTTTTTTTTCAGGAGAGACTGAAAGGCAATTCTCTCCCATTAAGCTTGTAATAGACTTGCATTCTGGGATTTATTTGCAAAGCTAATTCCATAATAACTTTGATTGGAAAAGTTTGGTTGGCTTCTATTTTTGAATGCTAAAAATGGTAGAAAACATTTTCTTTTAAGCAAGGCTTAATATTCATTCATTCTTTCTTTCTTTCACTTACAATGGGATGAAACAAGTGACAGGGAGACAGGACTCCAGTGACTGTGTGGACAGAATTAAGGTGGAGAAAAGGAAATACCTTCTCTCACCGCACAGACTCAGGCCTGAGAACTCTTTTCGACCCAGGGAGCTTCACAAGACCTGGAAAGTATCTGAGAAAGTCCTTAGCAATGCCTGTATTGGAATGGCAATGAACTGACCAAGACTGTACTTCCTCAAGCCCAAAGATTTCAGCCAGTGCATGATCCTGTTACCCTGTATATGGCACAAATCCATAAACAAACAGATCTAAATAGGTTAAGATTACTCTTAATCATGAAAAGACTCAAACAGAGGAAATAAGACTGCACAAAAAATATCTTGCCTCTCTGATTCTAAGACTGCCACAGGGCAATTGCTTGAAACAGAATACAGCACAGAGATTAGATTGGCCTAGTAAAACAAATCCCTCATTCTAATCCCTGTAAACCAAGCAGACAAAAGTCAGTAAACATGATCTTACTCTCTGGGCTAAATAGCTGGAGTTTAATAAGATGGAAGGTTTAGAAGAACATCCAGTTTCTTTAAAACTCTGGGTAGGACTCGGCTGCTGATGGATTCAGTTGCAGCAGAGCGGAATCAGCTTCTCTTTCTAAAATAGATACCTATTGCCTGGGCAGCTGAATGGCTCTTTAAGATTCACTGATGATATTGACAAAATCTTTTAATGACAAAATAAGTCATTAAAACATCTAGGTGTCTAAATGCATCTGTCCTTATATTTGGATCCTACTAGCTACAGGGTGATTTGGATGGTTCATAGCAAGTCTTCTCAGTCATAATCTCTCGAACAAGAGCATTCAATGACCTAGGAAGCATGTCAAACCGCAGTTAAGCCTGAAAGACATTCAGAAGTCAAATCAAGAAGCAAAAATAAATATCACAAACTACAGTTTGTTTAGCCACACACTATAGTTTTGACTTTTCCAATATATTTTGAGATATATTATTGCAATTAGAAAGAAAAACTGAAAGAAAATCTGAAATGTAAGTACATCCAGACATCAAAGATTGTATCTTGCTTCAAGGTTGTAAAGATGACATTCTGAAACATAATGAGCTTAGAATAAAAACCAAATTCCTACAGCTTAGGACAGATAAGTACAGTTCTGTGAAAAAAAAATCAAAGCCTAAACTGTTTATAAATTGAAGTGGAAAACTACTGCTCATGTTAGTAAGCACTAAAAGAAATAACACTGAAAAAAATGCTGATTCTGGATTTTGGTAAACCTATTTCTTACTATACAATTTCTTCTCTGATAATTTGATTATCCATTTTTCTCTGATAATACTGGCTTGATTCTTGCACCAAGTAACTTCACTGACTCCCATTTATGGGCTCTGTCCTATGGCATTGGTACAAGTTCTTTTGACTTCTTCACTTTCCTTAACTGTAGCTTACAGTTGTGTTCACACAGGTTTTAGTCATTAGATTTCTGTCAAATTATTTTCTAAGAGGGTATCTACAACGAGAAGTTTCTAATACTACAGAATGCCCCAGCTGTAGACATTCACCCATCTCACACCACTTTTGGCACACTCAGGCAGACGTTACCTGAAGCACTATTCCTCTTCCATTTGCAAATGCAGCTACATCTCAGATTCTGTCCTAGGAAATTATAACGCTTAATCTTTCTCTGATACTGTGATCCATAGAGGATGCAGTTACTACAAAGATGGTCCAATTTGTTTGATGTCATCCTCCCTCAGAGATTTGCATTTATGACTGAGTTGAATGTTAATTATCAGCTTCCATATTCTAAAAATGTCAAAAGGTCTGCAAAATAATCTCTGTAGCTATTTCTTGGATGCAGTGTCAAGGATAAATATTAATAGGTCTGCTATAAATATAAGCACTTGCCCTAAGAAAAAAAGCACTTCAAAGAGTATAAAATCCATCCCAGCATCTTACATATACCAAATCATGCAGAATAATGACTCCCTGTATAATGACAGTATTAGATTGCAACTCAAATTGATGTCAGTGAAAATTCATTTAGTATTTTTCACTTACAGGCATCAGAGGAAAATGAGCTAAGACAGTCCTGATACAGACCATGACAGAAACATCTGTCTTCCAATGCTTGCAAATTAAGAAAAAAAGGAAATAAGAATTGACTGATAAAAAATTATCTGGATAAGAGTTTAGCCATTTGTTACTATGAAGCAATTGCTACTCACAAATCTAGTTTGTATAATGCACGACACTGGGAGAAAAGGTTTTCCATCCAGCCAATGAATGAAATCAGTAGTCACAAAACCATACCAAAATTGATGCTCCAATCAAGTTCTGATTGAAGATTTTGACAATTGGTTTCTAACTCTAAAAGTAAAAGTATAGGTCTTTTATTAAGAGGCAAAATAATTTAAGATTCATTTAATGACTAATGTTCTCTATTTCCAATACCATGAGAACAACAGTATGTGAGCTAATTTTAACATGTGGAAAGAACATTTAATTTTATCAGAAGGAAACAATGAGGAATCTAATTTCTTCTCCACATGTGTGCATAATGCCCATTGATATTAATAAGAGTTAAGCAGCCTATGGAGAGGAAAATAGACCCCCAGATGTGGCAAAATGTTGTAAGAAAATTATCTGCGGCTTTCTAATGACCACAGAAATAATTTCTTTTTCTACACCAGTGGAGGAAGAAAAAGGGCTTGATATCCAGCCAGTCTTGAAATGTTCCTGACTTTCCCAAGGCTGTATGTACAGTGAGCAGTGGTACGCACACTCACAGGTGTTTATATGGGTGGTGTCTCAGAGAGTCACACAAGCACATCATTCTCAGTTGTTGCCTCTTTCCAACCAGGCTGATCTGAAATTCTCCTGCTCTTCTCAGTGCCTGCTCTTCCCAATAAGGGATAAAGAAAGATAAATTTTGCTTAACTCATATTTTTTTTATTTGAGTGTTTAACGTGCTGAGAGGACCAATAAAGGATAGTAAATAACCTCATATGCCCTGTGCCACATATTGCCTTAATTCTACTAACTTTGGTGACTGTAGAGGTTTCATCTTGGTTAGTCATTGGCAAGTTTGCTCAGCTGCCCAGTGGCACGCCAGTAGAGGGATGTGCTTTGACTTCACCCTCAACGTTTGTACCTGCCACTTCCATTTTCATTTCAGGATGAACTTTGATAAAAGGGGTTGGTCATTAGTAAGTCGTTCCACCAACGACTTCATTCTTCCAGGGCATTTCCTTTGGAAGATATACAAGCAGTTTGTTGTTTCTGTGGTAAGCTCTTTCACTTCATTTTCTGAACTTTTTGAGAGCACAGTGTTCCTAATGCTCTTGGGCAAACTCACCATTGTAAATGGGACCTCTGTAGAGACTGAAAAGGTTGTCATCCCTCTACTGGTGTTCACAGCAGGAGTTTAAATGAATGACATCCAACTTTCTTTTCACAGCATTCCCTGGGGAACTGCCCAGACCTTGACATCCTGCACTGTAATGTTCTCTGTAGCTAAGAACTTGGAATCTTGAATTAAATCACCCTCAACATGTTTACAGTCCCCATTCTGTCTAGCTAAGCTCATGATGTGTTAATGTTATTTGCACACAGATACTTATTTACAGCTCTTTTACATCCCTTTCATCTGATTTTATCTTTAATTCAGTATAATCATATAATTTGAGGCACTTGCCCCTATAAAATTCCCTAGAATTTGCATTTCATTCAACGTTTTTGCGTGTTTCAAAATGTCAGCATAATAATGAAAAAAGGACTTCTGGGGTTTTGTTCACTTTTTGTATCTGTGGAATGAAAGGCAGGTTGGGCATGGGCACCTCTGTTTACTTTCCTTTTGAGTCATATACAATAAAATCTTCGGTCACTGATGAAAGTTCATTTGTACCCTGAATGTTTTCCTGTCCACTTAAGCTGATTTTATATAACATGCAAAATGAGTATTCAATATTCAGTTAATTATGCACCAAATGGAGCAAGCCAAAGAATTAGCTGAATCAAGCATTCTTTCTTCCTTAAAAACACCCAACAAACCAACCAACCAACTGAACTGAAACAAACCAGAGGAAAGCTATGACATGTGTTGCAGATAGGATTTTGGCTTGACTATTGGGAGACTTTTATTCCTTTCCTGGCATGGTTGTTTAACTCTGATGCTGATTTTGAACTGGAGACTTTGTGTTGGTTTACTTTGTCAGCTTTTTCCATTGCAAATCGTAGATAGTCACATTAGCAAAGTTCTACTTATGGTAAGGACTATATATATATAAAGTTCTTTACTGCATAGACATACTCTTTATTACCATTCCATTAAAATGTTTCCTCAGTTTTGCTAAAAGCAGGCCAAATATGTCCCCCAAAATCAAAAATAACAGGTTTAGAAATACAGATTTCATTGAAGTATTACCGGGAGTTTCAAAGGGGAAGGACTTGATGATAGTGAATTTGACAAGGGTTTTGGTTTAACTGCATTGGACTTAGACCTAACCTTTCCAAATCAGGGCTGTCACATACTTAAAATTGACCTGACTTAAGAAATAAAAAGGGAACAACAGCCCAAATTTGTGAGAGTTCCTGTCCCTATTGCTTGGCATCACTGTAAATCTATACTCTTTTGCAAGATAACTTTATCCAGTTCTGAATGGAAGACAAAGCTTACCTTCTTTTTCCTGGGAATTTGAATAAGAATTGGTTGCAGGATACAGGTAGTATTATTTTTAACTTTTTGGTAGAACTCCACTGTATCATCCCTTATATATTTTGGACTTGATGCTTAAAACTACAGCAAATTATCTCAGACACCATGTACATGCTTGGAAAAAAGGAACTAGAGCAAAATAATACATGATGCCATATCTTAACGCTGAACTTACTAAAATCCAGGATTCCTTTGAGGCTCATGCTTCAATATCTAAGAACTACAGAACTACTTTGCTACTGATCCCTTTCTCACAAACCCATTAGACCTCAAAATCCCATTTCTAACCTTCTTTGTGGCTGAGAAATGGCAAGAATAGGCTTGTTGGTACAACTGTGCTTATTTGACAGCTGCCTTTGGTGGAATGGTACTAAGCTGGTGTATGGGGCTATTATTGCTTGAAAGGGTGTATTTTCATTTATAAGAAAAACTCCGAGCTTTGTGAGTAGCAATATTTGTACCTTCTGGTTTATTTACTCCCCCCCCACTACTACATAAAAATATATATTGACATTGCCTTGCAGCATTACAATTTTTAATGAGGTGCACTATAGTTTCCAAAGCATATCACTTTTTATGATACACGGTAGCTTAAAGGGAAAATCAGTATCCAGCAGGGAAATGAAGGGTGAAACACTGGTCTCTTTGAAGTCAGCGAGAATAACTACTACTGCCTTCAGCAGAGGCAAGGTTTCAGTCCAAGCATTAAGGAAGAAACATGGAGCCATATATTGATTTTATCTTCTAGGTAAAACTGTGGAGAAGATAAGAGAAATGCCTTCATCTGGAATCTAGGATGCTTAATATCAGTAGGCCTTTAGGAAATTGCATTACATGGCTGAATGGCATGTTGGTCCAATGAAACAGCCAAAATCTCTACATTTGACCCGAGTCTATAAATGAAGAAAAAAGAACCCAACCGCAAAACTATTATAGGCTCTAAGATTTCTGCTCATGTATGTTATACAGAGCATCCATATCTGAACATATTTAAGAACAAACCAGCTGAGCTTGAGGCTACCCCAGTCTATATTAGTAAACCACAAAGTAAACAAAATTACATTTAGACAGAATTTTCTAAAGGATCAGAAAACCATTTTATTTATAAATAAAAACCACATTAAGATGGGAACTCTCCTCTAGTAGCTGCCCCTCTATAATTTAAAATATTTGTAGCTAATTAAGAGAATCTGATATCACAGTGAAACAGGGGAAATATTGAGATAAATAATTCATGAACATCTGAAGTAAATAACTTCCAAATAGATAGCTTGACTAATTTACTTTTGACAAATAAACAAGCAAAGCTTTGTTTCTGCAAGAATCTGATGAACACAATTATCAGCTCTGTAGCTGAAATAAAATTTATTTCGGACAACTGCTGATTTTGTTTCTAAAGGCTCAGAACATGTGACTTAAACAAAAATTCTCACAGCTCCACCACTATTGATGAATTTGGAGTATCCAAATACATTTTTGCATTGAACAGTTGTCAAATAAGTCCATTAGCCAAAATTTTGTCAGTAACAAAAAGGCAGTGAGAATGCTGGAATAGCAAATAAATTCATTAATTAAATCTTCTTAGGTTCCCACACAATTCACATACAAGGAAATTAAAAATGACAGAAGAGTTAAGGCAGCTCTGCTCTGAGCCCCACTCTTTTTTTCATCTTAACGAAAGAGTAAAGCTGAGGCTTTAATATTACTGCATTGTCATGGTAATTGGGAAGCTGTGAATTCAACATGATGACTTTACCATAAGTTCAAGAAAGAGATGTTGAACTATGAGGAAAAGAATATATTTGAATGTCAGCTTAGATAAAAGGCCAAAGGCTAATAAAAGCTATACAATTTTACGTCATGGAGCTTTAAGTGTGATCTGCTTGGAACAATTCTATATGAAAATCCCAGTTTAGTACCTGTATGCCCATATTTTACATTGAATTTGTTAATATATAGTAACATGAAAGTCAGAATACCCAGAAAAAAATGACTGTTGTTAAGTTCTTCAAAATTGTTTCTATTCTTGCTTTTTCATCTCTACTTTACATCAAATTATGTGGTAAGTGCTATTGCATCCAATCATTATAGAAGGGAGGTTGAGACTAGTTTTTATCCAAACATGACCTTCCCACTTAAATGTGATCCATTCTGTTGAGAGAAAGGCAGTACAGAAACATGGAGAAAATTACTCTTTTCCTATATATGTTGGACTTGTCTGATGCTTCTTGTCTGCACTGGATTCACTGCAAAAGGATTTTGCAGTGAAAAGTATTCACTGTCCAAAATCATGAATGTTTGTGGTTTAGTAAAAAATTAGACATCTACTTAAATATTTAGTAGTCTCGAGTTCCATCCCTGGAAAAAAAATAAACAAATTGCTGTCATGTTCTTAAGTAAGAGCCTGATCATGATGCAAAGGAGAGCTACACGGCAAGTAGGCTGGACTTTAAAATCCTGTTCCTTAAGGCAAAGTATTTGAAAGTTGTTGCTTATTATTAAGAAAGAAGAAACACACTGAAGTTCATTTGCACCAGAATTTTTGCTGTACAATTGTATTTTTTAATTAAGTCTAATGGCAGTTACGTTGTTGACTCCAGTAATTTCAAAATCTTTATCAGCTTCCAATTACAGATTAGAGCTGTACTATATAGAAAACTTTGAAAACAACATAACAAGGAAATTCTCTGTCCCAGTGAACTCTCAATCTGAGATTTAATTAAAATAGGATGTATGAGACAGGAAGAAAGATGAAAGGACAAATAGGATGAATGTTCATAAATTAGTCATAGCAGCAGGTTTAACATTCAGAAGTGACAACCAGCCTATTTGCTCTATGCTTTTTGCAGAGCTATAAAGTTCAGTAGATGCCTCTAGTTAGTTCACAAATGGCTGTAGATCTAAAAATTGCACCTAAAAAAAGAGTTTGGGGTCTCAAACCTTCCTCTTTGGAGTACGAGAAAAAAAGTGAAAAATCATAGAGTCTTGAACTACACCACCACCTGCTGTTGCAACCATTTCGACTCACATAATTTATTCATACCCAAATACAGTCTGCATCAGCTATCTATTGATATTTTGGGTTATATTTCTTATTATAGTTTGTGCTTTTATTGAGCAAAATTTCCACGTACTGTGGAGAGTATATAAATATGGATTATATACTGCTTATAAAGGCCTTTCTCTTTCATAACATCAAAGAATGAATAATGCATTTCCTCCCTTTCTGGCTAAGCAATATAAACCTTAAAGGAAGTATTAACATTTTATGTCTTTGACAACACTAAATCTCTGTGTCATATGTCTTGCTGTCTTGTGCAGAACATTTATATTTCTGTACCTATTAAATAATAACAGAAGTGGGCCAAGCATCTTTACTTTCCTCCAACTTGCATAATTAAGTAAACCCCCAATTTTTTTGCCAAGCTATATATACTCACACTGAAATAATACCTGCCAGTTTCATCCTGAAATAAATTCATTAAGTCCCAACTTCCGTCCTCCCTGTGAGGCAGAAGTTTACAGTGCACAGCGGGCTATAGCTACTCTGCTGTAATGACCCAGCAGTCTGACGGAGTGGATTATGCCAGGTTTCATAAACATAATCTGAGATACCGTGACTAGAAGGGCGTGAAGGATCATACTGCAGCCATCTACAGAGGCTTGGCTGCTAGAAGTCAACATGAACCTTGGCTGTAGTATTGGATGGGGAGGCCTTTTGGTTGAGGAGTCTCAAGGTGCACTGATTTCAGGCCAGACTCTTTCAGGAGGGCTCTTATGGAACGGCTTCTGTATAATGGAGACTTCAGCAGGTGGAGGGTAGCAATATAAATGATTGTCTGCCTTAGAGCCTTAGATGAATTTCTTTCGGACTGAGTAAGACAGGCTGATGCAGAGATTTATGTTGCCACAGACCCTATCTAATGACCTATCTATATTTTTTTTTTTCATCTATACTTGTACTTCAGATTGGTTTTTTTCTGTAGCAGGAAGCATTCTGACAAGTCAATAAAATGAAAGAAGTTCTAAGCAGAGGTCTTTGCCTCCACAGTGAAAGTGCCTACTAAAGTTGAATGAGAGGAAACCAGGATGTTAAATATGTGTGGATGTTTAGATATACAGTAAGTGATTTGGTCAAAAGGGAAAAATCTGGCTTCTTGAAGAAAAGCATACAGCCCTCCCTGCTTTCCTTTCTTATTTCTAGGGTTTCATCCTGCTGTCTGGGGAAGGGTGTGGGTGACGGGATAGAAATAGTTAACGAAATGGATTCAGGTGTTATCACCCTGGTCCAACTTCAGCCCTGGGAGCAGAGAAGAAAACACCAGGTGTTAATGCCCTGGTAGGTCTAAGCCTTGGGAACTGTAAAGACAATGAAGGGTAAAGATCAGTTAGCAAAACAAAGCAGGCAGGTATGCAAGATAAGGCAGGATGTGCATCTCAAAGACAGACCAAACAATGTGAATATTTGTAACCCTTAGTAGTTTCGCTAAATCGGGATGATAAGGAAGCAAGACAGTGGAAAGTTACTGCTTAGCATTTAGTGGACTAGAAAAGGGATGCGAAATGCGAAATAAAGGTCTTCAGATTTCACCAGAACTGCAGTCCGCCTTTGATATGCCACGGAAGGGTGAGTTTCTGCTTCATTTTATCACATGGGAACATAAAAACCTATTCATTGGCTAGAATTTTCCTTGCCTTCACAAAGTCAGTGCAAGCTAGCTATGACTGTGCAGTAGGCAGGTGGCCGGTCAGCTCTGCAGAGCCTTCATTTTGAAATAAGGACCCAAACCAGTACCTGCCAGTACTCCATAGCACAGAGGCAGCATAGATATATCCCCAGTCACTATGATATAGATATGTCACATAGATATGTCCAAGTCATTATGGTTTGCACTGATGGCCTTTCAAATGCAGGTCCCCATTCTGCTCATACCTATAATTTCACCAAAATACATCATTCCACCAGAATTCATGTGACAATGAAATTGTGCATAAACCTATACATGAACAGGTTCAGAATTACACTGTGAAAGATAAGTCCTTCCAAATGTAATTTCACTTAGTTTTTGCTTGGGTTCAATAGGTCTTGAGATGTAAGTCTTATTATTTGTTGTAATTCCATGGTATTTACTCATTTTTGGTTACTGGAGAACAAAATGTGTATGCGCTCTAACTTGAATAGGAATCCTACCATGCAGAAGAGTGGACAATTAGAGTACAGAAATAACCTAATACACTGAAAGTTTGGAGAAACCTTTCCGATACTTACCTAGATTGCTTTGGAAATAAGCAGCAATGCTTTTGGGTTCCTTTAATCTTCTAACTCCCACATCTATTAGCTTTTGGAATACAACAGCCTCTTCTACAGTGAGTTAAATGCTATTTCAAATATCATGTTGCTAAATGGGCTTTAGCTTGAGGCAGGCAGTCACTATTTTGGAATTTAGGTGAAACTCCCTTCTGTCTTAATTTAAAAAAAAAGAAGGGGGGAGAAGACCCCCAAAACCAAACATTGAAAATCTGACAGTAAAAACTGCATTGAACCAATCTAGAAGCAAGGCAATAGTGAAGGAATCTCCTCCAGGAATGAAAACCAGAGAACTTTCAGATCCTTCTCATGTGTAATACAGAGCATATACTTTGGTATTTTTCCTTTGCGAGTCATTGTTAATGTCAACGGCAATGTCCATCCATGGGGAGCTTCTAAGGTCATACATAGGGAAATGAGATTTTTCTGAGTTCTTCAAAACTTTGGGAAGCTGGACTTCTCATAAAAGTGCAGTTACTGTGCAGCATGAATCTGGGCCCTGCAGAAATCAGAATAGGACAGAATCTATTCACAGTTTCTATAATATAGGACTGATATTTGATTGCCTTTTCTTTAATTTGCACTTTTTACACATAAGACTACTTTTGTTTCTTTTAACTTTCTTTCCCTTTTTATCTAGTAATTTCCCACCTAATTTCATGGCTTTATGCTCATTGCTCCTAATAAAAAAAAAAGGCCATCCTGTCTTGAAATGTGAGAGTTTCTTTTAATCTGCTGCATAGTTCATTTAGCTTTATTAATTTACCTTTCAATGTTGTGGAAATCGAGATTACATAACCTCATACCTGCTGTTATCATTAAGATTATCAACAGTTGCTTGTCCGTCAAAGGTACACATGTTCAACATCAGACATGTCCAGACTCACTTACTTTAGACAGAAAATACTCCATTTGCTATTACTGGAATACCTGGAGTAGTCACTCTTTGAAGAAATTCCTCTCTTGCTTTATCCAGATTTATGGCTGGGAAGATAATTCAAAATTAATTATTAAAATTCTTTTCAGTCTGCAAAGTCTCAGCAGAGTGAGGAGGTTTTCTCTCTTTTAGGTTCTTTACCCCTTTCCCTGCAGATTCTGCCGGGGTTGTTAACACCTCCGTATTTCACTGATCCTATGAGACAGGTTTCCAGCAGTTGCTGGAGAGACATAATGTCAAGACAGAGCTAGATTACGGATGGGGAAATGAAGACGTGGACCACAAGGAGACAAAAAGATATAGCTAGATAAGATATAGCAGGAGGAGCAGGAAAAAAAAAAACATGTAGGAGACGAGTGAATACCACTTTAAAAAATCATGTACTCTGCAAGTGGACAATTTACTAGTGCAATCTTGACATTTACCATATTACTACAGTATTTTCCTACATCCTGTGTATCAGCCTGGTTTTATGAGCTAATCCAGAAGATTAAAGAAATTTCTGCCTTTCTTATTTTGCCCTCAGCATTCCATCTTTAAAATGAGTGACACAAAGTACGTGGCTGAAGACCAAAAAGCAGTGACACGCCTGTCCTGTTTTTACATCCGTCACGTGGCAATTTAGAGATTAATAGGAGTTAGTGCTAAAGCTTGGCTTAAAGCTCGTTCCTGCTCATGCGGAGCAAGCTGTCATTACAAAACAAAGCCTGGGAAAGCCGCGTCCCGGAAGCTCCACGCGGGTATCAATTCCAAGGGCGTGCGGGACGCGCTGCGGCGATCGCTGCCGCTGGTCTCTGCCGCTAGAGGGGGTCCCGGTACCTGTTTTCCCGAGGAAAAAAACGGGAAGCGACTGCAGGGTCTGGGGAGCCCGGGCTGTGTTTTGGCTGTGGGAGCAAGAGAAGCGGCCGAGTGCGGCTTACAGGGAGGGAAGGCGAGTTGCGTGCTCCTTCGAGACACTGCGGAGCTGGAGCTGGGTGGGTAAGGCTTCGTTTGCCAAGGAAACTTTAATGGGCTTCCTCTCTCATCCCGAAGTAACTTTGCGTTACGGACTGTTATGAAACGCGGAAGGCTTTCATAAATCATCAAGGCAAATGGGTTGCAAGCTTCTTACAGATCCTGTGCCAGCAAGACTTTGCCACTCGGCTTTTGGCAAACCGTATGGCAGCTGACCATCTTCCTGCAGCCTCATTGTATAAACCGTGAAGGAGGCTTTGGCTGGTGATAAAGCACTGAAAAAGGAGCACGATGGGCAATCAACAGGAGAAAGCCTCCAAATGATGCTTTCTCGGCTCTTCCTCTTTTCCCACTTGCCCATTACGACATGGGGCATCGGCCCAGGCTGTCACAAACCCCTCTGCAAGCTGGCAGCCGGCCCGGCGGGCTCCATCCAAATTCCCCCATAGCCTCCAGGCCCAGGAACACTGCGGAAGGTGGTGGTGGGGTTGAACCTACCTGTGGCCTGACCGGGGCCCCGCAGCACACCTGGCTGGGGGCTGGTGTTGGCCTGGGCTTTTAAGAAAACAGGAGGGAGGGAGGAGAAAATATAGAGGGAAGAAAAGTGAAGGTGGGAACACGTTAGGTGGAAGAGGAGACAAGAGAGAACGGAGGGCAACCCGCAGGGGAAGGAGGTGGACAAAGGGCAGCGAGAGGCGAAGCCCTGTCCCAGGTGCTCGGCCCCACTCCAGCCGTAGCTGAGCGGTACCAGGGATCTCCGAGGTAGAGGTATTGCCGGAGGGGCCAGGAAGCGGGAGAGCAGCCGAGAGCGGAGCCCACACTGCGGCACCGCCGAGGGGGGCGCCGGGACGAGGCGCTCAACAGGCGCTGCCACCCCGCCGGGACGGGCGCCGGTACATGGCAGGAACCGCTCTCTCCGCCAGCCCCGTGCCAGGCGGCGGCAGGAAAGGGGCTTGGCAGCGGCTTGGCGGGGCTCGCCCGCTCGGGACCCACCCTGCCCGCTGAGCAGGGGCCGGCAGCCCGGCCGGCAGCGCCGCCGCTTCCTTTGTGTGCGTGAGGGGAGCTGCGGCGGGCGGCGGCAGCGGGTCTCCCCGGCGGGCTGTCAGCGCTGCCCGCGAGGAGGCGGGGAAGGGACGGAAGGGAAGGGAGGAGGCGAAGGAAGGCGCTGGCAGGGCGGCTCTCCCTGCCCCGTCACAAGGTGAGCCCCGCTCGCCAAGCGCACAGAGGCAGCGGGACCGCCGCGGGGCCCTTTCCCTGACCTGCCGAGCGGCTTCGCCCAGCCCCGGAGAGCGGCCGGTAGCGCCTCGGCGGGGCGCCGCCGCCACCCGCTCCCCGGCGGCGCGGGGAGCCCAGCGCGGGCTGCAGCGGCGGCTCGGCGCGACGCAGCTCCGGCACTTTGCGATGGGCTGGCGGCAGCGGCGGCCGGACAGCAGCGGCGGCCGACGCGGGGCTCGCAGCTAAGGGGCGAGGAGGAGGGACCATGGCAGCATCCAGTAACTCCAGTCTGTCCGGCTCGTCAGTTTCCTCCGGTAAGTTTCTCCGGAGGGCGCCGCGTTTCTCCGCTCCCTCCATTTTAGCAGGGAGCTACCTGTCTGCAGACCTCCTCGCCGTCCCGCCCGCCCCGGCCCGGGACCGGGGGAAGCCGGGAAGGGAGAGGCGACGTGGGGCCCGGCTCGCCGCCCCGCGGTGCCTTTGTGTGGGGCGGGAGCTAGGGGACCCCCTCGCCGGGGGGAGCAGCATCCCTCCCGGCTCGGGAAGGGGCGCGCCCGCGGCTCCGCGGCCGGCACGTTACTGGGAGCACCCGCCTCGGGGGTTGGGTGGCCGAGGGTATTCAGAGACCACCTCGCTCTGCTGACGGGTGTCCTCTATCGCGGTCCCCACGGGGCAGAACCGGCACCGCATCGCTCCTCGGCGCGGAGTCCTGCGCTGGCCACTAGGTTGCCCCGCCCGGTCAGGGGCTACCCGACGTGCCCCTTGGTGGGCATCGTGGCACACGGGGGGTTCTGATACTGGAATGCCATGTTACTGCAGTACTGGGAACGATGAATTTCCCGGTTCGGGTACATAAATGCTCCAGGTGAAAAACCGGTTTCTGCCGCGGGGGCTGTGCGCGGGTTGACAAGCTTGTGCCATCTCTGGGTTTTGGGGTGCTGGGATGGGAGGTAGTATAGGGCATCTTGCTGCCCCTCCTGCTCCACTGCGGACCTGCAGGAAGACAGAAAAGTTACAGTACATTTCTAGGCAAGGCAGCCTGAAATTGAAAGCAATGATAGAACGGTACCACCGCCTGCTGCTTAGCTCACGAGCAGTTATTTTGATATTTAAATTATGAGAAATTGGCAGAGAAGAATACTATCCTGGCATTTTAGTGGGCTGACGGAGTAAATAGAAGGATGAACAACTTTGGGGTTCAAGGGATTTGTGACTCAGTGTTTTATTTGAGGTGCCAGATTGAGAATTTGTAAGAGTGCTTCTAAAACATAGCAATATGTGCTGTGAAAAGCAGGCGAGCTCCTTTGACTATCAATACAACTGCAGAAAAATAGAAATACATTTAAAAGGCAGTGAGCAACTATGTTGTTTTGGGTTTTATTTAAAGATGGTGTATGTGACTTATGTATCTTACTGTATTCTGTGTCACTGTTCCAGCGTGCGGCACTTGCAGCCAGATCCAAACAAATAACTGGGTCCTAAAAGTAAATATTTATTCCAATTCTTTTAATAAAAAATACAAACACTGCGAGCCTTTATTGCTTTAAGTAGACCACACTTGAGAGAAGTAGGCATGAGAAATTCTGCCTTGTGTTCACGTTCACAATGCAAAAGTCTCCAGACCAGAATGAAAACAAGGAAGAGACAACCCAGCTCAATATTTTGTTAGTTAAGGTACTCATTAAAGCAATGGGATTTTTATTTTATGGATCATTTGTTTATTTTTACATCTAAGTTATGTGATGAAACCAGAAACAGCACTAAAAGCTTAGACAGGATCCTGGGTCTCTCCCTTGGTGCTCTACCCATTAAGCTGCAGGAGCATGTTGCTCCATGCATAGCTTCCTTGCTCCATGGATCTCAAAATCTTTCTTGCGTACTGTTCCAGCGTCTGGAGAAGGGATGCTGAGTGCACACCCCTGAATCCCCTCTGGCTTTACTGAATCTAGGCTCCAGGATCTGCCTTCAGAACTGACAGATGTGTCTCCTTTGCAGCCTTGGTTCAAATGCCTGAACTGCAGGGAAGGGTGGGAGCTCAGGCACATCCTTGGTATGAGCAGTGGATATTGGCTAACTCCAGATGGCCTCCTGCTCAGCAGGTGAATCCAGCATCAAACTTAACATCTAGCCAAGGTACTGAACTCTGGGTTTTAGATGTAGATACTTAAAAGTCAGGGGTTTGGACAGTTGACAGTATCCTGCGTTGTGTGAAGCACTTAGCTACAGGCTGCAGCAGTTCATGGTTTATCTTTTGTTTTGTATTTTTGCAAGGATGAGCACAGCTGAGCCTTGGCCCATGCTTGGGGCTCTTCGATGCCGCAGTAATACAACTAATAAATATTGTCAAGTGCTTCATAAAATAACTGAGTGCCCTTGGCACTCAGTGGGGTTTGTTTTTGTTCCAGTTCATTCAGTCTGTATTTCTTCTATGTACATTCTAATCAAAAGTTAAATTTGCTGCAGCATGATGAAGTTTCCAGTGTTAGCAGACACACCGTATCTGACTGTGTCCAGATGTATTTTGTCTGTCTGTGGTTTCAGTTCTCAGAACTTGGCAAGTCTTGCAGCATATTGTTTACATAATCTAACCAAACAGTCTTGCTGTTAAATTTAGTTTGGTAGAATTTATATGTATGTTTAACTTACCAATATGATGACTTCTAAATAGTCTAATTATTTCTGTTTCACAGAAGAGGGAATGTTATAGTACCACAATACATTTTACTAATGGAAAAGGAAGTGAAGTTTGTGGCTGATAGCAGACTACCACACTGTAGAACTCTGCTCTATCATTGACTTGATGCTTGGCCTTGATCAAGCTGTATGATATATTGCCAGATCTTTTTCCCATCTTTAAGAGCAGTTTAGCATTTGTCTATGCATAGGACAAATTTGGCTTCACTTCCTGTGCATGAGCACAAGTTGGACTGGTTGATAAGCAGATTCTGGCCCATCTGAACACAGTGTAGTGCAGAGCATCTCTAGGTTCCTTCTGTCCACATCAAGAGTTTGGTTAGCCTCTATTTCCTGTATGGAAAGGCAAGGGTTAATGAGAATCTGTCTTACAAGGAGTAAGAAGGTGTGTTGACTGAATGATAGTAATGGAAATTAGAGTTTGAGTGGCAGATAGGAATTTTTATTCACTTTTTTAAAGGGATGATTTCTCTATCTCTTACCCACCTTTCTGAAAATACTGATTGTTCTCCTACCTTAGGCAGTGTTCATCTCTACTCTTCTTTACAGCTGAGTACAGATGTGTTGTAGGAACAATGTAGTCATGTTAGACCCAGGAAGGGGGGGTAAGTCAGCTCATGAATGCTGACTGCTGAAGCCTGAGAACGTGTTACTGCAAACAACCATTTTCAATGTAATGTTTCTGTTTCAATTCTTGCCAACTCATGTCAATGAGGAAAAAAATGATAAACAGTTCAAATATATTTGATGTGTGGAAGCTGCGCAGGAATTTTCTGGTGTGCTATTCTGCTTGCCCACTTAAGTTTCTGTAAACGTGCAAGTGGGATTTATAGTCTTTGCTTGAACTTGTGTCTATGCAAGAATTTGGTTCTGTTCTGGAGGGGATTGTTTATAAGCACTACCTGCACAGTGGCAAGGCACTGTGGTTAGCTGTAGCTGTTGCACAGCTGACGTGCATGGAGAGCTACGATTTCAGCTGTCAACTAATGGTAAAGCAAGTATTCGTACTTAGGCACCTGTTGCTTCTTTACCTGTCTCTCCTTCAGTGCTTGTGTCTGTGGTCTGTGTACTCATTTCAACTGCCACTGTGAGGCTACTAGTTATAGGTTCAATAGTATTAGGTGCTTGTCAAGGGCTCCATCTAACAGGAGCCTATGAAGAATTTTTTTCAGTAAGCTGGCATTCACTGGTAACAAAATCTACAGGAGAGCCATGGGTATTTGTATTGTATTTCTTCATACATAGCTCTCTGCTTTTGGTGATAAAACTTAAGCTGCTCTGACTACCAACGGTCACATTTCAAGGTCGCTGGGGGAGAAAGGTATACTGTGCTGAGGGAAGAAAGTGATCATGATAAGCAGTTAAATTAAGTATGCTTATTTGGACCTTGGGTAAATCCACACAGCATATGAAGTGCTGAAATTATAATTACTTCCATTGGGAATTACACTTTACGTTCCTGTAATCTCTTCTATAGCACATGCCCAGGTGATCTTTTAGTTGTATTTCTTGCAAGTGCCTAACTTTTGCTCTTCTCCCTAAATGACTGAGCCACAAGCAGCATCTTTTCTTTCTCTCCTAGTCCTCTGAAGAGGACTGTACATGTTTCTAAGCTTTTTCTTCATGCTGCTTTCTCCTTATAATAGACATATTCCCTTGCTGCTCCCCATCTTAGTATTGACCCTTATTCTCACTCATTCTGATCTTTCTTTTCTTAAACTTTTTGCTGTTGTAGTTGAAACTTTTCAGTTTTTTCCTGGCAAACAATTCACCTCCCCTGATTCGTCCCTAGCTGCCTCCAGTTTCCTCCACTCAGTAGCCAAATACTGATTGTACGCGACTGGTGAACTTGAGGCTCTGCTTTCTGGAGTGTAAATACAGGCTTGAGTGAAAAGACTTTTGTGGCTGTCCCTGCTCTGCTTCTCTAAGGAGCTTTATATCGAGCAGATGATCCTAAGTAAGATCATAAAGCATGTTTTCCATGGGAAAATGGAAGGCTCAGGCCCAGTCAGCATGGGTTCATGAAGGGCAGGTCCTGCTTGACCAGCCTGATCTCCTTCTACTATAAGGTGACCTGCCTGGTTGATGAAGGAAAGGCTGTGAACATTGCCTATTTGGATTTAAGTAGGGCATTTGACACTCTCCCACAGTGCTCTCCTGTAGAAACTGGCTGTTCATGGCCTGGATTGGTGGATTCTTTGCTGAATTGGAAACTGGCTGGATGGCTGAACCCAAAGAGTGGTGGTAAATGGTATCACATCTAGTTGGCAGCTGATCACTACTGGTGTCCCTCAGGGCTTGGCGTTTGGGCCAGTGTTGTTTAATATCTTCATTGATGATCTGGATGAGGGGATTGAGTGCACCCCCAGTAAATTTGTGGATGATGCCAAGTTGGCTGGGAGTGTTGATCTGCTGAAGGATGGGGAGTCTCTGCAGAAGGATCTGGACAGGCTGGATCAATGGGCTGTGGCCAGTGGTATGAGGTTCAACAAGGCAAAGTGCTGAGTCCTGCATTTGGACCACAATAACCCCATGCAATGCTCCAGGCTTAGGGAAGAGTGGCTGAAAAGGTGCTTGGTGGAAAAGTACCTGGGGATGCTGACTGATGGCTTCTGAATACAGCTGAGAAGATTAAGAGCATCTTGGCCTGTATCAGCAGTAGTGTATCCTGGAGGGACAGGGCAGTGATTGTCCCCCAGTACTCAGCACTGGTGAGGCTGCACCTCAAATTCTGTGTTCAGTTCTGGGCCCCTCACTACAAGAAAGACATTGAGGTGCTGGAGCAGGTCCAGAGAAGGACAATAGATCTGGTGAAGAGTCTGGAGAACAAGTGTGGTGAGGAACAGCTGAGGGAACTGGGGTTGTTTAATCTGGAGAAGACTCATTATACGCTATAACTACCTGAAAGGAAGTTGTAGTGAGATGTGGGTCGATCTCGTCTCCTAAATCACATTGTTATTAGGAGAAAAGAGGCGATGGCTTCAGGCTGCACCAAAGTAGGTTTAGACTGGATATTAGGAAAAATTTTTTCATGGAGAGAGTGATCAGGAGTTGGACCAGGCTGCCCAGGGAAGTGGTGGAATCACCATCCCTGGAAGTGTTCAAAAACTGTGTAAATGCAGCCCTCAGTGACTTGGTCTAGCGGTGGTCTTGGCAGTCCTGGGGTAATGGTTGGACTTGATGATCTTCAGCATCTTTTCCAACCTAGTTTATTCTATGATTCTGTGGAAAAAAAAAACCCAGCATGCTTCCCAGCTGGCCTCCACACAGCAGTATTCCTAGGCATCGGACTTCTCTGCCTCTGTGCAGTTGTGCCATCTAAAGCCAGTAAGAAGTGCCTAAAACTTCTGTGCTGTGAGAGTGATAACACTAAGACAGTTTGGATGAAGACCCAACGCAAACAGTGTAATGTATGTACCAGTACCCTATATCTTGTGTGGTCTACAAGCTCCAGAGATAAATTTGCAGGTATTAGGCTGAAAGGATAGCTCTGCACTTTCCTGCTTCCCATCTGAACTGGTGGTTCTGCATGTGCTGTGTGCAATTCAAGTAATACCTGTTATTAGACCAGATGATAGATTTGAAATGCATAGGCAATTTCTGCTACAGGCCTGGAGAAGGATTTGCATGTCTTGTCAGAGTATTTTTACTTTCCGTCTGTGTCTGCTGCTCTAATAAAAGATACTGCTTCTCCCCACATTCTCCTGCTTTTGTAAACTCAGATACCTGAGTAGTGGTACTTCTATAGCAGTGTAGAAGACTGCTCTAAATTCATTTAAATAAATCACCAGTTATTGATGATTATTTCTTTTTAATTGAAAATCAAAACCTGTTTTTCTGTCCTGAAGCTCAGGGGAAAAGGCCTTTAAGTATCATTGAAGCAGTGATCCTCATTTAAATAAGAATGGAGTTTATGGCTAAAAAACTAATTCCTGTAATAAATCGAAAGGCAACAAAGTGTTGGGTTTTTTAATTAAATGAACAAAGACATCTTGTTTATGTTGTTTAAAGGCAGCATAATTCTCATCTATATGTTTTCACACACACTCTGTATTTCAAGAGGGATAAAAAAGTGCTTACTGAGAGAAGAAGAAAAATCTTTGATGGTTCCAGTAACTTAACAAGGTCAAAATAAAATATTAAAGGCTCATGACTCTCTAGGGGTCATGAAGGTGCTATGATGTGAAATAGGCAGATGTATTGTAGAAATGAAAGTTAACGTAGGCTGATTTTAATTAAGATGCAAGCAAGTGAAAAGAAATGAAATTACTATTGTACACAGATTCAGAGAGATTCTAACTGGGGTAAAAGATTAGTAAATGAAAATAGATGTTTATTCTCAATGATTTAATAGAAATAGTGGTATGAAAATGGCACATGAAAGCTCTTTAAATAATGCTGCCATTATGCTGATAAGGTGCTACTTTTGATTTTTTAAAGAGCAATAAGAATTCTTTTTATTTCTGTTCCTCATGCCAAGCTTCTGCTCTTGCTCTAAATTAAAGCTGAAGCCTTTTGTACGTAGTGATTTTAAGAACTTGCCATTCTTATTAAAAATAATAAAAATTCAAGAGGGAAAAAGGCCAAAGTACCGCATTCTGATGTAGTGATTGGTTCAACAGTTAGTTACTAAATGTGTAGGCTGTGATTACTGACAGCCTGGAAACTGGTACAATGCAAGTCTGGTTCACTATTTAGCTTGTATTGGTACTCTGTAAAGCAAGTGTCTTCTTATTGTTGCAGATCAGCTTGTCTAAAAGACATATGTGGAGGATCAGACAGTCTTTCATGCTGTCATGATGATGACCTTTCTGGATACCAGCTCAGCTGACAAGTTCTTGCCTTCTGTCTGATGGTTCTAAGGAGGTTTAGATATGCCAAATGCTGGGCATTTGTAGACTGAAATAATTTACTGAGTATTATACACAGTCCTCTTGTATGCCTACACTCATAGTGTTTTACATATTTCAGGTGATAATAATTTGGCTATTGTGGTACATAGGTAAGTCTTAAACCTGGTGTTTTAGGCAAAGGACGTTGTGTTGGGTGGTTTTTTAAGTTGCTTTGTTTATGTGCATACCTTTGAAAAAGAGCAACAGTGGGTAGCTTCGCCTCACTTGCAGTATTGAGTGCTGGCAGAAGGTGTTCCCATGCTGGGGAGCCAGTCTGTTGTCGCTTGCTCTTCTTTTGTACAAAAAGAAGAGACACTTAGGAGACTAAATATTTGGAGAACTGTGTGTTAAGGAATGGCACATTAATATTGCATGAAAAAGCTTTTGTTATAGGGAAATGCAGCAGGATTTATACAAGAAGCTATAAATCCTTAGTTCTGTATATATCACATTCTTTACAGGTGTAGTCACAGTTTGTCTAAGAATTATATATGGTAGCTAGTGTAAATGTGTAGTTTTAACTGCGATGAATAATGACCCATTCTTGCTGTCTCTTTCTGACCTTTGATTATGAGAATGTAAATTTGAATTTTACATTTGGAGGTGGTTATTACCAACTATGAATCATGAGCAATTCAGCAATAATAGTTTCACCACCCTGTTTTACTCAGCAATAATCCAAATCCCAGGGCTGGAGGGTGAGTGTATCCCGGTAGAAGGAAACTGATGTTGCAATAGTGCCCTTGTAACATAAACATGCTTTAAAGTTTGCTGAGGAATAGGTTGAAACTTGACAGCAGAGGCTGATGTGTTTGGTAAGTTAAGAAGAGATTAAAGGGGGTTTAAAATTCAGAAGAATGTACAAGTGCCACATGTCTTGCTTCTGGTGTTATTGATCAATAATATTGATCAAGGTCATCACAAAAGAATTAGTTCAGTAAATAAGACATCTGTTCTGAGAAAATCTTCATCAGGCAGTCCAATTCCTCTGAGACAAGGTGTCTCCAGTGTGGTATTATTAATGACAGAGTAGAAAGTACTAGGTGGGCCCTTACTTATCATCAGTAAATCATGTGTCACCTGCTGCGACCTGTGTGTCATGTCACATTTCTCAGCTTCTTCTCACAAGCTTGTCATGTAGCTGTTACTCTCCTTTCTCCTCGCCTTTGTGTTGGCAGTTGCCCTGGTTTAAGTTCTAACAGTTTAGCTGGTGCAGTGCTGTGTTTTGGCTTTAGTCTGAGAACAATGCTGGTAACACACCAATGTTTTAGTTGTTGCTCAGTAATGCTTACCCTGATCAAGGACTTTTCAGTCCCTCGTACTCTGCCAGTGAGGAGGGGCACAAGAAGCCAGGATAAAGCACAGACAGGATGCCTGACTCAGACTAGCCAAAGGAGTATCCCATACCACAGCACATCATGCCCAGTATATAAACTGTGGGGAGATACCCAGAAGGGATGCATCACTTGTCAGCTGGGTCAACCAGCTTGGGTCAGGCTGGGTATCAGTTGATAGGTGGTGAGCAATTGCATTGTGTATCGCCTGTGTTTATTGTGTTTTTTTCTTTTCCCCTTTTAGTTTTTTCTTATCTCCCCTTGTTATTTCCCTTATCATTATTATTACTAGTAGCAGTTTTACATTATACTTGAGTTGTTGGATTGTTCCTATCTCAACCTGTGGGGTTTACATTCTTTCATTTCTCCTCCACATCCTGTCCGGAGCAGGGGGAAAGGAGAGGTGGGTGTGAGCAAACGGCCTTGTGGTTCTGAGTTACCAGCTGGGCTTAAACTGTGACAGCTGTTTTAAACATTGCTTGTAGCTTTTAGAAAACCCAACATGTTATGAATTGCATTTGTGGTTCTACGCTTTTATTTCATCAAAGAAGAAAATTGAATGTTAGAAGAGATGGGGACCTCAGTTTCTAAATGAGGTTCAGTTGTTGGGCAGATGTTTAATTGCTAAAAATTTGTCTTATCTTGACAGATCAGTTGTTTAAATGTTTGGCTTCATGTTATGGCAAGGAAGAAAAATGGCAAGTACGCATCATGTACGGGCATACTGGGCATAACCACTGCAAAGGCAGGCAGAAGTTCCTGGGAGAAGGTGGTTCTTCTGCTCCAGCAACTTGTAGTGTCCCAGAGGGCCTGTTCGGTGTTCATAAGCAGAAGTCCAACAGCTTTTTCAGCATTAAGTTTGCCATGACATGGAGTATCTGTTGTAATATTTTTCTGCTTCATGAAGCTGCACTGATTATGCCTTAATTCCCCAATAAATTACATCAAAGTGCCCAAAGGAAAGAGAGGATGAGGATATCATGAGAGACCCAGACAGATCCTTCATTTCCAGCTTTTCCAGGGCATCTGTATGTTTTCTGTTAAAGGCAGTAGTATTGTTTTGTGAGGCTGAACTCTACCTTTGTGTGCATGTAGCACTGTACTGTTTCTGCATATTATACAGTGCTGTGGTCCCACAGGCAGCGCCAGCCCATTTCAAAGCAGTTCTGTGGTGTATGAGCATGTGTAGCTTAATAGCGAATCATACCCTACCCTGGCCAGGAGTTCAGGGTTCGTTACTTCCTAGGACATAGACAGAAATTGTGAATCTTGTTGGCATAGAAAGTTGGGAATGCTAGTGGCTGATGCAGGCTGTTAGCACATTTAGATAACTTTACAGGACGAAGATCCATCCACTGCTGTTAAAACTCAATGATATCACCTCTGTCTGAAGTCCCTGAGCCATATGTAGGCTGGGAAGCTGGTGAAATATATATGCTATATACTTGCTGTATCCTTTTACACTTTAGGTATCCACTGATAGTCACTGTATGAGATAATCTACCGATTTGATCTGTCTTTGCTGTACTTACTGATACAGATGGCAGAGTTACTGCTGAGGCAGCATACTGTGACTTATAGGTCCTGCTTTCGATAGCCAAGAGCTAAAAGAGAGGAAAAATTTGGGGCTGCTTTGCAATATGGGATGTTGACATTTTGTGTTGCAGGTTAAAAACAAAAAACCCACACCTATGTTGCAAGGAGACCTGATAGAAAATCTTACTAATCGTGTGCTGCATAGAACAGTATATAGATTTGTCTCAAATCCTCATTCTTCCTTTGATTGAAAAGCTGCTTCTCTTTTGCTCTATGGACATCTGACCCAGCTTGGTTTATTATCTGGCTGCAGCTGGATCACAGTTCATTTTTTTTTATTCCAGTATTAAGGCTAGCCATTAATGGACTTTTAAGAGCTAGACCACAGTTTTTCTTACAAGGTTCCTCAAAGTTCCAAGATTTAGGGCTTTACAAAAAGCTGAATGTTGCCATCAAACTTGTGTAATGCACTGAAGTGTCATAAACCTGATTTAGATTTTTGCCAAAGATTTTTGTTTTTTTAAATGCAGCACCCTTTATGAATGCAAGGTATTAAGGCCTGACCCTTCAAGCTGCTTGGTACCTTCTGTTCCCACTGCATTGAGGTAGTAAATCAGCAGCTTGCAGGACTGAGCAGTTACTTGTCTGAGTGTTTTTATGCAGTTTCCATTAAAGCAACATCTGCTGTTAGGATGGGGCAAATTATGATAGGCTACATAGTAAACCTTTCCTCCTCCAAGTACTGGTATATAACGTATTTAATATTCAGTGTATTTACATCATTCATATATATATACGAGATTATATATATAAAAAAATTTCAAATCATTGGTGAGAAATTTCCAAGGATTATGTACAAGTCTTAAATGATACCTAATTTGTATAAATGCCTGCTTCTGGAGGGAGCATACTTTTCATAACTCCTGATCTCCTGCCAGGCAAAGCACGATGATGGACAGCTTTTAGCATCATGCTGTGATAGCTCTTTGTTTGTTTTATTTCAATCTGAATCATGTAGTTAGATGGCTTTATGTTGATGAACTTATTTACCGAAAGAATATTGAACCCTTTGATGTCTTAACAAAAATGGAAAGACAAACTTCAGTTCTAAGCTTCCTCATGCTCATTTGTGTCTAACATATTGGTGTATGTTGGAAATTTTGCTTAAGTTTAGAGAATAATGGTAAATCATGACTTAAATGGAACTGGCTGTCATGGATGAAACTTAAGTGCTCCTGAGTGAATGCTTGAGGCTGGGAGACAATGTAAGCCATGGAAATAGTGATTGACAGGTGTGCTTTTTCTCCTCTTCCATTATGACACTAAAACCAGCATTAAATAGGTAAATCATCAAGAAATAAAACAAATGAAGTGGAGGATGGAGGTAAGTAGATGTTTGATTGGTAAGAATTTACAAAATTATGTAGACAAGAAAAAGAGATGTTTTTATTCAGGTTATATAATGGGAAGTATACAGGATCCTGAACTCTATTTACAAAGTGGGTTGCAGTATCAGACTGTTATTTAATAGAGGGAGAATTTGATAGGGTTTTTAATGCTGAACCTCTGGTCATTTTGGTAGCAGACGAATATGTCTAAGCGTGTGCGAGAGAAAAACCTAAGGTCTGATACAAAATGTTGAATGTTGGGCTCATCTGGTGTTTCTGAGTGAGGGCACAAGCAGGGGAGCTCTAAGGCATACCTGAAAGCATCAGTCACTGTCCATGAAAAATTAGGTAAAAACTGTATTCGATCCTATTGAACCAACAGTTGGCTGTCAAAGTGAAGAAGTAGCCTTATGCTGCAGTAGCATTTTAGGGACACACATGATATAGTATGATTTCTAGGATAGGAGGTTTCGGGGTTTTATGGAACTCTGAGAGCTGCGTTTTCATCGACACAGTGCCTGGAGTGACCACTGTGGTGCCTTTCTGTATTACTCCAGTCTGAATGATTTCTCCTGCAATATGAAAGAGAATCGTGAATGTAACACAAAGAGGTTCTCTGGGCATGCTGTTGGGTAGCATTGCTGGGTAGTGTGCTATTGTGCATTGGTAAACAGGTGTTTTATTTCCTTTCAGAAATGATGGATTAGTTCATTCAATAAGCTCCAAGAAAGAAAACCCAAGAAATTTCCTCTGAAATCCATTAAATTGCCTTATACCATTGATTTTAAAAATAAACCTGGAAAAATTAAGTTTAGGTGCAAAACCAAAGAGTTAAGTGTATTATTTTTAATGATTAATGTAACAGTAAATCTTAAGTACTGGCAACTTAAGAAATCAACGTATAATTTGTGGTTTAATCTTGAAATACAGAATTTGGCAGATGTTCTCAGGTTATATGTGGGCTTTTTTGCTCATAAAAATTAAAAAAAAAAACACAACAAAGTCTAAGGAGCTACAATGGAAAAAAAGTGTTCAGATGTGGAAATAATATGAAATAGTTATTCTGGAACAGCTATCTCTGAACACTATTCAGTGAAGTTATAGTAATATATATCACTGACTCGAAAGGTGTAGAAATATAGCATTAATTGTACTCATTTGTCAAGTGATGCTAAGCTCCTCTCTTCTTTTTTTCCTTTCTTCTTGATGTATTCTTGAAAGCTCATTTTCCCCTTTTTTCAGAGACATAATGCATTCTTGACATCAGAAACTGTTGTGTCTCAATCCTTCATGCCCCACATTGGGTGCCAGAAAGGACTGTCATGGTTTAACCCAATCCAGTAGCTAAGTACCACTCAGCTGCTCACTCACTTTGTGTACCCTCCCCAGGTGGGATGGGGAGAGGATTGGGAGAAGATAAAAGCCAAGGGTTGAGACAAGAACAGTTTAATAATTCAAATGAAGTAAAATATAATAATAATAATAGAAATAATAACAATAGCAATAATAGGGAAGAAGAGAGAAGGAGGAATAAAATTCAGGAAACACAAGTGATGCACAATACAATTGCTTACTGCCACTGACCGATACACAGCCTGACCCAAGCAGCGACTGGTCCCTTCTGGGTGACTCCCTTCAGTTTGTACACTAATCATGACAGTGCTGTGGTATGGAGTATCCTTTTGGATCAGGTGTTCTGTCTCTGCTTCCTCCTAGCTTCTTGTGCCCCTCCTCACTGGCAGAGCATGAGACTGAAACAGTCCTTGATTTAGAATAAGCGCTACTGAGCAACACTACTTCACAACAGCTACTTCACAACTGGTGTGTTATCAGCATTATTCTCACACTGAATCCGGAACACAGCACTGTGCCAGCTACTAGGAAGAAGATTAACTGTATCCCAGCTGAAACCAGGACAGAAACTTAAACCTGAACCCACCATTTTCAAGGTTTTTTCCTTCTTGTATTTAGTTTGTGCTGTTTAGGAGGAGCTGATCCCATGACTGTTAAACTGTGAAAGGGTAAACCAGCATGAAGACAAAGATGATTCATTTTTAAACTTTGCTAAACAGAACAGGTTGTTATTAGTTAGAAGAATTCATGTAAGAGGTGCAGTCAGGTCTGGAGGTCTACTTTGCTGAAAGTTGTTGAACAGGATATTATCATTACTGTTCATTTCTGCTGATATACATTTATAGAGAGATTGCATGGAAAGGCCACAGGGAGGTTGATAACTGTATTAATATAGAATAATTGGCAGCTTAGGCCCCAAAAATCTCATAACTTGAAGAATGCTAGAGCATGAGTGTAAAATAGTCAAGATGGTGAAGAATTGGCACACTGCTATTAATTACGTGTATCAAAATGTGTGTTTTAAAGAAAATAACAGGATGAGAATGTTTAGGAAAATAGCAGGAATTTGCCCCCCACCCCCTAAGAACTGTTTCTCCTTTAATTCTGTTAACTTGGAAAGAAGAAGCACATTGTCTTCAAAGAACTGCTGCAGAGGTCTTTGGCTCATGAAAGCCTTTTCTGTCCTGTATTTGTTTCAGACCTTTTGATCTCTTTCGGTTTGATGAGTATGTGTCATCACTTGGTATTTCAGTCACTTCCTCTTGTTCAGATATGACAGTAATAAATATATTCACTGAAAAGTGCAATTAAAATTTATATTATTCACAGTTATTGGCAAGTACTGCAGCCTAAATGGTGCAAATGAGGGGGAGTCTGATTCAGGTGGATTTTTTTTTTAAACTAATTGATCGGTCTTATCAATATGCAGAATAAGCCTATCAAAACAGACTTTTAAAAAAAATTAAGGAAGAAAAACCTCAATATAGAATGATTGTGAGTGTAACTGAGGAGTGTAATTTACTTTCACTTTACAGGAACAGGCTTTCAGCTTCACCTGTTAAGCAGCTTTAGAAAACTACACATTGACTCCTGGCAGTAGTGTATTGATTGAAAGCATCCAGAGTGCCTAGAAAACATAAGTGTACACAATTTCATCTGAAAAGCATGTTTTTTATAGAAAGAAACTCCATCACTCTCTAAGGTTTGAAAGAAGTATGGTAACTTCAAAAGCATGGGATATGCTATAACATATAATAAAGAGCTTAATAATAGTATGATTTAAAAAAATAATTCTCTAAATACTTAACTAATCTTCAGAGCCTCTGTTTAATAAATTGGAAGAAATTAGGCAGAAAAATGGAACAACTCAGCTTCTACCAGGGACTAAAATTAAAATCGACATGGAGTAAAAGGAAAAGATTTTTCAGGAAGCATTCTCAATTCATTGGGGAATGAACTGAGGTGCCGCCTGGACTTCATTGGAAACTTGGACCCATATAGGAGACATACTTAAGATTTTATTTTTTTTCCCCTTAGTATTGTTTACATTATTTTTGTTTCGTATCATAGTGTGTCACAAAGTTGTTTTATACATTTTTGGTTATTTTTGTAAAATCAGTTTAGGACATGCTTTGTCTCAGTAATATTTAGATAGATTTCTGTTTGGATTCTTCCTCCTTTCTCATATATATACTCTCTTCTTCCAAATGTAAAGCTTTGCTACTCTTAGGCTTGTGATTAGGTAGACTTACGATTAAACCATTTAAGTAACAGCAAGTAATGTCAATGATATGAACAATCTTACCCTGGATTTATGTTCTGACAGTTTCTTAGCCTTACACTGACTTTCCCAATCCTCGATGATCAGACTGTTCCCTAGTAAACATTTCAGAACAGATTTATTCACTGCTATGTACTTGAAGAAGTTGGTGCTGTTCATTTCTGGGATTTCAAACGAGCACCATTTGGAATAGCAGCTGCTGAGGTAACAATTTGGACGTGTCCCCTGCCACCCTTGAAAGGAGAAGCATCGTGGGCGCACAAAACCTTTCCAAAGTATCAGCAACATGCAAGCCTGAAAGCATTTGCATATTTTATTCTAACAGATTTTTTCCCACCATGAATATGTTTTTGTTGCTTGCAGATACTGAGTCTGACTGTGTGATGTCAAGCAGGAATGACTGGAGGATTTTTTGTCTATCTGAGCCTCCTGTAAGTGCATGAGCAAGGGCATTTTCTTTCTGATTACCTGCCAGGTTGTGACAAACTTAAAGAAATGTGATCTTATGGGTTAGACTCGGTCGTCAGCTCAGTTTACTGTAGCCTGTGATTTATTGGAGCCTGCAGTCCATGTAATGGGGGATGCCAGTTCTCATTTGAGGGAGCTTTATGAAAAAATAAGAAACTCACTTCAGGCCTGGACCAGCTTTCTGAAATACTGAGAGAGTTGTATAGTGAGGCTATTACTTGAAGCCAAACCAGATTTTAGGCTAGTCTGTCTTCATCTCACTCCCACTGCTCCTCCAAAACAGTCAGAACTCCACCCTTCTGCCTAGTAAACACACCGCTCTTTATACTCTCTAATCATAAGGAACCAAACCAAATTTAGCTGGGTCCCACCATCAGAGAATCTGGCATTAAGCTGTCTGAGAACTTAAATTCTAGAGCTGGTTGACCTATCAGAGCAATGTAAAGTTCCCATTAGCACAAATAGGAGTCAAAACAAATGTGCTACTGAAAGTCCAAATCTATGGTATTTACTGTTGGGCTTATATTGTCAGGGATATTTTTTCTTTGGACAGGCCTAGTAAGAGGAAAATAAAAATCAGCTTTATGGTGGTACAAGTAGGAGGAGGTTATCTTTTACCCTTAGCATCATTTTCTTACAGCATCTTGCTCATGCTGGTCCTTGCTTTCCCTGCCTTTGGAAACAGTAGAATAAATGTAGCAGAAGGTAAGCGAGCTGAAAAAGTATGGAGGACAAACAATATGCCTTTAAGGTGACTGAGGCCATTACATTTTCCCTGATCTTGGTCACTTTGCAAGATACTTGCCTGTGCTGAGCAGCTGGCTAAAGCATGCTGCCAGAACAGTGGCCTGAGCAAGTCTGTGTAGGAAGAGCTGTACAGAGTTGGTCACAAGCTTAGCTATAGCCCCTGTCTTCCTCCCACCTGCCAGCATCAAGTCTCCTGCTGAAGAGAGAGTGTAAGAATAGGACAAATGTGTGGACAAATGCAGGATATTCTGTTGGCATCCAGAAATCTGTGGCTTGGGAACTTCCCGAAATGAAGAGCTGGACTCTGAGTTTAACAGATTCATCTATTTAATTTCATGACTTTGGTTATTTATTCTGTGGTTCCTGTGTAAACTCGAACATCCTGTTTCAAAGAGCTCCAGAGTTCGAATGTGTCATGCAAAAGAAAAATACCTTTTTCACTTGCTTTTTAGTTTAATTTCATACACCCTACCTCTGCTTTTGGAAGAAATAGAGAATATTATTTTTTTTATACATGTGTGAAATTGTAAGTGGCATAGAGCCCTTCATCACAGTGTCAGAGTCAACTCTTTTCCAACCTGAAGAGTTGCAGGGATGCAGTTGCTTGACCGATGTTTGTGTGGGATAGCCAACATATCTTTGGTCATCCACATTATCTTCTATTACACTTTTTCAGTCCTCATGTACTCTTACAAAAACAGACCAGAAATGAAAGCAGTCATCAAGGGATTGATGCATCTTCTATTCATTGCACTGGAATTAGGGTATTTTCATTTTGTTCTCTGTTCCTTAATTCTGCTTTTCATGGTATTTTAAAGATTTTATGAAAGATGTGTTCACTTGCCTAATACTACGCTTCATGTGTCTGCTGATACTGTTCTTTTAAATAGTTTCTACCAATCTGCCCAGTGCAGATGCAGGCTATCTGAAATTTTTTGGCTTTCCCTTGGGGCCCTTTATAAAGCTGGCATGATGTTAGCTGTTTTGCTGTCCTCTGATACCGAGGCAGCTTTTAAAACAGTCAGTCATGCTGCTGTTTCATCTATGAGCTCCTTAAGAACACTTTTATAAGTATCATCTGATCTGTACAAATTGTTGCTGTTCAGATGTTCATTCTGCAGCTTCGTCCACCGAAACCTCTGTTTGAAATGGATGATTCCCTCATAAAGAAATGTACTGATGCGGCAGCTTCTCCAGCCTCTAGGTTCTTTGTATGCAGAGCTCAAAATACTGGATTATTTTCTGCTGTAAGTGCTGCTTTTATCCCTTGATCATCTACAGGCCAGATTGGCAGGCTTTGCACCTGTACATGAAAAAGGGGTTGTTAATTCTTATGTCTTCTGCTAGTCATTTCTCAGGCTGTCTTTTGGCTTGCCTTATTGTGGTTTGAGCTTGCTTTCGTTTCGGTTTTAGTTATTTATTTACTTAACCTGCAGTAGCTCATGAGTCTTTCTACTTCATTTAGACATGACTCCAGTTTTCAGAAGGATGTTGCCTTGCTTCTGATAACCTCTTGCACCCTGCTGTTCAGCTATGCTTCCTCTTCCACTTTCTTAAATCCTTTTTTGCTATGTGGCATGTATTTGCTCTCAGCCCCAGCATGGTATCTGTATTTACTGTACCGCCTGGGAAGGTTTAACTCTCTTAGCTTCCTCATTTAGCTAGCTTCCTTTTAGCAAGATTTAATGTATCCTCCAGGGTGACTTAAAAATCAGATTTTGAAGGTTTTATCAGTCCTGTCAAAATTTCCTAGTATGTGTATCAACACTACCTACAGTTACAAACCCATTAAAAATGTCCAAACTGTAAAAACTATGTGTGAATGTGTAAGCACATGTGTCTGTTCATCGCAGATAGGGAGCAGATAATCATTCTTGACAAGAAGAATAATTCTAAGTGTAGAACCTAAGCAGTCAAAGCTGGGTTTTGTTTGTTTTTATTGGGCTCTAAGCTAGCAGAAACTGTCCCTTCAGCTGCAATGCCACCATCTCCAGTCCCTGTAACTGCCTGGAAGCCAGCCAAGCTGCCTTTGCGCCCAAGGAGTCTGGGAAGTGAGGTCTCAAGGGTTTGAGCTATTGTGGTTTAGAGTTTGGATCTATATAGTTTAGCAAGACAACTTATACAATTAGACACATTTTTTTTAAGAGCCAAAGTAGGCCAACTTTATTCCTGGAAGAAGCTGGAGCACTCCCCTAAAATTGCCTGTCTGTGTCACAGCCGACCGTGATAGATCCAGCTGAGGAGTCAGTAAGTGTTAATGAAAGGCCTTAATAAGTGTGGACTGATGTGGTCTAAACAGGCTTAGTAAAGTCCTGTCACTCAGCTGTGGTATTGTTTTTAATGAAAAAGCTTTTTAGTCAGAAAATGTAAGGGTAATTGGATTGCATCATAGGACATCACTGACACTGCTGCTCAAAGGGAATTAAAACTGAGTGGGATTGGTGATTTTTAGGTATTGTAATAAAAGAAGGTAAAAGAATTTTAGAGAAGATGAAACAGTGAACAGGCATTCTTCCTTTAAACCAAAATGATGCAGTTAGTTTGAATTTAATAGATTCAATATACATATACATGTACACAAAAGCTGTCATATTACCCAGCCATTAATCTTGATCTGACCTGTTCCAGGCAAGAAGAATTGTGCTCTGAGAACTTTTTGATTTAAACTCCAAACGTCAGCTCTTTTTATAATACTATTTTTTCTGTGCTTGCTTTCTGAACCTTCTTGTATGTGTTTGAAATTTACACCATTGAGCTTTATCTGAAAGTGAATTTATTTTTAAACCTTGCAAAGGAACAGTTCAGCTGCATGAGTAAGATGCAAAGACTGAACAGCGTGGAAATACCCCTGTCTAAGAAGCGCCTCTTCTTGGCTGGTTACACTTGATTTCAGTTTGCCTATGACTTGAACAGGTACAGGGTGTGTGCCAAAGTCCTGGCTTGGTTTCAGGCTGTTTATAGTTTATTAATATTTTTAATATGAGTTTTAAGGTGAGTGGCTCTGTGTTAATTGGGTAAGGAAAAGCTTACACTGAAATCTGTTCCTGTTAATGGCTAGGGAGGTCTGTTCCCAGAAGCAGCAGAGGCGCCACCCCAAAGGCTTTGGTCTCACTGGGATTATGTGTTCCCACCTCTCCCTTTCCTGAGGCATATCCCCGGGGAGTATGTTCCTCCTGAGTGCACCTGCCCTGTTTTGTGTGGCTTTCCTCTGCCTTAGCAAGCCCTGCACCCTCGCTCACCATTTCCATTGTGCTCACAGTAATCCCCAGCGGTAGAGAAGATGCGTAGAAAAACAGAGAGAGGGTTTAATAAGCCTGATTTAGGGCAGAGTGAAGGGTGAAGAACCAGGAGGCAGCTTGAACAGACTGAATGGCTTGCTGCTGCTGGAGAAAGGGTTGTCCCAGCCTGCTGCCTGCTTCGGATCCCTGCTTGTGCTGCCGCCACACGTGGCTCTGGCACTCATCTCATCCTTCTGTGAGATGGCAGCTGGCACCGTTTGAGAGACAGGGCTGAAAGAAAAGCAGAAATCTCATTCTAGCATTTGTTTAACGAGGTTCTGCTCTCCTTATCTAAGTCGATATCACCCCAAATCTGAATTTTTCATGCTCTCAAAGTATATGGCATGTGGATCACTTCTTACAGCTTTGCTGCTCTGAGGTGTTCCAAGGTGCTCATGCCTTTCTCTTCAGATCCTCCTCTTGCCGCCCCTCAGTCATAACTGTAAAATCTTTTGGTGCCTGTCTCATTCCTTTCATGTTGGAAGTAGTGTTCATTGTATTAATTGTACATGGATTTTGCTAGTACATGGATTTTGCTAGTATCTGAGCCATTTTTACCTTAAGGTAAAGCATCTTTGGATATTTTTATTTAGCGCAGCTGACCATACTGGGAGCTTTCTGAGAAAAAAGGGCAATAATCCTGTATTGCAAACAAAACAAAAATGGTGTTAAAGGAGAGTTTATTACCAAATTGCGAGAAGCCATGAAATTCCAAAGTTGAGAGTCTAGGTGCACATTTTCATGGGCTGCTGTCGACATCAATATTAAAATGTAATTGTCAAGCATATGATGAAATGATACTTTAAAAAAATAAAATATAATGGCAGTTTGTGATTACAATGTTGGAGCATCTCTGAAACACTGTTCAATTAGGCATGTGAGCTGGGACTCAACTGTTTAGATGAAATGTGCTTATTGAACAGAGATAGCAATACCCTATGCCTAAGGATTATAAGAAAAAGGGAAGTGGGAGAAGTGTACTTATATATGAACATTTTAGAGTCCCGTTTTGCTGTTTACATGGAAAGACTTGATTTGTTTCTTCCAAGGATGCAGTCTTTATTCGATCTTTTTTTTCCCATTCTTTGAAACCACGGGCTGGAAACAGCGCTGTTCTGTGACCTATTGTATTAACTTGGGCTACTGCCAAGAAAACTTTTCTGCCTGGAGAAATAGTGCCAATTTTCAGGTTCAATATTTCATCCTACCTGGGTTATAAAAAGACAGTGAATTTCTGTGCAGCTGACAGCTTGTCTTTCCTATTCAATAAAGCAGTTACTAGCAACCGGTTAATTATTAATCCTTGGATACAAAGTTTTCTGATTGTTTTGCTTTCTTTTTTTGTACCTCAACTCTCCTCTTGAGCAGCTCTAGATAAATAACCTCTACAAGGGGGTATGTTTTACCATGAGAATTTTTAAACCACAGCTTTCAAATGCTGAATGAACTACTTTATTAATGTATGAAATATTGTACAGCTGAAACTAAGATAACTTTAAAACCAGGTTATTTTAGGAAACAAATTTGTGTAGCTTAAACACGTTCTGCAGATTTTTTAATCTATCAGTAACTCGATAAGTTTAAATTTTCAGATGCACGATCTTAAGTGACATGATTAAAAATAAGGAATATAAAAATTTTATTTACATGAAGCACTTTGGTCCCATTGACTCTTGGGAAACAGCTCGTTTTACATTAAATAGCTGTGTAGGGAATTTCAGAGATGACACAGATGTTAATTTAAACTTTTGGGGAAAATAATTTGAAAAACATAAAATTTCTAAATCTCTTCAACAGGGAGTAAATGCCCATTATCCTTAAATATCTGGAACCTTTTTGGTGGAACAGTACAAAAGCTTTGGAGAGCAGTAAAAGTGGAATTGGCTCCATAGTTCAGAATATTAGATCCCTGCAAATGCTCAATAACAGATAATGAGCATAAGTGAGAAATCCAACCAGGAGTGTAAAGAGAGGCTCATTCTTGCAATGAGCTCCATATGGATAGACATTTCAGCCTTTGCAGAGCATCACTTTTATCAGCAGGTCCCCACATAGCACATGGATCAGCTGTGTAGAGCTGATTGCATCATCAAAATGGAGTGACAGCATGTCTCAACCGGTCTGCTAGATGTTGTGTGGTGTTCTTGGATCATGAGGATAAAGCCTGTGATTACTTTGTTTCCATAAGCTGTTTCAATAGTGTCTTTCATCCAGCTATTCTTACAGTCTTTATTTACTGTCTGGGATAACACAGGCATACACTTTGATTGGATCGAAACCACATATTTCTAATAGGAATTTCGGGGGGTATTTCAAGAGGACAACTTGGAGGATGGGGACTAAAATGACCCTCTATTCACAGAATTTGTTATCGGAACCCTGTTTATCCTGAACCATCTAAACCATGCAAACTAATCACTTCCATGACACCAGGTCCCAGTTACATTCTATGAAGACCACAGCTGTAATGCTCCAAGTGCTGTCCCTGTCTGCCTTCCCCTCACTTATGTGCTCATATTCTTCCCTTTATCCAATGCTCTGCAGCCCTCCCTGTTTTCTTCCACCTCCTCCCAAAACTGTAAGTCTCTTCTTTCAGTACCCTCTATGTTTTTGGGCTTAGTTGGCCAAAAGCCTGTGCTTTGTTAGTTTCTAGTTATACATGCGCTTACTCACTGATCAGGAACTGTGTGTTTACCCATCAGGTAAGCAGAAGGGGCATCTGTCCACCTGCAGAGTTATGTCCCTGGTGAGGTTCTTCCCTCTAACACAGTCGAGTTGAAGCTTTCAAGTTCTCTGGGTCTTTCACTGAGTCTCTGCCTAGGTGTGTGATTTCATTAAACCTAGAGGAACTTTATGTCTTTAAGATCTTTCACTCTCTGCTAAATTGAGTGGCAATTGGGTGACAAGCTACAGTAAGTCTCACTTGCCTCTGGAAAAGCAGGGACTGTCCATTTTGTAGCTGATACCAGATGTGAAGCTGGTTTATTATGTTTGTATGAGTGACTGGATGTGATCCCTTTCACTCTGATAAGTTACATACATTGAAAAAAAGGGGGGATAAAATGTATTCATTAGAATTTGAAGTATGTCTGGCCAGGTTGGACAGGGCCTTGAGTGTCATGGTCTAGTGTGAGGCATCCCTGCCCATGGCAGGGGTGTTGGAACTAGATCTTAAGGTCCTTTCCAAACCTAACTGTTCTATGGTTCTGCGAATTAATATCAGTGTTAAACTCAGTGAATAAAACACTGAGAAACTTTATATTCCTGTGACTTTAAGTCATAATTTTTCCAGTTCATCTTGAGACTTACCCTAGCAATAATAAAGTATCTATATTTTAGATAGATCAAAATTAAAGTATTTATAATTTAAAGTATCTTTAAATGATATCTATTTACCAAAGTCATTGGTTGTTAAAGCCATCCATTCATTCCCAAGAGAGTGCCAATTTTGGGGCCAGGTCAGACGCTACCAGCTGGTTTGATTGATGATGCTGCTACCTTGTGTTCATGGAAGGCATTTAATCAGTCAGGAAATTAAGGCACTTCACTGCCTAAAATACACCAGAAGAAGGATGTGGGTTAACTGCTGCCAAAGCCTTACACCACCCAGCAAGGTCAAGTCAACAGAGGAAGTTAGGAAGCATCTACTGCTGCAAAGGAGTTTGTAGCTGAGCAGGCTGCAAGCACCCCAGGGGAAACTCCGTACAAATACTGAAGTCACTGCCACCATTGGTGTAAAATGAGTCATGAAATGAACCATCCAGTGTGCTGGTTTATGGCTTTCTCTAAAAACTGCTACAGACAACATGTGGACTTTGCACACTGTGCTGCAAGATGAGGTCAGTGCAAATCCAGAGGATGATGTTATTGTCACCCTTAAACTGAGGGCCTTGAACACAGACTTGGCACTTCTTATTACAGATGTTTTGTGAGCAGCTGTGGTTGTCATCAAAGTCCATCACATGGTAGCTATGTTTTAAGACTTGAGAATGCACTGACTTAAAATGGTGGAGGTAGAATCTGCCATGTTTTTCTGTCTAGACATGCTTTTAGTTTCAGTGTCTTGAAATAACAGAACATAGATTTGTAAAAATTGTAACACAGCAGATAGTGTCTTGATATCATGGTGGGAAGGAACTGTATAACCATTTGATCATGACAGGGACACAAGAAACCAGAACCTGGTAGCTGATGCTAATGCATGGACTGATGCTTCTTAACCCACAGCAAAGCTGTGGTTATACTTCTTGGTTGTAAGATACATTTGAATGATAAATATGGTCAATTAAGCTCTCAGTTACTGTTTTGCATAGATTTCTGAATGCTTAATACTTTGCAAATGCACTCAAACATGAAGAGTAATTTCTAAAATATTAGACTTTGACCATTATAAGATTCAATAATAATAACAATAATAACAAATAAATAAAAATAAACAATAAAAATGCCATTCAGTCTCCAAGCTAAAAAAGATACAGAGAGGTGGTGGTTGCATTTTGCAGTATAATTTGTTTGCATACCAGTGCAGTGATTGTTGCAAGGCTGAGGTAAGTTTCATACACTAGTTTTTCCTCTTGCAGATGTTAAGAGGACCATACCTGATAAACACAGGTTCAAACTGGTAATAAGAATTACAGTCTGTCTCAAGGGAGAATTTCTGTCAAGAACCAGGATTTCTGCAAGACAGGGTGAGCCACATTTAAAACTTCTGCACTGGAGATGTTAGGAGCAAGACGGGATCAGTGCTTTCAAGCATTGCAAGCTGGGAGGACAAGTGTCTGTCTCTCTTCCCAGGTAACAAGTGATAGGATAGGAGAAAATGGCCTCAGGTTGTGCCAGGGGCAGTTTACACTGGCTATTAGGAAAAATTTCTTCACCTAAAGGGTTGTCAAGCATTGGAACAAGCTGCCCAGGGAAGTGGTGGAATCACCATCCCTGGAGGTATTTAAAATATGGGTAGATGTGGTGCTTAGGGACATGGTTTATCAGTGGAATTGGCAGTACCTAGTTAATGTTTGGACTTGATGATTTTTAAAGGTCTTTTCTACCCTAAATGATTCTATATAATGTATTCCTGAGAGATATTGTTTGTTCTGAAAAGAATTTGATGTATATAAGTTAGAATTTTTCCTTCCTCTTCCTCCCCCCAGTCCTCCCCCCAGTTACTGTAAAGCACTCTGGAAGTTTTCACTAACAACTTCTGTCATCTTAACTGACATATGGAGAAGTCACGATGTTGGCATGAAGTTATCTCCCAGTAATAGTGCTAGCAGCATCTTATTTGCAGCATTGTTTAAAACAGGAAACTGTTTTTGTGTTTTGTCTGTAATTTCAGCTTTTCTGAATGTTTGTTTTTGGATTCGTAATGCTAATATTGACAGTTTCTTTTGCATTTTGAAATGCCTAATGAAAGGGATAATGATACCATGAAATATTTCTTTATGACCTTGTGTGTGGGTTTTTAATTCCCTCTCCTTTATGTGTCTGTAATGAATTCTCTGTGGCTGATACTGGAGAATAGCTATTCTAGGAAAAATTGCAATATAGTAATGCCAACTTTTTATGTCTGAAAGCCTTCAAATTCTACTGTGTATTTTTCATAGATAATTCTTCGCAGTTTTCTGTTAGTGCTAACATGAAGAAGCCATCTTGACTCCATAACAATGAAATTGGTGCTTTTCTGTTAACACAGAAAGCAAAAGTCTCAGTTTGGGTCAAACCCGGATTCTTTGCTCAAGGCAGGAAGAAGAGAGTAGGATTTTCACATCCCTGCTTGTTTCCTGATTTACAGTCTGAGCAAATTTGGTCTGGGAAGTAATGAGGACTGAATATAAAATAAAAGTCCTTTTAGATAATAGCCAACATTTTATAGCAAATTTTAGATAAAATCCTGCTGCTTCTGAAGTAAGCATTAGAAGTTCCTTTGGCTTGAGCAGAACCAGGATTTCACATGCAGTGTTTGAAACTCTGTTAAGACATGGATTGATTCCCTGTTACCCTGTCCAAAAGGTGCATAGGTATCATTGACTTTAATCTGCAGACCAAGACTGCAAGATGAAATAGCTTGGTCCTTCCTTCACAGGGGGTCATTTAGCACTAGGACAGTAATTTGGGGTTTGCCTGATCTCAGCAGTCAGTTCAGGCCTGGCGCCATCTTTTACGGAGAATTTTGGACAGTATCGCTGCATGTAAATTTGATATTCAGTTCTTTGTCCTTGTTTTTGTTTGCCTATCTTTTTATTAACCATTTCCTTTATTGTGTACTTCTCTAGCATTTTTTTTCCCTGGTTAATTTGCAGTGGTTCTATTTCTGGCCATCAGATTTCCTCTCCTCCTTTTATGGTTATAACAGAGAACGCTTGTAAATCACCCTTCAGACAGCATGCACTGGCTGCCTTCTTGCTGCAAGTGTGAGCAGCTCTGCCCCGTCACTATTATGCACTGACATTTAGCAGATCTGTTGCTGTTGTTCCAGAAGTACTATTTTCTTAGCATTTTTAAATAGTTTTAAAATAACTTTACTAGCCTTCACTGTATATTCATAAACTTAATAGATGCATTCTAATATGTGTAAATATTTGTTGAAGTATTTGGAAACAATCTGTACAAGCCTAATTTTTATATTACTGCCACTTGCAGACAAGGCAGCTGGGTGATGTGAAATTCAGTTATCTGTCCTGCTTGTATATTGTATTCTACACAAAAACTTACATTACTTTCATAACAAAGACATCATCTGAACAATGGTAGACATGCCTGCTCTATCCAACATCTTATGCTGTGGTCCTGGAAACAAATAATACGCTATCTTTTTAAATTTCCTATTCATTTCCCCAGCCTGTTCCTTGCTGTACTTGTTCTCAGTTTAATGCTGGCTTTTTTTCCCTATCAAATGAGATCTTTTGGAGTACCTTGGCATGTACTGTGATTTAATAGTCATTAGCTGGGTTTTCTCTATGGACAAAGAAAAGCTGGCACAGCTAGAACTCCCAGGGTCCCTCTCTGCTTTCTCTTCTCTCCCTGAGCCTAGTTCTGGCTTTTTAGCAGCTGGGGTCTTGTCCATGTTCGCTGGTATATGATGTGAGAGTTCATTACTCTGTAAAAGACAGTACTCGTTCTTTAAGAGCTGTACTCAATGATTTTGTAGCAGCGTCAGATGGCTCAGGCTGAGTGAGCTGAATCCGAGACTGAACACAAATTTTCATAGATAAAGCACGCTTTCTAAGGTTGGTAGTCCTTACTGTTTTGTTTTTCACACGTACAGCGAAGTTACACTGAAATTTGCAAGTTTAATTCTTTGTAACAAAGTGTTAAAATGTGGCAGCTCGGTAAGTGAATTGCCACTTGCTTTCTGCTAAGCATAATAATCAGGTTTGGCCCCAAACTCAAACTTTGTTCCCAAGTACTTCTGCATTTTGATCTGGAACAAATCCAAAATCCCCCGAGTATCTCTCTCTCTCTTGATTTTGGTTGGGAAGACATCAGGCTTTGCCAAGAGCAGTGATTTTTTTTATCAAGTTGCAGTGCAGGAGGTGACAACGTCTTTGGAACAAATAATTCTGTGAGATTTCTGCTAATGCAGTGGCAGCTGGTTTTTGGAGTTACCACCTTTGCTAGCACCCTGGGTTGTTCTTGCTGCCAAAGCAGTTGCTTGATCCACACCTAAACTCTAGTGTAAAGCTTGCCACTGTATCCAAACTACTGCTTCTCAGTGTACCTTTGCCTGTGTTGTCACATCCCTATTGATCTCTCATGTTTCTGAAGTGGAGGGGAGGGAAGGAGAGTAGAGGAACCGCTATCAGTGTGACCAGCTTAATTCACTATATGCTCACTAATGCATTCTGTCACTGTAGCAGGGCTATTTATTTTAAATGTTATTATCGCTGTTCATGGAGGCATAGCTGAAATACTAGCTTAGGCATTATTAAATGTTAATAGTTGTAATTACTATTAAGTGCTAATAGTTGCAAGAAATGGTAAGCGCTTACTAGCTGTATAATGTTTTACTGGGAGGATCGTATGCATCAGTATTATTTCCTATGTATTTGAATAATCCATAGCTTGCTCCAACTAAAAGAATAGGAATAGATGTTTATAACCTAAGTATGCCTAGGGGAATGCCAGTATTCCTCCAGAAATTTAGCTCATGTATCCAGAGAGACTCAAACTCTAATATTCAGTGATTCTTCAGGTCCCTGAAATATTGACTGATACGTAACGGAAGACAGTAGGGTTTGTTCAGAAATCTTGAGTATTCATTTAAATCTGATAGTGCTTGATTCTGTGAGTAATTATTGAAATCCAAGTGTTCCATGCTTTTTTACGGAGGAATTCAGCTTTACTGGAAAACCATTTACATCAGCTCTCACTCTTCCTGCATTGTGCCTGCATTGTGAACAGGCCAGATGGTGCTTTGCTGCATGTGAGCACAGCAATAATTGCAGTTCTTAAAGAGAATGACTACGTTTTGCAGCATGACACCAATTTTAGATGAAAATGAGGCCTAGTGTATTAACAGACATAAGCGGAGTGAAGCCATGGCCCACAGAGGGGGAGTGGACTTGCTTTCTGGCTATTCCCTCCTATTATTCCTTATGTTCATTAACAAATTTCTGTGTAAATTAGGGCTGTTTGAAGAGATGTTTGTGTGAGGTGAAGTTGCAGAAATTATTCCCCATCCTTGCCAAGGCTGTATGTTTCTGACAAATTTCTTACAGTATTATGAAAAGGTATTAAGCGTAATAGATATAAGTCTGTGCTTTGAAATGAAAGGTTTGATTGGTAGGGGTGGAGATAATTTTGCTGCTACTTACCCTTTATCACTTAGTCAAAAATAGTTGTTTCTTAACTCTACACGAAGTTGCTTCTAGTCTCCAAAACAATTTGACCAACTTTACTGTTAAGTGCGTTTCCACGCTCCTACTCTGCCAGAAATCTCATTAGTCTCCTGGTCTGCTCAGAAATTAATAAGCATCCATTCTTGCCTCCCTATCCTGCTCTTCTTTTTCTACTTTATCCTTCTTGCCAGGATGTCTTTTCTCCTCTCTCCCTTCTGCTTGAAATTGTAGTGTTCAGCTGCACGGTCCCTCTGCCTCCACTGTCCTCTCTTGAGGTCCCAGACCTGGACTTTGTGGATGGGAAGGGAGGAGATGTTGAAGACAGGTTGTCAGTTTTAGCAGACCTTAATAGGAAAGGGATGGAGAATTGAGGAGGGGAAGGGGGCTGGGGTGGAAGAAGGTGGCTAGGGATTAGGATTCCATCTGCCACTCTGTCATCTGTCCTTACCCTTGTCCTGGGCTGCCAGGGCTCCCCTTCTTTTCTGCTGTTGAAAAGAAGGAAGAAAGCATAGGCTTTTGTTTGTTTAAAAGCACAAAAGAAAGAGGGAATTAAGCTCATTAGGCCTTCCTTATTAGTCACTATTGACTGTGGGGAGTAAGCTTGAGTAAATGGAGGCTTGCAAAATGGGGTAAAATCATTCAGTAGCAGCAGTTAAGGGGAAGCTGAAAGTCTGTCTTTCTTTTCCACAAATTTGAAAAATACTCAAAGTGGATGATTTTACATCAGAGTATCAAAATTAATATCTGACACATGAACAACTAATTGTATCACCAGTTGCTTGTTTCCCTCTTACTGATTGTCAAAAGAATCAAAATGCTTTTGAAACAATTTTGAGTCATGCTTGGGTTGGCTTTGTTGTACGCGTTACAGACTTGGATTGTATATTGCAATATGAATTCTAAGAGTAAATTTCTTCTTTTATGTGAGCGCTCTGAAGTAATATATATGAATACATATATCTGAAGTACATGTGTTCAGTAGGATGTTTTTTTTATTTGAGAGCCAAGTTTCTGTTTTCTTGCTCCTGGCTTTATCTTTGAGCAATGCTGTGATAGAAAATAGACCTGATTCTGTGTTATCTGCTCTGATTAAAAGAAAAAGAAATATTTCTTGATTTTAATCATAGAAAAAGAATTCCTATTGACAAGTTACTGGATTGACCATACTTAGGCTGGGTACTGAGGGTGCTTATTAACTTAAACTTTATGATACAGAACGTCTTGATGCAGGACATAAGTAATTTGTTAAGATATTTTGGATGTACCAAATAGGCAGGATTTGACAGTGAAATGGTACAGGGTTTCAGATAAATGCAGAAAGCAGGTATAGGTAGCCTAAAAATTCACAGGGAAACTACTCATGCCTGTTACTGCTGCTGTTTTAGCAGCAGCTGCTGCGAGTGACCACTCTGCAAACTGAAGATTTTAACAGGAAAAATTGTCTTGGGAAAGCAGTGATTAGTACATTCTTAGCACATTAACATGTTTGATGAATACAAGTGGTGTAGCAACCAGGGTGATGTATTATTAGCCTTCCTCTGCCTCTCTGCATGTTATTGCGCAGGATGACAAGTCCAGGAGCGTTTGAAGGGATGGGAACACCTTCTTCAAACCACAATCCCTCTGTTTGCCCTGGCCATTAGTTTAGAAAAGTGATTGTACAGGTTATACAATCTCAAGCAGCAACTCATGCAGGCCTGGTGCGACGACCAGCAAGTGCAAGGGTTGTGATGCTGGGTCACCATCACTAATAGCTGTAGTGCTGTCATTCTGTGTCTGATGGTGTCTTACAGGGTGCTGGCAACTTTTTCTCTGGTGGGTATGTGGGAACCTTATTTCCATAAAAAATTCTGTTAACTTGGGATTGCAGTGGCAGGTCTCTTGCAAGTAGGAGATGCAGAAAAAGAAAATGGGTGCTAGATTTCATCCCACAGACAGCATTATGTTTTTCCTCTTATTTTGAAACTAATCAATTTTAAAAATTTAATATGAGTTAATTGCTTCTGATACTCTTTGAAATTATGAGCATGAGTGTGGATCATTAGTATGTCTCTATGAGCTTTATTGTATTTTTACACAATTTGCTTGCTCTTGAAGGAACCAGTTTTAGTGAAGACATTTTCACACAGGGCTTTAAGACAGATGAGAGAAAACAGACAGTTGTTTACAGTACTTGTAACAACACCTTCACTGATACGTCTCATTTTTTACTATCCTTTTATGTACATGTCTAAAATTAAATTAGGTCTCCATTACTAAAATTAGAGTCATTGGATTAGAAGTGCTTTTTTTTTTCTGATCCTTAACGGAATGAAAGGAGCTTCTTTTGATAAAACTATAATAGAATTAAGTGCTCTACAGCTCATCTCCTGAAATCTTATGGATGGAGTATTAACTTTATTGTATGCACCAGACTGAAAACACCTTGAAAGGTGGGACAGAATTTCCTTAACAGGCAAGTAAGGTTTATCTGAATAGGAAGGATTATGCATTCAGCCCCAATATTACCCTCACATACTGGATTTTTTTTTTTTTTTAGGTAGCCTTTCATCTCCATGTCACAGATAGAACTCCTATTGTATTCAACACAAGTTCTGCTTGTTTGCGGCAACATGCTTGTCATAAGCTTCAGTGGATTACACTGGTACTTAACACTAAGCTTATGCATAAGTATTTTTACTAATTGGGGCCATAGCATTCAGTATCATTGAGCTGTGGCATCTTAAGCGCTTCAGGAATAGATCTACTTCTCGGCACTACTGCTCAATATATGCATTTTGTATGAATAAGTATTTGCATGTTTCTAAAATGCTTTCTTTTCCAATCCATAAATTATCCATAACTGAATCACAGCCAGGTTCTTTTCTGCTGAGGTTTCTGCATCAGAGGTATTGACTGAGTCTTTAGTAGAAATGGTGTAGGGGAAGAGCAACAATCCCAAAAGCATCTATGCCTTTAACTGGTGTGAGCTTGGGGGTTGAACAGAAACATCAGAAAACAGGATCCAAACTTAACATTTTGCTATGAGATATGTACTGTTAGCTAGCAAGCAATTATTCTAGTATGAAAACCAATTTCCTCGTTCTTAAAACCACAATAAATAAAGGTTTTCCCATGGCTTAAAAGTAGTGAGACTAAGCGCCTTCAGAGCAGTTTTGTATAGCTTGCCCTTAGGAGTCTTTCAAGGTTATTGCAGCCTGTGAGTTCATTTGGTGTGAAATGGACTCTTCATGAGGCCTTCTGTCTGCTGCTGGGAGGCCCCTGCAGAAGTGACTCCTTTATGAGCTCTTTGTCTCACAGTCTATGCCAGTCCCATGCTCTGATGTTATTGAGGGGCTGGGATGGTGTAGCAGAATGTAGAATGGAAAGGGCTTCTCTTTGGAAACAATTTGGTTCCTTACCTGTGGGTAATGGCATGGGACCACTGTTGGTCCTATTGGTGTTTCATCTGGACAAGGTAGGTTCAAGCAGTGCCTGAGTTCTCCGCACTTTTTGCAGGTGGGAGATCACCGCTGTGGAGTGCCAGACCTCATTTCTAAGCTATTAATCTAATCTTGCCAAAGAACTAGGGATCAAGTTAAGAGGACTACCCTTATGTGTAGATAAGCCTATTATGTAGCTGTATCTGCCAAATTCTGCATGTACCCTCACATTCAAAAACTGAAAGTAAAGAGAATAAGAAGTCATTTCATTGACACCATTTCAGTTGGTAAATATTTGTTCGGTTGTGAAATGTATACGTCTTTGAATTTATCTGCGAACTTTTCTTGGACATACATAAGTGTAATCAGCATTCACTCTTCTCAGAAACAAAGTGGCATAGGAGGGAAAGCTGGTGTTTACATTTCTTTCCTATAACTGGGTCATTTCTCCACGCAGAAATTTTCTGGCTGCGCTGAGGTAATTTTTGCATGATGCAATGTATTCTGTAATGCAGGGAAGTCTCTTTCATGTCTGGTGTGTCGCTGAAGAAACAGAACTGGAGAGGAGTATCTTTGAAAAATGCTAAGGCGATATTTGCAGGTTTTGCGACCTTCTTTTATTAGTGCCTGTTGAAGCTGATACATCTTGTATGTCAGCAGTTTGCAAACTTACCTATTCTTGACCTTTTCCTGCCTTCAAGCCTGGAAGTGCTGGTGCAGACTGTGTAGTGGTGTCAGTCTCCTATGGAAGAAGCCCAGAAGAGGGCAAGAAGCAGGAGCATTGAGATAAAAGCCTCATTTGCAGCAGGATAAGTGAGCCATGACTCATCGATCAGGAACAAGTGGAGCTGTAGAAGTCATGCTTCACGGATTATATAAAGGAAGTCTTCAGGAGGGCTGGTGAGAGTACACTTGTAGTGGAAAATGTGTTTAACGTGAAAAGCAGGCAGACCTAAACATAGCTCAATCAAGTGTAGCACTCGGATTACGTAGGTGGAGTGTAGTTTTAGACTGAGTCTATCTTACTCTAATTTTACATATGGTTTTAAGTAACAAGCTAGGTTATGGTTTAAAGCTTAGGCAAACTGCTGATCACAGAAAGTGAAGTTGTTCCTATCATGTCTTTTTAGGCTGGAAGACACTTGAAGTGGTAAAGGCTATTCAAGTTCACAGAGGGGGATGTGACTGGAAGCATTTCCTTGTGTGCAGTGAAGCACTGAGCTGAAGAGGAAGTGTTTGAAGGGTGGATAAATGTGTGCGTGTATATTTAGCCAAAACGTCTGTGACAAAGGGAAGCAGTGACTGGAAGGATTGCCAGGATCTCTGCACTCAGCACTGGTGGTGGAGGAGTCAGCTGCCTAGAATAGGTAGCACCCAAACTTCTACTTCTGTCCAGGCTGGGTACTGAAAACAGGGTCTGACCTCAAAAAACATCTCTTATGTGCCCAGTGGCATTTAAACATCAGTACAAATTAACAATTTAAATGGTACTATTTTTCACATATATTTAGTAAAGCTAGCAAAGCTTTTGCAAATACAACATTTTAACTGACCTGCAAAATCTGTGAGGCCTGTAGCAATGCACTCACTTTTCTCAGTCACAGAGGGACATAGACTCATAGAATCAACTAGGTTGGAAAGACCTTTCAGATTATCAGTCCAACCTTTACCCCAGGGCTGCAAAGTCCAGCACTAAAGCATACATACCACTGAGGCCCTCATCTGCATGGTTTGTGGATACTTCTGGGGAGGGTGATTCCACAACTTCCCTAGGCAGCCTGTTACAGTGCCTGACTACCCTCTCTTTGCAGAAATGTTTCCTAACATCCAGTCTAAACCTCCCCTGGTGCAGCTTGAGGCCATTACCTCTTGTCCTATCGCTTGTTACCTGGGAGAAGAGATCAGCTACCTCCTCTCTCCATCCTCTTTTCAGGTAGTTGTAGAGAGCAGTAAGGTTCCCCTGAACCTCCTTTTCTCCACACTAAACAACCCCAGCTCGTCATCGGTCTTACTCTCCAGATCCTTCACCATCCTCGTTGCCCTTCTCTGGACCTGCTCCAGCACCTCAGTGTCTTTCTTGTAGTGAGGGGCCCAGAACTGAGCACAGGATTTGAGGTGCAGCCTCACCAGTGCTCACTACAGAGGGATGATCACTGCCCTTGTCCTGCTGTCGCACTACTGCTGATACAGGCCAGGATGCTGTTGGCCTTGGCCGTGTGGGCACAAGCTGGCTCATGTTCAGTGCCTTTCAGTCAGCACCCCCAGCACCTATTCCACCAAACAGCTTTCCGGCCATTCTTCTGCAAGCACGTAATTGATCAATGTTATGATCAGTTTCTGAGGGAAATGAGTGTTGGAGCTGCAGGAGGAATTACAAATCCAAATTCAGTTTTGTTAATTCAGGTATATAAATAGGGCTTCCCAAGACAAATGGGATGAAAAGGTAGCCTGTGAACTTAAAAACGCTGTTTACAAATGTAGCGTTCTGTTTATTATCTATGAAATAAATTTATAAAGAAAACTTTCTGATTTGTGGATTGTTCATTTGAGGGGAAAAAAGCTCAGTAACTTCTTAGAAAATGCAGTGTTTCTGGAATGCTTGGTTCAGCATATATGAAACTGTTTTTCAAGAAATTTATTCCGCTTAACTCCATTAAAAGAAATTTGAGCATCTGGCGGTGTGCTAGCAAAATCTGTAGTGCATTTCTCTTCAAAATGCAGCTGAATGCAATCTTCTCCCCTGATATGTGTGATGAGTATGTGATAGCTATATCACCTATTTCTACATTACTCATTTTGACAGATTAACTTTTTGATGTGAATTTTCTGTGGAATGAATCTTTTTGTAAACATGTCCTTAATAAATTAGAAGTTGCCTAACAGGCAGTGATGACTAAATTACAAGATAGGAAATACTAATATGACAAGAATTCACACACCTTAAGAGTGATTTGAGTTTCTGGTCTGTTTGCATATGTTGCTGTTAGCAGCAAACCAGCCAAAGAACAAACTATCCATCTCCTAAGTATATTTTTGCTAGTTTCCAGAATAAGTGATGTCAAGTGAAGAACTGCACACTTCTGTTTTCTAAAAGCAGCTTTGCTCTCACACAGGAAAAAAAACCCATTGAATGTAATTGATATATCACAAAAGCAAAAAAAAATATCCATCAGTACTTTTGTTAGTCCTTGTTATTTGGATTTTAAGTCATTTGTTTTCTTTCAAGTATCATTTACCCCATATGTAGATAATTTTCTGTCTTACAGCACCAAGCGCATATATATGCTCAAGGCCATATTTAACATATAAAAATTAATGTAAGAATAAAAAAACTTAAATTAAACCAGCAAGCTAAACCAGGGCTCAAAAAATGCAAAGGAATGATAAGGTGTTGCATTGCACTTCAGAAAGCAAAGAGGTTTGGCTTTTTGTTTGTTTTTTTCTTTAATAATGGACGTATGTCAGACAAGGCCTTTTTCCTTTTAAAACCTATAGAAGGATTAGCAGGAAAGGTAGTGCCATTCAAGCAATGTATATGCTAATTTCTGAACACTTGAAGTTTATTCCTTTTTCTGCTTTGCTATGTCTTCTCAGTTGATTAGTAATAAATTACTTTTAAGCCAGGGCACAGGGGACTATGGCACAGAATAAAATGCAGGGTTGACAGGCTCATTTATTGGCTTAGCACACAAACATGTTGGGCATATTGCCATTAGTCATCTTGAGTTTGGAGTTCAGATCAAAGAGATGCTTGTCAATGCATTTCCAAAAGGATGAGTTATTCATTTCCATAACGATGCTGGTGGTGACGGCATTCTCACTAGAAGCTATGAAGAAATTGGAACTTCTTTGTTCTTGTTTTGACATGGGTTATATGGCTTATGCAAACTAGGTCTTATGGTATTAAAATTAATAATAATTGTACATCGTTTTCTAGCTAGAAGGAAGTAGAAAGCACACTTTTCAAAACACCCAGCTCTGCCCAGGCTTTGTTGAGTGCATTACCGAGGAGAACATACAATAGGTTGAGTGGATGAGCCTCATCTGAATGGGCTTTCTGTGGCCACAGCTGGTCATAACAGGGTGAGAAAACTGGGATGCTGAGGAAGTACTGAGCCCTTGTAGGTGGCATAGGCCCTGGCACGTCTGTCCAGCGTCCTTAGTGCTCTCCTGTTAGAGAAGGGAAGAGTCAATGACTTGTTATTGAATGATGACTCTGAGTTAAGTCTTGACTAGGTGGCAGTTCCAGAGAAGTTCTAGAAGGATTCACAAAATGTATGTAAATGTACATCATAGGTGAGAATCTGAAACCCCAGAAAATTAATTTCATCCTCTCCCCCCACCCCAAGAGAAAATGTTCTAGCTTCTTTTCTCTCCTACTTTCCAGCATGAAGTGTTCTGACCAACCTGCAGGAGAAGTTATGGTCAGTGGTAGGAAGTGGTGACGCCATCAGAAAGCATTTAGTACGTGCTCTTTCAGAAAAAAACCTCACAGCTTTAATGTCTCAGAAGAAAGATTCCTTTCCAAGGGAGGAGGAGTGGCTGCAGACTGAATAGACCGAGGAGGAAGAATCCTCATAAAATCCTCACAGTGTTTTGTTAAAGGATGTTTTAAAAGGTCTGATTCAGCAGCTTCTCAGTGGCCACAAGACTCACCTAGAGTTTACATTTGGGACCTTAAATATTGTTGTGAGTTAGAACTGAGCAGGCCTGTATATGCACTTCACCTGACCTGCGTGCCATAGGTTATACTTTATCAGTTTTATCTGACTTGCAAAAAAACCCTGGCTAAGTGAAGTAAACTTTCTAATACACTTTCAAACATATAAAATTAATTCTGTCAAAAACTCTTTAGGTAAAATTCTTTGTGAAGTCTTTTTTCAAATGATTTGAAAATCGTATCAAATTCTGTCTTCTAATCTTTGTATTTAGCACTTTGTATCGTAGTTTATTTGTTTTGATGTCAACATTTTACTACCACTGAGCCCACAAAAATTTTCAACTAACAAAATTAGTTTCTTCTAATAATGAAAGCTTATTTTTTTCCCTCCACTGTAGAAGCACATGATCAAAAATTGATGATACCAAACCAAATACAAATTTCCATGGGAGCTTGCATCTGAAGAATTCCCAATACAGGGAATGGTAATCAAGTGCAGCCAGATCAATGTGATTCCTGTTTGTAGGTATTTATACAAGTAACAGGAACTAGGCTATGCTAATAAGCAAGTCAGCCTTTGAAGTACAAAGCGTATGCAAATGTGTTAACCAAAATTTGGAGCTTGGAATGTAATTGAGTGAGCAGGAGAAATACTAAGGAGGCAGAAAAGTTACAGGACTATGGCCCAATTTCCAAGTGGAATTTATTGAGGTTTCTGAAGTCTGTCTCTGTGTCCCAAATCTTTTCTTATTCTTCTGCTTGTAATTTCAGTTGATAAGCAATACTGTAAGCTATCGGAGTTCATGGATAGGTGTTTTGCATGTTAATGCTCATACATTCTTCCTGCTGTTTATGTAAATAAGGGACTTTTGCATTTACCTTTGCATTGCTTAGATCTTAACAAGCACAGCATTTCAACACTTTTAGGAATGCTTAGACAGCTAATTTTGCTCCTTAATTTCTCTTAACTTCTTTCCAGCAGCAGCACTGAACCAATATGCTCACTAGCTTTAAGGGGAATTTAAAGGGAAAGACTGGTACAAACCTAGGGGTATGGAGAAATGAAAGGTGAATAGATGGAGTTTGAATATTAGGAAAATGGAAAAAATTACTTGTGAATGGATGTAACTATTTGTAGAAGAATAAGCCAATAAGGAGAGTGGAGAAAAGGCAAAAAAAGCAGGGCAAGAAGGGAAATTTTGAACAGTTGAGTAGTAGCAGAAAGGAGTAAATGAAATTAAAGAAGAAACCTATTATTTTAGTGGTAGACAGCTGATATTTACTTTCGAAGCATCCCAAGCCCATGTTGGCTTTTTCTGTTTGTTTGGGGGCTTTCTGCATTTTAGTTTTCCTTTAAAATCTACAAGTGCTTTGACTGAAAGTTGTATGGTTCCTTGTGCCCAAATCTGAAGTTTTAGGAAACATGCTGCAGGAGGTAGTTGCAGAGTAGCCCTGCTCTCATAAATAATGGAAGTTAATGAAGGTGTGTACTCTCTAATGTGGGATAGAGTTCATTGTTCACTATCCAGAAGATGAAAGAAGTTATTCTGGAAAAACAATGTTTGTAATATGCAAACCCACTAATAGTGTTGTTCATACAAGCAGCTGTTGCAGCCTTAGACTGTATATTTGTAAACCCAAAGACTGTGTTTGAAGAAGCATTCTGAGAGTGGTACCAGACTGGGTCAGAATAGGTGCTTGAGTGCCAACGTATAGCTTCAGGTTTCTTTAGTGCTTTGACCCATACACCACTGGTAGAATTTAGTGACACATTTTAAAGGAACATCTGACTGCAGTTGAAGGGCTGAGGAGCTATGCCTTTGATATATTAGTCACCTTAGTTTTGCAAGACTGTTGATGACAAAATAGTGGTGTTTTGGTTTACACTGTTAAGTTTAAAGTTTCTTATAACACAGATGGGGGAAAAAAAAAGAAAAAGAAAAAGAAAACAATAATAGCACCTTATCCAAGAGGAAATGGAATACCTCGGCACTTCTCAGGATGATTGCTCTTTCTTGTTAAAAAACAGGAAGATTTCAAAACAAATTTAAAACATGGATTAGGATATGTGTCCCATGTATATATCTCTTACTTGTTTAGTAGGATAATGTATAATAGTAGTAATAGTATATATAGTAGTAATTGTACATTGCAAATTGTAGATTACAGTCTAAAGCGAAAATCCTCCATATGAGGCGAATCTTCAAAGTCATATTCAATTTACTGAAATTTAATTAAAAGGTGAAAATCTTTTTTACCTCCAGAAGAGTCAAATGTTCCAAATTCATAATTTTTAGAAAGACTTAAATAGTTATAGAAATCATATAAACCCAGAAATCTCAGGTAGTAGAAAAGCACTATTTTTTAATAACATAGAGAGTAATTTACAAAACAGTGTAATCCAAGAGAGCTACATTGACTTTGGTATTTATTACTAAAAATCTGCTTTGAATTCTGCATAGTGGAAAAGTTCTTGGCACTTCCTACTGGTTCTTGCTTACCATGAGTCACAGAAGTAGCTGGTGAAGCCCAACAAGAAATGAACATGTGCAGCCCTGCATAATTTAACTCTCCTTATAAGTTTTGTTTGCATCCTGTTTTTTTAAAGTTGATGATTAAATGTCTCACAGAAAAACAGAACTAGGAAGGTATGGTATTTTAGCTTCGCTTGAAAATATTTTAACATGTATGTCTCTTTTGGGACTGGCAAAGGTTTTGACTGGTCTCTTACAGTCTAATGTTTTACTGTCATACTGCCCAGAGTGTTCGAGCTGGGATTAGGAACCTTGTGAGATAATCACGGCACAAACCATTATTTACCACTTCAGAAAGCCTAATTCAGTCTTAATCTACGTCCTGTGTAGTACAGCAGACTTTAGTTGGCAGAAGTGATGATCAGACTTCAGGACATTAAAATGCCATCTTTAAAGATTGCTCTTTAGATGCAATTTCTTGCTTCTATTTATGCTCTGCTCAGCAAAACCACCTCGTTGCAAACTGTGCAGTGTGGCTTAAGTCAGTGATATTTCTTCTGCTGAAGAAAGAGATTATTTACCAACTGCTGCAGATTTTTCAAGAATGTGACGGAAACCAATGAGTATGTTGAGATTTCTGGTCATATGCACAATCTATGCATTACTCCCCCATGGAAAACATGATTTTTGTGTGTTAAGATCCTATTTAGAAATGGCTCCTGTGTTTCCAGCAGTGACTGTATATGGCAGGAGGAGGTTTGGGAGTGCAGGGAATACACATCAGAAGCATCCTGCACAGGTCTTATTGCAAAAAAAAAAAAAATCTGTAAAACATTGAATCGGATCTCCACTGACAAAAGGTCAAGATAAGTTGTAATCATTGTCCAGCCAGAGGCTGTTAAAGCATTGCGGACCCTGGGGCACTTGAGAAGTCTCTATGCTGAAGCAGCCTTCCCATATATGGTCTAGCTAGATCTAAAGTTACTGAAGAGATGAGCAGTTGAGATTGGAGCTGGTTGGATGTGAAGAAGGGTTTGTGTCTTGTTTTGGAAAAGAAATGATTCTAGAGACATTGCAAAGTAGCAGCAGTGCATGAGCACTGCTTGGATAGGGGAAGAAACAGAAAGTGTCTGCAGCTTTTTGAAATTCATTAATAGGGTGGTGGGTGACATTGGGAAATGGAAAAAAGTATAGAGCAAAGACAGTTTAAGAGACAAGGAGTTTTACATTTCCAAACAGAAAGGTCCTTTCTAAAGATTAACTGCCATTTAGGACCTGTTAGAACTGGGTGTGTTAAAGAATCTTTCTTTTAACTAAGACAGACTTGAATGTTTTATACAGTAGCATACATTTGGATGCTATGAAAAGTGGTTTTTGTTACGTGTATTTCAGACAAATGCCTTAAGGAATGAGGTGGGTATAATCAACTTCAATATTAACTACATTTTCATCAGGGAAGGGCTGCTAATGCAAGCTGAAAATGACAGTTTAGAACTTTTTTTAGTAGGAATTCAGAATTCATCATATAGGTCATACTCCAAGTGTTGCTAGAAAGATACTTCAGTGTATACTGCTATAATTAAAAACTGCGCAGAAAGAAACTGTGGTTGCCTATCTCTGAGCAGATGCCCTAGCACCACTCCCAGCTCGATCAGGCATTCCAGATTCAATAATCCAACTTGGAACAGTTTGGCACAGCCTCATCCTGTGTTTAGGGATGATTTACTGATGGATTTGCTTGCTGTTTTGGGATATGTGAAGCCGTAATAGCGTAACTACCATGAGTCTCTTGCACAAGGTACCAAGGCCATGACAAATTCCTTATTTGCTATTAAGTAATTTCTTTTTTAAGATATTTTTTCTTTTAAGCAGCTTTTTATTAAGCTGCTATAAAGTAATTTCTTTTATTGGACATGAGAAGTGGAAATAAATGCTTCATTCTTGGTTTATAAATTAAAATGTAATGTGTAATCTATATTATAATAATTTGCTGAAACTGGCTCACACAAATTCTGTTTTACTACTTCACATGGTGTTACTGCAGGAATGAAGTTTTTGTCGCCATACTTGCAATGCAGTCAGGAGAACACTTTTTATAATAGATTGGCTTCTAGTTCCATGTGCCTGTGCAGCTGTCATTTACATGTAAGTCCAATAGATTCATAGAATAGTTAGGGTTGGAAAGGACCTGAAGATCATCCAGTTCCAACCCCCCTACCATGGGCAGGGACACCTCCCACTAAACCATGCCATCCAAGGCTATGTCCAACACAGCCTTGAACACCGCCAGCAATGGAGCATTCACAACTTCCCTGGGCAACCCATTCCAGTGCCTCACCACCCTTACAGTAAAGAATTTCTTCCTCATATCCAATCTAAACTTCCCCTGTTTAAGTTTGAACCCATTACCCCTTGTCCTCTCACTACAGTCCCTCATGAAGAGTCCCTCCCCAGCATCCCTATAGGCCCCCTTCAGATATTGGAAGGTTGCTATGAGGTCTCCAAGCAGCCTTCTCTTCTGCAGGCTGAACAGCCCCAACTTTCTCATTCTATCTTCATACGGGAGGTGCTCCAGTCCCCTCATCCTCCTCATGGCCCTCCTTTGGACTTGTTCCAACAGTTCCATGTCCTTTTTATGTTGAGGACACCAGAACTGCACACAATACTCCAAGTGAGGTCTCACAAGAGCAGAGTACAACACATGTAACAAGGGACAATACATGTAATTTATTCTCCTAATGCCTAATATAAGGAAGCAAGATGCGACTATATGACTTTGAGAGATCAGAAGTGTGAAGTGTTGTGAGATAACCAACCCAGAGCTATTAATTATATTTCTTTGTATCATGTTTCCTATATTTTTTGTTTATTCTACACATGAATTTTTTTTATAGGAAGCTTGATTCTGAAAGCAGTGGAGCATATCAACAATGAAATAATTCTTTTAAGAGGCACCATAAAGGCTGATAGTCCCAAGTTTTACCTGCATGTTTTTTGTTTACTTTACAGGCTTGGTGCTAGTCTAGACCTGCCCCTAATGCTGCTAGCTTCAAAGCTTCTTAGGTACAAGAGGAGCCTCCCTCTGCCTTTTTTTCCTTCGGCACTGTGGGTGTTTGAAGCTGCTTCTTTGTTTTCAGTCTGTAACAGCATAATGTTAGTCTGCGTAAAACACAGCTATTCAAATTCTTTCAACTCTATGTAGTAATCACATTTATGAGAATGTTGTTAGGATTGTAGTCAAAATGTTCATTGGCACTGTAAGAGAATGTTGTTATCTTACCTATAACTTCAAATCACCTCTGTTCGAGAGACTTGAATGGTGGAGAATGTTCCCAGTAATTCAAAATGCCTGAAATATAGGGTTGAAAAGAATCAAAGTCAAATACAGAATACATTTGAATACTGTAATTGAGTATACTTTGATAGCATGAAACATCCAAGGTGAGGCAGTTGGTGAGCCCGCAGTGAATCTGTTGCATGGGTATTTTGAATAACTAAGCAATTGAACTTTTAGGGTTATAGAATCATAGACTAGCTGGAGTTGGAAAGGACCTTGAGATCATCTAGTTCCACCCCCTCTGCCGTGCGCAGAGATACCTCACAGTAGACCATGTCGCCCAAGGCTGTGTCCAATGCAGTGAAGAACTGTGCTAAGCACTGAATGTATATGGAGATTTTCCCTTGAAGGGAAGGAGATGAAAATATGACATAAAGCAGTGACTTCAAGAACAACTGACGATTAGTGTATCTTAATTTTAGGTGAACAGCTTGGTGCTTGGAGGATACTTCTTTGGAAGTCTCTGTCGTGGTTTAAGTTCAGTCAGCCACACAACTGCTCTCTCACTACCCATCTACCCCTTCCTCCCCCCAGCTCCCAGAAGGATAGGGAGGAGAATCAAAAGAATGTAACTCCCACGGGTTGAGATGAGAACAGCCCAGTAACTCAGGTATAACACAAACCACTGCTGCTACCACCAGTAATAATAATGGTATGGGAAATAACAAGGGAAAAGAACACAACTGCTCACCACCTGCCAACTGATACCCAGCCTGACCCGAGCAGTCATCTAACCCTTCCGGGTAACTGCCCCCAGTTTATATAGTGGGCATGACATGCTGTGGTATGGAGTACCTCTTTGGTTAGTTTGGGTCAGGTGTCCTGTCTCTGCTTCCTCCTGGCTTCCCCTCCTCCCTGGCAGAGCATGAGACTCAGCAGAGTCCTTGGTCAGAGTAAACATTACTGAGCAGCAACTGAAAACATCGGTGTTATCAGCTGCTGTTCCGAGGCTGAAAGTCAAAATCACAGCACTGCACTAGCTACTAAGAGGAGAAAAATGGCTGCTACTGCTGAAGCCAGGACAGTATCCACCCCTTATTCCATACCATTCACATCAGTGCTCAGATCCCACATTTCAATATACCATCACTCTTATATATATACATATATATACATCCACACAGAGAGAGAGATCATTCCTTAGTGCATGGACCAATCCCTATAAAGCTGCTGAGTCCATCCAGTCCTATGATGTCAGGGCTCCATCTCTTGTAACAGTCTTTCAGAGCAGGAGAGAGAGTGTAATATAGTCAGTCTGCCAGGCCTCCCCATATTTGTACTTCAGCCAGTCGTCCTCCATACCAAAGAGGCTTTAACCGTTTAGCTTGCTTAATTGTAAGCACATGTTTCACACTCATGAATAACCCGGGCAGTAGTGTCCATTGCTAAGTCCACCCCTTGAATCACAAGCCCATCTGTATGTTGCATCTCTGCCCTGATGGCCTGAGGTGTCATGGGCCCATCAGGCTCAAAATAATTCACCCTCCCCTTCAGCAGTTTCTGCAGCTTGTCACTGGGGACTCCATACAGCTGCCTTCCATCTCCGATGCTTCCAAAGCACTGGAGGGGCCCAGTGGACTAGATACTGACCCATCCTGCCCCCCACACCCTGCCACTCATGACTGTCCAGCCTCAGGGGAAAATCTCTTGGTCCTCCTATATCGTCGTCTAACCCCAGACAAGGCCCAAACCCAACTCTGCTTAACTTTCGAGATCAGACAAAGTGGTAGTGGATAAAACACACTCTGTATGCATGCCAACATGCTGATCCCCATCACAATCAGCAGGCAGGTCTCAAGGGTACCCAAAGGCCATTCAGAACCTTCAGAACTCTCAAATGACGCTGCTGCACTTGTCACTGGGGCTGGTGTAGCTGCTGTGCTTGGAGCTGGAGTAGCTGCATTATCTGTTGTAGTCAGTTTGAGTAGCTGCTGTGCTTGTCACTAGGGTGTGTGGGAATGTCTCCCTCATAGGCTGACCACCCGAGGAGGGGAAAAGGATCTGTAATTGCTATACACTTCTATTATATACCTCCCGAAGTATAGACGTGGTGACCACACTGGGAAAGCAAGCCAGATCAGTCTCATGATCAGTGAGTCTATTATATTACAAGTCAATACCATAAGTACAATGAAACAAGAACCTTAGCCCAAGCCTCCCAGCTGATAAACCAAGACAGCAAATACCAGCTGTAAGTAAGGTACAACATGCTGAAACTGTGAGATCAAGAGCAACAACTTTGAGAGCCAATAAATCAGCATTGTGACGAGTGACTATTAATCTGAACCAATGAATGCTTATCACAAATACGATTAGACACACTCTGGTCAGATCTGTCATTATCTCAACCCTTTGTGCCCGACGTTGGACGCCAAAAAGAACTGCTGTGGTTTAAGCTCAGTCAGCCACACAACTGCTCTCTCGATCCCCTCCCCTTCCTCCCCCCAGCTCCCAGGAAGGATAGAGAATCAAAAGAATGTAACTTCCACGGGTTGAGATAACAGTCCAGTAACTAAAGTATAACACAAACCACTGCTGCTATCACCAATAATAATAATGACAAGGGAAATAACAAGGGAAGAGAATACAACTGCTCACCACCTGCTGACCGAAACCCAGCCAGACTGAGCAGTGATCCAACCCTTCCGGGTAACTGCCCCCAGTTTATATAGTGGGCATGACGTGCTGTGGTATGGAATACCTCTTTGGTCAGTTTGGGTCAGGTGTCCTGTCTCTGCTTCCTCCTGGCTTCCCCTCCTCCCTGGCAGAGCATGAGACTCAGAGAGTCGTTGGTCAGAGTAAACATTACTGAGCAGCAACTAAAACCACCAGTGTTATCAGCACTGTTCCCAGGCCTGAAAGTCAAAACCATAGCACTGCATCAGCTACTAAGAAGGAGAAAAATGACTGCTACTGCTGAAGCCAGGACAGTCTCTGAAGCGGAAAAGTTAGGACTAAGAATCTATTTTGAAAACAGGGGCAAAATTCGCAGCTAGCATAAAATTTCCAGTGCTAAGTCCTTAGTATTTGAGAAATATGAACAATTAGCATTGTGCTGATGCTGATAGGAAGACAGAACCTGTAGAAGAGAATGCTTCATTTATAATACTTTATACCTGAACACAATTATTTGCATGTATTTTGCTAAGTAAACACTCTTGCTTTATAATACAAGCTTTTGGTGAAAGATTTGCATGTTGCTTTTCCTTTTATTTGGTTCCAAGTTTTAATTAGTTCTTAAATGTCTTTTAGTATCTGATTCAGAGAGGCTGTTCTGTCATAGGATGTTGACTTTGTATCTGAGTGTGATAAGAATCACTTGCTGTTAATAATAAGGTGTATACTAGAGAGTATGTAGGATACCATTTTAATTGATATTTATTTATTGTATCTTCACTGTCCAAGCAAAAATAAATAAGTAATAAGGAAGAAACCTAGCAATTTCTAACCATGAGTAACATGGCTGGATGGTTAATTACAGGCTTGGGCATGAATATGCAAAGGCGGAGGTGATTCACAATTGCAGGAATAAAAAGACAATGAATGAAGTTTTTGGCTAGATGTAGTTATGCCAGTGAGGTCTGGCACCAGAGAGAATGAATATAATACTTCCTTGATTGAGCAATCATGATGATCAAGAATGAGTTGTTCCATGAGCAGAACTGCAATGAAATCTGGTTTCCTATGGGTTTGCAACATACCCACTGACCTGCATAACTTCACCTCCTCACCATGTGCTTCATCTCAATATCTGCAGCTGCAGTTCCTGTGGTCTTCAGTGCTCCCTTGCCTCAAAGCTATCTCCTGTGCTCTCCCCCCAGTAATATTTCCTCCACCATTCATGCTTCTTTAACTGCCAGCTAGGCTGGAGGCAGTATCCATTGCTTTTAAATTTCAGTAAGCCAAACTCTTAAATACCTGCTGTGGCCTTTCTCACATGAGTAAGTCACAAATTTTACCTTTGCTTTTGAGAATGCAGCTGGCAGAATGTAAGGCTAACCTTAAGACACTAATTGGGGAAAAAACATTGAGATATTCAAAGTCTGACTTCAGACTGATGTTTTGCAGCTTCAAACCATATCTTATACCTGTTGGACTGTATGATCTCAGTGGCTTTTAAAACTCTGTAGTCCTTAAGATGCAAGGAGGCTCCTGACTAACTCCTGATTAACTCTCATCAACTTAAGAGAAAAGTGAAGATTTATCCTTTCTACCAATTATATATATTTCTTGGCGAGCATTTAGGTTTTACTGCTTCTTTGGTAACTTGTTTCCTCCACTACATAGCGGATTAGGAAAGTTCTTTTAATATGCCTGTATTGGATAATAGGAGTGGTGTGCTCTTGTGGTTTTGTGACCATGAGGATTTGCAAAATGTTCATTTCCAAGGTGACAGAGTACTAAGATGAATCTGGACAATCTTCTTGCACAACATGTTTTTAGCTGCAGTAGAGCTTCACAGTAAATCTATCATGAAAAGTGTGGCTCTGGCGTTATTTGCTGTTGTTTCAGTACAGTACAGTTGCATTTCTCTTTCTCCCTGGTCTTGCTTTATATGTTACATGATAGTTGAGCTGCTTATTGAGTGTCAGTGAACTCTGGTGGGTTTGGGTTTTTTTTGTGGTTTTTCAAATAGCCTGAGCGATGAAAAGAGCTGGAACAAAACAGGACATTGGCCCTGGTTTTGCTTCTTTGCTGATTTCCTTCAGATTTTTTTCAATTTTAATATGAAACAGATTTTCGTGTGGTGATCCAAATAGGTTTGAAAAGTAATACGACATTTGCCACAAAGTACTTGTGAGGAATAAAGACTGAACTGGGTTTATGACTGTTTGGGTTATAGAGGAATGAAGCTTTGATCAGTAATCTTGAAGCAGACAAAATGGCTGCCGATGTCTTTCATAGATATATGTAATGAGGAATACAAGACAGTTGAATGGAACAATATGCTCATCTGGACAAGCTGAGCCAATCCAAAAAAACCCTGAAGTAGTTTCTACTTTAAAGGGAGCTCTATGATTGACTGTGTCAGAATGGGGCTACAGTGTCCCAGCAAGAAGTGACTGGGGCTTTTTTGAAAGGTGATGGTGAAAAAGCTCAAGAGAGGCTTTGGCAAATTGAGCTCATAAACTCTGAGAAAATGTAAGTAGGGCAGTAACCATCAGAAGCAGACTTACAGTATGCATGTCACTGATGGAATTTGTACTGGAGTACTGAGTCAGTCCTCATATCCTTTGAAAAGGAATCTGTAAAGGGTAGCAACAAATGAGACAGACACCAGAATGGTACGAGGCCTGGGTAATGAATGCATCTTATGCAATAAACGTGAAAAACACATCAGGCTCACTTTATCAAGGAGTCTGAAGGAGAGCTTGATTACAGCGTACAATTCCTCCACAGAGAGGAGATAGGGAGTGCTAGAGGTTCTTTTTAATTTAGTGGGAAAAGAGTAATAGTCAGAAACAGAAACCAGATAAAGTCGAAGTAGAAATAAACTACTCAGTTTAATGTGAGAAAGGATGAATGAGCGAGGGAGATGGTGCAGACTATCCCTTGATTTCCTTCAGTCAACACTGAATGCTTTTAAAAAAGGTGCATTTTCATAAAACATTAGTAAAAATAAGGGTGTGATAAATAGGACATTATACAGTCTCAGGCCTGGGGTCCTGTGAAATTTAGTAAAATGACCAAATCACTTTGGCTGAAGACAGTAATATAGCAGTTAATGCACAAGAAGCTTTTGTGTAAGTAAAGGTGCCTGTTTTACACTCTGTACTATTTCACTGCTGAAGTACTTCAGTGGTTAAGCTTATGGTGAGAGTTAGATAAAAACTCATTTTGGAATAACAGTTTCTGTCTTCTAAACCTCTCACCATCTCACAGCACTTTTATTTGTAGAGCAGCATTACTAATTAGTATACACATGATAGTGAAAGCACTGGTAAGCAGACAGTGCTGAAGAGCCAAGAGAGAAGAGGTAAAATACTGATTTATTTGCAGTTCACAATAATTACTTGCTTTTTTTAAATTGAATACATGGCAGTGGCCTTGTGAATGCAGAGCAAAGTGTGTGTGATGCCTTTTTCCTCTTAAGTTTCTGGCTGTAAGAGTATCTCAGGACTGGAGAAGCAGGAGCAGGAGGAAGATGGGCTTTTGAAAAGCATTAGACAAAAATGCTGCAAAAGGTATTTTAGGGTTAGATGATTACACAGTTAATACCGATGATTGTTAGACCAACTGCAAGAGCTTTTTTAAATTTCACTATTCTGACTTGATTTTCTTCTGAAGGAGGTTTTCTGGAAAGATTATAGGACGTTGAGGTGTAAATGGATAAAATTTACTGTACTATTTTTCGGAGTGAGGAAGCCTCTTCAGTAGCTGTGCTGAGGTCAGAGTGGTTTTTAAAATATAATTTAACTTTTTTTTTTACTGGTATGGGTTTTTGTTGCTTAGCTGTGTCGCCTTTTCCTTTCTTCAAAAGGAGCTGCAAGGAAGGGTCAGTTGAGGGAATACAGCTAATGCCTGTTGGGAGGGGAGCATAGGTTCCATACAAAATCCCCGGTCATTAGGACTCTCCCCAGAAGGATCTGAGTGCTGCAGTTAAAAGCAGTGCTGTATTTTTTATACGCAGCTTCAGTTCTGGTAAGTGCTAAGTACCCTCAATTTTAACCGTAGTCAATTCTGAAAAAGATCAGTCATGGGAGCAATTCATGGTCTTACATGTTCTGGACCCTGTACCTTGTTATGCTTTTAATGACATTTAGTCTGTGTCTTGACCTCTACCGCTTGCACACTAATCTCTACAAAAAGGGCTAAAAGGCTGTTCTATTTCATACAAAGGACATAGCAAAAAGCACTTAGATGGGTCTGAAAGAAGCGAGCTGTCAGTAATGCATGGGATTTGATTCAAGATCAGGTACAATGCTCTAGTATTTTATTTTTCTCTATTCCTTTCTTCCTCCAGATGTTGCACTGTGTTAAGTACCACATGAAGCAGCATGTCATTGTTATTACTTTAGCCATCCTAACCAATTAAAGCTAACTTTGGGTCAGGAATGTGAATAATCTTCTCTTCCCTTCCCTGTCATTAGTGGGTCTTTGACCACTGAATGGCTTTTCAGGAGAGCTATGCATTTCCTTTTGTTTTCCTCCCTGGTGGAGCAGAATAACCTAGAGGCTGGTGAATTTTATTTCACTGAAGTGTTCCTCTTGGAAGATAAAAGGAAAGCTGTGCCACAAATCTATCCCCAAGTGTCTAGTATGAGAAAAGGCCTATGTTAAGGCTTTTATGGGATCTAATGGGTGGTGTGGAAGTTCCTTTTCGCTTAAGCCATCTTTCTGAGAGTAGTCTGACCTTCTGCAGACCTGGAAATGGACAGAACATCTTCAGTAAATGAAAGGAAAACGTGAAACTCATTTAAGGAAAAAAAAAGTTCTGATATCAAAATCGGTGTTCTAATTCTCATTTAGTGTCACTCTTTTCAACTTTGTTGAAGCATGTACCCACTAAGAATTCCCTTTCTCATGAAGGGAACTTCTTAAACTCAGGATTTAGAAACTAAAACAGTGTTTTCCTGTCTCTCTGTCAAAAGAAATAATTCCAATTATTTACCATTCTGTTCCTATTTCCTACCTTTGTTTTAAAAAATGGCTGAAAGAATTCTTAGTTGAAATAAGTACAGATACAGGTAACTTTTGAGCAGGGATACACAACAGCCAACATCCAATTTATAAAACACAGATTGTGGGGCTTTTTGGGGTTTTCTTTACGGTAGGTATGCTAAGTTCCTTTGGCATGTTTTGTAGGAGATCCTAATATTAATCGGAACTTTTATTGCATAACAACAACAAAATATGTAGCAAAATTTTACATTTTATGGGTTGGAAATTAATTTCCTGTGGTAATTTCACATAAATAAAAACTCTTGAGGGGCAAATTTTGCACTCCTCTGAAATCAGTTTGATGCATGTGTGTTCATCCAGGGATTGAAATTGATCCCATGAGATCTTTTCTCTGAGAGTATTCTCTTAATTCATGTGGGCAATAGGATTCAGTTTTAGACAATTGAAAGTGCAGCCTTATTCTGAGCTGTATAGATAAAATCGTGCATATGCATATATGTGTTGCACATCTGCTTTGTGCACAGACACGACCAGAACCTCTTTGTAACCTTGCATGAGAAATTCTTTGACTTCAGAATAATTGCCCTTTCAAAATTTAGTTAAGCAGTATGTTTCCTAATGTTTCTCTTTTATATTCTCTCCTAGCACTCAGTCACCTAGCAGATTCTATGCTGGAGAGGTGGAGATGAAAATCCCTTCAAAACCTTCCCCATGGGGGGCCACTTGTCATACTGTTCTGGAATGACTTTTTTCCATATGGTAGGAGTGGGAAGATGCAGCTGACTTCTTGGGAGAGGAAGGGAGCAAAAGAGGGTATTTATTCTATCCATCTTACACTGTACTCAAACACATCTGGAAGCATGTCTCTAGACAAATTATTAAAGTATCCTAAAAGACTAGCTGAGAGTAGATGCGCATCTTCTAGATTTCTCAGTTGAGAAAAATCCCTAGAAACATTTCATTATGCTTCCTCTGTTCAGTCTCAGTCTTTGGACAGTGCAAAGCCTGATGGAATGATCAAACCAGTCTGTCTCAGCAGCTTGCCAGTAACTAGTGGGTTTGTGTCCAGATATTACAAAGCACATGTATGTCTCAGCTGTGGTAGAGACTGGATCAGTTTAATCTCTTTTAAGTATAAATGACAAACCAGTCTGACCCATCATTTCTTTGTCAGATTTGGGCAGAAGAAGATAACATTGATTTTATCTCCTTTGGAAAAAATATACCAAGCACTGCATCCCATGGTATCCCTGACTTATTCTTCGTGGCTTTTGTCAGGCTTTCTGCCACTGTATTATCTCTGCCAGGGCCACACCATCAGAAGCTATTAGCTAAAGTTCAGGCTGTTCTTACTTCTTCATCCATTATCATGACACCGTTGTACTTTGTGTATCTATGTGCGTTGGATTTTGACTAATCAGATAACTAGATCTTGTTAATCGGCTTCTAAATTGCATTTATTGGAGACTTTTGGCTGAGATGTTAATACTGTGTTCAGCATAGTTGCCATTTCTGCTTGGATGAAGTGTAATAAATTTTGAACTTCAGATCTGATGAGTTTTAACTGTTTGTGAAATGTGATGTGAGCCAGTGAGCTGGACCTGCCTGTTTGGCTGGAAATCACCAAAAAAAAGGGGACAAGACGTGAAGCTTTAGAGCCACTGCCGGGAGGTGTGGAAGGTATACAGTTCTTGTCGTGCTCAGGGAGCAATCCTGGCAAAAGCTAAGAAGCGTGCAGCTACTTAAATAGAAGCTATTGCCAACACTGAAACATGTTGCAGCTGTTTTTCCAGCCTGTCCTCAATTGCTTATCATGGCTGGCTTGCTGGAAGTAACTATTTTCTCAGATCTTCCCACAGATATGCTTGTTTAAGATGTTTCCTGACCTTGTTTCATGTGAAACAAGCTTGGTTAATTTATGCAGCTTTAAAAGCAGAGCTTTGTTTAACCCTACTTGCTGTACTCGGGGAGCTAAGACGTCTGACAGGAGGGCTGTGCAAGGGAGCTGGGCAATAATCTTTTCTTTGAATCATAGAAAAATCGGTTGGAAGGGGCCTTGGAGTTCTTGAAGCAAAACTGTATCTGATGAACTCTGGCTTTGTTCCTGATAATTTTGAAAACCTGTTCCACTGCTGCCCATAGAGATGGATTTTTTGTAACAGAATTTTGTTTAATTGTGTTTGTCCAATCTGAACCATCCAAGCTGTAGTTTGTGATGTTTGCCACTTGTTGCAATATCTGCTACTACCAAGAAGAGTTTGGGTCTGTCATCACTCCGGCTACTCTTTAAGCAATTGTAGGCTACTGTTAGTTTGCCTTTTGGCCGCCTTCTTGCCACACTGACAAAGCCCAATGCCTTTAACCTCTCATTGTAGCTAATGTGCCTTTTCCCATGGTGTTTGTATTATTTGTGAAGAAAGCATGCGGTTGGTTCGTATTCGTGAGACCTCACTTGGATTACTGTGTGCAGTTCTTGTGTCCTTAACATAAGGACATGGAGCTGTTGGAGCAAGTCCATAGGAGGGCCACGAGGATGATCAGGGAGCTGGAGAACCTTCTCTGTGAAGACAGGCTGAGAAAGTTGGAGCTGTTCAGCCTGGAGAAGAGAAGGCTGCGTGGAGACCTCATAGCAGCCTTCCAGTATCTGAAGGGAGCCTACAAGGATGCTGGAGAGGGACTCTTCATCAGGACTGTGGCGATAGGACAAGGGGTGGTAGGTTCAAACATAAACAGGGGAAGTTCAAGTTAGATGTAAGGAGGAAGTTCTTCACTGCGAGGGTGGTGAGGCTCTGGAACAGGTTGCCCAAAGAAGCTGTGAGTGCCCCATCCCTGGCAGTGTTGAAGACCAGGTTGGACAGAGCCTTGGGTGACATGGTCTAGTGGGAGGCATCACTACCCATGACAGGGGGGTCGGAACTGGATGATCTTCAGGTCCTTTCCAACCCTAACTATTCCATGATTCTATGACCCCCAGGTCATTTCAGCAAGGCTGCTACACAACCAGTCAATTCCCAGCCTTCAGTGATGTATGGAATTAGTATGCCCCAGAGAACAAACTTTGCACTTCTTGTTGAACATCAACAACCTTCTGTTGTCCCAGTTCTCATTTTATAAAGGACCTTCTGGACTGAATCTCTCAGGGAGAGATGAAGCTAAATGGTAATTTACTATTGCCCACAAAGTTGCTGAGGGGTCTGTCTTATCACTCAAATAGTTGATGAAGGTAATGAACAATATCAGCCCACTATTGATTTTGGGGTACTCTGCTCATTATCATCTGCAAAGCAATTATACAGCCATTGATTATCACCCTTCAGGACTGGCAATCCAACCAACCAATTTTCAACTGACCTAAGAACCTGTTCTTCTAGATCTTACTTCCTCAACTCCCAAATGAGTATGAGAGGGTCACAGTGTGAAAAACCCCAGTAAGTCAAGGTATACTGCATCCACCTCTCTCTCCTCATCCACATAGCAGGTAATTTTGTTAGAGCAGTCAGCTTGATCAGGCGCTGGTTTTTATTGTCTTCTTGTCCTTCATGTGTCTGGAAGTGAACGTGTTCCCTGCTGTCATGGTTTAAGCCCACATGGTAACTCAGAACCATGCAGCCATTTGCTCACCCACCCTTCAGCCCCCTGCCTTCCCTCCCATTTCTGGTGGGATGGATTGAAGAATCAAAAGAATGTAAACCCCATGGACTGAGATAAGAACAGTCCAATAACTAAAGTATAATATAAAACTTCTACTACTAATAATAATAATCATAAGGGAAATAACAGAGAAAGAATGTAAAACTAAAAGGGGAAAGAAAAAAGAACCAATAAACAGAAGTGGTGCACAATGCAATTTCTCACCACCCACTGACTGATACCCAGTCTGACCTGAGCAGCGATATGGGCCTTCCAGGTAACTCCTCACAGGTTTCTATACTGGGTATGATGTGCTGTGTTGTGGAATACCCCTTTGGCTAGTTTGGGTCAGGTGTCCTGTCTGCTTCCTCCTGACTCATTGCGCCCCTACTCATTGGCAGGGTATGAGGGACTGAAAAGTCCTTGATGGGGGTAATCACTACTCAGCAACAACTCAAAAATCAATGTGTTGTCGGCATTGTTCTCAGACTAAAGCCAAACACAGCACTGCAACAGCTACTAGGAAGGATTAAAATAACTGTTACAGATGAAATCAGGACACCTGTCCTGTCCAGGGACTGGCCTGGCTCACTCTTGGTGCTCCTTCTTGACTTTCTTAAAGGAAGCATAATATCAGTATTTTTCCAACTGCTGGGGACCTACCCTGTTTGTGAGCATTTTTTCATATATAATGGCTACATAATCGCATTAGCCAACTCTTTGGCAACCTTGGATGAATCCCATCCAACCCTGGGGAATTGAATGAATACATGTAGTTTTGATGATGAGTCCCTTCCCAGTTACTTCCCAACCATCAACTGCCCATCCTTTTCCCAAACTGTAGAGTTACATGCAGAGCTCTGGAAGCAGTTTTTTCCAAACTGCCTATCAGTGGGTTGTCTATCCCATTGATCTTTGGACTTGCGTTTTGACTGAACTTCCTTTTGCTGCTGGCATTGCTTGCAGAAGCTCTTCTTGTTTCCCTTTGCGTAGCTGGCTAATTCAGCTGTAGCTGGCCTTTGACCTTCCTGATATTATCGCCTAGTGACCAAGCACAAAGTTCATTCTCTGTTGCCTTTTTAATCAGCAGAACTACTTCCTGGAGAGGTTATGTGTCTGAAGCTTGCATCTTCCAGCTTCCCCCAGCATAGGGAAACTGGAAGTGCACAGACAGTGTTTCTGTCACTCTCCCTCCAGGGCAGAGGAGTGCCTGCTAGAGATACCATCTTAATATTTACATCATTTCAGTCACCTGCTTTTGTACATATGTAGTAGGTCATGAGAAACTATTACCTTCTATATCCCTGATGGCTACTTACAGTATGACTAATTTATCTCACCAGGCACTCAATTATAAATGTATACTGTATTAGGATACTGGTGTAAAATGCTGTGTTGTTCAGAATTGCTGTGGTTCAACATAATGTTTTTACAGTTATACTACAGTGTTACTGCTTTTGAATTCAGTGCAGTTAAAGTGTCATAAAATTGAAATATAGGATGTGAACCTGTCTGCAGCTTGCATATTTTTCACTTCAGAGACCAAATAATGGCAGCTGGCTGCATTCTGTATTTTATAGTTAAGAAAAAGCAATTTGTATGTAACTTTTCCCGTGGTTATTCCTTGTGAGTACTAATGTATGCCATAGGATTGTTTATGTCCAAAGCACTCCAGAGTCAATAGGTATGATGTAGCTCTGATGGTGTCATGTGGGAAGAAACCTCCTTCGGCTTGGTTGTCCTCTCAAACTCTTCCCTGAGCCAGTGTTGTTGGTCATTGTTGGAAATAGTGTGTTGGGGGAAATGGGCATTTGGTCTTCCTTTGGCCATTGCCACTTTTTTGTTATTATGACTTTTTTATCTTGATACTTTACACTTTCTCTTATACATATTTAGTTCAAGTGAATGTGGTTTTTAGTACATTTTATTAGTAAGTGGAATTTGTCGATAGGATGGATAAATAAATAATGCTGTGAAAGCTTTTTCAAATCAAACTTTCAGCTCATCTGTTTGTTTTCTAATGCATTAATGGCAGCACACATGCCCACTATTTCATTAATAGTATTTCTTATTCAAGCTGAAATAGTTTATTTCTCAGTTAGTTTCTAGTATCACAAAGTAACAAAAGAGCAGTTGACTTTGACCTTAATTCAGTTTACTCAGTGAGACATCAGTGTGCAAGGTCTGCTGCACAACTGTATTTCAGAATTATGTTTCTTTGAAGAAGACATCTCAAAGGTCACAAGAGACACTTCTCGAAAGATTTTCAATAACAGCTTGTTTGCAAGATGAAATTCCAAATTGGTAAATGAATAATAAATAGAGCTGGAATCGAATACGTAACAATAACTTCTGGAAGTGGGTGAGGCAAACATGTCCTAGTTCAGTTTGAACAGGAAAAAAAAGTACACAACTTGAAATCGGAAGAGACACCTGAACGGTACAGCTGTTTGAAATTTGCTTTTTTTCATGGATAGTTCCTTTTGTTCCGCCATACTTGGAATTTTCTTCCTTTTTTGTTTTTCTCTGGTAACTTTTGTCTGAGTACTTCAGTTACTTCCTGCACTTATCTGCTTCTTTGCCGACTTAGGGAGTACTTTGTTATTCATGAGGAGCTAAATCAGTCATCACTTTCTCATGTCATCTTGCATTGCATCAGCTTCCTTTTTCAGATGAAATGGATGGGTGTAGCTCTCTAAAGTCTAGCAGAGCTGTTTGCTGGCGGTGGTTGCTCAATAGTAGCTTAAACATTTAAATGTTGCAGTTAATTTATGTTTATCCATGCAGTGCAAGGCTTGGGGTTTAAGCGCTGTTGAGGTAAATGGGCATTTTTACTGCAATGGTGATGTACCATTATCCCTGCAGTCATAATTGTAAAGATTTGCATTTTCAGTGGAGCTGGGTAAGGTTTAAGAGCATAAGCAGGAGAGAGGTGGGTTGTGGAGATATAACTGAGAGCATAATTTGCCCTGCCAGCATCCTATAATCGCTAATGATGCCTTAGAAGAAGTAAAATAACTTGGGATTTTTGTTGGCAAGATTGCCAATTAATTTGTTTACTGGTGGGTTGAAGGAATGTTATATGGAGTATGAGAGCTGCCGTGTAGCAAAAAATACCTTATCATTTCAGGTTTACTTTTCAGTCTGGAGCTACATTCAGGTTTGAGTAGAACTGAAATTCTAGTGAAACAGAAAAACAGACTTTCTCCCATGCACTGTATGATCTGCTCTGCTTTGATTTAGCTCCCCAATGCCGTAAGACTCCACTACCTAGGTTAATGCATTAATATTCATTGGGTAGATCAGTATTGCACTGTTGGAGCCAATAAATTTTGGTTTGGTTTAAAATCAGAGGTGATATTTTATACATTATGTCAGCATACAATTTTTATTAGCATATCAGACTGTGAAAGAGTGATGCATTGCAGTAAAAAGCCAAGCATTTCAAGTTAATTGCTATTCTATTAAGTAGTAGTGGTGGTTTCAGCTTACAAGAGTGGAGAGAAATGTTTGGCTAATGAAAAGAGTGCTCAGAGTGATAATAACTGTTTGATGTAGTGAAGCTGCTGGCTGAAAATACTCACCTCAGAGGTCAGAACTGGAGGCCCTCAGAAGCAGGTGGTGAGATGAGACTAGTCCAGCATGCAGAAGCACTTATGGGATGAGCCCGAGAGGCAGCAGTGCCTGCTGAGGCCCCATTGCACTGCACTGCTCAAAATAAAGAAAGCAACGAACAGCTGCCAAGATAAAACATGCAACAGCAGGTTTGTCTGACCTGACCTGACCTGCTCTTTTTGTCCGTAACAAGCAGTGCGAGAGAGCAGCAACCACATTAAAGCACTGGGTTAGAGGGTAGCTGGTAGGTGCAGGT